>CM060691.1:125531604-127990771 GCA_030686995.1 Artemisia argyi
GAGTTACCGAAGTGACCTGTCAAGGCTGTTTGATGTTGACCCTGACAGGAGTTTCCGTTCAATCATTGAGAAATACTTACGTAATTCTCTCATAAACGTTCTCGGCAGATTGCTAAGATCTGCGAAGGACTCGATAGTTTTCAACTGATGCCCATTGATGTAGAACACCAGTTGCAGAAATACTAAGTGTTCCTAAGAGATCTTTGATGTATCTCATGGCTCTAGACTCTATAAGTGCACACCTAGGTTTCCTATGCGGAGACTGGGGATGTCCTTCTTCAATATCAACCGTCTCTAAGAGATGGGTCGATAGGTTACGCGGGTTCCCCTGTGAGAATGAAACAAGTCCTTTTAAGAGAACTTGAGTGGTTAAGAAGGTTTAGTGCATTGCGTCACTGGGTCCATGACGACTTAATCTTCAATACCGGCGTCGCCTTAGCAACAACCAGTAGCATACGTATTGAACCCGGTGTCTGCCCTAAGGTTGAATCATCTGGAGGGCTATTTCTTTTCACCCTTTACTTTACTTTTCTTTTTAATTCCTCAACTCCTTCTTTCCCTTTCATTCATTTCTCCTTTTTTTCGTATCATACCTATGGACTTCTAATTCTAACTATGGGAGATGTCCTTAGGTAGATCCCTCCGGCTCTGGCGGATCATAGGACGGATATTCCTATCTTAATCACCTTATAACTCCGACAGTAGCCAAGAAACCTTTGATTGAAAATCTCTCAAAGTGTTTGTAATAATCAAATATTTTGTTTAACACTTTGAGAGTTTTGCGTACACTTTTGAAGGGCTCCCCCTGCACATGTGCTCATAAGTATTTAATAAATTTGCACATGCGGGAGGAGCAAACACTTTTGAATTGATCTACTTTCTGTGAACACGACCGATTCGAGACACGCTTACATCACTAGTTAAACTAGCTTGAAATTATTACCCGGCCTGATCAAGTTCTCAGAAAGTTTCTCGAGATGGTACATTTCTACTAAGACATATCCTTTTCGAGACACGCTTACGTGGTTAGTTAAAGAGATGCATTGTCAGCTTTTAGGTGACAACTAGCTCTAGTAACTAACTTGATGTTATTACCCGTCGAGGATAAGTCCTTTCGATGTTACTAACTTGTATTATCTCGTCAATTCCTGGGTTAATACTGAGTCTAACTCGCACATGATACAACTTAACGCTTTGACTTCGTATGTTTTAATCACCTTTACATTTTCTCCCCCTCAAAAATAGCATATAAGATGGTGTTTTTGAAAATTTTTTTTTTTTTTTTTGATTAAAATATGCCTTTTGAGTCTTATGGGCAGATACATAAAGAACTTTTGATTTTTGAGCAAAGTATTTTGTTTTGACAAGTGCTCCCCCTCAACAAGTGATTAGGTCTTATTGAGGTGAAATACTTGTCCTTTTGAGCAGAATTATGAAAAAATCATAAATGTTTGATTAATTCTACTCAAAAGTAAGAAGCCTTCGCTCCTTATGTTTAGGATTGAGGCACTGAAGCGTACCTCAGGGTCCTTTAATTACAAGCACGGGTTGTACACTGTTATGTGTGCACAAACCATAATAAAAAAATGATTCAATCAATGAAACAATTGATATTGAAAAAATATGATCAAATGTACCAAGTTATTCTTCGTCTGGAAGTGGAGCATTGAAGTTAGTGAACTGAGGTTCAGGTCTTTCGAAGTTTCTGACAGGAAACGATGGTCTGGCACCAATGTAGCTTTCCAGTCGTCTGATCTGTTCCCGTCGAAATAACCGTTCTTCAATCTTTAAGACAAAGTTACGAACTTGTCTTCTGGAGCTGGATTTCCATCTAGGTTGTTCCCCCTTAGCTATCTTACGTCGATCATCATTCAACCTTTTGACAAGCCCATCACGAACAAACTTGAGTGTAACATCACAGAATTTATGTACCTCATCGAACCTCATGAAGCTTTGTAGCTTTTTGCTGTTGATGTAAGTGAAACCAAACGGTTCTTGGATGAGAGTAAACTGTGGTGTGTCATAGAGACCATCAAAGTAGAACTGTGGCTTTGTCAAATTGATCTTTTGTTGGTAACTTTCCACTCCAAGCTGAAGATCTTCCACTCTTTCTTGAACAATCAGTCGTCGGATGTAAAGAAGTAGCGATGCCATGAAGTTGTACTGAACGTCTCTATCGAATCCGCGCATTCTACTCTGAACCTTTTCAAGATACATATCTTCTATGTCATTGAGATAAAGGTTGGGAAAGTCTGCTTCGGAGAACTTGTACTTCTTTTCATCTTGTCGTTTAACAACAATTTCACGCATGAATAAGTAGTTAAACCGTTTCGACTGCTGAATCTCCAAGATAGCGATGATCTTTGATTTCTGCTTCACATTTTCCAATGATGTCTCTCCTAATCTGCTTGTATAACCGAGACGACGACGATCAGGCCAATGTTGAATTCCGTGTAGAGCATCTCTGTCGTAAGCAACGATGGAGTTGCTGAAAATACGGGTGGTTTCTTCAATGGCTGGAATTTCGTATCTAGCGGCTGGTACTGAGATTGTGAGTGAGGAAGCATATTTCTTCTTGGATATCTCTTGAGTGAGCTGGATGTTACGAAGATCTTTGTTGAAGAAGAAGCTGTAAGGTATCTTCGGTTTGTCAGGAAATCCTTTCAACGGTAATGGTTTGGTCCAGTCGGTGAAGTAAGGTTTTTCATGATTCTTGGAACTTAGATCGATATTCACTTCAGGATTTAACCAGTCAAAGTCGGCAGACATTGCACTAGCTATATTCTGCATGTGATATTCGTATTCGACTTTGTTTCCAGATCTTTTCTTGAGGAATTCTTGTGCATCCCTATTGATTCTCCTAAGCTCCGCCTTTGTGAGTTTGTTGATGTGAAGATCCTTCATAATTACCTGGGTGAACTGAAGAGTGTTACCAGGAAGAGGTTCTTCTTCTTCCAGAGGAGGTTGAGCTTGGACCATTTCTGTAAGCCAATCATTCTGAGGATTGTCATCATTGTCGAGCCATGAATGACGTGTTTTCTTCTTTGATTTCTTAGACTTGGATGTAGCATCTTTGTCTTTGGCTTTGGACGGTGATGATGGACCAGCATGAGAATCATGAGTTGGTGGAGCACGGTAATCGGTGTCAAGTTGATCTTGGAAGTCATCAGTTTGTTCCATGAATATTTCTTCATCTTCGGTTTGACCTTTACCAGTAGCAGAGGGTTGTTGTTGAGTTCCAGGAGGAGTGGAGTCCTTCTGTGGTTGGAGAGAGGATGAGGGACCTGTTCCAGACTTTGGTTTCTTGCCTTTGGAGTTTGGGTCAGGATCTTCATCTTTTCTTGTCCGTTTTCGGGATCCAGCAGCATCTTTGCATGACTCAGTTGACATATAAGCTACCATAGCATCATACAGGCCTTTTTCTTCAGCTGTCTGTGTGGTTTTGGTGGCAAGGTTGTCGAAGATTTTGACAAGCATGTCATTGAGAGACAATTCTTGGACGGTTGGAGCCACAGTAGAGGATTTTGCGGTGTGAAGCGTGAAGGGTGTAGTAGACAACATTTTCTTCGTAACACTTCTAATTCTGTGATCCAAGTTGTCATTGATTGGTTTGAGAAGGTTTACAACTTCAGGAGTAATCATCTCAACCAGATTATCAGTGAGAAAATCATGTGTTGCAGTTCTGATAAAACCTTCGTAATCAGATTTCAAGAACTTGTCAATCAGCTGCGTAGAATCCTGGAATTCCTCAACTTGTTTAGTCAGTTTGGTAACCATGTCGGTGAGTTTGTTCACTTGCTCCTGAAGATCAACTTGTTGTTTTGGTTCATTGATCGAATGCTGTTTAGATGCGGTTTCAGATGGTGTGGGTGATGAGTGCTCTGGTGATGATTCGGACGAAGACTCGTTGTGAGAGTCTGAAGAAGAAGCAGGAGGAGTTGGATCCTTTGGCGGAGAGTCTTGAGGAGGTGGAGGTTGTGCTGAGGAAGTCTGCTGAGAAGATGACTTAAGAAACATGTTGGTGTCGAACGCGTTCTTTTCTTCATTTTCCTTTCGACGACGTTCCTCTGCTTCCTCTGCTTCTCGTGCAAGAAACTCTGGAGTAATAAGATATTCATGTTCCTGATCCGTAGCTAAGTTCTCTTGAACGCCAACATTCTCCTCTAAAGTAGCAGTCTCAGTCATGTGGACATCTTCAGTCTTGTCTGAATCCTTAACGTTGTCATCAGGTTGTGGAGCTGATTCTGACGTTGTTGGAGGAACCATACTGCTTGTAGCCCCTACATGTTCTGACTGATCAATAGGTGGTGGTGTTGGAGGGTGTGATAGAAGTCGGCTTTCAAGGCTTGCTTTCCTCTGTTCTTTCCTAAGCTGCTTTTCTTCATCTCTAGTGTCGACAACTATACTCTTAAGTTTACGTTTATCGACCAATGGTTCAGCGATTGGTTCGACTTCATCATCATTCGGCTCATTAATGGTGACACCTTTTCTTCTCCTTGTCTCTTCTTCATAAGTTTCCAGACTTTGTTGTACTGCAATCTCTATTGATGGAAATCCTTCATCAGGTGCTCTGTATCTCAGTTCATAGTCTGGTTCTTCTTCGTCAGATTCTGTATCGAACTCAGACTCGGTGTCAGAAGGTGGAGGAGTAGGTTCATCCCGAATAAAGTACTCAGGAGTTGCCTTCTTCTTTGGTTTGGAAGCAGGTTTAGGTTTGGATGTAGGTTTAGGTGTGGTAGTAGTCTTGGGTTTTGCCATTGAAGCAGACTTAGATCTTGTATGCGGTGATCCAGTGGTGCTCGTGGTACTCCCAGACTTTACACTTCCTTTGCTACGAGTCTTTGTAGTTGCTTCTTCCAGTTCCCCTTTGTAAGCCAGATCATACAACTTGAAGTTTGCCCTATTCTTAATGTTGTCATTCAGAAGGTATTCGGGAATCCTCATACCTTTGTTCTTGGTAGCGGAAGTGGTTGATTTGATGAATAATGTGGGGAAGTCGTCCTCGACGAGGTGCTTCGGCTCATTAGGATCAGCCATCCTCTTGATGTATTCTGGAGAACTTTTGCAGAGATGTTCAATGATAAGCTTGGTGAATCTGGTGAATGGTATCATAGTCTTCACACGGTCGGTCTGAATACTGTAGATGATATCATTCATGATAGGAACTGCAAAGTCAATTGGTGTCAGAGTCACCATTCCCCAGAATGTTTGCAGGTGTTCGAGCCTTGGATGTTCATGACCACTTTTCCTTCCAGATATAGATCTAACAACCAACAAACAGAATGTTCTCCAAGGCTGAGGTATATACTTGACATTGAATTTGGAAAGCTTGATTAGAGGTTCATCATCATCAACCTCATATCCTAATTCAATGAAGAAGTCAAGAAGTTCCAAGTCAGGTAGAATCGGAGCAAATTCGTTGTCAGTTTGTGGCATGTGAAGAGCTGTTCGAAGAACGTCATGATCTACAGAGTAATCTTGGCTATCTAAGGTAACAGTGAAAGACTCATTATCCAAGTTGGTCTGAGCAGTAAGCCAAAACTGATGAAGATAGAACAGTGGAACTGAAGTAGAGCAGGTGAGAAGTGGTTTGCATGGATGTGCCAGTAGGATATCTTTCACAATCTTGCATGATTTCTCTGTGATATTCAACTTGTTGAAATCGACTCTGGGATTGTTGTTGCCAATTGTGACATTGTAGTTCTCGGGAGTGATGTCATCCAAGGTGAGTAATGGAAGATGTTGTTCTGCGACGTTCTCAGTGTGTTCAGCCATGTGTTTCTGAAAAGTATCACCATAAATCAAACATCCAAATGTGTTATGAGTTAGCACAGTTTAGATATTGGATATAGATATCTACTTAAACAATTAAGCACAAATGCGTCATTTAAGACTGAGTCAAATAATGCATATGGAAAATAAGCATAACATGACAAGTACAATTCACATTACATCACATTACTCAACACTAATGAACCATACTTATCGAGAAACAACTTATCAATCAATTCTATAAACAACCTATCGAGAAACTGATGTTATCGAGAAAGTTTAAGTTTTGTAAGATTTCGATAACTAACATTTCATCGAGAAAGTGCCATCTCGAGAAACATTATCGAGAAAGTTTATCGAGAAAAACATTGATAATTATCGAAAAATCATTATCGAAAACATTTTTAAAAAAAATTTTATCGAAAAACTTTATCGAGAAAAATTATCATTTATCGAAAACATTATCGAGAAATTAAAGATTTCGAAAAATGGGGTTACCCGAACGATTTCGATAAATGAAAAGTTTATCGAGAAAAATTTTCTCAAAATATCGAGAAACATCAGTACATCGAGAACTTTGAGTTTCTCGATAATTTTCAAAGATTTCGATAACACTCAATTTTCTCGAAAATATTCTTATACAAGAATATAGTCGAATTCTCGTGAGATTACACCTTCATATACTTCACAAATCACGTAACTACTGAAATTGGCCTGTCACCAAGTTAGATTAAGCGTATCTTAGGCAAACACAAAGATTTCGATATTAACTCATGAACAAGCATTTCGAGATACATGAAAGAACAATGAGAAACATCCTAGCTAGATAGAATATGCACATTAGAGACCAAAGACACAAATCCCACCAATAAACACAACCAAATAATCACAGATTCACAATCAACCCACTTCGACCCAATCCTTTGAGATCGAGAACCACACAAACATGATGGATTGAGGTAACAATTGATGAGTAATTAATGGAAACAAGTAAACTAACAAAACCCCATCAAGAATTAACTCATACCACAGGTTACCCATGATTTCGAAAACCTAAACCTAGTTTTCGAATTCATGATAACTTAAGATCTAACCATTGAAAACCCAATAAATCAAGATCCTATGTATAAAATACCCTAGTGAATCCATAGGAACTTACAATTCAAAGATCAAGGTCGTGGTATGCTTGTATGATTATGGACCGTAGGTTAAAGAGAGGGTTTTAGGGGTTTTAGAAATTGTGATGGTTTGTTTGTACGGTTTGTTTGTTTTTATTATTTTGAAACTTTGAATTTTGTCCCTTTTAGTCCTTGGACTTTATAACAAGCAAAACAAGTGTACTAAAGTTTTTGAACCTTAAAGACTTTGACAATTTTTGTCCCTTAACTATAAAGTACTTAAACTGGAACCCTAAAGTACCTAGCAAGTCTAAAGATATTGAGATGTGCATTAGTAAAGGTAACTAATGAAGATTTAAACCATATGAGACAAGGTGTTGTGAAATGAACCATCCGCACACACACACACCGAACCGAAAGCTAATGAGAAATATGCAAGTATACCTATTTTTAAAAAATTGGTGAAAGAAATTTACGCGAGACTCCCCCTCAACACTTGTAAAGTAAGAACAAGGTGTTGAATGGAAGCGATATACTTGCATTTTTTTTTTTTTTTTTTTTTTTTTTTTTTTTTTAAGGAAAATAAAATTGTGAAAAATCTTTTTGGGTTTTGTAAAGTTTATAGGAAAGAAAGAAAGATAAATATTATACAATGATAGTTGTGATGTTTGACGATCAGTGGTATTTTAAAAACTTTTCCAGATCCTCTGGTGTCAAACATCTCATACCAATCTGGTGAACTAGACTAGCAAACCTGGATGGTGCCAAGGATTTGGTAAGTAAGTCCGCCAATTGGTATTCAGTTCCAACGAAATAAAGTTCAACTGTACCCCTTTCCACATGCTCTTTGATGAAATGATAACGGAGATCGATGTGTTTGGATTTGCAATGATGCACAGTGTTGCAGGAGATAGCAATTGCACTCTTAGAATCACAGTAGATAGGAATCTTGTTGAATAGGTAGCCATAGTCTTTAAGTTGTGATCTCATCCAGATGACTTGAGCACAACAAGCCGACATGGCTACGTATTTAGATTCTGTAGATGACAAAGACGTGCAGTCCTGCTTCTTAGATTGCCATGACACAAGTTTGTCTCCAAGAAACTGTAATCCACCAGATGTACTTTTGCGTGTGTCTAAGCATCCTGCATGATCAGCATCTGAAAAAGCAATTAGTTCAAAGCCAGAATCCTTCGGATACCAGATCCCCAAGTTAATGGTTCCCTTTATGTATCGAAGGATTCTCTTGACCTCACTGAGGTGTTTTTCCGTTGGTCTAGACTGATAGCGAGAGCACATATAGACAGCAAAAACTATATCAGGTCTACTAGCTGTGAGATACATGAGGGACCCAATCATACTTCGGTATTTGGTAGGGTCAACGGGAGTCCCATGTAAATCAGCATCTAGTTTTGTGGTATAGCCCATTGGCGTATTATAAGTATCACAAGTTATCATTCCATGTTTCTTTAAGATTTCAAGAGCATATTTGGACTGATTTATAAAAATTCCACGGGGTGATTGATGAACTTGTAGTCCTAAAAAGAACGAAAGCTCACCCATCATGGACATTTCAAAATTATCTTTCATTAATTTTGCAAAATCATTAGAATAACTTCTTTTTGTTGAGGCAAAAATGATGTCGTCGACATATATTTGAACAACAAGTAAGTCCTCCCCGTAGGTTTTTGTAAATAGTGTGGGATCCACCGATCCTTTAAAGAATTTATTGGCCAATAAGAAAGTGGACAGTTTGTCATACCACGCCCGTGGGGCTTGCTTGAGTCCGTAGAGAGCCTTTTTGAGTCGGTAGACATGATTAGGACGCTCAGGATCAACGAAGCCTTCAGGTTGACTGACATAAACTTCTTCACGGAGTTCTCCATTCAGAAATGCTGTTTTCACATCCATCTGGTAAACCACCATATTCCTATGAGCAGCATAAGCCAGAAAGATCCGAACAGCTTCATGTCGTGCCACTGGAGCAAAGGATTCAGCAAAGTCTAGACCTTCAAGTTGAGAGTATCCTTTCACTACCAGACGTGATTTGTTGCGGATGACTGTTCCTTCTGCATCAAGTTTATTCTTCCAGATCCATTTTAATCCGATGACAAAGACTCCGTCAGGTCTTTCAACTAATTCCCAGACTTCTAATCTTATGAATTGCTGAAATTCCTCTTGCATAGATTCAATCCAGTTGTCATAAGTCATTGCATCTTTAATGTTCTTGGGTTCTTCATGACAAACTGTGAGTGCGTAGATGCAAGTTTCACCATCGGTGTGAAGTCGTTGTCTTGTCATGACAGGTGCATCTGGATGGCCAATAATATGGACTAGTGGATGGTCACGAGTCCATTTGTGTGTTGACGGGTGTAGTTGATATGTATCTCGCATGTTGGCAGGATCCAAGTTGCGTGTTGATGACTCAGCTATATCAGGAACAGTAGTAGCTGGTGCAAACGGATTAATGAACGCATCAGGATCATGCTCTGCGGGTTGTGGAACTGATTGTGGTGTTGGATCTTCAGCTGTATGGCAAGGAGTAGAACCAGTTTGTTCTGCTGTAGATGATACAATTGAAGGACCGTCTCTCTCAACACTTGTTGAAGTTTGTTGAGGTGAGTCTGGTACTGGAATGTGATCAGGTTGAGCAGCGGAATTTGGTGAGACCTCAGTAGGACGATATTCAATCGTGTCATCAAATAGTGGAGCAAACAAGGTTTCTAATTCTTTGCGGTTAAGTGGTAAAGGTTCAGCTGAAGATGCCGGAGAGTTGAGACGGTTAAATACGGGTCCTAAGCTGTGTTGCTCAGAAGCCATCTGGGTGAGTTCATCGAAATTAGCGTGAATGGTTTCTTGAATTTCTTTTGTACGACGATTCCATATCCGAAAACCTTTGGAATTATCACAATATCCAACGAACACTCCGATGTCAGCCTTAGCTTTGAGTTTACCTAAATCATCACGATCATTTTTCGGATAGCAAAGTGCTCCAAATACATGAAAGTAATCGATGTTCGGTTTTCTTTTGTGAACAATTTGATATGGTGTTTTGCGATGACGTTTAGTTATCATGCAACGGTTTTGAGTATAACATGCGGTTGAAACAGCTTCTGCCCATAAGTAATCTGGTAATTGAGCATTAATCAACATAGTTCTAGCAGCTTCCACTAACGTCCTGTTGCGTCTTTCAATCACACCATTCTGTTCTGGGCTTCTAGGTATAGACGTTTGATGTTCAATTCCCACTTTCTCATAGTAAGACCGAAGTGTCTGATTCTTGAATTCAGTACCATTGTCAGTTCTGACGATTCGTACTGTGTTTCGAAGCTGAACTTGAATTTTGGTGAGAAAGGTGATGATCATCGAAGGAGCTTGATCTTTACTTCGTAGAAAATAAACCCAAGTCCATCTGGAGAAGTCATCCACAATTACGAGTATGTACCGTTTACCGTTGATACTTTGAACACGCATAGGTCCACACAAATCCATATGAAGCAGTTGTAAAACATGATTCGTACTTTGCTCAGGTTTAGACGGAAAATGAGCACGAGTACTTTTTCCTTGTTCACAGGCTGGACATAAGTGATCTTTGGTGAAACGGAATCTTGGAAATCCATCGACAAGTTTATAACGAGCAAGGTCAGTCATGGTTCTGAAATTCAAGTGAGAAAGACGTTTGTGCCATAACCAAGATTTAGTTGACTCTGCTTTGGAGAGAAGGCATATCGGAGATGTTGCAATCATATCTGACATTGATATTGTATAAAGATTGGAGCCGCGTGAGCCAGACATTAGATCGTTTCCTTGTAGGTCGCGAACAAAGCAAGTTTTCTCACGAAATGCAACTTCTAGATCCCCATCACAGAATTGACCAACAGAGAAAAGGTTGTGTCCAAGGCCTTCCACATAATAAACACGGCTTATTTCGATGTTCCCACTTACATAGTCACCATATCCCATGATAAGAGCGTAATGATCATTCCCGAATCTGACAGTTCCAATAAACTTTGAGACAAAGTTGTGTAGCAGTTTGAGATTGCCTGTCATATGTCGGGTGCATCCGCTATCAACAATCCAGAGAACGATCTGTACCACCTGCATCACCAGAAGAAGACACGGGTGGAACAGAAGTAAGGGTGGAACCCAAAGACAATGCGGGTTCCTGTTGGTTAGTAACACATGTAGTTAACAATTTAGGAATCCATTTAAAATCTGGTTTGTCTTGTAACCAACGTTGCCAGTTCCAACTAGTTTTTGCTTTCTTAATGTTAAATGCACTAGTAGTTGGCTCAGTCCTAGATTTGTTCTCGGCACCTATGGGGGTAACTGGGATATCATTAGAAACCGTAGAAGACGGCTTTCCTAAGTTAGACTTAGAGGCATTAGTGGGCCTAAAAGGAATGCGTGTCCTACGTTTCTTATGACGATTGAGAAGAGAATTAGCTAAACATTTTGTATGATCACCAGATGATACGCTTTTACGACAAAATACACAAGATGCATTAATATTCAAAACATTCAAAGGTTCATCATTCGTTACATTTAGATTTTGATTACAATTTGCCATATTAGAATCTAAATCGGATGCAACATGAGTTTTATTCAAAGTCCTAAGTTGGTCTTCTACTTCCTGAGCTTCTAGGTGTCCTCTCTTACGTTGCAAGATCCTATTCTTCTTTTTACTTTTTCGCTTGGGTCTGCTAACGCTAGAAGTGGAGACTAGTCCTGTAGAAGTGGAGGTATCAACATTAGTGTTTTGAACAACGTTTCCTTTATCAGTTTTGTTTATTTGATACATTCCTGGTGCTATCACCGTGGTGTCAACCATTTTTCCTTTTTGAAGTAGCTTAACTTTCTCTTTCAAATCAATGATGATGTGATTTTTGTCCTGAATTTCAGACTCAAGTAAACCATTGCAATATTTGATGTCGTCGCGGTTTTGTTGCCATTCGGCGTTTTCAATTTTTAAATCCGCAATTTCTTTCTCGTATTTGAAACATCGACCTTTTAAAGACTCGTTGTTTTTGCAAATCTGACAAGAGTTTGAAACATTTTGACTTTGAAACTTCAATTCCCTTTCAAGACTTTTAGCTTGACACCATTCAAGCCGTTGATTGAGTTGACAAATTTCTTTTGAAAATTGTTTTGTCACATCATCATTTTTAATTCTCAACTTTTCATTTTCCAGTTTAAGTGTCTCAATTTCCTCATTCAACAAGATATTATCAACACAATGATCATGCTTAAGCAAAGAAGTACCAGAATTATAAAGATCATTCATGATAACAGACAAAATATCAGCACAGAGAACTTGTTCCAAGAGTCGATCGGCATCATTTTTGAAAACTTTAGTTTGTAGCTTTTGGACCAAAATCTCATTTTCAGCAGTATCAAAAACGTTTATCATATTTTTGACCTCCTTTTGAAGTTCCTGATCCCAACGTGTAGCACATAGACGAAGGTGTTGAACAATTGGTTTCATTTGTTTTTGAAAAATATCTCTCTTTTCTCGCTCGTAAGCGGATTGAAAAGTTTCAATTTTTATTTCTGAATTGCGTTCAATTGTTTCCTACAAAATATCAATGTCTTCCATAAAGGTTTTAAAATAATTTAAGACACGACATTTTGGTAAACGTGTAAGTTCACCGGATGATGGTAAAGGACCATTTGTTTGTGCTACAGGTGGGACAGGAGCCGCATTGTGAGATGAAACATATGACTCTTCGATAAACCATGATTTCTCAGGTAATTCCTTTTGAGTGACAAAAGATTTTGAAAGTGGAGGAGCTTTTGAATAGTCATATGGTGTCCAATATTGAACTTGACTCATTTTAGATCGACTCTCGTCTTCAAGTTCTTCTTCCTCCTCAGTATCAAAAACAACAGCACGCACAACCGTATTATCAAGAAAATAATCCATACTGTAAATCTTTGGAATTTCTTTGAATGCCGTGTGTAGAAACATTGAATTGTAATCACCAAGTGCATAACCGCAATTGGGTTTCGGTTTTAAAGTAAATTTCTGAATTGTTGTGACAGAGTTCCCGTGTTTGTAAACAATGTGACGAAATTCTTTGAGTTGTTTTTCAAGTTCAACAATATCACCGAGTAAGTTGTCTATGTACTTCCTTTTCCGTATTTTATGTTCATGAAAATCTTTTTGACAACTTGACAATTTTGTTTCTGTTTTTGAAAGTTCAGTTTGAAGACATTCAACCTGTTTTTTTAATTCACCCTTCTCACTTTCAAGTTTCGAAATCAACTTTCCGTGTGACTCAATTAAATCTTGTATTTTGCGTTGAAGATCTTGTTCTTTGTTGTAAGAATCTTGAAAAGCTTTTTCAAAACTTTTAGTGTGTTTAATCTTTTCATCTTGATTTGAAAGCTGAATTTTATAACACTCAATGTCTCTTGCAAATGATGCATTTTGTTCTTTTAAAACTTTGTTTTTCTCGTTGCATTTGAGTATTTGCAATTGTTGAGCATCCAGTTGTTTAGATAACAATATGAGGTCAGGGTCTGGATCAAATGATGGTTCATGTTGTTCTAAATTATCATGTTCATCATTCTCAATTGGATCATCAAATGAAACAACTGTGTCATCATCAAATATGACAACTGTGCTTATTTGTTCATCTTTTTGAGAGGATGAAGATGATATAGATGGAACAACTTGCGCCGTATCTGATTCAGAAGCAGAAGGTGAGACTATTTCATTAATAAAGCATGCATTAAGGTCATGTACCTGAGACAAGCCGTCAGTGTCATACACTGGACCTGAATCATTGAGCTTAAATTCCTGCATGTTGGCCATAAGCATCACAGCTGCATTAGCTTCCAGATCTTCCATGTCATCATCATTGTGTACATTTGCCATGAAGTTGTTGTCTTGTTCAGGGAAATGTCCATCCTTTTCATCTTGAAGAGCCATGAGTAATGCCTGCTTGTGAAACTTACTACCCCGAGTTCTCGGTTTTGGACATGCTGTAGCTATATGACCTTGTTCATTGCAATTGTAACACCAAACTGCATTCCCTGAGCTGGAGTTCCTTGTAGCAACTGAATCAGACCTTTGTGGAGGAGATGCTGAGTTGTTTCTGAACCCGGTATTGTTACTAAACCTCTGACCATTCCCATAGTTTCCAGAAGAACTTCCTGAACCAGATCGACCATAGCTACGATTCTGAATTTCCACTCTTCCATCATTAACCACAGCTTGATTTCTTGTGTTTGAAGATGAACGTTGACGGTTGTTTGTTTTGTTGGAGAATTTGCTGAATGCACGAGCAATAAGAGCAAGTCCCTGATTCAACGTATTAAAGTCATCATCGTCATCATCATTGGAGTTGGAGTAGTACACAGCTTCATTGTTGTTTAACGGAGCAAGTTGAGTAGAATCATGCTGTAGAGATGAATCATAAGGGATCATTTGGTTCGAAGTGGAAGATTGTGGATAACTAAAGTAGTTCTGCTCTTGAACATATGCATGATTTGACATTGGTGGTGGAGCATAGGGAGATTGAGCTACGAGAGCCAAAGAATTTGGTGTTGAAGTTGGTGTGTATCCTCCTCGTAGAGCTCGATCTTTTTCCACTTCAGGTTCATGGTGTTTCAGAAAATCATACAACAACCCATATGGAGCATCATGAAGATTCTTCGTTTGACGAACAAATGTCACATATTTATGCCAATCAGGGCCAAGACTACCCACAAATTTGGAGTTCACAGCGATCCTTGGTACAGTGATTTTGTGACGTTCCAGATCATTAACCACATTTGTGAAACGATGATAGTATGATTCAAGTGACTCTCCAGGTTCAATAGTGATGTCAGTGTATTCCATGTAAAGCTTGGATTCCATGTCATCTTTGTTCAATTGAGTGCCTTCCATGAGGAGATGAACGTGTTCCCACATTGCTTTGGCCGTTTTCTGAGCATCGACACTGCGATAGATCGGATTGGGTATACCTTGAAGTATATAAGCCATTGCATACTGATCAGCTTCACGATGTAGTTTCTGTTCTTCAGTGAGTGCAGTTTCTGGAAGGGGTCTATCACCAGGAGGACGTGGAGGATCTGCATTTGGATCACCAGCTTCAAATCGTGTTGGCCACTCAAATGGTCCTTCAAGTATCACTTGTTTCAAGAATGGCCCATGAGGTTTCTTGAGTTCAAGAAATCGTAGGAATCGACTTGACCATTGCACATAATTACCAGGTGTAAGCATTGGAGGTGTTTCAAGTGATCCTGCCTCATGTCGGGATTGTTGAGTTGTAATAACTTCACACATTCTGTCAAACCAGTGAGGTTGTTTGGAGGAAAACTGAGTGGTTTGTTGTGGCACTTGATATGGTAGTTGTTGAGGAATGAGTTGTTGTTGCATCATAAGGTATTGTTGTTGTGGATTGTATTTAGGAGGTTGTTGATTCATTGTGTGTGGAAGGTAATGTTGTTGTTGATACTGCTGAGGTTGTTGTTGCTGAGATGTTTGTTGTTGAACATGAGGAAAGTAGTGATTCGGTGGCTGAGACATCTTCGAACACTTGTGTAGAAATGGATCTTGTGGAAAGTGTAGATTTAACCAATTAACGAGAAACTTGGCAGCTTATCGAGAACTTGGCAGATTATCGAGAACTTGCAGATTATCGAGAACTTGGCAGTTTATCGAGAACCTTTTTAGTTTATCGAGAACCTTGGCAAAAGATTATCGAGAAATTTGGCAAAAGATTATCGAGAACTTTGGCAATAAATTTCGAGAAAAGATTTCGAAAATTTTCAAGTGTTATCGAGAAATATTATTTCGATACTAAAGCAAGTTTATCGAAAAATAGATTTCGATACTTAACAATTTTCTCGATAATTTTCGAAAAAATTTGCGAAACTTAGTTTTCAAAATTATACAATTTCGAAAACTTTCCCAAAAGTCGAAGTACTTAACTTTCTTATACAAGAAAGAAAATACCGAGTTCACACAAACGAAGACGAGGGAGTGTACTTGATGAAGATCTCGATAATATGTAGGTTTTGTTTTTCAAAGAAAGCAATCCTTAAATTCGTTTTTCTTTCAAGATACTTGTACTTTTGTGTATAAAAAGTGTAAATCTTAAGGAAAGTAGAAAACTTTATGAAAAATTTTATACTTGAAAAGATCTCGATAAAGGTACAAGTATTAAGAAATCGATTTTTGTTGTAAAAGTTTAGAACTTTATGGTTTGTTTTGATGTTAAACACAAGTTTGTAAGCAAAGATGTGAGAAAAACCAAGAAACAAAGCAAAAGTTTTAAAATTTCACAAAAAAAACACGATATATAATCAAAAAAAACGAATTTGAGAAAGAACAAATCAATGAAAACAAGAACTACACCTTCCTCTAGCGAATGATACCACTTGTTAGGTCACCATTTTGTAAACACAAGTATGATTATGTAAGAAATGAGATGAGAATGAGAGTGGGATGATTATGAGAAATTTGAGAAAATGAAATGCAAGAGTTTCCTTAATGTTTTCAAATAACCAACCAAGTATTACATAGACCTAAGCATACTATATATAGGGAAGGAGCTAGGGCAACACTCCCTCTCCTTCCTTTCTCCAAATCGTGTGGGCTTTAAGGCCCATGGATCATTAAACTTAAGCCTAGTAAACTTGAGACATTACATTAGTGTAAGTAATAAATAACTAAAGCAACCTATTATTACAAATGACCGAGACTTGATAAAATAGTAAAACTTTGGTTCCAACAAACGTAAATATGAAAGTAAAGAAAAGATAGAGATAGAGAGATCAAACCACAACACACAGTATTTATAGTGGTTCGGCTACGAAGCACCTCTTCGCCCTACTCCACTCCTCGAGTCACCTACTCGAGAGTTTTTCTTCACTATGTCAACAAACTCCCTTTTTGGCGGAGAAACCTTGCACAACTTTCGCTTACACCAATTAACGACACTAAGCTAGATGTCGAGTCCTAATAGTATCTAGAACCAATCTCACACCACAACACGCCTTCTTCACAACTTATACACAACACTACTACTTCACAACTACACACTACTTCTACTTCACACCACAACTTCTTCAATACTAGATTTACAAACCCACCTAGATCTACCAATTACAATCACTACACAACTTTACAATAAATACAAGCTACACAACTAATCTTCAGTACTTCTTGATTTGAGATGAAAGGAGTATTCTTCTCTTGCACTTTGAATAATGAGGGATTAGATCACTCGAAACAAAAGCTAATATGTTTATGATCAAAGGATTTAGAAAGGTGTTTTGAGAGAATTAGAACAGAAAGTTTTAGTGCAAAAGGTAAGGAAAAATTTCAGATTTGAACCAGTATTTATAGGCAAAGAATTCTGACAGAGGAGCGTATTCCGGCCCACTTAATTGTGTGCCGGCCCCCTTAAAATTAAGGGGGCCGCCCCTTATAATTAAGGGGGCCGCCCACTGTAACGGCCTGATTTTTTTGTCTTTTTTGGGGAATGTTTATATGGTGAAAATTTAACTGAATTTGGTTAAAAATTTGAATTCATTTAATTATTATGAAATAAACATTTTCCTTTAATTACCAAAAATGTTTTTCTTAAATATATAAAATGTTTATACCATTTTATATAATTTGTAATTAGTAAATAAACCTTCCTTTGATCATAAAATGTATTAGGCACTTGTTTATTCATACCTTAAGTGAATTAGTTGGATATAATGATATTTTGTCACTAAATACTTATTTATGTAATGATTTTACGTTTAATGATTTTACATTTTGTGATCGTCAAAACATAGAGATATCGAGAAATATTAATAACGTTTTTACGCATTATTTATATCAACAATCTCCCCCTTTTTGATGATTACAAAATCTAAACTCATTAAATCAAAAATTATTATATATGCAAGTATTTAGTGAGTTTATATCACTTCTCACCCTTTTTGTGAACATCAAAAAGGTTGTCCCGAAATCGGATGAGCTCCCCTTTGATGTGTACTCCCCCTCGTTTTAAGGTTACAAGACAAGTCGAGATATGGAATGCTTGCAAAAATATTTAGAACATACAATATATATGCATGCAACAAATATATATATATATATATATATATATATATATATATATATACATATATATATATATATATATATATATATATATATATATATATATATATATATATATATATATATATATATATATATATATATAGCAAGCAATATAAACATGGAAGAAAACACTTCATTAAATTGATCAAAATACAAACAACATGCATCCAAGATGCATGAACAATACAACTAATAAACTAAAGCCTTAAGGGCTTACAAGCAACCAAAACCCTAATAGAAATGTTTTTCCTAGAGCTTGTCATCAAAATGGTTTAAACAATTTTATTTTCCAACCATGAGCCATGCTTAGTTTGGGAGGAGGAATGTTGTAGGTGGAGATGATGGAGTTGATGGAGGTGTGTTTGATGTTGATGAAGGTGGAGGTGTGGTTGATGTTGGTGGTGGAGGAGTGGATGTTGTTGGTTGAGGTTGAGGGAACAAGCTTTCAAGGTATGAAAACATGTAGTGGATTACATCTCTTAAGCCAAAGATGATGGTGCGGTTATGGATGCAACAAAGGCAAGTATCACCATGAGCTTCAAGCAAGCTCCATGGGATGGGATTGAAGTTTGGTGGATTGGGTGGTGATGGTGAAAATTGTGCATCAAGAGGTGTGGTGGGTGATAATGAAAGAGTGATTTCTAAAGTTGTGTTTTCAAGAGGTGGTGGTGGTGGTACTCTTGGTGGAGGTGATAATTAATTGTTGATGTAGTCATTAATGGATGATGATGATGGTATGGAGGAGTTAGAGGTTCCATGTGTTGATGGTGTTTTGGATGGTGCATTTGGAGCACTAGGAGATGAAAATTGAGGTGGTGGTGGCGGAGTGGTATTGTCTTCATTAGTGAGATCAATAAAGGGTTGTTTTGGTGGGATGATAACAAGTTTTTATTTCTTGGCTTTGTTGGAGGTGGTGGTTTTTGGTGATGACATAATGAATTGGTTGAGGTTGCTGAATGTGATGATGATGGAGTGTGGATGAAAGGTGTATAAGGATTTTATAGCATGGAATCATGTTTAGAAGTGGTATTAATTTGAAATTGCATTGTTAGATTCCAAAATTATTTTAGTTTTTAAGGGAAATGGTAGCTGGGACTAGCAAAAGGAGTCACAAGTTGCAAAAGAAAACAGTGTAAAAACTGTTCCAGGTGGCCGGTCCCCTTAATTCATGGTCGGCCCCCTTAAAATTAAAGGGGCCGCCCTTGTTAATTATGGGGGCCGCCCATCTGGTAAAATCCCAGACGACCAAATTTCAAATTTTTTTTTAAAATGGTTTACTTTGGTTTTGTGTTTGCAGCAAGTTCTATTGGAACATTTTATTTTAGTTTTGGTCTATTAGAGAAGCATGTATATAATCATACACTAATCATGCAAGCATAGATTAAAAGCAAGTATAAAAAGTATGCATACATGATTGGTCCCAAATGGTCAACTTAAATTGACCAGGTGAATGGTCAAGTAAGTCAAACGCCTCAGACCAAATCTCCGCGGAAGTATAGTGTTTCCCCGGGTCGTTATGTCCCGACGAGGTGTGGATTGTATTCAAACGGGTTTGTGATCGGGTGAATTTGGACAGAAAGGGGTTTGAGTTTGATTAAACTAAGGAATCTACAAGGAAATAGCTTAAATAAGCTATATGAACAAGACTGTGAACTCAGAAAAACAAGAAACGATTTAAACTTAAAAAGGTGTACGTTCTATTTAAATTTACGCGAACGTACAAAATAAAAAGTGAAAACTGAAATCTGAAAACCCACAGGGGGTGAAAATGACTTTTTTACAAACCTAGGATAAAAGAAAATTTTTAGAGAAAGAAAATTATTTTTTACACTATTTAATTATTTATTATTAATTAAATACTATTTATTAATTACTTAACTAGTTTTAATTAATTTAAATAATTAAAAATAACAAACTAACTTAGAAAATTAAGAAAAATTTTACAAATCTAATTAACCATCACAGGAATCCTAAAAAAATTATAAAAAGTTTATTTTATAAAATTTTACACTATTTTACTAATTATTATATTAAATATTAATTAATTACTAATTAAACTAAATAATTTATAAAAACTAGTAAATGAACAGTAGAAATTACAAGAAAATTTTTAAAATTATTTTACATTATATAAAAGTTAGGAAAAATATAAAAACTATGGTTTACTTTATAAAAACTAATTATGCTATTTAAAACTTAATTATTAATTAATTATTAATAAAACTAATATTAAATCTAATAAATACTAAATGATAAAATAAAAATCTGAGAAAATTACTAAAATTACTTTAATATAAAAGGAGTTTAATAAAAATATGAAAAAGCTAAGTGCTTAAAAAAATCTAAAAATGAAAATTAAAATTTAAATTACATTAAATAGAAACTATCACTTATTATTAAATTGGTTTTTTCTTGATTTTTCTTTTACAAACCTATTTTATACCTAAAAACAAACAACTTTTGTAAAAACAACTTTTATGTAACTTGAAAATAAGCTGATTATGAAGCAGTAAACTAAACAGTTGACTTATGTTGACCAAATAAGCAAATAAGCTCAAATGAGCTTAAGTGGGACCCACTATGGTGAATTCTGGTGCAAATGAGTTACTTGGACATGTTTAAGTAAGTGTTCCACAAATAAGCTCAATGGATAAGCCCAAAAGCACAAATTAAGCACTTGATTACTTGATTCTACTCAGAAAATGGGACAAGTTTCATGGGCAATTCCAAGTGGGGTCCACAAGGTTTGAGGTCAAAGGATTGGTCAACTCTTTAAGAGTGCCAGGAGGGGAGTTCAAAGAACCAAAGGGGGGGGGGGGCTTGTGGACCACTGTGGAGGTCAGAAACCACCACCAAAGTGGTGGTGATGGCTGTGTTGTCTGCTGATGCAGGGGAGGTGTTCCTCCCTGCAGCTGACTTTAGAGGAAAGTGGGGCCCAATATAAAAATCTTAAAAATAAAGTGAGAGTCGGAAATCAAAGTTGAGCTGGGATATAACAAGCCCTAAAAATCCCAAAGCCTGAATCACAACACAAAATTCTAATAAATTCCCACAAATATTGGTTTTTCAACAAAGGGATGCAAATTTGACTTTTTACATGAACTACTAATTTGACTTTTATGAACTTTTGATTAGCTTCTACTAAATAAAAATGATATTTCAAGCTACAAAGGACCTAGATAAGGCAAGCTTAACAAGTATGAAGCTAACAATGATGACCAAGAACCCAAAAATCCAAACAGTGAACTGTTAGGACAGATTGAAGAGCAATTTGACTTTTAAACAAATGAGGCCTGGATTTTTGACCATAAACATGTTATAAGGACCTAATATGAGATATTACAAACTTAGATCAGAATAAATATTAACTAGAACTCTCCAAAACCTTCTGAGCCAAACACTCCCTTAACCTTTGATTGTTTTTGGTTTGAGAGTCACAGACTTAAACTAGGCTAATGAGCTAAGTTTTTAAATAACTATTAGCTAAACAAAGCATATAAAAGCTGAGTTGAACAACAATTAACAACAATAGTTAACAGGGGCAATTTATAAGAAATTTAAGTGTAATTGAGACAGATTTTAGACAGGAAAATTGATGAGGCATAAAATGTATAGAAATTAAGCAACAACTACTGAAAATAAGCTGTAAGCAATGAGATTAAGCTACTGAATCAGTCTATAAGCTACTAATAAGGAAAGTGCATGATTAAGCTAAAAAATATGAGAAGGAGGCCATACCATTTGCTCACATAAGCTGTTTGAGGCTCCCATAAACCCACAGAAGCTATTTGAGAGCTGAATGAGCTTATAGAAACAGATACACAAGCTTATGCAGGCTTATGTATCCTAAACACCTATTTCAATTATTTATTCCCCTTTATTAAGTGTTTTTTTGGTTTATTGAAAACTTAAAGCCAATGGTTGAAAGCAGTTTATGATGAAAAGAAAAGGAACTCACCACAATCTATATTAGCTTAGATTAGCTTATGGAAACAGTTCTAAAAGCTTACAAAGGAAGACAAGTAACTTTGCAAATGAAAGTAAAAAAAAAAAAAAAAAAAAAGCTTACATTAACTTAACAATAAAACTGAATTTATATTAATTCTGAGTAAAAGGAGTACAGGAATTAATTCACAACTACAATACAATACTTAAGCTAAATTCAAACTAAAGCCATGTTTCTACTACTACATATTCTAGCTACTAACTAATTAACACACTGCTGCTTCTTTTTTTCTTTCTTTTTTATATGGAACCCTTAGGGTTTGTTTGACTTCATGAGCTTTTCCCATCACAATTCCTAGCCCTTGGACAACTAGATTCAATCCAGACCCTTGAATGATATTTTTGCTGCCAAAAACACTCCACACCCACTTCTGATTACTTGAGAGATTTGTGCTCAATTAATGCCCTTTGGAAGTTTGTGGAAGTTGGGGGAACAAGCAATGGGTTTGCTGAGGTGGAGGTGAGGAGGGTTTGTGTTTAGCAGTGGTTTAGCAGGCTGCCAAGTGGGGAAGGAGGTGGAAGTCAAATGGGGTTTGACCGGATTTTTAATATAAACAGGGGTAAGTTTTTGGTAGGAGGTTGGGCTGGGGTATTAGATGGGCTAGGGGAGAGTGGGCTTGGTGGATCAGATGTTGGTTTTGGATTTGGCACTTGGATAATAACAAAGGGTGTTTGTTTGGTAAATAGAAAATCACAAGGACCATATGTGTAATTTTGGGAAGTTGAGGGACCTGAAATGGTACATTCTCCAAAGATGTAATAAGGACCAAAGTTGCCAATTTATACTTTCCCAAGGATTTGAAATTTAATTTTTCACAAATAAACATCCAGGGACCATTTTTGTAAATTTCCAAACCCCGGGGACTAAACATGTAATTTTCTCAAAATTTTCATCCAAGGATTAAAAGTGACACATGTGAATTCCCAAGGACCATATTTGACTTTTTCTAAAATTTAAATGTCCAAGGACCAAAAATGTCAAATTTCAAAGTTTAGGGGTCATTTTTGCCAATGTGTGAAAACTTTTATTCAAGGACCAATATTGAACATTTTTGAATTTCCAAGGACTAAAAATGATTTTTCATCCAAAAATATCCCACCAGGGACCAAATCTGCCAAAATTGAAACTCCAGGGACTGAATTTGTAAATTTCCAAAACTTCTGAGATTTTTCACCAAAGGACTAATTATGACAACTTATGATTTCAAAAGGACCTTTGGTGACTTTTCTTTTAAAATAAGTGCTCAGGGACTTTTTTTGCCAATTTATGAAAGTCGGGGGACTGAAACTGCCAATTTTGCAAACTTTGTACGTTTTTCATTTGTTTTTGCTCATTTTACATCTAAAACATATAAAACACAATTTTGAAATATTTTCAGTATTTTGATGCATTACTGAGTGTTTTTGTATGTTTTACAGTTCAGATTTGACCAAAAATGATGAGTGTTTGAGCACTCATCAATCCCCCACACTAAAATATTGCTAGTCCCTAGCAATAAACTGTTTTGAAAACTTAATGGATTTTAAACTCTTTACCAAAAGCCATCACTTCTGGAGTAGCCAGATGTATCGATTCAAGTAAGAACTATGGTCCACCTGATAACCATGTGATTTTGAGCAAACCACCAGCTGTCAACGGATTTGATTAGTCTTTACCAAAAGCCGTTTGCTTCTGGACTAGCCAACTCTTGATGGACAAAGTCAACATCTTGGTGAGCTGATTACCAATTATGGTTTTTCCACTGCCTTTACCACAAGCCATAATCTTGCGGGCTAGCCAACTCATTCACTTTATGGGATATGGCGAGTTGATTTACCATACAATTTTGGGCAAATTGCAAGCCATAAACGGATTTGATATATCTTTATCAAGAGCCGTTTGCTCCTGGATTAGCCAATCCTTTTGTCGTTTAGACATGGCGGACTGATAACCACAAAAATTTTGAAACTTTAGTGAATTTTTTTTTTTAATTTTTGCCAAAAACGGGGGTATTAAATAGTAAAATGTGATAAAATTCGCTAGAATACCGAAATACCCCCCACACTTAGAATGAATATTGTCCTCAATATTCAAAGTCCCGGTTAGTATGCCGACTCTTTGAATGTAAAAGGGCAACATTACAAGCTAAGCGTGGAAAACACCATTTTGTTTTTCATTTTTGTAATCATAGCATGGGTGACTCCCCCACACTTAGGGTGAAAACCCTATAAGCATGCTACTGTTTTTGTTTACCGAGTCGCTAGCTTGACTCGACACCGAATTCATTTGTCCTTAGGGAAGCATGATGTGGAAGAAACAATCTCCACCGGACTTTCATTCAAGATGTTTGGACAAACATTTGAAGCACGTGAAAGTTCCACACCGATGAGATATGCAGACCCTGGCTTAAGATAGTATAAACTATAAGCGGTGATGCCGGGGTCAAAGATAATGTCTTCATTCCCGAAGGAATGAAGAACTGGAGAAGTCTCCCGGTAGGTGAAGAAAGGAAGAAAGATCTTGATGACAATCAAGATTGATTCATCATCATCGGAAAAAGAATTCATGATTGGTGTATCATGAATCTCATCAGTTAAGCTCGTATGATCTAGACATATTATGGGTGGGAGGGTTGGGATTTTGATATCAATCAAATTCTCAAGCTTGAGAATATTTCCCTCCGGAAAACAAAGATCAACTTTGTCTAGATCAAAGTGAAAGTTATCATACTCCGGCGGAGATATGATATGAGTGAGTCCACCGGAGAACTCCTCAAAGGTGAATGAATCATACTCGGGGAGAGAAATTTGAGAATGAGAAGTGG
This sequence comes from Artemisia argyi, assembly GCA_030686995.1. Taxonomy (NCBI): domain Eukaryota; kingdom Viridiplantae; phylum Streptophyta; class Magnoliopsida; order Asterales; family Asteraceae; genus Artemisia; species Artemisia argyi. Next base: position 125,556,417 of record CM060691.1, read on the forward strand.
TACTGCCACTAATCTTCTCTCCCATATGATCAAAAGTAAAGGCTTCAAACTCCGGAATAGGATCATCGGAGAAAATGTCACTATCCTTAATCGGGATAGGAGATGAAATAGGTTTCATATTGAAAGCCTCGATTTTAGAAATGAGGAGATCGACATTCAATAATGTTGCACGAAGTGCTTCATCCTTGATTTCAGTGTCAATCTCATCATTCTCTTCTTCTAAGCTAACTAGCTTAGAAGGTAATTCTTCCATAAAAACGATGTCTCCACAATATAACGAATCGTCATCAGTAGAATCGGAGAACATCTGAACATGATCAGTCGGGAAGACAAGGGGAGGAGGGATATCACAAATATGATCCAGAATTCCCTGTAACTCTCTCAGGATTGGAACAAGGTCCTCAACACTAGACTTTATGAATTCGTCCGATTCCTTATCAGGAACAGTGTCAAGATGCTCGTCCCCCATGCTCAAAGAGTGAGTGGGAACCTCGGGTGTGATAACAGTGGGTTGAGATGGAATCTCAATTGATGGAATTTCATCTGATGAACCTGATGAATCTTTGTAAAATCCAAGGATATCAAGGGTATCTTCATCATCACTGTCATCAGGATTGAAACGGAATCGAGAGCTAGATCTGGCTGCTTTTTCTTCTGCAATTGATTCCCTAATAGATCTTTCATAAGCATCTTGGGAATTTATTTTAGCAGCCTGTTCTTCAGCTAACAATTATTCCATCGATTTTTGGTTTGGATTATCTAGGATATGTGTGATTCCTCACAAATCTTTCACTAAATCCAAAAGATCAAGGAGAAGACTTTGAGGAATTGGTGGAGATGGAGGTTCGTCATAATAGGGTGTGTCAAAATTATTACAAGGAAATGGATTCCCATTTGACAATCTGAGCTGAAGTGTGGACCTCCACAGTAATCACAACAGTAAAACTGATGTGGCTGTGAGTTGTATGTGCTATAGTCATAATTGTTATCAGGAAACTGCTCATAGACAAGCATGTTTCCCGATCGACAATCAGTACTGTAGTGTGAACCACCACAATACTCACAATAGTAAAACTGCTAAGTATCATGGTGTGGTAGCTGATGGAATAAATTGGTCATGTCATGGTAGGAATAGGGATCTTGGTTATAGACAGACTCGTTTCCTGACTCTACCATGCCACATCCGGGGCAATTACCACCATTATAAGAGCTACCACACCATTCACAGATCAGAAGGTGTGGATGAGACATAGAAAGAATCAAAAGTGTATAGAGGGTGAGGAATGGAGAATCAAAAGGGTAGGAGGGTGAAGAAGGATATTTTTGGTGTTTTTGGAAAACATTTTATACAAATGATAAAGAAAATGTTTTTGTGTTCGTTGAAACTGAGTTTAAAATGTTTTTGGGAACAATTTTGTTTTTATATGAAAATAAGAAGATAATATGAACAAGGGTGGTAAATATACAATGAGTGTATATCCCGATTCACTAATACGCAAAACCGTTTAGAATAGCGCGCACACCTCCCCGGCAGCGGCGCCAAAATTTGATTGGTCCCAAACGGTCAACCTAAATTGACCAGGTGAATGGTCAACTAAGTCAGACGTCTCAGACCAAATCTCCGCGGAAGTATAGTGTTTCCCCGGGTCGTTATGTCCCGACGAGGTGTGGATTGTATTCAAACGGGTTTGTGATAGGGTGAATTTGGACAGAAAGGGGTTTGAGTTTGATTAAACTAAGGAATCTATAAGGAAATAGCTTAAATAAGCTATATGAACAAGACTGTGAACTCAGAAAAACCAGAAACGATTTAAACTTAAAAACGTGTACGTTCTATTTAAATTTACGCGAACGTACAAAATAAAAAGTGAAAACTGAAATCTGAAAACCCCCAGGGGGTGAAAATGACTTTTTTACAAACCTAAGGATAAAAGAAAATTTTTAGAAAAAGAAAATTAATTTTTACACTATGTAATTATTTATTATTAATTAAATACTATTTATTAATTACTTAACTAGTTTTAATTAATTTAAATTATTAAAAATAACAAACTAACTTAGAAAATTAAGAAAATTTTTACAAATCTAATTAACCATCACAGGAATCCTAAAAAAATTATAAAAAGTTTATTTTATAAATTTTTACACTATTTTACTAATTATTATATTAAATATTAATTAATTACTAATTAAACTAAATAAATTATAAAAACTAGTAAATGAACAGTAGAAATTACAAGAAAATTGCTAAAATTATTTTTCATTATATAAAAACTAGGGAAAATATAAAAACTAGGGTTTACTTTATAAAAACTAATTATGCTATTTAAAACTTAATTATTAATTAATTATTAATAAAACTAATATTAAATCTAATAAATACTAAATGATAAATTAAAAATCTGAGAAAATTACTAAAATTACTTTAATATAAAAGGAGTTTAATAAAAATATAAAAAAGCTAAGTGCTTAACAAAAATATAGAAATGAAAATTAAAATTTAAATTACATTAAATAGAAAGTATCACTTATTATTAAATTGGTTTTTTCTTGATTTTTCTTTTACAAACCTATTTTATACCTAAAAACAAACAACTTTTGTAAAAACAACTTTTATGTAACTTGAAAATAAGCTGATTATGAAGCAATAAGCCAAACAGTTGACTTATGTTGACCAAATAGGCAAATAAGCTCAAATGAGCTTAAGTGGGACCCACTATGGTGAATTCTGGTGCAAATGAGTTACTTGGACATGTTTAAGTAAGAGTTCCACAAATAAGCTCAATGGATAAGCCCAAAAGCACAAATTAAGCACTTGATTACTTGATTCTACTCAGAAAATAGGACAAGTTTCATGGGCAATTCCATGTGGGGTCCACAAGGTTTGAGGTCAAAGGATTGGTCAACTCTTTAAGAGTGCCAGGAGGGGAGTTCAAAGAACCAAAGGGGGGGGGGGGGCTTCTGGACCACTGTGGAGGTCAGAAACCACCACCAAATTGGTGGTGATGGCTGTGTTGTCTGCTGATGCAGGGGAGGTGTTCCTCCCTGCAGCTGACTTTGGAGGAAAGTGGGGCCCAGTATAAAAATCTTAAAAATAAAGTGAGAGTCGGAAATCAAAGTTGAGCTGGGATATAACAAGCCCTAAAAATCCCAAAGCCTGAATCACAACACAAAATTCTAATAAATTCCCACAAATTTTGGTTTTTCAACAAAGGGATGCAAATTTGACTTTTTACATGAACTACTAATTTGACTTTTATGAACTTTTGATTAGCTTCTACTAAATAAAAATGATATTTCAAGCTACAAAGGACCTAGATAAGGCAAGCTTAACAAGTATGAAGCTAACAATGATGACCAAGAACCCAAAAATCCTGGTCATGAGTAACCCATCCCTAATCCCTTTGGCGATTTTGGCGTCTCTACAACCCTAAACCGACTATAATTCTATTCGTCCATGGTCTTGTTTCTTGCATCGATCCAATGATAGAACCTATTTAAATTCGTTTTTTAATCATGGATCTACTTGTTTTGCAACAGATCTAAGGCGGTGGTTTTTGTTTGTATTAGGCTTGTATTATAAAATCGTTTTCTAGGGATCCATTCACGTTCTTTAATTTGATTCTTGCATGCATATTATGGAAGGAGATTAGTACCTGTTCTGCTTTCGTTCCTAAAACCCTAGTTTTCTAGGGTTTACCCGTTAACTGAAGTTTAGACGTATTTGCACTTCTTGATTTCTTTGTTTTTGACTGTTGTTTTTGTTATGGATGGTAAGGGAGTGGGGAACAATACAATAACACAACCTATTGATGCGAATATTGAAGAATTGAGTGCTAATGTTGATTTGTCGAAGGTGACTATGAGGAAACATAAGAAGTCCCGACCTAAGGATGTTACAGGTGTGGCGACACAATCTATAGCTGATAATTCTTATGATACATCTCCTCATGTTCAGGTTGATGTTGAATCGCCCCATTTGAACGTGGGTACTGGTCCTTTTATTGAGCTTAATTCTATCAAAAGCAAACATGATTTTATTAAATTGGTGTTTGGTGTCTCGCTGAAATCAACCTTGGATATTGATTTATTTCTTAAGGAGCTTGAAGCTGGTAAATATCCAATATGGTCTAATTTGGATAGTGATACTCGTTCTAAGGTGCATGATGCTATGAGTGGTTTGCTTGAGGTTTATGAGGTGAATACTAATGCAACAAATTCTAATTCTGATGAGAGTATCAAAGATACAACACCCAATGTCGTAAATGTGGATACGAGTACAAAGGATAAATCAATTCCAAATTCTAATTTCCGTCCTTTGGTTGCTGATTTAGTTTGTGAAGGAGTTAACATTTCTATTCCACGAAGTGTGGTTGAAAAGGTTAGTGCACGTCTTGAACATACCCTATATGGCTACTTTATTGGTAATAGAATGGCGTTTCCAGTGGTTGAGTATTATGTTAAAAATAATTGGGCTAAATATGGTTTAAAAAAGATTATGATGAATGAAAAAGGCTTTTTCTTTTTTAAATTCGATACTCAGTCTGGTTTAGAAGCAGTTTTGGAAAGTGGCCCTTGGATGATACGAAAATCGCCGATCATTCTAAAGAAATGGTCAATTGATACTAGGTTGTGTAAGGAAGAGCTAACTCGTATTCCAGTATGGGTTAAATTACATGATGTACCTATTCAAGTGTTTGAAGAGGATGGTATTAGCTTAATTGCTTCATTTATTGGCAAGCCTATTATGCTTGATTCGTATACGAGCTCTATGTGTAAGGATTCTTGGGGTAGGAGTAGTTTTGCTCGATGCTTAATTGAGGTTAGTTCAGAGGCTGAACTCGTAGAAGTTGTTACTATTGGTGTCCCCTCTCTTATAGGGGATGGTTTTACTAAAGATACTATTCGAGTTGAGTATGAATGGAGGCCTCCCAGGTGTACATTATGCAAGATTTTTGGCCATATCCATGATCATTGCCCTAATATAGTGGTCAATCATCCTGTTGCTACTACTTCAAATGTTGCTAATCCTTCTATTGTGCCTGCCAATGATGGTTTCCAAACGATGCGTCATAAGAAGAACAAAGGTAAAGCCCAATCTGCTAAAGGTAGTCATTTTGCTAGTACTTCAGTCAAACCGAACTTCAGGTATGAGCCAAAGAAAACTACTAGTAAACCAATGAAGGGAGCTGATACTCGGCTTAATGTGCATTCAACGTCATCTAAGTTGAAGTCTACTGATCCTACTTCTAAGGAAGGTATTGTTACTACATCTAATTCTTATGCTGCATTGGTGAACGATGATGAAGAAGATGGAGAACATGTCACACATGTGAATGAAGATTTGGCTTATCAAAATACTGGTGGAAGTTCATCTTTCACGGTAGCTGCGGGTTAGCTCGTTTGTGTTATTTCTTGAGTAGTAAGTGCTTATGGCTTCTCATAAGCACTAGTTATTTCCAAGCTTCTTAGTTGTCTACCTTGTTATGTAAGCTTTATCGCCTATGTAACGGGCTGAGATATGGGATTTCACCCATATCCTTTGTACTTAAACGTTTTTGGTTTAATATATTTACCAGGGTGCAGGATTACTCCCCTTTACCCAAAAAAAAAGAACCCAAAAATCCTAACAGTGAACTGTTAGGACAGATTGAAGAGCAATTTGACTTTTAAACAAATGAGGCCTGGATTTTTGACCATAAACATGTTATAAGGACCTAATATAAGATATTACAAACTTAGATCAGAATAAATATTAACTAGAACTCTCCAAAACCTTCTGAGCCAAACACTCCCTTAACCTTTGACTGTTTTTGGTTTGAGAATCACAGACTTAAACTAGGCTAATGAGCTAAGTTTTTAAATAACTATAAGCTAAACAAATCATATAAAAGCTGAGGTGAACAACAATTAACAACAATAGTTAACAGGGGCAATTTATAAGAAATTTAATTGAAATTGAGACAGATTTTAGACAGGAAAACTGATAAGGCATAAAATGTATAGAAATTAAGCTACAACTACTGAAAATAAGCTGTAAGCAATGAGATTGAGCTACTGGATCAGTCTATAAGCTACTAATAAGGAAAGTGCATGATTAAGCTAAAAAATATGAGAAGGATGCCATACCATTTGCTCACATAAGCTGTTTGAGGCTCCCATAAACCCACAGAAGCTATTTGAGAGCTGAATGAGCTTATAGAAACAGATACACAAGCTTATGCAGGCTTATGTATCCTAAACACCTATTTCAATTATTTATTCCCCTTTATTAAGTGTTTTTCTGGTTTATTGAAAACTTAACGCCAATGGTTGAAAGCAGTTTATGATGAAAAGAAAAGGAACTCACCACAATCTATATTAGCTTAGATTAGCTTATGGAAACAGTTCTAAAAGCTTACAAAAGGAAGACTGGTAACTTTGCAAATGAAAGTAAAAAAAAGAAGCTTAGATTAACTTAACAATAAAACTGAATTTATATTAATTCTGAGTAAAAGGAGTACATGATTGAATTCACAACTACAATACAATACTTAAGCTAAATTCAAACTAAAGCCATCTTTCTACCACTACATATTCTAGCTACTAACTAATTAACACACTGCTGCTTCTTTTTTTCTTTCTTTTTTATATGGAACCCTTAGGGTTTGTTTGACTTCATGAGCTTTTCCCATCACAATTCCTAGCCCTTGGATGACTAGATTCAATCCAGACCCTTGAATGATATTTTTGCCGCCAAAAACACTCCACACCCACTTCTGATAACTTGAGAGATTTGTGCTCAATTAATGCCCTTTGGAAGTTTGTGGAAGTTGGGGGAACAAGCAATAGGTTTGCTGAGGTGGAGGTGAGGAGGGTTTGTGTGTAGCAGTGGTTTAACAGGCTGCCAAGTGGGGAAGGAGGTGGAAGTCAAATGGGGTTTGACTGGATTTTTAATATAAACGGGGGTAAGGTTTTGGTGGGAGGTTGGGCTGGGGTATTAGATGGGCTAGGGGAGAGTGAGCCAGGTGGATCAGATGTTCGTTTTGGATTTGGCACTTGGATAATAACAAAGGGTGTTTGTTTGGTAAATAGCAAATCACAAGGACCATATGTGTAATTTTGAGAAGTTGAGGGACCTGAAATGGTACATTCTCCAAAGATGTAATAAGGACCAAAGTTGCCAATTTATACTTTCCCAAGGATTTGAAATTTAATTTTTCACAAATAAACATCCAGGGACCATTTTTGTAAAGTTCCAAACCCCAGGGACTAAACATGTAATTTTCTCAAAATTTTCATCCAAGGATTAAAAGTGAGACATGTGAATTCCCAAGGACCATATTTGACTTTTTCCAAAATTTAAATGTCCAGGGACCAAAAATGTCAAATTTCAAAGTTTAGGGGTCATTTTTGCCAATTTGTGAAAACTTTTTTTCAAGGACCAATATTGAACATTTTTGAATTTCCAAGGACTAAAAATGATTTTTCATCCAAAAATATCCCACCAGGGACCAAATCTGCCAAAATTGAAACTCCAGGGACTGAATTTGTAAATTTTCAAAACTTTTAAGACTTTTCACCAAAGGACTAATTATGACAAATTATGATTTCAAAAGGACCTTTGGTGACTTTTCTTTTAAAATAAGTGCTCAGGGACTATTTTTGCCAATTTATGAAAGTCGGGGGACTGAAACTGCCAATTTTGCAAACTTTGTACGTTTTTCATTTGTTTTTGCTCATTTTGCATCTAAAACATATAAAACACAATTTTGAAATATTTTCAGTATTTTGATGCATTACTGAGTGTTTTTGTATGTTTTGCAGTTCAGATTTGACCAAAAATGATGAGTGTTTGAGCACTCATCAATACATGTAGAGCAACTAACAATAATAAGTCAACAATAATATAGTTCAAATGTACCTAAAAAAAACATAGCAACAAATATTAAATACCGAATATATATCAGAAATATAGCACATAAGTAACACATTATAAATTGTTCAAGAAGAGTAATAAAGCCAATTTCACAGTCATCATCACTACTTTTCTTTCCTAGCACCTCACCTAAAGCAGTGGCAAATGACTATAAGTCCTCCTCATCGTCATCCTTTAGACAATAGAACGAAACAAGAATTGTAGGATGATGAGATTTAACCTTATCACTACGAGTTTTGCGGGTTTGAATAAGAACGAGAGGACGGAAGGTCGGATAGATAGATTGATAAATACTATCATCGAGATCGGGATAGTTTTCTATGACATGCTTGTGGAGATGAGTAAGAAACATACCATACGGAAGAATAGCTTTAGGATTTGCTCTTGCACATTCAATACGCTTGATAAAGAAGTAAGCCAAATTGTAAGGTTGCTCGGCAACAATACAATACAACATATGAACGAGTCAAGCCGGGAGATGGTCAGGGTGTCCTTCGGAACCGAACGCATTCTCACGAACTAGTTCTTCCCAACGCTCCATATCGGGCCTTAATTCTTTAAGAAGAATTTGGTTTTCAAAAATAGAGACATATTTGGACTTGATGCTTTGGGTGGCATTTTCACATTCCAACCCGAGCATTTGACGAATATCTTCGGGAGATGGAATTTCGGAGACATAAGGACCATGAGTAGGACGAGAACGTTGGAGAGCACCAAGATCCCATTCATTTGTGAATACGTATAGACTGGAAAAAGGAATTTGAAGAATTTGACCAAATTGTGCAAGAGTGAGAGTAATAAATTCATGTTGGATCATGAATGAAATGAAGATGGAACCAAAATCATCGGTTTGAACCATGACTTGGCTATAGAAGTCAAGAATGAAGCGAGGAAGGATGGGTTCATTTATTTGGAAGAGACATTCAAAATGGATGTTTGTGAACAAACGTTCGATGAAATCGGATTGATTGTAAGCTTGATCTACGACTCGACCTTCATGAATGTTTCTATCTTCTATTTGACAATAGATACGTGCAATGGAGAGAGAGGTAGTGGGAAGTTGTGAGACTTTGGGAATATAGTTTTTGGTTAGGGAGATATCTTTGGTAATGACTTTGGGCATTTTCACCTAAACACAATAACAACAAAATAAAACTAAAATAAAGTTAATGTTAAAATATGATGCTTATATTTTTATGACATATGTGGAACGTAAACTTACTTCGACTCTAAAGACCTTTAACTTAAGAAGTTGTTTACCATGTTCCTCATTTTTTATTTTTAACTTGTGTTAGATATATTTTACGATGTTTATCAAGTTGTTATGGGATAATCTAAACGCGCCTTTAAACATATTAATATATCATGAAAATTTGCTAGATTTACATTAGATTGTATAACTAGCTATTTCTAACAAGTTTCTTATGTAAATGATTTGTTTCGAAAAGAATGGTTTATAATTTGACTCAAAAATACAATTTTTCTAGTTAAACCAAACGCTTCCTTATCTAGAAAATTTACTACCAAAATGTCAATATATATATGAATTATATATCTTGACAACTTTAAAATGCTAGTTTTATACTTATATTCATGACGATGTATTATAGATGTTATATTGGATAATTTTTGACACTATTTGGACATGATCCAAACGCCCTCTTATCAAAAAATAAAATGTTTTTACATCATCAAAAAATTTGTTTTTGTGATTAATAAGTTATAAAAATGTAATGTGATATGTTTTAACAAGTTTTTATAGCATTATTCAACAATGTATATAAAAGAAAATGAATGTATGAACTTTTTCAAAAATTTTCGACAAGAGGGTTTATGATTATTAGTTTCTAGTGTTAATTATACATTCTAATCCTAAGGGAAACATTTAGTTATGGAAATCCTAGACTTAATTTGAAAGAAAATTGAAATTGAAGATTTTGAAATAAAAAGCTTAATCATGATTATGGCCAAATTAGATGAAATTAAGAGAAATATGTTATGAAAAACTTACAATACTTGTTGCTAATCATGTTATAAGTATTTGCCCTTTGTTAATTGACCTTGATATGAAGATTTGAGAATGAATTTTGGATGGTTTTGGGGTTTAAAATTCGTCACAGCAGGTAGGGAGGAAATGGGGAGTGAAAAATGGAGTGTTTGGTAAGTGGAATAAGGAAGAAAAACGAGTGGAAATCGTCAGATGGCCGGCCCCTTTAAACATTAAGGGGGCCGCCCATTTTAACACTGCCGGTCCCCTTCAGAAAATAAAAATAAGTATATATATATATATATATATATATATATATATATATATATATATATATATATATATTAGATTTATTTTTAATCAAAATACGTTGGAGAGAGTTCGCACGAAGAGAATTACCTGACATATTTATTTGACATTTCGTCAATTAAAATTTTCTTGATAATTTTGGATAAAACTAATCAAGCCGTCAAGTCGACGATGAGAGATGTGGAAGGTATTAATGTGTGTGTGTGTGTGTGTGTATATATATATATATATATATATATATATATATATATATATATATATATATATATAATATGGGTTTATAAGACGAGAAAAAGAGAGGGAGACGGATGCAAAAGATGACGGGAGTTTGTTTCATCCATAGGTTCTTCAACTCATTTCTCTACATCAACATGAGTGTATTTGAACATTAAAGTTCAAGAAGGCCAAAGAAGGGGAAAAGAAAAGGTTCGTAAACGAACAATTTCTATTTCTAGAAAATCAACTAATGAGTTTTCTAGGTTATGAAGGTTATGAGAGCATATAGTATGTATAATATATATATATATATATATATATATATATATATATATATATATATATATATATATATATATGTATATGCTATAAGAAAATAAGTATATGTATATATATATATATATATATATATATATATATATATATATATATATATATATATATATATATATATATATAAGAAAAATAGCTAAGAGTAATTACAAAATAAACTATAACAACAATAAACTAGATACTAGACTAAGCATGCAATCTTGACATGGAAATTTAAAAGAGATGTGTACCTTTTTGTCTTCAACAAGCAAGTCTTCAAAGTGTTCAAGAGATTGCATGAACATGTGGAAGCGGATAGAAAACCAAGCTTGCCAAGGAATGACGAATTCATCTTGTTGGTCCCCATTGTCTCATTTGACCAAAGTTGTTTGGTCCAAACACGTTATGCATTTGACTTGGGTGCATGTATGGTGGAATCATTCCCCAAGGATTGAAGTTCCACATTTGATGATTATTGTGAAAGTTTCGCCTATTTTGGTTTACTCTAGGTTGAGGAGTTTTAGACCTAGAATGAGGACTATTTGGTTTTCTAGGTGGTGGAGTTTTAGATCTTATTTTTGGCATAAGGGGTTCTACTTCGGGTTTTAAAGATGAAGTACGAAAGTTTTTAATTTTTTCATCACTTGCAATAGGTACTAATCTATCTTTCAAAAGTATATACTTTGGTTTTAACTCTAGTTGTTTTAGTTCACTAGTTTCACCTTCAAACTTTATATTTTTAGATTTACTAGTTGATGCCTCGGTTGAGTCGTATCCTAAACCGGTATTATCTTTGGCAATTCTTTGAGAGCTAATTATTTTGCTAAGTGATTGACTACAATTTTCAAAATTTTCAAATCTAATAATTTCTTCCTTAAGTTGTTTATTCTCAATTTTAACAACTAGACATTCTTTGCATTCTATAATACTTTCTTTTCCTTTTTCCAGTTTTTGTAGTTTCATTTTTAGTTCAAGTATTTCATCCTTTAAATTTTTGTTAGTATGTTTTAGTAGTTTATTTTTAGCAATGACTTTTTGTCCTAGTTTGCATAATCTACTATATTCGCTATCTACATCTTTTTCATCTAACGATAAGTTATCATCACTATAGTATTCGGTTTCGGAACGTACCTCATTGGAAGATCTTGCCATGAGACACTTTTCATCTTTTGTTGTGTCTTTTTCATCATTGTCACTATCACTCCATGCTCCTCCTACGAAGGCCTTGTGGTTTTGACTTCTTGACAATTTCGGACATTCTCCAATAAAATGGTTTGGATCTCCACACTTGAAGCACTTTCTTTCATTCTTGCTAATTTTGTCGTCCTTGTTTCTTTGGAATGTTTTTCTTTCATCAAACGGTTGTCTAACATATCTTCCTCGTCTTTTGAAGAATTTCTTGAAGTCTCTTATGGCCATGGCATACTCTTCATCTTCACTTTCGGAGGTTGAGCATTCTTCGTCACTAGAGTCTCTTTTTGCTTTCAAAGCAATTGACTTGCTTTGCTCCCTTTTTCCTTTAACCGTTTCAGAATCTTTCTTTATTATCACCTCATACACTTTCAAGTTTCCAATTAGCTCGTCGAGTTGTAGAGTTGATAGATTCTTTGACTCAATAGCCGTCACTTTAGCACGCCACTTCGGATGGAGAGCCCTAAGAAATTTTCTTATAAAATTCTTGCTAGAAAAGTTCTCATCAAGTGCTTTTAAACTTGTGATGATTGTGTTAAATCTAGCAAAAGCATTATCAACTGATTCCTCTTCCGGAATCGTAAATTGTTCATATTGTTGTACAAGAAGATCTATTTTATTATCTTTGACTTGACTATTACCTTGGTGAATGATTAGTAAAGAATTCCAAATATCTTTTGCGGTTTTACACATAAAAATTCTTTCATATTCTTTGCGTGGTAACGCATTATAAATAACCATTTTAGCTTCATTGTTTTTAGCAAGTTTCTTTTTCAAATCATCGTTTTGTTTTTCAAAAGGTACAATTTCATCCCTTTTGGTTTCGGGATTATTTTGTATAGGAGGAAAATCACCATTAGTAATAACATGCCAAAGATCTAGATCTTTTGATTTCACATAAGTTTCGAATCGATTTTTCCAATAAAGAAAACCATCACTTTCAAATAGTGGTGGTCTTTGCATAGATTGATCTTCTAAATATTTTTCAGATTCCATAGATCGTTTCAAGTTTTAAAATACAATTTATTTTAAAAAATCTTGTTTAACGTAGCTCTAATGCCAATTGTGGAAAAACTAGAAGGGAGGGTTGAATAGTTTTACGTCAATTTGGATTTTAAAAAATAAACTTTGTTTTATAAAAACTTCGATTCTTATTTATGTGAATTTCACTACTTGCACAACACAAACAATTTAATCTAACTAACTAAATAATTATAACGTAAATATGAAAGTAAAGAAAAGATAGAGATAGAGAGATCAAACCACAACACACGGTATTTATAGTAGTTCGGCTACGAAGCACCTCTTCGCCCTACTCCACTCCTCGAGTCACTTACTCGAGAGTCTTTCTTCACTATGTCACAAACTCCCTTTTTTGCGGAGAAACCTTACACAACTTTCTCTTACACCAATTAACGACACTAAACTAGATGTCGAGTCCTAATAGTAGCTAGAACCAATCTCATACCACAACACGCCTTCTTCACAACTTATACACAACACTACTACTTCACAACTACACACTTCTTCTACTTCACACCACAACTTCTTCAATACTATATTTACAAACCCACCTAGATCTACCAATTACAATCACTACACAACTTTACAATAAATACAAGTGTAACCCCCGGTACTTTTTCTAAACTTATTACTAGCCAAAATATTTATTTTCGTACATGAGACATATTAAAACTTTTATTTTGTGATTATTTGGGCTTGAGAAACATGAGATATATTGGAAACGAGAACTTTATTCCTTGATTGACTCAGCACAACGTAGAACACTCGAATTGTATTGCATTTGCCAAATTATTTGAATTATTTTGAGTTTTGGAAAAACTCTGAAGTTTATGCTTGATTTTATTGGAAAAATTATTTCGTGAACAATGACGCAATTTTCGTAATTTTTCGAGTCCGTTTGCTATGTCGTTTGAGCCCCGGAGTGTTTTCGTGTGGAATATAATTACGTTGACACATCTACTCCTTATCATATTTTTATTTCACACCCCACACTTTTAAACTTTACAACCCTAACCACACACCCACTATATATATAATACTAATTTATAGATCGGGACGTTCTTGTTCCAAAAGTACAAGCCGTTTCAATCAAAACCGCCCCGAACACCCCTAAACCCTCGCCACCACCAACACCACCACGAGCCACCACTATTTCCCCACCCTTTTCTTCTTTCTTTTGATCGGTAAAACATCCAAACACACCCTTTTTATTATTTTGTTATTTATTTCGTTTTTATTTATTTTAAAAACCTTAAAAATATTAAAAATAATATTTTTTGAATTAAATATATTAAAAACAATATTTTTCTGAAAATATTTTAATTATCCAAAAATTGTTATATACATTTTATTTATTACCGAAAATAAATTATAAAAATTATTTTATATACATTTTTATTTATTTAATATAAATACCGAAAATAATATTAAAATAAATATATATTTTTAGTTTTCATCCTAAAATATTTTTATAAAAATTTCATATTTTTATTTATTTTTATGTATATGTCGATACACACACACACACACACACACACACACACACACACACACACACACACACACATATATATATATATATATATATATATATGTTTTAAATTTTATTTTATTTATTTATAAGTGTAAATGAAATTTGTTGACTCATGTGGGCCCCTTTGACCGACAGTTGACTGGTCAACGTTGGTCGACCCGGTGTGACTCTGTTAATTTTTGTATTATTTGTTGATTCTCGTGGTTATTTGTTATTGTTATATATTTTGGAACTTGTTTCGGCTAAGTTTAAATAAACCGGATTAACAAATATGAAACTATAAAACAAGTTGGTTATAGTTAAGAGGATTTGGATATCGGACATGTTTCCGTATTGTTGTATTGTGAGCTTGAATTGGACGTATCGGATTTACGGCCTTGGTTATTTGGATGTTATGGACCCTTTGGTACACGAGACGGTAGGGTACGTTAGGCCCGTAAAGATCTTAACGTACCTGGAACCCGAACAATACAAAATGGTCGATAAACCTAAACAACTAATGGACTACGCGAATGATATATCCAATCATATTAATAAAATATTAACGTTGTTTAAATGAAAGAGTCGTTGACTCGGGAAAATGTTGTATAAACGGGCAGGCCATGCCGAAATTTTGTAAAAACTTTTTGTAAACTTTTAATGTTTAAGAATTGCATTATATTTTGAAAACCTTTTCAAACTATATTGTTTTCAACGTTTTACTTTGGGAAAATGGGTAAAATAGCCAAAACTAGTTTCTTTTAGCGTATTAATTATTTATTTATATAAGTATTTATTTTCATTTCGATTTCTTTTCTTCGAGTTATTCTTTCGTTTACTCTTGACTTTCTCGAATTGACGTACGCTCTCGACGACATATTCTCTCTATCTTTCTCGTCACCCACACGAGACTTTTAAAATCTATTTTCTTTCAAATGCCATTGTATTTACAAAACTTTTAATCAAGCATTGTTTATTGAGATATTCGAGTATAGTTCTGAGTTATGCCATTTATATTGATTAGGTTGTGCTGAGGTTCATTTGCTGTGACGCTTTATTGATTGGTTACTATATCTCATTTCCTGCTACTGCTATTGTTAAGGTGTGATTCATAGCCTGTGACATTTCAAAAATTTCATGTCACTAATTTTAATATTCTTATTATTTAACTATTCTATTTTTAAATAATTAACTTCGTCGGAAGTTTTCCACGATTCGTCATAACACGTTCAACTAATTCAACCGCGACTAGACTACGTCCATTCTATAATTTTTATGCATCATTGGTTCCTTACAATCCTATTTTAAAAGTCATAATTTACTTTTTCCAATTTTTCGTAAACCTTGCACCTTTTACGTTTTACGCGATTTAAATTTACGTTTTATGGTTTTAACAATGTGAATCAACCCTAGACTATGGAAATTTTACATGTTTTAAGCATTTTAACCTATTCTCATATTTACAAGTGAGTTAATACTTGTTGTTTCATTTTTATAGTTAACGTCACTTCTATCAAGAACCGGTGTCACCAAATGCATTTTCAACTCACGGTTTAAGTTTTAACGATGTTTAAACCCTTCGATGAACTCACCACTCATCTAAAATACTTAAATAGGTTATGTTAATAAGTTTTAACATTTTTGAAGGTTTTGTATTTTTACATCTCCTAATTTTACTTTACGCGTCTTAAAAACTTTACGTTTGTAATTATCGGGATCAAAATACACACCGTAGCTCATGTTTTACACAAAACCACTACCCTCTTCTCCCTTTTCTTGTTTTGAACGACCCACCCACATGGGTGGTGAGTTATTTGTGGTTTTTTACACTCTTGTACACTTGGCTAACTTAATCTTATGCTTGTCACCCACTACCTAAGTCCTATACCACTAACACACTTCTCATACATGCATTTTGAATCAAAATACTCATCCTTTATTTTCTCCACCCTTATGAACGACTCATTACAGATCCAAACACCATTTTATCTCAATTTTTACCAAATATATTGATCTTGGATTGAAGGTGTTATAATTCCTAGCTAGTTCTTGTGTTTGTTTCTCCATAATCACCATCAAACATCATCATCATCAAAATAAATTTTTCTTGGGTTCAAGGGCTGAGTTCTTTAAAGATTTCAAGAGCTTTAAGAAGTGTTTTTGAAATTTTATCAAGGTTTATTAAGGTTGGGTAAAATATTTGGAGCTTGGGTGTTGATTGTATTGATTTCTATTAAAGATTTGTACAAAAATGAAGACCTAAGTGTGAAGCTTTGATTCTTGTTCCTTTTTCTTCCTCAAGACCTTTCTTTCTCAAGAGTTATGATGACTTCCAATATGGTTTATGGGCTGTGGTTTTAGAGCACTTGCTTGGGTTGAAAGGGTTATATAAATTTGAGTAAAAGATTTGTACAAAAAGGGTGCAAGACTTGGTGGTGATTTATGTTTAGTGTCCATTTGTTTTGTTCTTCATCTTTGTAAGGAACCAATCACTCGCTTTTCATTTTATTTTCATTTTCATTTCTTTAATTGTATTATTTCTTGATGTATTTTTATATTATATAAATTATCATGCTTGGTTAGACTTGGTACATGAACTAGATCACTAGAAACACTAAAGGACTAGACATGCTTCTGTGATTTCTAAATCAGGGGCAAATATGGAATAAAATGTACTAATCAGTAAACATTGAGACTAAACTAAAAATATGGGGTTGTAGGTCTGTGTCTTGTGGTCATTTTGACGGGTATCTCATTAAATAACTCATTACGATGATTAAACTAGAAATATTTTCGTAAAACATGTCCAGTTCTGAGTAACAGATTTGAAACGTGTAAAAGTCATTTTTTTTGTGAATAACCCTCTGTTAATCAAAGAATAAAAGTTCTGAATAACATCTTAACTTAAACGTGGCCAAAAACGGGGAATTAATCGGGTTCGTAAAACACTAGATATCGCACTTTTCGTGGGACTGATGCAATGTTAAAGTTTTCTGAAGTGAATATATTGGGTAAATGGGTAACTTTGGTACTGTTAAGTAATTTTTGATTTAGTGGGACCCACAAAACTTGTTGGTACAGATTAATACCTTTCCGTGGATATAAAGAACGTAATTTTTGGACTTACGGTTTACAAATGACAGAATTTCTAAGATGAATAAGTTATATAAATTTTGACAGCTTTTACGTCAAAAGTATAAAAAGGATTTTAAAACTTATGTAATTGTATCTTTAAAATTTGTTTTTGAACACTTAGAATATATGTACCAAGCATAATTAAGGTTATAATTTATATAGTATAGAGACTAAATTACATCAACACTTACTTTCAAAAACTAAGACAAGCGTATATCTATTTAGGTTCGTTGTAGAACTTTCGCGGCTAGTTTCTTCACTTGCTTGTACTTCCTTTGTTCACGGTGAATTCATAGCCTCGCCTTTACTAATTTAAATGTTTTATAAACCTCGCGAGGGGGATACATGCTAGTTTTTACAAACTGAATACAAGTAGTTTTTGGTATGCTGGACCTGATTATATGATTATAGTGATTGAATGCTTCTTGCCAATTAAGTCCCCACAATGAAACCATTAATTCCGTAGGCAAACGCTATTATTATGGATATGCATATTAGGCTTGGCCGGCTTTGACTTGGTACGGTCACATAATCTTGAGAGTTTGGGGTAAACTGGTAATTTTTACCTCGGGGCACAAAATCATGGTTAAGGTTTCGGTTTTATAAATCACAATACTATAATCTGATTACCCGACATGTATTTGTTATATGTCTATTGACAAATAATGCTTGTATTCAACTTATTACTTATTAAACTCTATTAATTCACTCAACCTTTGTGTTGACTTTTTAACATGTATTTTCTCAGGTATTATTTTGCTAGCTAAGCATTGGGAGCAATCGGAGTAGCGTGGATATCAAATATTGAAGGACTTGTTTTCTTCACATTCGATTATTATTATTATTATTTAAATATGCAAATGAGTCATGTTTGTACTCTTGAAACTTAAAGTTTTGAATAAAAATTGTTGGGACCTTTGTACTCTGATTTATCAAATCGAATGTGACATTTTATTAAACGTCTCTTTTGAGGTCGTTTTATGTAACTTGTTTTTATGAACTATGAAGTGACACCCAAATTGGTATTCCGCTGCGTTGTAAAATTTTGGGGGTGTAACAGAATGGCATCAGAGCATTAGTTATAGCGAATTAGGTCGTTTTCAAAACCTAAACTATAACTGATTTTTGAATTTTTTTTAAAGTCTTTCACCATTGGTCGATATCCGCGCACACTTGCTCCCAGGTAACTTATATGCTCTATTTTGCATCCATACTTCTATTATATGACTAATGAATATATCCCCTAGTCATTATTTCGCTCTCTCATGCCTATCTTTTGATGTCATACTATTTACTTTATATCGGTTGGTTACTTATACGCTGACCACTCCGATTATCGTGTACTTCGTGTTTTCTTATTTTCTCCCTCGAACATCAATACTAGTATTGTATGAGGATACCCGTACATATATGTGTTACTCTCTTCTCAAATCGTTACACATGTGTGTAGTACTATTACATGTATTAATGAATTCGTTTACTTTAACCTCTTATGAACGATGCGGTGATCTCTGAAACATTTTCGCTACTTTACTCTATTTCCTTATGATGATATTGACATTCGGTGTACTTTGTCAATTCCACTAGTAATTTTACTGTTCAACTCCGAGTGTGAACATTCCTCTTATGCCTTTGAATCACGTATGTTGTTTTCATTATCCATTATTTTGAAATCTTCCAATTGATGGGAGTACGACCTTAACTTGTCATCTCGAATCATGCCATCCTTTGGCACTTACCTGTGGTAATGCGATTGACTAATGTCATATTATTATTCTCATTACTTCTTCTTATGATTTTGATAAATCATGTTGTTAATTAGACATCCTTTTATTTATTGTAACACTTGATCTTGTTGTATATTTTGTTTTGTGACGGACATACTTAAGTAGGATGATTTATAATTGTTTTATTGAAATGAATTGGGACGCTTCTTCATTTGAATAAAGAAATTATAAACCGCCGAACTATAAATTCATAAATCTTCGCGTATATGGAGTGGGACGCTTCTTTATGTAAGTGACGAGTTATGAATGAGTGGGCTTATGTGTATCCACCATAGCGTGTGTATGAATCATTCTTTTGGCTATGAACTCCTCTCGACTCATAATTTATTATGTGGATTTTTCCGATTTTGTATCGACCGTCGCGAGCTTGATAAGCTAATAGTAATGTACTATTATTCGCTTCCATGAATTGATGACTTGATAAATTCCTTGTCTCCTATTGTCTTATCGCCAACACTTTTATTCAATCCTTTCCTTTAAGGACCCTCACGACATTCAATTCGTTCCCTCATACCATCGCTTACACATTAGGATATTTCTGTCACTTATTCTATCTTTGTTGCTATCTTGTTACCTTGTTAAAATCCCGAGCACAAAATGCATTAAGCACCTCCATGGGCTTCTATAAAAATTTTATACATCTTTATAAAATTGTACAAATATTTCACAAGTGTTTAAATTACCAAAATGACCTTCTTAAGTTAAAGAGTCGGTTCTAACCACCCTCCTTTCTAACAATCATAACCAATATTTATAATAACACTATGCCCTATATTTCAAATTACACTTTTTTTATACATTATATTTTAATCACGTCTTGAGGATATGACTGATTTAAACTTCGTTTCAACTAATGATTCCTACAAATTTGAAAATAGACATTCTGCAATCACAACCATAAACCCGAGTTTCAACATGGTTTTTATACATGCTTCCATCCCAAAAATCTTTAAAACGACCAAAAATGATTAAGAAGAATTGAGCGCCGGGACGTCGCTCTCTTAAGGGGTACGTGTTGTGACATTTCAAAAATTTCATGTCACTATTTTTAATATTCTTATTATTTAACTATTCTATTTTTAAATAATTAACTTCGTCGGAAGTTATCCACGATTCGTCATAACACGTTCAACTAATTCAACCGCGACTAGACTACGTCCATTCTATAATTTTTATGCATCATTGGTTCCTTACAATCCTATTTTAAAAGTCATAAATTACTTTTTCCAATTTTTCATAAACCTTGCACCTTTTACGTTTTACGCGATTTAAATTTACGTTTTATGGTTTTAACAATGTGAATCAACCCTAGACTATGGAAATTTTACATGTTTTATGCATTTTAACCTATTCTCATATTTACAAGTGAGTTAATACTTGTTGTTTCATTTTTATAGTTAACGTCACTTCTATTAAGAACCGGTGTCACCAAATGCATTTTCAACTCACGGTTTTAAGTTTTAACGATGTTTAAACCCTTCGATGAACTCACCATTCATCTAAAATACTTAAATAGGTTATGTTAATAAGTTTTAACATTTTTGAAGGTTTTGTATTTTTAAATCTCCTAATTTTACTTTACGCGTCTTAAAAACTTTACGTTTGCAATTACCGGGATCAAAGTACACACCGTAGCTCATGTTTTACACAAAACCACTACCCTCTTCTCCCTTTTCTTGTTTTGAACGACCCACCCACATGGGTGGTGAGTGATTTGTGGTTTTTACACTCTTGTACACTTCTCTAACTTAATCTTATGCTTGTCTCCCACTACCTAAGTCCTATACCACTAACACACTTCTCATACATGCATTTTGGATCAAAATACTCATCCCTTGTTTTCTCCACCCTTATGAACGACTCATTACATATCCAAACACCATTTTATCTCAATTTTTACCAAATATATTGATCTTGGAATGAAGGTGTTATAATCCCTAGCTAGTTCTTGCGTTTGTTTCTCCATAATCACCATCAAACGTCAACATCATCAACATAAATTTTTCTTGGGTTCAAGGGTTGAGTTCTTTAAAGATTGAGTTTTAAGAAGTGTTTTTGAAATTTTATCAAGGTTTATTAAGGTTGGGTAAAATATTTGGAGCTTGGGTGTTGATTGTGTTGATTTCTATTAAAGATTTGTACAAAAATGAAGACCTAAGTGTGAAGCTTTGATTCTTGTTCCTTTTTCTTCCTCAAGACCTTTCTTTCTCAAGAGTTATGATGACTTCCAATATGGTTTATGGGCTGTGGTTTTAGAGCACTTGCTTGGGTTGAAAGGGTTATATAAATTTGATTAAAAGATTTGTACAAAAAGGGTGCAAGACTTGGTAGTGATTTATGTTTAGTGTCCATTTGTTTTGTTCTTCATCTTTGTAAGGAACCAATCACTCCCTTTTCATTTTATTTTCATTTTCATTTCTTTAATTGTATTATTTCTTGATTTATTTTTATATTATATAAATTATCATGCTTAGTTAGACTTGGTACATGAAACTAGATCACTAGAAACACTAAAGGACTAGACATGCTTCTGTGATTTCTGAATCAGGGGCAAAGATGGAATAAACTGTACTAATCAGTAAACATTGAGACTAAAATAAAAATATGGGGTTGTAGGTCTGTGTCTTGTGGTCATTTTGACGAGTATTTCATTAAATAACTCATTACGATGATTAAACTAGAAATATTTTCGTAAAACATGTCCAGTTCTGAGTAACAGATTTGAAACGTGTAAAAGTCATTTTTTTGTGAATAATCCTCTGTTACTCAAAGAATAAAAGTTCTAGATAACATCTTAACTTAAACGTGGCCGAAAACGGGGAATTAATCGGGTTTGTAAAACACTAGATATCGCACTTTTCGTGGGACTGATGCAATGTTAAAGTTTTCTGAAGTGAATATATTGGGTAAATGGGTAACTTTGGTACTGTTAAGTAATTTTTGATTTAGTGGGACCCATAAAACTTGTTGGTACAGATTAATACCTTTCCGTGGATATAAAGAACGTAATTTTTGGACTTACGGTTTACAAATGACGGAATTTCTAAGATGAATACGTTATATAAATTTTGACAGCTTTTACGTCAAAGGTATAAAAAGGATTTTAAAACTTATATAATTGTATCTTTAAAATTTGTTTTTGAACACTTAGAATATATGTACCAAGCATAATTAAGGTTATAATTTATATAGTATAGAGACTAAATTACATCAACACTTACTTTCAAAAACTAAGACAAGCGTATATCTATTTAGGTTCGTTGTAGAACTTTCGCGGCTAGTTTCTTCACTTGCTTGTACTTCCTTTGTTCACGGTGAGTTCATAGCCTCGCCTTTACTAATTTAAATGTTTTATACACCTCGCGAGGGGGATACATGTTAGTTTTTACAAACTGAATACAAGTAGGTTTTGGTATGCTGGACCCGATTATATGATTATAGTGATTGAATGCTTCTTGCCAATTAAGTCCCCACCATGAAACTGTTAATTCCGCAGGGAAACGCTATTATTATGGATATGCGTATTAGGCTTGGCCGGCTTTGACTGGGTACGGTCACATAATCTTGAGAGTTTGGGGTAAACTGGCAATTTTTACCTCGGGGCACAAAATCATGGTTAAGGTTTCGGTTTCATAAATCTCAATACTATAATTTGATTACCCGACATGTATTTGTTATATGTCTATTGATAAATAACGCTTGTATTCAACTTATTACTTATTAAACTCTATTAATTCACTCAACATTTGTGTTGACTTTTTAGCATGTATTTTCTCAGGTATTATTTTGCTAGCTGAGCATTGGGAGCAATCGGAGTAGCGTGGATATCAAATATTGAAGGACTTGTTTTCTTCACATTCGATTATTATTATTATTATTATTATTATTATTATTATTATTATTATTATTATTATTATTATTATTTAAATATGCAAATGAGTCATGTTTCAACTCCTGAAACTTAAAGTTTTGAATAAAAATTGTTGGGACCTTTGTACTCTGATTTATCAAATCGAATGTGACATTTTATTAAACTTCTCTTTTGAGGTCGTTTTATGTAACTTGTTTTTTTGAACTATGAAGTGACACCCGAATTGGTATTCCACTGCGTTGTAAAATATTGGGGGTGTAACATAGCCCCACTTTTTATATCTTTAAATTTTTACGAACTCATGGGGTGAGACACATGCTTTAAATGTTTTCTGAGCACAAGTATTTTTGGTATGCTTTTCCTGATTGATATACTTTCCTGACGATGTGCTAAGTAGCTTATCTTGCCTGACAAGACCCTCCGATCATGAACCATTAATCACTTGCGAGTAACGGCGAATATAGGGATATAGGCCTATAGGAATTGACCCTCCCATCCCTTTTGCTGGATAAGCAATTTGGGTGTACTATATTCGATTTTGCTGGGTATATGGCAAGTACCCGGCCTTGGGGGCACTTTATATATTGAAATTCCGCGGTTATTTGTCGACTTATGGTTATATATTGGTTAACGTTTTGCGTGTCATGAGCTTAGCATCATCAACCGTATGTATACACGTGCCTTTACATATTGGGTGTTACCTTGATTACCTTGGTATTTACATTGGTTGCTTATATCATATGATTAAAACCCTTGTGCTCAACTTTATTATTTTAAACCTATGGATTACACTCAACCTTTGTGTTGACTTTTAAGCATGTGTTTCTCAGGTACGACTACAAATTAGTCTTGGAGCTTTATGATTTTGGGCGTGGTGGAGTGGCTGGACGAAGGAGGTTTTCTGTCAAGGCAGCTTTATCACTTCTACTATCTTTATTTTCATGTCATTCGTAAAACCTTGGTGTGTCTTTAATATTTTTCCGCTGCTAAACTTATTTACTTTTCGCTGCTAAACTTTGTATTTCTACTACTACACTTGGTTTTTCCGCTGCTAAACTTTGTCATTTTCCGCTGCAAAGTTTTATTTTTATTCTGCTGCTATTTGGTAAAGAGCCTATGTGCTCTAAAATGGTTTGTAAAACGAATGATGTGTTTTGAGGTACTTTTAAACGTCCCGTGTTGTGGTCGTTAGCTATAAAGGTGCCTGGTTTCGATTCGCGTAGTTCCCCCAGCATGTCAGCTGCCGTATTTTGAGTTGGGGGTGCTACAGAATGGTATCAGAGACATCGTTTATAGAGAACCAGCTCGCACTCGACTATAAACTTTTTCCTGGAGTCGAAATGTTTTGAGACACGACAGCCTTCCATGCCACTTCGCGCCCTAGTATTTCTTTTAAACTTTACATATATATATGTTTTATATTGCGATTGGTTTGGACTTTTTCCACTATCATGCTTTGGCTTATAAAATGGTTTTCCGCAAAAATTTGGCTAGTATTTTTATGTTTCCTTATACTCTTGTAGAGTATCATGTCTGTCCCAGTTCCCGTGATCAGGTTCCAGTCCCACCTGTTGTTGACCCATTGCTTTTAGGAGATGATGTTGAGTTGGATGTTGATGTTGAGTTGGATGTTGATGTTGGTTTAGATGATGAGGTAGGTTTAGAGGATGATGTTGATATTGAGGATGATGGAGATGAGGAGATGGATGATGATGATGATGACGAGGAGGATGATGATGAGGAGTTTATGGAGGAGATTAGGATGTTCCCCCGCCGCCTTCGCCAGTTGTGTCGGATGTGCCTTATGAGTCGGATACGTCAGAGGCATTAGGATACGCGCTTGAGGCTGAGGTTACTTCTACGCACGAGATTGGTGAGTCATTGGTAGCAGCCCGTGTTACTCAGTCAGAGCTTAGAGCTGCTATGAGTCGTCTGAGGCAGGATGTAGAGTGGTGTAGGAATAGTCATAAGAGTATCACTAGGCGTATGAGTGATAGGCAGTCTAAGGTTGCAGGATTGAGGAGAGAGGTTCAGGATGATAGGAAAGCTGCAGGAGAGATGTATATGGAGCTTCAGAGGCAGGTGGAGAGGTTAAGTTGGTTGGAGCGGATGAGTGTTGCATTTCAGGAGCGTATGGATTCGCTAGATAGGAAGATAGTCGAGTTGGAGAAGATGGTTGATAAGTTGACCATGAAGGAGGTGTTCGTGGACATTGTTAGTCGACACTATCATACTAGTATCAGCGAGTTATGGAGTGAGTTACATGAGATGCAGAGACAGGCCTATCCAGAGAGGATGACCCGCCTTAGGTCTTATGACAGCATTGATATGATGGCTATGTATGGAGATCGTTCAGGAGATCAGTGATTGGATCATTTATAGTAGTTGGTATCTTAATGGTAGTTTACCTAGTATATGCTAAACTGAATTCTTTAGTTGGTAGATTTTATTCGAAACTTGTACTTGTTTTGCATATCTTGTAAGACCAATGTCAAGTATGAAATCTATGATGTATTATGGTGATGTACTATTATTGATGTTGACTTATGCTATATTATGATTTTATTCATGTGATGATGCTTTATCCTGTGCTATAATTCTGACACGTTAATCAAATACTTACAATTGTTTGTGCTTTGTATTGATTGATAGAATTATGCCTCCTAGGAAGATGACCCCTGCTGCTATTCAGCAGATGATTGATGAGGGTGTTGCAGCAGCGCTTGCCAGGCAAGCAGGTGTTCCTTAGAATGTTGGACCGGCTAGAGCTCAAGCTGTTCCCAACAACCATTTTTGCACTTTTAAGGAATTCATGGATTGTAAGCCCATTACCTTCAAGGGAACTGAAGGAGCTATTGGATTGACTCAATGGTTTGAGAAAGTGGAATCGGTGTTTCATAGGAGTAATTGTACTGAGAACAATAGGGTGAAGTATACGACAGGCACATTGTTGGAGCATGCCTTGTCTTGGTGGAATGCTTATGTTCAGGAAAAGGGAATGGAGGAAGCTTATAGTACTTCATGGGAAGATTTCAAGAAAGCTATGGTTAAGAAGTACTGTTCTCGTAGTGATTTGAGGAAGTAGGATACTGAGTTTTATTATTTGGCTGTGAAGGGTTCTGATCTTGCTACTTATGTGCGACGTTTCCAAGAGTTGAAAGTGTTTTGTGCTCACATGGTGCCCGATAATGAGAAGTTGCTAGAGAAGTTTATTGGTGGATTTCCTGCGAGTATTCAAAGGAATCTGACGTCGTACAATGCTGAGACTTTAGATCATACTATTAGCATGGCTGAACACTTTTGGATCATGTTACTAAGCATGGTGCTGTTCAGAGGAGTAATCACTTTGACAACAAGAGAAAATGGGAGGATAACCGAAGGAACAACAACTATAACAACCCCAACAACCGCTACAACAACAATCAGTATCATAACAACAATCACCATCACTAGCAGAATAGGAAACAGGAGACTGTTAAGGCATTTGTGGCAGCACCAGCACAAGGAGGAGTCAATGCTGGACAGCAAGCTCGCTGTGAGAAGCGTCACCAGCATCACTAGACCGTGTACTGTGAGATGTACGAAGTGTCAGAAGGTTGGTCATATTGCGAGGTTTTGTAAGAGCAGGGTTGTGGCGACAGGAGCAGGTGCCCAGCCTGTGGTTACATGTTACGGATGCGGAGAGCGTGGACACTATAGGAATCATTGCCCGAAGAATGCTGGACAAGGAAATGTAGGTGCTCGAGGAAGAGTGTATGTGATGGGAAATGGAGAGCCACATCAAGATCCGAATGTTGTCACTGGTACGTTTTTTCTCAACAATCTTCGTGTTAAAGTTTTGTTTGATCCGGGTGCCGATATGAGTTTTGTGTCTATTAAGATTGCGCCGTTACTCCGCCTTACCCCTACTCTATTAGACGTTAGCTATAATATTGAGTTAGCTGATGGTAACCTAGTAGATATCCGCACCGTGATCCGTGGCTGTACCCTTAATCTTTTAGATCACCCGTTTAGTATCGATTTGATGCCAATCGAGCTCGGAAGCTTCGATGTGATAGTTGGAATGGATTGGTTATCCAAGAATCGAGCGAGCATTGTTTGTGGAGAACGAGTTGTTCATATCCCTCTCAATGATGAGATTTTGATTGTTCGAGGTGATAGGAGTGGAACTCGCATGAATATCATATCATGTATCAAAACCATGAAATATCTTGAGAAAGAATGTGATGTGCGTTTTATTATACAAGTTTTAAATTTATAAGGGTGAATTACCAAATCTAGAAACAACACATACGAGCAAGTGTACTCATCCGTTATAGCAAGATATGATGGTAAGTCGGGATCGTTCGCAGGGATTGGTGAGTGAATCAAAATATAAGTCTAAAAGTAAATCTCTAACGTACGCAAATAAGATAATAAGCAAATTCAATAATTTAAAAACTACACTTGTTTAGACTAGTTTCCTACTTAATGACACACATGATTGTGATAACTTTTGATAACATGTTGGTTGTAATAATTAGATGGTGGTCTAATCTATTGTTTCTACAAGTTAAACCTTCGTCAAGATTTTAGTTCATAAAAACAAGTTTTAGGTGTAAACCAATCAATTCAAGATCCATCCAGGGTTCATAAGGTATGGTGAATATCTTAAACACAAGAACAAACTCTTATTACAAATCAAATACTCTTAGGAAATGGTCATTACAAAAGGTAACCTATTCATAGACAAAAAGGTTACAATTGTTTATAAACATCTAAACTTTCGTCCAACTAAAGGTTCACAAACAATCCGATTTGATGTTATAAAAGCATTATCATTACAATCATACTTCTTGTTTCTTTGTTTAGTCAAGAATAATTATGGTGAAAAACAATCATTCATAGACAAATGATTATAACTAGTTGAATAATAACAAATCTTTCGACCCTTGAAACTATTATCAATTAGTTAACCTCGGCTAAACAAATGTCACGATGAAACTTAAGGTACAATTGGTTCTTAGGATTGACTTGAAATTGAATTAAAACATGTTAATCATAACTATCACTAAGCATAAAACATCATCAAAACAAGTGTAAAAAGATTACTAGCCACTCATAGCAAACATGCAAATAAACTCAAAATATTTAACATTAGAATCCATAGTTTTAAGTCTTACAATGCTTTGGAATTGAAAACAAATGAAAAGGTATTGATAACCTAAGTGTTGGTGATGATTTCTTGAGATTTTCGGCCTCCAAATGTTGCTTCCTTGGTCCTCCAAAGTTCCTGGTTCTTTCTGCACGAATTTTCCTTCTTTGAGAGCTAGATGATATTAATAATTGAGAGTAGTAATGAGAGTAATTGGTCTCTTGAATGATGTCTTCAATTGTGTACTCTTGGGGTCCTTATAGGCTTGTCCAATACTCCTAGTAATGAATAAGGACTTAAATGCTAGAACTTGGACAATAAGACACTAAGAAGGGCCTAGAACCATGGGACAAAAGACCAAGATTCGTGCACAAAAGTTGGTGTAAACAGGCAGTAATGATCATCCGATCGGTTGCGGGTTGATACCGATCGGATGGAGATGGTAATTGTGGCTATCCGATCGGTTATACTACAACCGATCGGATGGTAGATTCTGGTTGCATTGGACTTTGACTTTTCCTTGTGTAGTACTTTATGCACTATCCAAACTTGATTAACTCTGAACTAAGAACTTTGAGATGACAAAACTTAGGTTCTCCTTATGAAATGCTTCACAAATTGGACTTTTGAGCTTGGGAATCTTCGTGTAATCGTATATACTTCATTTTCTTCACTTTTTCTCCATTTTTCCTACATTTGGCTACATATGCTACAAAAACATACTTTGATACGATTTAGTGGCAAAAGCATATAAAAACAACCAAATAACATGTTAAATTTGAGCGTTATCAAATCCCCCACACTTAAACTTTGCTTGTCCTCAAGCAAATTTAGAAGAAAACTAAATATCCACATGGTAACCAAGAATGATTAGGAAAATATGATGCAAATCCACCAAGTACAAGTACAAGATAAGATTCATCATTGTTGAGGGTCGATTACACGGTAAGGTGGTTAAACCTTCGTTCTTTGTGTATGAGATATGTTTGTATGAATATGATTAAATATGCGGAATCTACTTAACCACACTTAGAAGATTTATGTTTATTGTTATGGAAATGGAATAGTTAACACCAAACGATTCAATATTATTCAAAAATAATACGAGTGATCTTTAGCTTATCACTAGGGTTACAAAGACCTTGAATCTTATGTTTGTTCTTTTTATTGTCTGTCGTATTTTTTCACACTCATCTACATATCTAAGATTTTCCTTTTATAGTCCAAGGAAATATCTTTTACAAACTACATGACTCAACAAATAACTAGCTTATGACTACTCACTATTCTAGCTTAGTCATACAAGATACATCATGTATCTAGGATAAACAACTCACTTGGAGTGTTCAATTTGATGACTAGAACTAAGATATTATCTTTTTATGCAAGTGTTGAATAAGTCGGTCTTATCTACACAGCTGTTTGTTATGAGTCATAGCTGCACAGTCATAGCAGCAGCAGAATCAAGCAGTAGTATGATTCAGCAGCAGAATCATCAGCAGCAGAATAAAGCAGTAGTATGATTCAGCAGCAGAATAAAGCAGCAGCAGGATTCAGCAGCAGAATCACCTTCAGTGGAAACTCGCTTTGATTCTTCTGATATTTAATTCCTTACAATCCTCCCCTAAACATGTAAATCACATTCAAACATGTTTTTCTGAATTAAATGAGGACTTTGTGAAGATCTTTCAAACACTTCATTGTCAGATTTGGTTGATCTGAACTTTCTTCTCTTCTGAGTGAATGAACTTATCTTTCTCTGGAACTTATCTGCTTTTTGATCTTTCAACAAGTAATGAACAAACGTAGTGAACTGAAATTGAATCTTTTCAACTTTTTGACCTAAATAGAACTTTCTCCTTTGAAATGCTTCATCCTTTCTGAATACAACATTTAAGAATGTTCTTGTCATTTTCAACCTCTATGTCATCATCTTGTATGATCTTGTCTTTTCTTTTGGTTAATCTTCCTTAAACTGGGCTTGTATTTCCTCCCCTGAGATTCAAATATCATCTTATATTGATATCCTCCCCTTGTTTGAAAGATTTTCTCACAATCATAACATCATCATCTTATTTAGCATTGTTCCATGTCTTCAGACAATTTGTACATGAAGCCATCAATTCCTTAAGAGTTTAAGATTCTGTCCTTATCACTTCTAGGTGTGTTAACTCCTATGAGAGGTGATTCAATGGACATTTTTGACTTATGGTCCATCATTTGATGGTTTTTAAAGTCATCTTTTGAAAATCCTTTTAAGAAACTTTTACCTTAGCAGTATGTATATGATTTTATTATGAAAAATCATACTGCTTACAACCATTTTGAAAGGATTAAGTGTGTAACAGACACTCAATCAAAATTTCGGTTTAAAGCAACCTCTGGTTGTGTGAGAACCAATGTTTTCAGTTATAAATAACTGCCTGTGTATAGATAAACCTATTCAAAAGGCTTTCTTTACAGGGTTTCCAGCTCGTGGCATTTGTTACCTCTAACACAAGTGTTACATTCACTGTTGCTCGCTGTTCTTTCTATCAGATATCCGTAGATTAGTCACATTATACTTAAAAGTATAAAATGATAGAAAGTGAGTTGTATCAGTGATTAACTGATCAACTAATTTGTCAATTCAAAGTGAAACATCATAATCAAATTTCAAGAAAGAAGTTTTAAGGAGTTTTGAAGTCCCAAACTTTTTCTATCATGAACCTATTATATCAGTGGAAATGATCCGCAGCAATGATCATCTTTCAGCAGCAATGATCAGCAGCTTTGATCAGCATATTTCACTTGAAATAGCCTTTCAGCTCAAACATTCATACCTGAAATTGTTAGTCTAAAACCAAATAAACAAAGTACAAAGTACTTGTCTTGAATTAGAATAATCAAAGAACTAACTGTATGAATAACTTCAAATATTGTTAATAGTAGACTTAGATAACAAAGTTAGATGCATTAACAAAATCTATATACAAAAACACATTATATTGAAAAATTTAAAGATTAAGCATTCCAATACTTGCTACTAAGTACTGAAATCTTCCAACATCAAAAGCTTTGGTAAGAAGATCTGCAAAGTTTTGTTCTGAAGCAATTTTCATTACTTGAATTAACCTTTTCTCATTGCAATCTCTTATAAAATGATGTCTTATTTCAATGTGTTTTGTTTTAGAATGTTGCACTGGATTTTTAATAATGCAAATTGTACTACTATTATCAATATGTATAATGGTATGTAAGAAATTGTACCCATAATCAAGAAGTTGGTTTTGAAGCCATAGAACTTGACCACAACAACTTGCAGCAGCTACATATTCAGCTTCAGTTGTTGAATTTGCCACAATTGTTTGCTTCTTACACTGCCATGAGATAAGTCTGCATCCAAGGAATTGACATCCTCCGGTTGTTGACTTTCTGTCCAAGCTAGCACCAGCATAGTCACTGTCTGAGAATGCTATCAAATCAAAAGGTGATTCTCTAGAATACCATAAACCCAACCTTGGTTGACCTTTGAGATATCTAAAAATTCTTTTGACTACTGTTAAATGAGAAACCTTTGGAGTTACTTGAAATCTTGCACAAGCACAAATAGAGAACATTATATCAGGTCTTGATGATGTAAGATACATCAAAGAACCTATCATAGATCTGTATGTATGTACATCCACATTTTCTCCATCTGCATCTTTAAGAAGTGGCTTCTCAGGATCTATTGGGGTGCTTGCTATTTTTGAATCAGCAAATTGAAATTTTCTAAGTATCTCTGCAACATATTTGTCTTGACTAATAAATATGCCTTCAGATGATTGCTTAACTTGCAGACCCAAAAAGAATGTAAGTTCTCCCATAGAACTCATCTGAAACTTATCTTTCATAAGTTTTTCAAAGTCTAAACACATCTCCTTCCTTGTAGATCCAAAGATAATGTCATCCACATACACCTGTACTAACAGAAGATCTTTCTTGTGCTGTTTGATGAAAAGTGTCTGATCAATCTTTCCTCTTTGAAATCCATTCTCTAATAAATAGGAAGCTAGTGTTGCATACCAAGCTCTTGGTGCCTGATGTAGGCCATATAGAGCTTTAACTACCTTGTACACTTTGTCTGGATGGTCAGGGTCAGTGAAGCCTGGAGGTTGTGTAACATACACCTCTTCTTCAATTGAACCATATAAAAATGCACTCTTGACATCCATTTGGTAAACTGTGAAGTTCATAAATGAAGCATAAGCTAAGAAAAGCCTAATTGCCTCAATTCGAGCTACTGGAGCATAAACCTCATCATAGTCTATCCCTTCTTCTTGTGTGTACCCTTGTGCTACTAATCTAACCTTATTCTTAATCACTATGCCTCTTTTATCCCTTTTATTTCTAAAAACCCATCTAGTGCCAATTACTCTTACACCATTAGGTAAATCAACTAGCACCCATACCTTTTGAATCTTGAACTGAAGAAGCTCCTCTTGCATAGCTTCTAACCAGCTTGAATTCTCTAGGGCTTTATGAATATTCTTTGGTTCATCTTGTGAGAGAAAACATACAAACAAACAAGAGTTTGAAAACTCATGCTGCTTTGAAGCATAAAGGGCATCAAGAATCCCTTTTTGATCTGAAGACATCAATTGTTGTCTTGTCTTCACACCAGATTGTACATCTCCAATCACATTTTCTAGGGAGTGGACTTTGTGAATTCGTGTTTGTGGAGTGGAAGGAACTTGATAATCAGATGGAATATTGCTCAAATCCACCTCATCTTCTGAAAAGTCTGATTTTGTTTCTTCTGAAGGACTATCAGCAGAGACAATTTGCTTATCAGCAGGAATTGTTTGATCATCAGCGGAAACATTTTGCTCATTAGCAGGAACATTTTGCTCATTAGCAGGAACATTGTTATGTTGTTCTTGTGTTCTTCCTTCTCTGTTTTCATCTTCAACATCTTTTTTAGCTTTGCCAGAAGAAGATTCTCCATTGGTTGAAGTTGATTCCACATTGGTATTTGACCATATTGGCATCATCACATAATCTTGATGTGTCTTCTTGTCTAACCTTGCCTCATCTGTTGCTTGTGAACCTGAAAAATCATTAGTTTCTGCAACAACAGGCACATAATTCATTGAATGGGTTAGAGTTTCAAGATCAAATAGCCATTTTGGTCCTTGACCTTCTACATTAGACTTGTTCTCTAAGAACTCTATATGTAGACTCTCTTCTACTCTCTTAGTTCTTATGTTGTATACTCTAAAAGCTTTGCTATTGAGAGAATATCCAACAAAGAAACCTTCATCTGCTTTACCATCAAATTTTCTCAAATGGTCTAAGGTATTCAGAATTGTCACATGACATCCAAAAGGTCTAAGAAATCCTATTGCAGGAGTTCTACCTCTAAAAAGTTCATATGAAGTCTTATTGTGAGGCTGTACTATTAAAACTCTGTTCTGAACATAACAAGCAGTGTTGACTGCTTCGGCCCAAAAAGTTATAGGCAACTTTGAATCAGCTAACATAGTTCTAGCAGCTTCTATTAGTGTTCTATTCTTTCTTTCAGCTACTCCATTCTGTTGAGGAGTTCTAGCAACACTAAATTCTCTTTTAATACCTTTTTCTTTGCAGAAATCATCCATAACTCTATTTTTAAATTCTGTCCCATTATCACATCTAATGACTTTTACTCTTTTGCTTACTAGGTTTTCTATCTCTGTAATGAAGGTCTTAAGGATGCTAGAAGTCTCATCCTTAGTTCCTAAAAAGAATACCCATGTAAATCTAATATAGTCATCAGTAACAACTAGACAAAATCTCTTATGCATTATACTACTTACTGAAACAGGTCCAAATAAGTCCATATGAAGCATAAACAATGATTGACTGATAGAGTTAAAAATCTTGGGCTTACAAGTGACTTTGTGTTGTTTGCCTTTAAGACAAGCAATGCATGTTTGATCATTTTCAAAACGTTTTTGAGGTAAACATCTTACCAAACCATTCTTAACAATCTTATTTATGGTTTTGAAGTTAATATGACCAAGTCTCCTATGCCATAACATAGATTCATCTAATGTGGCCTTTGCAACAAGACAAGTTAAAACATCTTTAGAAACAATGTTATTCATATCAACACTGTACATATTGCCCTTCCTAGGAATTTTAAGAAGTACTTGACTTTCATCAGGCATCTTAAAATCAGGAGAAAGTACAAGACATTCAGTCTCAGTAAAAAGAACATTATTCTTTCTGTCACACATTTGTGAGACACTAAAGAGATTATACTTAAGCTCTTGCACATAAAATACATCTTCAAAATCTAATTTACTGGTTTTGATAGTACCTTTACCAGTAATCTTTCCACCAATTCCTCCTCCAAAGGTAACATATCCACCATCAATTGATTGAAAGTTGGAAAGATAAGACATGTTGCCTATCATGTGCCTTGAACACCCACTATCTGAATATCCTTGATCTTCATGATCTGTTGGTGAATGTCCCTGCACAAATTAAAAGAATTAGTTTTCTTTGGGGATCCAAGCCAACACTGACTTGGATCTGCCTCTTGCATCAATGAAATGTAATCTCTTGAGGACTGTTGATGCAACATTGGATTTAAGAATCCAACATGCTGAGGCCTTAACAGCATTTGCCCTGTTACCCTTAGCAGCAGTATGCTTAGCAGAAGTAACTGCTAGCTTTGGTCTCCAAACTTGTTTTTGGACCACTGCTTTTGTTTGAATGGGCCTTTGAACAATATTAGATGCATGTTTGAAAGTTGTTTTTGCACCTTTAATTGTTGATTTTGGGTAAACAGTCATATATGGTTTTTCAGCAGAAACCATTTTCCTTTCAGTAGGAACAGTTTTTGTGACTGTTTTGGGTTTTGATCTTTTAGAATTAGAGTGAAAATGAGATTTAGGTGTTTGCCTTTTGTAGTTCACTCTATTACTTTCATACCCAGATACCCATTGGTTGCAGAAAGCTGCAAGATGGTCAAAACTACCACAAATGAAACAAGCTTTATTGTGAAAAGTAAAGTCATCACCTAATTGGTAAGACTTGAGGTTATTCCAATTTCTTTGGTTACCTCTGGGCTTGTTTGTGGTTCTATATTGTTCACAATATCTAACTGGTTGCCTAACATATTTTTCATTGATCTTAGGCCTATCAGTATTGTGTTTGACTATCTTAGGAACTCTTGTTCTTGCTTTCTTAACCACTTCAGGTTTAGACATAACCTGTTTATTTACAAAGGACACCTTGTCCTGAAAAAGTAATGTTTTACATGAACATTTACTTTCTTTCTAAGGCTCATCAGCTACTATGTTAGAGTTTAGTTGAACTCCATATTGTAACTCAGGTAGCTGAAATTCAGGCAATCCTGAATGTTCTAGGTCGATCCCTGGGGGTTTTGGGATACCTCTATAAGGGGGTGGGGCTGCATTATATCCTAATCCTGACTTAACTTTATTATTCACTTGACTGTCTATTATTTTGTTTACATTTTTAGAAGCATGTTCAAGCTTCTCTTTAGTCAATTGAATGTTTTCTTTCTCAGTCTTAACCCTATCCAATGCTTCTTTTAAAGCCTCAATGATTTGATCTTTAAATTGATTATCATTTTCAAGTAAAGTTTTAGCATCAGTAAAGGTAAGTTCATTCCTTTTATAGTGTAGGATTTGCCTCTCTGCAGATTCTAAACCACTTTTATAATTGAAACAATCTAGATCAGATTTGGCGTGTCGAACCTTTTGGTCATCATACTGTTTAATTAAGATTTTTAAGTCTTTAAGAGCAGTACAAGTATTTGAACAGGTTTTATGATCATGTACCTCAGGTGCAGTAAATGCCATAAGAGCCATATGTGAAGAACTCATTTCTTCATCATCCATGAAGCTCCAATCAAAACCTAACCCATCAATTGCTACCATAGCTTTTGGTTCAGACATCTCCCCTGTATTGGATTTTCTTCCAACATCTCTATTTCTGCTATCTTGCTGTCTTGGCCTTCTACATTCTCTTGAGAAGTGTCCCATCTTGTGACAGTTGTAGCATTCTTTCTTTGACTTGTCATAACCAGCAGGATCATTGCTACTGATTGTGATCTTCTTCCCCGTCCATTGATAGAATTTCTTAGCTCTCATGCTAAGAAGAGAAATTTGCCATTTTAGATCCATTTCCTCCAGATCATCATCATTGATCTCTTGAAGGTCTTCATGAGTTAACATGGATCCATTATGTTTGCTTGTGAAGAAAGCACAACATGTTTTCTCATCCAAAATTCCAAAAGTACTGCTTGATGAACTTGCAGCACTTGCAACATCATGAACTTTTTCATTAGTAACTGGAACTAAATTACTAGGAGATGACATAAATGCCATGTTCCCAGTGCTTGAACTAGTACCTCTAGTTTTCTTCAAATCTTGCTCAACAATCTTAAAGTTGCTATACAGATCCATAAGATCCATGGTGTCAATGTCTGACTTGTTCTTCCAGACAACAACATGCATAGCCCATTCTTCAGGTAAGCTTCTCAGAAATTTTGAGTTTAAATCTTCTTGAGGTATTTCAACTCCAAGAATAGCAAGTTGACTCACAATATTCTGTAGCCTGTTGAACATATGGTCTAAAGATTCATGGTTGGTTGATGTGAAATTTTCAAACTGTTGCTTAAGAAGAGTCTTCTGTGTCTTCTTGGTGGCTTCATTCCCACCATACCTTGCAATAATGGCCTCAAATAGTGACTTTGCATCTTTGAATTTGCTGAAGTTTATAAGTTGATCATTTGGAATGGTCATCATCAGCATACTTCTGGCCTTTAGGTCATTCTTCTTCTTAATTCTGTCTTCTGCAGTTTGTGGCTTGGTTTGCAGCTTATCAACTTCCTTACCATCAACAGTTGATGTAGTGGTTGTAGGCTTGTAAGAATCTCCATCTTCAATAATTTCCCACAGTGCATAGTCTTGCACTTGAAAATATTGTTCTATTCTTAACCTCCACATCTCAAACTCATTCTGTTTGAGCATTGGTAACTTAGCAGCAACATTTGTTTGAATAGACTCAACATCCATTTCTAACTTCTTCTTCTAAAACAAAAATATCAACCTGTAGCTCTGATACCACTTGTTGAGGGTCGATTACACGGTAAGGTGGTTAAACCTTCGTTCTTTGTGTATGAGATATGTTTGTATGAATATGATTAAATATGCGGAATCTACTTAACCACACTTAGAAGATTTATGTTTATTGTTATGGAAATGGAATAGTTAACACCAAACGATTCAATATTATTCAAAAATAATACGAGTGATCTTTAGCTTATCACTAGGGTTACAAAGACCTTGAATCTTATGTTTGTTCTTTTTATTGTCTGTCGTATTTTTTCACACTCATCTACATATCTAAGATTTTCCTTTTATAGTCCAAGGAAATATCTTTTACAAACTACATGACTCAACAAATAACTAGCTTATGACTACTCACTATTCTAGCTTAGTCATACAAGATACATCATGTATCTAGGATAAACAACTCACTTGGAGTGTTCAATTTGATGACTAGAACTAAGATATTATCTTTTTATGCAAGTGTTGAATAAGTCGGTCTTATCTACACAGCTGTTTGTTATGAGTCATAGCTGCACAGTCATAGCAGCAGCAGAATCAAGCAGTAGTATGATTCAGCAGCAGAATCATCAGCAGCAGAATAAAGCAGTAGTATGATTCAGCAGCAGAATAAAGCAGCAGCAGGATTCAGCAGCAGAATCACCTTCAGTGGAAACTCGCTTTGATTCTTCTGATATTTAATTCCTAACAATCATTTTTAAGCTTTAGTGGTGAAAAATCGAGATGTTTGACAATACTCAATGATTTTCTTGCTTGATTAACATTTCTAAAACACCTCACGAAAGAAGAATAAGATATAATTCACTCATAATACTCATATATGGGTAGTGTAGTATATATAAGAGAAATCACACTCATTGCTCAGTCATGATCTAATTATTACCATAGGCTTGTACAAGAAACAAAACTACACTGAAATGGCGTAAGCACCAAGTCTACATATCAAAGAGGTCTTTTATTCGGGTTGTAATGTAAGGCTTCAGTGTTGTACCAGGCTTATGTTCAAGCATCTCATACAAAAACATAATAGATTACTGGCGCGAATTCTTGATTACTCAAAAACCGGATGGTCACTACAATATTCTTGCACTTGATATTCTTACAAAGCCATTACTATATCCAGAGAGATAAAGTAATTTGGTAAGGGTAGGGATAAGGGATGGGAATATTTATGAAATTGGTTTTAAAAAAAAATAAAGTCAAGTCTAAGTCTCATTTTTGCTAGTCACCGAACACACCACGATCCCAAAAATGATTATAGTTACAATCATTCTTCTTCAAATACCACATATAGATACATCGATTCGCCATAACAATATTCTTCATACTTAGCACATTGACTAACAACATATCACATAACTTCATCTTCACATATAATAATATAGCACATTAGCTATAATTGTCACCTTATAGTTGCGATGACTTTTTTTTCCAAATAAACTCAGATCTCCCCCACACTTCACATAAGCATCACCACAAAAATACAAATAAGAAGCTGCAGTCTCCGTCTTTGTCGGAATGGCACACACATGATTGGTGAAGTGTGGTTAACTAATAATCACCAAAAACAATCCAACATACCCAGCAACTAGCAACCCACCATTTAGACTTCGACAAGGGTTAGGCTAAGGTTTAAAGTGTAAAATATTTTTGTATTTTTCTGGATTTAACAAAATGAAAAGGATGGCTCGGAGGGTGTAACTAAGGGTATCTAGCGTTAAAGATGAACGCTAACAAAAGGGTTAAAAATTGGAAATTAACTAATCAATGTGACTAGCTAAAAATCAATAATGAAGGCTATTTGGTTAAAATCCTAAGGTTGCCTCTTATTACATATGTATAGTTATATTACAAAAATGTAATCTCACAACGGTCTTGTAATGATTTACAAGTACAAGTTCTAGTATAAATAAAATCACCGACACACTCATAACAAAAGATTCGAGCATATAAGATGTATGCTAGATATGAACAGGCTAAAATCCTCACAATTTTGTGGAAAGGGTTATAATGTGTGCTAGCAAATGTTATCGATCCAATAATAGATTGCAATGTTAATCGGGACACATCTCAAATTTTTCAAAATTACTAATTTCACCAGTGGATAGATCCAGTTATTCTAATAAATTGCTCCTAAAAGTGTGAAAACAACTAGATTATAAGGACAAACAAAATTTAAAAATCAAATTGATATTAGACTTAATTTCTTATTTTACCTACTCACCCCCCCCCCCCCACACTTAAGTTAAGCATTGTCCTCAATGTGATAAACGAACTTAAAAGTATGAAAGTAGGGAAAATGAGAAAATAAACCATGATATCCGCTTTTATCTTCCTATCCAATCTTCTGTTTCTTGCAATCAACACCTGCATTATTAGAAACAAAAACAAACAAACAAAAAGTATTGCAGTTTTATTCAAATTAGTGGCACACCCCCACACTTATGTTTGACCAAGTGGTAAAGCTTTGGGGTGTAGACACTGAAAATAAAATAAATAATAAAAAAAAAACACACGGGTTGCCTCCCGAGAAGCGCTTGTTTTATTAACGAGTCCTCAGCCAGACTCAAACTTCGAATAGATTATGTAGTTGTAGTGTTACTTTTCCTTTTAGGGATATATAACACATTTCCTATCACAATTCTCTCCCCTGTTTCATCTATGTTTTCTAATGTAACATTTTTCCATGCTCTAGGAAGAGCATCATAGATAAAACCATTATTGTGTGCCCAAGGGACTATTCCCTTGTGTGGAGCCATGAATGTGATAGCTTCATATTCAAATTCGGATGAAATTTCTTCATTAGAAATTACGTTTAATTGCTCTTTATCATAATAGAGTTTAATTCGGTGCCCATTTACAATGAAACTTCCACCATGTTTGTCATGAAGTTCAACATAACCTGATGGAAATCCATGTTTCACTACATATGGTCCAAACAATTTTGGCTTGAGTTTCGGAGCTTTAAACTTGTATTTCATATTGAAGAGCAGAACTTTATCTTTAGCATTGAATTGTTTTCGAATTCTCAGCTTTCTATCGTGGTATGCTTTGGTTCTTGCTTTGTATAGCTTGGAGTTCTCATAAGCTTGAATTCTTAACTCATTGAGTTCATGCAATTGCAAAAATCTCTTTTCTCCAGCTATTTTTCAATCATGATTACAGCTTCTTAACACCCAGTAAACACGGTGCTCAAGTTCGAACGGTAGATGACATGTTTTCCCATACAAGAGTCTGTATGGTGTTGTACCAATTGGTGTCTTATATGCCGTACGAAATTCTCATAGAGCGTCGTCTAATTTCCTTAACCGATTTTTCAAGTATTCTTTTTATGGCTCTATTGGTATTTTTGACTGGACCATTAGTTTGTGGATGATAAGCTGTAGCAAAACGATGATGAACTCCACATCGTTTCATTACTTTCTCAATTTGTTTATTATAGAAATGGGATCCTCTATCACTTATTAAAGCTTTAGGAATTCCATAGCGAGCAAAAAGCTTTTTGAGAAAGTTGACAACAACTCGTGCATCGTTAGTAGGAAGAGCTTCAGCTTCAACACATTTGGAAACATAATCGATTGCAACGAGGATATATTCGTATTTGTGTGATTTAGGGAAGGGTCCCATAAAATCAATTCCCTAAATGTCGAATATTTCGGAGACTTGAATGCTCTTTTGAGGCATTTCGTCTCTTTGAGAAAGGTTACCGGATTTTTGGCACGCATCGCAGTTTTGAACGAGAGTATATGCTTCTTTGAAAATTGTAGGCCAATAGAATCCAGCATCAAAAACTTTTCTAGCTGTAGTGGAAGGACCATAATGTCCCCCAG
The DNA here is from genome assembly GCA_030686995.1 of Artemisia argyi. Classification (NCBI taxonomy): domain Eukaryota; kingdom Viridiplantae; phylum Streptophyta; class Magnoliopsida; order Asterales; family Asteraceae; genus Artemisia; species Artemisia argyi. The sequence goes on from CM060691.1 coordinate 125,597,753, forward strand.
TTGGGCCATGATGACATTCATCAAGAATTTTTCTTGTTTCGGCACCCGAAACACATCTTCATATCATTCCATCCTTGCACATTTTAAAAAGGTAAGGTTTCTCCCAATAATAGTGTTTTAATTCTGAAAAGAACTTACTATGTTGGTGGTGACTCATCCATTTTTTAAGAATATCTCCTGCAAGATAATTTGCGTAATCTGCAAACCATGGTACTTCCACATCATCATCTTTATCTATCGTCATGAGAGTTTCATCTGGAAAATAATCGTTAATTTCATTTTCTTTTAATTCTTCCAAATTCGGATTCTCGAGACATGACAAATGATCAGCTACAAGATTTTCTGCTCCTTTCTTATCTTTTATTTCGATATCGAATTCTTGCAGTAGTAAAATCCATCTGATAAGACGCGGTTTTGCATCTTGTTTGGTAAACAGATATTTGAGTGCAGAATGATCTGTAAAAACTATCGTTTTTGAAAGCACAAGATAGGATCTGAATTTATCGAATGCAAAAACTACGGCTAATAATTCCTTTTCCGTAACCGTATAGTTTTGTTGAGCATTGTTGAGTGTTTTGCTAGCGAAGTATATAGGACAAAAATGTTTTCCTTGACGTTGTCCTAAAACAGTTCAAATGGTAGTGACCAATTAGGTGCAACCATAATTGGGGCACTAGTCAATTGACTTTTCAATGTTTCGAAAGCTTTAATTCAGTCAGCATTGAAATCAAATACAGAATCCTTTTCTAAAATTTTAGTCATAGGATGTGATATTTTTGAAAAATCTTTGATAAATCGACGGTAAAAACCGGCATATCCTAGAAAACTTCTAACGGCTTTAACGTTAGTTGGTGGTGGTAATTTGGTGATAACATCTATTTTAGCTTTGTCTACTTCCATTCCTGAACTTGATATCTTATATCCTAATACAATTCCTTCAGTTACCATGAAATGACATTTCTCCCAATTAAGAACTAGATGTGCAGCTTCACATCTTTCAAGCATTTTATCGAGATTGGAAAGACAAGTTTCAAAAGAATCACCAAAAACTGAAAAGTCATCCATGAAAACTTCCATAGCTGTCTCAAGCATGTCTTGAAATATTGCGATCATACACCTTTGAAAAGTTTCAAGTGCGTTACATAGACCAAAGGGCATACGCCGGTAAGCGTAGGTTCCAAAAGGACATGTAAATGTGGTTTTCTCTTGATTGGCTGGATCGATAGGAATTTGGAAATATCCCGAAAAACCATCAAGGAAGCAAAAGTATTTGTTTCCTGCTTATTTTTCGAGCATCTGATCCATGAACGGTAGAGGAAAATGATCTTTCCTGGTGGCTTTGTTAAGTTTTCTGTAATCAATACATACTCGCCATCCAGTGACAGTTCTAGTAGGAACTAATTCATTCCTTTCGTTGGTCACTACAGTCATTCCTCCTTTCTTCAGAACACAATGAACTGGACTCACCCATGGACTATCCTCGATAGGATAAATAATTCCCGCGTCAAGAAGTTTGATGATTTCCTTCTTAACAACTTCTTTCATATTTAGGTTGAGTCGACGTTGTCTTTCTACAACGGGTTTAGTACCTTCTTCACAATTGATTTTGTGTTTGCAAAAATCTGGACTAATTCCTGGAATATCAGAAGTTTTCCACGCAAAAGCGCGTTTATGCTTCTTAGGAACGGAAACGAGTCTTTCTTTTTGATTTGTTTCGAGCAACGACGATATGACTACTGGAAGAAGTGAATTTTCTTCTAAGTAGGCGTATTCGAGATTATTAGGAAGGGGTTTGAGTTCCAAATCAGTGGGTGGTTCTTCTAGAGATGATTTAATTTTTATTTGATCTTTTTCAAATTTCTCTTCTTCTTCTTCTTCTTCTTCTTCTAATTTTACTTCCATGAATTCCTCAAATTCTTTATCAGAATCTGTTTCACTGATCTTTTCTGAAGTAGTCATGAATGGTTTCGAATCGTCAAGTAATGCATGCAATTCTTCTTCAGTGAATTCATCAATAACATCGATGTTATAGCATGTGTCATCACTGGAATTTGGATATTTCATTGCTTTATCGATTAAGAATGTGATTCGGTCTTCTCCTACTCCAAGATTAAGTTCTCTGCCTTTGACTTTAATCATGGTGTCAGCAGTGTTTAAGAAAGGTCTTCCTAAGATTAAGGGTACTCGACTATCTTCCTCCATTTCTAAGATGACAAAATCCACAGGAAAAACAAATTTACCAACTTGAACAAGCATATTTTCAGCAACCCCAACAGGATATTGGTATGTATGGTTGGCTAATCTTATACTCATCTTAGTAGGTTTCAATGTATTAATGGAAAGTTTAGAATACAACGAATAGGGCATCAAATTGATACTTGCACCTAAATCGGCTAAAGCATCGCATGTGATGTTGTTTCCTAATGTACATGGTATAAGAAAACTTCCGGGATCTCCAAGTTTTGGTGGAATTTTGTTTTGAATGATAGCAGAACATTCTTCATTGAGAACGGTAGCGGAAATTTGTTCCAACTTGTTTCGATTATTAAGAAGTTCTTTAAAAAAATTCCCATAATTGGGCATTCCAGCTAGAACATCAACGAGGGGTACGTTAATTCTAACTTCTTTGATCATCTCTATAAACTTCTTATTTCGCTCCTCTTTTTTCTCTTTTCTTAGGGCTTGTGGATATGGTATTTTCGGTGTATAAGGTTTTATTGGTGAAACGGTATTTTCTTTGGTTGGTGTTTGGGTTGGTTCTTCTTCAGCTTCTTCCTCCTCCTCATCTTGAATAATAGTATTATCGGTAGGAATGGGTGGTGGATCATATGAGAGACCACTTCGAGTGAATACAGCATTGATATGCTCATTTCTATTTTGTGGTGGATGATAATTCTTATCGTTTGATCCAGACAGTTTTGGATTGGATTGGGTGTTACTTTGTAATGTACCAGGAATTCGAGAAGAAAATTGATCAAAAAGTCTACCAAATTTTTGTTCAAGATCCTGGATAGAAGCTTGATGATTTTTCTGACCTTGCTCAACTTTGGTTTTGAGATTGAAAAATTGAGTTTTTACAAACTCATTTGTGGTTCTTTGAGCAGTTACGAAATCTCGCATCATTTTTTTGAAATCAGATTCTTCCTTTTTATCTGAATTTGGTGGGTTTGGGCTGTCTGTTCGAGGTTGAAAATCACGGTTGTTATCCCTTTGTTGGCGGTCTTGCCAATTTCCAGAACTTCTTCCGTAATAATTACCACGAAAACCTCCTCCACGATATCCTCCTTGGACATAATTGGCTTCCCCTTCGTTGGGTCTATTAATATGTTGGTCATCACACTCGGATGATGTGTGATTTCCTCCACAATTATTACAGCCATCTCGCATTTCTTTCATTTCTCCTTTTATATCTTTGTATTGCGAGTCGATTTTAGAAGACAAGGCTTCTATTTTGTCCATGAGTTTCGAATTATCTGAACTTTTGGCAAAAGCAACGGTTTTCCGTAAGGGTTTAGTTTTGGAATCTTTTGACCAATCGAGTTTAAGGAGTACTCGATCTTCGAGAAGTTGATATGCCTCGTTAGGTTTTTTGTAAAGAAAAATTCCTCCGGCATCAAGGATTGCTTGGGATGCTTCATCAAGACCATGATAAAAGATTTGGATTATTGTTCCTCGTCCTAAATTATGACCATGACAACTTCAAAGCAAATCTTTCATGTGAAGCCAAGCTTCAACAAGAGATTCATTAGGATTTTGTGAAAAAGCACGGATTTCTCCCATTAGTCTATCATACATGGCAGGTGGAAAGAATCGGCTTACAAAAGCTTGCCTCATCTCCTCCCAAGTATTGATAGTTCCTGGGGTTAATTCGTTATACCATACTTTGGCATCTCCGGCGAGTGATGATGGAAAAAGTTTGAGCTTGATAGCATCGACATTGGTATTTCCATAACGAAACATGCCACAAATTTCAATGAATTCGGCAATGTGTTTATGCGGATCGGCCCGCGAACGGCCATCAAATTGACGGTCTTTGATCATAGAAAGATGGTGACCTTTAACGGTAAAGTTTTCACCAAGGTCGGCAACAACAATAGCAGCTCCAGGAGTAGGTGCTACGGTTCGATTAGCGGCCCACATGGGTTGATCGTCAGCCATGGGTATTGGTTTAAAAAGATCGGAAATCGGAGGTTCTTCGGAAAGATTATCAAACCAATTATGAATAGATGAAGATCTCTTCTTACGAAAAAAACTTTCGGGATCGGATAAAGGTGTACTAAGCTTTTCAGTAGTAGAACGAGTGTTCATACAACTACCAAGAGAATCGAGTCAATAAGCTAAACAAAAGAACGAGAAAATAAAATTTTCGAAAACAGAAAAGTCTATCCGAATCGATTGGATACCAAACCGATCGGATGGATGCTACGGTAAAATTAAAAAATGATAAAAAACTGGGAAACCGATCGGCTGGATGTCTATCCGATCGGTTGGATGACACTGAAAATATTTTTTTTGTTATTTTTTTTTAGAAAACGAACACGAAAAGAAACGGACTTTTAAAACTTAAAAGAAACACAATCAAAATCCCCGGCAACGGCGCCAAAAAGTTTGATGTGCGTTTTATTATACAAGTTTTAAATTTATAAGGGTGAATTACCAAATCTAGAAACAACACATACGAGCAAGTGTACTCGTCCGTTATATCAAGATATGATGGTAAGTCGGGATCGTTCGCAGGGATTTGTGAGTGAATCAAAATATAAGTCTAAAAGTAAATCTCTAATGTACGCAAATAAGATAATAAGCAAATTCAATAATTTAAAAACTACACTTGTTTAGACTAGTTTCCTACTTAATGACACACATGATTGTGATAACTTTTGATAACACGTTTGATGAGGCAAAAAATGAACCACTTTTAGGGGGTCATTTAAGCCCAGAATTGAATTTATTTGATCAAATATTGCCCTAAATCGTTCCTTTTGTGATTTTAGGTACTTTGGGAGTGAATTCTAGAAAAGGAAGCATTTTGGACGTTTTTGGAGCATAAAAGTGAAGAAAACGGCAAAGACTTAATTTTCCATGCTAAGAACAGTACCTGACGGCGTCAAGAAGAGAATAATGACGGTGTCAAGAGTAAAATCCGTGACGACCCAGTGAAAACCTGAAGGCGTCACAAGAAGAGCGTCAAGCGTATTTTTGGTGACGGCCTGCATAAGGAGTACACATGACGGCGTCAGACGCAGATCTAGGCAGTCCGAGAAATTATTTGGCGGCAAGATGACGGCGTCAGAAGTTTGTTCTTGACGTCGTCACCATTCAGAATCTATATATAGTTTTTTTTATTTTTCATTCATCAGAAAGGAACTTGTGTGGAGAATACTAGGGTCGAACTTTGTAAACCCTAGGTCGTATTTTATAGTATTTTCAAGGGTTTTCACCCCTTGAATCCTTTCATGTTCAATTGAGATAAGTCTTCTCTTAATTCATTCAATATTTCTATGTGTTGTTTGAATATATCTTATGATTGTCTTGATTTCAACATGCTAGGCTAGATCTATCATGTGTTTGCTTAGATATAATGAAACCTAGATGTTAATTATATGTTGATTACTTGTTTATAGTTGTATTGGATAAATGATTTCAATGTTAGGCTTAAGAAAACTGGCAGATCTCCATTGTGTAACATGCTTGAACGTCTTAAGAAACATGAACCGATGTGTACTAGGTTTTATTGGTTGTATTTAATGCATGAGCAAATTCTAGTGATCCCATGTTAGGAGCTTCTTAGCCGGCTCGACATAGGAGTGAAGTAGGCGCTTATAGGATTGAGGAAGTAAGTATGCCACCCCATGAATGGTATTAAGGAATACAACCCGTCATCCACGCAACTGTAACAAGTAATTAACCTGTAAAAGATATCTAGAGAGTAGTGAAATCTAAGTAAACACAATTCTCCCATATATTGCTCACATCTCTAGTTTAATTTAGTTTTATTTTCATTTTTAGTATTTTATTTTGATTGCATCTTAGTATTGGGTTAGTTGACTAGCAACTAATTCCGCCCAACTCCTTCAAACCCGTGATTTTTAATTGCTTTTATAAAAAATATAAAAATACAAAAAGAATCATCCCTCATCTCTAGACCTAGTCTTTAGGTTTTCTAATCCTAGCGACACTATTCCTAGCTGAACGATCATTCCCCCGGTACTTGTCATTATATTATACTACATCGATCAGGTACACTGCCTGATGGGGGTTGTAATCTTCTCGAGATCCCTCGAGAGGTAAAGCCTGGTGCAATCCCTACGCACCAAGTTTTTGGCGCCGCAGCCCGGGGAATAGTTATTGTCTAGGTTAGAATTTCTTTTAATTAGGTCTACTTGCTAGATTCCTTTCTAGTAAGATGTTTTTTCTAGGTTTTCTTTAGTCTATCTTTTTCTTTGTATGTTTGTTCGTAATTTTCATTAACTATTCCGTTCACCATTATGGAGAACGCGAATCTACCATACTACCGCCCACAAAATTCACCCACTCCTAATGACATCTTGATGTTTAAACAACATGAGGATGAACCTATCTATGATGCATGGGCTCGTTTTAAATATTTACTCCGAAAAGTCCCTCATCATAATTTCGATCTTTGGTCCCAAATTGAAATATTTTACCATCGTGTCGACCACTATACCAAAATGGACATTGGCCATGCCGCAGATGGGGACCTTTGGAGATTAAGTGTTGATGAAGCATGGGAAACCATAGAGAATTGTGCCAGACTTGCCAAAAAAATGGACAACCCAACAAACATTGTTACGGATCAATTGATAGCAAGTTTAAGGGAACAGGCAAGAAGATTGTTTGGGGATAAGCGTATAGATGAGATAACTGGGTGCACGAGGTGGTTTGATTTCACCACAATACAAGCTGAGCACATTGATAATCTTGATAAGATGGGGGATAGAGTTGAAAATTTAAGCCAACCAAGTACCCCACAAGTCCTACCATCATTTAAAGCATACACACTGCCCGTGACTTATTCGGATGTAGTAGATGAGACTTTAGGAGTCCCAATAGAGGTAAAACCCTTGTACCAAACACCACTAGAGGATATAGGTTTGAATACTTGTAGTGATAACCTTACTCTTAGTTCTAGGGAATTACCTAGTGTTGATGAACCAGAACCTCAATCTTCACACAACTTTCCATCCTTAGATATACATCTAGTAGACGACCCACCCATCAACCCATGTAGTCCGGGTAGTCTTAGGATAAAGGTAGTGGACTCTAAGCCTTGTAGAGAGGAAGCCAATATAGGAGTGGAAAATGACCTTACATGCTTACATCACCCATTTATGATTGATCACAAGAAACATTATGGGTTTAAACCGGGTTTATTAGGTCAAGATGGATCCCCAACTAGTAATCTCTTGAAGTTGATTGAAAATGATCCCTTTCTAGGAGAAAATCTTAATCCACCCATTAACCCGATTGAATTAGGTAAGATTATGATGATAGGAGCACACCCCTTTTAGCATATAATTCATCCACCACTCTTTCCTCATGAGGCATATTTCCACCCTAAGGGTGTGTATCACTACTTTCACCCGCACATAATTCAAAGTGTAGGGAAAACCTCCCCTATTTCCGTTAAATAAGGGTAGAGTCAGGCTCGTGACTCGAACAAAAACAAGCGCTTCTTGGGAGGCAACCCATGTTTTGTGTGATTTTTATTTTGTTTGTTTGTTATTTGCTTCCGTATGCATGTTTTATTTTTATTGTTGGTAGATCAAATTTCAAAACTAAAATAGTGAAAATACTTTACTTTGTTGTTTGGCTTAGTCTTAACTTCATCCACAGGTATTTTGCAAAAGATAAGTGTAAGGGGAAACCCCAAATATGTTTTTAAGAAACAAACTCGATCATGATTCTCCACGATATTAAATGAACATGTATATTCGTATTTGTTAGAGTCAAATGCTAGTATCGAGTCATAATGATGTTTTGCATGATTTTCCAGGAAGTAGGACGAAGTTTTTCTAGAAATTTTCCGGAAACTTAACATAAGAATTTCTGCAGGTCACTTCTGACGGCGTCACGAGTTTACTCTTGACGGCGTCACGTGTAAAATTCTGGAAATTTTACCAGTTTTGTTTTTCTAACAGAATCTTAAAGTTTTTGTTGAATCATTAGTTTTATAATCTCCAGGAAATCTGCAAACATCATTCCACAAGCATTATATCTTATTTTGTTTTCTAGGATTTATTAGCATATATAGATTGCCGCCGATTTTATGCGAGGTTGCCTTGTCTGTTTTCTCAGGTTTTACAGGTTATGTACGACAAGAAGATGATTTATATTCTGGAAGGGAAGCTTTGATTGTTCATTTTCTTGGAGGAAGATCTAACCTGGCCACCTTATTATCCATACCGAGCGAATCAGGGGAGTATTTGATTTCATTTGTTTTACTTATTTCACTTTACATTCTTTACTTGAACATTGGGGACAATGTTCATCCTAAGAGTAAGGGGAGGGTAAAATGATGATACCTTACAGATACACTTTCGCTTGAGTTTGTTTGTTTGATGGTAGATATGTAATAAAACTATGAGAAATACTTGTTAGTGCAATTTTAGCGCCAAATTTAAATTTTTTTACAACATTTAGGAGTGAAACTTTAGCCATAGCAAGCGTCTCATGGATAGGAGATTGTATGACTAGCACAAAACCGTATCATTCAGAAAAAATTTTCTACCCAAATATGTGAGGTTCGCCTTTAGATTTGATAGGAAAAGCATTTACTATTAGTGCTTATGAGTGTACCGGTAGCATTTAGATTCTAGAACTTGCGTTAGTGATGCATCCCGAGACCGCTAGTGAGACTACATTCGTGTAGTAGGATTTACTACATGATAAGAGGCATTAGGATCACCCTTGTGTTAAACCCGTATCATAATTACTTGACCATTTAAGTCATATTACTTGGCTAGTAAAGTCAATTAATTTTTCCCACACCTTAGCGTTGTACTCATTTTTAGTACACGAAACCCCTAGTACACCCCTCCGAGCCTATATTTTCGTTTCTAACTTTAAGCATTTTACTTAAAGGAAGAATTTGTTACACCCCACTTAAATGTACACCCAAATCTCCTTAGCCTTCCGTGTATGCACTCATCTTTAGTGCATTATTGTTATTTGTTTAAACCCTAAGTTAATTATCTAATTAATTACATGGTTGCTAAGTCGAGTCATGTCCTTGTACATATTGTTTTGGGATGATTGGGACTCATGGGTAAAGTACTTATTTTATGGAGTAATGGGGAAGAACATCATATATTACCCCCATATGTACGTTAATCTTAAAAGTACTCCAAATGTTTTGATTTTCTTAATTCGAGTCATTAGATTAGTTTATTGTAAAGTATGTAAAAATTCAAGTGTAAGGGGAATGTTCATCCCCTATGATATATTATTGTGGATGGTAGGGTAAGAGTGTATGCAAAAAAAAAAAAAAAAAAAAAAAAAAAAAAAAAAAAAAAATCGAAAAAATCAAGAAAAAGAAAAAAAATATAGAAAAAGAAAAAGAGAAAAACATACGGACTACCATCCCGTTTCATTCTATGTTTGTTTTATGTTTTTGTTATTTTTGATTTATTAGCTTAAGTCGAGTCTAGTCTTAGCTTAGCAACGCCTTATTGTACATGTAATTAATCAAGATTGTTAACTCGCCACTAGTAAAGACTGCCTATATCCAACAAAACCGTGTATTCCATATCCCTACATCTAACGTTACAACCCTTTAAAAAGACCTCTTTGATAGTTTATCCTAGGTGCTTACGCCATGTGGTAGAGGTTTGATCCTTTCCCAAGCCTATGGTAATTTATTTTGCTATGACAGGTAGTGAGAGATGTTTTCCATTTCCATATTGTGATATATACTTTATTACACCCGAGAGATGTGAGTATCTAAACACTATTTGTGAGGTGCTAGTGTATGACCTCCGTGCTTGTCTTTGGTCTTTAGTGGAACGATTATTTGTTGTAATTACTTTTATATTAGTGTTAAATGACCCCTAACTTGTATTTTGACTAGAATAAAAGCGCATTTACTTGAGGACAAGCAAATCTCAAGTGTAAGGATATATGATGAGGCGAAAAATGAACCACTTTTAGGGGGTCATTTAAGCCCAGAATTGAATTTATTTGATCAGATATTGCCATAAATCGTTCCTTTTGTGATTTTAGGTAATTTGGGAGTGAATTCTGGAAAAGGAAGCTTTTTTGACGTTTTTGGAGCATAAAAGTGAAGAAAACGGCAAAGACTTAATTTTACATGCTGAGAACAGTACCTAACGGCGTCAAGAGTAAAATCCGTGACGACTCAGTGAAAACCTGAAGGCATCACAAGAAGAGCGTCAAGAGTATTTTTGGTGACTGCCTGCATAAAGAGTACACATGACGGCGTCAGACCTAGATCTAGGCAGTCCGAGAAATTATTTGGCGGCGAGATGCGGCGTCAGAAGTTTGTTCTTGACGCCGTCACCTTTCAGAATCTATATATAGTTTTTTTTTTTATTTTTCATTCATAGGAAAGGAACTTGTGTGGAGAATACTAGGGTCGAACTTTGTAAACCCTAGGTCGTATTTTACAGTATTTTCAAGGGTTTTCACCCCTTGAATCCTTTCATGTTCAATTGAGATAAGTCTTCTCTTAATTCATTCAATATGTCTATGTGTTGTTTGAATATATCTTATGCTTGTATTGATTTCAACATGCTAGGCTAGATCTATCATGTGTTTGCTTAGATGTAATGAAACCTCGATGTTAATTATATGTTGATTACTTGTTTATAGTTGTACTGGATGAATGATTTCAATGTTAGGCTTAAGAAAACTGGCAGATCTCCATTGTGTAACATGCTTGAACATCTTAAGAAACATGAACCAATGTGTACTAGGTTTTATTGTTTGTATTTAATGCATGAGCAAATTCTAGTGATCCCATGTTAAGAGCTTCTTAGCGGGCTCGACATAGGAGTGAAGTAGGCGCTTATAGGATTGGGGAAGTAAGTATGCCACCCCATGAATGGTATTAAGGAATAAAACCCGTCATCCACGCAACTGTAACAAGTAATTAACCTGTAAAAGATATCTAGGGAGTAGTGAAATCTATGTAAACACAATTCTCCCATATATTGCTCACAACTCTAGTTTAATTTAGTTTTATTTTCATTTTTAGTATTTTATTTTGATTGCATCTTAGTATTGGGTTAGTTGACTAGCAACTAATTCCGCCCAACTCCTTCAAACCCGAGATTTTTAACTGCTTTTATAAAAAATATAAAAATACAAAAAGAATCATCCCTCATCTCTAGACCTAGTCTTTAGGTTTTCTAATCCTAGCGACACTATTCCTAGCTGAACGATCAATCCCCCGGTACTTGTCATTATACTATACTACATCGATCAGGTACACTGCTTGGTGGGGGTTGTAAGCTTCTCGAGATCCCTCGAGAGGTAAAGCCTGGTGCAATCCCTACGCATCAATGTTGGTTGTAATAATTAGATGGTTGTCTAATCTATTGTTTCTACAAGTTAAACCTTCATCAAGATTTTAGTTCATAAAAACAAGCTTTAGGTGTAAACCAATCAATTCAAGATCCATCCAAGGATCATAAGGTATGGTGAATATCTTAAACACAAGAACAAACTCTTATTACAAATCAAATACTCTTAGGAAATGGTCATTATAAAAGGTAACCTATTCATAGACAAAAAGGTTACAATTGTTTATAAACATCTAAACTTTCGTCCAACTAAAGGTTTACAAACAATCCGATTTGATGTTATAAAAGCATTCTCATTACAATCATACTTCTTGTTTCTTTGTTTAGTCAAGAATAATTATGGTGAAAAACAATCATTCATAGACAAATGATTATAACTAGTTAAATAATTACAAATCTTTCGACCCTTGAAACTATTATCAATTAGTTAACCTTGGCTAAACAAATGTCACGATGAAACTTAAGGTACAATTGTTTCTTAGGATTGACTTGAAATTGAATTGAAACATGTTATCACAATCATAACTATCACTAAGCATAAAACATCATCAAAACAAGTGTAAAAAGATTACTAGCCACTCATAGCAAACATGCAAATAAACTCAAAATATTTAACATTAGAATCCATAGTTTTAAGTCTTACAATGCTTTGGAATTGAAAACAAATGAAAAGGTATTGATAACCTAAGTGTTGGTGATGATTTCTTGAGATTTTCGGCCTCCAAATGTTGCTTCCTTGGTCCTCCAAAGTTCCTGGTTCTTTCTACACGAATTTTCCTTCTTTGAGAGCTAGATGATATTAATAATTGAGAGTAGTAATGAGAGTAATTAGTCTCTTGAATGGTGTCTTCAATTGTGTACTCTTGGGGTCCTTATAGGCTTGTCCAATACTCCTAGTAATGAATAAGGACTTAAATGCCGGAACTTGGACAATAAGACACTAAGAAGGGCCTAGAACCATGGGACAAAATACCAAGATTCGTGCACAAAAGTTGGTGTAAACAGGCAGTAATGACCATCCGATCGGTTGCGGGTTGATACCGATCGGATGGAGATGGTAATTGTGGCTATTCGATCGGTTATACTACAACCGATGGGATGGTAGATTCTGGTTGCATTGGACTTTGACTTTTCCTTGTGTAGTACTTTATGCACTATCCAAACTTGATTAACTCTGAACTAAGAACTTTGAGATGACAAAACTTAGGTTCTCCTTATGAAATGCTTCACAGATTGGACTTTTGAGCTTGGGAATCTTCGTGTAATCGCATATACTTCATTTTCCACTTTTTCTCCATTTTTCCTACATTTGGCTACATATGCTACAAAAACATACTTTGATACGATTTAGTGGCAAAAGCATATAAAAACAACCAAATAACATATACAAAAACACTAATAACGCTTATAAAAACATGTTAAATTTGAGCGTTATCAAATTCCCCACACTTTAACTTTGCTTGTCCTCAAGCAAATCTAGAAGAAAACTAAATATCCACATGGTAACCAAGAATGATTAGAAAAATATGATGCAAATCCACCAAGTACAAGTACAAGATAAGATTCGTCATTTTTAAACTTTAGTGGTGAAAAATCGAGATGTTTGACAATACCCAATGATTTTCTTGCTTGATTAACATTTCTAAAATACCTCACGAAAGAAGAAAAAGATATAATTCACTCATAACACTCATATATGGGTAGTGTAGTATATATAAGAGAAATCACACTCATTGCTCAGTCATGATCTAATTATTACCATAGGCTTGTACAAGAAACAAAACTACACCGAAATGGCGTAAGCACCATGTCTACATATCAAAGAGGTCTTTTATTCGGGTTGTAATGTAAGGCTTCAGGGTTGTACCAGGCTTATGTTCAAACATCTCATACAAAAACATAATAGATTACTGGCGCGAATTCTTGATTACTCAAAAACCGGATGGTCATCACAATATTCTTGCACTTGATATTCTCACAAAGCCATTACTATATCCGGAGAGATAAAGTAATTTGGTAAGGGTAGGGATAAGGGATGTGAATATTTATGAAATTGGTTTTAAAAGAAAAATAAAGTCAAGTCTAAGTCTCATTTTTGCTAGTCACCGAACACACCACGATCCCAAAAATGATTATAGTTACAATCTTTCTTCTTCAAATACCACATATAGATACATCGATTCGCCATAACAATATTCTTCATACTTAGCACATTGACTAACAACATATCACATAACTTCATCTTCACATATAATAATATAGCACATTAGCTATAATTGTCACCTTATAGTTGCGATGACTTTTTTTTTTTTTTTTCAAATAAACTCAGATCTCCCCCACACTTCACATAAGCATCACCACAAAAATACAAATAAAAAGCTGCAGTCTCTGTCTTTGTCGGAATGGCACACACATGATTGGTGAAGTGTAACTAACTAATAATCATAAAAAACAATCCAACATACCCAGCAACTAGCAACCCACCATTTAGACTTCGACAAGGGTTAGGCTAAGGTTTAAAGTGTAAAATATTTTTGTATTTTTCTGGATTTAACAAAATGAAAAGGTTGGCTCGGAGGGTGTAACTAAGGGTATCTAGCGTTAAAGATGAACGCTAACAAAAGGGTTAAAAATTGGAAATTAACTAATCAATGTGACTAGCTAAAAATCAATAATGAAGGCTATTTGGTTAAAATCCTAAGGTTGCCTCTTATCACGTATGTATACTTATATTACAAAAATGTAATCTCACAACGGTCTCGTAATGATTTACAAGTACAAGTTCTAGAATAAATAAAATCACCGGCACACTCATAACAAAATATTCGAGCATATAAGATGTATGCTAGATATGAACAGGCTAAAATCCTCACAATTTAGTGGAAAGGGTTATAATGTGTGCTAGCAAATGTTATCAATCCAAAAATAGATTGCAATATTAATCGAGACACATCTCAAATTATTCAAAATTACTAATTTCACCAGTGGATAGATCCAGTTATTCTAATAAATTACTCCTAAAAGTGTGAAAACAACTAGATTATAAGGACAAACAAAATTTAAAAATTAAATCGATATTACACTTAATTTCTTATTTTACCTACTCACCCCCCCCCCCCACTTAAGTTAAGCATTGTCCTCAATGTGATAAACGAACTTAAAAGTATGAAACTAGGGAAAATGAGAAAATAAACCATAATATCCGCTTTTATCTTCCTATCCAATCTTCTGTTTCTTGCAATCAACACCTGCATTATTAGAAACAAAAACAAACAAACAAAAAGCATTGCAGTTTTATTCAAATTAGTGGCACACCCCCACACTTAAGTTTGACCAAGTGGTAAAACTTTGGGGTGTAGACACTGAAAATAAAATAAATAATAAAAAAAAAAAAAAATACACGGGTTGCCTCCCAAGAAGCGCTTGTTTTATTAACGAGTCCTTAGCCGGACTCAAACTTCGAATAGATTATGTAGTTGTAGTGTTACTTTTCCTTTTAGGGATATATAACACATTTCCTATCATAATTCCCTCCCCTGTTTCATCTATGTTTTCCAATGTAACATTTTCCCATGCTCTAGGAAGAGCATCATAGATAAAACCATTATTGTGTGCCCAAGGGACTATTCCCTTGTGTGGAGCCATGAATGTGATAGCTTCATATTCAAATTCAGATGAAATTTCTTCATTAGAAATTATGTTTAATTGCTCTTTATCATAATAGAGTTTAATTCGGTGCCCATTTACAATGAAACTTCCACCATGTTTGTCATGAAGTTCAACATAACCTGATGGAAATCTGATGAGGCGAAAAATGATCCATTTTTAGGGGGTCATTTAAGCCCGAATTCGAATTTATTTGATCAAATATTGCCCTAAATCGTTCCTTTTGTGATTTTAGGTACTTTGGGATTGAAATCTGGAAAAGGAAGCAATTCGGACGTTTTTGGAGCATAAAAGTGAAGAAAACGCCAAAGTCTTAATTTTCCATGCTGGGAACAGTAGGTGACGGCGTCAAGAGTAACTCCCTGACGGCGTCAAGAGCAAAATTCCATGACGATCCAGTACAGATTTGAAGGCGTCACGTAATAGGGCGTCAAGAGTTAAAGTCATGACAGCCTGGAAACAACTAAGTCTTGACGACGTCAAATGTAGATCAAGGCAGTTCGAGAAGAGTTTTGGCGGCGAGGTGGCGGCGTCACAATGTTGGTCTTGACGCCGTCAGACCCCTTTTTCTATATATAGTTTTCTAATTTTTACACATTAAAGAGGAAGTTTTGGGAGAAACCCTAAGTACGATTTTGGTCGACTTTTACAGGTTTTTCAAGGGTTCCAACCCTTTGATACATTTCATGTGCAATTAAGATAAGTGTTCTTTTAATTCAATCAATATGTCTATGTGTTGGTTGTCTATATCTTGTTCTTGTTTTAATTCCATCATGCTAGGCTAGATCTATCTTGTGTTTGCTTAGATCTAATGAAACCTAGATGTTAATTATGTGTTGATTACTTGTTTATTCTTGTCTTGGATGAATGATTTATATGTTAGGCTTAAGAAAACTGGCAGATCTCCAATTGGTAACATGCTTGAACATCTTAAGAAACATGAACCGACGCGCACTAGGTCTTTATTGGTTGTATTTAATGCATGAGCCACTGTTTACAATCCCTATAGTTGTGCTGGGCATGGTGTAGGACGAGATAAGAGCTCATAGAATTGGGGAGTTAAGTGTGCCACCCCATGAATGGTATTAAGGAATACGATCCGTCATCCATGCAATTATAACAAGTAATTAACGTGTAAAAGAT
The DNA here is from genome assembly GCA_030686995.1 of Artemisia argyi. NCBI lineage: Eukaryota > Viridiplantae > Streptophyta > Magnoliopsida > Asterales > Asteraceae > Artemisia > Artemisia argyi. The sequence goes on from CM060691.1 coordinate 125,614,126, forward strand.
ATCTAGGGAGTAGTGAAATCTAAGTAAACACATTTTCTCCAATTACTGCTCACAACTTTAGTATAATTTAGTTTATTTTCATTTTTAGTATTTTATTTTGATTGCATTTTAGTATTGGGTTAGTTGAATAGCAACTAATTCCGCCCAAATCCTTCAAACCCGAGATTTTAAATTGCTTTCTAAAAAATATAAAAATACAAAAATAATCTTCCCTCACCTTTAGAACTAGTATTTAGGCTTTCTAATCCTAGCGACACTATTCCTAGCTGAACGATCAATCCCCCGGTACTTGTCACTATACTATACTACAACGATCAGGTACACTGCCTGGTGGGGGTTGTAAGCTTCTCAAGATCCCTTGAGAGGTAAATCCTGGTGCGATTCCCACGTATCAAGTTTTTGGCGCCGCTGCCGGGGAATAGTTATTGTCTAGGTTAGAATTTCTTTTTATTAGGTCTACTTGCTAGATTCCTTTCTAGTAAGATTTTATTTTTATTTTTAGGTTTTCTTTAGTCTATCTTATTTCTTTGTGTCTTTGTTCGTAACCACCCAACATCATGGACAACGGGAACATCTTTGAACCCGTCATCCCACCACAACAAAACCCACCATTAGAACCCCTTAGGCCCCGAACCTTAGGAGAGTATTCCCGACCTAGCCACCAAGGCTACCGAAACACCATTGAGCTCACCGGAGCCAATGTGACCCCCTTGCGATCCGACACCATCCGGTTGGTGCAAAGCGGATGTGCATTCCATGGACTTCGTTCCGAAGATCCAAACCAACATCTTAAGGACTTTCTCAAAATCGTAGATTCCATAGACCTAGGTGTTGAAACTAGAGAGACTACCCGTTTACGCCTATTCCAATTCTCTCTACGGGATCAAGCTAGTCAATGGCTTGAGCGTTTACCCTCGGGATCCATCACCACATGGGATGATCTCACCACTCGTTTCCTTGCTCAATTTTTCCCACCGGGGAGAACTACTAAGCTTAGAAATGACATCTTGATGTTCCAACAACGTCAAAATGAATCTCTTTATGAAGCATGGACTCGTTTCAAGGACTTACTCCAAAAAGTCCCTCATCATGGCATAGATCTTTGGCTCCAAGTCCAAATTTTTTATGACCATATCGACATCTCCACGAGGCGAGCCATTGACCAATCGGCCAGTGGTAAGCTACGTGATCTTAATGCGGAACAATCATGGGAACTCATAGAAGATCTTGCTCTCTATGACAACGAAAGTTGGAATGATCCCCGTGATTTGAACAAAACGGTCAAGGCAATATCTTTGCCTTCGAACAATTCTAGCACTCCCGACCGTAGGATCATGGAACTTGAGGACCAAGTCAAGTTTCTCATGAAATCTTACGAAGCTCCTAAGCCTTCAAGCCAAGTGAACAAAATCACTTCTTCATGCGAATTATGTAGTGGTCCCCATGACACTCGTGATTGTGTGGAACTCCCCGGAACAGCTTTTGCGGACTACGCATCCTCGCGTACCGACGAAGCGGGAGATAAGTGGTACACTTTCAAGCCCGAGCCAAACACTTACGGTGATTTATACAACCCCTCTTGGAAAAATCACCCAAACCTTAGGTGGAAGCAAAATCAACCTAATTCTTCCAATCCGCCTAATCGTTACCAACCAAATGGTCCACCATCCAACCGTACTTTCAACAACAATCCTTCTAACAACTATGGTAGTACCAACAATCTTGAAGGATTGATGTCAAAGTTTATGGCATCTCAAGAAGCTCGCATATCTAAGTTTGAAGCCGATTTCAAACAAAAGCAAAGCAAGATGACCACTAGAATTGATGCATTGTTGAAAGTTCTCAATGACCGAGAAATGGGAGCACTCCCAAGCGACATGGTCAAGAATCCGAAACTAACCGTTAATTCCATATCCTCAGTTTCGTCACCCACTTCGTGTCCACAATACTACTCGGTTAAATCAACGAGCACGTGTTTCAAACAAAACCAAATTCTTCAAAAGGACCAATCAAATAAAACACCCAATATAGAACCGGTCAAAAGTATAGTTGAAACACCTCCTACGCAAGACCTTGACGATGAATTCAAAGAACTTCACCTTGAACGCCCCGTCATTGATGTCTTAGCGCGTGCTCCTTACTATAGTGCCCTCCTAGAAAAATATGAGAAGTTTAAGCTAGGTAAAAATGGGACCGCCTTCGTTCAAAACAAGTTACCTAAAAAGCATGATGATCCGGGTATATTTGTTTTGCCTTGTAAGATAGGAAGATCCAAAGCTTTCGACACACTGGCCGATTTAGGGTCAAGCCTCAACTTGATTCCCTTATCCTTAGTTACCGCTCTTAAGCTAGGAAAGTTAGAGGAAACGGAGGTATTGATAGGGCTAGCGGATGGGAGTATTGCCCACCCGGTTGGAATGATTAAGGGTGTAGTTGTTCACGTAGGAAAGTTAACTATATTAGCGGATTTTCACGTCTTAGACATGGTTAGTGACACTACATGCCCATTGTTGGTAGGGAGAGGATTTTTAGCAACCGCTAGCGCCATTATAGATTGTAAGGAGTCTAAGATAGCGGTAGGTGAAGGCGATACTTGGTCGGTGTACGATGTAAAGAAGCATAGTTATGATTGTGATGATGAACCGACACCGCATTGGGTAGAGATGAATAGGAGACCGTCTAGATATGGACCTTGGATAGAAAGGAACTTCATAGGACCTTAATGCCCATTTTATCTAGAAAAGGATTTCGTTGAAAAGACACATTCGGTAGAACAACTCATAGCTAGAGATGAAGAGCTAGATCCCTTTGAGGACCCCTTAGTCTTTAGGGAGATGATTGAGTTCTTAAGCGTAATGCCTATTAATATAGAGATAAATAAATGGAAAAGAGAGGGAGACAAGTGTAAATGGAAGTGGGACAAGCCACCTAAAGAAGGTGACGGATCATGGCATATGAGGATGACTTTGTATGATCCGGATGGAGAAAAGTTTGAAAGGTCATACCATACTAAGGAAACCGATAGGAAGTTGAAACCTAAGTTTGATCCCAAAGATGTCCTCAATGAGGAACTCACCCGTATCACGTAGTAACCCATGACCTTGAGTCTAGCTACAAGACTCGTAAATAAAGAAAAGCGCTTCTTGGGAGGCAACCCATGTTTTGTGTGATTTTATTTTTGTTTGTTTGTTATTTTCTTCCATATGCATGCTTAGTTTTTATTGTTGGTTGATCATGTTTCGCAATTAAAATGTGGAAATACTTTACTTTGTTGTTTTGGCCTAGTCTTAACTCCACCTAAAAGTATTTTTGCAAAAGATAAGTGTAAAGGGAAACCCCAAATATGTTTTCAAAGAAACAAACCGATCATGATTCTCCACAATATTAAATGAACATGTATACTCGTATTTGTTAGAGTCAAATGCTTGTATTGAGTCATAATGAAGTTTTGTAGAATTTTCCACGAAGTAGGACCAAGTTTTTCCAGAAATTTTCCGGAAACTTAACATAAGAATTTCTGCAGGTCAATTCTGACGGCATCATGAGTTTACTCTTGACGGCGTCAGGTGTAAAAATCTGGAAATTTTACCGGTTTTGTTTTTCTAACGGAGTTTTATGGTTTTTGTGAATTATTAAGTTTTATAATCTCCAGGAGATCTGCAAACTTCATTCCACAAGCATTATATCTTATCTTGTTTTCAAGGATTTAGTAACTTATATAGGATGCCGCCGATTTTACGCGAGGTTGTCTTGTCTATTTTTTCAGGATTTACAGGTTATGTATGACAAGAAGATGATTTATATTCTCGAAAGGAAGCTTTGATTGTTCATTTTCTTGGAGGAAGATTTAACCTGGCCACCTAATTATCCATACCGAGCGAATCAGGGGAGTATTTGATTTCATTCTCTTTACTTTTTCACTTTTACATTCTTTAGTTGAACATTGGGGACAATGTTCATCTTAAGTGTAAGGGGAGGGTAAAAAGATGATACCTTACATATGCACTTTCGCTTGAGTTTGTTTTGTTTAATGGTAGATGTGTAATAAAACTATGAGAAATACTTGTTAGTGTAATTTTAGCGCCAAATTTAAAATTTTTTACAACATTTAGGAGTGAAACTTTAGCCATAGCAAGCGTCTCATGGATAGGAGATTGTATGACTAGCACATAACCGTATATTCAGAAAAATTTTCCACCCAAATATGTGAGGTTCGCCTTTAGATTTGATAGGAAAAGCATTTACTATTAGTGCTTATGAGTGTACCGGTAGCATTTAGATTCTAGAACTTGCGTTAGTGATGCATCCCGAGACCGCTAGTGAGACTACATTCGTGTAGTAGGATTTACTACATGATAAGAGGCATTAGGATCACCCTTGTGTTAAACCCGTATTATGATTACTTGACCATTTTAGTCATATTACTAGGCTAGTTAAGTCAACTAATTTTTCCCACACCCTTAGCGTTGTACTCATTTTTAGTACACGAAACCCCTAGTACACCCCTCCGAGCCTATCTTTTCGTTTCTAACTTTAAGCATTTTACTTAAAGGAAGAATTTGTTACACCCCACTTAAATGTACAACCAAATCGCCTTAGCCTTCCGTGTATGCGCTCATTTTTAGTGCATTATTGTTATTTGTTAAACCCTAAGTTAACTTTTTAATTGATTACATGGTTGCTAAGTCGAGTCATATCCTTGTACATATTGTGTTGGGACGATTGGGACTCATGGGTAAGTACTTATTTATGGAGTAATGGGGAAGAACACCATTTATTACCCCCATACGTACATTAATCTTAAAAGTGCTCCAAGTGATTTGATTTTCTTAATTCGAGTCATTAGTTTAGTTTATTGTAAAGTATGTAAAGATTCAAGTGTAAGGGGAATGTTCAACCCCTATGATATATTATTTTGGATGGTAGGGTAAGAGTGTATGCAAAAAAAAATATATATAAAAAAAAAATAAAAAATAAATCGAAAAAAATCGAAAAAAATAAAAAAAAAAATAAAAAACATACGGACTACCATCCCTTTTTATTCTATGTTTATTTTATGTTTTTGTTATTTTTCATTTATTAGCTTAAGTCGAGTCTAGTCTTGGCTTAGCAACGCCATATTGTACATGTAATTAACCAAGATTGTTAACTCGCCACCAGTAAAACTTCCTTTATCCAACAAAACCGTGTATTTCATATCCCTACACCTAACGTTACAACCCTTTAAAAGACCTCTTTGATAGTTTATCCTAGGTGCTTACGCCATGTGTTGGAGGTTTGATCGTTTCCCAAGCCTATGGTAATCTATTTTGCTATGACAGGTAGTGAGAGATATCTTCCGTTTCCATATTGTATTTTATACTTTATTACACCCGAGAGATGTGAGTATCTAAACACTATTTGTGAGGTGCTTGTGTATGACCTCCGTGCTTGTCTATTGGTTTTAGTGGAACGATTATTTGTTGTAATTACTTTTATATTAGCGTTAAATGACCCGTAACTTGTATTTTGAGTAGAATAAAAGCGCATTTGCTTGAGGACAAGCAAATCTCAAGTGTAAGGGTATATGATGAGGCGAAAAATGGTCCGTTTTTAGGGGGTCATTTAAGCCCGAATTCGAATTTATTTGATCAAATATTTCCCTAAATCGTTCCTTTTGTGATTTTAGGTACTTTGGAAGTGAAATCTGGAAAAGGAAGCAATTCGGACGTTTTTGGAGCATAAAAGTGAAGAAAACGCCAAAGTCTTAACTCATCGAGTTCATGCAATTGCAAAAATCTCTTTTCTCCAGCTATTTTTAAATCAGGATTACAGCTTCTTAACGCCCAGTAAGCACGGTGCTCAAGTTCGAACGGTAGATGACATGTTTTCCCATACAAGAGTCTGTATGGTGTTGTACCAATAGGTGTCTTATATGCCGTACGAAATGCCCATAGAGCGTCGTCTAATTTCCTTGACCAAACGGAAGGATTGTCCTTAACCATTTTTTCAAGTATTCTTTTTATGGCTCTATTGGTATTTTCAACTTGACCACTAGTTTGTGGATGATAAGCTGTAGCAAAACGATGATGAACTCCATAACGTTTCATTACTTTCTCCATTTGTTTATTACAGAAATGGGATCCTCTATCACTTATTAAAGCTTTAGGAATTCCATAGCGAGCAAAAAGCTTTTTGAGAAAGTTGACAACAACTCGTGCATCGTTAGTAGGAAGAGCTTCAGCTTCAACCCATTTGGAAACATAATCGATTGCAACGAGGATATATTTGTATTTGTGTGATTTAGGGAAGGGTCCCATAAAATCAATTTCCCAAATGTCGAATATTTCGCAGACTTGAATGCTCTTTTGAGGCATTTCGTCTCTTCGAGAAAGGTTACCGGATTTTTGGCACGCATCGCAGTTTTGAACAAGAGTATATGCTTCTTTGAAAATTGTAGGCCAATAGAATCCAGCATCAAAAACTTTTCTAGCTGTAGTGGAAGGACCATAATGTCCCCCAGTTGGGCCATGATGACATTCATCAAGAATTTTTCTTGTTTCGGCACCCGAAACACATCTTCGTATCATTCCATCCTTGCACAGTTTAAAAAGGTAAGGTTTCTCCCAATAATAGTGTTTTAATTCTGAAAAGAACTTACTACGTTGGTAGTGACTCATCCCTTTTTTAAGAATATCTCCTGCAAGATAATTTGCGTAATCTGCAAACCATGGTACTTCCTCATCATCATCTTTATCTATCGTCATGAGAGTTTCATCTGGAAAGTAATCGTTAATTTCATTTTCTTTTAATTCTTCCAAATTCGGATTCTCGAGACGTGACAAATGACCAGCTGCAAGATTTTCTGCTCCTTTCTTATCTTTTATTTCGATATCGAATTCTTGCAGTAGTAAAATCCATCTGATAAGACGCGGTTTTCCATCTTGTTTGGTAAACAAATATTTGAGTGCAGAATGATCTGTAAAAACTATCATTTTTGAAAGCACAAGATAGGATCTGAATTTATCGAATGCAAAAACTACGGCTAATAATTCCTTTTCCGTAACCGTATAGTTTTGTTGAGCATTGTTGAGTGTTTTACTAGCGAAGTATATAGGACGAAAATGTTTTCCTTCACGTTGTCCTAAAACAGCTCCAACAGCGAAATCGCTTGCATCACACATGAGTTCAAATGGTAGTGACCAATTAGGTGCAACCATAATTGGGGCACTAGTCAATTGACTTTTCAATATTTCGAAAGCTTTAATTCAGTCAGCATTGAAATCAAATACAGAATCCTTTTCTAAAACTTTAGTCATAGGACGTGATATTTTTGAAAAATATTTAATAAATCGACGGTAAAAACCGGCATGTCCTAGAAAACTTCTAACGGCTTTAACATTAGTTGGTGGTGGTAATTTGGTGATAACATCTATTTTAGCTTTGTCTACTTTCATTCTTGAACTTGATATCTTATGTCCTAATACAATTCCTTCAGTTACCATGAAATGACATTTCTCACAATTAAGAACTAGATGTGCAGCTTCACATCTCTCAAGCATTTTATCGAGATTGGAAAGACAAGTTTCAAAAGAATCACCAAAAACTGAAAAGTCATCCATGAAAACTTCCATAGATGTCTCAAGCATGTCTTGAAATATTGCGATCATACACCTTTGAAAAGTTGCAGGTGCATTACATAGACCAAAGGGCATACGCCGGTAAGCGTAGGTTCCAAAAGGACATGTAAATGTGGATTTCTCTTGATCGGCTGGATCGATAGGAATTTGGAAATATCCCGAAAAACAATCAAGGAAGCAAAATTATTTGTTTCCTGCTAATCTTTCGAGCATTTGATCCATGAACGGTAGAGGAAAGTAATCTTTCCTAGTGGCTTTGTTAAGTTTTCTGTAATCAATACATACTCGCCATCCAGTCACAGTTCTAGTAGGAACTAATTCATTCCTTTCGTTGGTCACTACAGTCATTCCTCCTTTCTTCGGAACACAATGAACTGGACTCACCCATGGACTATCCTCGATAGGATAAATAATTCCTGCGTCAAGAAGTTTGATGATTTCCTTCTTAACAACTTCTTTCATATTTGGGTTGAGTCGACGTTGTCTTTCTACAACGGGTTTAGTACCTTCTTCACAATTGATTTTGTGTTTGAAAAAATCTAGACTAATTCCTGGAATATCATAAGTTTTCCATGCAAAAGCGCGTTTATGCTTCTTAGGAACGGAAACGAGTCTTTCTTTTTGATTTGTTTTGAGCAACGAAGATATGACTATTGGAAGAAGTGAATTTTCTTCTAAGTAGGCGTATTCGAGATTATTGGGAAGGGGTTTGAGTTCCAAATCAGTGGGTGGTTCTTCTAGAGATGATTTGATTTTCATTTGATCTTTTTCAAATTTCTATTCTTCTTCTTCTTCTAATTTTACTTCCATGAATTCCTCAAATTCTTTATCAGAATCTGTTTCACTGATCTTTTCTGAAGTAGTCATGAATGGTTTTGAATCGTCAAGTAATGCATCCAATTCTTCTTCAGTGACTTCATCAATAACATCGATGTTATAGCATGTGTCATCACTGGAATTTGGATATTTCATTGCTTTATCGATTAAGAATGTGATTCGGTCTTCTCCTACTCCAAGATTAAGTTCTCTGCCTTTGACTTTAATCATGGCGTCAGCAGTGTTTAAGAAAGGTCTTCCTAAGATTAAGGGTACTCGACTATCTTCCTCCATTTCTAAGATGACAAAATCCACATGAAAAACAAATTTACCAACTTGAACAAGCATATTTTCAGCAACCCCAACAGGATATTGGTATGTATGGTTGGATAATCTTATACTCATCTTAGTAGGTTTCAATGTATTGATGAAAAGTTTAGAATACAACGAATAAGGCATCAAATTGATAGTTGCACCTAAATCGGCTAAAGCATCGCATGTGATGTTGTTTCCTAATGTACATGGTATAAGAAAACTTCCGGGATCTCCAAGTTTTGGTGGAATTTTGTATTGAATGATAGCAGAACATTCTTCATTGAGAACGGTAGCGGAAATTTGTTCCAACTTGTTTCAATTATTAAGAAGTTCTTTCAAAAATTTCCCATAATTGGGCATTCCAGCTAGAACATCAACGAGGGGTACGTTAATTCTAACTTCTTTGATCATCTCTATAAACTTCTTATTTCACTCCTCTCTTTTCTCTTTTCTTAGGGCTTGTGGATATGGTATTTTCGGTGTATAAGGTTTTATTGGTGAAACGGTATTTTCTTTGGTTGGTGTTTGGGTTGGTTCTTCTTTAGCTTCTTCCTCCTCCTCATCTTGAATAATAGTATTATCGGTAGGAATAGGTGGTGGATCATATGAGAGACCACTTCGAGTGAATACAGCATTGATATGCTCATTTCTGTTTTGTGGGGGACGATAATTCTTATCGTTTGATCCAGACGGTTTTGGATTGGATTGGGTGTTACTTGGTAATGTACCAGGAATTCGAGAAGAAAATTGATCAGAAAGTCTACCAAATTTTTGTTCAAGATCTTGGATAGAAGCTTGATGATTTTTCAGACCTTGCTCAACTTTGGTTTTGAGATTGAAAAATTGAGTTTTTACAAACTCATTTGTGGTTCTTTGAGCAGTTACGAAATCTCGTATCATTTTTTCGAAATCAGATTCTTCCTTTTTATCTGAATTTGGTGGGTTTGGGCTGTCTGTTCGGGGTTGAAAATCATGGTTGTTATCCCTTTGTTGGCGGTCTTGCCAATTTCCAGAACTTCTTCCGTAATAATTACCATGAAAACCTCGTCCACGATATCCTCCTTGGACATAATTGGCTTCCCCCTAGTTGGGTCTATTAATAGGTTGGTCATCACACTCGGATGATGTGTGATTTCCTCCACAATTATTACAGCCATCTCGCATTTCTTTCATTTCTCCTTTTATATCTTTGTATTGCGAGTCGATTTTAGAAGACAAGGCTTCTATTTTGTCCATGAGTTTCGAACTATCTGAACTTTCGGCAAAAGCAACGGTTTTCCGTAGGGGTTTGGTTTTTGAATCTTTTGACCAATCGAGTTTAAAGAGTACTCGATCTTCGAAAAGTTGATATGCCTCGTTAGGTGTTTTGTAAATAAAAATTCCTCCGGCATCAAGGATTGCTTGGGATGCTTCATCAAGACCATGATAAAAGATTTGGATTATTGTTCCTCGTCCTAAATTATGACCATGAAAACTTCGAAGCAAACCTTTCATGCGAAGCCAAGCTTCAACAAGAGATTCATTAGGATTTTGTGAAAAAGCACGGATTTCTCCCATTAGTCTATCATACATGGCAGGTGGAAAGAATCGGCTTACAAAAGCTTGCCTCATCTCCTCCCAAGTATTGATAGTTCCTGGGGTTAATTCGTTATACCATACTTTGGCATCTCCGACGAGTGATGATGGAAAAAGTTTGAGCTTGATAGCACCGACATTGGTATTTCCATAATGAAACATGCCACAAATTTCAATGAATTCGGCAATGTGTTTATGCGGATCGGCCCGTGAACGAACATCAAATTGACGGTCTTTGATCATAGAAAGATGGTGACCTTTAACGGTAAAGTTTTCACCAAGGTCGGCAACAACAATAGCAGCTCCAGGAGTAGGTGCTACGGTTCGATTAGCGGCCCACATGGGTTGATCGTCAGCCATGGGTATTGGTTTAAAAAGATCAGAAATCGGATGTTCTTCTGAAAGATTATCAAACCAATTAAGAATAGATCAAGATCTCTTCTTACGAAACAAACTTTCGGGATCGGATAAAGGTGTACTAAGCTTTTCAGTAGTAGAACGAGTGTTCATACAACTACCAAGAGAATCGAGTCAATTACCTAAACAAAAAGAACGAGAAAATAAAATTTTCGAAAACAGAAAATTCTATCCGAATCGGTTGGATACCAAACCGATCGGATGGATGCTATGGTAAAATTAAAAAATGAAAAAAAACTGGGAAACCGATCGGCTGGATGTCTATCCGATCGGTTGAATGACACTGAAAATATTTTTTTTTTATTTTTTTTTTAGAAAACGAACACGAAAAGAAACAGACTTTTAAAACTTAAAAGAAACACAATCAAAATCCCCGGCAACGGCGCCAAAAACTTTGATGTGCGTTTTATTATACAAGTTTTAAATTTATAAGGGTGAATTACCAAATCTAGAAAAAACACATACGAGCAAGTGTACTCGTCCGTTATACCAAGATATGATGGTAAGTCGGGATCGTTCGCAGGGATTTGCGAGTGAATCAAAATATAAGTCTAAAAGTAAATCTCTAATGTACGCAAATAAGATAAGAAGCAAATTTAATAATTTAAAAACTACACTTGTTTAGACTAGTTTCCTACTTAATGACACACATGATTGTGATAACTTTTGATAACATGTTGGTTGTAATAATTAGATGGTGGTCTAATCTATTGTTTCTACAAGTTAAGCCTTCGTAAAGATTTTAGTTCATAAAAACAATCCTTAGGTGTAAACCAATCAATTCAAGATCCATCCAAGGTTCATAAGGTATGTTGAATATCTTAAACACAAGGACAAACTCTTAATACAAATCAAATACTCATAGAAAATGGTCATTACAAAAGGTAACCTATTCATAGACAAAAAGGTTACAATTGTTTATAAACATCTAAACTTTCGTCCAACTAAAGGTTTACAAACAATCCGATTTGATGTTATAAAAGCATTCTCATTATAATCATACTTCTTGTTTATTTGTTTAGTCAAGAATAATTATGGTGAAAAACAATCATTCATAGACAAGTGATTATAACTAGTTGAATAATAACAAATCTTTCGACCCTTGAAACTATTATCAATTAGTTAACCTTGGCTAAACAAATGTCACGATAAAACTTAAGGTACAATTGGTTCTTAGGATTGACTTGAAATTGAATTAAAACATGTTATCACAATCATAACTATCACTAAGCATAAAACATCGTCAAAACAAGTGTAAAAAGATTACTAGCCACTCATAGCAAACATGCAAATAAACTCAGAATATTTAACATTAGAATCCATAGTTTTAAGTCTTACAATGCTTTGGAATTGATAACAAATGACAAGGTATTGATAACCTAAGTGTTGGTGATGATTTCTTGAGATTTTCGGCCTCCAAATGTTACTTCCTTGGTCCTCCAAAGTTCCTAGTTCTTTCTGCACGAATTTTCCTTCTTTGAGAGCTAGATGATAATAATAATTGAGAGTAGTAATGAGAGTAATTGGTCTCTTGAATGGTGTCTTCAATTGTATACTCTCGGGGTCCTTATAGGCTTGTCCAATACTCCTAGTAATGAATAAGGACTTAAATGCTGGAACTTGGACAATAAGACACTAAGAAGGGCCTAGAACCATGGGACAAAAGACCAAGATTCGTGCACAAAAGTTGGTGTAAACAGGTAGTAATGACCATCCAATCGGTTTCGGGTTGATACCGATCGGATGGAGATGGTAATTGTGGCTATCCGATCGGTTACACTCCAACCGATCGGATGGTAGATTCTGGTTGCATTGGACTTTGACTTTTCCTTGTGTAGTACTTTATGCACTATCCAAACTTGATTAACTCTGAACTAAGAACTTTGAGATGACAAAACTTAGGTTCTCCTTATGAAATGCTTCACAGATTGGACTTTTAAGCTGGGGAATCTTCGTGTAATCGCATATACTTCATTTTCTTCACTTTTTCTCCATTTTTCCTACATTTGGCTACATATGCTACAAAAACATACTTTGATACGATTTAGTGGCAAAAGCATATAAAAACAACCAAATAACATATACAAAAACACTAATAACGCTTATAAAAACATGTTAAATTTGAGCGTTATCAGAATGTCACACATTCCTAGCACACGTGGCTAAGAAGGAGTCGGGAGAGAAGCGACTCGAGGATGTTCCTGTAGTGCGTGAGTTTCCTGAAGTATTTCCTGAAGATTTGCCAGGACTCCCGCCAGCCCGACAAATGGAGTTTCGCATCGACTTAGTTCTAGGAGCTGCACCTATTGCGCGTGCACCATATCGTTTAGCGCCATCGGAAATGGAGGAGTTGTCTAAGAAATTGCAAGAGTTGTTGGATAAAGGATTTATTTCATCGAGTTCTTCGCCCTGGGGAGCTCCAGTGTTATTTGTGAAGAAGAAGGATGGATCGTTTAGGATGTGCATCGTCTACCAAGGATTGAATAAGTTAACCATTAAGAACTGCTACCCATTACCGAGGATTGATGATTTGTTTGATCAGTTGCAAGGATCGAGTTATTACTCTAAGATTGACTTGAGGTCTGGTTATCACCAACTTAGGGTTCGGGAAGAGGATATTCCCAAGACGGCATTTAGGACCCATTATGGTCATTATGAGTTTCAAGTTATGCCTTTTGGTTTGACCAATGCGCCTGCAGTGTTCATGGACCTCATGAACCGAGTATGCAAGCCTTATCTAGATAGGTTCGTGATAGTCTTTATCGAAGATATTTTGATCTACTCAAAGAGCGAGGAAGAGCACAAACAACATTTGGCTACGATTCTTAAGTTGCTCAAGGACGAGCAGTTGTACGCAAAGTTCTGTAAGTGTGAATTTTGGAATCGGAAAGTTCAATTTTTCGGTCATGTGATTGATAGTGAAGGATTACATGTGGATCCCGCTAAGATTAAGGTAATTGAGAAATGGGCAACGCCGGTTAACGCCACAGAAATTCGTCTCTAGGATTGGCTGGGTATTATAGGAGATTCATCGAGGGATTCTCCAAGATATCTAAACCGTTAACTGCATTGACTCACAAGGATAAGAAGTATGAATGGTGAGAAGAAGAAGAAGAGAAGGCCTTTCAGACTTTGAAGCAGAAGCTTTGTAGTGCACCCATATTGGCTTTGCCAGATGGAGAAGAAGATTTTATGGTTTATTGTGATGCTTCGTATCAAGGGTTAGGAGCAGTTTTGATGCAACGAGGGAAGGTTATGGCATATGCTTCCTGACAGCTTAAGACTCATGAGGAGAAGTATACTACTCATGATTTGGAGTTAGAAGCCGTGTTTTTTGCCCTTAATTTGTGGAGACATTACCTTTATGGTACTAAGTGTGTTGTCTTTACCGACCACATGAGTTTACAGTATATTTTGGGATCAGAAGGAGTTGAATATGCGACAATGACGATGGTTGGAGAAATTGAGCGATTATGATTGCGAGATACGATACCACCCTGGAAAAGCTAATGTTGTAGCTGATGCTTTGAGCCGCAACGAACGTTTGAAACCGTTACGTGTTCGAGCTTTAGTTTTGACGATTAACTCGAATTTACCCGCTCAGATTCTGCAAGCACAAGAAGAAGTCATGAAAAGAGGAGAGCTTAAGAAGGAGAAAGTTGATGGGATGATTAGCAAGGAGAAACTTGAGAAATGTTCAGATGGAACTTTGTGTTACAAAGGAAGAAGTTGGGTACCTTTGTTCGGAGGACTGAGAGACTTGATTATGCTCGAGTCTCATAACTCAAAGTATTCTATTCACCCAGGATCCGACAAGATGTATCAGGATGTGAAGAAGTTATATTGGTGGCCCAATATGAAAGCTAAGATTGCCGATTATGTCCGTAAGTGTCTTATGTGCGCCAAGGTTAAGGCTGAACATCAGAAACCGTCTGGTTTACTAGAACAACCTGAGACCCCAGAATGGAAATGGGAAAGAATAACAATGGATTTTGTCACCAAGCTACCAAGGACTTCGACAGGATTCGATGCTATTTGGGTAATAGTCGATCGATTGACTAAATCCGCACACTTTTTGCCAATCAAAGAGAACTACAGCATGGATAAGTTGACCAGGCTCTACGTGAAAGAGATAGTATCTCGACATGGAGCGCCAGTGTCTACTATCTCAGATAGAGACGACAGGTTTACTTTGAATTTTTGGAAGTCACTTCAAGATTCGTTTGGCACGAACCTTGACATGAGTTCCGCTTACCATCCACAGACTGATGGTCAAAGCGAGAGAACCATCAAGACTTTGGAAGATATGATACGTGCATGTGCGACTGATTTTGGGAATGGATGGGATGTCCATTTGCCCTTAATTGAGTTTTCTTACAACAATAGTTACCATGCAAGTATTAAGGCCGCACCGTTTGAAGCACTATATGGTCGGAAGTGTCGATCACCTATACGTTGGGATGAAGTGGGAGAAGCACAGCTTATTGGACCAGATCTAGTTCGTGAGACGACCGAGAAGATTGTTCAGATTAAAGACCGATTGAAAGTTGCTCGTGACCGATAGAAGAGTTACGCAGATGTGAGATGTAAACCCCTGGAATTTCAAGTAGGAGATAGGGTTATGTTGAAGGTATCGCCTTGGAAAGGTGTGATCAGGTTTGGTAAGAGTGGAAAGTCGAATCCCCGTTACATAGGACCATTTAAGATTTTGAAGAGGATTGGTCCTGTGGCATATAAGCTAGAATGGCCACCGGAGCTCAGTAGAGTTCACCCTACTTTCCACGTGTCGAATTTGAAGAAGTGTTTGACCGATGAGACCACTATAATTCCGCTTGAGGAGATTGAGATTGATGAACAATTGCATTTTGTTGAGGAGCCCGTTGAAATCATGGATCACGAGATTAAGCGATTGAAGAAGAGTCGTATTCCTCTTGTGAAAGTTCGTTGGAATTCCAAGAGAGGACCGGAGTATACTTGGGAACGCGAGGACGAGTTTAAACGCAAGTACCCAAATCTTTTCAAAACCGGACCTGGCAACTCAAACTAAATCCGGGACGGATTTCTAAATAAGATGTATGTGATGTAACCCCCAGTACTTTTTCTAAACTTATTAGTAGCCAAAATATATATTTTCATACTGAGACACATTAAAACTTTTATTTTGTGATTATTTGGGCTTGAGAAACATGAGATATATTGGAAACGAGAACTTTATTCCTTGATTGACTCAGCACAACCTAGAACACTCGAATTGTATTGCATTTGCCAAATTATTTGAATTATTTTGAGTTTTGGAAAAACTCTGAAGTTTATGCTTGATTTTATTGGAAAAATTATTTCGTGAACAATGGCGCAATTTTCGTAATTTTTCGAATCCTTTTGCTATGTCGTTTGAGCCCCGGAGCGTTTTCGTGTGGAATATAATTACGTTGACACATCTAGTCCTTATCATATTTTCATTTCACACCCCATACTTTTAAACTTTACAACCCTAACCACACACCCACTATATATATAATACAAATAACAATAATAATTATTTTAATTCATTTCTCCCCTACTCGTTCTCTCTCTAAAAACACACACACACATTTTTCTCTCCCTTCTCTCCTCTCTCTCTTTTCCGGCCGGCCAACCACCACCGCCGCCCCTCCGGCATACTTTTCCAGTCACCGAAAAATTTTCCGGCCAAAAACATTTTCTTTCACCATTTTATGAGTAAATTGCATGTTTCGTCCTGAACTTTGGCCAGATTGCATGTTTCGTCCCAACAATTACGAAAGTGCAGAAATCGTCCTTGCAGGAAACCTTTGAGCAAATTTTCGTCCCTGATTGGGATAAAAATTGCGTAATTCGAAAGTGTGAAATTGCATATTTCGTCCCAACCAGGGACGAAAATTTACTCAAAGGTTTTTCACAAGGACGATTTCTGCACTTTTGAAATGGTTAGGACGGAACATGCAATCTGGCCAAAGTTTATGGACGATTTATGCAATTTACTCCCATTTTATAGATTGGGACGTTCTCGTTCCAAAAGTACAAGCCGTTTCAATCAAAACCGCCCCGAACACCCCTAAACCCTCGCCACCACCAACTCCACCACGAGCCACCACTATTTCCCCACCTTTTTCTTCTTTCTTTTGATCGGTAAAACATCCAAACACACCCTTTTTATTATTTTGTTATTTATTTCATTTTTATTTATTTTAAAACCTTAAAATTATTAAAAAATAATATTTTTCGAATTAAATATATTAAAAATAATATTTTTCTGAAAATATTTTAATTATCCGAAATTTTTTATATATATTTTATTTATTACCGAAAATAAATTATAAAAATTATTTTTATACATTTTTATTTATTTAATATAAATACCGAAAATAATTTTAAAATAAATATATATTTTTAGTTTTCATCCTAAAATATTTTTATAAAAATTTCATATTTTTATTTATTTTTAGGTATATGTCAATACATACATATATATATATATATATATATATATATATATATATATATATATATATATATATATATATATATATATATATATATATATATATATATATATATATAGTGTAACTTTCAAACGAGAACCATTTTAACTGCAAGAACTGCGAGAACCACCTTTTTTACTCTTAATAATACATAAGGTACATCATGTCAATGCATAATGGCAGTTTTGAAAATATATGTAAGTTAATTTGATAGAAAAAATTAAATGATGGGCAAAATGGGAATTTAATTCTTCCATAAAAAAAGGATTATATAGCAAAAACCGTTTCCCCATTTTTATTATTTCCAGATCTATCTCTCTTTCACTTTTGATCTCTCATCTTCTCAAAAACCCTAGCCCTACCACCATCATATAAACCGCCGCCACCACCAAGAACAACATTACCAAATCAATCACCGACGCGTGTGATGGTTCGTCTGGATCCGTCACTGCCAAGATCTGCTATGGCGTCTTTGGTTCATACCCACAATTGGCCTAATGTACGGGTTTTATAATTTTTTTAAAGGCCGCTACTCTCATAACCTCGCGTTCCCAGCCGCATCGACCATTTTGAATCCTCTTTATTTTAATAAACACGCATGTTATGAGGTTGGTTTTCTTTATATGCTTCATTTTTCTTTTATATTGATTCATTGCTTTTAGTAAAGTAGGTTGATTTTTGTGGTTTTGAAATATTGGTTTCGATTTGGAAAAAAATAGATATGAAAAAATTGGTTTTGGTTCTGTAAAGAAATAGTTGTGTATTGGAAAAAAATAGAAAAATAAAACCACGATCTGTAAAGATATGTTTGAAAGGATGTTCGGATCAGATTAAAAAAATAGATATGTTTCAATAGATAGTTGTGTCTTGTAAAGAAATAGTTGGTTTTGGATCTGTAAAGCTATGTTTCAAAGGAAAATAATGTTTTAAAGGAAAATAGATATGTTTCAATTGATATGCCAGTTTGTATGATTTTAGTTTACCGTATTGCTTTTTTTCTTTTGTTTTAATTTTGGTGTCAACAAGTAGCCATTATGTAGAAGTGTAGAGGTAGCCAATTATATTTTTTTCCTCGTGGTAGTTATTATAGCTTGTTTATATTTTTGATATAGAAATGGTGCATATATAAAAGTGGTGTGCATATATGTTTTAAGGTTAATATAAAATCATATATGTTTGAGAACACGAATGTTTTTAAATATGTATGTTCAAAACATGTATGTTTTAAAAAATGATTGTTTATAAACGGAATGCTTAGAACAAGATTGTGCATATGCGTTATGCTAGTTGTCGTGATTAATTTTGTTACCATTATAAATATGTATTGAGAAGTGATGGTCATTCTCATATTATGAACTTTGTAATGTGTCTTAGTTTGTGTTATAAGAATAGTCAATGGGCCTTGGTCTTGGTAAGCTAATATGTTATTAGTTATGTTTCATAAGCCTTTATAATTCATGTAAACCAAGTCCAAGCCCAAGCCCATCAAAGCCTATGTATGGAACTATAAAAGGCACCTTACCTCTCATTTGTAAGGTGTGCTTGTGTGTGTATTGTGTGTGTTTTCTCATGAATAAAAGCTCTCATCTTATCATATCTCTCTCTAACCATACGACATACATATATGCATCAAGTCACCATCTTTCATCTTTCCTTCTTATTGTGCTTATATTTGTGATAAAGTTGATAGATCTAAGGTCCTACAAGTAGTATCAATCGCCTAACAATGATTTAGGAGTGTTTTTATCAAGTTTTTGTTAAAAAGTTGCATTTTTCATTCATTTGTGCACTTTTTCTTCAAAAAGTTTCGATTTTTACATAATATGAGAAAACACTCCTAAATCATCGAAAAATATGAGAATGACTTTAGAATCAAAAACGAGACTTAATGAGATTAACTGGAATTCCACGGTTCATTTACAGCTTAAAAAGATTCTTGAAAATGAATTTGCTCCTCAAATTAATAACATTCATGCTCGTGTAATTCACTTTGAACAAGCATTTTTGAAAGAAACAGCTGACTTCGTCACGGATCACAAATCCCTGATAAAGAAGGCTAATGAATCTTTTGAGCAAATCAATGTTTTGGAAAACCTAAATGATTCTCTCTTCGAAGCTGTTATGACCACTGATATTATGTCCATCATTTTACAAACATATTCTGTTCAAGACGATGAACGACTAAGAGCTGAGACCTCCGCAATTGTTTCAAAATATGAAAATGCTCTTATAAAGCTTGAAAAAGAAAATGTGTCATATTTTAAACAACTTGATCGAAAAAAGGAAGAATGCAAGTATGACAAATTGTCGTATGAGCGCGACTTAAAGAAAATGAAAGAGCAAAATGATCTTTTGAGGACTCAACTTGAAAGTCAAAAAGAAAAGGGTGAGGAAACTAAGTTTGCAAAACTACTGACTTCGGAGAAACCAAATGTTTCAAACACGGTTCAAAAACCTAAAATGTCAATTTCACAGTTTGCTCCCAAAGTCGATGAGAAAAAGGATTTCACAAAACCAGTCACTCCAACACCCTTGCCCATGAAAAGATTATTGACAAAGGAAAAGCATTGTCGAAACACCAAAAGTGATAGCACCTGGCCTTTTTAGGATTAGTCCCACTAGTGCGTCTGCCTCAACATCTAAGACAAATGACAAGTGCATTAAGGATAATTCTAAAAAATCTAGGGATGCTAAAAAGGACAACAATATAAATCCTAATGTGTGTGCCTTACCTTCTACAGGATTAGAAAGCACCTCTAGGAGCAGCAGACTAAAGCCTAGGAGCAATACAAGGAACAATAGAGTCTCGCCTGTCTCTAAGAGTAGTAGCAAGAATAAAGTTGAAGCTGTTGAAGAACACCCTAGGAATTTATCGCTTTGTAATAAGAAACATGATTCATCTGAATGTAATGTCGAAAGTACTGTTTCTAACGCATGTAATGACTCTGTTTGTTTAATATGCAAGAAATGTTTAATTAATGATGTTCATGATGAATGTGTTTCTAAGAATGTGAATGTTACGCCTGAACAGAAGAATGGTCCAAAAAGACCTAGTGCTAGATCCAGATCTATAGAAAGATTAGTTGCACGATTTAGGACTACCACTATTAGTCGAATGCCTAGGAACTATCTTAAGTTTTGTATGTGGATTCCGACGGGAAGAGAGTTCACTCTTAAGAACGGAAAAATAGAAATAACTCAAGCTAAACAAGAAGCAACTGTCTATGTGTGTGATTCTGCTTTTACTCCTAACCCCATGGAACCAAATTCAAAACGGTTTCCAAATACAAACTCTTCTGTTCTTGGCAGGTTATCGAAATATGTCTTTGGATCGTCGACTCGGGTTGCTCCAAGCACATGACCGGGAATTTAAAGCTGCTGATCAATTTTGTCTGGAAATTCATGGGAACTGTACGCTTTGGAAATGATCATGTAGCAGCTATTCAGGGTTATGGAGATCTTCAATTTGGGAATGTTTTAATCACTCGAGTTTACTACGTCGAAGGGTTGAGACACAATTTGTTTTCAGTCGGGCAGTTTTGTGATGCGGATTTAGAAGTGGCATTCAGAAGAAACACGGTTTTTATTAGGAATTTGGTTGGTGATGATCTCTTAACTGGTAATCGTGGTACAAATTTGTATGCTATCGACATCAACCAAATGGCTTCTACATCACCAATTTGTCTTATGACAAGGGCAACCGAAACTAAGTCCTGGCTGTGGCATAGAAGATTATCCCATCTCAATTTCGACACCATCAACAAGTTAGCCAAAGACAACATCGTCACTGGACTTCCTAAGTTCAAATACACCAAGGAACACCTATGTCCATCATGCGAACAAGGAAAAAGTAAAAGAGCATCATATAAACCCAAAACCGTACCTAGTTCGGAAGCAAGGTTACATATGTTGCACATGGACTTATGTGGCCCAATGAGAGTTGAAAGAATTAATGGGAAGAATTATATTCTCGTTATTGTTGAAGATTATTCAAGATATACTTGGGTAAAGTTTTTGAGATCAAAAGACGAAGCATCAGGCATCATCATCACCTTTCTGAAGCGTATTCAAGTTCAACTTCAAGCTCCAGTAAAGATTATAAGAACAGATAATGGCACAGAATTCACAAATCAGGAGTTAAGAACTTACCTCGAAGATGTTGGAATTACACACCAAACATCAGTTGTTAGAACTCCACAGCAGAATGGGGTAGTTGAAAGAAGAAACCGAACTCTTGTGGAAGCTGCTCGCACAATGCTGATCTTTTCTAGTGCACCATTATTCTTATGGGCTGATGCTGTAGCCACTGCTTGTTTTACTCAAAACCGATCCCTAGTCCATCCGAGATTCAATAAAACCCCATATGAGCTAGTGAACAACCGTAAACCTGACATCTCTTACCTTCACGTGTTTGGCGCTTTGTGCTATCCGACGAATGACAGAGAAGATCTAGGGAAGTTAAAAGCTAAGGGTGATATTGGTATCTTCATTGGATATTCAGAAAACTCGAGGGCATTCAGGGTGTATAATAGAAGAACGAAAAGGATAATGGAGACGATGAATGTGAAGTTTGACGAGATTTCACAAATGGCTTCTGAGAGACTCGCTCTAGAACCCGCGCTTAATCCAATGGCTTCTAATCAAAACGGATTAGGACCCGCACCAAACAGTCAGACTTCTGGACACATCAGTTCAGGACTCGTACCTCAAGGAGCTCAATCAACAAACACGGATAAACCTTCAGAACAAGAACTGGAAAATTTCTTTGAGTTAATGTTTGATGAATACTATGGTGGAACTTCGACAAATGCATCTCAACAACATTCCGCTGCACCCGCTCAAAACCATCAACCACCACCACCACCACAAGATGCATCTACAACAATCGAAGCTGAAGCACCAACTACATCAACATCATCTACATCTACTCAAGCAACTCCAGCACTTCAAACTGAACTACCAAGAGTTGATGAGCAAAATCAAAACACTAATTTTCAAGAAGAACCAACAAATAATTCAAACGATGTTGCATTAGAAGAAGAAGTATTTGAAAACCCGTTTGCAACAGACTCTGCTGAATCTTCTTCAAGGTTACAAGAACCATCTAACACACATTCGTTAAACCCAAGGTACCCTTCTACGTTTCAATGGACAAAAGACCATCCAATAGAACATATTATTGGTGAACCTTCAAAGCCAGTTCAGACAAGGAGACAACTTGCCACGGATCTCGAATTGTGCATTTACGTTTGCTCAATCAGCCTCAAAGAACCAAAGAACATTCGAGAAGCAATGGCAGAAAACCCTTGGATTGAAGCGATGCATGAGGAATTTCTTCAACACCTGTTACATGATAGTTGGGAACTCGTTGAACGACCACTTGATAAACGTGTTCTTGACCTCAAGTGGTTGTGGAAGAACAAACTGGATGAGGAAATGACTGTTATTCGCAACAAAGCTCGTCTCGTGGCTAAAGGTTATCTACAAGAAGAAGGGATAGATTTCGAAGAATCATTCGCGCCTGTAGCTAGACTTGAAGCAGTCCGGATTTTCTTAGCCTATGCAGCTCACAAAAACATCACAGTCTATCAGATGGACATTAAGACAGCTTTCTTGAATGGAACTCTGAAAGAAGAAGTGTATGTGAGTCAGCCAGAGGGATTCATCGACAAAGATCATCCAAACCACGTCTACAAGCTTAAGAAAGCAATTTATGGTTTAAAACAAGCTCCAAGAGCGTGGTATGACGAACTATCATCTTTCTTGCTCAAAAACAATTTCACAAAAGGAACGGTTGATGACACCTTGTTTATCAAAAAATTCAAAGATGATATTTTGATCGTTCAAATTTACGTGGACGACATAATTTTTGGATCAACCAATCCTAACCATTCAAAACACTTTGAAAATCTCATGAAAAGCAAATTTAAAATGTCCATGATGGGGGAACTAAAATTCTTTCTTGGTTTACAAATACATCAATCCCCTCGTGGTATTTTTATCAATCAAGCTAAATATACGATAGAGATTTTGAAAAAACATGGAATGGAAAATTGTGATTCTGTTGGTACACCAATGGTCACTTCACCAAAAATAGGTGCTGATTTGTTGGGAAAACCCATTGATCCGAAGAAATATCGGAGTATGATCGGTTCTCTCATGTACCTAACTGCTAGCCGACCCGATATTCAATTTGTTGTTTGTTTGTTAGCACGGTTTCAGGCAAAGCCTACCGAACTTCACCTCAAAGAGGTTAAACGGATATTTCGGTACCTACGAAGCACCATTAACATGGTACTTTGGTATCCGAAGGATTCGGGGTTTAATCTAACAGCATTTTCAGATGCAGACCATGCCGGTGATCAAGTTATTGCAAAGAGTACATCAGGTGGAGCACAATTTTTGGGTGAAAAGCTAGTAAGCTGGTCGTCAAAGAAACAGGATTGTACTGCACTATCAACCTCTGAAGCCGAGTATGTGTCTCTATCTGCGTGTTGTGCCCAAGTTCTTTGGATGCGGACACAGCTCACAGATTATGGCTTTACTTTTGATAGAATACCTATGTATTGTGACTCAAAAAGTGCCATAGCCATCTCGTGCAATCCCGTACATCACTCTAAGACGAAGCATATCAAAGTCCGCTACCACTTCATCAAAGAACACGTGGAAGAGGGTACTGTTGAATTATTCTTCGTTAAGACTGATTACCAACTCGCCAATCTTTTTACTAAAGCCCTTCCGAAAGAAAGGTTTGACTATTTAGTTCGACGAATTGGCATGTGAAGCCTAACTCCTAAGGAGCTAGAACGCCTTCTCGAATCTTCTTGAAAAATGTTTTCAAAATCGCTTCGTTGTAAATATTTTTGAAAAAACAAAATACAAAATTGGAAAAACCAACAAAAACAAAATACAAAAATATAAAAGTTTCAAAAAATACCAAAACAATATAAAATCAGAAAATCCAAAAATATTCTTCTCACGACATGTCTCTCGTATAAATCAATATTCTGTACGTTTCTAGAAATGTCATTCAACAATGATACGGACATGTACAGATGCTTGAGCGGGAGTTCTATTAATGTTTTTCTAAAACATGTCGTTTCTCAAAAGTTTCTTCACAATGGCTTTCGTATACTTCAGTACGAAACCCGGACACTAATGGTTACTTCTGATTATTTTCAAATCAAGGACTCGTACGTTCAATGACGAAATCTTTTTCAAATAGTTCGAGTCTAAACAAACAAAAAAGATTTCAAGCATAAACTCGTTTTCAAACAAAATTCTTGAGCATTTTTTTCAAGATTGTTCAAAAGATTTCTCAAAATCTCTCAAAATGAGTGCTCAAGATAACTCCCTCAAAACCCTTAATTGATTTTAAAATGTGCTATCATTAAGGGGGAGTACAAATACAAAAATGTTCCGTATTCATGCAAAATGAAATCTGTCTTTCTCTCCAAAAGCTTTTTCTTAATCAGTTGATATCAAAAATATCACGATATGCTATTTTTGAGGGGGAGAAGACATGATTAAAATGTGATCAAAGATGTTTAAAGATTGTGACTGAATCTCAAAAGAGCTCGACTCAGTAAGTACCAATGAATTGACGAAGCTTAAAATGTCAGTAATCGAAAGGACTTGTCCTGGACGGGTAATAATTTCAAGCTAGTCTAACTAGTGATGTAAGCGTGTCTCGAATAGGACTTGTCTGAGTAGAATGTACCATATCGAGAGACTCTCTTTGGACTTGACCAGGACGGGTGATAATTTCAAACTAGTCTAACTAGTGATGTAAGCGTGTCTCGAATCGGTCATGTTCACTGAGAGTGGATCAATTCAAAAAGGTGCAAACTCCTCACGCATGTGCAAATTTCTTAAAAATTCATGAGCACATGTGAAGGGGGAGTCCTTCAAATGAAATGCAAAACTCTCGAAGTGTCAACAATGTGTTTTATTATCATAAACACTTTGAGAGATTTTTCATAAATGGTTTCATGGCAATGATAGGATAGTCATGGAGTTATAAGGTGGCTAAGGTTAGGAAAAACCGTCCTATGATCCGCCAGAGCCGGAGGGATCTACCCAAGGAAAATTCCAATAGAGTAGAATTAGAAGTCCTTAGGTATGATTGAAAAAAGGAGAAAATGAGAAAGGAGAAAGAAGGGGTTGAAGAATTAAAAAGAAAAGTTATGAAAAAGGGTGAAAAGAAATAGCCCTCCAAATGTTCAACCTTAGGGCAGACACCGGGTTCAACTCATATGCTACTGGCTGTTACCAAGGTGACACCGGTATTGAAGACAAGATGTCATGGACCCAATGACGCACTGCACTAAACCTTCTTAACCACTCAAGTTCTCTTAAAAGAGCTTGTTTCATTCTCACGGGGAACCAGCATAATCTATCGACCTGTCTCTTAGAGATGGTTGATATTGAAGCAGGAGACCTCTCCCTAATCTCCGCATAGGAAACCAAATGTGCACTTATCGAGTCTAGAGCCCCGAGATTCATCAAAAGATCTCATAGGAACACATGATATTTCTACACTGGTTGTTCATCATCAAGGACGCCAGATGTAAACTTTAGAGTCCTACGCAGATCTTAGAAATCTGCCAGAACATTTATGAGAGGATTCACTTTTGTGATTCTCAATGATTGAATGGAAACTCCTGCCAGGGTCAACATCAAGCAGCCTTGACAGCAGGTCACTTCGGTAATTCTTTATGGGTTACGCTTAGTGTTCACGGTGGTTTCAAATGGTTTACAGTCATGGAGTGATCCCCAGCGACTCACCCAGTCATTGAGCTACTAAGTAGGTCTTTTAAGCTCTCGCGAGAGTATCTGACATGGGAACGGCCTTGGTAAGGATTAGAAGGAGTCTTCACACTATGCTATTGATGATCTCTAATTCTTATCTGTAAGTACCGGATGTTTTATTGCTAACTATTTATATGCAGGGACACTTCATCTCCATGGCGACAGATTCCACGTGCTCATACATACATCTGGAAGTTAAAGAAAGCTCCCTCAAAGATCTATACAACACAAAGTTCAAAGAAAGATTCTACGCCAAAAAGAAGAATCTACAAAGTATAAAGACTAAAGATCAAAGTGAAAGAAAGGGAACTACGTGCATATGAATATCAAAGTCCAAAGATGTATGAGCATGTTGGAATGGCGAACAACCACCAAAGACGCAGAAGTGACGAAAGGTAGATAACTCCATATCAAAAAGAACAAAGAACGATGAAAAGACAGTCATCAAAGATCACAAAGCATGAAGGAACAAAGACTAAAGACTATTCTACAACGACACACAAAGTTCAAGACAAAGAACACGGAAGACCCACTCACGTGGAGCATCATTCGAATGACCACCCCTTAGGGGGAGATTGTTAGCAATAAAAATATATATATAGAAGTGATGGTCATTCTCATATTGTAACTTTGTGTCGTTTGTTAAGATTAGTAATAGTTTAGTCATTGGGCCTTGGACTTGGCAAGCTAATATGTCATGTGCTATGTTTCATAAGCCTAGTTATCCAACCATGTAACCAAGTCCAAGCCCAAGCCCAAGCCCATCAAAGCCTATGTATGGAACTATAAAAGGCACCTTACCTCTCATTTGTAAGGTGTGCTTGTGTGTGAAAGTGTGTGTGTTATTAATAAAAGCTCTCTTCATCTTTATCATTCTCTTTCAATATATACACGACACATATATAACATCAAGTCACCATCTTTCCTTCTTCTAGTGCTTCTATATTTGTGTTAAAGTTGATAGATTTAAGGTCCTACAAGTATCACTTTGTTGTTACCACTTTGAGAGTTTTGCAGCTTTTGAAGGACTCCCCCTTCACATGTGCTCATGAATTTTTAAGAAATTTGCACATGCGTGAGGAGTTTGCACTTTTTGAATTGATCCACTTTCAGCGAACATGATCGATTCGAGACACGCTTACATCACTAGTTAGACTAGCTTGAAGTTATTACCCGTCCTGGTCAAGTCCAAAGAAAGTCTCTCTATACGGTACATTCTACTCAGACAAGTCCTATTCGAGACACGCTTACATCACTAGTTAGACTAGCTTGAAATTATTACCCGTCCAGGACAAGTCTTTTCGATTAATGACATTTAAGCTTCGTCAATTCATTGGTACTTACTGAGTCGAGCTCTTTTGAGATTCAGTCACAATATTTAAACATCTTTGATCACATTTTAATCTTGTCTTCTCCCCCTATATATGAAAACGTGTTTTTATCAAGTTTTTGTTAAAAAGTTGCATTTTTCATTCATTTGTGCACTTTTTCTTCAAAAAGTTTCGATTTTTACAAGTTTTGGTGTTAAAGTTGTTGTTTTTATTGAAGCTTTAGTGATTCTAAGTGTTTTGGGAAAGATTTGATCAATAGAAACAAGTGGAAAAAGTGTTTTTGGTTGAAAAAATCAGATTTTTAGTTGTTTGGGACATCTTACGTGTAAGATTTTGAGTATAGTACAAGTTACAGCTATCTACAGTACTTTCTACGAGTAAGTTTGAGGTCAAAACCCCTTTTCTACGCATAAGCTTGGTCAAAACCCTCTTTCTACGCATAAGGTGTGTTTCTACGCATAAGATCCTACGCCTAAGTTGAATTTCTACGCAAAAGATTGGATTCTACGTCTAAGATTGGATTTTACGCATAAGATTTACGCATAAGTTCTACGCATAAGTTCTACGCAGAAGTTGTACTCAGTACTTCCCTGACTTGGATAAGTTTGTGGAATACTTCGACACGGAATATCTTTCAAGCTTGGACAAGTTTGAGAGATTTGTTTGGTTCTTGAACCTTACGCATAAACCATTTCTTACACATAAGTTCTAACTTACGCGTAAAGTTCAAGTTTACGCATAAACTTTGTGTTTACGCTTAACCTTATTCTTTACGCATAACTTCTAACTTACGCATAAGATCCAAGTTACGCGTACGATTCAGAGTTTACGCGTAAGATTCACTGTTTACGCATAAGTTCAGGAGTTTACGCGTAAGAATTTGACTTTTTGACAACCAAACTTCAAACGGCCATAACTTTTGAACCGTAACTCCGTTTTCGACGAATCAGCTATCAAAACGACCGTGAGACAGAGGAGAACGACACGCCAAATGATTTATCGATTTAGGCGAAGTTTCGAGGCCTAAAAACGCTCCGAGAAGAAGTTATTGAGGTTTTAAGGTTTTAGATCAAATTTTTCACCATAAAAACTTGCATCAACTCACTCTAAACTCTACTCCTATTTCGTTGGAACGATCCAAGAATCAACTTTATCCATCTACAAATCATCAATGGCAACTCAGCAAGACATTCATGTAGCCAGTGCCGAAAACCGACCTCCCATGCTGTCAAAGGGTGGATACTCACAGTGGGCTAGTCGTATGATGCGCTATCTTAAGAGCAAAACAAATGGAACTCTTCTCATCAAATCCATTATGGATGGACCCTTCAAACCATCATAAGTACTAGACCCTGGTGATCCAAATGGTACCCCCCAGTACAACCATACTACAGAGATCAGAATGAGACTGAATACATTGTGGAAGACAGAAAACAAATTGAAGCTGATGATTAGGCATTTCATTACGTCGTTCTTGGTTTACCTGAAACCATCTATGCTACTGTTGACAGTGAAGTAAGTGCTCATGTAGTCTGGGAAAGAGTCAAGAGGTTAATGTATGGGACAGACATCGGGAAACAGGAAATGGAAACACAATTGCTTAAGGAACTTCGCAAGTTTACTTCAATTCCTGGTGAATCCATAGAGACGTACTACCACAGATTCTGTAAGATCATGAATGATTTATCGAGACACAACCTCAGTCAGACAAATATTGCTAACAACACCATTTTTCTAAATGAGTTACAACCAAAATGGGGAAGATATGTCACTATTGTTTATCAGACAAAGAATTTGCATGAAGTGACTTATGATCAGGTGTATGACTTCTTGAAGCAAAATCAGGATGAAGCTAATGAAGTAAGAGCTGAATTACTAGCTAAAAAGCATGATCCTCTAGCATTAATGGCAGATACACCAACACCTATACCAGTGAACACACAACAACAACCATCATCATCTTCCACTCACAACTACATGCAACCATCCTACATTCAACAACCAACACCGGTCTACCAACAACAGTTCTACCCACAGCAACAACAACATCTTATTCCACAACAGCAATACCCACATTTCCAAGAACCAGAATTCACTGACAATGATGAAGCTACTGCAGCCTTGACACAAGCGTTTGCTTTTCTGACAAAAGCATTCCAAGGACGCTATTCTACACCAACAAACAACAACCAAAGGATTTCATCGAATACTCGCAACAGGCAGATCGCTCAGCCGAGTTTCAATATGGGCAATGGAGGCCAAATGGTTGGAGTTTATGGGAATCAGCAAGGATATGCTACTGGAATTAACATGGGTAATCAAAATATGCAGAATGCAGGTCAGTATGCAGGGAATCAGTATGGTCAGTATGCAGGGAATTAGATGGGTCAGCATGTTGGAAATCAGAGAGGTCAGAATGTTGGTAATCAGGCAATGGGTAATCAGAATAAGAATGTGGCAGCTCCAGTTGTTGGGAATTATGGAAATGTGAATCAGGGTAATCCGGTAAAGTGTTTCAACTGCCAAGGAGTAGGTCATATGGCAAGGAACTGTCCTACTAAGCCGAACAAGAAAGATCTAGAGTACTTGCAGAAAGCAGTGATGTTGGCACAAAAGGCTAAGGCAGGGTTTCAGTTGAACGCAGAGGAGAATGATTTTATGGCTCTTATGGATGACATGGAAGATAGAGAGGATATCGATGCGAACTGCATATTCATGGCGAATCTTCAGGAAGCTAAGTATGACACGGATTCTGACACACTTCCTGTTTATGACACCAATGCACCATCTGAGGTACCAAATTTCAACACATGTCACAATAATGATATATTTGATATGTCTCCTCATGAGGAACAGCATTCTGAGAAGCTAACACCCACTTATGATACATACATGGACATGCCAAGTAGTAGCAATACTCCTTCAGCAACTCCAGATATGAATCATAATGGAGGCTTCGTTTCACAGCATGCTGAGAATGATGAGGAAACACGTGCTTTATTTGAATCATTATTAAATAATTGTGGTATTAAAATCGAGAAAGTGAAAAAGGTCAATCGCGATGTTAAGGCCGCGAACGAGAAATTGACCACTGAGCTTGAGAGATACAAGGAAAATGCAAAAAGTTTTCAAATTCACAAAGAACGCGAGTCAAAATTTGAAATTGGTTATAAGAAATTACTTGTTAAAGATAGGGAATGGAAAAACAAGTTTGCTAATCTTGAAATAAGTTCAACAAAAACCATTAACTCTTTAAAACAAGAAATTTCTGAATTAACAAACCAACTTTCAAAACAAAAAACAGCTTATACCAATCTTGAAAAAGAACGGGATGAGTTGAAAAAGGACTTTGCAACGAAAGAAGATAAACTTTTGGAAGAAATCGTAGAGTCAGAACACAAGATTGCACATCTAGAAGAATTGGTGGTTAAGTCGGGTCAGTCAAGTCAAACTATGAAAATGATTTCAAACCAAACTAATCCGATTTACCATACGAAACACAAAATGGCTCTCGGTAACAACAATCCTTGTAATCTCAAGAAAGCTCAGGATGAACAGAATGTTTTGTATAATGGTAGTGTTTTTTACACCAAACATGATCCTCCCGTCGTTCGGGATTCTGTGCAAACGATAGAACATGTCGAAGAGAGCATTATTAAAATGAAACAAAAGGATTTGAAACCCATTGATTACAACAAATTGAACAAACTTTCGGGTATTACTTTTGTTCCACAAAAAGAACCATCTGTGTTTTCCACAAAAAGACCATTCTCGAAAATGTTTTCTAAGAAAGTAGTTGCTTCCAAATCGCTTTCAAACACGGAACAGATGTCTTCAAACAACACTTTTAACTCAAGTGCTGCCAGAGGATATCTTGATGATCTTAAAACAAGAATTGGGCAACTTAAAATGACTTTAGAATCAAAAACGAGACTTAATGAGATTAACTGGAATTCCACGGTTCATTTACAGCTTAAAAAGATTCTTGAAAATGAATTTGATCCGCAAATTAATAACATTCATGCTCGTGTAATTCACTTTGAACAAGCATTTTTGAAAGAAACAGCTGACTTCGTCACGGATCACAAATCCCTGATAAAGAAGGCTAATGAATCTTTTGAGCAAATCAATATTTTGGAAAACCTAAATGATTCTCTCTTCGAAGCTGTTATGACCACTGATATTATGTCCATCATTTTACAAACATATTCTGTTCAAGACGATGAACGACTAAGAGCTGAGACCTCCGCAATTGTTTCAAAATATGAAAATGCTCTTATAAAGCTTGAACAAGAAAATGTGTCATATTTTAAACAACTTGATCGAAAAAAGGAAGAATGCAAGTATGACAAATTGTCGTATGAGCTTGACTTAAAGAAAATGAAAGAGCAAAATGATCTTTTGAGGACTCAACTTGAAAGTCAAAAAGAAAAGGGTGAGGAAACTAAGTTTGCAAAACCATTGACTTCGGAGAAACCAAATGTTTCAAACACGGTTCAAAAACCTAAAATGTCAATTTCACGGTTTGCTCCAAAAGTCGATGAGAAAAAGGATTTCACAAAACCAGTCACTCCAACATCCTTGCCCAAGAAAAGTGATAATGAAAAGATTGTTGACAAAGGAAAAGCGGTTGTCGAAACACCAAAAGTGATAGCACCTGGCCTTTTTAGGATTAGTCCCACTAGTGCGTCTACCTCAACATCTAAGACAAATGACAAGTGCATTAAGGATAATTCTAAAAAATCTAGGGATGCTAAAAAGGACAACAATATAAATCCTAATGTGTGTGCCTTACCTTCTACGGGATTAGAAAGCACCTCTAGGAGCAGCAGACTAAAGCCTAGGAGCAATACAAGGAACAATAGAGTCTCGCCTGTCTCTAAGAGTAGTAGCAAGAATAAAGTTGAAGCTGTAGAAGAACACCCTAGGAATTTATCGCTTTGTAATAAGAAACATGATTCATCTGAATGTAATGTCGAAAGTACTGTTTCTAACGCATGTAATGACTCTGTTTGTTTAATATGCAAGAAATGTTTAATTAATGATGTTCATGATGAATGTGTTTCTAAGAATGTGAATGTTACGCCTAAACAGAAGAATGTTCCAAAAAGACCTAGTGCTAGATCCAGATCTATAGAAAGATTAGTTGCACGATTTAAGACTACCACTATTAGTCGATTGCCTAGGAACTATCTTAAGTTTTGTATGTGGATTCCGACGGGAAGAGAGTTCACTCTTAAGAATGGCAAATTAGAAATAACTCAAGCTAAACAAGAAGCAACTGTCTATGAGTGTGATTCTGCTTTTACTCCTAACCCCATGGAACCAAATTCAAAACGGTTTCCAAATACAAACTCTTCTGTTCTTGGCAAGTTATCGAAATATGTCTTTGGATCGTCGACTCGAGTTGCTCCAAGCACATGACCGGGAATTTAAAGCTGCTGATCAATTTTGTCTGGAAATTCATGGGAACTGTACGCTTTGGAAATGATCATGTAGCAGCTATTCAGGGTTATGGAGATCTTCAATTTGGGAATGTTTTAATCACTCGAGTTTACTACGTCGAAGGGTTGGGACACAATTTGTTTTCAGTCGGGCAGTTTTGTGATGCGGATTTAGAAGTGGCATTCAGAAGAAACACGGTTTTTATTAGGAATTTGGTTGGTGATGATCTCTTAACTGGTAATCGTGGTACAAATTTGTATGCTATCGACATCAACCAAATGGCTTCTACATCACCAATTTGTCTTATGACAAGGGCAACCGAAACTAAGTCCTGGCTGTGGCATAGAAGATTATCCCATCTCAATTTCGACACCATCAACAAGTTAGCCAAAGACAACATCATCACCGGACTTCCTAAGTTCAAATACACCAAGTAACACCTATGTCCATCATGCGAACAAGGAAAAAGTAAAAGAGCATCATATAAACCCAAAACCGTACCTAGTTCGGAAGCAAGGTTACATATGTTGCACATGGACTTATGTGGCCCAATGAGAGTTGAAAGCATTAATGGGAAGAAGTATATTCTTGTTATTGTTGATGATTATTCACGATATACTTGGGTAAAGTTTTTGAGATCAAAAGATGAAGCACCAGGCATCATCATCACCTTTCTGAAGCGTATTCAAGTTCTACTTCAAGCTCCAGTAAGGATTATAAGAACAGACAATGACACAGAATTTACAAACCAGGAGTTAAGAACTTACCTTGAAGATGTTGGAATCACACACCAAACATCAGTTGTTTGAACTCCACAGCAGAATGGGGTAGTTGAATGAAGAAATAGAACTCTTGTGGAAGCTGCTCGCACAATGCTGATTTTTTCTAGTGCACCTCTATTCTTATGGGTTGATGCTGTAGCCACTGCTTGTTTTACTCAAAACTGATCCCTAGTCCATCCGAGATTCAATAAAACCCCATATGAGCTAGTGAACAACCGTAAACCTGACATCTCTTACCTTCACGTGTTTGGCGCTTTGTGCTATCCGAAGAATGACAGAGAAGATCTAGGGAAGTTAAAAGCTAATGGTGATATTGGAATCTTCATTGGATACTCAGAAAACTCGAGGGCATTCAGGGTGTATAATAGAAGAACAAAAAGGATTATGGAGACGATGAATGTGAAGTTTGACGAGATTTCACAAATGGCTTCTAAGAGATACGCTCTAGAACCCGCGCTTAATCCGATGGCTTCTAATCAAAACGGATTAGGACCCGCACCAAACATGCAGACTTCTGGACACATCAGTTCAGGACTCGTGCCTCAAGGAGCTCAGTCAACAAACACAGACAAACCTTCAGAACAAGAACTGGAAAATTTCTTCGAGTTAATGTTTGATGAATATTATGGTGGAACTTTGACAAATGCATCTCCACAACATTCCGCTGCACCCGCTCAAAACCATCAACCACCACCACCACCACAGGATGCATCTACCACAATCGAAGCTGAAGCACCAACTACATCAACCTCATCTACATCTACTCAAGCAACTCCAGTACTTGAAACTGAACTACCAAGAGTTGATGAGCAAAGTCAAAAAACTAATTCTCAAGAAGAACCAACAAATAATTCAAACGATGTTGCGTTAGAAGAAGGAGAAGAAGTATTTGAAAACCCGTTTGCAACAGACTCTGCTGAATCTTCTTCAAGGTTACAAGAACCGTCTAACACACATACGTTAAACCCAAGGTACCCTTCTACGTTTCAATGGACAAAAGACCATCCAATAGAACAAGTTATTGGTGAACCTTCAAAGCCAGTTCAGATGAGGAGACAACTTGCCACCGATCTCGAATTGTGCATTTACGTTTGCTCAATCAGCCTCAAAGAACTAAAGAACATTCGGGAAGCAATGGCAGAAAACCCTTGGATTGAAGCGATGCAGGAGGAATTTCTTCAATACCTGTTACATGATAGTTGGGAACTTGTTGAACGACCACTTGATAAACGTGTTCTTGATCTCAAGTGGTTGTGGAAGAACAAACTGGATGAGGAAATGACTGTTATTCGCAACAAAGCTCGTCTCGTAGCTAAAGGTTATCCACAAGAAGAAGGGATAGATTTCGAAGAATCATTCGCGCCTGTAGCTAGACTTGAAGCAGTCCGGATTTTCTTAGCCTATGCCGCTCACAAAAACATCACAGTCTATCAGATGGATATTAAGACTGCTTTCTTGAATGGAACTCTGAAAGAAGAAGTGTATGTGAGTCAGCCAGAGGGATTCATCGACAAAGATCATCCAGACTACGTCTACAAGCTTAAGAAAGCAATTTATGGTTTAAAACAAGCTCCAAGAGCGTGGTATGACGAACTATCATCTTTCTTGCTTAAAAACAATTTCACAAAAGGAACGGTTGATGACACCTTGTTTATCAAAAAATTCAAAGATGACATTTTGATCGTTCAAATTTACGTGGACGACATTATTTTTGGATCTACCAATCCTAACCATTCAAAACATTTTGAAAATCTCATGAAAAGTAAATTTGAAATGTCCATGATGGGGGAACTAAAATTCTTTCTTGGTTTATAAATACATCAATTCCCTCGTGGTATTTTTATCAATCAAGCTAAATATACAATAGTAATTTTGAAAAAACATGGAATGGAAAATTGTGATTCTGTTGGTACACCAATGGTCACTTCACCAAAAATAGGTGCTGATTTGTTTGGAAAACCCATCGATCCGAAAAAATATCGGAGCATGATCGGTTCTCTCATGTACCTAACTGCTAGCCGACCCGATATTCAATTTGCTGTTTGTTTGTTAGCACGGTTTCAGGCAAAGCCTACCGAACTTCACCTCAAAGAGGTTAAACGGATCTTTCGGTACCTACGAAGCACCATTAACATGGGACTTTGGTATCCGAAGGATTCGGGGTTTAATCTAACAGCATTTTCAGATGCAGACCATGCTGGTGATCAAGTTACAGCAAAGAGTACATCAGGTGGAGCACAATTTTTGGGTGAAAAGCTAGTAAGTTGGTCGTCAAAGAAACAGGATTGTACTGCGCTATCAACCGCCGAAGCCGAGTATGTGTCTCTATCTGCGTGTTGTGCCCAAGTTCTTTGGATGAGGACACAGCTCACAGATTATGGCTTTACTTTGGACAGAATACCTATGTATTGTGACTCAAAAAGTGCCATAGCCATCTCGTGCAATCCCGTACATCACTCTAAGACGAAGCATATCAAAGTCCGCTACCATTTCATCAAAGAACACGTGGAAGAGGGTACTGTTGAATTATTTTTCGTTAAGACTGATTACCAACTCGCCGATCTTTTTACTAAAGCCCTTCCAAAAGAAAGGTTTGACTATTTAGTTCGACGAATTGGCATGCGAAGCCTAACTCCTGAGGAGCTAGAACGTCTTCTCGAATCTTCTTGAAACATGTTTTCAAAATCACTTCGCTGTAAATATTTTTGAAAAAACAAAATACAAAATTTGAAAAACCAACAAAAACAAAATACAAAAATATAAAATTTCAAAAAAAATACAAAAACAATATAAAATCAAAAAATCCAAAAATATTCTTCTCACGACATGTCTCTCGTATAAATCAATATTCTGTATGTTTCTAGAAATGTCATTCAACAATGATACGGATATGTATAGATGCTTGAGCGGGAGTTCTCTAAAATGTTTTTCAAAAACATGTCGCTTCTCAAAAGTTTCTTTACTATGGCTTTCGTATACTTCAGTACGAAACCCGGACCCAAAATATGACTTCTGATTATTTTCAAATCAAGGACTCGTACGTTCAATGACGAAATCGTTTTCAAAAGTTCGAGTATAAACAAACGAAAAGGATTTCAAGTATAAACTCGTTTTCAAACAAAATTCTTGAGCACTTTTTCAAGATTGTTCAAAAGATTTATCAAAATCTCTCAAAATTTATGCTCAAGATAACTCCCTCAAAACCCTTAATTGATTTTAAAATGTGCTATCATTAAGGGGGAGTACAAAAACAAAAATATTCCGAATTCATGCAAAACTAATCTGACTTTCTCTCCAAAAGCTTTTTCTGAATCAGTTGATATCAAAAATATCACGCTATGCTATTTTTGAGGGGGAGAAGACATGATTAAAATGTGATCAAAGATGTTTAAAATTGTGGCTGAATCTCAAAGAGCTCGACTCAGATAGTACCAATGAATTGACGAAGCTTAAAATGTCAGTAATCGAAAAGACTTGTCCTGGACGGGTAATAATTTCAAGCTAGTCTAACTAGTGATGTAAGCGTGTCTCGAATAGGACTTGTCTGAGTAGAATGTACCATATCGAGAGACTCTCTTTGGACTTGACCAGGACGGGTGATAATTTCAAACTAGTCTAACTAGTGATGTAAGCGTGTCTCGAATCGGTCATGTTCACTGAGAGTGGATCAATTCAAAAAGGTGCAAACTCCTCACGCATGTGCAAATTTCTTAAAAATTCATGAGCACATGTGAAGGGGGAGTCCTTCAAATGAAATGCAAAACTCTCGAAGTGTCAACAATGTGTTTTATTATCATAAACACTTTGAGAGATTTTTCATAAATGGTTTCATGGCAATGATAGGATAGTCATGGAGTTATAAGGTGGCTAAGGTTAGGAAAAACCGTCCTATGATCCGCCAGAGCCGGAGGGATCTACCCAAGGACAATTCCAATAGATTAGAATTAGAAGTCCTTAGTTATGATTGAAAAAAGGAGAAAATGAGAAAGGAGAAAGAATGGGTTGAAGAATTAAAAAGAAAAGTTATGAAAAAGGGTGAAAAGAAATAGCCCTTCAAATGTTCAACCTTAGGGCAGACACCGGGTACAATTCGTATGCTACTGGTTGTTACCAAGGTGACACCGGTATTGAAGACAAGACGTCATGGACCCAGTGACGCACTGCACTAAACCTTCTTAACCACTCGGGTATCTCTTAAAAGGTACTTGTTTCATTCTCACGGGGAACCGGTGTAATCTATCGACCTGTCTCTTAGAGATGGTTGATATTGAAGCAGGAGACCTCTCCCTAATCTCCGCATAGGAAACCAAATGTGCACTTATCGAGTCTAGAGCCCCGAGATTCATCAAAAGATCTCATAGGAACACATGATATTTCTACACTGGTTGTTCATCATTAAGGACACCAGATGTAAACTTAAGAGTCCTACGCAGATCTTAGAAATCTGCCAGAACATTTATGAGATAATTCACACAAGTGTTTCTCAATGATTGAATGGAAATTCCTGCCAGGGTCAACATCAAACAGCCCTGACAGCAGGTCACTTCGGTAATTCTTTACGGGTTACGCTTAGTGTTCGCGGTGGTTTCAAATGGTGTACAGTCATGGAGTGATCACCAGCGACTCACCCAGTCATTGAGCTACTAAGTAGGTCTTGTAAGCTCTCTCGAGAGTATCTGACATGGGAACGGCCTTGATAAGGGTTAGAAGGAGTCTTCACACTATGCTGTTGACGATCTCTAATTCTTATCTGTAAGTACCGGATGTTTTATTGCTAACTGTTTATATGCAGGGACACTTCATCTTCAT
Source organism: Artemisia argyi (assembly GCA_030686995.1). Lineage (NCBI taxonomy): Eukaryota > Viridiplantae > Streptophyta > Magnoliopsida > Asterales > Asteraceae > Artemisia > Artemisia argyi. Next base: position 125,652,546 of record CM060691.1, read on the forward strand.
GGCGACAGATTCCGCATGCTCATTCATACATCTGGAAGTTAAAGAAAGCTCCCTCAAAGATCTATACAACACAAAGTTCAAAGAAAGATTCTACGCCAAAAAGAAGAATCGATAAAGTATAAAGACTAAAGATCAAAGTGAAAGAAAGGGAACTACGTGCATATGAATATCAAAGTCCAAAGATGTATGAGCATGTTGGAATGGCAAACAACCACCAGAAAAGCAGAAGTAACGAATGGCAGATGACTCCATATCACAAAACAACAAAGAACGATGAAAAGACAGTCATCAAAGATCACAAAGCATGAAGGAACAAAGACTAAAGACTATTCTACAACGACACACAAAGTTCAAGACAAAGAACACGGAAGACCTAATCACGTGAAGCATCATTCGAATGACCACCCCTTAGGGGGAGATTGTTAGCATTATAAATATGTATTAACAAGTGATGGTCATTCTCATATTATGAACTTTGTAATGTGTCTTAGTTTGTGTTATAAGAATAGTCAATGGGCCTTGGTCTTGGTAAGCTAATATGTTATTAGTTATGTTTCATAAGCCTTTATAATTCATGTAAACCAAGTCCAAGCCCAAGCCCAAGCCCATCAAAGCCTATGTATGGAACTATAAAAGGCACCTTACCTCTCATTTGTAAGGTGTGCTTGTGTGTGTATTGTGTGTGTTTTCTCATGAATAAAAGCTCTCATCTTATCATATCTCTCTCTAACCATACGACATACATATATACATCAAGTCACCATCTTTCATCTCTTCTTCATCTTTCCTTCTTATTGTGCTTAAGTTGATAGATCTAAGGTCCTACAAATTTTGTTTTCTTATTTATTTGTGGTTTAATTATTTTCGTGCATACTTGTTTCAGAATGATTGATGAAGGTGATGATATCATTCAAGACCGGGAAATGGATGAACAAGATTATACATGAAGATAATTTGTGACTTTTGGAGATATATGATTATTTTATTTTTTTGTACTTGTAATAAAGTGAAATGTAACATTTAAGTATATCAATCTTGTTTTTATTTTTATAACGATTTATGTTCTTAACTTGTGTTTATAAAAGTTTTCGTAGGTTGATAAAAAAAATGTAAAAAAAACATGTATACACCTTGACTATTAGGAAAAAAAACATGTATGCACTTTGACTAATTAAAAACATGTATGCACCTTTACTATATGAAGAAAAAAACATGTATGCACCTTTCCTTAAAAAAAAGGAAATAAAATAAAATAATAATAAAAAAACATGTATGCACCATGACTATTTGAAAAAAAAATGAATTTTAATATATATAAAAAATGGGAATTATAAAAAAAATAATATGAAAATGTTTTTTACTATTATACCCTTTTGAATTTAGTAAAAATACCAAAATGCTATGGAGCATTAAATGATGTACATTATGTATTATTAGTTGTAAAAATGTGGTTTTCGCAGTTCTTGCAGATAAAGTGGTTTTCGTAAGAAAGGGACCCTATATATATATATATATATATATATATATATATATATATATATATATATATATATATATATATATATATATATGTTTTAAATTTTATTTTATTTATTTATAAGTGCAAATGATATTTGTTGACTCGTGTGGGCCCTTTTGACCGACAGTTGACTGGTCAACGCGGGGTCGACCTGGTGTGACTCGGTTAATTTTTGTATTATTTGTTGATTCTTGTGGTTATTTGTTATTGTTATATATTTTGGAACTTGTTTCGGCTAACTTTAAATAAACCGGATTAACAAATATGAAACTATAAAACAAGTTGGTTATAGTTAAGAGGATTTTGGATATCGGACATATTTCCGTATTATTGTATTGTGAGCTTGAATTGGACGTATCGGATTTACGGCCTTGGTTATTTGGATGTTATGGACCCTTTGGTACACAAGACGGTAGGGTACGTTAGGCCCGTAAAGATCATAACGTACCTGGAACCCGAACAATACAAAATAGTCGATAAACCTAAACAACTAATGGACTACGCGAATGATATATCCAATCATATTAATAAAATATTAACGTTGTTTAAATGAAAGAGTCGTTGACTCGGGAAAATGTTGTATAAACGGGCAGGTCATGCCGAAATTTTGTAAAAACTTTTTATAAACTTTTAATGTTTAAGAATTGCATTATATTTTGAAAACCTTTTCAAACTATATTGTTTTCAACGTTTTACTTTGGAAAAATGGGTAAAATAGCCGAAACTAGTTTCTTTTAGCGTATTAATTGTTTATTTATATAAGTATTTATTTTCATTTCGATTTCTTTTCTTTGAGTTATTCTTTCGTTTACTCTTGACTTTCTCGAATTGACGTACGCTCTCGACGACATATTCTCTCTATCTTTCTCGTCACCCACACGAGACCTTTAAAAACTATTTTCTTTCAAATGCCATTGTATTTACAAAACTTTTACTCAAGCATTGTTTATTGAGATATTCGAGTATAGTTCTGAGTTATGCCATTTATATTGATTAGGTTGTGCTGAGGTTCATTTGTTGTGACGCTTTATTGATTGGTTACTATATCTCGTTTCCTGCAACTGCTATTCTTAAGGTGTGATTCATAGCCCCACTTTTTATATCTTTAAATGTTTACAAACCCATGGGGTGAGACACATGCTTTAAATGTTTTCTAAGCACAAGTATTTTTGGTATGATTTTCCTGATTGATATACTTTCCTGACGATGTGCTAAGTAGCTTATCTTGCCTGACAAGACCCTCCGATCATGAGCCATTAATCACTTGCGAGTGAGCGCGAATATAGGGATATAGGCCTATAGGAATTGACCCTTCCATCCCTTTTGCTGGATAGGCAATTTGGGTGTACTATATTCGATTTTGTTGGGTATATGGCAAGTACCCGGCCTTGGGGGCACTTTATATATTGAAGTTTCGCGGTTATTTGTCGACTTATGGTTATATATTGGTTAACGTTTTGCGTGTCATGAGCTTAGCATCATCAACCGTATATATGCACGTGTTGCCTCTACATATTGGGTGTTACCTTGATTACCCTGGTATTTGCATTTGTTGCTTATATCATATGATTAAAACCCTTGTGCTCAACTTTATTATTTTAAAACTATGGATTACACTCAACCTTTGTGTTGACTTTTAAGCATGTGTTTCTCAGGTACGACTACAAATTAGTCTTGGAGCTTTATGATTTTGGGCGTGGTGGAGTGGCTGGACGAAGGAGATTTTCTGTCAAGGCAGCTTTATCACTTTTACTATCTTTATTTTCATGTCATTCGTAAAACCTTGGTGAGTCTTTAATATTTTTCCACTGCTAAACTTATTTACTTTCCGCTGCTAAACTTTGTATTTCTACTACTACACTTGGTTTTTCCGCTGCTAAACTTTGTCATTTTTCGCTGCAAACTTTTATTTTTATTCCGCTGCTATTTGTTAAAGAGCCTATGTGCTCTAAAATGGTTTGTAAAACGAATGATGTATTTTGAGGTACTTTCAAATGTCCCGTGTTGTGGTCGTTAGCTATAAAGGTGCCTGGTTTCGATTCGCGTAGTGCCCCCAGCATGTCAGCTGCCGTATTTTGAGTTGGGGGTGCTACAACAAGCTACACAACTAATCTTCAACACTTCTTGATTTGAGATGAAAGGAGTATTCTTCTCTTGCACTTTGAATAATGAGGGATTAGATCACTTGAAACAAAAACTAATATGTTTATGATCAAAGGATTTAGAAAGGTGTTTTGAGAGAATTAGAACAGAAAGTTTTAGTGCAAAAGGTAAGGAAAACTTTCAGATTTGAACCAGTATTTATAGGCAAAGAATTCTGACAGAGGAGCGTATGCCGGCCCCCTTAATTGTGTGTCGGCCCCCTTAAAATTAAGGGGGCCGCCCACTGTAACGGACTGATTTTTTTTGTTTATTCTGGGGAAAGTTTATTTGGTGAAAATTTAACTGAATTTGGTTAAAAATTTGAATTCATTTAATTATTATGAAATAAACATTTTCCTTTAATTACCAAAAATGTTTTTCTTAAATATATAAAATGTTTATACCATTTTATATAATTTGTAATTAGTAAATAAACCTTCCTTTGATCATAAAATGTATTAGGCACTTGTTTATTCATACCTTAAGTGAATTAGTTGGATATAATGATATTTTGTCACTAAATACTTATTTACGTAATGATTTTACGTTTAATGATTTTACATTTTGTGATCGTCAAAACATAGAGATATCGAGAAATATTAATAACGTTTTTACGCATTATTTATATCAACAGTACCCTTAAAACATTGATGTTGGAACCAAAGTTTTACTATTTTATCAAGTCTCGGTCATTTGTAATAATAGGTTGCTTAAGTTATTATTTTCTTACACTTATGAAATGTTACAAGTTTACTAGACTTAAGGTATGTGGCCCATGGGCTTGAAAGCCCACACGATTTGGAGAAAGGAAGGAGAGGGAGTGTTGCCCTAGCTCCTTCCCTATATATAGTATGCTTAGGTCTATGTAATACTTGGTTGGTTATGTGAAATATTAAGGAAACTCTTGCAATTCTTATTCTCTAATTCTCATAATCATCCCATTCTCATTCTCATCTCATTTCTATCATTATTGTGCTTGTGTTTACAAAATGGTGACCTAACAAGTGGTATCATTCGCTAGAGGAAGGTGTAGTTATTATTTTCATTGATTTTTATCTTAAAAATCATTTTTTAAATCGAATTTTTGTGAAAATTTTTAAACTTTCTTGTTTGTTTCTTGGTTTTTCTCACATCTTTGCTTACAAACTTGTGTTTAAAATCGAAACAAACCAAAAAGTTCCAAACTTTTTACAAAAATATTCGACTTGATCATTTGTACTTTTTATCGAAATTTTTTTAGTTTTGAAAAAGTTCTTAAAGTTTTCTACTTTCTTTAAGATCTACTCATTTTACACACAAAAGTACAAGTATCTTGAAATAAAAACGAGTTTTAGGATTGCTTTCTTTGAAAAACAAAAACTACCAAGTTATCGAGATTCTTTATTGCTACCATTTCGAGATCTTCTCTACGTGCACTACCTCGACTTCGTTTGTGTGGACTCGGTATTTTCTTTCTTGTATAAGAAAGTTAAGTACTTCGACTTTTGGGAAAGTTTTCGAAATTGTATAATTTCGAAAACTGTTTTTTCGCAATTTTGTGATTTTCGCAAAACATAAAATTTTCGAAATCACAAAGTTATCGCAAATTTTTTAAGTTTCGAAATCCTATTTCGAAAACCTAAAAGTTTCGCAAAACCTTGATTATTTCGAAATTTCAAGTTTTCGAAAACCTGCAAAGTTTCGCAAACCTTGTTTCTCGAAAACCTGACAAGTTTCGCAATCCTATTTATCGCAATCACAGCTGAACCAGTTTTCGAAATCATTGGAATTCCATAAGTTTCGCAATCCCTGTTGATCAAAGTTTCGCAATCTGAAGTTGTGCTAAGTTTTTTCGATACTTGGTTAATTCTACACTTTCTACAAGATCCATTTCTACACAAGTGTTCTAAGATGTCTCAACCACCTAATCATTACTTCCCTCATATTCAACAACATCAACATCAGCATTATCAGCAACATCAACATCAGCAGTATCAGCAACAACAATACCTTCCGCACCAAATGAATCAACAACCTTCTCTAAAACAAACATACAATCCACTACATCATTACCTAATGATGCAACAACATCAGATCATTCCTCAACAACAACCATATCAAGTGCCACAACAAATCACTCAGTTTTCCTCCAAACAACCTCACTGGTTTGACAGAATGTGTGAAGTTATTACAACTCAACAATCCCGACATGAGGCAGGATCACTTGAAACACCTCCAATGCTAACACCCGGGAACTATGTTCAATGGTCAAGTCGATTCTTAAGATTTCTTGAATTAAAGAAACCTCATGGGAAATTCTTGAAGCAAGTGATACTTGAAGGACCATTTGAGTGGCCAACAAGATTTGAAGCTGGTGATCCAACTGCTGATCCTCCACGTCCTCCTGGTGATCGACCTCTTCCAGAATCTCAACTCACAGAAGAACAGAAACTACATCGTGAAGCTGATGAGTATGCAATGGCTTATATACTTCAAGGAATACCAAATCCAATTTATCGAAGTGTCGATGCTCAGAAAACAGCCAAAGCTATGTGGGAACATGTTCATCTCCTTATGGAAGGCACTCAATTGAACAAAGATGACATGGAATCCAAGCTATACATGGAATACACTGACATCACAATTGAACCTGGAGAGTCACTTGAATCCTACTATCATCGTTTCACAAATGTGGTTAATGATCTGGAACGTCATAAAATCACAGTACCAAGGATCGCTGTGAACTCCAAATTTGTTGGTAGTCTTGGCCCTGATTGGCATAAATATGTGACATTTGTTCGTCAAACGAAGAATCTTCATGATGCTCCATATGGCTTGTTGTATGATTTTCTGAAACACCATGAACCTGAAGTAGAAAAAGATAGAGCTCTACGAGGAGGATACACACCAACTTCTACACCAAATTCTTTGGCTCTCGTAGCTCAGTCTCCCTACGCTCCACCACCAATGTCAAATCATGCATATGTTCAAGAGCAGAACTACTTTAGTTATCCACATTCTTCTACCTCGAACCAACTGGTCCCGTATGATTCATCTCCACAGAATGCCTCTACTCAACTAGTTCCATTAAACAACAATGATGATGTGTATTACTCAAATTCCAATGACGATAACGATGATGACTTTAACACGTTGAATCAGGGACTTGCTCTTATTGCTCGTGCTTTCAGCAAATTCTCCAACAAAACAAACAACCGTCAACGTTCATCTTCTAACACAAGGAATCAAGCTGTTGTCAATGATGGAAGAGTGGAAATTCAGAATCGTAACTATGGTCGATCTGGTTCAGGAAGCTCTTTAGGGAATTATGGGAATGATCAGAGGTTTAGTAACAATACGGGGTTCAGGAACAACTCAGGATCTTCTCAACAAAGGTCTGAATCAGTTGCAACAAGGAAATCCAACTCAGGGAATGCAGTTTGGTGCTACAATTGCAATGAACAAGGTCATATAGCTACAGCATGTCCCAAACCGAGAACTCGGGGTAGTAAGTTTCACAAGCAGGCATTACTCATGGCTCTTCAAGATGAAAAAGATGGACATTTCCCTGAACAGGATAACAACTTCATGGCAAATGTGAACAACGATGATGACATGGAAGATCTGGAAGCCAATGCTGCTGTGATGCTTATGGCCAACATGCAGGAACTTAAGCTCAATGATTCAGGTCCAGTTTATGACACTGACGGCTTGTCTCAGGTACATGACCTCAATGTATGCTTTATTAATGAAATAGTCTCACCTTCTGCTTATGAATCAGATATGGCGCAAGTTGTTCCATGCAAATCATCTTCATCGTCTCAAACAGATGAACAAATAAACACAGTTGTCATATTTGATGATGACACAGTTGTTTCATTTGATGATCCTATTGAGAATGATAAACATGATTATTTAGAACAACATGAACCATCATTTGATCCAGACCCTGACCTAATATTGTTATCTAAACAACTGGATGATCAACAATTGCAAATCATTAAATGCAACGAGACAAATAAAGTTTTGAAAGAAAAAAATGCGTCACTTGCAAGAGATATTGAGTGTTATAAAATTCAGCTTTCAAATCAGGAAGACAAGATTAAACATGCAAAAAGTTTTGAAAAAGCTTTTCAAGATTCTTACAACAAAGAACAAGATCTTCAACGTAAAATGCAAGATTTAATTGAGTCAAACGGAAAGTTGATTTCGAAACTTGAAAGTGAGAAGTGTGAATTGAAAATGCAAGTTGAACGTCTTCAAAGAGACCTTTCAAAAACTGAAACAGAATTGTCAGATTGCAAAAAGAAGTTTTGTGAACATAAAACACGAAAAAGGAAGTATATAGATGACTTACTTGGTGATATTGTTGATCTTGAAAAACAACTCAAAGAATTTCGTCACATTGTTTACAAATACGGGAACTCTGTCACAACAATTCAAAAGTTTGCTTTAAAACCGAGACCCGATAAAGGATTTGCACTTTACGATTTTAAATCAATGTTTCTTCACAAAGCTTTCAAAGAAAATCCTAAGGTTTACAGTATTGATCACATGTTTGATAATACAATTGTTCGTGCTGTTGTTTTTGATACTAAGGAAGAAGAAGAACTTGAAGACGAGAGTCGATCAAAAATGAGTTATGTTCAATATTGGACACCATATGACTATTCAAAAGCTCCACCTCTTACTAAATCTTTTGTTACTCAAAAGGATTTACCTGAGAAATCATGGTTTATCGAAGAGTCATATGTTTCATCTCATACTGAGGCCTCTGTCCAAACTGTAGCACAAATAAATGGTCCTTTACCATCATCCGGTGAACTTACACCTTTACCAAAAACGTGTCGTGTCTTAAATTATTTCAAAACCTTTATGGAAGACATCGAAATTTTGGAGGAAACAATTGAACGTAATTCTGAAATAAAAATTGAAACTTTTCAATCCGCTTACGAGCGAGAAAAGAGAGATATTTTTCAAAAACAAATGAAGCCAATTGTTCAACACCTCCGTCTATGTGCTACACGTTGGGATCAGGAACTTCAAAAGGAGGTCAAAAATATGATAAACGTTTTCAATGCAACTGAAAATGACATTTTGGTTCAAAAGCAAAGAAATAGAGTTTTAAAAAATGATGCTGATCGACTCTTGGAACAAGTTCTCAATGTTGATATTTTGTCTGTTATCATGAATGATCTCTATAAATCTGGTACTTCTATGCTTATGGATGATCTTTGTGTTGATAATAACTTGTTGAATGAGGAAATTGAGACACTTAAACAGGAAAATGATAAGTTGAGAATTAAAAATGATGATGTGACAAAACAATTTTCAAAAGAAATTTGTCAACTCAATCAAAGGCTTGAATGGTGTCAAGCTAAAAGTCTTGAAAGGGAATTGAAGTTTCAAAGTCAAAATGTTTCAAACTCTTGTCAGATTTGCAAAAACAACGAGTCTTTAAAAGGTCGGTGTCTCCGATACGAGAAAGACATTGCGGATTTGAAAATTGAAAACGCCGAATGGCAACAAAACCGCGATGACATCAAATATTGCAATGGTTTACTTGAGTCTGAAATTTAGGACAAAAATCACATCATCATTGATTTGAAAGAGAAAGTTAAGCTACTTCAAAAAGGAAAAATGGTTGACACCACGGTGATAGCACCAGGAATGTATCAATTAAACAAAACTGATAAAGGAAAGGTTGTTCAAAACACTAATGTTGATAACTCCACTTCTACAGGACTAGTCTCCACTTCTAGCGTTAGCAGACCCAAGCGAAAAAGTAAAAAGAAGAATAGGATCTTGCAACGTAAGAGAGGACACCTAGAAGCTCAAGAAGTAGAAGACCAACTTAGGAATTTGAATAAAACTCATGTTGCATCAGATTTAGATTCTAATCTGGCAAATTGTAATCAAAATCTAAATGTAACGAATGATGAACCTTTGAATGTTTTGAATATTAATGCATCTTGTGTGTTTTGTCGTAAAAGCGTATCATCTGGTGATCGTACAAAATGTTTAGCTAATTCTCTTCTCAATTGTCATAAGAAACGTAGGACACGCATTCCTTTTAGGCCCACTACTGCCTCTAAGTCTAACTTAGGAAAGCCGTCTTCTACGGTTTCTAATGATATCCCAGTTACCCCCATAGGTGCCGAGAACAAATCTAGGAATGAGCCAACTACTAGTGCATTTAACATTAAGAAAGCAAAAACTAGTTGGAACTGGCAACGTTGGTTACAATACAAACCAGAATTTAAATGGATTCCTAAAGTGTTGAATACATGTGTTACTAACCAACAGGAACCCGCATTGTCTTTGGGTTCCACCCTTACTTCTGTTCCATCCGTATCTTCTTCTTGTGATACAGGTGGTACAGATCATTCTCTGGATTGTTGATAGCGGATGCACCCGACATATGATAGGCAATCTCAAACTGTTACACAACTTTGTCTCAAAGTTCATTGGTACTGTCAGATTCGGGAATGATCATTACGCTCTAATCATAGGATATGGTGACTATATCAGCGGGAACATCGAAATCAGTCGTGTTTACTATGTGGAAGGCCTTGGACACAACCTTTTCTCTGTTGGTCAATTTTGTGATGGGGATCTAGAAGTTGCATTTCGTGAGAAAACTTGCTTTGTTCGTGACTTACAAGGAAACGATCTTATGTCTGGCTCACGTGGCTCCAATCTTTATACAATATCAATGTCAGATATGATTGCAACATCTCTGATCTGTCTTCTCTCCAAAGCTGAGTCAACTAAATCTTGGTTATGGCACAAACGTCTTTCACACTTGAATTTCAGAACTATGACTGACCTTGCTCGTTATAAACTTGTCGATGGATTTCCAAGATTCCGTTTTACCAAAGATCACTTATGTTCAGCCTGTGAACAAGGAAAAAGTACTCGTGCTCATTTTCCGTCTAAACCTGAGCAAAGTACGAATCATGTTTTACAACTGCTTCATATGGATCTATGTGGACCGATGCGTGTTCAAAGTATCAACGGTAAACGCTACATACTAGTAATTGTAGATGACTTCTCCAGATGGACTTGGGTTTATTTCTTACGAAGTAAAGATCAGGCTCCTTCAATGATCATCACCTTTCTCACTAAAATTCAAGTTCAGTTACGCAACACGGTACGAATAGTCAGAACTGACAATGGAACTGAATTCAAGAATCAGACACTTCAATTTTATTATGAGAAAGTGGGAATTGAACATCAAACATCTATTCCTAGAAGCCCAGAACAGAATGGAGTTGTTGAAAGACGCAACAGGACGTTAGTGGAAGCTGCTAGAACTATGTTGATTAATGCTCAATTACCAGATTACTTGTGGGCAGAAGCTGTTTCAACCGCATGTTACACTCAAAACCGTTGCATGATCACAAAACGCCATCGCAAAACACCATATCAAATTGTTCACAAAAGAAAACCGAACATCGATTACTTTCATGTATTTGGAGCACTTTGTTATCTGAAAAATGATCGTGATGATTTAGGTAAACTTAAAGCAAAGGCTGACATTGGAGTGTTCGTTGGATACTGTGAAAACTCCAAAGGTTTTCGGATATGGAATCGTCGTACAAGAGAAATTCAAGAAACCATTCACGCTAATTTTGATGAACTCACACAAATGGCTTCTGAGCAACACCGCTTAGGACCCGAATTCAACCGTCTCAACTCTCCGGAATCTTCGGCTGAACCATTGCCACTTAACCGCAAAGAATTAGAAACCTTGTTTGCTCTACTATTTGATGACACAATTGTATACCGTCCTACTGAGGTCTCACCTAATTCCGCTGCTCAACCTGATAACATTCCAGTATCAGACTCACCTCAACAAACTTCTACAAGTGTTGAGAGAGACGGTCCTCCAATTGTATCACCATCTACAGCCGAACAAACTGGTTCTAACTCCCGCCATCCAGCTGAAGATCCCACACCACAATCAGTTCCACAACCCGCAGAGCAAGATCCTGATGCGTTCTTTAATCCGTTTGCACCGGCTCCTACTGTTCCAGATATAGCTGAGTCATCAACACGCAATTTGGATCCTGCTAACATGCGAGATACCTATCAACTACACCCTTCCACACACAAATGGACTCGAGACCATCCACTAGTTCATATTATTGGCCATCCAGATGCACCTGTTATGACAAGACAACGACTGCACACAGATGGAGAAACTTGTATCTATGCACTCACAGTTTGTCACGAAGAACCGAAGAACATTAAAGATGCAATGACTTATGACAACTGGATTGAATCTATGCAAGAGGAATTTCAGCAATTCATAAGACTTGAAGTCTGGGAATTAGTTGAAAGACCTGACGGAGTCTTTGTCATTGGGTTAAAATGGATTTGGAAGAATAAGCTTGATGCTGAAGGAACTGTCATACGCAACAAATCACGTCTGGTAGCGAAAGGATACTCCCAACTGGAAGGACTTGATTTTGCTGAATCCTTTGCACCAGTGGCTCGACATGAAGCTGTTCAGATCTTTTTGGCTTATGCTGCACACAGGAATATGGTGGTTTACCAAATGGATGTGAAAACAGCATTTCTTAATGGAGAACTCCGTGAAGAAGTTTATGTCAGTCAACCTGAAGGCTTCGTTGATCCTGAGCGTCCTAATCACGTTTATCGACTCAAAAAGGCACTCTACGGACTCAAGCAAGCCCCACGGGCGTGGTATGACAAACTGTCCACTTTCTTGCTGGCCAATAAATTTTCTAAAGGATCGGTGGATCCAACACTATTTACAAAAACCTACGGGGAGGACTTACTTGTTGTTCAAATATATGTCGATGACATCATTTTTGCCTCAACAAAAAGAAGTTACTCTAATGATTTTGCAAAATTAATGAAAGATAATTTTGAAATGTCCATGATGGGTGAACTTTCGTTCTTTCTAGGACTACAAGTTCATCAATCACCCCGTGGAATTTTTATAAATCAGTCCAAATATGCTCTTGAAATTTTAAAGAAACATGGAATGATGACCAGTGATACTTATAATACACCGATGGGCTATACCACAAAACTAGATGCTGTTTAACATGGGACTCCCGTTGACCCTACCAAATACCGAAGTATGATTGGGTCCCTCATGTATCTCACAGCTAGTAGACCTGATATAGTATTTGTTGTCTACATGTGCTCTCGCTATCAGTCTAAACCAACTGAAAAACACCTCAGTGAGGTCAAAAGAATCCTTCGATACATAAAGGGAACCATTAACTTAGGAATCTGGTATTCGAAGGATTCTGGTTTTGAACTAATTGCTTTTTCAGATGCTGACCATGCAGGATGTTTAGACACACGCAAAAGTACATCTGGTGGATTAAAATTTCTCGGAGACAAACTTGTGTCATGGCAATCTAAGAAGCAGGACTGCACGTCACTGTCGTCTACAGAATCTGAATACGTAGCCATGTCTACTTGTTGTGCTCAAGTCATCTGGATGAGATCACAACTTAAAGATTATGGCTACCTATTCAACAAGATTCCTATCTACTGTGATTCAAAGAGTGCAATTGCTATCTCCTGCAACACAGTGCATCATTGCAAATCCAAACACATCGATCTCCGATATCATTTCATCAAAGAGCATGTGGAAAAGGGTACCGTTGAACTTTATTTTGTTGGAACTGAGTACCAATTGGCGGACTTACTTACCAAATCTTTAGCACCATCAAGGTTTGCTAGTCTAGTTCACCAAATTGCTATGAGATGTTTGACGCCAGAGGATCTTGAAAAGTTTTTAAAACACAACTGATTGTCAAACATCAATACTATCTTTGTATAATATTTTTTACATAAATCATTCAAAACACAAAAAAAAAATTCACATTTTATTTTTTTTTCAAAAAAAAAAAAAAAAAAATGCAAGTAAATCGCTTCACTTCAACACTTTGTTCTTACTTTACAAGTGTTGAGGGGGAGTCACACTTAAATCTTTTACCAATTTTTAATTGGTATACTTGCATGTTTTTCGTATTTTACGGTACTTCGGAGTGTGTGGACGTTCTTTAAACACTCCTTTGTCTCATTCCTTTAGTAAGGACTTCATAAGTTATGTTAACGGAAGGATATCGTGATGTTACACATGTTTACTATTTACTTTAGGACTCAAGTAGGCATATCTTATAGTTAAGGGACCTAAAGTGTCAAAAACTTAAAATTTTAAAATAATAAAACAAACAAACCGTATAACACAAACCCCAAAAATTCAAAAACCTCTTAAACCCTTTCTAAAACCTACGGCCCTCATTCATTTGAGCTATCCACGATCTTGATCATCAAATTGTAAGTTCCTAAGTTATCTCTAGGGCATTACAAACATAGGTTTTCGTTTAATTACAAATCCAACGGCTAAATTTCTTGCATAATCGATTTCGATATCTAGGGTTTAGTGATTTCAAAATCTGCAAAATCATGGTTTGGTAACTGATTTCTTGATAGGGTTTTGTTACATTTAGTGTCACTAAACTAACTATATCATTTTATCTCAATTCCATTCATGTTTGCTTGATTCTCGAATTCTTGATTTTGGGTCGATTTGGGTTTGTGAGATTCTGTGTTTGTTTACTTTGTTTTATTGGTGGGATATGCTTCTATGGTCTCATGTATGCATGTTTGATTTAGCTTTGTTGATTTACACCAATGATGCTTGATTCTCGATAACTTGTGTGCTTCGTTCATGATTAAGTGCTGTCTATCTGAGTCTATATGTGTGATATGCTGTCATAATGTGCTCTTAACATGTGTTTGTGATTTGCTAGAACCATTGATACACATTAGAATCAAATTTGTTATGTTATCGAGAACTTGTTCATAATAATTATCGAGATCATAGCTAACAAGCATATTGGTTATGTCTAAGTGGTGGTTATTTATCTTGGTGACAGGCCTGAATCATTGGAAAAGTTCTTTGATAAAGAAATGTACGTGGAACTTCAAAATCGATTTGATTCTTGTATAAGAATTTTTTCGAGAAACTTGAGAATTATCGCAATCCTTGATAAACTTATCGAGAAACTTATGTTTTCGATAAATGTTGTTCAACCTCAGTTTTTTCGAGATTACTTTTTCGAAATCACTTTTTGAACTATATTTTTTCGAAATCACCAGGTTCTCGAAAAGTTTTATCGAAAAAGATGTTTTCGAAAACTTAAACTTTTCGCAATTCTTGATAAAGGAAAGATCTCGATAAAATTTACTTATAAGGATTTTTTCGATAAATTAACTTTCTCGATAAAATTCTTTGTAAATTTTTCGAAATCTTCTCTAAATTCAAGTTTGCGATAAAATGTCATGTTTTATTCTTCTCGAAATCTTCTTTCATTATAAATTTGCGATAAATGGGTTTTGTATATTTTTTTCTAAATCTCGTTTAGGCCTTGTCATGTAATAACCTTGTAACCTTGTTGTGATTCATGGTTGTTGTGTAATGTGAAGTAATTGTGAATTGTGAATGTCAATCGTACTTATTTGCGAGTTATTGCATGAACTATGATTCTTCACGTATGCATTATGTGACACTTCACTCATAACAAAATGACACATTTGTGCTTAACTGTCTCAAGTAGATATCTGTAACCAAACTCAAAACTGTACTAACACATAACAAATTTGGATGTTTGGTTTATGGTAATGCTTTTCAGATAAACATGGCTGAACACAATGAGAACGTCACTGAACAAGTTCTTCCATTACTCACCATGGATGACATCACTCCCGAGAACTACAATGTCACGATTGGCAATAACAATCCCCGAGTTGATTTCAACAAGTTGAAAATCACAGAGAAATCGTGCATGATTGTGAAAGATATCCTACTTGCACATCCATGAAAACCTCTGCTCACCTGTTCTACTTCAGTTCCGCTGTTCTACCTTCATCAGTTCTGGATTACTGCTCAGGCTAACTTGGATGATGAGTCTTTCACTGTTACTTTGGATAGCCAAGAATACACTGTAGATCATGACGTTCTTCGAACAGCCCTTCTGATGCCACAAACTGACGACGAATTTGCTCCTATACTACCTGACCTGGATCTTCTTGACTTCTTCATTGAATTAGGATATGAGGTTGATGACGATGTACCGCTAGTCAAACTTTCCCAATTTAATGCCAAGAATGTCCCTCAGCCTTGGAGAACATTCTGTCTGTTGGTGGTAAGATCTATATCTGGAAGGAAAAGTGGTCATGAACATCCAAGGCTCGAACACCTGCAAACATTCTGGGGAATGGTGACTCTGACACCAATTGACTTTGCAGTTCCTATCATGAATGATATCGTCCACAGTATTCAGACTGAACGTGTGAAGACTATGATACCATTCACAAGATTCACCAAGCTTCTCATAGAACATCTCTGCAAAAACTCTCCAGAATTCATCAAGAGGATGGTTGATCCTAATGAGCCGAAGCACCTCTTTGAGGACGACTTCACCACCTCATTCATCAAAACGACCACTTCCTCAACCAAGATCAAAGGAATGAGGCTTCCCGAATACCTTCTTAATGATAAAATCAAGAAGAGTCTGAACTACAAGTTGTATGATAACGCTTACAAAGGGGTACAGGAAGAAGCAACAATAAAGACTCGAAGTAAAGGAGGTGTAAAGTCTAGGAGTACTACAAGCACCACTACCTCACCACATACTAGATCTAAGGCTGCTCCCAAGACTCAACCATCTGTTAAACCCAAGTCTTCTGCCAAGCCTAAACCAACACCCAAGTCTAAACCAAAGAAGAAGGCAACTCCTGAGTACTTTATTCGGGATGAACCTACACCTCCACCTTCTGACACCGAATCCGAGTTCGATACGGAATCTGAAGAAGAAGAACCAGACTATGAACTGAGATACAGAGCACCTGATGAAGCATTTCCTGCAACAGAGATCACCGTACAACAAAGTCTTGAAACTTATGAAGAAGAGACAAGGAAAAGAAAAGGGATCACTATTAATGAGCCTAATGATGATGAAGACGAACCAATCGTTGAACCTTTGGTCGATAAACGCAAACTGAAGAGTATAGTTGTCGACACTAGAGCTGAAGAAAAGCAGCTTAGGAAAGAACAAAGGAAAGCAACTCTCGAAAGCCGACTCATGTCTCAACCTTTAACTCCACCACCTATTGATCAGTCTGAACATGTAGGAGCTACAAGCAGCATGATTCCTCCCGTTGTATCCACCACGATAGAATCAGCTCCACAGCCTGATGACACCGTTAAAGATACAGACAAAACAGGAGATGTCATTATGACAGAGACTGCAACTATAGAGGAGAATGTTGGCGGTCAAGAGAACATAGCTACGGATCAGGAACATGAATACCTCATTACTCCAGAGTTTCTTGCACGAGAAGCAGAGGAAGCAGAGGAACGTCGCAGGAAAGAAAATGAAGAGAAGAACCAATTCGACACCAACATATTTCTTAAGTCATCTTCTCAGCAGACTTCCTCAGCACAACCTCCACCTCCTCAAGACTCTCCACCAAAGGATCCGACTCCTCCTGCTTCTTCTTCAGACTCTCACAACGAGTCATCGTCCGAATCATCACCTGAGCATTCATCTCCCACACCTTCAGAAACCGCATCTAAACAACATTCAATCAATGAACCGAAACCACCAGTTGATCTTCAGGAGCAAGTCAACAAACTCACCGACATGGTTACAAGTCTCACCAGACAAGTTGAGGACTTCCAGGAGTCAAAGCAGCTGATCGACAAGTTCTTGAACTATGATTACGAAGGATTTATCAGAACTGCAACACATGATTTTCTCACTGATAATCTGGTTGATATGATCACTCCTGAAGTAGCAAACCTTCTTGAACCAATCAATGACAACTTGGATCACAGAATCAGAAGTGTTACAAGGAAAATGTTGTCTACTACACCATTCACGCTTCACACCGCAAAATCTTCTATTGTGACTCCAACAGTCCCTGAATTGTCCTTCAATGACATGCTTGCCAAACTCTTTGACAACATTGCCTCCAAACCCACACAGACTGCAGAAGAAAAAGCACTGTATGATGCTATGGTGGCTTACATATCAAAGGAGTCATGCAAAGATGCTGCTGAAACCCGAAAACGGACAAGAAAAGATGACGATCCTGACCCAAACTCCAAAGGCAAGAAACCCAAGTCTGGAACAGGTCCCTCATCCTCTCTACAACCACAAAAGGACTCCACCACTCCTGGATATCAACAACACACCTCAGCTACGGGTCAAGGTCAAACTGACGAAGAGGAAACATTCATGGAACCTACAGATGACTACCAGGGTCAACCTGACACCGATTATCGTGCTCCACCTATTCCTGATTCTCATACTGGACCATCGTCACCATTCAAGGCTAAAGACAAAGATGCTACATCTAAGTCAAAGAAATCAAAGAAGAAAAGTTGTCATTCCTGGCTAGACAATGATGACACTCCTCAGAATGATTGGCTGACAGAAATGGTTCAAGCTCAACCTCCTCTCAAAGAAGAAGAACCACTTCCTGGTAACACTCTACAGTTTACCCAAGTCATTATGAAGGATCTTCAGATCGACAGACTCACGAAGGCAGAGCTCAGAAGAATCAATAGGGATGCACAAGAATTCCTCAAGAAAAGATCTGGAAACAAAGTCGAATACGAATATCATATGCAGAATATAGCCAGTGCAATGTCTGCCGACTTTGACTGGCTAAACCCAGAAGTGAATATCGATCTCAGTTCCAAGAATCATGAAAAACCTTACTTCACTGACTGGACCAAACCATTACCTTTGAAAGGATTTCCAGACAAACCCAAGATACCTTACAGCTTCTTCTTCAACAAAGATCTTCGTAACATCCAGCTCACTCAGGAAACATCCAAGACGAAATATGCTTCCTCACTCACAATCTCAGTACCAGCCGCACGATATGAAATTCCTGCTATTGAAGAAACTACTCGTGTTTTCAGCAACTCCATCGTAGCTTACGACAGAGATGCTCTACACGGAATTCAACATTGGCCTGAACGTCGTCGTCTCGGTTATACAAGAAGATTAGGAGAGAAATCATTGGAAAATGTAAAGCAGAAATCAAAGATCATCGCTATCTTGGAGATTCAACAGTCAAAACGGTTTAACTACTTATTCATGCGTGAAATTGTTGTTAAACGACAAGATGAAAAGAAGTACAAGTTCTCTGAAGCAGACTTTCCCGACCTTAATCTCAATGACATCGAAGACATGTAGCTCGAAAAGGTTCAAAACAGAATGTGTGGATTCGATAGAGATGTACAGTACAACTTCATGGCGTCACTACTTCTTTACATCCGACGTTTGATTGTTCAAGAAAGAGTGGAAGATCTTCAGCTTGGAGTGGAAAGTTACCAACAGAAGATCAATTTGACAAAGCCACAATTCTACTTTGATGGTATCTATCAAACACCACAGTTTACTCTCAACCAAGAACCTTTTGGCTTCACCTACATCAACAGCAAAAAGCTATAAAGTTTCATGAGGTTCGATGAGGTACACAAATTCTGTGATGTTACACTCAAATCTGTCCATGATGGGCTTGTCAAACGGTTGAATGATGATCGCCGAAAGATAGCTAAGGGGGAACAACCTAGATGGAAATCCAGCATAAGAAGACAAGTTCGTAACTTTGTCTTAAAGATTGAAGAAAGGTTATTTCGACGTGAACAGATCAGACGACTGGAAAGCTATATCGGTGCCAGACCTTCGTTTCCTGTCAGAAACTTCGAAAGACCAGAACCCAAGTTCACTAACTTTGACGCTCCACTTCCTGACAAAGATTAACTTGGTACATTTGGTTATTTCTTTTCAATATCATTTATTTCATTTGATTGAATTTCTCAATGGTTTGTGCACACATAACAGTGTACAACCCGAACTTGTAAAGAAAGGACCCTGAGGTACGCTTCAGTGCCTCAATCCTAAATATAAGGAGCGAAGGCTTCTTACTTTTGAGTAGAATTAATCAAACTTTTATGATTTTCATAATTCTGCTCAAAAGGACAAGTATTTCACCTCAATGAGACCTAATCACTTGTTGAGGGGGAGCACTTGTCAAAATTAATACTTTGCTCAAAATCGAAAGTTCTTTGTGAATCTCCCCGTAAGACTCAAAAGGCATATTTTAAAAGATTGTCAAAAACATCATTTTATATGCTATTTTTGAGGGGGAGAAAATGAAAAAGTGATTAAAATATACGAAGTCAAAGCTAAAAGGTTGTATCATATGCGAGCTAGACTCAGTATTGACCCAGGAATTGACGAGACAATAAATGTTAGTAATATCGAAAAGACTTATCCTCGACGGGTAATAACATCAAGTTAGTTACTAGAGCTAGTTGTCACCTAAAAGCTGACAATGTATCTCTTTATCTAACCACGTAAGCGTGTCTCGAAAAGGATATGTCCTAGTAGAAATGTACCGTCTCGAGAAACTTTCTGTGAACTTGATCAGGCCGGGTAATAACTTCAAGCTAGTTTAACTAGTGATGTAAGCGTGTCTCGAATCGGTCTTGTTTACGGAAAGTGGATCAATTCAAAAGTGCTTGCTCATCCCGCATGTGCAAATTTATTAAACACTTATGAGCACATGTGCAGGGGGAGCCCTTCAAAAGTGTACACAAAACTCTCAAAGTGTTAACCAAAATATTTGATTATCACAAACACTTTGAGAGATTTTCAATCAAAGGTTTCTTGGCTACTGTCGGAGTTATAAGGTGATTAAGATAGGAATATCCGTCCTATGATCCACCAGAGCCGGAGGGATCTACCCAGGGACATCTCCAATAGTTAGAATTAGAAGTCCTTAGGTTTGATATGAAAAAAAGGAGAAATGAATGAAAGGGAAAGAAGGAGTTGAAGAATTAAAAAGAAAAGCAAAGTAAAGGGTGAAAAGAAATAGCCCTCCATATGTTCAACCTTAGGGCAGACACCGGGTTCAATACGTATGCTACTGGTTGTTGCAAAAGACAACACCGGTATTGAAGACAAAGTCGTCATGGACCCAGTGACACAATGCACTAAACCTTCTTAACCACTCAAGTTCTCTTAAAAGGACTTGTTTCATTCTCACGGGGAACCCGCGTAACCTATCGACCTATCTCTTAGAGACGGTTGATATTGAAGCAGGAGACACCTCCCCAGTCTCCACATAGGAAACCTAGAGGTGCACTTATAGAGTCTAGAGCCTCGAGATATATCAAAGATCTCTTAGGAACACTTAGTATTTCTGTAACTGGTGTTCTACATCAATGGGCATCAGTTGTAAACTATCGAGTCCTTCGCAGATCTTAGCAATCTGCCGAGAACGTTTATGAGAGGATTACGTAAGTATTTCTCAATGATTGAACGGAAATCCTGCCAGGGTCAACATCAAACAGCCCTGACAGCAGGTCACTTAGGTAACCCCACAAGGGCTACGCTTAGTGTTTGTGGTGGTTCCATTACGGTTTACAGTCGTGGACTGATCCCCAGCGACTCACCCAGTCATTGAGCTACTCAGTAGGTCTCGTAAGCTCCTTCGGGAGTATCTGATATGGGAACGGCCTGGATAAGGATTAGAAGGATTCTTCACAATATGCTGTTGATGAGCGCTAATTCCTTATCCGTAAGTACCGGTTGTTTTATTGCTAACTGTTTACTCGCAGGTATCTCACTTCCATGATCGTAGATTCCAACATGCTCATACATACATCTTGAAGTCAAAGAAAGCTTCCCCAAAGATCTTAGCAACACAAAGTTCAAAGAAAGATTCAACGACATTAAGATGAATCTACAAAGTATAAAGACAAAGATCTCAATGTATGTAAAGGAACTTCTTGTATGTGAAAGTCGAAGTCCAAAGATGTATGAGTATGTTGGAATGGCGGACAACCACCACAGACGCAGGAGTGACGAACGGCAGATTACTTCATAACATAATCACTACAACTTCATCAAAGAACAAAGACAAAGAGCAAAGTATATCCATTATTATTCTAATCATTTCTGATGACGTCTAAAGCTATGAAAGTCAAAATTAAGACGAAGACGTCAAGCAACCATAATGACCGACCCTTAGGGGGAGATTGTTGGAACCAAAGTTTTACTATTTTATCAAGTCTCGGTCATTTGTAATAATAGGTTGCTTAAGTTATTATTTTCTTACACTTATGAAATGTTACAAGTTTACTAGACTTAAGGTATGTGGCCCATGGGCTTGAAAGCCCACACGATTTGGAGAAAGGAAGGAGAGGGAGTGTTGCCCTAGCTCCTTCCCTATATATAGTATGCTTAGGTCTATGTAATACTTGGTTGGTTATGTGAAATATTAAGGAAACTCTTGCAATTCTTATTCTCTAATTCTCATAATCATCTCATTCTCATTCTCATCTCATTTCTATCATTATTGTGCTTGTGTTTACAAAATGGTGACCTAACAATTGAGGACAATGTTTCACTTTAGTCTGGGAGGGGGTGAATCTTCGATTTGATTTGACCTGACACCTTCGTCTGAGCTGTTAACTTGTGTAACTCCATTTTTTCACCAAAATTTAAAATTTTGTATAATAATCTAAAATACGAAACGGCTTTTGAACATATGATACGGGTATAACCTTAAAAACTTTTGAAACATTTGGCTAAATTATGAACATATGCTACACGAAATTTGCAAGTAAAATTATATAATCTAAGATTGCATAGATACCGACCTAAGCTAATCTAAAATAAGTTCCTAAACCTAAGTATATAATATGTTGGCACACTCTTTCTTATATTATTTGGAACATCACACGTATACAAGTAATCAAGAGGCCCCGATTTTATAAAATGTGTACATAACTTATTTCTTTATGATATGGCTCAAATATTGGAATATTTGAAAGAAGAAATGGTCTCCTAATCACCCAAATACTTGGCCACTTCCAGCTTTTATCTCCCTTCGTTGCTCATTTGCTCCCAACCGTTTACACACTCCCTTGTTGATTCACAATTTAAGCTCGGTAGGTGAATTGGGTGTTCATTACTAAGGTTTGAATGGTAATAAGTTCTAACTGTCACATATTAGGGTGTTTGGATTATAGGGGTTTGCAGATATAGATAGTGGTTCAGAAGGTATTGCTTGTTTAGATTATACTCTTAGGTTACATTTGGGCTTAATCATACATCAATACAGTAGGTTATTGCTATTTAAGTCAAATTAGCTTTTGAATATTCATAACAGTTAGATAGTTAAGAGGTTTAGTTGCATAGCATCAAATATAATTGCACAAGTAGAAGTTGTAGCTTATTATATTCATCCATTAGCTTAATATAACATTTTCAGTAAAATTTTAGTGATCAAAAGTCATTTTAGTCAAAGTCTCATTAAAAAGCAAAAAGTCAAAACAAGTGAGAATTAGTTTTTGGACAAATCTTTGTGATTCTTTCTAGTGTTCATTATTGATTGAAATTACCTGTG
Source organism: Artemisia argyi (assembly GCA_030686995.1). NCBI lineage: Eukaryota > Viridiplantae > Streptophyta > Magnoliopsida > Asterales > Asteraceae > Artemisia > Artemisia argyi. The sequence continues at coordinate 125,675,677 of CM060691.1, forward strand.
GTTTGCTAATTTCAGAAGCCTAGTGGTTAGTTAATCAAATTCAAAAAGAAAAAGTTGGATTGAAGCTTATTTGCTTATTGGAAATTTGCCATTAAGTTGTTTGTTTGGTTAAATAGGTCCCCTGCACATCAGGTTTTAGTCAATTTTCTAGGCAGCTTTAGGACTAGTACTTTGGCTTTGAAATCAGATCTCTTGGTGAATTGTTGTTCTCAGTAGGTTGGAGGATCATTTGCCCCCTTAAGCTCATTTTCCTTAGCTTATCTCAACTGCTTATTTTCATTAATTAGTTGTGTAGTTCAAGACAAAAATCTGTTTTCTAATTAGGGCTGCAATTGTATTTAAGTGATTCAAACCTGAGATTTGGTGTTGATATTAGTTCTTTAGAGCCTCAAGTTACTTTTCTAATTGAGCTTTTATCCTTTTGCTTATTTGTTGCTTAACTGCTTATTCACAATTGCTTATTTCTATCTGTTTTGGCCATCCACTTTATTTCTGTGATCATTGGATCTTATTCTTGTTCCATTGAGCTTAATTAAGTCTAAAAATCATTTGGTTAAGGTTTGGTCAACTTTGGTCAAGGTTGGCTTATTAATAAGCACTCATTTAAGCTGTTTTAAGCCCATAAGCAATTCCAGTGCTTATTTCCAAACTTTTAAATTTTTCTTAGGATTAGAATATTATTTTAGATTTTCCCTGAATTTTTCATAGTTTTCTGAATTCATTTACTATTTTTCTTATTTAATTTTAATTTTTAATCAATTTTTAATACTTTTTAATTACCAAAAATTTCAAAAAAATCAGAAAAAGCCTTAAAAAATCCAAAAATATTTTAGAAATTAGTTTTCATTTATTTTAGATTTTTAGAAATTTATTTTGTATTTTTCTCATTTAATCTCAATTTTATTTGTATTTTATTGCTTTTTAATTTGTTTAAATAGTTTTTAATTCCTAGAAATTACCTAAAAAGCAAAAAAAAAAATAGTTTTCAGTTTTAAAATTACTTTTTAATTATTTTAGAATTTTCAAAATTTATTTTGCATTTTGCTCACTTTATTTCCATTTTCTTTTAATTTTTAATTAGTTAAATTAGTTTTTAATTCATAAAAATTAAATAAAAAGTAAAAAAAAATACTTTTCTTTATCTAAAAATTTTATTTTATCATTTTTAACTTAGGAAAATTATTTTCAAGTCCGTAGGATTAGTATAGCTTAAATTTCACTTTTTATTTCGCGCGTTAAAGTTTATTTTGCGTTTTAGCTTACGTTTTCAATTCTGCATTGCGTTTTAGGTTTGTTTACTTGATTTACGTGCTTAATTAGTTAATTGTGCTTCATTTTCATACTCATTAGTGTAATCTCATTCAAATCACTTTTTCCCACTTTCACGACACGTTTCACGAACCGGGAATTCAAAATTCCATTCACACCTTCGTTAGGACACGACCCAGGAAAATACTTTCGTAAGCATTTTTTCGGAAAAATAAACCTATACTAAAAACTAATCAATCATTATTTTTGATTTATTAGCTTAAGTCAAGTCGAGTCGTGGCTTCGCAACGGCACATTGTACATGTAATTAACCAAGATGATTAACTCGCCACTAGTAAAAATTGCCTTTATCCAACAAAACCATGTTTATCATATCCCTACACCTCATGTTATAACCCTTTAAAAGACCCCTTTGATAGTTTATCCTAGGTGCTTACGCCAAGTGGTGGAGGTTTGATCCTTTCCCAAGCTTATGGTAATCTATTTACTATGACAGGTAGTGAGAGATGTTTTCCATTTCCTTATTGTGATATATACTTTATTACACACCCGAGAGATGTAAGTATCTAAACACTATTTGTGAGGTGCTAGTGTATAACCTCCGTGCTTGTTTTTGGTTTTAAGTGGAACGATTATTTGTTGTAATTACTTTTATATTAGTGTTAAATGACCCCTAACTTGTATTTTGATTAGAATAAAAGCGCATTTGCTTGAGGACAAGCAAATCTCAAGTGTAAGGGTATTTGATAAGGCGAAAAGTGTACTGCTTTTAAGGGGTCATTTAAGCCCGAATTCGTGATTATTTGATTAATTATTGCCCTAAATCGTTCCTTTTGTCATTTTAGGTACTTTTGAGGAGAAATCTGGAAAAGAAAGCATTTTGGACGTTTTTGGAGCGATTAAGTGAAGAAAACGACAAAGTCTCAAAATCCTTGCTGGGAACAGTACCTGACGGCGTCAAGGCTATACAAGTGACGACGTCAAGCTTGGAAAAAGAGGTGGATATGGAAAATACACATGATGGCCCAGAACAATTTCAAGGCAATTTGGCCTGACGGCGTCACCAAGGCCGTCGGGGTCATAATACATGTGACGGTCCAGAGTAAAATCACACATGACGACGTCAGAAGTAGATCTAGGCAATACGAATTTTATCTTGGCGGCGAGTTGACGGCGTCACAAGCTATAACGTGACGCCGTCAAGGTGTAAAATCTATATATAGTTTTCTAATTTTCATTCATTAAGTGGTGGAGCTTTTGGAGAGCTTCTTTGTGAAAACCCTAGACGAATTTTCTGTAATAATAAGGGTTTCAACCCTTGTTCCATACATGTTCAATTGAAGATAAGTTTTCCAATAATCATACAATATGTCTATGTGTTGTGTGATTCTATCTTATGCTTGTCTTCTTTTTAACATGCTAGGCTAGGTTTTTCTTGTGTTTGCTTAGATGTAATGAAACCTAGATGTTGATTATTGGTTGATGGTTTGTTTATGGTTGATGGTTTGTTTATGGTTGATGGTTTGTTTATAGTTGTTGTGGATGATTGTATTCGATGTTAGGCTTAAGAAAACTGGTAGACTTCCAATTGGTAACTTGCTTGAACGTCATAAGAAACATGATCGGAGGTGTACTACGATTTAATGGTTGTATTTAATGCATAAGTGAGTTCTAGTGATTCCATGTTAGGAGCTTTTAGTCGGCTCGACATAGGAGTGAAGTAGGAGCTTATAGAGTTAGGGAATTACATACACGGCCTTACGACTAGTATTAAGGAATATAACCCGTCATCAATGCAATTGTAACAAGCTAATCAACCGGTAAAAGATATCTAGGGAGTAATGACATCTAAGTAAACACATTTTCTCTTATTATTGTTTACACCACTCAAATTAGTTTTAGTTTATTTTATTTTATTTTGATTGCATCTTTAGTTAATTGGGTTAGTTGACTAGCAACTAATTCCGCCCACTCCTTCAAAACCCGAGATTTTACTTGCTTTCATAAAAATATAAAAATACAAAAAGAATCATCCCTCACCTTTAGACCTAATTTAGTAGACATTTTAATCCTAGAGAACACTATTCCTGAGTTGAACGATCAATCCCCCGGTACTTGTCACTATACTATACTACAACGAACAGGTACACTGCCTGGTGGGGATTGCAAGCTTCTCAAGATCCCTTGAGAGGTAAAACCTTTTGCGAGGGTGCAATTCCACGCATCAGCCACCTACGGTGGTGGGACCTTTAGTGACACACAACGAAAAAAAAACGTGTGTGACTATATGCATATTGTCACACATTTTTGGCGTGACCAATACAACTTTTTGTACTAGTGAAAACTCCCACCTCTATTGAACAACAAGCACCCGAGTCTCCTTTACATTCCACAACCTAAGCCTCGGCTCAACAAGCCCAGAACACTCCACCTGTAACACCCCAACCCGACAAGGGTAGAAGTGCCACAAGAATGGTGACATATCAAAGCATACATACATAATATCATACACAGCGGAAGTCTTAAACATAATTCAATAAGAAAGACCAAGCCAACACAGCTTAAGTCAAAGTACATAAGTTCAATGATGAAGAAATAATCCAAAGGAAATAAGAACATAATCCAAATCCAAAGTCATAACATAGGGTGGTCATCTAAGGTAAAAGCTCCAACACAAGCTCTAACTCTCATCCCATAGCAAAAGCCCAGCTCCTAGCTTAGATACCTGCCGCAGGGAAAAGGAAATGCGGCTGAGCTTAAAAAGCCCAGTGAACAGATACATAAACAAAGCAACGATAATGAAATAGAACGGAAATATAGTGCAGTGGGGAAGATCATAAGGAATAAACAAATGAATAATAGAAATGAAAGAATAGGATAGTCATCTACCACGAGCCCAGAAACATATCATATCATATCATATAAGCCGTCAATATCATAATCTCATAATCAGAGGGGATACCTCTCAGGCAACCAGATAATATGAGGGGTGACCTCATGTATCATAAAGTGGAGTGATCAGCTCCCAGAAGTTGTGAAAGGCATGTATAGCACACAGTACCAGTCACCAGACAGATATCATAAACATAATCATAGTTAAATCCACTAAACAGATCAGATCTAGGATGCATCCATACGCCCCCACAGAAATCAGATTGGCCATAATAAATCATATCATAAGTGTGCACATAATATAACAGAAAGGGGACGGTGTAGCCAAATCACTAGGGCCACACACTAGTCATGCCAGTGGTGCATCACAGACACGCCCATGGTACCTCCATAGGTAGGGAAACAGAAATGGCTCGGGTATCAAACTAAGAGTCAAGTCTCATATCATACAAAAGGTCATATAGCAAAGGTGTATCTCAGAATCGTATCAAGGTTCAATCAAAGGGAACATAGCAATGGCTTGGGGAATCTTAAGTGTATCATATGTCCAAAATCATAATAGCATAATGGAGCCTTTACTGAAAAGGCAGAGTATCCGTACCTTATTGCAAGCACAGAAAATAGAAACAAACTCAGAAAACAGATGTGGCTCAGGACCTCTCCTTCTTCACACCTAGAGGAGAAAGGGGGAATCATAATTCATTCTTTCCATTTTAAGTAACTTTCCATTTTAAGTAACTTTCCATTTTTAGCAGGTTTCCATAAATAGTAAGTTTCCACTTTTAGAAAGTTTCCATATTTAGAAAGTTGAATCATTATTAATGGAAATAAGGTATCTTTTAATCTTTTTACTCATTTGGTCCTTAGGGTTTCATAACTTGCATTTTATACCCTTTACTTTCCAAAATTACACTTTAACCCTTTTAGTATTCAAAGTTACACATTAAACCCTCAACTTATCCATTTTATACAATGAGCACTTATTTTATCATATTATACGAATGGATACTCAAGTATTCATAATTTACACATTAAGTCCCTCAAGTTATTAAAGTTACATATTTAACCCTTTAATTTACAATTTCAACTTTTAAATATCAATAATTACATATTATGCCCTTAAGTTATCAAAATGACACATAACCCCCTGAATATATTAAATTACTCAAAACAGCTCCAAGTTTCCAGAAATTACATGTTTAGTCCCTCTCTTTTAATTATTTTCAAAACAAACCCTAATTAGGTTTAAAATACATTTTAATCCCTTAAAATATAAAAATTACACATGGTACCCTTAGGTTACATTTTATTCGAATAGTGTACAGTCCAAAATAAGTTCTAAAAATAACCCTTTAGTTTTAAAAGTTACAAAACTCACCCAAACCTTTTTATCACAAATCGTATAACATAAAATAACAAGATTAAAAACCCTAACCAACTCTAATTCATTTTTAATCATTACCTCATCATTAATTATCATTTATTATCACAAAACAAACCTTAGATCACAAACCCTAGTCCCACGAATTTATTTTCTTTTTCTTTTATACGATTTAATCACAAATTCAACAAATCAAAATAAATTCGAAATACATGATTTAGGCCATGACAATTCTTTCCAACATTTTTCCAGATCATATTACATCATAATAAGCCTATAATAATTTTATTAATAATTATTCTGGATCGGATCATATATTTTGCAAAAAAACACGTTTTTAGGGTTTTAAATTACGAAAATGATATAGATCATGCATGGATCGAAACAACCAGTTTAGATGATGTTTATATGATGTAAGGGACCTGAGAAAAATACCAAACCAAGATTCGAACGTGGGAAAAAGGCTGCACAATTTGTTGTATACGCGTATGATCCAAATCGAACCAAAAATGACCACGACTCCAAAAGCTTCTTCACGACCTTTCCAACATTTTTCCCAGAGTATATATGATATGAGGATTAGGAGAAAAATTATAAACGAATTTTAGAGAGGTCGAATAAATCAGAATCGATATTACCTTGTTTTTAGGGTTCGACAAAGGAAACCAAGATCACGATCGTACCAGGCTTTAGCAATTCGAATGGGTATTTTTCTGGGACTCTTTGGATGTTATTTGATCACAGAAAATTGATTAGAACATATGGGGTGGTCGAATGGAGGCCAAAGGGATTTTTGTTTGTGTGTTGTGTAAGTCGGCAATTTAGGGTTTTGTGGGAGAAATATGGTTTGACTTATAAATTAAGAAAACGTGTGAGGGGGGGGGAGGAAAAGGACCAGAATTTCGGATATTTTAGTTGGCAAAATAATTTTGGTGATTAACTTCCATATTTACACAAATTAAATCAAAATAAATCTCTTTAAAAGTCATTTTATTCCACTCGGCCCTTTAGGGGTATTTTGGTAATTTTACCACTGGTACAAATGTTAAATGAAGTTGTTAAAATTATTTGGATACATAACTTGTGCATTGTTAGGAGTTTAGGATTTATTTGGATACTTAATAAGCTTTTAATTAACTTTTAAATATGTAGGGGCATTTTGGTCTTTTCACATGTTCTCAGATTTTAGGTGTTACAACTTCTTCCCCTCTAAAAAGAAAAATTTCGTCCTCGAAATTTGAAAAGAATCAGAAATGAAACGAATCGAAACATAACGGAGACATACCAGATCAGAATACAAAGTGAGGATAACTAGCTCGAATAGACTCCTCGGTTTCCCAGGTAGCTTCTCGCTCTGGGTGGTTCCGCCAAAGAATCTTAACGAAAGGAATAACTTTACGCCTCATAACCCGCTCTTGGCGATCAAGAACAGCTTCCGGCTCCTCCGGAAGAGACATATCAGGCTGAATCTGATCGAAAGGATAGGACACCACATGCAAAGGATGGTAATTGTATCCCCTCAGAAGAGATACATGAAAAACGTCGTGAACATGTGATAACTGCGGAGGAAGAGCCAAACGATACGAAACCTCTCCAACGCGCTCCAAAATCTCAAACGGTCCAATAAATCGAGGACTAAGCTTGCCCTTGATCCCGAAACGTTTAACTCCACGAAACGGCGAAACTTTAAGGAATACCCGATCGCCAACGCGAAACTCTAAGTCACGCCGATGCTTATCAGCATAACTCTTTTGACGCGCACGTGCTTCCTTCAACTTTTCCCTAGCAACGTCCACTTTCTCGGTAGCAATCTGAACTAACTCCGGACCTTCAATAATACGTTCACCAACCTCATTCCAACAAACTGGAGCTCTGCACTTCCTACCATACAACATCTCGAAAGGAGCCATACGAATACTTGCGTGCCAGCTGTTATTGTATGCAAACTCAACCAAACACAAATATTCGTCCCAGTTACCAGTCCACTCTAAAGCACATGCCCTCAACATATCCTCTAATGTCTGGATGGTCCTCTCCGACTGACCATCTGTCTGAGGGTGAAAAGCCGTGCTGAACTTAAGGCGCGTACCCCATGCCTTATGCAATCCCTTCCAGAAACGAGATGTAAACCGTGGGTCTCTATCTGATATGATAGCCGTAGGCATACCATGAAGTCTAACAATCTCTTGCTGAAACACGTCCGCCAACTTACTAATTCCGTAGTTCACCCGAATAGGGAGAAAGTGAGCCGACTTGGTTAGTCGATCAACCACCACCCAAATCGCATCATGCTTCTTACTGGTAAGAGGTAAACCTGTAACGAAATCCATGGAAATCTCCTCCCATTTCCACTTCGGAATCTCTAACGGCTGTAATAACCCACTCGCTCTTTGATGCTCGATCTTTACTTGCTGGCAAGTCAAACACTTCGATACAAACAACGCCACATCATGTTTCATACCATTCCACCAAAAATGTTGTTTAAGATCCCTGTACATCTTGGTAGAACCAGGATGAATAGTGAACGGGGAACTATGAGCCTCTGATAGAATAGTCTCTCGAAGTTCCGGATCGTTAGGAATGCAAAGACGATCCTCAAACCAAACCACACCAAATTCGTCAACTCTGAACTCTGACGGTTTGCCTTCCTCAACATTTTGAACTATAGACCACAACTCACCATCCTCTTTCTGAGCTTCCCTTATTCGCAAGATAAGATTGGACTCAACTTTAAGACTAGCCCAATAACCATCCTGACCTCGAATACAGAACTCCACATCAAGAAGCTCTAAGTCATGCAAAACACGAGGATCAAACTCTAAACTCGCAACCATACCAGACTTCCTACTAAGAGCATCCGCGACTACATTCGCCTTACCGGGATGATACTGAATATTAACATCATAGTCCTTCAGAAGTTCTAACCACCGCCTCTGTCTCATATTCAGTTCCTTTTGAGTGAAAATGTATTTAAGACTCTTGTGATCGGTGAAAATGTCACAAGACTCTCCATACAAATAATGACGCCAAATCTTTAGCGCGAAAACCACAGCCGCTAACTCAAGATCATGTGTCGGATAGTTCAACTCGTGAGGTTTCAACTGCCTTGAAGCATAAGCAATTACTTTCCCATGTTGCGTCAACACACATCCCAAACCTTTCTTCGATGCATCACTATATATTTGAAAACCACCTGAACCAGATGGAAGAGTCAAAATAGGTGCAGACACTAAACGTTTCTTCAACTCCTCGAAACTACTTTCCCTCTCATCAGTCCAAACAAACTTCTCTCCTTTCCTCATCAATTGTGTTAAAGGCAAAGCGAGACGCGAAAAGCCTTCAACAAATCTCCTATAATACCCAGCAAGACCCAGAAAACTCCTTACTTCCGTCACGTTTGTAGGTCTCGGCCATTTTGTGATAGCCTCAACCTTCGCAGGGTCCATAGTAATACCGTCCGCAGAAACAATGTGACCCAAGAAAGCTACTCGATCTAACCAAAACTCGCATTTCGAAAACTTCGCATATAATCTCTGCTGTCGAAGAACCTCCAAAACCATACTAAGATGTTGCTCGTGTTCCTCCTCGGACTTAGAATACACAAGGATGTCATCAATGAAGACAATGACGAACTTATCGAGGAATTCGTGAAATACCCGGTTCATAAGGTCCATGAAAACTGCAGGAGCATTGGTCAACCCGAAAGGCATAACCAAGAATTCATAATGACCGTACCGAGTTCGAAATGCCGTTTTAGGAACATCTTGCTCCCTCACCCGAAGTTGGTGATAACCGGACCTCAGATCAATCTTAGAGAAATGCCTCGCTCCTTGCAATTGGTCAAATAGATCATCGATGCGTGGAAGAGGGTAACGGTTACGGATTGTGATACGGTTAAGTTCCCGATAATCAATACAAAGACGCATGCTTCCATCCTTCTTCTTAACAAACAATACGGGAGCACCCCATGGAGACACACTCGGACGAATGAATCCACTATCTAACAGTTCTTGCAATTGCTCCTTCAGTTCTTTCAATTCGATCGGTGCCATACGGTATGGAGCTTTAGATATGGGTTCAGCACCCGGAATCAGATCGATACTGAACTCAATTTCTCGAACAGGAGGAATACCAGGAAGTTCATCTGGAAACACATCAGTAAAATCGCGCACAACGCGAATACTATCAATGCTCGGAACATCCACAGAAGTATCCTTGATAGAAGCAAGGAAACCAATACAGCCATGTGAAATCAGTGTCCGGGCTTTCATAGCCGAAATGATCTTTACAGACTTCAGAGGTTGTGAACCAGAATAGACAAAATCAGGATGATGAAGATTACCAAAGATCACTTTACGAGCATAACAATCAATGGTCGCTTTATGAGCAGCCAACCAGTCCATGCCCAGAATAATATCAAAGTCAATCATATCGATGGGAAGAAGGTTCGCAGCACGAATACGATCATCGAAACGAAGAGGGCAATTCACATACTCAACATCAATAATCACATGAGTTTTCATCGGAGTAGCAATAGATATACGGTTCATTAGTTGTGTTGGGGTTATGTTTATTTTATTTGCAAGTGTAGTAGATATTATGGAATGTGTAGCACCGGTGTCAAATAAAACAAAGACAGTACGATCTCCAATATAAAGAAAGCCCGTAATAGTACCTGAGGAACCAGCTGCCTGATCACGAGTCATAGAGTAAACCCTGCCTGAATTAGGAGCAGTCCTATCATCAATCTTAGGTCCACCAGTCTTCTTCTTAGGGCAGTCGATGACTTTATGATGAGTAGATCCACACCCGAAACAACCACCAGAAGCTCTATAACAAGGACCCGGATGAGTCTTCCCACAAGAAGGACATGTAGGAGGAGGGGGTAGAGCTTCAATCTTCTTCTGACCCGACGATCCCGACTGCTGATACTGCTGAGAGTCCCTACGTCGGTTGTTATTATTCTGCCCTTGACGATCACCTCCATACCTACCAGTATCCCGGCGATCCTGGTTCCTGTAATCCTGTTGTCTATTATTATAACCACGGTCCTGACGACCCCTCTGATCATACCCCTGGTCCTGTCGACCCCGAGAATCCTGCCTATGGTCCTGCCGACCATGACTACGAGAATCCACCCTGTTACCATCCCTATCACGCTTATAAGACACCCGATCCGCATGCAGTAACTCAATGTTGCGGGCGGCATCCTGCACTCCAGCAACATCCTCAAAAGTAGTGTTAACGATCTTGTCCAAAACCCACTTCTTCAAAGCCCACTTAAAATGACGTGCCTGACGCACAGCATCACCAGTGACCTCTGGCCCAACAAAACTAGCCAAACGCAAGAATCTCTGCATAAACTCTCCGGATGACTCCTGATCACCCTGACGAATCGACCCGTACTCTCTCTCATACCTTAACTGTTCAGCCATAGGAAGATACTGTCTGTAAAATGCCTCAATGAAATCAGCCCACGAACAAGTCTCAGCAAAATCACCTCCTTTAGCCTGAACAAGAGCAGTCCACCAGTTCTGAGCATCACCTTCCAATTTGAATGTAGCCAAACGAGTCTTAAACTCGTCACCACATCCCAGAACACGAAACAATTTCTCAACGTGTGTGATCCAGTCCTCCGCTTCATGGGGAGTAGCAGCGGACTTGAATGTGAGAGGCTTGAGCTTGTTAAACCTCTCGATCCACACATGGATACCAGTTGGGGGATCATGAGGTTGAGCATTAGCATTAGGTTGAGCATTGGGTGGAGTATTAGGTCTAGCACCACTACCAGAAGGACTCGGCCCATTCCTGAGGTTATTGGCCACTTCAGTCACTACTCGTGGAAGAGCAGCTTCCAAAGCAGCGTTAATCATAGCTTGGAAATCGGGGGCATCATCATCCCCATCAGTGTACTGAGTAAAGCGGGTGTTCACCATCTGAATAATCATGGAAAGGGATTAGCAAAACATAAGAGAAAATAAGCACGGAATGGAAGACGAAGCAGAAACCTATGCTACCCAAAACCTCACCAGTCAAACCTAAAGTCTTAAGGGTCAAATCCTAAGGTCCATAAGACTCACAGGCCATGTTTATGTATTACAGGTCGCAGCCTGGGCTCTGATACCATAATTGTAACACCCCAACCCGACAAGGGTAGAAGTGCCACAAGAATGGTGACATATCAAAGCATACATACATAATATCATACACAGCGGAAGTCTTAAACATAATTCAATAAGAAAGACCAAGCCAACACAGCTTAAGTCAAAGTACATAAGTTCAATGATGAAGAAATAATCCAAAGGAAATAAGAACATAATCCAAATCCAAAGTCATAACATAGGGTGGTCATCTAAGGTAAAAGCTCCAACACAAGCTCTAACTCTCATCCCATAGCAAAAGCCCAGCTCCTAGCTTAGATACCTGCCGCAGGGAAAAGGAAATGCGGCTGAGCTTAAAAAGCCCAGTGAACAGATACATAAACAAAGCAACGATAATGAAATAGAACGGAAATATAGTGCAGTGGGGAAGATCATAAGGAATAAACAAATGAATAATAGAAATGAAAGAATAGGATAGTCATCTACCACGAGCCCAGAAACATATCATATCATATCATATAAGCCGTCAATATCATAATCTCATAATCAGAGGGGATACCTCTCAGGCAACCAGATAATATGAGGGGTGACCTCATGTATCATAAAGTGGAGTGATCAGCTCCCAGAAGTTGTGAAAGGCATGTATAGCACACAGTACCAGTCACCAGACAGATATCATAAACATAATCATAGTTAAATCCACTAAACAGATCAGATCTAGGATGCATCCATACGCCCCCACAGAAATCAGATTGGCCATAATAAATCATATCATAAGTGTGCACATAATATAACAGAAAGGGGACGGTGTAGCCAAATCACTAGGGCCACACACTAGTCATGCCAGTGGTGCATCACAGACACGCCCATGGTACCTCCATAGGTAGGGAAACAGAAATGGCTCGGGTATCAAACTAAGAGTCAAGTCTCATATCATACAAAAGGTCATATAGCAAAGGTGTATCTCAGAATCGTATCAAGGTTCAATCAAAGGGAACATAGCAATGGCTTGGGGAATCTTAAGTGTATCATATGTCCAAAATCATAATAGCATAATGGAGCCTTTACTGAAAAGGCAGAGTATCCGTACCTTATTGCAAGCACAGAAAATAGAAACAAACTCAGAAAACAGATGTGGCTCAGGACCTCTCCTTCTTCACACCTAGAGGAGAAAGGGGGAATCATAATTCATTCTTTCCATTTTAAGTAACTTTCCATTTTAAGTAACTTTCCATTTTTAGCAGGTTTCCATAAATAGTAAGTTTCCACTTTTAGAAAGTTTCCATATTTAGAAAGTTGAATCATTATTAATGGAAATAAGGTATCTTTTAATCTTTTTACTCATTTGGTCCTTAGGGTTTCATAACTTGCATTTTATACCCTTTACTTTCCAAAATTACACTTTAACCCTTTTAGTATTCAAAGTTACACATTAAACCCTCAACTTATCCATTTTATACAATGAGCACTTATTTTATCATATTATACGAATGGATACTCAAGTATTCATAATTTACACATTAAGTCCCTCAAGTTATTAAAGTTACATATTTAACCCTTTAATTTACAATTTCAACTTTTAAATATCAATAATTACATATTATGCCCTTAAGTTATCAAAATGACACATAACCCCCTGAATATATTAAATTACTCAAAACAGCTCCAAGTTTCCAGAAATTACATGTTTAGTCCCTCTCTTTTAATTATTTTCAAAACAAACCCTAATTAGGTTTAAAATACATTTTAATCCCTTAAAATATAAAAATTACACATGGTACCCTTAGGTTACATTTTATTCGAATAGTGTACAGTCCAAAATAAGTTCTAAAAATAACCCTTTAGTTTTAAAAGTTACAAAACTCACCCAAACCTTTTTATCACAAATCGTATAACATAAAATAACAAGATTAAAAACCCTAACCAACTCTAATTCATTTTTAATCATTACCTCATCATTAATTATCATTTATTATCACAAAACAAACCTTAGATCACAAACCCTAGTCCCACGAATTTATTTTCTTTTTCTTTTATACGATTTAATCACAAATTCAACAAATCAAAATAAATTCGAAATACATGATTTAGGCCATGACAATTCTTTCCAACATTTTTCCAGATCATATTACATCATAATAAGCCTATAATAATTTTATTAATAATTATTCTGGATCGGATCATATATTTTGCAAATAAACACGTTTTTAGGGTTTTAAATTACGAAAATGATATAGATCATGCATGGATCGAAACAACCAGTTTAGATGATGTTTATATGATGTAAGGGACCTGAGAAAAATACCAAACCAAGATTCGAACGTGGGAAAAAGGCTGCACAATTTGTTGTATACGCGTATGATCCAAATCGAACCAAAAATGACCACGACTCCAAAAGCTTCTTCACGACCTTTCCAACATTTTTCCCAGAGTATATATGATATGAGGATTAGGAGAAAAATTATAAACGAATTTTAGAGAGGTCGAATAAATCAGAATCGATATTACCTTGTTTTTAGGGTTCGACAAAGGAAACCAAGATCACGATCGTACCAGGCTTTAGCAATTCGAATGGGTATTTTTCTGGGACTCTTTGGATGTTATTTGATCACAGAAAATTGATTAGAACATATGGGGTGGTCGAATGGAGGCCAAAGGGATTTTTGTTTGTGTGTTGTGTAAGTCGGCAATTTAGGGTTTTGTGGGAGAAATATGGTTTGACTTATAAATTAAGAAAACGTGTGAGGGGGGGGGAGGAAAAGGACCAGAATTTCGGATATTTTAGTTGGCAAAATAATTTTGGTGATTAACTTCCATATTTACACAAATTAAATCAAAATAAATCTCTTTAAAAGTCATTTTATTCCACTCGGCCCTTTAGGGGTATTTTGGTAATTTTACCACTGGTACAAATGTTAAATGAAGTTGTTAAAATTATTTGGATACATAACTTGTGCATTGTTAGGAGTTTAGGATTTATTTGGATACTTAATAAGCTTTTAATTAACTTTTAAATATGTAGGGGCATTTTGGTCTTTTCACATGTTCTCAGATTTTAGGTGTTACACCACCAGTTACACTGCTTGGACCCCAACAAGCCCAGAATACTCCACCAGTTACACCACTTATACCTTTGTCTCAAACCGCAACCCAACAGCCCCAGTCCACGTTCTTTGTTACACCGCTTGGACCCACACCACCAACCGAACATATGTGTAACTCAAACCCGGTTTCGGTTCACCCCATGATTACTCGTTTTCGTGTCGGGTCTAATCGCCCTTCCGATCGTCATAATCGAAATGTTACCACTATTTATCCTTTACCTAAGTCTTATAATGAAGCGTTTCATGATTCTAATTGGTAACTTGCTATACATAATGAATATAATGCATTACTTGGATACTTGGGCCGCAACCCACGAATGCCGGTATATTGTTCGTTCGATGTGGTTATTTCGAAACAAGTATTTGGCAGATGGTACTCTTAGCCGCTACATGGCTCATTTTGTGGCGAATGGCAGCACACAGGTTTCTAGTATTGATGTTGATGAGACCTTTAGTCCAATTGTTAAACCGGCCACCATTCGGACTGTTCTTAGCCTTGCTATTTCTCGACAATGGCATGTTCATCAGCTCGATGTCAAGAATGCATTTTTACATGAAGGCTTATTAGAGAGGTTTATATGCATCAACCAACAGGTTTTCGGGACCCACAATGTCCTAATCATGTTTGTTTACTGCAACGATCTCTTTATAGGCTTAAGCAGGTTCCTCGGGCTTGGTTTCAACGTTTTGCTGCTTATATTACACGTTTTGGTTTTTGTCATAGTCGTTGTGACTCATCTTTATTATACACAGACAGGGAACTAACACTGATTATCTTCTTCTATATGTTGATGACATTGTCTTGACTGCCTCTTCTACAATTTTATTATAAGGGACTATTACTTTTCTACATCAAGAGTTTCTAAGACTGACCTTGGATCTCTTAATTATTTCCTGGGCATTTCTGTAAAATGTAGCACGTCTAGGATGTTCTGTCTCTGTGTAAGTATGCAGCTGACATTCTTGAGCGGGCTCATATGTTTCGTTGAAAAATCTGTGTCGGACCCCTGTTGATACTAAATCTAAGTTAGGGGTAAATGGGATCTGATTTCCGATCCGACTTTATATCGTAGCCTTGCGGGGGCTCTTCAGTACCTTACTTTTACTTGTCTTAATATATCTTATATTGTGCAGCAGATTTGTTTATATATGCATGATCCGAAGGAGCCTCATTTTTCTGCTCTCAAGAGGATTCTGTAGTATGTTCGGGGTACTTTAAATTATGGATTACAGTTATACTCATCGTTGACCACGTCTTTAGTTGCATACTCAAATGCGGACTAGGCGGGTTGCCCTACAACTCGTCGTTCGACATCAGGAGATTGTGTGTTTGTTGGCAACAATTTACTTTCATGGTCATTAACGCGACATGTTACTCTATCCCGATCTAGTGCCGAGGCTGACTATAGGGGTGTTGCTAATACTGTTGTTGAGACTTGTTGGTTACGAAATTTGTTACGGAAGCCTCATATACCTTTAGTCTCGGCTGCATTAGTATATTGTGATAATGCTAGTGCGGTCTACATATCCTCCAACCCTATTCACCATCAACGCACGAAGCATATTGAGATTTATAGTCACTTTGTTCGTGATTTGGTTGCTACTGGTTATGTTCAGGTTCTTCATGTGCCTTTACGTTATTAGTTTGCGGATATCTTTACTAAGGGCTTAACAACAACATTGTTAATGAGTTTCGTTCCAGTTTGTGTGTTCGTCCTTCTCCCACTCTAACTGCGGGCAGCTGTTAAACTATTGTTATTATTTAGTCGTTATATTTTATGGGCTTAATCCATGTTTAGTGGTTTCTAAAATAATCTTAAGGTTATTATATATTGTATTTGATAATTGATGAAATGCAAGCAAATTATTATTCCAACAGACATCCCCCTCCCTTTTTTTTTTCTTTTTTATTTTTTGTATTTTATTTATTTATTTATTTTTATAATTCTTGAACCTTGAGAAGCTAGATTTTTTTATTGTAGTAATGTTAGTGTACGATCACTACCTCAGTGCCCACCGGCCACCACCACCACTGACCGCTGATTATTAGATCAGCCGCGAGTGCTTATTTACAAATCCACGTACACCACATGTATGTGGACACATGATAAACCGACCTTTTATTTCTTTTTCAACGTTATTATTATAGCAACAATGACAAGTCATGCAACCTGACGAGCACATCCAACACCCTGCTACTTGTCGATTATTGCGTGTTGTCACATTTATTGGCCTTTGACATCTTTTTAAAATTAAAAGATAAAGATTCAGTGGATCGATAACAACAAATGGTTCCTTCTGCTTTTGTATTATCTTTTGTCGTCGGTGATAGTGTGATGTCAAGAAAATACTATAGCTAAAGCTAATAATTAATTACGTTGTCTTAATTAATTATATCATGATTCGTATTGTATAATTTTCTAACTAAAACGAGCATGCCAAGATAGAACTACGTATATGAGACCACTTAAAGTTTACAACTACGCACTAATTTACTTAATTTTCTTATAATAGCTTTTAATTACCTTGCATCTTTCGTGATTGAATTACTAAAACTAAAAATCTATGAATATGCCTTCACTAAATATCAGAACTGAGTAGGAAATAACATAACGCCGCTTATAATATACCTTCGCTAATTTGATAATTTTATGGATACCTTTTGTCAAAAGGATATTTGTTTATAATAATTGGAGAATATAATGGACGTGGCGTCACCTAAACTGCATGTTTGGCAACCCACTCCCGCCGCCCAAATAAGATACTTCTCACATATCATTGTCGGCATTAAAATTAAAATAACAAATACCCTCAAGGTTTCTTATTGAGTAAATTGCATAAATCGTCCCTAAACTTTGGCAAGATTGCATGTTTCGTCCCAACCATTACGAAAGTGCAGAAATCGTCCATGTGGAAAACCTTTGAGCAAATTTTCGTCCCTAAACTTTTGCAAGATTGCATGTTTCGTCCCAGACAAATTGCATGTTTCGTCCCAATCAGGGACGAAAATTTACTCAAAGGTTTTCCACAGGGACGATTTATGCACTTTCGAAATGGTTGAGACGAAACTTGCAATCTGGCCAAAGTTTAGGGACGATTTATGCAATTAACTCTTTTCTTATTTAGTTTAAATTATCGTTATTGACTGACTATATGGACTAAATTTCATCCCATTTAGTTTATATATGGGGGACGTTTACTTTTTTAGGAGGAAAGTGCGAAATATATCCATGTAGTTTACACATTTTGGTATTTTATATCCTTGTTAAAAATTTTTGGCAACATACATTTCTCGTTAGGTAAATGTTTGCCACAATACAACTCTTGTTAACAATGAGGACTAACGGTGCAAATTTTTTTCTCCTTTATCTCTTAACGAGACTGAAAATATTACACTGTTAGCCTTCCTTAGCCAAAAATTTGCACCGTTAGTCCTCTTTTTGATTTTTTTTTTTTTTTTTTTTTTTTTTGTACATTTTATCCGTTTTTTATACTTTTTATCCGTTTTTTGTCAGTTTTTTTTCACTTTTTTGTACGTTTTATTAGTTTTTTAAATTTTTTATCCGTTTTTTGTACGTTTTATCAATTTTTTACGTTTTTATCCGTTTTTTGTACGTTTTAATCCGTTTTTTGTTCGTTTTATCAGTTTTTTAACTTGTTTATCCGTTTTTTGTCCGTTTTTTTTCCATTTTTTTGTACGAAGGAAACGTACAAAAAATGGATAAAAAGTTAAAAAAAAACTGATAAAATACGAATGAAACGTACAAAAAATAGATAAAAACATAAAAAAAAACTGATAAAACGTACAAAAAACGGAAAACAACTTACAAAAAATAGATAAAACATACAAAAAACGGAGTAAAACATTAAAAAAAACCGATAAAATGTTCAAAAAATGAATAAAAACATAGAAAAACTGACAAAAAATGGATAAAAACATAAAAAAAAAAAAACTGATAAAATACAGATGAAACGTACAAAAAATGGATAAAAACGTAAGAAAAACTAATAAAACGTACAAAAAACGGAAAATAACTGACAAAAAATGTATAAAACGTACAAAAAACGGATTGAAACATTAAAAAACTGATAAAACGTACAAAAAACGAGAAAAAAATGACAAAAAACGGATAAAACGTAAAAAACGAAAAAAAAAAAAACCTAAAAAAGATGACTAACGGTGCAAATGTTTGGCTAACGAAGGCTAACGGTGTAATATTTTCAGTCTCGTTAAGAGATAACGGAGAAAAAATTTGCACTGTTAGTCCTCATTGTTAACGAGGGATGTATTGTGGCAAACGTTTGCCTAACAGAGGATGTATATTGCCAAAAGTTTTTTTACAAGGATATAAGATGCCAAAATGTGTAAACGACAGGGATGTATTTTACAGTTTCCTCTTTTTTAGTGTAAAGGAATATGGCCTTATAATATTTAAGAGTAAACTACACCAAAAAAAGTGCACCGTCCATCCTTAACTGTGAAACGTTATGTATCGTTAGTCCCTCACTCTAACTGGCATCACTAACGGTCGTTATACCTCACCCACTCAAGGGTATTTCAGTCTTTTCCCAATTATAAGGACCAACGGTGTAATTTACTCTTTTATTTATTTATTTAACTGTTAATAAATAATAATTTTGATACATTTAATATTTTTCGTCCGTTTATTTACTTTCTCATCAGATTTTTTACGTTTTCGGATGAATTTTTACGTTTTTGTCTGACTTTTTACGTTTTCGTCAGATTCTTTACGTTTTTGTCTGTTATTTTACGTTTTCATCCGATATCATTTTATGTTTTCGTACGATTTTTTACGTTAGCGTTTGCTATTTTACGTTTTTGTCTGACTTTTTATGTTTTCGTCAGATTTTTTATCTTTTCGTCTGTTTTTTACGTTTTCATCCGATTGTTTACGTTTTCGTCAGATTTTTTATGTTTTCATCCAATTTTTTTAGATTTCGTCTGATTTTTACCTTTTCGTCATTTTTCGTCCGTTTATTTACGTTTTCATTAGATTTTTTACGATTTCGGCTGATTTTTTATCTTTTTGTCTGATTTTTAACGTTTTCGTCAGATTCTTTACGTTTTCGTCTGTTTTTTTACATTTTCATCCGATATTATTTTACATTTTCGTCTGATTTTTTACGTTTGCGTTTGATATTTTACGTTTTTGTCTGACTTTTTATGTTTTCGTCAGATTCTTTACGTTTTCGTATGTTTTTAACATTTTCATCTAATTCTTTACGTTTTTGTCTGACTTTTTATGTTTTCGGACGAAAACATTAAAACAGACGAAATTGTAAAAAATCTAACGAAAACATAAAAAGTCAGACAAAAGCGTAAAATATCAAACGCAAACGTAAAAAATTAGACGAAAACGTAAAATAATATAGGATGAAATCGTAAAACAACAGAAGAAAACGTAAAGAATCTGACGAAAACGTAAAAAATAAGACAAAAACATAAAAAATCAGCCGAAAACGTAAAAAATCTGATAAAAACATAAATAAACGGACGAAAAATGACGAAAAGGTAAAAATCGGAGGAAAACGTAAAATAATATCGGATGAAAACGTAAAAAAATAGACGAAAACGTAAAGAATTTGACGAAAACGCAAAAAATCAGACAAAAACGTAAAAA
This sequence comes from Artemisia argyi, assembly GCA_030686995.1. NCBI lineage: Eukaryota > Viridiplantae > Streptophyta > Magnoliopsida > Asterales > Asteraceae > Artemisia > Artemisia argyi. The sequence goes on from CM060691.1 coordinate 125,696,066, forward strand.
ATCCGCCGAAAACGTAAAAAATCTGATGAAAACGTAAATAAACGAACGAAAAATATTAAACGTATGGAAATTATTATTTATTAATAGTTAAATAAATAAATAAATAAATAAAAGAGTAAATTACACCGTTGGTCCTTATGGTTGGGAAAAGACTGAAATACCCTCGAGTGGATGAGATATAACGACCGTTAGTGATGCCAGTTAAAGTGAGGGACTAACGATACATAACGTTTCGCAGCTAAGGATGGATGGTGCACTTTTTTCGGTCAAAGGACGAAACTTGTCGGTAAACGCATACCACAAGAACGAATGGTGTATTTTACTCAATCTTTAATGTAGGAAGACTCATCAAATCTTTTCTCTTTTCTTATAAAAAACTAATTAAACCCCTTATATCTAAAGTATTTAATTTAATAAACAACCCGATATACAAGCAAAAGTTATGACGTCTCATGCTTTATAAAAACTTCAGTTTATTAAAAAGAGATTACATTAATATCAGTAAACGAACCTTGGAATCATATATATAACTCCATTTACAATTGTTATAGTATTTACTTTAATGTAAATAAATATCACAATACGTCGGTCACTCTGGCTGCAAATGCATGGTGGCCAAATTCTACCTTTTCATCCTATTAAATATAATTTGACAATAAGTAGGGAGTATTAAAGTTGTATAACTATATTAAGAGAGAATTGCAAAAATCGTCTCTAAAGTTTGGCCAAATTGCATGTTTCGTCCCGGAAGTTTGGAAAGTGCAAGAATCGTCTCTGTGGGAAACTTTTGAGGCAAAAATCGTCCCTGACCTACTTCAAATGACTAAAATACCCCTGCCAAACTTTAGGGACGATTTTTGCAATTATCTCTTTTTCAGATTCTTACTCAAATGGTCCCTGTGCTTCGCTGGGCATTACAAATTTAGTCATAACGTTTTTTTTTTAATTTATTTATTTAACTATAAATATTAGTATTATTTTTTTATACGATTTCGTCCGTTTTTCTTTTGTTTTTGTCCGTTTTTCTTACGTTTTTGTCCGTTTTTCTCATGTTTTTTTCGTTTTCATACGTTTTTGTTCGTTTTTCTTACGTTTTTGTCCGTTCTTGTTACGTTTTTTTTTGTTTTCATACGTTTTTGTCCGTTTTTCCTACGTTTTTCCGCTTTCATAAGTTTTTGTTCGTTTTTCTTACGTTTTTGTCCGTTTTTCTCACGTTTTTTCTGTTTTCATACGTTTTTGTTCGTTTTTCTTACGTTTTTGTCCGTTCTTGTTACGTTTTTTCTGCTTTCATACGTTTTTGTTCGTTTTTCTTACGTTTTTGTCCGTTTTTCTCACGTTTTTTTCGTTTCCATACGTTTTTGTCCGTTTTTCTTACGTTTTTTACGCTTTCATACGTTTTTGTTCATTTTTCTTACGTTTTTGTCTGTTTTTCTCACGTTTGTCTGTTTTCATACGTTTTTGTTCGGTTTTCTTACGTTTTTGTCCGTTCTTGTTACGTTTTTTTCCGCTTTCAAACGTTTTTGTTCGTTTTTCTTACGTTTTTGTCCGTTCTTGTTACGTTTTTTCCGCTTTCATACGTTTTTGTTCGTTTTTCTTACGTTTTTGTCCGTTTTTCTCACGTTTTTTTCGTTTTCATACGTTTTTGTCCGCTTTTCTCAAGTTTTTCTTGTTTTCATACGTTTTTGTTCGTTTTTCTTACATTTTTGTCCGTTCTTGTTACAGTTTTTTTGTTTTCATACGTTTTTATTCGATTTTTTTGAAAAAATATTTTTCTAAAAAATTTATTAGAAAAAATATTTTTAAAAAACGTATGAAAACGAAAAAAATGCGAGAAAACGGACAAAAACGTAAGAAAAACGAACAAAAACGTATGAAAGCGGAAAAAACATAACAAGAACGGACAAAAACATAAGAAAAACGAACAAAAACGTATGAAAACCGAAAAAACGTGAGTAAAACAGACAAAAACGTAAGAAAAACGAACAAAAACGTATGAAAGCGGAAAAAACGGACAAAAACGTATGAAAACGAAAACAACGTGAGAAAAACGGACAAAAACGTAAGAAAAATGAACAAAAACGTATGAAAGCGGAAAAAACGTAACAAGAACGGACAAAAACATAAGAAAAACCAACAAAAACGTATGAAAATGGAAAAAAACGTGAGAAAAACGGACAAAAACGTAAGAAAAACGAACAAAAACGTATGAAAGCGGAAAAAACGTAGGAAAAACGGACAAAAACGTATGAAAACAAAAAAACGTAACAAGAACGGACAAAAACGTAAGAAAAACGAACAAAAACGTATGAAAACGAAAAAAACGTGAGAAAAACGGACAAAAACGTAAGAAAAACGGACAAAAACGAAAAAAAAAACGGACAAAAACGGACGAAATCGTATAAAAAAATAATACTAATATTTATTGTTAAATAAATAAATTAAAAAAAAAAAGTTAGGACTAAATTTGTAATGTCCAGCGAAGCACAGGGACCATTTGAGTAAGAATCTGAAAAAGAGAGAATTGCAAAAATCGTCCCTAAAGTTTGGCAGGGGTATTTTAGTCATTTGAAGTGGGCCAGGGACGATTTTTGCCCCAAAAGTTTCCCACATGGACGATCCTTGCACTTTCCAAACTTTCGGAACGAAACGTGCAATTTGGCCAAACTTTAGGGACGATTTTTGCAATTATCTCCTATATTAACTTACAAACTAAATAATGATAAACAAATCACCATTTTATCAACTTAAACAAATAGCACATAATTAAGTTGATACTCATTTTATAATATTGGGACGGCTGATAATTTGCAATAAAATCACAATACTATCTACATGAAATTCAAATTCGTAAAATTCACAAGCATTACATAGAAAATAGGAGAGGTTAATTTAGTTTGGATTAACAAAAACATCAAAAAAACCCAAAGCATGATCTCAAAAAACATAGAAAATAGAATGTCCATAACATTCTTTAAATCTTGAAAAATATGTGTTACCTTAATTATGTTAAGGAAGATAGTTAAGTTGATGATGATCTTGATCTTCAGCATTCCATTGACTTTGATTCCAAAAAGACAGATCATTAACTGTTCCTGTTAAATCAAACAACCCTTCATCCGATGGATTAATAAACATCGAACTCGATCGCATTTCTGGCATCTTCAAATGTGCATCCGTCCATTGAATCTCGTTTTCTTGATGCGTTTGAAACATGCCCATATCCTGTGAAGAAGATTGTTTCGATTGATTCAGAGTTATCTGATCATCATTTGTGACTTGATTGAAACTAAGCATCGTCCCTTGGGTCGAATTACTTGATACATCTGTTTTGTTCGTATTTGTAGTAGCTGCATGGTTCGAGCTAGCGTTGCTTGAGTGTCCGGAATTAGATGACTTGTAGTCCACGGTACTGGAACTAGTGATACTAGTTTTGGTTTTAGTTTTAGATTTAGATTTAGGTTTACTAGAGCGTTTGGTTTTACGAATACCGCCACCAACAGGAACGTTACGAAGGACACCACCTTTAGTCCAATACCTACGGCAGTTTTTGCAATAATGACGAGGTTGAGATAAGTTGTAGTTGTTGTAGTAACAGAATTTTGTGTTTAATGACTCGCAACGCGGGCATTTTGTGTTGTGGAATCGTTGGTTAGCGTCTCCGGTGAAGAACCGCCCTACGCCACCGTGGGTGTTGATTGGTTGTATATTTTGCATTTGTTTGGTTCTCGTTTCTGTTTAATTTGTCGAATGGTTTCATTATAAGTGTTTGTGTGGGTAGATAACTAGATATGATGTGAGGAGTTTACTGATGTGACCCTATTGCAAGTGGAGAATGACAAGATAGTGGCATACTGGCATTGCTTAGAGTTAAAACATACTCCGTAGAAATTTATATTATTATCAAGTAACGCATGCAACAATCTCATTAAAAAGTTCATGTTCGTTTAATAACAATATTTCATGTTCGATTAGTTAAACAAACATAAATAAAAATTGTGTACTCTTATTTATGTTACAGGACGTTAATTAGGAGTTCGTTTATATTCATTTAATTTATTTGTTTAAATTCATATATTTTATTTTTAATTGTATACTTATAAAATTAGTTTATTTAAATAACACAACACTTATAAAAAAAATATTATGCGTAATTTAATAAAGCTTTTGTTTATTTTTCTACGTTCATTTATATTCGATCGTTTATTTTTGCTAGCGTTTTAATGAAGAACATAAATGAATATAATATGAACAACTCATCTTCCTAATAAACGAGTCGTTCAGACCCGAGCGATGCCCCGGGCTGTATATGATGGTATTAGCATGACATGAAAATTGTTGATGCCGTTATTCTGTTACTTTTAATTGAGGTTGAATCAAACACTCATAATACAATATATAATTCAGGTTGTCTCAGGACCCGTACAATGCACACAGCTTTTTTATTTGTTATTATAATTTATAAATGACTTCAAGCCAAAATTATGTTATTTTTTCCTTTCTATTCATTATTCAAGGTGATAACTCGTGCGACACACATGAGCTGTATAGAAGTTTTCAAAGTTTAATATCCGTCATTTATTTTCGTCATTTTATATTCGGGACGTATTTTTGTTATTGTATATATAAGTTGTCATGGTAGCATACATTTTGTAAGCATAATACGTATTTAAAATAGTTTATTGATATGTAATCTTTTAAAATTTATTTTTTACGTAATATTTTTTGTCTATTTATTTTTGTATTGACTCTATTGTTTTTTATTGGAACTAACTAATATTAATACATCGGGCTAAGTTATAACTATTTCTTATGATAGTTAACAATGCCCGTGCGATGCACATGGGCTGTATAGAAGTTTTCATAGATTTAAAATACGTGCGATGCACATGGGCTGTATAGAAGTTTTCATAGCGTAATATTCGGCATTTATTTTCGTCATTTTATATTTAAGTTGTCATGGTGTCACACATTTGCTAAGCTTTATACGTATTTAAAATACTTTATTGAGTTGCACATGTGTTGTATATAAGTTTTATATCATAATCTTCGGAACTTATTTTCGTCATTATATATCTAAGTTGTGTTAGTATCACATTTATAAGCATAACACACATTTAAAATAGTTTATTGACATTAAAAGAGTATATGTGAAAAGATGATGAGGCGAAAAATAAACCAATTTTAGGGGGTCATTTAAGCCCGGAATTGAATTTATTTGATCAAATATTGCCCTAAATCGTTTTTATTGTGATTTTAGGTACTTTGGGAGTGAAATCTGAAAAAGGAAGCAATTCAGACGTTTTTGAAGCATAAAAGTGAAGAAAACACCAAAGACTTAATTTTCCAAGCTGGGAACAGTGTGTGACGGCGTCAAGAGGAAGAAGGTGACGGCGTCAAGAGTAAAGATCATGACGACCCAGTACAGAAATGAAGGCGTCACAAAGAAGAGCATCAAGAGTTAAATGTGTGACGGCCTGCAAAAGTGGATAACATGACGGCGTCAGATGTAGATCAAGGCAGTCCGAGAATTATTTTGGCGGCGAGATGACGGCGTCACAAGGTTGTTCCTGACGCCATCAGCCTCTTATATCTATATATAGTTTTCTAATTTTCATTCATTAAGAGGAACAAGTTTGGAGAAATCCTAAGGCCGAACCACATACGTATTTTACAGCTTTTTCAAGGGTTTTCAGCCCTTGAATGCTTACATGTGCTATTGAGATAAGTATTCTTTTAATTCAATCAATATGTCTGTGTGTTGGTTGTCTATATCTTGTGCTTGTCTTGATTCCACCATGCTAGGCTAGATTTATCTTGTGTTTGCTTAGATCTAATGAAACCTAGATGTTGATTATGTGTTGATTACTTGTTTATGGTTGTATTGGATGAATGATTTTAATGTTAGGCATAAGAAAACTGGCAGATCTCCAATTGGTAACATGCTTGAACGTCTTAGGAAACATGAACCGATGTGTACTAGGTTTTATTGGTTGTATTTAATGCATGAGTAAATTCTAATGATCCCATGTTAGGAGCTTCTTAGCCGGCTCGACATAGGAGTGAAATAGGCACTCCTAGGATTGGGGAGTTAAGTACGCCACCCCATGAATGGTATTAAGGAATACAATCCGTCATCCACGCAACTATAACAAGTAATTAACGTGTAAAAGATATCTAGGGAGTAGTGAAATCTAAGTAAACACATTTCTCCACTTATTGCTCACAACCTTAGTTTAATTTAGTTTTATTTTCATTTTTAGTATTTTATTTTGATTGCATCTTTAGTATTGGGTTAGTTGACTAGCAACTAATTCTGCCCAAATCCTTCAAACCCGAGATATTTACTTGCTTTCAAAAAATATAAAAATACAAAAAGAATCATCTCTCATCTCTAGAACTAGTAATTAGGTTTTCTAATCCTAGCGACACTATTCCTAGCTGAACGATCAATCCCCCGGTACTTGTCATTATACTATACTACATCGATCAGGTACACTGCCTGGTGGGGGTTGTAAGCTTCTCAAGATCCCTTGAGAGGTAAAGCCTGGTGAAATCCCTACATACCAAGTTTTTGGCGCCGCAGCCCGGGGAATAGTTATTGTCTAGGTTAGAATCTCTTTTTATTAGGTCTACTTGCTAGATTCCTTTCTAGCAAGATTTTATTTTTATTTTTATTTTTAAATTTTCTTTAGTCTATCCCTTTCTTTGTGCCTTTGTTAGTAAATTAAGTTCATTGACTATTCCGTTGACCATTATGGAAAACGCGAATCCACCCCTTTCCCCTAGAGAAGTAGCTGTGTTACGTGAACAAATTGAGAGTGAGATTAGGGAACTTAGGGAGCTTAATAGGTTGATTAAAGTTGAGCTCAACCATGCATTTAGTGACCTAGCGACCGCCTTGTATTCAAATGAGGACCTAGGGCCTAATGATTTTGTGAATGTTGTTGAGGAACTTGAAGAGGGGGAAATAGATCCGAAGCTAAATGATTATTTTAATCTATATCCCACTAAGGAGGAGATTGCATATTATAATAATCTTATTGATGACCCTCGATCTCCTTTTACTAGAATCGAACCTAAGATAAAGAGAGGCGATCCTAAGAATGCTAAGATACCATGTATGATTGGGTATAGACACGTTGACAATGCTTACATTGACTTCAAATCCCCAATCAAAATTATGTCCTCAAATGTTTATAATGATATAGTGAAAACAAGACTTGAACCTAGAAGAGATCCCAAATACCCCGGTGGAGTTTGTAACTTTGTCGGGAGAGTTAAAGGTCTACATGTCTTTGTTGGGAATTTCACTTTTGTCACCGACTTTATGATTGTGGAAGATCTTGCTAATGTTATTGATTGTCGATTGTCCAATGTTGTGTTCGGTAAACCGTTTGTTGAGGAGTCTAAGTTAGAATATGATGAGATAGAAGGGATAATTCGATTTGCATGTAACACCGATAGGATCACTTATAGGATGCCTAATAGAATGAAAGAATTTCGCTTTATATCCCGATTTGATAAGGATAACGTTGGTGCTTTTGAGGACATCAATGAAGAGGATAAGAAAAAGGGCATGGACTATGTATGGGAAAATAGGAGTCTCTTCTACAGAGATTGCTTGACTCTAGGACCAAAGTATAAAGTCGATAAGGAATTTGCCCATAGGATTATAGGAGCGATTGAGAAAAAGGTGATTGGTTTCTACAAAGAACATTTACAATCGGAGAGCGAAACCAACGATGAGGTCATGTAGTAACCCATGACCTTGAGTCTAGCTACAAGACTCGTAAATAAAGAAAAGCGCTTCTTGGGAGGCAACCTATGCTTTTTGTGATTTTATTTTGTTTGTTTGTTATTTGCTTCCGTATGCATGCTTTACTTTTATTGTTGGTAGATCATATTTCTAAACTAAAAAGTGGAAATACTTTACTTTGTTGTTTTGGCCTAGTCTTAACTTCACCCAAAGGTATTTTTGCAAAAGATAAGTGTAAGGGGAAACCCCAAATATGTTTTTAAGAAACAAACCGATCATGATTCTCCACAATATTATATGAACATGTATATTCGTATTTGTTAGAGTCAAATGCTTGTATTAAGTCATAATGAAGTTTTGCAGGATTTCCCAGGAAGTAGGACCAAGTTTTTCCAGAAATTTTCCGGAAACTTACATAAGAATTTCTGCAGGTCACTTCTGACGGCGTCATGAGCTTGCTCTTGACGGCGTCACGTGTAAAAATCTGGAAATTTTACCAGTTTTGTTTTTCTAACGGAATTTTAAAGTTTTTGTAGAATTATTATGTTTTATAATCTCCAGGAAATCTGCAAACTTCATTCCACAAGCATTATATCTTATTTTGTTTTCTAGGATTTAGTAACTTATGTAGATTGCCGCCGATTTTATGCGAGGTTGCTTTGTCTGTTTTCTCAGGATTTACAGGTTATGTGTGACAAGAAGATGATTTATTATTCTGGAAGAGAAGCTTTGATTGTTCATTTTCTTGGAGGAAGATCTAACCTAACCACCTTATTATCTATACCGAGCGAATCAGGGGAGTATTTGATTTCATTTGTTTTACTTATTTCACTTTTACATTCTTTACTTGAACATTGGGGACAATGTTCATCTTAAGTGTAAGGGAGGGTAAAATGATGATACCTTACAAATACACTTTCGCTTGAGTTTGTTTGTTTGACAGTAGATGTGTAATAAAACTATGAGAAATACTTGTTAGTGCAATTTTAGGGCCAAATTTAAAATTTTTTACAACATTTAGGAGTGAAACTTTAGCCATAGCAAGCGTCTCATGGATAGGAGATTGTATGACTAGCACACAACCGTACTTTCAGAAAAATTTTCCACCCAAATATGTGAGGTTCGCCTTTAGATTTGATAGGAAAAGCATTTACTATTAGTGCTTATGAGTGTACCGGTAGCATTTAGATTCTAGAACTTACGTTAGTGATGCATCCCGAGACCGCTAGTGAGACTACATTCGTGTAGTAGGATTTACTACATGATAAGCAGCATTAGGATCACCCTTGTGTTAAACCCGTATCATAATTACTTGACCATTTATGTCATATTACTTGGCTAGTTAAGTCAATTAATTTTCCCACACCCTTAGCGTTGTACTCATTTTTAGTACACGAAACCCCTAGTACACCCCTCCGAGCCTATCTTTTCGTTTCTAACTTTAATCATCTTACTTAAAGGAAGAATTTGTTACACCCCACTTAAATGTACACCCAAATCGCCTTAGCCTTCCGTGTATGCGCTCATTTTTAGTGCATTATTGTTATTTGTTAAACCCTAAGTTAACTTTCTAATTGATTACATGGTTGCTAAGTCGAGTCATATCCTTGTACATATTGTTTTGGGACGATTGTGACTCATGGGTAAAGTACTTATTTTATGGAGTAATTGGGAAGAACATCATTTATCACCCCCATATGTACGTTAATCTTAAAAGTACTCCAAATGTTTTGATTTTCTTAATTCGAGTCATTATATTAGTTTATTGTAAAGTATGTAAAAATTCAAGTGTAAGGGGAATATTCATTCCCTATGATGTATTATTTTGGATGGTAGGGTAAGAGTGTATGCAAAAAAAAAAAAAAAAAAAAAAAAAAAAAAAAAAAAAAAAAAAATGGACTACCATCCCGTTTCATTCTATGTTCATTTTATGTTTTTGTTCTTTTTGATTTATTAACTTAAGTCGAGTCTAGTCTTGGCTTAGCAACGCCACATTGTACATGTAATTAACCAAGATTGTTAACTCGCCACCAGTAAAGACTGCCTATATCCAACAAAACCGTGTATTTCATATCCCTACACCTAACGTTACAACCCTTTGAAAGACCTCTTTGATAGTTTATCCTAGGTACTTACGCCATGTGGTGGAGGTTTGATCCTTTCCCAAGCCTATGGTAATCTATTTTGCTATGACAGGTAGTGAGAGATATCTTCCGTTTCCATATTGTAATTTATACTTTATTACACCCGAGAGATGTGAGTATCTAAACACTATTTGTGAGGTGCTTGTGTATGACCTCCGTGCTTGTCTTTGGTCTTTAGTGGAACGATTATTTGTTGTAATTACTTTTATATTAGTGTTAAATGACCCCTAACTTGTATTTTGATTAGAATAAAAGCTGGTTCGTCTCAAACGGTCAACTGAGTTTACCAAGTGATGGTCAACCAAGTCAAACATCTAAGACAAATGCTTCCGTGGAATACAGTGTTTCCCCGGGTCGTAATGTCCCAACGAGGTGTGCGATGTTTTATAAAAAACGAATCTGTGATTAGTGAAAGTGAACAGGAAAGGTATAAAAGTATGAGTGTGTGATTTAACTAGGGTTTTATAACTTAAAATAACTTAAATAAACTATCTTAACGATTACGTAAAACCTAAATATCTAAAAACGTATAAACGTAAACTAAATTAAAAATCAGACGCGACTGCGTACTGAAAAAAAAGTGAGTTTTAAGAAAAATAAACTACAGGGGTTAAAAATGGAAATTTCTATAAACTTAAACTTAAATGAGAATTAAATTAAAAAGAAAATTATTTTTTAGATTATTTTATTATTTATTATTAATTATTTAATTAAAAACTATTTAACTTTTTAATTAAAACTAATTTAAATCAAACTAAAAATTGATAAACACTACAAATTAAACTAAAAACTTATAAAAATAATTTCTAAACTTAAAAATGAACTTGAAGAAAGTATAAAAAATAAAAATAAATATTTTTGTCTTTTTATAAGCTTTTTATTAATTAAAAACTAATTAAATTAATTAAACTATTTAAACTAATTTAAATTACAAATAATACTAAATTAACTTAGAAAATTATGGAAAAAATTTATAAAACTATTTTATGACTTATAAAAGCTATAAAAAATATAAAAACTAGGTTTTGCTTAATAAAAATTAATTATGCTATTTATAACTTACTTATTGATTAATTACTAATAAAACTATTTTTAAATCTAATAAATATCAAATGACAATATAAAAATCTGAGAAAATTATTAAAATTACTTTAACCTAAAAGGAAATTAATAAAAATATAAAAACACAACTTACTTAATAAAAATCTAAAAATGAAAATTAAAATTAAATTAAATTAAATAGAAACTATCACTTATTTTTATATTGTCTTTTCTGGAATTTTCTTTTACAAAACTAAATTATACTTAAAAATAAACAACTTTTGTAAAAACAATTATTTTATAGCTTATTATTAAGCACTGTGGAAGCTTAATGCTACAACAGTTGACTTTGGTTGACCAAATAAGCTAATAAGCTCAACAGAGCTTATGTGGGACCCACTATGGTATTTTCTGGTTCTAATAAGTTAAGTAAACAAGTTAAAGCAAGAATAAGCAATAATGGTTCACAGAATAAGCTAAATTATCAAAATAAGCACTTTGATTATTTGACTCAACTCAGAAAATGGGACACATTAGATTGCTTATTTTAGGTGGGACCCAGGGGTCTTAAGGTCAAACAAAAGGTCAACTAAGTATCCCTGGTAGGAGGGGGGTTGTAAGAACCTAAGTATGACAGGTGGGGCCCACTGAGGTGGTCACAAATCACCACCAAAGTGGTGGTGATGGGTGAGTCTGCTGGTGTGCAGGGGAGCTTTCTTCCCTGCAAGTAACTTTGAGGGTGAGTGGGGCCCAGGGTAAAAATGCTAAAAATATAAGCTATGTAGGAACTTAAAGACAAGGTGGTAGGCTATTACTAAAACAAATTTCAGACCTTGAAACTTAATACAAAATTCACAACAAATCTTGGAGTTTTGGTAAAAACTAAGTATCAAGCAATTTGACTTTTGATAAGAACTTGGAAATTTGACTTTCTTGAGATTCTAAACTATCTTACTAACTGATTAAGTTATAATAATCTATGATAGACCTAAAATAAGCTAAAGCTTAAAGATATAAGCTAATAGGTGGGTTTATGGAACTAAATTCCTTGACAGTTAACTGTCAAGGGATATGGAGTTGGATTTTGACTTTCTAAGTAAAGACCTATGGTTTTTATGATCCAATTAAGTTATACTAACCTAGTGAAACTTATAGGAACAAACAATAACAACTTTTATCAACTGAAACTCAGGTAACAACCTTGAGCCAAACACTACCTTATGATGACTGATTTTTGATTTTCACTACAAATGATTGTATAAGATCATGAGACTGATTCCAAAACTAATATTATGGTTATAGAAGATCAAATGACCCTGAATCAACCACTCCACAAGCATGTACCTCAGATTTTTCAAGTATGAGTTTTTAACTGTGAGATTTTGATTTTTTTAGCACAAATGAATCCAATGAATAAGCAAACTATTTTAAGCTAGATACTGTTTAACTAACACTAAATAAACATGTAGCAACTATAAATAAGCAATATTAAGCAGTCTACAGTAAAAAGTAAAATTTGAAAATTAAACTTACAAATGATGCCAAATGAGAAATGAGTGAACCAGTGAACCAAATCATAACCTAGTGTCCCCCATAGGACTCTAAACCATGAACAATCCAAATTTCACACCCTGCTCAGTCTCCTTCTTGATCTTTCCTTGATTTTCTATTTTTCACTATTTTATTTGATTTTTTTAGTATTTTTCTTTTTATGAACTAAACAGACAACTAAGGTATATAAAAGCTTAATTAAGCTTTGTCAAAGCTTAAGTTAACTTTATATATCCAGAATAACAACTAGAAACAACAAATAAGCTTTTGGTGATTTTTGAAATAAAGAAAAATTGCATAACTGAGATATCCAACTGAAACTTGAAATTAACTTGAATTAAAGATTAAAGTACATGAAATTAACTGAGTACAAGTTGTTTTGATTGAAATTACAACTAAAATTAAGGATTACACTACCTACGACTACAATAAACCTAAGCTACACTAATACTTCTCCTCCTCTGCTTCTTTTCACTTTTGTAGAGACTTTCTGAGTTTGTGGGACCCACAATGACATTTCCCACTAATCCCTAGCCGTTGATAAAGTCTGATTGATCCTAGCCATTCAAATTGGCTTTTGGCGCCAAAATAGTCATGGTGTCAGTTTGTTGCGTGGAGAGGATTTCAAGGCCATAAATGGACTTTGGGGGTGTTGTGTGAGGTGGAGGGATAAGGTAAGAAGAGTGGGGAGCAAGTTGTGGACAGGTGGTGGTGGTTTTGGAATACCAGTGGTGGTGGTGGTTTTGGAGGGAAGGGATGACTGGGTGGTTTGATTGGGTTGACCGGTTTGACCCCGTTTTATTTATTAGGGGGTTGGGCTGGATTATATATGGGCCTAGGATAATAAAAGGGTAGGGTGGGCTTTGATGTGTTGGGTTGGATTTGGTTTTGGATGTTTATAATATAAAGGATCCGTTTGGTTTTTATTTAGAAATCACAAGGACCAATTTTGTAAATTGCTGAAAGTTTGGGGGGGCTGATGTGTAACTTTTACAAAGTTTAATTAAGGACTAAACTTGCCATGATTGAATACCCCAAGGACCAATAATAATAATTTCTCATATTTAATATTCGGGACCAAAATTGCCAATTCACCAAACTTCGGGGACTAAATATGCAATTTCACCAAACTTCACACTAAGGACCATTCCTGCAAAAGATTATTAGTACAAGGACCAAAATTGAATTTTCACAGTTTTTAACATCCCAAGGACCATTTATGTCAATTTCCAAAGTATAGGGACTAAACTTGTAATTTTGTGAAACTTTGCACCAAAGGACTAAATATGTAACTTTATGATTAAAAAGGACCTTTGGCGACTTTTTCAAGTTTTTAGAATAACCAGGGACTAGTTTTGACAACTTTTGAAACATGAGGGACTGAAACTGCCAATTATGCAAACTTTGTACGTTTTTCATCTGTTTTTGCATATTTTGCATTTGAAACATATAAAACACACTTTTAAGATATTTTAAGTATTTTGATACATATTTGAGTGTTTTTGTATGTTTTGACAGCTCAGATTGGTATAAAATGATGAGTATTTAGACACTCATCAAAAGCGCATTTGCTTGAGGACAAGCAAATCTCAAGTGTAAGGGTATATGATGAGGCGAAAAATGAACCACTTTTAGGGGATCATTTAAGCCCAGAATTGAATTTATTTGATCAAATATTGCCCTAAATCGTTCATTTTGTGATTTTAGGTACTTTGGGAGTGAAATCTAGAAAAAGAAGCAATTCGGACGTTTTTGGAGCATAAAAGTGAAGAAAACGCCAAAGACTTAATTTTCCAAGCTGGGAACAGTGTGTGACGGCGTCAAGAGGAAGAAGGTGACGGCGTCAAGAGTAAAGATCATGACGACCCAGTACAGAAATGAAGGCGTCACAAAGAAGAGCGTCAAGAGTTAAATGTGTGATGGCCTGTAAAAGTGGATAACATGACGGCGTCAAATGTAGATCAAGGCAGTCCGAGAATTATTTTGGCGGCGAGATGATGGCGTCACAAGGTTGTTCTTGACGCCGTTAGCCTCTTATATCTATATATAGTTTTCTAATTTTCATTCATTAAGAGGAACAAGTTTGGAGAAACCCTAAGGCCGAACCACATACGTATTTTACAGCTTTTTCAAGGGTTTTCAGCCCTTGAATGCTTACATGTGCTATTGAGATAAGTATTCTTTTAATTCAATCAATATGTCTGTGTTGGTTGTCTATATCTTGTGCTTGTCTTGATTCCACCATGCTAAGCTAGATTTATCTTGTGTTTGCTTAGATCTAATGAAACCTAGATGTTGATTATGTGTTGATTACTTGTATATGGTTGTATTGGATGAATGATTTCAACGTTAGGCTTAAGAAAACTGGCAGATCTCCAATTGGTAACATGCTTGAACGTCTTAGGAAACATGAACTGATGTGTACTAGGTTTTATTGGTTGTATTTAATGCATGAGTAAATTCTAATGATCCCATGTTAGGAGCTTCTTAGCCGGCTCGACATAGGAGTGAAGTAGGCACTCATAGGATTGGGGAGTTAAGTACGCCACCCCATGAATGGTATTAAGGAATACAATCCATCATCCACGCAACTATAACAAGTAATTAACGTGTAAAAGATATCTAGGGAGTAGTGAAATCTAAGTAAACACATTTCTCCACTTATTGCTCACAACCTTAGTTTAATTTAGTTTTATTTTCATTTTTAGTATTTTATTTTGATTGTATCTTTAGTATTGGGTTAGTTGACTAGCAACTAATTCCGCCCAAATCCTTCAAACCCGAGATATTTACTTGCTTTCAAAAAAATATAAAAATACAAAAAGAATCATCTCTCATCTCTAGAACTAGTAATTAGGTTTTCTAATCCTAGCGACACTATTCCTAGCTGAACGATCAATCCCCCGGTACTTGTCATTATACTATACTACATCGATCAGGTACACTGCCTGGTGGGGGTTGTAAGCTTCTCAAGATCCCTTGAGAGGTAAAGCCTTGTGCAATCCCTACGCATCAAGAGATTTTTTTCAAGATGTTACTTTGAAAATTGAAAAGAGTCTCTTCACATTTAATTTTTTAATATGTATAAGTTACGGACTTGAATCCTCTCAAGTTATCCCTTCAACTTGAGTCAAGTTGGTTGATTTTCAACCATTGGATTAAAATCAATGGTCAAGATTAAAAGAGAATCTTTTAATCTTGACCATTGATTTTAATCCAATGGTTGAAAATAAACCAACTTGACTTAAGTAATGGGAGAGGATCCCACCCCATAAGTTACATAAATTATTTTAAATATGAAGCGATGACATTAATGTTGGAGACCTTTTATATTTATCTCCGTGTGATGCACACAGGTTTGGACTGCCTCAGGACCCATGCGATGCACACAGGTTGGATCTAATTATTTTTTTCGTAATGTTCGAAACTAATTTTCGGTTCATGTTTGAAACTCTCATCGTTTTATGAAAGATAGACTTTGTTGTTCAAATAAATTACATTATTAAAAGCGAACTATAAAACAAATTTCCTTTCTAACAAAACTATAAAAACACAAAATATTAAAGTAATTAGTATAATAAAGTGTATAATTATAATTCGTATAATAAATTATAATTCGTATAGTAAAATATTTATTTTTAATTTGTAACGTACTATTAATATGAATGCTAAGTATTCATCTATATTGACACCGGTGGCCGTAGCATTGTTCATGTTGTTCTTCTTCTTGTTGTTGTCTTTGTCGTTGTTGTTCATTGGCATTTTGCATGTTTTGTTCTTGATACAATTTTCGTGACTTCTCGATCTCTTTCTTTAATGTGAAGAGGTTTTTTTAGCAAAATGTTATGTTTAAATGAGGCTTTTCATATTTAAGCTTTTAATATGAGTAAGTTACATAAATTATTTTTTAATTAGTGCATTATTACAACATTTTTCCATAAACTATAATATCGAATTTGGACCATTCATTAGTAACTCATTCTAAGTATTTACAGTATCACGACATAAATCACATGATCTCAAACTCAAATGCATAATGCTTACCTCGTGATAGGTGTAGGATAACATTTGAAATACAATTTTCTTCTCCTTTATATACTTTTTCGATTTAGAAGATTCTCATTGTTATGATGATAGTGTGAAGATATTTTTATTATATACTACCATTTTCAATATGTAACATCGACATAATTTACTCAGTAGTCATATCAAATATCAAAGTCGCGCAATATTCCAATACGTTTAATTAAGAAAGTGACATTAAAACAACGCAAGACGAAAAACTAAATTAAGAGCAAAAATATTAAAATGCACCAACAAAGTGTAGTAATAATTATTGACTAAAAATTGAATGCTCGTCACATTATTTTCAATAAACTTATTTGCTAACGAATCAATAGTATTAGCCCGTTTATCGGTATTAAATGAAGTAAAATATTGTATGTTTAATTAGTAACGTACTATTAATATGAATGCTAAGTATTCATCCCGCCGGTGACCGTGGCGTTGTTCTTGTTGTTGTTGTTGTCTTTGTCGTTGTTGTTCATTGGCTTTTTGTATGTTTTGTTCTTGATACAAAATTTTTGTGACTTCTCGATCTCTTTCTTTAATGCTTCTTGACGCGCTACAAAAAACAATTAGATATAGTTGATCATTAGTAACTTAAATACAGTTAATCAATATATTGCATTTTCGATCAAAGTAAAAATGTTTGTGCATGTTCCACTTAATTGATAAGACAACGATGTGTAGGATCTCTTAAACCATTAGAGAAGATGATGTTACTACCAAACCTCCTAGCACCATCTTTATGTCCTACATTGTTACACACACAAAACACACGTGAAATTTACATAAAATAATATAAATCAATATGCTAAATAAGTAAGACGATATGATGTTTACTTTACCACCATAATAAGTTGTAGCCCAATGTGCACGGGGTGTGGAGGAAGTTGTGGTTTGTTGTGTGTGATTTTTGACACATTATATAGTTGATAAAATATTTGTAACTCATGGACAAGAAGGTAAAAAGACTAACCACTAATTGGTGTGTTTAATTTATGCATTCATGGCATTTTTGGTTTGTATTCTTTGAGGTTTAGAGATGGCTTGAAACATGTTGTATCATACAAACTTTTGTGCATGATTCCTCATGCAAAACATATTGTACCGTACAAACTTTTGTGCACAATGCCTCTTGCGCATTAAATTAAGCACTATAATCTTTAGATAGCATAGAAGATATACTTCTCATGTTGCTTAAACTACCTTGTACCGTACTATAATTTGTGCACAAATCCTCTTGCACATTAAATTAAGCCACCCAATATTATGTAATTGATATATATACTTTTGATGTTGCTTAAACTACCTTGTACCGTATAAATTTTTTCAATTACTCGAATCACTAATCTTATGTACTTACCCTTATGCATTACTATTAAATCAATGTACTAACACATGAAACATCCACATTTCACTTTCAATTCATGAAACATGTATTGTGAGCACTTTGCATTTATAAGACAACTTAAGTTTTTAGTATATAAGATGAACATGAACAAGAAATTCATATGTTTAAGCGTTCATGTCTATTTATTTTTTTGGTTAAAATTAAACAAACGAACATTAATAAGACCCCATTCGAATTTATCCAGTTTGTTTCAGCCCTAAAGAATATGACGTGTTGTAATATGTTATCTAAACTTTCTTGGGAAAATTATCTAAAAATGCATCAAAGTTGACACTTTTTACCATTGTGTGTAGTGGACTTTTTTTTTCTCTAATGTATCTCTAAACTTTGTAATTTGGTACATTGTGTGTACCCGGTGACCTGAGAAACGGGCTCGTCCTACGTGGAGCCGGTTGCTTGCCAACTCAGCTTATTCTCTTTTCTCTATTTTTGTTATTTCTTTTCCCCCAACTTAATATATTATTCCCCTTCACTCCATTCCAAAAAAACTCTAATTCACCATTACCAAACTTTCATGTAACGATTCAAAACCATATCTAGATTCTAAAACTGCAATTGATGGTGCAAGTCCCCATGTTACCATGTATAACAAACTCACAAATGCTACATAACATGATACTCTTATTTTCCCAAAATGAAAACCTAACCCTAACAATGTGCTTATTATGATTGAGATGAAAGTTAGTTTAATCATTCCTTTTACAAAAGTTGAGAGAAGAGGTGTGAATGAATCTGATAATGATTTGAAGGTGGATGAGAAGGTGAGTGGTGTACGGCCGATGGCCTGGTGTCTGCTGTAGGTGATTAAAGCTACTCCAGTGACGGTGGCGATGATAACGACAATAAGTGTGGTTAAGTTTTTGAAAGTGGTTATGGTTTGGAGAATTGTGGTGGCGTCATTAGTAAAGAAGATGAGGAGTTGGATGAGGGTGGCGGTGATGACGGTGAGTGGGAGGAAGAAAAGAGAGAGGGCGAGGAAATGAAGTGGATTGGTGTTGTAAATAATGGTTGTTTGAAGGATAACACTGTCGCTGTGGTTAATGGAGGTGAAAGAAATTGTTTTGTTGAAAGAAGAAGAAAGGAGAGAAATGGTGTTGGAATTGAGTGAATTCCTAGTTGGATATAATAATTCCACGTGGCAATTTTTTTTTATCAAAATATAGTAGCAACCGGCTAACTGGATAGAAGGTCACCGGGTACACATAATGTACCAAATTACAAAGTTTAGTGATATATTAGAAGAAAAAAAAAATTCATTACACACAATGGTAAAAAGTGTCAACTTTGATGTATTTTTAGATAATTTTCCCAACTTTCTTTTAGATAATTTATTTATAATTAATACATGACAAAAATAAAATAGACCGAGTACGTGAAGTTTCAATTAATTTGTTTTGTGCGTATCTCTAGTTTGTGAAAACATAATAACTGTAACTTTTTGTTGAGCTAGTGTCGAGCACTCGAGCTCATATACTATTCAAAATCTTTCCATAGTGACAATATATAAAAGTTGAAACTTATTAATCCAGCAAATGATGTTTTAACACTGAAATTAAAGATCCAAAATCAAACATCTAAGATTGATATGATGTTTGATACTTTTTTGTCTTAAAATTATTGTCTAACAACTCATAGTTAAATGTTTTAAATTAATGTGTATTTTTTATTTCAATCACTCAAATATCTAAGATTATGTTTTAAATTAATGTGTATTTTTTATTTCAATCACTCAAATATCTAAGATTGATATGATGTTTGATACTATTTTCGTCTTAAAATTATTATCTAATAACTAATAGTTAAATGGTTTAAATTAATTGTGCATTTTTTATTTCAATCTGTCAAATAAAGTTTATTGAGTAGAGATGATATTTGATTAGTTGAAAATTTATTGTAGGCTTAATTGTTTTTAACTGTGTGTTTTTTGTCTTAAAAGAATAATTTTGAGACACAAAAAGGAATATTATTTATGGGGTGAGTTGGATTAGAGACTATAAAAACATGAAGATAAATCACAACAACTTATTTTTATTCAAAATAAATTATTCACTTCCATTTCATGCCTGCTATTTTTTTTTAATAAAATCCACTTTCACCCTTCTCTTTTGAAAATAATATGTCTCAAACATTAATCATTGGCGAAATAAATTACATAATCACGACAAGCATTTCATTATATTTTAATAGAGGTGCACTTCATAAACATTCGATAAACTTTTTTTCTTCGATTTTTTCAGTATATGAATTTGTATAATATATCACATATGATATAAGATAACCTGTAAGTTCGAACACTCAACATATTATCAACAAATGGGCATAAGTGTTTATGTAGAACTCTAAATGGTTCACCGTTTTTAACATCTAAAAATATATATTATTAGCTTTTCAACCATAAATCACACATAGTTTTGAACCTCTAAACTATTACAGTTTATCATAGAAGTTAGAGAAAATATATGATTTTTTTTTTCATTTTTAAACTCGTTTGATATTTTACATATGATATAATACTAATTTGCAGCTTTTAAGACTGGAATGATGTCGTAAAATGGAAATAAATATTTTTTTAACGCAAAACAAAACCGTTAACCTTTTGGAGTTGTATACAAATACTTATGTCTATTTTACGAAAATATATTGAGTATCCAAACTTACAGACTAGTGCTAAATCACATGTGATATATCATGTGAGTTTGAATATCATTTTATTTATATTTTCTCTAACTTTTATGAATAACCTGTATGATTTAGAGGTTCAAATATTGTGTTTGATATATGGTTAAAAAGCTAAAAATGCATAATTTTCAATTCAAAAAAATGGAAATATTTTGGAGTTTTATACAAATATTTATGCTCATTTAAGACACCATGTTGAGTGTTCGAGGTTACAGATTAATGATATACTACATGTGATACATCAAGCATGTTTGACTATAAAAAGAAAATTATTCTATTTTCACCAATTTTTATGAATAAACTATATTGATTTTGATGTTCAAAAATTATGTGTGATATATGATTAAAAAGCTAACAATATGCATTTTTTAATGTCAAAAACGATAAACTTTTTGAAGTTCTAAACCAATATTTATGCCTAGTTTTTTGAAGTTCTAAGAAAATGTTTATCGAAAGTATATGAAAATGTAATTCTATTGAAAGATAATTAAATATTCTTCTTAATGGTTAGTTTATATAGGTAATGATTTACGATTCTTAAAATTTGCATTTTTTTAAAAAGAGCGGTGAAAGTCGTTTTAATTAAAATATATTGACTAATCCCTTCTCTTATTTTTGTTTCTTTTACAAAATATGAAATAGAGATTTATCTCGCAGTATGCATGAAAATAATTGTTCCTAAACGAACTTTTCAATAGTATTTAGGGAAAATTACAAATTTGGTCCCTGTGGTTTCAAATTTTTGCACTCCATGCTAGTCAAAAGAATTAATTATCTCGGATGTAATTGCTATTTATAATTTCTAACATCCTATGTCCTTTTTTTAATGGCTCATTTTATTTCTCTTAGCAAGTTTGTATTGATTGTGATGATACTTTTGGTGTGGTGGTTAAACTCACTACCGTTAGCATTGTTATCAATCTTGCATTATCCCGCAAGTGGCATATTCATTAGCTTGACATTAAGTATGCGTTTCTTAACGATTATCTTTAAGAGATATTTTAAATGTATCAGCCACCTGGTTTTGTGGACTCTCAGTATCCGCATCATGTATTCCAGTTACATCGTTCCTTATATGGTCTGAAACATACACTTCGTGCTTGGTTTCAATGTTTTGCAGGTTATGCTATTCGAGTTGGGTTTTATCCTAGTTGTTGTGATTATTCGTTGTCTATTTATAGGCGGGGTATTGATGTTGCTTACTTAGTGATATATGTGGATGATATTATACTGACAACTTTTTCTACAGCTTTACCACAGGCTATTATTTCTTCATTGCACAAGGAATTTGATATGACAAACTTAGGTGCTCTTAACTATTTTCTTGGAATTTCTTTTTCACGTATTCTATAGGAATATTCCTCTCTCAAAATAAGTATGCCTTGGAATTACTTGAACGAGAACATATGTCCAATTGCAACCCTTCTCAGACTCCTACTAATACCGAGTCTAAGTTGGGTCCTGATAGATTTCCAATTGATGATCCTACTTTATATCGTAGTTGTAACACCCCAACCCGTCAAGGGTAAAGATATCACAATAAATAGTGTCCAACAGAGCAAAACACAAGCTTAATACTTTAACAATACAATGAGTACAAAGGTTACAAATGAATTACAAAATATGGAAGATACGATAATAAAACAAAGTCCATCGTTCAAAGGAACTCTAAGGTTGGTGATGAGTGCTCAAACACTCATCATTTTTGGTCAAATCTGAACTGCAAAACATACAAAAACACTCAGAAATTTATCAAAATACTGAAAATATTTCAAAATTGTGTTTTATATGTTTTTGATGCAAAAAGAGTAAAAACAAATGAAAAACGTACAAAGTTTGCAAAATTGGCAGTTTCAGTCCCCCAACTTTCATAAAATGTCAGATTTAGTCCATGGTCATTCAAAATATGGAAAATTATCACCAAAGGTCCTTTTGAAATCATAAGTAGTCATATTTAGTCCTTTGGTGAAAAATCTCAAAAGTTTTTGAAATTTACAAGATTGGTCCCTGAACTTCATAAATTGGCAGATTTGGTCCCTAGTGGGATATTTTTGGAAGAAAAATCATTTTTGGTCCTTGGAAAGTCAAAGTTATCACAAATGATCCCTTGGTGAAAAGTTTGAAGAAAGTGCAGTTTTGGTCCTCCAAGTTTGTAAAATGACAGTTATAGTCCCTAAGGGTACAAAAATGAAAAAATGGCAATTTTATCCTTGGATTATTAGTACTTAGCAGGAATGGCCCTTGTAAACACTTTGGAAAGTTGTCATAACCAGCCCTTGAAATTTTCAGCTTTTACATATTTAGTCCTTGTGATATAACTTAACCAAATGGACCCTTTGTTTTATTTAATCCAAATAACCAATCCAACCCACAACACACCCCTGATCCACCCCAAGCCCAACCAAAATCCAAATCCCTTATAAATATCAAACCCGCTCAAACCAGGGTAAAAAACACTGTACACCCTCCTTCTTCCCCCTAAACCACGCTCCCTGTCTCACCTCCCCCTCCTCCTTTTCCACTAAACCCTCACCAACTCTTCACCTACACTCCCCCCTCCATTAAATACACCAAACCTCATTAATTGCCCTCAACCAAACCCACCCAAGCCTGCCAAATATGTGTTTCCCGCCAAAAACGTTTTTAAAGGCTGTGATCTAATTGAGCTCATCCAATGGCTCAGAAGAGGTGGGAAAGAAAGAGACAAGCCCCAAGGCCTATAAAAGAAAAGAAAAAGAGCAGAAGAACGTGTTAGATTAGTTAGATTATTTTTAGTTTTAGTAAAATCGTCTTTAAGTTTTCAAAACAGTTTATTGCTAGGGACTAGCAATAGTTTAGTGTGAGGGATTGATAAGTGCTCAAACACTCATCATTTTTGGTCAAATCTAAACTGCAAAACATACAAAAACACTCAGAAATTCATCAAAATACTGAAAATATTTCAAAATTGTGTTTTATATGTTTTTGATGCAAAAAGAGTAAAAACAAATGAAAAACGTACAAAGTTTGCAAAATTGGCAGTTTTAGTCCCCTAACTTTCATAAAATGTCAGATTTAGTCCCTGGTCATTCAAAATATGGAAAATTATCACCAAAGGTCTTTTTGAAATCATAAGTAGTCATATTTAGTCCTTTGGTGGAAAATCTCAAAAGTTTTGGAAATTTACAAGATTGGTCCCTGAACTTCATAAATTGGCAGATTTGGTCCCTGGTGGGATATTTTTGGAAGAAAAATCATTTTTGGTCCTTGGAAAGTCAAAGTTATCACAAATGATCCCTTGGTGTAAAGTTTGAAGAAATTGCAGTTTTGGTCCTCCAAATTTGTAAAATGGCAGTTATAGTCCCTGAGGGTACAAAAATGGAAAATTGGCAATTTTATCCTTGGATTATTGGTACTTAGCAGGAATGACCCTTGTAAACACTTTGGAAAGTTGTCATAACTAGCCCTTGAATTTTCAGCTTTTACATATTTAGTCCTTGTGAAATAACTTAACCAAATGGACCCTTTGTTTTATTTAATCCAAATAACCAATCCAACCCACAACACACCCCTGATCCACCCCAAGCCCAACGAAAAGCCCAATCCCTTTTAAATATCAAACCCGGTCAAACCAGGGTCAAAAACACTGTACACCCTCCTTCTTCCCCCTAAACCACGCTCCCTGTCTCACCTCCCCCTCCTCATTTTCCACTAAACCCTCACCAACTCTTTACCTACACTCCCCCTCCATTAAATACACCAAACCTCATTAATTGCCCTCTACCAAACCCACCCAAGCCTGCCAAATATGTGTTTCCCGCCAAAAACGTTTTTAAAGGCTGTGATCTAATTGAGCTCATCCAATGGCTCAGAAGAGGTGGGAAAGAAAGAGACAAGCCCCAAGGCCTATAAAAGAAAAGAAAAAGAGCAGAAGAAAGTGTTAGAGTAGTTAGATTATTTTTAGTTTTAGTAAAATCGTCTTTAGTGTAATTTCCACTTTTTAGTTGTAATTTAATTCCAGAAAGTTTTATTAAACCTTTGTAATGTAATTCCATCTTTATTTGAAGCTTTAATTCAAGTTCCAATTTCAATTTCAGTTTAAGCTTATTTTTACTCAAAAAACCTTATTATGAATTGGCCATTGAAAATAGTTGTTGTTTAGGTGTCATTAAGCTCACAGAAGCTTAATTGTAAGCTTTTGAAAGTTTGTAGGTCATTTAGTATAATAGAAATCATAAAAAGAAAAAAAATACAAAAAAATCAAAAATAAAAAGAAAAATAGCAATAAGTTGAGGCAGTAAGCTCATATAAGCTGAAAACCCCTCCTGATAAGCTCAGGAAGCTTTTTGATAGCTCCCCTGAGCATATCTCATAAGCCTAGTCCCTGTCCTTGGCCTGCACCCTTGGTTTCAAAGTAAGTGACCATTTTGATTTTTATGCATTTCTTTTTATATAAGTTTATTAGTTGTAACTTGTAGTTAACTTATCTCATTCTGCTTATTCTAAGTCAGTTTAGAACTTGTGGGTAGTTTATTTGGAGTTTAGCTTAGTATCATAGTGTATAAACTGCCTATATAGGGGTGTTTGGTTTAACTTCATTTAGAGTGTGCTAGCCCTTTGTATGCCTTGTTTCCTGTCTCATCATCTTGCATAAGGGTAGTTATGGATAACTTAGGGATATAAACAGGTAGATTAAAGCAGAAAGTCAAAATCAACAAAAGCTTGACATATCAGTCCACTGTTGTGGATTTAAGATCCACAAACCATCAATTTAGTCCTAAACTAGTATATATAGGATAATTTAGCTTATTCTAGGGTTAGTATAACTTATATAATCAGTAGGATCACTTAGAATCTCATTAAAGTCAAACCTAGTAGTAAAAACTAAAAAGTCAAAAAGTCCCTATGTGCAGAAAGCCCATATTTCAAAGATTTGTTTTGATTTTTGTGTGTAGCTTTAGATCTTGAAACTTCTAGGAGTTGAATATCCCCAGCTAGTATTTAGGAATCCAATAAGTCCTTATTTTTCAGATTTTTGCTTATTGCTTATTTAGTGTCTCAAAGTAGGCTGCAGGGCAAGGGTATGCCCTGCACCTCAGACCTTGTCCCAATCACCTATTTTCAATGGCTTCTTTTCTGTTCATTAGTGGGTCCCACAATGGCTTATTGGCTTTTTGAGAAGCCAATAAGCTCATCTTTAGATTCCAGTGCTTATTTGCTAATTCACAGCTTATTCACTAGGGCTGCTTACCTTGTTTTCTTAGTCCATTTCTGCCCTATGCTGAGTAAGTCAGTGCACAAACCTCCTTCCTCCCAAGCCCTCCCCTGAGCTTAATTGTGGGACCCAAGGGATGAGCCCTGGCTTTTTGAAAAGCCAGTAAGCTCTTCTTTCAGGATCCACTATCACTTTGGGCTTCCAAGTACCCTTGTGGGCCCCACAGGCCTACTAAGTGGGCCATATTGGCCTGTTTGGATCTGTGTGGTCTGTGGAATTGGCTCAAGTGCTTTTTAGCTTATAATTGCTTATCTAGTGTGTTTATCTGCTCCACTTTGCTTAGTTCAAGTTTCTGTTGGTCTGTTTACAGCTTATTTGTACCAAGGATATCAATTGGTAGCTTATTCAAGTTGCCATAAGTCCTAATAAGCTAAAAACAACCAACTGATAAACACTTTGGTTCCCAAAGTGCTTATTTTCCCTTTCCAGTCAAAGTGTCTTCATTAAAGTTAGTTATTTTAAGTATTTAAATATATTTGTAAAAGAAAATTTCAAAAAAGACAAAATTTCCAAAAGTGATAGCTTCTATTTAAGCTTTTTAGCTTATTTTCAGCTTATTTAAAAAGCTATTCCCATTTTTATAATTTTCATAGGTTCTTATAGTTATAAAATAATTTTAGAAAAAGTTTTATATTTTTCACTGTTCATTTGCTATTTTTCTTAATTTAATTTAGTTTTAATTAATTAATGATTAGTTTTTAATTAGTAATAATTATTTAAGAAGTCTTAAAAATATTTTTTCTGTTTTAAAATTAGTTTGATATTACTTTAGATTTTTCTAAGTTTTAATTTTATTTTTCTAGGCTTATTTTACATTTTCTTATTATTTAGTGTATTTTTAAATAGTTTAAATTAGTTTTTAATTAATAATAATTATTAAAAAAGTAGGAAAAATATATTTTCAATTTGAAAATTAGTTTTATAATATTTTAGATTTTTCCAAATTTATTTTTCATATTTTTAGTGTAATTTTATAATTAGTTATAATTTAGGCTAATTTAAATAATTAATAAGTAATTAGAAAATAGTAATTAATTAATAATAATTAATTAAATAGTGTAAAAATTAATTTTAATTTTCTAAAAACTTTCTTTTATTATTAGGATTGTAAAAATGTAATTTTCATATTCGTAAGTATTTTATTTGTACAAAACTCGCGTTTTATTTTGTACGTTCGCGTAAATTTAACTGAACGTACACGTTTTTAGATATTAAACGTTTTTAGGTATCTAACTTTCACGTAATCATTTATATAGCTTGTTTAAGCTATTTCTTTGTAGATTCCTTAGTACAACCATTCACAAACCCCTTTCTTGTCCAAATTCCCCCGATCACAAACCCGTTTGATAACAATTCACACCTCGTCGGGACATAACGACCCGGGGAAACCCTATATTCCGCGGAAGATTGACTCTAGGCAGTTTGACCTTGTTGACCATTCCTTTGTCAATATAAGTTGACTGTTTAGGGCAAATCAAAATTTGGCGCCGCTGCCGGGGAGGTTGTGCGCGTTATTCTAAAACGGTTTTCAGATTAGTGAATCGGGATATACATCCATTGTATATTTACCACCCTTGTTCATATTATCTTCTTATTTTCATATAAAAACAAAACTGTTTACGGAAACATTTTAATCGGTTTTCAACAAACACGAAAAACCCAAAAAGATTTTTCTTTCTTATTTACATATAAAATGTCTTTCCAAAAACCCAAAAATATTCATCTTTACCCTCCTATCCTTTTGATTCTTCATTCCTTACCCTCCCAAACCTTTTGATTCTTTCTATGTCTCATCCACACCTTCTTATTTGCCATTGGTGTGGCAATCCCCATAATGGTGACAATTGCCCCAGCTGTGGCATGGTAGAGTCCGGAAACGGGTCTGTCTATAACCAAAATCCCTATTCCTACCATGACACGACTGATTCATTCCATCAGTTACCACACCATGAGACTCATCAGTTTTACTGTTGTGAGTACTGTGGTGGTTCACATTACAGTTCTGATTGTCAATTGGGAAACACGTTTGTCTATGAACAGTTTCCTGATAAGAATTATGACTCTAGCACATACAACCCACAGCCACATCGGTTTTACTGTTGTGAGTACTGTGGAGGTCCACACTCTAGCTCGGATTGTCAAACAAGGAATCTATTTCCTTGTAACAATTACGACTATTCGTTTTCAGACCCACCTCCACAGTACCAAATGATCCAAGCAACTCCTCATGATACTGAGCAAGACCTTTTACTAAAGGCTCTTGATATATTGAAAGAACTTAAGGAGTAGTTGGTTACTACATCGTTTCGAGACTCTCGTGAGAAATCTATGGCAGAATTACTTGCTGAAGAACGAGAGGCTAGAAACGAATTGAGCATGGAAGAATTGCTAGTCTTAGAACAAGCAGCTATAACACGTGCCAAATTTCGTAAAGCTGCTCTTCTCGACTGTGATGATGATAGTGATAATGAAGACACCCTTGATATCCTTCAATTTTATAAGGGTTCATCAGATTCATCATTTGTGATTCCTCCCATTGAAAATCAGGGAGAAAATAATGAGACGGAGAAATTACTAGCAGAAGATCAAATGGAACTTGTACAATCCATGAATGCTAGCTCCTCTCATCTCCCTCAGTCTGTTGTTATCACACCCAAAGTTCACACTCACTCTCTAAACATGGGGGATGAGCATCTTAGCACTGTTCCTAATAAGGAATCAGACGAATTAATAAAGTCTAGTGTTGAGATCCTTGTCCCAATCCCGAGAGAGTCACAGGGAACTTTTGATCAAGTATGTGATATTCCTTCTTCCCCTGATAATCCAAATGATCAAATTAAGACTGTCTCTGATTCCAGTGATGATTGTTTATCTTATGGAGACATTGAGTATGTTGATGCATCCTTTCCCCACTCTAATGTTGACTTTCTTCTCGAAGAGTTCGCCGATGAACTCACTCACACCAATCCACTTCCATCGGGATGTGATGATGATCTCTTTGATTTAAAAGATGATCTAGAAGAAGTCGAAGCATTCCTTGCCCTAGATAGTTCAACTTTGTATGAAGTTGATGATAACTATCTTGATTCTGAGGGGGATATTCTTTTCCTTGAAAGTTTATTGAATGATGATCCATCACTCAATTCCTATCTCAATACCGGGCTTAGTGATTCACACACTGATGAAAATTCTTTATCTTATGGAGACATTAGTGATGTTGATGAAATATCTTCTGAGCCCATCATTGATCACCTTATCATGACTCCTCCGGAGTATGATGGCAAGAAACATCATGATCGGGGGGAAAGATTCTCAGTCATGAGAATTTGTATTTCTATGACAAATTATCCCACCCTCCCTCCCGGGATGTTTTCTGGCCCTAAGAGCTTAACCGACAAAATTCAAATTCAGGAAACTAAACCTGATCTTGAGGATGAGCATCCTTTCATGATTATTTTCATGACCTTCTTGGTGCCTTCCTCTCTTCTTCACTCCTTCGGGAATGAAGATACCATCTTTGATCCCGGCATTTTCATTTACCATTATCTTGAGCCGGGATTATATCTCATCGGTGTGGAACTTTCACGTGCTTCAAATGTTTGTCCAAACATCTTGAATGAAAGTCCGATGGAGATTGTTTCTTCCACATCATGCTTCCCCAAGAACCAATAAATTCGGGATCGAGTCAAGCTAGCGACTCGGTAAACAAAAACAGTAGCATGCTTATAGGGTTTTCACCCTAAGTGTGGGGGAATTACCCCTACTGTGGTTACTTATAAAGTGAAAATACAAACTGGTGTTTTCACATTTAGATTGTAATGCTGCCCTTTTATGTTCAAAGAGTCGGCATAATAGCCAGGACTTTGAATATTGAGGACAATATTCATTCTAAGTGTGGGGGGGGGGGGGATATTCTAGCGAATTTTATCACATTTTACTATCTAGTACCCCCGTTTTTGGCCAAAATTTCAAAAATTTTAAAAATTTTTTACTGGTGCTTCAAAATTTTTGTGGTTATTAGTCCGCGATGTCTAAACGACAAAAGGATTGGCTAATCCAGGAGCAAACGGCTCTTGGTAAAGATATCTCAAATCTGTTGACGGCTTGCAATTTGCCCAAAATTGTATGGTATCTCAGCTCGCCATATCCTCAAAAGTGAATGAGTTGGCTAGCCCGCAAGATTATGGCTTGTGGTAAAGGCAGTGGAAAAACCATAATTGGTAATCAGCTCACCAAGATGTTGACTTTGTCCATCAAGAGTTGGCTAGTCCAGAAGCAAACGGCTTTTGGTAAAGACAAATCAAATCCGTTGACAGCCGGTGGTTTGCTCAAAATCACATGGTTATCAAGTGGACCATAGTTTTTACTTGAACTGATACATTTGGCTACTCCAGAAGTAATGGCTTTTGGTAAAGAGATTAAAATCCATTAAGTTTTCAAAACAGTTTATTGCTAGGGACTAGCAATAGTTTAGTGTGAGGGATTGATAAGTGCTCAAACACACATCATTTTTGGTCAAATCTAAACTGCAAAACATACAAAAACACTCAGAAATTCATCAAAATACTGAAAATATTTCAAAATTGTGTTTTATATGTTTTTGATGCAAAAAGAGTAAAAACAAATGAAAAACGTACAAAGTTTGCAAAATTGGCAGTTTTAGTCCCCTAACTTTCATAAAATGTCAGATTTAGTCCCTGGTCATTCAAAATATGGAAAATTATCACCAAAGGTCTTTTTGAAATCATAAGTAGTCATATTTAGTCCTTTGGTGAAAAATCTCAAAAGTTTTGGAAATTTACAAGATTGGTCCCAGAACTTCATAAATTGGCAGATTTGGTCCCTGGTGGGATATTTTTGGAAGAAAAATCATTTTTGGTCCTTGGAAAGTCAAAGTTATCACAAATGATCCCTTGGTGTAAAGTTTGAAGAAATTGCAGTTTTGGTCCTCCAAATTTGTAAAATGGCAGTTATAGTCCCTGAGGGTACAAAAATGGAAAATTGGCAATTTTATCCTTGGATTATTGGTACTTAGCAGGAATGACCCTTGTAAACACTTTGGAAAGTTGTCATAACTAGCCCTTGAAATTTTCAGCTTTTACATATTTAGTCCTTGTGAAATAACTTAACCAAATGGACCCTTTGTTTTATTTAATCCAAATAACCAATCCAACCCACAACACACCCCTGATCCACCCCAAGCCCAACGAAAAGCTCAATCCCTTTTAAATATCAAACCCGGTCAAACCAGGGTCAAAAACACT
The DNA here is from genome assembly GCA_030686995.1 of Artemisia argyi. Lineage (NCBI taxonomy): Eukaryota > Viridiplantae > Streptophyta > Magnoliopsida > Asterales > Asteraceae > Artemisia > Artemisia argyi. Next base: position 125,727,231 of record CM060691.1, read on the forward strand.
GTACACCCTCCTTCTTCCCCCTAAACCACGCTCCCTGTCTCACCTCCCCCTCCTCATTTTCCACTAAACCCTCACCAACTCTTTACCTACACTCCCCCCTCCATTAAATACACCAAACCTCATTAATTGCCCTCTACCAAACCCACCCAAGCCTGCCAAATATGTGTTTCCCGCCAAAAACGTTTTTAAAGGCTGTGATCTAATTGAGCTCATCCAACGGCTCAGAAGAGGTGGGAAAGAAAGAGGCAAGCCCCAAGGCCTATAAAAGAAAAGAAAAAGAGCAGAAGAAAGTGTTAGAGTAGTTAGATTAGTTTTAGTTTTAGTAAAATCGTCTTTAGTGTAATTTCCACTTTTTAGTTGTAATTTAATTCCAGAAAGTTTTATTAAACCTTTCTAATGTAATTCCATCTTTATTTGAAGCTTTAATTCAAGTTCCAATTTCAATTTCAGTTTAAGCTTATTTTTACTCAAAAAACCTTACTATGAATTGGCCATTGAAAATAGTTGTTGTTTAGGTGTCATTAAGCTCACAGAAGCTTAATTGTAAGCTTTTGAAAGTTTGTAGGTCATTTAGTATAATAGAAATCATAAAAAGAAAAAAAAAATACAAAAAAATCAAAAATAAAAAGAAAAATAGCAATAAGTTGAGGCAGTAAGCTCATATAAGCTGAAAACCCCTCCTGATAAGCTCAGGAAGCTTTTTGATAGCTCCCCTGAGCATATCTCATAAGCCTAGTCCCTGTCCTTGGCCTGCACCCTTGGTTTCAAAGTAAGTGACCATTTTGATTTTTATGCATTTCTTTTTATATAAGTTTATTAGTTGTAACTTGTAGTTAACTTATCTCATTCTGCTTATTCTAAGTCAGTTTAGAACTTGTGGGTAGTTTATTTGGAGTTTAGCTTAGTATCATAGTGTATAAACTGCCTATATAGGGGTGTTTGGTTTAACTTCATTTAGAGTGTGCTAGCCCTTTGTATGCCTTGTTTCCTGTCTCATCATCTTGCATAAGGGTAGTTATGGATAACTTAGGGATATAAACAGGTAGATTAAAGCAGAAAGTCAAAATCAACAAAAGCTTGACATATCAGTCCACTGTTGTGGATTTAAGATCCACAAACCATCAATTTAGTCCTAAACTAGTATATGTAGGATAATTTAGCTTATTCTAGGGTTAGTATAACTTATATAATCAGTAGGATCACTTAGAATCTCATTAAAGTCAAACCTAGTAGTAAAAACTAAAAAGTCAAAAAGTCCCTTTGTGCAGAAAGCCCATATTTCAAAGATTTGTTTTGATTTTTGTGTGTAGCTTTAGATCTTGAAACTTCTAGGAGTTGAATATCCCCAGCTAGTATTTAGGAATCCAATAAGTCCTTATTTTTCAGATTTTTGCTTATTGCTTATTTAGTGTCTCAAAGTAGGCTGCAGGGCAAGGGTATGCCCTGCACCTCAGACCTTGTCCTAATCACCTATTTTCAATGGCTTCTTTTCTGTTCATTAGTGGGTCCCACAATAGGCTTATTGGCTTTTTGAGAAGCCAATAAGCTCATCTTTAGATTCCAATGCTTATTTGCTAATTCACAGCTTATTCACTAGGGCTGCTTACCTTGTTTTCTTGGTCCATTTCTGCGCTATGCTGAGTAAGTCAGTGCACAAACCTCCTTCCTCCCAAGCCCTCCCCTGAGCTTAATTGTGGGACCTAAGGGATGAGCCCTGGCTTTTTGAAAAGCCAGTAATCTCTTCTTTCAGGATCCACTATCACTTTGGGCTTCTAAGTACCCTTGTGGGCCCCACAGGCCTGCTAAGTGGTCCATATTGGCCTGTTTGGATCTGTGTGGTCTGTGGAATTTGCTCAAGTGCTTTTTAGCTTATAATTGCTTATCTAGTGTGTTTATCTGCTCCACTTTGCTTAGTTCAAGTTCCTGTTGGTCTGTTTGCAGCTTATTTGTACCAAGGATATCAATTGGTAGCTTATTCAAGTTGTCATAAGTCATAATAAGCTAAAAACAACCAACTGATAAGCACTTTGGTTCCCAAAGTGCTTATTTTCCCTTTCCAGTCAAAGTGTCTTCATTAAAGTTAGTTATTTTATGTATTTAAATATATTTGTAAAAGAAAATTTCAAAAAAGACAAAATTTCCAAAAGTGATAGCTTCTATTTAAGCTTTTTAGCTTATTTAAAAAGCTATTCCCATTTTTATAATTTTCATAGGTTCTTATAGTTATAAAATAATTTTTGAAAAAGTTTTATATTTTTCACTGTTCATTTGCTATTTTTCTTAATTTAATTTAGTTTTAATTAATTAATAATTAGTTTTCAATTAGTAATAATTATTAAAAAGTCTTAAAAATATTTTTTCTGTTTTAAAATTAGTTTGATATTACTTTAGATTTTTCTAAGTTTTAATTTTATTTTTCTAGGCTTATTTTACATTTTCTTATTATTTAGTGTATTTTTAAATAGTTTAAATTAGTTTTTAATTAATAATAATTATTAAAAAAGTAGGAAAAATATATTTTCAATTTGAAAATTAGTTTTATAATATTTTAGATTTTTCCAAATTTATTTTTCATATTTTTAGTGTAATTTTATAATTAGTTATAATTTAGGTTAATTTAAATAATTAATAAGTAATTAGAAAATAGGAATTAATTAATAATAATTAATTAAATAGTGTAAAAATTAATTTTAATTTTCTAAAAACTTTATTTTATTATTAGGATTGTAAAAATGTAATTTTCAAATTCGTAAGTATTTTATTTGTACAAAACTCGCGTTTTATTTTGTACGTTCGCGTAAATTTAATCTGAACGTACACGTTTTTAGATATTAAACATTTTTAGGTATCTAACTTTCACGTAATCAGCTATATATAGCTTGTTTAAGCTATTTCTTTGTAGATTCCTTAGTACAACCATTCACAAACCCCTTTCTTGTCCAAATTCACCCGATCACAAACCCGTTTGATAACAATTCACACCTCGTCGGGACATAACGACCCGGGGAAACCCTATATTCCGCGGAAGATTGACTCTAGGCAGTTTGACCTTGTTGACCATTCCTTGGTCAATATAAGTTGACTGTTTAGGGCAAATCAGTTGGTCCACACTCTTTCATCCCCAATGTTAAACCCCGCATCCTAGCTTAAGTACCTGCCGCATGGAAAAGAAAACGCGGCTGAGCATAAAAAGCTCAGTGAACAGATATGATGATAACAACCACATCAAGTAATGAGATAAGAGAATACCAAATGAGTTTACATATGGTGTCACAAGGTATATCAAAGGACTATCAAGGTTAAGTATGAAAAGTCACCAAGGTTAAGTATCAAGAATCGTCAAGTGTAATAGCAAGGATTAACAAGTTTCAAGGATCGTCAAGTATAATGTCAAGGGTTAAGTATAATATCAAGGTTTAACAAGTATAGTATCAAGGGTTAACAAGTTTCAAGGTTTTCAAGAATTAATAAGGGTCAAGTATCAAGAATTAGCAAGTGTCAAGTATCAAGTGTCAAGTATCAAGCGTCAAGTATCAAGTGTCAAGTATCAAGTGTCAAGGCTTTCAGTATTTAACCCCCAGGCACAAAAAAGTATCAAGTCAAGTATCCCAAGTTGGAGTGATCAACTCCCAAGATTTGAGAGGCTGCAATGCACACAAGCCCAATCACCAAGTAATATATCATGTAGCCCAAATCATAATCAAGATGGCCGTAGCCCAAGCAAGTAACAAGTCAAGACAAGACTAGGATGCATCCATACACCCCTGCAGGCCAATAATAATAATAATCATAGCAGCAGTCGATAACAAGAATCAGGGACGGTGGGGGACATCTCTCCGGCCCCACTAGAGTACATAACATTGGTGCATCAATGCTATGGTTGTGGCTACGCCACAACAAGTAGCTTCTGGGTAAAATACTGAAGGGTCAAGTGGTCAAGGTTCAATATAAAGCACAAGTGTCAAGTAATAATCAAAGGTTCAAGTCCAAGGTTCCATATTAAGGGTTCAATATCAAGGGTCAATATCAATATCCATATCAAGGGTTCAATATCAAGGGTCAATATCAAGGCTTCAATGTCAAAGGTCAATATCAAGGGTTTAATGTCAAGGGTCAATATCAAGGGTTCAATGTCAAGGGTTCAATATCAAGGGTTCAATGTCAAGGGTTCAATCAAGTAATATAAAGGAGAGAGAGAAGAGTCATGAGAGAAACAGTTGTACTCTTACTGAAAGAGTACGAAATATCTGTACCTTAGTCCAACACAAAGCAAGGTCACAAGAAAATCAAGAGAGAAATGGATCACTCCCGCTTCACCGAAACTATACGAGAATGGAATACGAATCAAGAATATTTCATTTCACATAAGTTACCTCTTTTAGTTATCTTTCCATTTTTAGGTAACTTTTCATATTTAGTAATTTTTCCGAAATAATAATTTAATACTTTAAGGTTATAATGGCCAATATTTAAGGTTAATATGACCAATATAATAGTTTGGGTCTTAAAATATCAATATTATAAGTTTAGGGTCTAAAATGTAAATGATCAAAATTAAATATTAAAAGTCAATTAAAATTATTTTAAAGTTTATTTTAATAAATTAATATTAAGATAATAATTCTGGACCCCAACATTATAATTTTATTTAATTTATTAACGTACCCATGATCTTAATATTTATTCCGCGACGACCCAAGATTTTAATAACCCGACATCGATTCTCTTAACTCATATATATACGACCTATACGACTAATTTCATTTCCCAAGCCAAATGCCATTCGACTGGTATTCAAAATGCATGCACGTACCAAGATTTATGAAACACACATAATCACCACATGAAATCACACTCACACATACATAATACCCATGTTATCTTTTGTTTAGTATACAACCTGCTTGCATGCTTACATATCAAAACACCACCCAAGTAAAACTTATATTAAATCTGTTGCAGTTCAAAAAAAAAAAAAAAAAAAAAAAAAAAAAAAAAAAAAAAAACTTATATTAAATCTAATATTATTTGAATGCATACATCATCTATATACTGGATTATAAGGTGCCTTCTAAACACAACTCACACGTATGATTATATAGTCGATTATACATGTGCATGCACCCCTTTCAAAATCAGTTTGTACATAACCTTTTAGACCTCGTTTGATACAAGTATATACGAAAAAAACATGCAGGTTTTAAATCTTTTTAATGTCGACCATGAAACTCTCTCGAATCAACAATTATACACACGCTTACATGTTTGTTTCAGTAGATTCAAACAAGGTTGATTTCTCGTCATTTTATGTGTAGTATGCATGATTTATGTTATCCTTTATGTCGAAACGAAAACAGCATGCAAGACACAAACAAACCACAATCGATCTCCAATATCAGTAGATCAAAACCCAAAACTTGACGACTCGCGAATCACAATGAAGCTATAACTTAAATCCTATGCGACTCGAACATGAACCTAAACACACACCGAGACCCTAACCAAGACTCGAACCATTTGTTAACAAGAATCTTATTTATTTTTATATGGCGTTTAGATGTGTATATACAATAACGACAGCCACAAAGTCAAACAGATTATATGAGCCTATAAGGATGATATTGATCAGGTTTTAGTGTTTGTTATATTCGGATCATATATATGTGTGAGAGTCGAACGGACATAAAACAAAAAGATGATGATACCTTGTTGTTTAACGAGACAAGAGAAAAAAACAAGAACACACCACTAATCACGAACACCCAACATGAAAGATCTTAATACCACCACCACAAGCAGCAAACCCTTGAACCTTTTGTGTCTTGAGAGAAAGAGATAACCAGGAACTAGGTGTGTTTATTTTGTTTTGAATAGAATAGGAAAGACAACAAGAAGAGAAGCAGCCGATTGTTGTTTGATGAAGGTCTTAGGGTTTTAGGTTTAGAGAGTGTTGTGTTTATTTTCTTGTGATGAGCCGTAACATGTGATGAGAAAAAAAAAGGGATGGAGCGTTTAAGGAGTAAATGAGAGATACTCTTGCCGAATTTATGTGATTTCCTAGAAGAGTTTGTTACATATCTTTTCATTGAGTGATTATGGGCCAAGACTTTATTTAACTTTCAATATTACTTAGCCAAAATCATGTACCAAAGTTGTGAAGTAATTCGGCCCATATAGTGTCTTGTAAACGTGTGACATGAGACTTATGTTTGATATTTTGTATTTAATAGTTAAGTAGTTAGTTATTTAGGTTATGTTGTAAAGTTTAGTGATATGTAAATGATTTAGGGATTGTTTGGTAGACGTACTTAATTCTTCAAAATTTCAAATTGGAGGGTATTTTAGTCATTCAATCATGACATGAAAATGTGGGTTTTACAACTATTCCCCCCTCAAAAAGAATTTTCGTCCGCGAAAATGAAAGAAGGAATAAGGCAGCGAAACAAAACAAACGCCTGCCAGAATATAAGGAAAATGAGGGCAGCTAACTGGCATAGACTCCTCGGTCTCCCAGGTCGCCTAACGTGGTGGATGGTTATTCTAAGGAACTTTAACAAAACGAATACTTTATTTCTCATGACTCTCTCTACTGTCTATCAAGAATGGCTTTTGTTTTTTTTCCGAAAGTAACATATCTGGTTGAATCTGATCAAAAGGGTATGACACCATATGTAGAGGATGATAATTGTATCTTATGGAAAGCTCATATGGGAATACGAAGGAAAAAAAAATTCAAGTCAAGTTAACTGTATCTAGCAGTAGAGATCTCTTTAAAGAGCTTGAGATTGGTGACAGTTGTATCGAGGTCAACAGAATGCAAAATCGAGAGTTCAAATTTATCCAATTATCTAACTAACAAATGCAGAGTCAACGCATAGGTAGAATGAACCTAAAGTCTTACAAGTCGCAGAAAATCCAACGGAGATCAAATTCTAAACTTCTTAGATACTTCCCAAGATATCCTATAACCACAACAAGTGCACGTTATATGATGTAAGTATTATCATTTTGGCCAGGCGTCATAATACTAGCATCATATAAATATGCCCTCCTGATGGTCATACTTTATCACGAGTCATAAACAAACAAGCCAATCTTAGTTCACCTATTACTTCTATCATCCAAGAGGTCAACTGAAATCAAGCGTCACAAACAAGAGGAACATTCAATAACATAAATGTGGAAGTCTCAATGAATTACTAAAGGAAAACAAAACTACTCGAAAGAGTAACGGAAATCTAATCGTATCAGCAATTAAGAGACGTCGTCTCAAGAGCATCAATTTTCCCAAAATTCGCCAAAATTCCCAAAACAAGACCATTATCAAGCATCTGCAGAATGAACACGGAACAGAGGCGATATTGGAGAACCTAAATCATCCAAGGATCACATTACCAGATAATGAAACTCAAGAATTTAATGAGAGTGAGCATTAGTCATCATTAACTTCATCCTTCACATAATCAACTCATCCAAACCACAAAATGGTTTGTTCTAAAAACCACCCATTTAAAACATCAAATCTCTTCAAGTCCAAGTAACCTGTCTTATTTTTTCTATTAATCTGGGAGTGAAACAAAACTGTGAACTTGAGTCTGATTCATCAAGCCTTCTGCAGTTCTTCTTGGAATGCGATGGAGTAATGTGAATTCCTGACACGATCTTTAAATCCCTTCATCATCCAGTCTAATTCCGCTCTTAATTCATCTTAGTACAACCAAGATGAATAGGGAAGTGAGACTACATGTCTTCATCAGTTCCGAGTTTGCTACCTTGACTAGCTTTTGTTCACTGCATCGCCAACACTTCTGTCTTGTAAGGAGTGTCTTCACTCTTCATGGTAGCCACTGTTGTTGTCAATTCCAGGTCAGGCAATGAAGTTAAGCTTCTCATACGTTTCTAATTGACGCAAATTGGTAAGCATCTTCCAAGATTCTTCTGTAAGATTCAAAAGACTAGCTTTTCAAATTTATTGTCGGTCTTGATCACTTAGTGGTAGTTTCAGATCTTGCGGAATTTAAAGAGATATTCAAATCTAAGAATGCTGTTGCCCAACAAATATCAATCTTCCAAAATGCACAAGTGGTCGCCAAATTACTAACAAGGTACAAAATAGTTTCCATGTCCTTTCTCGTCTCCGAATGTACTATTACGTCATACGATGACTGTTTGTCCAAGTACTCACGAGAAAATGTTCTTTAACAGATTCACAAGATGGTTAGAGCTTTAGATAATACTGTTTGTGTCACTAACCGTCATAGTAGTCTTTACGAATACGGGAGGCGATTCCAAAATAATCTCAACTCATAACTCCATTTCATAACATACCACAATGTCATACAATACAATTCTTCCAAATATTCACGAAAACATAATCTCACCATACACAAGGAAATAGTTGACGTGATAGTCAATACAATTGGAATCGTTAACTTATTATTACGAATACAAAAACGGCTTCAAAATCATCTTAAGGAACCTTCACGTTCACCCCATGTCGTCTTTCCACTTCCTCACCAATAACACTGATATACTTCACGGCTTACTCTCGGTTAGTAAACTTATTTCTTTGAAGTTCATTCATTTGTTTCTTCAGTCTTTCAAATGAAGCCATCGGAAACGGATTTTCAATGGTAGGTTAAGATCATATCAAAGGTAAACGGAATTATATAACAACTACATTTGCCAAACCAGGTGGATAATTCATGAATTAGGATCAGGTGTAAGGTTTGTGAAAAGTCTTTAGGTAGACAAGTTAACCATTCAAGGAGGTTAGGATTTTGTTCAGCTTCATAGCCCAAACGTGCCTCACTGCGAATACGAACATTGTATTGTTGTCAAAGTGATGCGCCTAGAATACTAGTTGCTAACATCGTCAATGGAGTCAAATAGAAAATGAGAAAAGTATCCGAAAGTAACGGAATCTATTAGATCAATCAATTTAGGGTGCCAAAAACCATCGTACCAGTACTTCCAGGATCATCACAATTCTCATTAGAATTAGCGGATGAACACAAACAAGATTACCATAACAAAACTCACATAAGGGCAACTTAATTCAAAACTTCAATATTATCAGAGTATCTGGGAAATGGAAATGAAATTCAAAGTATAAACAAGCTAAACAGAAGAATAAAAGAAACTAGTTCATGATCACAAGTTTCCTTCATTCAATTTGGATTAAAACGCCTGGTCGCCGTAGACTCTAAATCGGTGTCTACATTATTCTCTTCTTTCTCTTCCTCCAATTCACTAATCCAACCATTCCTGTTATTCTCGTGTTGCGGTAAACGGCGGCTAGCAAAACCACTTTTGCGATCTCTCTCTTCTTCTTCCACAGACTTATGGCATTTTCCGGAATACCTGGTGTTAATACCATTGTTATCATTTGCTTTTAGTTCCGTACATCTCTTTCTCCTTGTCATCCATCTTCCGGCAACCCGTAGCATCAACAGAATTCCCCTTACTCCTTCTTACATGCCGGATCTGTCTTGAGGTATCCTTAATGGCATGAGTCACCATTTCCTTGGGTTTTCGTCAGGTGGTCCAGAGCGACGAGATTTAACCATCCGAATGGTTACCAAGTGATCAGAATAAGGAAGTCAAGGACAAACATGAAAGGGGAAAGTACGTCGAAGGAAACCTAATATCTACCTAATCCTCACAGGTTAACCTTAAGTTCGCACAGGGAAAAGTCCTAAATCAAGTTTTCGAAGTGTTCAGCAATGTTCATACAGTGGAAACCTAATGGTCCAAAACTCACAGGTCCAGGTTTATGTATTATAAGTCATCAGCCTGTTCTCTGATACCATAAATTGTAATACCCCAACCCATCAAGGGTAAAGATATCACAATAAATAGTGTCCAACAGAGCAAAACACAAGCTTAATACTTTAACAATCCAATGAGTACAAAGGTTACAAATGAATTCCAAAATATGGAAGATACGATAATAAAACAAAGTCCATCGTTCAAAGGAACTCTAAGGTTGGTCCACACTCTCTCATCCCCAAAGTTAAACCCCGCATCCTAGCTTAAGTACCTGCCGCATGGAAAAGAAAACGCAGCTGAGCATAAAAAGATCAGTGAACAGATATGAAGATAACAAGCACATCAAGTAATGAGATAATAGAATAAGAAATGAATTTACATATGGTGTCACAAGGTATATCAAAGGACTATCAAGGTTAAGTATGAAAAGTCACCAAGGTTAAGTATCAAGAATCATTAAGTGTAATAGCAAGGATTAACAAGTTTCAAGGATCGTCAAGTATAATGTCAAGGGTTAAGTATAATATCAAGGTTTAACAAGTATAGTATCAAGGGTTAACAAGTTTCAAGGTTTTCAATAATTAATAAAGGTCAAGTATCAAGAATTAGCAAGTGTCAATTATCAAGTGTCAAGTATCAAGCATCAAGTATCAAGTGTCAAGTATCAAGTGTCAAGTATCAAGTGTCAAGGCTTTTAGTATTTAACCCCCAGGCACAAACAAGTATCAAGTCAAGTATTCCAAGTTGGAGTGATCAACTCCTAAGATGTGAGGGGCTGCAATGCACACATCCCAGTCACCAAGTAATATATCATGTAGCCCAAATCATAATCAAGATGGCCGTAGCCCAAGCAAGTAACAAGTCAAGACAAGACTAGGATGCATCCATACGCCCCTGCAGGCCAATAATAATAATAATCATAGCAGCAGTCGATAACAAGAATCAGGGACGGTGGGGGACATCTTTCCGGCCCTACTAGAGTACATAACATTGGTGCATCAATGCTATGGTTGTGGCTACTCCACAACAAGTAGCTTCTGGGTAAAATACTGAAGGGTCAAGTGGTCAAGGTTCAATATCAAGCACAAGTGTCAAGTAATAATCAAAGGTTAAAGTCCAGGATTCCATATCAAGGGTTCAATATCAAGGGTCAATATCAATATCCATATCAAGGGTTCAATATCAAGGGTCAATATCAAGGGTTCAATGTCAAAGGTCAATATCAAGGGTTTAATGTCAAGGGTCAATATCAAGGGTTCAATGTCAAGGGTTCAATATCAAGGGTTCAATGTCAAGGGTTCAATCAAGTAATATAAAGGAGAGAGAGAGAAGAGTCATTAGAGAAACAGTTGTACTCTTACTGAAAGAGTACGAAATATCTGTACCTTAGTCCAACACAAAGCAAGGTCACAAGACAATCAAGAGAGAAATGGATCACTCCCGCTTTACCGAACCTATACGAGAATGGAATACGAATCAAGACGAGTTCATTTCACATAAGTTACCTCTTTTAGTTATCTTTCCATTTTTAGGTGACTTTTCATATTTAGTAATTTTTCCGAAATAATAATTTAATACTTTAAGGTTATAATGGCCAATATTTAAGGTTAATATGACCAATATAATAGTTTGGGTCTTAAAATATCAATATTATAAGTTTAGGGTCTAAAATGTAAATGACCAAAATTAAATATTAAAAGTCAATTAAAATTATTTTAAAGTTTATTTTAATAAATTAATATTAAGATAATAATTCTGGACCCCAACATTATAATTTTATTTAATTTATTAATGTACCCATGATCTTAATACTTATTCCGCGACGACGCAAGATTTTAATAACCCGACATTGATTCTCTTAACTCATATATATACGACTATACGACTAATTTCATTTCCCAAGCCAACTGCCATTCGACTGGTATTCAAAATGCATGCACGTACCAATATTTATGAAACACACATAATCACCACATGAAATCACACTAACACATACATAAAACCCATGTTATCTTTTGTTTAGTATACAAATTGCTTGCATGCTTACATATCAAAACACCACCCAAGTAAAACTTATATTAAATCTAATATTATTTGAATGCATACATCATCTATATACTGGATTATAAGGTGCCTTCTAAACAAAACTCACACGTATGATTATATAGTCGATTATACATGTGCATGCACCCCTTTCAAAATCAGTTTGTACACAACCTTTTAGACCTCGTTTGATACAAGTATATACGACGCAACATGCAGGTTTTAAATCTTTTTAATGTCGACCATGAAACTCTCTCGAATCAACAATTATACTGATGTGTGTGGATCGCACCAGGTTTTACCTCTCAAGGGATCTTGAGAAGCTTACAACCCCCACCAGGCAGTGTACCTGATCGTTGTAGTATAGTATAGTGACAAGTACCGGGGGATTGATCGTTCAGCTAGGAATAGTGTTGCTAGGATTAGAAAACCTAATTACTAGTGCTAAAGATGATGGATGATTATTTTTGTATTTTTATATTTTTTAGAAAGCAAAGTAAAATCTCGAGTTTGAAGGGTTTGGGCGGAATTAGTTGCTAGTCAACTAACCCAATACTACAGATGCAATCAAAATAAAATACTAAAAATAAAAATAAAACTAAATTATACTAAAGTTGTGAGCAATATGTGGAGAAGATGTGTTTACTTAGATTTCACTACTCCCTAGACATCTTTTACACGTTCATTACTTGTTATAGTTGCGTGGATGACGGATTGTATTCCTTAATACCATTCATGGGGTGGCGCACTTACTTCCCCAATCCTATGAGTGCCTACTTCACTCCTATGTCGAGCCGTTAAAAACTCCTAACATGGGATCATTAGAAATTACTCATGCAGTAAATACAACCAATAAAACCTAGTGCACATCGGTTCATGTTTCTTAAGACGTTCAAGCATGTTACCAATTGGAGATCTGCCAGTTTTCTTAAGCCTAACATCGAAATCATTCATCCAATACAACCATAAACAAGTAATCAACACATAATTAACATCTAGGTTTCATTAGATCTAAGCAAACACAAGATAGATCTAGCCTAGCATGATGGAATTAAGACAAGAACAAGATATAGACAACCAATACATAGACATATTGATTGAATTAAAAGAACACTTATCTTAATTAAACATGAAAGGGATCAAGGGCAAAGAACCCTTGAAAAACCTGTAAAATTCGTCTTAAGTTCGGACCTAGGGTTTCTCCAAAACTCCTCTCTTTTTAATGTGAAAATTAGAAAACTATATATAGGAAATAGGGTCTGACGGCGTCAAGACAAATCTTGTGACGCCGTCACCTCGCCGCCAAAACACTTCTCGGACTGCCTTGATCTACTTTTGACGCCGTCATGTGTTAGCAGTTTCCAGGCCGTCATGCATTTTACTCTTGACGCCCTACTTCGTGACGCCGTCAAATCTGTACTGGGTCGTCATGGAAAGTCATGGAATTTACTCTTGACGCCGTCAGAAATTCCTTCTTGACGCCGTCACCTACTGTTCCCAGCTTGGAAAATTGAGACTTCGCCGTTTTCTTCACTTTTATGCTCCAAAAACGTCCAAAATGCCTTCTTTTCCAGATTTCACTCCCAAAGTACCTAGAATCACAAAAGGAACGATTTAGGGCAATATTTGATCAAATAAATTCAATTCCGGGCTTAAATGACCCCCTAAAAGTGGTTCATTTTTCACCTCATCATATACCCTTACACTTGAGATTTGCTTGTCCTCAAGCAAATGCGCTTTTATTTTACTCAAAATACAAGTTAGGGGTCATTTAACACTAATATAAAAGTAATTACAGCAAATAATCGTTCCATTAAAGACCAATAGATAAGCACGGAGGTCATACACAAGCACCTCACAAATAGTGTTTAGATACTCACATCTCTCGGGTGTAATAAAGTATAAATTACAATATGGAAACGGAAGATATCTCTCACTACCTGTCATAGCAAAATAGATTACCATAGGCTTGGGAAAGGATCAAACCTCCACCACATGGCGTAAGCACCTAGGATAAACTATCAAAGAGGTCTTTTAAAGGGTTGTAACGTTAGGTGTAGGGATATGAAATACACGGTTTTGTTGGATAAAGGCAGTCTTTACTGGTGGCGAGTTAACAATCTTGGTTAATTACATGTACAATATGGCGTTGCTAAGCCAATACTAGACTCGACTTAAGCTAATAAATGAAAAATAACAAAAACATAAAATGAACATAAAATAAAAAGGGATGGTAGTCCGTATGTTTTTTCTCTTTTATTTTTATTTTTATTTTTATTTTTATTTTTTTATTTTTTTATTTTTTGCATACACTCTTACCCTACCATCCAAAATAATACATCATAGGGGATTAATATTCCTCTTACACTTGAATCTTTACATACTTTACAATAAACTAATCTAATGCCTCGAATTAAGATAATCAAAACACTTGGAGCACTTTTAAGATTAACGTACGTATGGGGGTAATAATATGATGTTCTTCCCCATTACTCTATAAATAAGTACTTTACCCATGAGTCCCAATCATCCCAAAACAATATGTACAAGGATATGACTCGACTTAGCAACCATGTAATCAATTAGATAATTAACTTAGGGTTTAACAAATAACAATAATGCACTAAAAATGAGCGCATACACGGAAGGCTAAGGTGATTTGGTTGTACATTTAAGTGGGGTGTAACAAATTCTTCCTTTAAGTAAGATGCTTAAATTTAGAAACGAAAAGATAGGCTCGGAGGGGTGTACTAGGGGTTTCGTGTACTAAAAATGAGTACAACGCTAAGGGTGTGGGAAAAAATTAGTTGACTTGAGTAGTCAAGCAATGTGACTTAAATGGTCAAGAAATTATAATACGGGTTTAACACAAGGGTGATCCTAATGCCTCTTATCATGTAGTAAATCCTACTACACGAATGTAGTCTCACTAGCAGTCTCGGGATGCATCACTAACGCAAGTTCTAGAATCTAAATGCTACCGGTACACTCATAAGCACTAATAGTAAATGCTTTTCCTATCAAATCTAAAGGCGAACCTCACATATTTGGGTGGAAAATTTTTCTGAATATACGGTTATGTGCTAGTCATACAATCTCCTATCCATGAGACGCTTGCTATGGCTAAAGTTTCACTCCCAAATGTTGTAAAAAAATTTAAATTTGGCGCTAAAATTGCACTAACAAGTATTTCTCATAGTTTTATTACACACCTACCATTAAACAAAACAAACTCAAGCGAAAGTGCATATGTAAGGTATCATCATTTTACCCTCCCCTTACACTTAAGATGAACATTGTCCCCAATGTTCAAGTAAAGAATGTAAAAGTGAAATAAGTAAAACAAATGAAATCAAATACTCCCCTGATTCGCTCGGTATGGATAATAGGGTGGCCAGGTTAAATCTTCCTCCAAGAAAATGAACAATCAAAGCTTCCCTTCCAGAATATAAATCATCTTCTTGTCATACATAACCTGTAAATCCTGAGAAAATAGACAAGACAACCTCACATAAAATCGGCGGCATCATATATAAGTTACTAAATCCTAGAAAACAAAGTAAGATATAATGCTTGTGCAATGAAGTTTGCAGATTTCCTGGAGATTATAAAACTTAATAATTCACAAAAACCATAAGACTCCGTTAGAAAAACAAAACCGGTAAAATTTCCAGATTTTTTACCCGTGACGTCGTCAAGAGTTAACTCGTGACGTCGTCAGGATTGACCTGCAGAAATTCTTATGTTAAGTTTCCGGAAAATTCCTGGAAAAACTTGGTTCTACTTCCTGGAAAATCCTGCAAAACTTCATTATGACTCAATACAAGCATTTGACTCTAACAAATACGAATACACATGTTCATTTAATATTGTAGAGAATCATGATCGAGTTGTTCTTAAAAACATATTTGGGGTTTCCCCTTACACTTATCTTTTGCAAAAATACTTTTAGGTGGAGTTAAGACTAGGCCAAAACAACAAAGTAAAGTATTTCCACTATTTAATTGAGAAACATGATCTACCAACAATAGAAATAAAGCATGGATACGGAAGCAAATAACAAACAAACAAACAAATAAAATGAAAATCACACAAAGCATGGGTTGCCTCCCAAGAAGCGCTTTTCTTTATTTACGAGTCTTGTAGCTAGACTCAAGGTCATGGGTTACTACGTGACTTCATCGTTGGTTTCACTTTCTAGGCCGTCTTCTAAACCAGTTTTATATTTCGGACCTAGTTGCAAGCATTCTTTGTAGAAACCAAGCATCCTATTTTTCACATACTCTACTCCTCTACGTCTATCCTCATCATTCCTATAATAAGCCGCTTGCTTGTGTTCCTTTTCGAAATTAGAGAGAAGGCGGTATTGCTCAATCTTGTAGGGCATTTGGTAAGCAACCTCATCATTCTCTTCCTTGAATCTAACTATCCCTAAAGTTGGATCATAACTCATCCTAGTGGCCTCAACAAATGGTTTCCCAAATATTACTTGGCTTAGGCAAGCATCAATCACCGGGCGAGTGTCCTCTACTATCATAAAATCTATCTCATAAGTGAGATTGCCTATAATCACATGCAATCCCTTCACTCTTCCTGCAAAATTACTTATCAAATTCTTATTGGGCATCATCCTAAAATCAAGTTGCTTCTTCATTACCCAATTGTAGTAAGTCCTAGTCATGATGTTTACGGGAGATCTAGGATCGATGTAAGCTTTCCATATATGCATATGCCCAATGTTGCATGGTATGTTAATGTTAGAGGGGTCTCCCATTTTGATAAGGGGTGTGCCAAGGATATATGGTCTCTCGGGACTATCGAATAAATCTTTATGGTATTCCCGTTCTTCCTTGTTGGGCATCTTATCAAAGTACTTTTCTTTGGGCTCTACTTCCTCTAATTCTTCTCCCCTATTAACCTCAACTTCCCTACTCTCATTCCTAATCTCGGTTTCAACTCTAACTTCATCCTTGTCACTCTCTTCTATCTCCTTATCTATTGGCTTAATGGTGACAACGTTGACAAAGTGGACATGTTTAGATGATGAGGGGTCCTTAATTTGGGTTCCACTATTGGTGTCCCTAGTGTCTTTCCTAGGTGTAGCTAACGCTTGGTTGTTGAGGGCTTTCAACAAGTTGTCTATCTTATTGGTCATCTCCGTTTGTTGTTGGTTGAATTCGGTTTCAAACCTAGCTATGCGGGCTTCTTGAGATGCCATGAATTTTGACATCAATCCTTCAAGATTGTTGGTACTACCATAGTTGTTCAAAGGATTGTTGTTGAAAGTACGGTTGGAGGGTGGACCGTTTGGTTGATAACGATTAGGCGGATTGGAAGAATTGGGTTGATTTTGTTTCCACCTAAGGTTTGGGTGATTTTTTCAAGAGGGGTTGTATGAATCACCGTAAGGGTTTGGCTCGGGCTTGAAAGTGTACCACTTATCTCCCGCTTCGTCGGTACGCGAGGATGCGTAGTCCGCAAAAGCTGTTCCGGGGAGTTCCACACAATCACGAGTGTCATGGGGACCACTACATAATTCGCATGAAGAAGTGATTTTGTTCACTTGGCTTGAAGGCTTGGGAGCTTCGTAAGATTTCATGAGAGACTTGACTCGACCTTCAAGTTCCATGATCCTACGGTCGGGAGTGCTAGAGTTGTTTAAAGGCAAAGATATTGCCTTGACCGTTTTGTTCAAATCACGGGGATCGTTCCAACTTTCATTGTCATAGAGAGCAAGATCTTCTATAAGTTCCCATGATTGTTCCGCACTTAGATCACGTAGCTTACCACCGGCCGATTGGTCAATGGTTCGCCTCGTGGAGAGATCGATATGGTCATAAAATATTTGGACTTGGAGCCAAAGATCTATGCCATGATGAGGGACTTTTTGGAGTAAGTCCTTGAAACGAGTCCATGCTTCATAAAGAGTTTCACCTTGACGTTGTTGGAACATTAAGATGTCATTTCTAAGCTTAGTAGTTCTTCCCGGTGGGAAAAATTGAGCAAGGAAATGAGTGGTGAGATCATCCCATGTGGTGATGGATCCCGCGGGTAAACGCTCAAGCCATTGACTAGCTTGATCCCGTAGAGAGAATTGGAATAGGCGTAATCGGGTAGTCTCTCTAGTTTCAACACTTAGGTCTATAGAATCTACGATTTTAAGGAAGTCCTTAAGATGTAGATGTGGATCTTCGGAACGAAGTCCATGGAATGCACATCCGCTTTGCACCAACCGGATGGTGTCAGATCGCAAGGGGCTCACATTGGCTCCGGTGAGCTCAATGGTGTTTCGGTAGCCTTCGTGGCTAGGTCGGGAATACTCTCCTAAGGTTCGGGGCCTAAGGGGTTCTAGTGGTGGGTTTTGTTGTGGTTGGATGACGGGTTCAAAGATGTTCCCGTTGTCCATGGTGTCGGGTGGTGAAGAGTTACGCACAAAGACACAAAGAAATAAGATATACTAAAGAAAACCTAAAAAATAAAAATAAAATCTTACTAGAAAGGAATCTAGCAAGTAGACCTAATAAAAAGAGATTCTAACCTAGACAATAACTATTCCTCGGGCTGCGGCGCCAAAAACTTGATGTGTGTGGATCGCACCAGGTTTTACCTCTCAAGGGATCTTGAGAAGCTTACAACCCCCACCAGGCAGTGTACCTGATCGTTGTAGTATAGTATAGTGACAAGTACCGGGGGATTGAACGTTCAGCTAGGAATAGTGTCGCTAGGATTAGAAAACCTAATTACTCGTGCTAAAGATGACGAAAGATTATTTTTGTATTTTTATATTTTTTAGAAAGCAAAGTAAAATCTCGGGTTTGAAGGGTTTGGGCGGAATTAGTTGCTAGTCAACTAACCCAATACTACAGATGCAATCAAAATAAAATACTAAAAATAAAAATAAAACTAAATTATACTAAAGTTGTGAGCAATATGTGGAGAAGATGTGTTTACTTAGATTTCACTACTCCCTAGACATCTTTTACATGTTAATTACTTGTTATAGTTATGTGGATGACGGATTGTATTCCTTAATACCATTCATGGGGTGGCGCACTTACTTCCCCAATCCTATGAGTGCCTACTTCACTCCTATGTCGAGCCGTTAAAAACTCCTAGCATGGGATCATTAGAAATTACTCATGCAGTAAATACAACCAATAAAACCTAGTGCACATCGGTTCATGTTTCTTAAGACGTTCAAGCATGTTACCAATTGGAGATCTGCCAGTTTTCTTAAGTCTAACATCGAAATCATTCATCCAATACAACCATAAACAAGTAATCAACACATAATTAACATCTAGGTTTCATTAGATCTAAGCAAACACAAGATAGATCTAGCCTAGCATGATGGAATTAAGACAAGAACAAGATATAGACAACCAACACATAGACATATTGATTGAATTAAAAGAACACTTATCTTAATCATACATGAAAGGGATCAAGGGCAAAGAACCCTTGAAAAACCTGTAAAATTCGTCTTAAGTTCGGACCTTGGGTTTCTCCAAAACTCCTCTCTTTTTAATGTGAAAATTAGAAAACTATATATAGGAAACAGGGTCTGGCGGCGTCAAGACAAATCTTGTGACATCGTCACCTCGCCCCCAAAATACTTCTTGGACTGCCTTGATCTACTTTTGAAGCCGTCACGTGTTAGCTTTTTCCAGGCCGTCATGCATTTTACTCTTGACGCCCTACCTTGTGACACCGTCAAATCTGTACTGGGTCGTCATGGAAAGTCATGAAATTTACTCTTGACGCCGTCAGAAATTCCTTCTTGACGCCGTCACCTACTGTTCCCAGCTTGGAAAATTGAGACTTTGCCGTTTTCTTCACTTTTATGCTCCAAAAACGTCCAAAATGCCTTCTTTTCCAGATTTCACTCCCAAAGTACCTAAAATCACAAAAGGAACGATTTAGGGCAGTATTTGATCAAATAAATTCAATTTCGGGCTTAAATGACCCCCTAAAAGTAGTTCATTTTTCGCCTCATCATATACACACGCATACATGTTTGTTTCAGTTGATTTAAATAAGGTTGATTTCTCGTCATTTTATGTGTAGTATGCATGATTTATGTTATCCTTTATGTTGAAACGAAAACAGCATGCGAGACACAAATAAACCACAATCGATCTCCAACATCAGTTGATCAAAACCTAAAACTTGACGACTCGCGAATCACAATGAAGCTATAACTTAAATCCTATGCGACTCGAACATGAACCTAAACACACATCGAGACCCTAACCTAGACTCGAACCATTTGTTAACAAGAATCTTATTGTATTTTTATATGGCGTTTACATGTGTATATACAATAACGAAAGCCACAAAGTCAAACATATTATATGAGCCTATAAGGATGATATTGATCAGGTTTTAGTGTTTGTTATATTCGGATCATATATATGTGTGAGAGTCGAACGGACAGAAAACAAAAAGATGAAGATACCTTGCTGTTTAATGAGACAAGAGAAAAGAACAAGAACACACCACTAATCACAAACACCCAACATGAAAGATCTTAATACCACCACCACAAGCAGCAAACCCTTGAACCTTTTGTGTCTTGAGAGAAAGAGATAACCAGGAACTTGGTGTGTTTATTTTGTTTTGAATCGAACAGGAAAGACAACAAGAAGAGAAGCAGCCGATTGTTGTTTGATGAAGGTCTTAGGGTTTTAGGTTTAGAGAGTGTTGCGTTTATTTTCTTGTGATGAGCCGTAACATGTGATGAGAAAAAAAAAGGGATGGAGCGTTTAAGGAGTAAATGAGAGATACTCTTGCCGAATTTATGTGATTTCCTAGAAGAGTTTGTTACATATCTTTTCATTGAGTGATTATGGGCCAAGACTTTATTTAACTTTCAATATTACTTAGCCAAAATCATGTACCAAAGTTGTGAAGTAATTCAGCCCATATGGTGTCCTGTAAACGTGTGACATGAGACTTATGTTGGATATTTTGTATTTAATAGTTAAGTAGTTAGTTATTTAGGTTATGTTGTAAAGTTTAGTGATATGTAAATGATTTAGGGATTATTTGGTAGACGTACTTAATTCTTCAAAATTTCAAATTGGAGGGTATTTTAGTCATTCAACCATGACATAAAAATGTGGGTTTTACAACTATTCCCCCCTCAAAAAGAATTTTCGTCCGCGAAAATGAAAGAAGGAATAAGGCAGCGAAACAAAACGAACGCCTACCAGACTACAAGGAAAATGAGGGTAGCTAGCTCGCATAGACTCCTCGGTCTCCCAGGTCGCCTAACGTGGTGGATGGTTATTCCAAGGAACTTTAACAAAACGAATACTTTATTTCTCATGACTCTCTCTCCTGTCTATCAAGAATGGCTTTCGTTTTTTTTTCGAAAGTAACATATCTGGTTGAATCTGATCAAAAGGGTACGACACCATATGTAGAGGATGATAATTGTATCTTATGGAAAGCTCATATGGGAATACGAAGGAAAAAAAATTCAAGTCAAGTTAACTGTATCTAACAGTAGAGATCTCTTCAAAGAGCTTGAGATTGGTGACAGTTGTATCGAGGTCAACAGAATGCAAAATCGAGAGTTCAAATTTATCCAATTATCTAACTAACAAATGCAGAGTCAACGCATAGGTAGAATGAACCTAAAGTCTCACAAGTCGCAGAAAATCCAATGGAGATCAAATTCTAAACTTCTTAGATACTTCCCAAGATATCCTATAAACACAATAAGTGCACGTTATATGATGTAAGTATTATCATGTTGGCCAGGTGTCATAATACTAGCATCATATAAATATGCCCTCATGATGGTCATACTTTATCACGAGTCGTAAACAAACAAGCCAATCTTAGTTCACCTATTACTTCTATCATCCAAGAGGTCAACTGAAATCAAGCGTCACAACCAAGAGGAACATTCAATAACAAAAATGTGGAAGTCTCAATGAATAACTAAAGGAAAACAAAACTACTCGCAAGAGTAACGGTAATCTAATCATTTCAGCAATTAAGATACGTCGTGTCAAGAGCATCAATTTTCCCAAAATTCGCCAAAATTTCCAAAACATGACCATTATCAAGCATCCACAGAATGAACACGGAACAGAGGCGATATTGGAGAACCTAAATCATCCAAGGATCACATTACCAGATAATGAAACTCAAGAATTTAACGAGAGTGAGCATTAGTCATCATTAACTTCATCCTTCACAGAATCAACTCATCCAAACCACAAAATGGTTTGTTCCAAAAACCACCCATTTAAAACATCAAATCTCTTCAAGTCCAAGTAATCTGTCTTCTTTTGTCTATCAATCTGGGAGTGAAACAAAACTGTGAACTTGAGTCTGATTCATCAAGCATTCTGCAGTTCTTCTTGGAATGCGATGGAGTAATGTGAATTCCTGAAACGATCTTTAAATCCCTTCATCATCCAGTCTGTTTCCGCTCTTAATTCATCTTAGTACAACCAAGACGAATAGGGAAGTGAGACTACATGTCTTCATCAGCTCCGAGTTCGCTACCTTGACTAGCTTTTGTTCCCTGCATCGCCAACACTTCTGTCTTGTAAGGAGTGTCTTCACTCTTCATGGTAGCCACTGTTGTTGTCAATTCCAGGTCAGGCAATGAAGTTAATCTTCTCATACGTTTCTAGTTGACGCAAATTGGTAAGCATCTTCCAAGATTCTTCTGTAAGATTCAAAAGACTAGCTTTTCAAATTATTGTCGGTCTTGATCACTTAGTGGTAGTTTCAGATCTTGCGGAATTTAAAGAGATATTCAAATCTAAGAATGCTGTTGCCCAACAAATATCAATCTTCCAAAATGCACAAGTGGTCGCCAAACTACTAACAAGGTACAAAATAGTTTCCATGTCCTTTCTCGTCTCCGAATGTACTATTACGTCATACGATGACTGTTTGTCCAAGTACTCACGAGAAAATGTTCTTTAACAGATTCACAAGATGGTTAGAGCTTTAGCTAATACTATTTGCGTCACTAACCGTCGTAGTAGTCTTTACGAATACGGGAGGCGATTCCAAAATAATCTCAACTCATAACTCCATTTCAGAACATACCACAATGTCATACTATACAATTCTTCCAAATATTCACGAAAACATAATCTCACCATACATAAGGAAATAGTTGACGTGATAGCCAATACAATTGGAATCGTTAACTTATTATTACGAATAAAAAACCGGCTTCAAAATCATCTTAAGGAACCTTCACGTTCACCCCATGTCGTTTTTCCTCTTCTTCACCAATAACACTGATATACTTCACGGCTTACTCTCAGTTAGTAAACTTATTTCTTTGAAGTTCATTCATTTGTTTCTTCAGTCTTTCAAGTGAAGCCATCGGAAACGGATTTTCAATGGTAGGTTAAGATCATATCAAAGGTAAACGGAATTACATAACAACTACATTTGCCAAACCAGGCGGATAATTCACGAATTAGGATCAAGTGTAAGGTTTGTCAAAAGTCTAGCGAATACGAACATTGTATTGTTGTCAAAGTGAAGCGCGTGGAATACTAGTTGCTAACATCGTCAATGGAGTCAAATAGAAAATGAGAAAAGTATCCGAAAGTAACAGAATCTATTAAATCAATCAATTTAGGGTGCCAAAAACCATCGTACCAGTACTTCCAGGATCATCACAATTCTCATTAGAATTAGCTGATGAACACAAACAAGATTACCATAACAAAACTCACAGAAGGGCAACTTAATTCAAAACTTCAATATTATCAGAGTATCTGGGAAATGGAAATGAAATTCAAAGTCTAAAACAAGCTAAACAGAAGAATAAAAGAAACTAGTTCATGATCACAAGTTTCCTTCGTTCAATTTGGATTAAAACGGCTGGTCGCCGTAGACTCTAAATCGGAGTCTACATCATTCTCTTCTTTCTCTTCCTCCAATTCACTAATCCAACCATTCCTGTTATTCTCGTGTTGAGGCAAACGGCGGCTAGCAAAACCACTTTTGCGATCTCTCTCTTCTTCTTCCACAGACTTACGGCATTTTCCGGAATACTTGGTGTTAATACCATTGTTATCATTTGCTTTTAGTTCCGTACATCTCTTTCTCCTTGTCATCCATCTTCCGGCAACCCGTAGCATCAACAGAATTCCCCTTACTCCTTCTTACGTGCCGGATCTATCTTGAGGTATCCTTAATTGCATGAGTCACCATTTCCTTGGGTTTTTGTCAGGTGGTCCAGAGCGACGACATTTAACCATCTGAATGGTTACCAAGTGATCAGAATAAGGAAGTCAAGGACCAACATGAAACGGGAAAGTACGTCGAAGGAAACCTAATATCTACCCAATCCTCACAGGTTAACCTTAAGTTCGCACAGGGAAAAGTCCTAAATCAAGTTTTCAAAGTGTTCAGCAATGTTCATACAGTGGAAACCTAATGGTCCAAAACTCACAGGTACAGGTTTATGTATTATAAGTCGTCAGCCTGTTCTCTGATACCATAAATTGTAACACCCCAACCCGTCAAGGGTAAAGATATCACAATAAATGGTGTCCAACAGAGCAAAACACAAGCTTAATATTTTAACAAGACAATGAGTACAAAGGTTACAAATGAATTCCAAAATATGGAAGATACGATAATAAAACAAAGTCCGTCGTTCAAAGGAACTCTAAGGTTGGTCCGCACTCTCTCATCCCCAAAGTTAAACCCCGCATCCTAGCTTAAGTACCTGCCGCATGGAAAAGAAAACGCGGCTGAGCATAAAAAAATCAGTGAACAAATATGAAGATAACAAGCACATCAAGTAATGAGATAAGAGAATACGAAATGAATTTACATATGGTGTCACAAGGTATATCAAAGGACTATCATGGTTAAGTATGAAAAGTCACCAAGGTTAAGTATCAAGAATCGTCAAGTGTAATAGCAAGGATTAACAAGTTTCAAGGATCGTCAAGTATAATGTCAGGGGATAAGTATAATATCAAGGTTTAACAAGTATAGTATCAAGGGTTAACAAGTTTCAAGGTTTTCAAGAATTAATAAGGGTCAAGTATCAAGAATTAGCAAGTGTCATGTATCAAGTGTCAAGTATCAAGCGTCAAGTATCAAGTGTCAAGTATCAACTGTCAAGTATCAAGTGTCAAGGCTTTCAGTATGTAACCCCCAGGCATAAACAAGTATCAAGTCAAGTATCCCAAGTTGGAGTGATCAACTCCCAAGATGTGAGGGGCTGCAATGCACGCAAACCCAGTCACTAAGTAATATATCATGTAGCCCAAATCATAATCAATATGGTCGTAGCCCAAGCAAGTAAAAAGTCAAGACAAGACTAGGATGCATCCATACGCCTCTACAGGCCAATAATAATAATAATAATCATAGCAGCAGTCGATAACAAGAATCAGGGATGGTGGGGGACATCTCTCCGGCCCCACTAGAGTACATAACATTGGTGCATCAATGCTATGGTTGTGGCTACTCCACAACAAGTAGCTTCTGGGTAAAATACTGAAGGGTCAATTGGTCAAGGTTCAATATCAAGCATAAGTGTCAAGTAATAATCAAAGGTTCAAGTCCAGGATTCCATATCAAGGGTTCAATATCAAGGGTCAATATGAATATCCATATCAAGGGTTCAATATCAAGGGTCAATATCAAGGGTTCAATGTCAAAGGTCAACATCAAGGGTCAATATCAAGGGTTCAATGTCAAGGGTTCAATATCAAGGGTTCAATGTCAAGGGTTCAATTAAGTAATATAAAGGAGAGAGAGAAGAGTCATGAGAGAAACAGTTGTACTCTTACTGAAAGAGTACGGAATATCTGTACCTTAGTCCAACACAAAGCAAGGTCACAAGACAATCAAGAGAGAAATGGATCACTCCCGCTTCACCGAACCTATACGAGAATGGAATACGAATCAAGACGAGTTCATTTCACATAAGTTACCTCTTTTAGTTATCTTTCCATTTTTTGGTAACTTTTCATATTTAGTAATTTTTCCGAAATAATAATTTAATACTTTAAGGTTATAGTGGCCAATATTTAAGGTTAATATGACCAATATAATAGTTTGGGTCTTAAAATATCAATATTATAAGTTTAGGGTCTAAAATGTAAATGATCAAAATTAAATATTAAAAGTCAAATAAAATTATTTTAAAGTTTATTTTAATAAATTAATATTAAGATAATAATTCTGGACCCCAACATTATAATTTTATTTAATTTATTAACGTACCCACGATCTTAATATTTATTCCGCGACGACCCAAGATTTTAATAACCCGACATCGATTCTCTTAACTCATATATATACACAACCTATACGACTAATTTCATTTCCCAAGCCAAATGCCATTCGACTGGTATTCAAAATGCATGCACGTACCAAGATTTACGAAACACACATAATCACCACATGAAATCACACTTACACATACATAATACCCATGTTATCTTTTGTTTAGTATACACCCTGCTTGCATGCTTACATATCAAAACACCACCCAAGTAAAACTTATATTAAATCTAATATTATTTGAATGCATACATCATCTATATACTGGATTATAAGGTGCCTTCTAAACACAACTCACACGTATGATTATATAGTCGAATATACATGTGGATGCACCCCTTTCAAAATCAGTTTGTACATAACCTTTTAGACCTTGTTTGATACAAGTATATACGATGCAACATGCAGGTTTTAAATCTTTTTAATGTCGACCATGAAACTCTCTCGAATCAACAATTATACACACGCATACATGTTTGTTTCAGTTGATTTAAACAAGGTTGATTTCTCGTCATTTTATGTGTAGTATGCATGATTTATGTTATCCTTTATGTCGAAACGAAAATAGCATGCGAGACACAAATAAACCACAATCGATCTCCAACATCAGTCGATCAAAACCCAAAACTTGACGACTCACGAATCACAATGAAGCTATAACTTAAATCCTATGCGACTCGAACATGAACCTAAACACACCGACACCCTAACCAAGACTCGAACCATTTGTTAACAAGAATCTTATTGTATTTTTATATGGTGTTTACATGTGTATATACAATAACGACAGCCACAAAGTCAAACAGATTATATAAGCCTATAAGGATGATATTGATCAGGTTTTAGTGTTTGTTATATTCGAATCAAATATATGTGTGAGAGTCGAACGGACAGAAAACGAAAAGATGATGATACCTTACTGTTTAACGAGATAAGAGAAAAGAACAAGAACACACCACTAATCACGAACACACAACATGAAAGATCTTAATACCACCACCACAAGCTGCAAACCCTTGAACCTTTTGTGTCTTGAGAGAAAGAGATAACCAGGAACTAGGTGTGTTTATTTTGTTTTGAATCGAACATGAAAGACAACAAGAAGAGAAGCAGCCGATTGTTGTTTGATGAAGGTCTTAGGGTTTTAGGTTTAGAGAGTGTTGCGTTTATTTTCTTGTGATGAGCCGTAACATGTGATGAGAAAAAAAAGGGATGGAGCGTTTAAGGAGTAAATGAGAGATACTCTTGCCGAATTTATGTGATTTCCTAGAAGAGTTTGTTACATATCTTTTCATTGAGTGATTATGGGCCAAGACTTTATTTAACTTTCAATATTACTTAGCCAAAACCATGTACCAACGTTGTGAAGTAATTCAGCCCATATGGTGTCTTGTAAACGTGTGACATGAGACTTATGTTGGATATTTAGTATTTAATAGTTAAGTAGTTAGTTATTTAGGTTATGTTGTAAAGTTTAGTGATATGCAAATGATTTAGGGATTGTTTGGTAGACGTACTTAATTCTTCAAAATTTCAAATTGGAGGGTATTTTAGTCATTCAATCATGACATGAAAATGTGGGTTTTACAACTATCCCCCTTCAAAAAGAATTTTCGTCCGCGAAAATGAAAGAAGGAATAAGGCAGCGAAACAAAACGAACGCCTACCAGACTATAAGGAAAATGAGGGTAGCTAGCTCGCATAGACTCCTCGGTCTCCCAGGTCGCCTAACGTGGTGGATGGTTATTCCAAGGAACTTTAACAAAATGAATACTTTATTTCTCTTGACTCTCTCTCCTGTCTATCAAGAATGGCTTTCGTTTTTTTTTTCGAACGTAACATATCTGGTTGAATCTGATCAAAAGGGTATGACACCATATGTAGAGGATGATAATTGTATCTTATGGAAAGCTCGTATGGGAATACGAAGAATAAAAAATTCAAGTAAAGTTAACTGTATCAAGCAGTAGAGATCTCTTCAAAGAGCTTGAGATTGGTGACAGTTGTATTGAGGTCAACAGAATGCAAAATCGAGAGTTCAAATTTATCCAATTATCTAACTAACAAATGCAGAGTCAACGCATAGGTAGAATGAACCTAAAGTCTCACAAGTCGCAGAAAATCCAATGGAGATCAAATTCTAAACTTCTTAGATACTTCCCAAGATATCCTATAACCACAATAAGTGCACGTTATATGATGTAAGTATTATCATGTTGGCCAGGCGTCATAATACTAGCATCATATAAATATGCCCTCATGATGGTCATACTTTATCACGAGTCATAAACAAACAAGCCAATCTTAGTTCACCTATTACTTCTATCATCCAAGAGGTCAACTGAAATCAAGCGTCACAACCAAGAGGAACATTCAATAACATAAATGTGGAAGTCTCAATGAATAACTAAAGGAAAACAAAACTACTCGCAAGAGTAACGGAAATCTAATCATATCAGCAATTAAGATACGTCGTCTCAAGAGCATCAATTTTCCCAAAATTCGCCAAAATTTCCAAAACAAGACCATTATAAAGCATCCGCAGAATGAACACGGAACAGAGGCGATATTGGAGAACCTAAATCATCCAAGGATCACATTACCAGATAATGAAACTCAAGAATTTAACGAGAGTGAGCATTAGTCATCATTAACTTAATCCTTCACAGAATCAACTCATCCAAACCACAAAATGGTTTGTTCCAAAAACCACCCATTTAAAACATCAAATCTCTTCAAGTCCAAGTAATCTGTCTTCTTTTGTCTATCAATCTGGGAGTGAAACAAAACTGTGAAGTTAATCTTCTCATACATTTCTAGTTGATGCAAATTGGTAAGCATCTTCCAAGATTCTTCTGTAAGATTCAAAAGACTAGCTTTTCAAATTTATTGTCAGTCTTGATCACTTAGTGGTAGTTTCAGATCTTGCGGAATTTAAAGAGATATTAAAATCTAAGAATGCTGTTGCCCAACAAATATCAATCTTCCAAAATGCACAAGTGGTCGCCAAATTACTATCAAGGTACAAAATAGTTTCCATGTCCTTTCTCGTCTTCGAATGTACTATTACGTCATACGATGATTGTTTGTCCAAGTACTCACGAGAAAATGTTCTTTAACAGATTCACAAGATGGTTAGATGATGCGTGGGAATCGCAACAGGCTTTACCTCTCGAGGGATCTCGAGAAGCTTACAACCCCCACCAGGCAGTGTACCTGATCGTTGTAGTATAGTATAGTGACAAGTACCGGGGGATTGATCGTTCAGCTTAGGAATAGTGTCGCTAGGATTAGAAAGCCTAAATACTAGTTCTAAAGGTGAGGGATGATTATTTTTGTGTTTTTATATTTTTTAGAAAGCAATTAAAATCTCGGGTTTTGGAAGAGTGGGCGGAATTAGTTGCTATTCAACTAACCCAAAACTAAGATGCAATCAAAATAAAATAATAAAAATGAAAATAAACTAATTATACTAAGGTTGTGAGCAGTAATTGGAGAAAATGTGTTTACTTAGACTTCACTACTCCCTAGATATCTTTTACACGTTAATTACTTGTTATAATTGCATGGATGACAGATCCTATTCCTTAATACCATTCATGGGGTGGCATACATAACTCCCTAATTCTATGAGCTCTTATCTCCTCCTACACTATGCCCAGCACAACTATAGGGATTGTAAACAGTGGCTCATGCATTAAATACAACCAATAAAGACCTAGTACGCCTCGGTTCATGTTTCTTAAGACGTTCAAGCATGTTACCATTTGGAGATCTGCCAGTTTTCTTAAGCCTAACATATAAATCATTCATCCAAAACAAGAATAAACAAGTAATCAACACATAATCAATATCTAGGTTTCATTAGATCTAAGCAAACACAAAAGAGATCTAGCCTAGCATAATGGAATTGAGACAAGAACAAGATATAGACAACCAACACATAGACATATTGATTGCATTAGAAGAACACTTATCTCAATTACAATGCAAGGTATCAAGGGTTTAGAACCCTTGAAAAACCTGTAAAAGTTGCACCAAAATCGTCTTTAGGGTTTCTCCAAAACTTCCCTCCTTAAATGTGAAAAACTAGAAAACTATATATAGGAAAATAGGGATGACGGCGTCAAGAACAAAGGTGTGACGCCGTCATCTCGCCGCCAAATACTTCCTCGGACGGCCTTGATCTATTTCTGATGCCGTCAAGGCCTAGGCCGTCACAAAAATTCCTCTTGACGCCCTGTGTGTGACGCCGTCATCAACTACGGATTTTAATTCTTGGGGTTTGACGCCATCATGAATTTACTCTTGACGCCTTCATGTACTGTTCCCAGCATGGAAAATTGAGACTTTGCCATTTTCTTCCCTTTTATGCTCCAAAAACGTCCAAAATGGCTTCTTTTCCAGAATTCACTCTCCAAGTACCTAAAATCACAAAAGGAACGATTTAGGGCAATATTTGATCAAATAAATTCGGATTCGGGCTTAAATGACCCCCTAAAAACGGACCATTTTTCGCCTCATCATATACCCTTACACTTGAGATTTGCTTGTCCTCAAGCAAATGCGCTTTTATTCTACTCAAAATACAAGTTAGGGGTCATTTAACACTAATATAAAAGTAATTACAACAAATAATCGTTCCACTAAAGACAAATAGACAAGCACGGAGGTCATATACAAGCACCTCACAAATAGTGTTTAGATACTCACATCTCTCGGGTGTAATAAAGTAATATAACATTATGGAAATGGAAGATATCTCTCACTACCTGTCATAGCAAAATAGATTACCATAGGCTTGGGAAAGGATCAAACCTCCACCACATGGCGTAAGCACCTAGGATAAACTATCAAAGAGGTCTTTTAAAGGGTTGTAACGTTAGGTATAGGGATATGAAATACACGGTTTTGTTGGATAAAGGAAGTTTTTACTGGTGGCGAGTTAACAATCTTGGTTAATTACATGTACAAGATGGCGTTGCTAAGCCAAGACTAGACTCGACTTAAGCTAAAAAATGAAAAATAACAAAAACATAAAATGAACATAGAATGAAACGGGATGGTAGTCAGTACGTTTTTTTCCCTTTTTTCTTTTTCTATTTTTTTTTCTTGATTTTTTCGATTTTTTTTTTTTTTTTTTTTTTTTTTTTTTGCATACACTCTTACCCTACCATCCAAAATAATACATCATAGGGAATGAACGTTCCCCTTACACTTGAATCTTTACATACTTTACATTAAACTATTCTAATGACTCGAATTAAGAAAATCAAAACACTTTGAGCACTTTTAAGATTAACGCACATATGGGGGTAATAAATGATGTTCTTCCCCATTACTCCATAAAATAAGTACTTACCCATGAGTCCCAATCGTCCCAAAACAATATGTACAAGGATATGACTCGACTTAGCAACCATGTAATCAATTAGAAAGTTAACTTAGGGTTTAACAAATAACAATAATGCACTAAAAATGAGCGCATACACGGAAGGCTAAGGCGATTTGGTTGTACATTTAAGTGGGGTGTAACAAATTATTCCTTTAAGTAAAATGCTTAAAGTTAGAAACGAAAAGATAGGCTCGGAGGGGTGTACTAGGGGTTTCGTGTACTAAAAATGAGTACAACGCTAAGGGTGTGGGAAAAATTAGTTGACTTAACTAGCCAAGTAATATGACTTAAATGGTCAAGTAATTATGATACGGGTTTAACACAAGGGTAATCCTAATACCTCTTATCAAGTAGTAAATCCTACTACACGAATGTAGTCTCACTAGCGGTCTCGGGATGCATCACTAACGCAAGTTCTAGAATCTAAATGCTACCGGTACACTCATAAGCACTAATAGTGAATGCTTTTGCTATCAAATCTAAAGGCGAACCTCACATATTTGGGTGGAAAATTTTTCTGAATATACGGTTATGTGCTAGTCATACAATCTCCTATCCATGAGACGCTTGCTATGGCTAAAGTTTCACTCCTAAATGTTGTAAAAAATTTTAAATTTGGCGCTAAAATTACACTAACAAGTATTTCTCATAGTTTTATTACACACCTACCATTAAACAAAACAAACTCAAGCGAAAGTGCATATGTAAGGTATCATCTTTTTACCCTCCCCTTACACTTAAGATGAACATTGTCCCCAATGTTCAAGTAAAGAACGTAAAAGTGAAAAAGTAAAGAGAATGAAATCAAATACTCCCCTGATTCGCTCGGTATGGATTATAGGATGGCCAGGTTAAATCTTCCTCCAAGAAAATGAACATTCAAAGCTTCCCTTCCAGAATATAAATCATCTCCTTGTCGAACATAACCTGTAAATCCTGACAAAAATAGACAAGACAACCTCGCGTAAAATCGGCGGCATCCTATATAAGTTTCTAAGTCCTAGAAAACAAGATAAGATATAATGCTTGTGGA
This sequence comes from Artemisia argyi, assembly GCA_030686995.1. NCBI lineage: Eukaryota > Viridiplantae > Streptophyta > Magnoliopsida > Asterales > Asteraceae > Artemisia > Artemisia argyi. The sequence goes on from CM060691.1 coordinate 125,759,771, forward strand.
ATGAAGTTTGCAGATCTCCTGGAGATTATAAAACTTAATAATTCACAAAAACCATAAGACTCCGTTAGAAAAACAAAACCGGTAAAATTTCCAGATTTTAACTCCTGACGCCGTCAAGAGTAAAACTCTGACGCCGTCAGAATGGACCTGCAGAAATTCTTATGTTAAGTTTCCGGAAAATTTCTGGAAAAACTTGGTTCTACTTCCTGGAAAATCCTGCAAAACTTCATTATGACTCAATACAAGCATTTGACTCTAACAAATACGAATATACATGTTCATTTAATATTGTGGAGAATCATGATCGGTTTGTTTCCTAAAAACATATTTGGGGTTTCCCCTTACACTTATCTTTTGCAAAAATACTTTTAGGTTGGAGTTAAGACTAGGCCAAAACAACAAAGTAAAGTATTTCCACATTTTTAGTTTAGAAACATGATCAACCAACAATAAAAACTAAGCATGCATACGGAAGCAAATAACAAACGAACAAATAAAATCACACAAAACATGGGTTGCCTCCCAAGAAGCGCTTTTCTTTATTTACGAGTCTTGTAGCTAGACTCAAAGTCATAGGTTACTACGTGATCTCACCATTGGTTTCATTCTCTAGGTCGTCTTCTAAACCAGTTTTGTATTCCGGATCTAGTTGCAAGCATTCTTTGTAGAAACCAAGCATCCTATTTCTAACATACTCTACTCCTCTACTTCTATCCTCCTCATTCCTATAATAAGCCGCTTGCTTATGTTCCTTTTCGAAATTAGAGAGAAGGCGGTATTGTTCGATCTTGTAGGGCATTTGATAAGCAACCTCATCATTCTCTTTCTTGAATCTAACTATCCCTAACGTCGGATCATAACTCATCCTAGTGGCCTCAACAAATGGTTTTTCGAATACTATTTGACTTAGGCAAGCATCTATCACCGGACGAATGTCTTCCACTATCATAAAATTGATTTCATAGGTAAGATTCCCTATAATCACATGTAATCCCTTAACTCTCCCTACAAAATTACTTATCAGATTCTTACCGGGCATCATCCTAAAATTGAGTTGCCTCTTCATCACCCAATTGTAATAAGTCCTAGTCATGATGTTCACGGGGGATCTAAGGTCGATGTAAGCTTTCCATATATGCATGTGCCCGATATTACATGGGATGTTAATGTTAGAGGGGTCTCCCATTTTGATAAGGGGGTCGCCAAAGATATATGTTCTCTCGGGACTATCGAATAAATCCTTATGGTATTCCCGTTCTTCTTTGGTTGGCAACTTATCAAAGTATTCTTCTATAGGTTCTACCTCCTCTAATTCCTCATCCTTATAAACCTCAACTTCCCTACTCTCATCCTTACTATCGGCTTCTACTCTAACTTCATCCTTGTCACTCTCCTCTATCTCCTTATCTATTGGCTTAATGCTGACAACATTGACAAAGTGGACATGTTTGGATGATGAGGGGTCCTTAATTTGGATTCCACTATTGGTGTCCCTAGTGTCCTTCCTAGGTGTGATTAAAGCTTGGTTGTTGAGGGCTTTCAACAAGTTGTCAATCTTGTTGGTCATCTCCGTTTGTTGTTGGTTGAATTCGGTTTCAAACCTAGCTATGCGGGCTTCTTGAGATGCCATGAACTTTGACATCAATCCTTCAAGATTGTTGGTACTACCATAGTTGTTAGAAGGATTGTTGTTGAAAGTACGGTTGGATGGTGGACCGTTTGGTTGATAACGATTAGGCGGATTGGAGGAATTGGGTTGATTTTGTTTCCACCTAAGGTTTGGGTGATTTTTCCATGAGGGGTTGTATGAATCACCGTATGTGTTTGGCTCAGGCTTGAAAGTGTACCACTTATCTCCCGCTTCGTCGGTACGCGTGGATGCGTAGACCGCAAAAGCTGTTCCGGGGAGTTCCACACAATCACGAGTGTCATGGGGACCACTACATAATTCGCATGAAGAAGTGATTTTGTTCACTTGGCTTGAAGGCTTCGGAGCTTCGTAAGATTTCATGAGAAACTTGACTTGGTCCTCAAGTTCCATGATCCTACGGTCGGGAGTGCTAGAATTGTTCGAAGGCAAAGATATTGCCTTGACCGTTTTGTTCAAATCACGTGGATCATTCCAACTTTCGTTGTCATAGAGAGCAAGATCTTCTATGAGTTCCCATGATTGTTCCGCACTAAGATCACGTAGCTTACCACCGGCGATTGGTCAATGGTTCGCCTCGTGGGGATGTCGATATGGTCATAAAAAATTTGGACTTGGAGCCAAAGATCTATGCCATGATGAGGGACTTTTTGGAGTAAGTCCTTGAAACGAGTCCATGCTTCATAAAGAGATTCATTTTGACGTTGTTGGAACATCAAGATGTCATTCCTAAGCTTAGTAGTTCTCCCCGGTGGGAAAAATTGAGCAAGGAAACGAGTGGTGAGATCATCCCATGTGGTGATGGATCCCGCGGGTAAACGCTCAAGCCATTGACTAGCTTGATCCCGTAGAGAGAATTGGAATAGGCGTAAATGGGTAGTCTCTCTAGTTGCAACACCTAGGTCTATGGAATCTACGATTTTGAGAAAGTCCTTAAGATGTTGGTTTGGATCTTCGGAACGAAGTCCATGGAATGCGCATCCGCTTTGCACCAACCGGATGGTGTCGGATCGCAAGGGGGTCACATTGGCTCCGGTGAGCTCAATGGTGTTTCGGTAGCCTTGGTGGCTAGGTCGGGAATACTCTCCTAAGGTTCGGGGCCTAAGGGGTTCTAGTGGTGGGTTTTGTTGTGGTGGGATGATGGGTTCAAAGATGTTACCACCTTCCATGATGTCGGATGGTAAAGAGTTACGAACAAAGGCACGAAGAAATAAGATAGACTAAAGAAGACCTAAAAATAAAAAATAAAAACTTACTAGAAAGGAATCTAGCAAGTAGACCTAATAAAAAGAAATTCTAACCTAGACAATAACTATTCCCCGGGCTGCGGCGCCAAAAACTTGATGCGTGGGAATCGCAACAGGCTTTACCTCTCGAGGGATCTCGAGAAGCTTACAACCCCCACCAGGCAGTGTACCTGATCGTTGTAGTATAGTATAGTGACAAGTACCGGGGGATTGATCGTTCAGCTTAGGAATAGTGTCGCTAGGATTAGAAAGCCTAAATACTAGTTCTAAAGGTGAGGGATGATTATTTTTGTGTTTTTATATTTTTTAGAAAGCAATTAAAATCTCGGGTTTTGGAAGAGTGGGCGGAATTAGTTGCTATTCAACTAACCCAAAACTAAGATGCAATCAAAATAAAATAATAAAAATGAAAATAAACTAATTATACTAAGGTTGTGAGCAGTAATTGGAGAAAATGTGTTTACTTAGACTTCACTACTCCCTAGATATCTTTTACACGTTAATTACTTGTTATAATTGCATGGATGACAGATCCTATTCCTTAATACCATTCATGGGGTGGCATACATAACTCCCCAATTCTATGAGCTCTTATCTCCTCCTACCCCATGCCCAGCACAACTATAGGGATTGTAAACAGTGGCTCATGCATTAAATACAACCAATAAAGACCTAGTACGCCTCGGTTCATGTTTCTTAAGACGTTCAAGCATGTTACCATTTGGAGATCTGCCAGTTTTCTTAAGCCTAACATATAAATCATTCATCCAAAACAAGAATAAACAAGTAATCAACACATAATCAATATCTAGGTTTCATTAGATCTAAGCAAACACAAAAGAGATCTAGCCTAGCATAATGGAATTGAGACAAGAACAAGATATAGACAACCAACACATAGACATATTGATTGAATTAGAAGAACACTTATCTCAATTACAATGCAAGGTATCAAGGGTTTAGAACCCTTGAAAAACCTGTAAAAGTTGCACCAAAATCGTCTTTAGGGTTTCTCCAAAACTTCTCTCCTTAAATGTGAAAAACTAGAAAACTATATATAGGAAAATAGGGATGACGGCGTCAAGAACAAAGGTGTGACGCCGTCATCTCGCCGCCAAATACTTCATCGGACGGCCTTGATCTACTTCTGACGCCGTCAAGGCCTAGGCCGTCACAAAAATTCCTCTTGACGCCCTGTGTGTGACGCCGTCATCAACTACGGATTTTAATTCTTGGGGTTTGACGCCGTCATGAATTTACTCTCGACGCCTTCATGTACTGTTCCCAGCATGGAACATTGAGACTTTGCCGTTTTCTTCACTTTTATGCTCCAAAAACGTCCGAAATGGCTTCTTTTCCAGAATTCACTCTCCAAGTACCTAAAATCACAAAAGGAATGATTTAGAGCAATATTTGATCAAATAAATTCGGATTCGGGCTTAAATGACCCCCTAAAAACGGACCATTTTTCGCCTCATCATTAGAGCTTTAGCTAATACTATTTGCGTCACTAACCGTCGTAGTAGTCTTTACGAATACGGGAGGCGATTCCAAAATAATCTCAACTCATAACTCCATTTCAGAACATACCACAATGTCATACTATACAATTCTTCCAAATATTCACGAAAACATAATCTCACCATACACAAGGAAATAGTTGACGTGATAGCCAATACAATTGGAATCGTTAACTTATTATTACGAATAAAAAACCGGCTTCAAAATCATCTTAAGGAACCTTCACGTTCACCCCATGTCGTCTTTCCTCTTCTACACCAATAACACTGATATACTTCACGGCTTACTCTCGGTTAGTAAACTTATTTCTTTGAAGTTCATTCATTTGTTTCTTTAGTCTTTCAAGTGAAGCCATCGGAAACGGATTTTCAATGGTAGGTTAAGATCATATCAAAGGTAAACGGAATTATATAACAACTACATTTGCCAAACCAGGCGGATAATTCACGAATTAGGATCAAGTGTAAGGTTTGTCAAAAGTATTTAGGTAGACAAGTTAACCATTCAAGGAGGTTAGGATTTTGTTCAGCTTCATAGCCCAAACGTGCCTCACTGCGAATACGAACATTGTATTGTTGTCAAAGTGATGCGCGTGGAATACTAGTTGCTAACATCGTCAACGGAGTCAAATAGAAAATGAGAAAAGTATCCGAAAGTAACGGAATCTATTAAATCAATCAATTTAGGATGCCAAAAACCATCGTACCAGTACTTCCAGGATCATCACAATTCTCATTAGAATTAGCTGATGAACACAAACAAGATTACCATAACAAAACTCACAGAAGGACAACTTAATTCAAAACTTCAATATTATCAGAGTATCTGGGAAATGGAAATGAAATTCAAAGTCTAAAACAAGCTAAACAGAAGAATAAAAGAAACTAGTTCATGATCACAAATTTCCTTCATTCAATTTGGATTAAAACGGCTGGTCGCCGTAGACTCTAAATCGGAGTCTACATCATTCTCTTCTTTCTCTTCCTCCAATTCACAAATCCAACCATTCTTGTTATTCTCGTGTTACGGCAAACGGCGGCTAGCAAAACCACTTTTGCGATCTCTCTCTTCTTCTTCCACAGACTTATGGCATTTTCCGGAATACTTGGTGTTAATACCATTGTTATCATTTGCTTTTAGTTCCGTACATCTCTTTCTCCTTGTCATCCATCTTCCAGCAACCCGTAGCATCAACAGAATTCCCCTTACTCCTTCTTACGTGCCGGATCTGTCTTGAGGTATCCTTAATAGCATGAGTCACCATTTCCTTGGGTTTTCGTCAGGTGGTCCAGAGGGACGAGATTTAACCATCCGAATGGTTACCAAGTGATCAGAATAAGGAAGTCAAGTACAAACATGAAAGAGGAAAGTACGTCGAAGGAAACCTAATATCTACCTAATCCTCACAGGTTAACCTTAAGTTCGCACAGGGAAAAGTCCTAAATCAAGTTTTCAAAGTGTTCAGCAATGTTCATACAGTGGAAACCTAATGGTCCAAAACTCACAGGTCCAGGTTTATGTATTATAAGTCATCAGCCTATTCTCTGATACCATAAATTGTAACACCCCAACCCGTCAAGGGTAAAGATATCACAATAAATAGTGTCCAACAGAGCAAAACACAAGCTTAATACTTTAACAATACAATGAGTACAAAGGTTACAAATGAATTCCAAAATATGGAAGATACGATAATAAAACAAAGTCCATCGTTCAAAGGAACTCTAAGGTTGGTCCACACTCTTTCATCCCCAAAGTTTAACCCCGCATCCTAGCTTAAGTACCTGCCGCATGGAAAAGAAAACGCGGCTGAGCATAAAAAGATCAGTGAACAAATATGAAGATAACAAGCACATCAAGTAATGAGATAAGAGAATACGAAATGAATTTACATATGGTGTCACAAGGTATATCAAAGGACTATCAAGGATAAGTATGAAAAGTCACCAAGGTTAAGTATCAAGAATCGTCAAGTGTAATAGCAAGGATTAACAAGTTTCAAGGATCGTCAAGTATAATGTCAAGGGTTAAGTATAATATCAAGGTTTAACAAGTATAGTATCAAGGGTTAACAAGTTTCAAGGTTTTCAAGAATTAATAAGGGTCAAGTATCAAGAATTAGCAAGTGTCAAGTATCAAGTGTCAAGTATCAAGCGTCAAGTATCAAGTGTCAAGTATCAAGTGTCAAGTATCAAGTGTCAAGGCTTTCAGTATTTAACCACCAGGCACAAACAAGTATCAAGTCAAGTATCCCAAGTTGGAATGATCAACTCCCAAGATGTGAGGGGCTGCAATGCATACAAGCCCAGTCACCAAGTAATATATCATGTAGCCCAAATCATAATCAAGATTGCCGTAGCCCAAGCAAGTAACAAGTCAAGACAAGACTAGGATGCATCCACGCGCCCCTGCAGGCCAATAATAATAATAATAATCATAGCAGCAGTCGATAACAAGAATCAGGGATGGTGGGGGACATCTCTCCGGCCCTACTAGAGTACATAACATTGGTGCATCATTGCTATGGTTGTAGCTACTCCACAACAAGTAGCTTCTGGGTAAAATACTGAAGGGTCAAGTGGTCAAGGTTCAATATCAAGCACAAGTGTCAAGTAATAATCAAAGGTTCAAGTCCAGGATTCCATATCAAGGGTTCAATATCAAGGGTCAATATCAATATCCATATCAAGGGTTCAATATCAAGGGTCAATATCAAGGGTTCAATGTCAAAGGTCAATATCAAGGGTTTAATGTCAAGGGTCAATATCAAGGGTTCAATGTCAAGGGTTCAATATCAAGGGTTCAATGTCAATGGTTCAATCAAGTAATATAAAGGAGAGAGAGAAGAGTCATGAGAGAAACAGTTGTACTCTTACTAAAAGAGTACGGAATATTTGTACCTTAGTCCAACACAAAGCAAGGTCACAAGACAATCAAGAGAGAAATGGATCACTCCCGCTTCACCGAACCTATACGAGAATGGAATACGAATCAAGACGAGTTCATTTCACATAAGTTACCTCTTTAAGGTTATAATGGCCAATATTAAAGGTTAATATGACCAATATAATAGTTTGGGTCTTAAAATATCAATATTATAAGTTTAGGGTCTAAAATGTAAATGATCAAAATTAAATATTAAAAGTCAATTAAAATTATTTTAAAGTTTATTTTAATAAATTAATATTAAGATAATAATTATGGACCCCAACATTATAATTTTATTTAATTTATTAACGTACCCACGATCTAAATATTTATTCCGCGACGACCCAAGATTTTAATAACCCGACATCGATTCTCTTAACTCATATATATACGCAACCTATACGACTAATTTCATTTCCCAAGCCAAATGCCATTCGACTGGTATTCAAAATGCATGCACGTACCAAGATTTATGAAACACACATAATCACCACATGAAATCACACTCACACATACATAATACCCATGTTATCTTTTGTTTAGTATACAACCTGCTTGCGTGCTTACATATCAAAACACCACCCAAGTAAAACTTATATTAAATCTAATATTATTTGAATGCATACATCATCTATATACTGGATTATAAGGTGCCTTCTAAACACAACTCACATGTATGATTATATAGTCAATTATACATGTGCATGCACCCCTTTCAAAATCAGTTTGTACGCAACCTTTTAGACCTCGTTTGATACAAGTATATACGACGCAACATGCAGGTTTTAAATCTTTTTAATGTCGACCATGAAACTCTCTCGAATCAACAATTATACACACACATACATGTTTGTTTCAGTTGATTTTGTGGAAAACTAGAAGGGGGGGTTGAATAGTTTTACGTATATTTATTTTTATGAAAACTTAGTTGTTTAAAACAAAACTTCGTTTCTAGTTTATGTGAGATCAATACATGCATACTTAAAAGTACTTATATCTACACAAGTAAATAATAATAATATGGATGAGTATGACTTATTAGAATTAATATCTACGCAAGTAAACAATAACAATATAGACAAGTATTTTTACGTCCCTTTTTATTTATGAAAACTTAGTTTAGTTTTAAAAACTTGTTTACTCTTAAAACTTTGATTCGATCTTATGTGAATTCAAGTCTTGAACAATATGAACAACTATATCGAGGTATGAAAAGTAATAACGAAGTAAGCTAAATATGTACAATCAACACATGCATAATATAGACAATTATAGCTATATATGAGATGTAAGTAAGTAAGCTAAGTAATAAGTTAGAGTTGGAAAGATCTAACCGCGAGACAAAGGATTTATAGTGGTTCGGCTACAAGGACACCTTCCTTGCCCTACTCCACTCCCCGAGTCACCTACTCAAGAGTTTTCTTCACTATGTCAACAAGCTCCCTTATGGCGGAGAAAACCTTACACAACTTTTGCTTACACCAATTAACAACACTAAGCTAAATGTTGAGTTCTAATCCTAGCTAGAACCAATCTCACAACTTCTTCACGACTTGGCACACCTTCTTCACAACTTGTAAACACCACTACTACTTCACAACTTCACACTACTCCACTACTTCTTCTTCACACCACTACTTATATCTCACTACTTCTATTCACAACTTCTACTCCTAGATCTATCTAGTTACAATACTATCACACCTTTACAATGAGTGTACACAACAACTAGACTATATACACAAATCTACAATACTTCACAACTTGATGTTGAAGGAGTATTCTTCTCTTGCACTTTGAGAGATGAGAAGTGAGGGAATGAATCACTTGAAACAAGGATTAACAATTATATGATCAAAGGGTTTTTAGGAGGATGTTTAGAGAGATTTGGATCTGAAAATTTTCGTGCAAGAGGTAAGAAAAATACCAGGTTTGAGGTGGTATTTATAGGAGAAAATTCCTGACAGATTCTGACAGAGGAGCGTGGCCGGCCCCCTTAATTCATGGCCGGCCCCCTTAAAATTAAGGGGGCCGCCCCTTATAATTAAGGGGGCCGCCCAGCTGTAACGGCCAGAATTCTTGTCTTTTTCTGGGGAAAGTTTATTTGGTGAAAAACTAACTGATTTTGGTTAAAAATTTGAATTCATATATTTACTATGAATTAAACATTTTCTTTATTACCAAAAATGTTTTTCAAAAATATATAATAAGTTTATTTAATTTTATAAACTTTGTATTATTTAAATAAACATCCCTTAGATCATAAAATGTATTAGTCACTTGTTTATTCATACCTTAAGTGATTATGTTGGATGAGATGATATAAACTTGCTTAAAACTTGTTTACGTATTAACTTTTCGTTTAATGTTCTTATATTTTGTGATCGTCAAAACTTAAGGATATCGAAAAATATTAATAACGTTTTTATACATTATTTATATCAACAGATTTAAACAAGGTTGATTTCTCGTCATTTTATGTGTAGTATGCATGATTTATGTTATCCTTTATGTCGAAACGAAAACAGCATGCGAGACACAAATAAACCACAATCGATCTCCAACATCAGTCGATCAAAACCCAAAATTTGACGACTCGCGAATCACAATGAAGCTATAACTTAAATCCTATGCGACTCGAACATGAACCTAAACACACACTGAGACCCTAACCAAGACTTGAACCATTTGTTAACAAGAATCTTATTGTATTTTTATATGGCGTTTACATGTGTATATACAAAATCGACAGCCACAAGGTCAAACAGATTATATGAGCCTATAAGGATGATATTGATCAGGTTTTAGTGTTTGTTATATTCGGATCATATATATGTGTGAGAGTCGAACGGACAGAAAACAAAAAGATGATGATACCTTGCAGTTTAACGAGACAAGAGAAAAGAACAAGAACACACCACTAATCACGAACACCCAACATGAAAGATCTTAATACCACCACCACAAGCAGCAAACCCGTGAACTTTTTGTGTCTTGAGACAAAGAGATAACCAGGAACTAGGCGTGTTTATTTTGTTTTGAATCGAACAGGAAAGACAACAAGAAGAGAAGCAGCCGATTGTTGTTTGATGAAGGTCTTAGGGTTTTAGGTTTAGAGAGTGTTGCGTTTATTTTCTTGTGATGAGCCGTAACATGTGATGAGAAAAAAAAGGGATGGAGCATTTAAGGAGTAAATGAGAGATACTCTTGCCGAATTTATGTGATTTCCTAGAAGAGTTTGTTACATATCTTTTCATTGAGTGATTATGGGCCAAGACTTTATTTAACTTTCAATATTACTTAGCCAAAATCATTTACCAAAGTTGTGAAGTAATTCAGCCCATATAGTGTCTTGTAAACGTGTGACATGAGACTTATGTTGGATATTTTGTATTTAATAGTTAAGTAGTTAGTTATTTAGGTTATGTTGTAAAGTTTAGTGATATGTAAATGATTTAGGGATTGTTTGGTAGACGTACTTAATTCTTCAAAATTTCAAACTGGAGGGTATTTTAGTCATTTAATCATGACATGAAAATGTGGGTTTTACAGTAGTCTTGCTGGTAGTTTATAGTATCTTACATCTAATCGTCCTGATTTATCATTTTTGTTGCAACAGATTTGTCTTTACATGCATGATCCTCGGGAGCCTCATTTGACGACACTCAAACGTATTCTCAGGTAAGTTCGTGGGGCTTTGGATTTTGGCTTACAGTTGTATGCATCTTCTATTGGTTCTCTTGTTGTTTATTCTAATGCTGATTGGGTTGGTTTCCTCTCAGTCATCGTTCTATATCTAGCAAGGTTGTAAAAATTGCTAGACGTTCATCGGGCGGTCAGGTACCGCCTAGAGATTAATTGGTTAAACGAGGATTAATCGAGGAATATCCAAATTGGAATCTTTTATATAAATATATATATATATATATATATATATATATATATATATATATATATATATATATATATATATATATATATATATATATATATATATATATATATATATACATACATACAAAAGTTTAGATTATATGTATAACATAAATGAAATTCTTCAAAATAGTGTAAGGTTTAAAGTTTACATAGTTCAATTAATTTTCATAAACCAATTTTCGAATTCAATTAGTGTCATAAAAATTCAATTAAAATAAGAAAAACGAGCATACATTCACATTCACTCTTAAATTACTGCTCGATGTCTGTTTGAAAAGTTGTGTCGATTGATATTGTGAAAATGCGAGGTACCGAAAAAATAATAATTTTTGGAAAAATTGACCCGCGTTGAGCGTTGTGGCTGTTTTTTGTCCGCTTTAGCCTCTTTATGTCCAATTTGGCCATTTTTTATCTGATTAATCGGTATGTTGACCGAACTTTGACCAATCCGATTAATAGGCTGATTAGGCTAAAATTAGGTGGTTAATCCCCCCGAGCGCCTAGGCGCCGACTAATCGGCCGCCTAGGATAATTTCTACCATCTAGTTACTGTGTTTCCTTGCAGGATAATATAGTTTCATGGTCATCCAAGCGTCATCACCCCTATTCAAATATGTAAATAGGTTTAGAGATGGGATGAAAATGATTTTATAGTTTGGTTTTCCGTGTTGAATGGTAAGGACCTGATGAGATTGATAAGGATCAAGAAGCTCGGGTAACACTCAAACAAAGACCATACTTTACTACTATGAGGCAGTATTTGCCTAAGTGTGTGAAACTTGTGAAGTTGTATGTTTTGCTCTCTTTTTATAAAAATGCTTATAGGGTTTAAAGATAAACACTTTGTCGATGATCAACGGCTACTAGAAAGCCAAGTGTTGATAATCCGAGAGCATACAAAGAGGAAAGGTGTCATGCGTCCTTTAGCTCATACAGAGTGGTGCTTGTCGTGCGTCCGCATTGTGCAGTGTCAGATGCTACATCTTAACCACTAGTGACAGTTGGGGAACAGTAGTATTGTCATGCTCAGTCTCAATCTGACCTGAGAGGTTTTACCACGCCCTGCATGGCCTGGGATTTAAGCAGGGCTTCATCAAATGTTGATGGGCCTTGGTATTGATTTTGATTCGAGCGTATAATTAGTGGGCTTGAACCACTAATATTGATAAGTTATCAACACCCTTTCTCGTTCTTGTGCTGAAGCTGAGTATCAGGGTGTTGCTAATGTCGCTGTTGAGACTACTTGGTTACGCAATTTACTTCATGAGTTGCATTCTCTACTTGTGTTTGCTACACTTGTTTACTATGACAATGTTAGTGCTATGGATGCAAATCCTGTTTAGCATCTACGGGCCAAACATATTGAGATAGATATTCATTTTGTTCGGGATATGGTTGCCATAGTTCAAGTTCGGCTTCTTCATGTTCCATCATGCTATCAGTATGCTGACATATTCACTAAGGGGTAACACTCAAACAAAGACCTTGTTTGAGAAATTTTGTACCAATTTTGGTGTTCTCCCGCTTCAACTGCGGGGAAAGTGTTAGTCGAGTGTTTTTACTAAGCCATGTGGGCTTTATCAGTTTTATTAAGCCTAGCATGTATTTACATTATTCTAGTATTTTTTATTTGTACTATATATTGTTTTGCTTAATTAACAAAAAGACATGCAAATTACAAATTGAATAATATTCGGTGATGAAATGTAAAAGAGAAAAGAGATTGTAAGAAAAGAGGACAATGAAGTTCAATATAAATGATAAAATGATTAGGAATGAGATTTTACGTGGGAAACTTGAAAATTTGAGAGAAAGTGATTTTGTAATGTGTAGCCGGGTCATGTTTCGTATTATGGTCCCATGATTTGCAATTGGAGAGAGATATCACGAAAATTGGCAGAAAAATACGGTGTTAGAGGATAATTTTAACATTAAAAAAAGAGTAGTTATAACTAAACCTATTAAATAGACCTAAAAATATAGCTAATACATTTATATTTTGACAAATGTTATACACATTTTCTCTTTCATCATTACCATCAATCAATTTTTCATTTCACCAATCATATTTGTAGGTCTATCTTTAGGTCCTTTAATTACGCCTATAAATCATTTTCTTAAAAAAAAAAAAAAAAAAAACAGTTTTTACATTAATATACCACAAACTTTAGTAAAAGATAAAAATAAATGGCATCTTGGGTCATAGAAATGTAAATTTCCCTAAGTATATTCATGAGATTATAATGACAACCAGACAATGTAATGACTAATGGTTCGTGAGTTGGATAAAACATTTTTCTGGGCTGATCCAAGATATGGCAAATTAGGAATTATGTCATTTTTCCATGTGCATACCAAAAGCGTGTAAATTGTGTTGGATTGGTACGACTCTCTTAAACGAGAGTGAGTTGGAGGACATATTTGACATGATTTTAACCATTTGATTACGCCCTTATAAGACGAGGTCTGGATACTCAAACAACTTCCTCCTATGCTTAAAAAGAGAGTGGAATTAAGACTCGTGCATACTGGTCTGATATATAATACTATCATAAAGATTGTATACGGAGAAGGATCTTTGTTCTTACTTGAGGAAGTCGAGCATTTTTTGCTCTGATGTACATGGGCATGGCATAACTGGTATTCCCATAGTCGTTTCCGGATTCTGTCCTAGCCATTTCAAAAGGTTCACCCATCGAGGTTTGAACCATTTGAACCATTGTCTCTTCTGAGACTTTGGGGATACTTTAACACTTAGCTACTTTGGAGATGGTTTAATGGAGTATCATAAACGGGTAGATACTTTTAACCTCAACTTTAGTCATTAGCATTGTTTTTGAAGTTGAGTACTCATCTAGCCATTTGGTATGCTGGTATCAGCTTAGCAATGGAATGGAGTTTAAAATATCATTTCATTCCAGTCAAACAAACAGACCATGTAGTTACAGTATTGTTTGCAAGACGTGCAGATTCTTTCTTCGATACCAGTTGTATACTTGAATAAAACTGATGCCCAGCTTGCAAATAATGGTTAACCCCTTGAACTTCAAAAGCTCGGGTGTGGAGTAATTTTTTAATGTGTTAAATTTACTCTTCGTTGATAGAATACTTGTGCAGGCATGTTGTACAGGTTATCGACTTATCTCTTATACAAAGGTCACTTAGTTTCATATTGTTCTAGGAGACACTACAATTCCGAATTATTGTATCTATGTTTACAATTCCGAATTATTCTATCTATGTTTACCCTATAAAGCAAATCATGCTTCATTTTCGTTTCAATGTTGTTACTTTATAGCAATTCATATTTCTTCGTTCCATTGTAGCTTTATTGATATGATGATGTTGACGACACCAGAAGTTTTATAATGTGTCAAAATTAGATTATTGTCAGCACTAGGAATGTTACTATTATGTTTTCTAATGATGAATTGAAATCAGCTATAGACACTAACCAGAATTTTCTTAAAGATGGATATGAGCTGTGAACTAATATTGAAAGCACCAAATACGATCAAAGTTATGTTGAATCTGCTACACATAAGATCATGTTGGTGCGAGTCATGACTGTCAAATGCATTTGCTGAAAACCAAGACTTGTAAGCTTTATAAAGCTGTATACTTTTTGGTATGCCCATATGAAATATAGATAAAATTACTCGACAGTCGATGGTGCCATACAAAATCCAAATTCATAGACGTAATAAAAACGTTAAAAACATGTCTCTGCAAATAATACATGACGCATTGTGTTCTGCAAAAAGCATAATAACAGTAGACTGTTCCAATAAATAACTAGACTAGATTTTCTTCAATCGTATAAATTTGGCTTCTCGAATTATACCAATGGAAGCCTACCTATTGAGATAAGAATGAATAATAATACAATTTTGTCAGAATTCTGTGCAACCCCCTCCCTAAATGTACATCGTATCAAAAAAAAACAAAAAATAAAAACAAGAGTAATGTCATATCCTTCTAAGCTTCTTTCTACGAGTCCCCTTAATGAACACTTGGCAAGAACTCATACACCTACAAAAGTCAACCTCGCGTTGCATAGTCTCCGCTGAGGAATTGTAGGAGAAAGCTTAGAATATGAGTACTCGAACAAGAATGATCCTCAATAAGCTTAAAGAGGATCCCTTGGTGGAAAAATGAGTAGTGATCATACCAATATTACTTGAGTATGTCCTAGTAACCATTAGCTTTAATTTCTGCTCGTTTTAAACCTCTTCAAATCTTTGTCGCTCTTCTCCTCCCTTGTGCTTGCAAGTCGCGAACGTGTCAGGTTTTCATCTATGACCGGAGCTTCGTTTTTCTGTTTGCAACAAGCACAAAAAGATTTAGAATATGTTGATAAAAGAGGTGGCTATTCGGCCCATTTACTCAGTAGGCCGATGTGAATTGTGTTCTATCTAAAATGGGTCAAACTGAAATAACTTTGCTTAAAGAAGGACAAGTCAAAATGGGTCAGAATATTAAACAGCCTGAAAGTCATCAAAAGTCTATGCATTGCTTAAAACCTCTTAACTCATCATTGAAATAATATTTTTATTAAAAATTAGAATCAACAAATAATTTATGCACAAAGAATTAAAAAATGCCAAAAAGTGTGTACCTTAAAAATGGGTGTTGAGGAATCTCTACTAGTATTTGCTCTTTTTCCAAGGTCGATTTGTACTGAGATATTGGCTTCTGATAAGTCCACGCCCGAGCTCTGTAGCGCTTGTGTTAGCGTACTCAATAACCTGCTTGCAAACCAATTTGTCAAATAAACCAAAAACAACGGATTGATCAAGTTTCTATTCATATAAGATTGGTTGTCAAAAACAAATTAATAAAATCTTACCCTTGAGAGTAGATGGTTGATATACTAATTGTGCCACTTTCAATCGTTAGGTCCTGGTCTTTTGATTTATCACCAGCAACGGTGCAGTCAGTTGTGCATGATCTGCTTTGCCATAATTGGGATGGTGTGTTTGCTGTATCAAATGGCAGAGCTGAAGGAGGCGGTGCAGCGACACTCGTGCTTCCACAACCAGGAGAATACACGTTCGGTTGCAAGGGTGATGGGAAAGGAGATGCCAAATTGGTCAAACGAGGATGTTGACCAATGTCCTTCATAGTTTCGAGGGAACTTAAATCAGAATCTAATATGTTTTGGTGATCTTTTTTGGGTAGGTTTAAGGCAACACTGTGCTTGTTCTCGTTCAGTTTTGAAGCATATGGCAATGCTGAGCCAGACACGCCGTTTTGGACTCGTGGTTGATCAATGAACCCTTCTGTTGGTCTTTGGTTATTGTTCTGTTGAAATGAAGAGAGATAGTATAGTTAAAACGACTAAGAAATCATTCAAGTTACATCTATCAGTTAACTCTTTTTCTGTTTGGATTTGCGTTTTTGAACTGATTGTCTCATTAAGCTACAATACACAGTTTTTGATGTATTAATATACAAATATCAGCTGCAACAAAAAAGCTTAGTAAAGAATACGCTTAAGTCATTTATTTACCCCTTACTTTACCATATGTTTAGAAATTTTAGCGTCATATTATATAAAACCTCTCCTATTCTTTAACACTGTCCTTTTTGCTTATTTTACCTATTAAACTTATAAATAACCAGAATTTTCTAGACACTCCAACAAATGTTATCCGATTATTAAAAAATCAGACATATCTTCTATACCATGTGTTTTATTGCAGAATTGTATTTGAAAATCTTAATTCACATAAACAGTTAACTCAGTAAGAAAGTTCACTCTTTCAGAGTCAGTGTTTGAAACATAAAAAATACTTGAAAGATTGAATTTACCCATGCAGTCATTGCAGGTTGTTCATTAGTCCATCCCCGGCATAAGTCCTCGAACTTGTGTACCTTCTCTTGAAGAAACTGAATGTATTCAATAACCTGAAAAACCAGAACTTCATGCTTAGCTATATGTAAGTTTTGGCCTTTTGTGTGAACCATAGAATAAAGTGTGAACATGTCCCTCGTGATATACCTCTAGTAAAAACGAGGCCTTGTCTCTCTTTTGATCACCGTGAGGGATGAGTTCTCTTAACATTGAAAATCTGCACATGTACGAAAAGATCATACATTAGTCTTGACAATGACCATAGTATAACTCAACTATCACAGCTTTCATCGATTCAAATAGCTAGACAAAAGAAATTTCCATTGGCCCATGAAAAGAAAAGAAACAGTATGGAAAATTCACTACAGGTTGACTACATTGCAACTTTAATATAAAGTACCTGTCATTGATTTTGCTTCTTCTACGCTGCTCCGTTGCAGAATGCTTAGATCGCGGGGTGTTGGGCTTTTGATCATGATGTGCTGTGTCAACTTTAACAGACAAAACACCTATCATTTACAGAACAATAGGTACATTCTGAGAACATGATTCAGACTGTGTGAAAATGAAGATAGTGAGAAAAAGAGAGATACCTTTGTAGTGTGTGGATGGTTCTTTCTTGATAACAAACTCTTCTACTTCTTCATCCTCATCTTCTTGCACACTCTTGGCAGACTTTAACATATCAACAAAACTCGGATTCTTCTGGGCTGATGATGGACTGAAAAATCACCAAAAAGAAAAGTTATATACGCATAATTGACAATATACATAAATTACAGGTGACAACATGGGTCAGGGCATGCGGGTCATGTAATAGGTCAAAATGGGTTCAAATCAAAACATCTAAATTTTATATGTCCTTCTGCCCACTTTTTTTATTCCAGAGATCTTAGGAGGATTTATGCATTAAAAGTACACGTTTTTTTACTTTTGACCCAGTTAGTTTTAAACTAACTTCTTTTGGTTTACCCATTGAACCCGATAGTGATAAAAACACAACCCAAATCAACCCGGATGACTAGAAAGGACCTAATTGCCATTTCTAGAACTGAAGTTTCAAGAATCAAGAGTGGAAAGAAAACCAACAGACCGAGAAGATGATAGAGAACTGATGGTTGCAGTTGGATGGTTATGCGCAGATGAAGACTGTGATGGCCGCTCCATAGATGTCATCCATGGCATTCCTCCCATCTTCATGCCCCCTTCTGTTATATGAAAGTTAAATCGTTTATTAACCATCCATCTAATTCAGTCATTTAAAAAAAAGGCAAAAGACAACTTACAATGAACATACCTCTAATCACATGCCGATTTCCAGCAATATTCTCCTTCCCTGTCTTTCCCTTCTTGACTGCAGATTCTTCCCATAGTGAAAAGCCACTTCCGGTGTACGAACTGCAATTTGAATTTTCATCGTTTTTATCACTACCACTAGATTGTGCACCCGTGATCATGACCCCAACCCCTTCAGGCTTTGGCATCCTTTGGCTTTGATTGATTACAGAAATGTGACTAATACTATATGTCCCGATCCCACCTGGAAGAATATGCTCCACTGTAGTTGGGGGAGCTGGTGGAAGGGGCTTTCCGATGGATGATTCTTCGACTTTATTTGCTTCTTTAGCAACATTTTTCCCGACCCGTTCCAATGGTTGCAAGAAGTCATGAGTTTCGAGGTAGCTACCTATTGGCAGTCAAGAGTCAAGTACATTATTAGATGTTCAACGCATAAAGCATAAGAAACCAGTATACGTGATAAGAAAATCACAATCATGTATCAGACGTTTTTAGATTTGTCAAGATCATACGCAATTTCTTTTAACATAATTAGTTAACTTTGCTAGGATCCTTAATTAGCATATATGCTCAACATACAAGGCTTAGATGGGTTCCGGTATGAACTAATTCTCAGCAATATTACTAACTCCTCAAAATTAAATGAATACATTTTACGGGCCTGTATACTATAACATGACATGTAACAGCCACGGACGGAACCAGGGGTTCCATGATTTTTTCGATCTAGTGTTAAAAAAAAAAAAAAAATAAAAAAAAAAAATTGAATTTTCCTAAATGCATCCGGTCCACCGTAGTGTTTCTAATATTACGGTTCAAAAATTTTTATGCACCCGGTCATATTTGATCATGATTCTGTCCCTCAACAATCATATGAAAATTTATAAATTCTTTTTCATTGAAATTGTGTTGTGGCATAAACAAGAAAACGATATAGACTATAGGTAAGAATATTTTTTCAAAATTAATATAATGAATAAATAAATATTTGAAATGATATACGTATTAAAATAAAATATTTATAGGTTAGGTGTCTGGATGCAAGCACGTGATGAGCAACATGAATCCAGTAGTGGAATAAAATGGGATTGATAATTTTAACACCGATCCCAACAAAGACATTTCTACTATCGTTTTTGTCGTCCTTTCATTATCTTCTTTTGTCTTTTCAGTCTTTTTCTCACTTTTTATATTTTTTTTACTTTTTACTTCTTTTGATTATCACTAACAGTTTTTACATTAATTATTTACGGTATTTGTAGTGAGTAAATGATGAAAGAATAATTTGTACATGAATGATAAACTATGTACGCTTATCCAGAAAACACTGTAGAACTGATAAGGCTTTTTGATTGTTTTGTTCACTCCATCTTTTAACAATGAAAAAAAGCTCAATTTTGAAATGTCCCATCAAATTATAAACTTTTATTTTTAGCATAATTTATGGGTGATGTTGACCGGACCCCCTCTAGTCCCTAGACTGCACCATGGCAGTCCCTTATCCCCCATTTGTCCCCCACTTTTTTCAGTACAGCACAGCTTTTTGTCAGTTTCTGTTTCGTATTTTTGACAGTTTTAAGTGTTTGGCATATTAAACTTTATATTTTCTGTTCCGCACTTTCAGGTTTATAGCTTTTTGATATAAACAAAATTATAAAAATAAAAAAAAATAAAAAAAAATAAAAAAAATAAGGGGGTCCGGCTAAAAAATAGGGGAGGGTCCGGTCAACAAGGGCCTAATTTATATGCCTCAAATTTTCTTTTATCTATAAATAAACATATTATAACATGTCCCATCAAAATTTAAATCTTTTTATGATGTTTTTAGATGTACAAAAACATACATTTTTTCCAATTGGATTTCAAACAATTTTATGGTACTAATTAAGATAATCTAAGCCTTTATTCAGCAATCTTCTATTAACATAAATTATGACTAGCAAGATTTGGCGCTATGTAACATAATACAAAAATCAATTTCAAACCGAGAATTGTCAAACTTTTCGAAACTAGGTTAGGGTTTTCGTAACTTCATCTACAACGACTCTAATAGTGTTTTATCCGTATTTTTGAAATCATATACATATGTAACGGTAAAATTTAACAGTTACCTGAAGGAGTAGTAGTAGTAGCAGATGGATCTTGCAGAGCAGGTGAACAAAGTGAAAGAAAATCATGCGTTGGTTTTCTACCTGTTATTTTAACACACAGTTAGTTAAACACATAAACACCTTCACTGTGTGTATCCGTACACATACACTATGGGCACGTGTGACATACTACTAGTAATTAAGATGGTGGTAAAAACATTGCGTGTACCTTGAGTCCCTAACAAACGTTGTTGAGGATGCTCCATCTAGATGTACTACAATTCGATCCGCGATAAATTAGGCTCTAACTAAACCTTAAAATTCTCGTATTGAAACCGAAATGTCAATGAGAATCAGATCTAGCAACGTCCATGTAGATGACGTGAACTCGATTGCGCCTCGAATTTTCTGAGGCGCATTCACTGCGTAATTCTTTATCAGAATCTTTATCTGTATATATAATAAAGATAAATATTTACCACACCAAACGTCGCATAAGTAGTTTACGGAAATAAACTTTTGATTCTCATCCGTTAGATTCATTTTATGAAAATAAAACACAAGAATTTAATGATGTGTTCAAATTCATTACTACTCAATTACTGTATTACAAAAACATCTGCAGTAATTCAAATTAGTTAATTTGAACTGCTTGTTTTTGTTAGTTAAAATTTAAGGTAATATTAAACACTTTTAATTCATAATTCAACTATTTCTGATGTCATTTTTTTTTTCCAGTTTACAGAATGCTCAATTCATTACTACTCAACTACAACAAAATATAAAAAACAAAATTCTATTTAAACTGGTTGTTTTTGTTAATGAAACAATCATAATTCATAGTACAAACACATAGACCAAAATTCAGTTATATAATAATATGCATACCTTAAACCGATCTGAATTTGCACAATTTCGCGTAATTCAGTAGTTAGAAAACCTTTGAAGATAGATTTATAAAACCAGACGACATCAACCTCGGATATATAATGTGTGTGTGTTTTTGAGGGTGTAAAAAAGGGGGTGTTGTGTGTGTGTGTGAGATGAAAGATAGGATTGTCAGTCCAGATCTCTAACTTAAACACAAAACATTTTCTCTCTCTGAAACAAGGTTGTGTTGTGTGTGTCTTTTTATATAGTCTCCGTTTAGTTTTTTTGTAAAGTGGATGGAAAAGTTATATATATAACGCTGTTTTATTTAACGTCGTTTGTTTGTTAATTAACATCTCCGCCGCAAGCAACCCCTTTCGCGTTTAACTTTCTTCACTGTGATGATACTGGGATTATTTAATTTTATATATTATTGGGTTAAAATCTAAAACTACTGGTTTTAATATTGTATGATGATACGAGTGTTAGGTGCGGTATAACACAAAACATGATACTAATTCTTCTTACAAATATTATCTTGACATTTGTTAGAATTGACGGTTTAAATGAGGAGAGATAATGAGTGAAAAAAACGTAAAATATTAGTATGAGAATAAAATTGTATTGTACGAGAATATAGCAAAACTCAACATCATAAACACCTCTTCAATAACATTTTTTATAAAACATCACAAATAAATCCCACTTCCTATAAAAAAATAATAATAATAACTTAAAAAAAAAACAGAAAAACACACACAAATTGACCGTTATAGCCACAACGGTGCGCATATAACGCACTCAGCAGTGCAGTTATGGCGACGTTATAGGTACCTAGTTGTACCTATAACGAGTTGCACCCAATAATTAAAAATAGAAAGCTAGCTACTTGTGAAAGAATCTTAATATTCTTGATTAATCAAGTTATTCAGTGTTGCTAATTAATAAACTATTACTCAATTTTGCTAATTAACTAGCTAAACTTAATCATTTTAATTCATCAATTAATTATCTGAATAAATCATAGTTAAACTAAACTTTAAAAGAAAACAAACACACTCACGTATTATTTTGAGCGTTTTTTTTCTTATAATGTCTTATATAATAACACAATTGTATTATCTCAAAAGTATTTTGCTAAAATAATTTTATTGAAAAAATAATTGAGCAAATCAGGTTGCTCTATTTTGACACGTGATAAAATCGAGTATTCTTATTAGTCAATTGCAAGTCAAAATTGAAAAAAAAAATGTCAAACTTTAATACATTTAATGGGAAAATTCAGTGAAAAAAAAGTATGTGTGTCAAATTTTTGGAAACAAAATTTTTTAAAAGGGTGGGTAATTAATAAAAACTTTAATGATTAGAAATAAAGTATTTGAAGTTACGTGTAAACTTATATTCTTTCATGTTTTTAATAACTTTAAAAATAAACAATACACCCTCTTAAATTTTATACCCGCCAAACTTTATATTTTAAAAATACAACATATACAATATGTTGTTTAACAAATACAACGTGTATATACAAGGAATTATAAATATAAAAATGAAAGCACGTTTTTTTTTTTTTTTTTTTTTTTTTTTTTTTTTTTTTTTTAACCATCTACGTTAAAAAATAACTCATGTTGCTCCTTTATATAAGTTTAACACGTGAGCACACGGGTTTGAAAATGTTAAGGAAGGAAAATATATGGATAACGAGGGTATTTTTATATATATATATATATATATATATATATATATATATATATATATATATATATATATATATATATATATATATATATAATGTAAATAGCGTTATGGTTTAATTGATCAAGAAAATATATGGATAAGTACAAAACTTTTGGGAGTAGTGATGTATATGATTCTTTTTCTAAAAAAAAACTAATAATTTAAATACATTATATGTTTTAGGAGCATCTGACCTTGTTTAACATATGTTTTTCATAATTAAGTACTTAGGGTAGCTTTCATCGTTAAATATCTTTAAAAATGTTAAGGAAGGAAAATTGCAAAGTAATAACAAATTTGAGTGTGTTGCGCAAGTGACATCACACGTATTACTTTTTATTTTGTAACGTTTAAGTGTAAGTAGACGGATAAGCTAATAGTAGTACGGTTTGATTGTTTGAACCGCACTATTATGGTTATATACAACTTATGGTTTGATTTTACGAAAATATTTTATCAGTTTAACATTAGAATTTCTTAAAACTCAACTTGGTAACTTTTATGAAGAGGGGCCAGGGTTAACTGTTTCATTTCACTTTCACAAACTTCAATAATTGTTATATGAATCACGTGAGTTTTAATGGTAAATATGTAGAGTTGACTTAAACACAAGAAAGCCGTAGCGGTTAAGCCGTTAACGTTAAATCAAACAATATTTATTTGATTAATGGACAATTAGAAGGCTCCCTCCCCCACCCCCCATGTGATCCTCCACTCTAATCCACCCCACCCACCCCACCACACTAATTAATTATCATAATTCTCAACTTTATTCCATTAATTTAATATTCAACTTATAATTATTTATTGTCACTCCGTCATCGACTTATATGTAAGCTAACAATTTATTTTTCAACCTATGTAAACTATCTTACGATTATGGATTATAGGTATGTTTGACGAAATGATCTAAAGTTTGGAATATAGTTGTAGCTGAAGCTTATATAATAAGCTAAAAGCAAGAATTTATATTTTTATAAAGCTGTTTGAGAAATTAGTTGTAGCTGAATGCTGAAGTTTATTAATGTAAAAGCGCATAAAAAATTCAGATATATTTCTAGCTATTGCATGATCATCCATTATATTTTGAAATGTATTTAAGTAATTTGACTAAAAGTAAATTTGTCACGGAGCGGTGTAAAGCTTTTTGGGGCAGTGAGAAGTGAACAATGATCATTTTGATTTTTAATAGTCGTTTAGCAAAAGAGCAATCAGTTGTGGCTATTTTTTAGTAAGATTAATTATCAATGCTTATTTAAAAACTACTGTTTATGGCTACTACTCATAGCAACTGTTACTTTTAACAAACCACACTTTAACTATAAGCCCTCATAAACTCGTTTCAATTTGCTTGGACTTATGGAGGATTCATGGCTTATAAAAGCTTCCATAAGCCTTTATGATAAACAAAACTAGGTGTTGTTTGTTTATTAAGAGATTCTGAATTTAAATCTGATTCGCTCATCTGAATTTGAATCTGAGGCATAAATGTCTGAATCTGGATACAATGATATTATTATTATTATTATTATTATTATTATTATTATTATTATTATTATTATTATTATTATTATTATTATTATTATTATTATTTTACTTTTTTGATGTCTGAATGATATAAATACTCAACAGTTTTATTTTTACAAAACAAAAACATGTTTAAACAACATTTCACATTTCATGGGGCATTTGGATTAAAAAATTAACATAGTTTAACAATTTAATCTCGTAAAGTAGTCATATACTGTGTTACAAAACATTCAATGATATTGTGTCACAATTTAATCTTGTAAAGTAGTCATATATTATTGATGTGTTATACTCCCATGAGGTTAAACATCTTCATCATTTCATAAATTGTCATTATCATTTATTTTATAAGTAAAATTGTGAGAAAAAATAATAATAAATAAATAAATAAATATTTCAAATAATGCTTAATATTGTCAATTAACAATCAAAATATTTTAATGAAATAATTTAAGCTCATGTTCAAATTCCATGTGTCACAACTGACAATTTAACTTCACAAACTAGTTATATACTACAATTGTTTGAAAAACCCTTAAGTGTTTAAGTATCCTTGTCGTTATTATTTTGAACATTATTCGTTTAGCTAAAAGAAAATGATAATTCCATTTAACGTATTATCAATATTAAAAGAAAATTCGAAAAAATAAAAAAATAAAAAATAAAAAATAAATAAATAACCAATTAAGTGAGCAGACATTAAGATGCATTAAGACACCCTCTCCACATCTAGTTGATTAAGAAGTTTAAGCTTCTTGCTACGTCTGAACGAAATAATAATAATAATAATAATAATAATAATAATAATAATAATAATAATAATAATAATACCTCCGTCTCAAAAATATTGTCCATATTTTCATTTTGAGATGTCTCAAAATAATTGTCCATTTTCCTTTTTAAGTAAAAACTAGAGAATATAGTAGAAGAATATTCTTTTTGTGTGGTTAAAAATTAAAGTTGCCTCACTTTTATCAGACTTTGTAATTCTTGTCACTTGACAATTATTTTGAGACGAAAGGACTAATAATAATAATAATAATAATAATAATAATAATAATAATAATAATAATAATAATAATAATAATAATAATAATAATAATAATAATAATAATAATAAGACTATTATTGGAGATAAGGTTTTAGAGCTTATTATGATTGATGGACCTCGTTGCTGTTTACACCTCAATGTTGATAAAACTGAGGTTTTTTTGCCAAAAGAAGACTCCAGGAGCAGGCTTGTGGATGTTTTTCCGCCTAATATTCGCGACCTTTGCACGATGTTAAATTATTGGGTGGACCTGCTAGTGTGGACTTTGAGTTTAGTATGAAAAGGGTTGCTAAAACCATTGAGCTTATGGGTGTTGTTGCTAAGTTTAATGATCCTCAGTGTGAATTGTTGCTCCGTCGTTCATGTGTTGCTATTTCCAAGTTATATTTTTCTATGCGCACATGTTCTCTTCGAGTCTTTGAGTATGCTCAGGTTTCATTTGATGCGACACTTCGTTTTTCTTTGGATCGTATTTTTCTATGCGCACATGATTAATTCCCCACCAGTAAAGATTGTCTTTATCCAACAAAACTGTGTTTTATCATAACCCTACACCTCATGTTATAACCCTTTAAGAGACCTCTTTGATAGTTTATCCTAGGTACTTACGCCAAGTGGTGGAGGTTTGATCCTTTCCAAAGCCTATGGTAATCTATTTCCTATGACAGGTAGTGAGAGATATTTTCTATTTTCATATTGTGATATATACTTTTATTACACCCGAGAGATGTGAGTATCTGAACACTATTTGTGAGGTGCTAGTGTATAATTTTCATGCTTGTTTTAATTGAAGTGGAAAGATTATTTGTTGTAATTACTTTTATATTAGTGTTAAATGACCCATAGCTTGTATTTTGATTATAATAAAAGCGCATTTGCTTGAGGATAAGCAAATCTCAAGTTTAAGGGTATTTGATCAGACGAAAAGTGTACCGCTTTTAGGGGGTCATTTAAGCCCAAAGTCGAGATTATTTGATCAAATCTTGCCCTAAATCGTTCCTTTTGTCATTTTAGGTACTTTTGAGAAGAAATCTTGAAAACGAAGCATTTTGGACGTTTTTGGAGCGACAAAGTGAAGAAAACGACAAAGTCTCCAAATCATGCTGAATTTTGTACCTGACGGCGTCAGGATTTGCATGTGACGCCGTCACTTATTGAACAAGAGGTGGATAATCAAGTTACACATGACGCGCCAGAATGTGTTTGGAAGATTTACACGGGACGGCGTCACCAAGGCCGTCACGTACAAAATGCAAGAGACGGCCAAGAGACAAGTTACACATGACGGCGTCAGATCTGGATCTAGGAAATACGAGAGTTTTTATGGGGCGAGTTAACGACGTCAGGATTTACACGTGACGCCGTCAGACTCAAAAATCTATATATAGTTTTCTAGTTTTCATTTGTTACAGGAGGAGAACTTTGGAGAAACCCTAGCACGATTTTTACCTTACTTTTAAGGGTTCCAAACCATTGTTTCATCCATGTTTGATTGAAGATAAGTTTTCCAATAATCATTCAATATGTCTATGTGTTATTTGATTCTATATTATGCTTGTCTTTACTTTAACATGCTAGGCTAGGTTTTCTTTATGTTTGCTTAGATGTAATGAAACTTAGTTATTGATTATTGGTTGGTTGTTTGTTTATAATTGTTGTGGATGAATGATTTTGATGTTAGGCTTAAGAACACTAGCACACTTCCAATTGGTAACATGGTTGAACGTCTTAAGAACCATGATCGGATGTGTACTACGATTAATTGGTTATATTTAATGCATAAGTAACTACTAAGGAGGCCATGTTAGGAGCTAGTAGTCGGCTCGACATAGGAAGACGTAGAAGCTTATAGAGTTAGGGAAGATCATACACGGCCCTACGAATGGTATTAAGGAATATAACTCGTCATCCATGCAATTGTAACAAGCTAATCAACTAGTAAAAGATAGCTGGGGAGTAATGAAATCTAAGTAAACACATTTTCTCTTATTATTGTTTTTCTCCATATTTACTTAGTGTCATTTTATTTTATTTCTATTGCATTTGTAGTTATTTGTGTTAGTTGACTAGCAACTAATTCCGCCCATTCTTCCAAAACCCGAGATTTTTACTTGCTTTCCATAAAATATAAAAATACAAAAAGAATCATCCCTCACCTCTAGACCTAGTTCAATTGAGTTTTAACCCTAGCGAACACTATTCTTTGAGTTGAACGATCAATCCCCTGGTACACTGCCTGGTGGGGATTGCAAGCTTCTCAAGATCCCTTGAGAGGTACAACCTTTTGCAAGGTTGCAAAACCACGCATCAAGTTTTTGGCGCCGTAGCCCGGGGAATAGTTATTGTCTAGGTTGAAATTTCTTTTTATTAGGTCTACTTGCTAGATTCCTTTCTAGTAAGATTTTTATTTTATTTTTATAGGTCTTCTTTAGTCTATCTTATTTCTTTGTTTCCTTTGTTCATAAACTATCTCGATGGATAACAATAGCATTGATCATTTGATTCATATTATTCGTGTTTTTCGTCGTAGGATTTTCCAACCACCTGTCCTAATCCGTTTAATGGAAAATGAGAACCCACCTAACCTCTCGCCTGACCACCACTTTGGCAATAATTCTGAGATGGGGGAGTCTGACCATGATAACGACCATAGGGCTAGTCATTTTTACTATTCGGACTCTGATGAGGACCTAGATGACGGTGATGTAATTAATGAGGATAGGATGGATGATGAGATGAACCCTCTTAGGTATGTCGACCCCAGGACAAGGATTGAGATTAACACCTCATTTAATATGCAATTTCCTTGTAAGATAGGATTTAGGAGCTTTGATGCTTACCTTAACTCATCTTTACCAATGAACATAATCTCGCGTACTGAATATAATAAAATTATGGTAAATGAGTTAGAATACAAAAGGAGATAATATTGTTGCTAGGACAAAGACATTGCATGTGTTTGTAGGATGCTTTATCTATTTGGTTGAGTTTATGGTTATGGAGAATCTAAGAGAGTTTATCGATAGTAACTTAACCCAAGTCGTGTTTGGGAAGCCATTCAAAAGGTTAACCAAATTAGATGAAAAACTTATGGAAGGATTAATTACATTCTCAGACAGGGATGAAGATTTTGTTTACCAAATGCCCCTTGCACACCCTAGGTTCAAGGATTTTTCTATTGAGAAATGTAATAGGTTCCACCTCTCAATATGCTATGTGAGAATGATAAAAAGAAAGGGCTTAAACATCCTCATGAAAAGAAATAAAGGTATTATCGCGGATGTTTAGAGCTTAGTGATGACTATAAGAAAGATGAGGCAACAATTAGATGGCTCACACTTGGGTATGTGAGCATAAGCGACACACGGTAGGATGTGATCTTGAGTCTAGCTACAAGACTCGTAAATAAAGAAAAGCGCTTCTTGGGAGGCAACCCAAGCTTTATTTGTTTTATTTGTTTGATTGTTTGTTTGTTTGATTTTTTTTGTTTCCGTATGCATGTTTTATTTTTATTGTTTGTGGATCATGTTCCAAAATAAATTATGAAAATGCTTTACCTTGTTGTTTAACTCCGTCTTAACTTCATATAAAGGTATTTCGCAAAAGATAAGTGTAAGGGAAATCTAAATTTGTTTTTAAGAATGGAATTGGACATGGACCACAACAATATTAAATGAACATGCATATTAGTATTTGTTTGAATCAAATGCTTGTATCGAGTAATAATGATGTTTTGTAGGAATTCCAGGAATTAAGGCGTGAGTTTTTCCAGAAATTTTCTGCAAACTTAACATAACATTTCTGTCAGAACACTCTGACGGCGTCAGGGTTATAACCTGACGACGTCAGGTGTAAAATTCTGAAAAATTTTGCAAGTTTTGTTTTTCTACTAGAGTCTTCAATTTTTTGTTAATTCTTTAGTTTTATAAACTCCAGGAAATCTGCAAACATTCATTCCACGAGCATTATATCTTTATATATATATATATATATATATATATATATATATATATATATATATATATATATATATATATATATATATATAGATTTGGGTTAAAATAAAAAGGGTCTTATAATAAAAAGTGTAGGAAGGATTGTGAGGGCGACATGTGTCACCCCTATGCCACATCATATGACACATCATATGACACATGTCACCACCCCCACCCCCCCCCTCCCCCCCCTGCAAAAAAAAATTTTTTTTTTTCCCGCCAAAAAAAATTTTTTTTTGGGGCAAAAAAAAATTTTTTTTTTCCCGCCAAAAATTTTTAGTGCATCACAGTTATAAAGTTACTGCATCACAATTATAAAAGTTACTGCATCACAGTTTTAAATTTTAGTGCATTAAGGTTATAAGTTACTGCAACATAGCTGATGCACTCAAACTATTAACTATGATGCAGTAACTTATAATAAAGATGCACCAAAACTTAAAAAAGAATCGTATTTTAATTGTGATGCAGTTACATACATATATGATGCATAAAACTTATGATAATTCAGTTTCTTTATAACCATGATGCAGTAACTTTATAACCATGATGCGAGTAACATTAAAACCATGAATGCAGTAACCGTGATGCAGTAAAATCATAATTGTGATGCAGTAAACGTGATGCAGTAACTTTATAACCGTGATGCACTAAAAAATTTTGGCGGAAAAAAAAAATAATTTTTTTTTGCCCCAAAAAAAATTTTTTTTTTTGGCGGGAATTTTTTTTTTTTTCGGCGGGGGGGGGGGGGGGGGGGGGGGGGGGGGGGGTGACACGTGTCATATGATGTGGCAAGGGGGTGACACATGT
The DNA here is from genome assembly GCA_030686995.1 of Artemisia argyi. Taxonomy (NCBI): domain Eukaryota; kingdom Viridiplantae; phylum Streptophyta; class Magnoliopsida; order Asterales; family Asteraceae; genus Artemisia; species Artemisia argyi. The sequence goes on from CM060691.1 coordinate 125,790,290, forward strand.
CACTCCCACAATCCTTCCTACACTTTTTATTATAAGACCCTTTTTATAATAACCCCACCCTATATATATATATATATATATATATATATATATATATATATATATATATAATATATATATATATATATATAGATTGCCGCCGATTTTACGTGAGGTTTGCTATGATTGTTTTCTCAAGTTTAACAGGTTATATTAGACAAGAAGATAATTTATATTTCTGGAGGAAAGCTTTCAACTTTCATTTTCTTGGAGGAGGATTTAACCTTGTTGCCACATTATCCACACCAAACGAATCAGGGGAATATTTGTTTCATTCTTTTACCTTCATTACTTTTACATCCTTTTTATTGAACATTTGGGACAATGTTCAGCCTAAGTGTAAGGGGAGGGTAAATGATGATACCTTAGAGAATACAATTGCACTTGAGTTTGTTTGTTCAATAGTAGGTGTGTAATAAAACTAAGAGAAATACTTGTTAGGGCAATTTTAGCGCCAAATTTAAATTTTTTTACAATATTTAGGAGTGAAGCTTTAGCCTTAATGAGCGTCTCAATAGGCGTTGTATGACTAGCACGAAAAACCGTACCACTCAAAATTTTCCACCCCAAATATGTGAGGTTCGCCCTAGATTTGTTAGGAAAAGATGCTTATGAGTGTACCGGTGGTACTTAGATTCTAGAACTTGCGTTTGTGATGCATCCCGAGACCGCTAGTGAGACTACATTCGTGTAGTTAATATTTACTACATGATAAGAGGCATTAGGATAACCCTTGTGTTAAACCCGTATCATAATTACTTGACCAATGAAGTTATAATTACTTGACTAGTAAAGTCAATTAATTTTCCCACACCTTTGCGTTGTACTCATTTTTAGTACACGATACCCTTAGTACACCCCTCCGAGCCTAACTTTTTCGTTTCTAACTTTAAGCATTTTACTTAAAGGAAGAATTTGTTTACAATTCACCCCAAATATACACCCAAATCGCCTTAGCCTTCCTTGTATGCACTCATCTTTAGTGCATTATTGTTACATATTTAAAGCCTTGGTTAATTGTCTAATTGATTACATGGTTGCTAAGTCGAGTCATATCTTGTACATATTATTTTGGGACGATTGAGACTCATGGGTAAAGTACTAGTGTTATGGAGTATTGGGGAAGGACATCATTTATTACCCCCATATGTGCGTTAATATTTAAAAAGTACAAAGTGTTTTGATTATCTTAATTCAAGTCATTAGAATAGTTGATTGTAAAGTATGTAAAAGTTTAAGTGTAAGGGGAATGCAAATTCCCTATGATGTATTATTCTGGATGGTATGGCAAGATTGTATGCAAAATAATAATAATAATAATAATAATAATAATAATAATAATAATAATAATAATAATAATAAAAATCAAAATCAAAAAATCAAGAAAAAATAAAAAAATAGAAAAAGTAAAAGAAAAAAAAACATACGGACTATCATCCCGTTTCCTTTTAGGCTTATTTTATGTTTTTGGTTAGTTCTTGATTAGCTTAAGTCGAGTCGAGTCTTGGCTTAGCAACGCCACATTGTACATGTAATTGACCAAGATGATTAACTCGCCACCAGTAAAGATTGCCTTTATCCAACAAAACCGTGTTTATCATACCCCTACACCTCATGTTATAACCCTTTAAAAGACCTCTTTGATAGTTTATCATAGGTGCTTACGCCAAGTGGTGGAGGTTTCATCCTTTCCTAAGCCTATGGTAATCTATTTGCTATGACAGGTTGTGAGAGATATTTTCCATTTTCATATTGTGATACATACTTTTATTACACCCGAGAGATGTGAGTATCTAAACACTATTTGTGAGGTGCTAGTGTATAATTTCCGTTGATACGCGAGATTGCGCCCTCGCAACAGGTTTTACCTCTTAAGGGATCTTGAGAAGCTTGCAATCCCCGTCAGGCAGAGTACCTGATCCTTGTAGTATTGTATAGTGACAAGTACCATGGGATTGATCGTTCAACTCAAGAATAGTGTTCGCTAGGATTAGAAAGCCTACTAAACTAGGTATAGAGGTGAGGGATGATTCTTTTTATATTTTATAAAAGCAAGTAAAATCTCGGGTTTTGAAGGAGTGGGCGGAATTAGTTGCTAGTCAACTAAACCAAATAACTAAAGATGCAATCAAAATAAAATAAAAGAAATGAAAATAAACTAATGTAGTTATGTGGTGGAAACAATAATAAGATAAGATGTGTTTACTTAGATTTCATTATTCCCTAGATATCTTTTACCAGTTGATTAGCTTGTTACAATTGCATGGATGATGGGTTATATTCCTTAATACTAGTCGTAGGGCCGTGTACAATATTCCCTAACTCTATAAGCTCCTACTTCACTCCTATGTCGAGCCGACTTAAAGCTCCTAACATGGGATCACTAGAATTCACTTATGCATTAAATACAACCAAAAATCGTAGTACACCTCCGATCATGTTTCTTAAGACGTTCAAGCAAGTTATCAATTAGAAGTCTGCCAGTTTTCTTAAGCCGAACATTGAATACAATCATCCACAACAATTATAAACAAACCATCAACCAATAATCAACATCTAGGTTTCACTACATCTAAGCAAACACAATAAAAATCTAGCCTAGCATGTTAAAAGAAAGACAAGCATAAGATAGAATCACACAACACCTAGACATATCGTATGATTATTGGAAAACTTATTTTCAATTAAACATGGATGGAACAAGGGTTGAAACCCTTATTTTTACAGAAAATTTGTCTAGGGTTTAAGCTCTCCAAAACTTCTCCTAATGTTCCACACTTTACAATGAAAAATTGGAAAACTATATATAGATAATACATCCTAACGGCGTCACGTTGTAGTTCCTGACGCCGTCAACTCGCCGCCAAATTAAGGATCGTATTGCCTAGATCCAATCTTGACGCTGTCAAGAAGGAATTATGCTCTGGGCCGTCATGTGTATTTTCCACTTCCACCTCTTTTGCCAAGCTTGACGCCATCATGTGTGAAGTCTTGACGTCGTTAGGTACTGTTCCCCGCAAGGATTTTGAGACTTTGCCGTTTTCTTCACTTTTATGCTCTAAAAACGTCCAAAATGCTTCCTTTTCCAGATTTCTTCTCAAAAGTACCTAAAATGACAAAAGGAATGATTTAGGGCAGTAATTGATCAAATAATCACAAATTCGGGCTTAAATGACCCCTTAAAAGCGGTACACTTTTCGACTTATCAAATACCCTTACACTTGAGATTTGCTTGTCCTCAAGCAAATGCGCTTTTATTCTAATCAAAATACAAGTTAGGGGTCATTTAACACTAATATAAATGTAATTACAACAAATAATCGTTCCACTAAAAACCAAAAACAAGCATGGAGGTTATACACTAGCACCTCACAAATAGTGTTTAGATACTTACATCTCTCGGGTGTAATAAAATATATATCACAATATGTAAATGGAAAACATCTCTCACTACCTGTCATAGCAAATAGATTACCATAGGCTTGAAAAAGGATCAAACCTCCACCACTTGGCGTAAGCACCTAGGATAAAATATCAAAGAGGTCTTTTAAAGGGTTATAACGTTAGGTGTAGGGATATGGAAAACACGGTTTTGTTGGATAAAGACAATATTTACTGGTGGCGAGTTAATCATCTTGGTTAATTACATATACAATATGGCGTTGCTAAGCCAAGACTCGACTCGACTTAAGCTATTAAATCAAAAATAATAAAAACATAAAACAAACATAGAATGAAACGGGATGGTAGTCCGTATGTTTTTACTCTTTTTCTTTTTCTACTTTTTTTTTCATACACTCTTGCCCTACCATCCAAAATAATAAATCATGGGGAATTTGCATTCCCTTTACACTTGAATTTTTACATACTTTACAATAAACTACTATAATGACTTGAATCAAGATAATCAAAACACTTGGAGTACTTTTAAAATTAACGCACATATGGGGGTAATAATTGATGTTCTTCCCCATTACTCCATATTACTAGTACTTCACCCATGAGTCCCAATCATCCCAAAACAATATTTACAAGATATGACTCGACTTAGCAACCATGTAACCAATTAGATAATTAACTAAGGGTTTAAACATGTAACAATAATGCACTAAAGATTAGTGCATACAAGGAAGGCTAAGGCGATTTGGTTGCACATTTGGGTGGATTGTAAACAAATTCTTCCTTTAAGTAAGATGTTTAAAGTTAGAAACGAAAAGATAGGCTCGGAAGGGTGTACTAGGGGTTTCCTGTACTAAAAATGAGTACAACGCTAAGGTGTGGGAAAAATTAATTGACTTCGCTAGTCAAGAAATATGACTTAAATGGTCAAGTAATTATGCTACGGGTTTAAACACAAGGGTGATCCTAATGCCTCTTATCATGTAGTAAATCCTACTACACGAATGTAGTCTCACTAGCGGTCTCGGGATGTATCACTAACGCAAGTTCTAGAATCTAAATACTACCGGTACACTCATAAGCACTAATAATGAATGCTTTTCCTATCAAATCTAAAGGAAAACCTCACATGTTTGGGTGGAAAATTTTTTAAGTGGTACGGTTTTCGCTAGTTATACAACTCCTATTCATGGGACGCTTGTTACGGCTAAAGTTTCACTCCTAAATGTTGTAAAAAAATTTAAATTTGGCGCTAAAATTGCTGTAGCAAGTGTTTCTCTTAGTTTTATTACACACCTACTATCGAACAAACAAACTCAAGTGCAATTGTATCCTATAAGGTATCATCATTTACCCTCCCCTTACACTTAGGATGAACATTGTCCCCAATGTTCAATTAAAGGATGTAAAGGTAAAGCAGGTAAAAGAATGAAAACAAATACTCACATGATTCGTTCGGTGTGGATAGTGTGTCAACAAGGTTAGATCTTCCTCCAAGAAAATGAACTTTGAAAGCTTCCCTCCATAAATATAAATCATCTTCTTGTCTTATATAACCTGTTAAACCTGAGAAAACAATTAAGGAAAACCTCGCGTAAAATCGGCGGCAATCAATATATACTAAAAAAATCCTAGAAAACAAATTAAGATATAATGCTTGTGGAATTTTTTTGCAGATTTCCTGGAGTTTATAAAACTAAAGAATCAACAAAAACTTTAAGACTCCGGTTTAAACAAAACTCGCAAAATATTTCAGAATTTTAGTACCTGACGCCGGCAGGTTGTAACTCCTGATGCCGTCAGAATGTTCCTGAAAAACTCTTATGTTAAGTTTCCAGAAAATTTCTGGAAACACTTATGCCTTATTTCCTGGAAAATCCTGCAAAACATCATCATGAATCGATACAAGCATTTGACTCTAACAAATACTAATATACATGCTCATTTAGTATTGTAGTGGATCATGCTCATTTTCGTTCTTATAAACAAATTTGGATTTCCCTTACACTTAACTTTTGCAAAATACATTTATATGTAATTAAGACGAAGTTAAAAGTAAAATAAAGCATTTTCACAATTTACTTTTAAACATGATTTACCAACAATAAAAATAAAACACGCATACGGAAACAAATAAAATCTAACAAATAAAAACACACAAAACATGGGTTGCCTCCCAAGAAGCGTTTTTCTTTATTAACGAGTCTTGTAGCTAGACTCAAGGTCACGGGTAATTACGTGACCTCGTCATCAAATGTTACATCCTCCTCACTGATCATTTCATTACCATTTTCTTGATAATGTTTTACGCGTTGTATATTCACAGTGAATTCTCTATTTTCATCGTCCATTAACACAGCAGCGCCCGCTTTAGAGGAGCTTTTCACCGTAAAAGGTCCATACCATCTAGACTTAAGTTTCTCGGGATACAACCTTAACCGAGAATTATACAATAGAAATTTTTCCCCTTCTGAGAACTCCTTAGGTTTCTTAATTTGTTGGTCATGCCATCTTTTTGCCCTTTCTTTATATGTAATGGAGGATTCATACGCTTCTAGCCTTAATTCATCAAGCTCATGGAGTTGTAAGAACCTATTCGTTCCAGCGATCATATAATACAAATTACATGCCTTAAGTGCCCAATAAGCCTTGTGTTCAAGTTCTACTCGAAGGTGATACGCCTTGCCATAAACCATGCGGAACGGGGTCGTTCCTATAGGTGTCTTGTAGGCCGTTCGGAATGCCCATAAGGCCTCATCGAGTTTAAATGACCAATCCTTTCTGTTCTGATTGACCGTGTTTTCCAGTATTCTCTTAATCGCCCTGTTGGTGTTTTCAACTTGACCATTGGTTTGCGGGTGATAAGCGGTGGAGAACCGGTGGGAGACCCCATATCTTTTCATGACCTTTTCCATTTGCGCGTTGCAAAAGTGGGTTCCCCTATCACTAATGAGAGCTTTAGGAATGCCGAACCGAGCAAACAGCTTTTTCAAAAAATGAATGACTACCCTAGCGTCGTTTGTCCTAAGGGCTTGTGCCTCCACCATTTTGAAACATAATCAATGGCCACTAATATGTATTCGTTCCCCCTGAAGATGGGAAGGGTCCCATGAAATCTATTCCCCAAACATTGGAAACCTCACAAACTTGTATAAAATTCTGAGGTGCTTCATCTCTTCTCGATATATTCCCAGCTTGTTGACGTGCATCGCATGCATGTATCATTCCCTTCACATCACGAAATATTGTAGGCCAGTAGAATCCTGCATCGAAAATCTTTCATGCGGTGGTGTTTATTCCATGATGGCCCCTAGAAGGGCCCGAATGACATTCTTTCATAATCTTCATTGCTTCTTTTCCCGAAACACAGTGCCTGATTACTTGATCAAGACATCTTCGGAATAAGAAGGGTTCGTCCCAAAAGTAGTATTTTAGTTGGGTAAAGAACCTTTTCCTTTCGTGTCTAGTCATGTGTTCCGAAATGAGTCTGCTTGCAAGATAATTAGCATAATCAGCGTACCATGGCTCAGAATCTGTTATTGACATGAGCTGCTCTTCAGGAAATGAGTCCCGAATCTCACTCTTGTCGAGTTCACTAAGGAGGGGATTTTCGAGATGAGAGAGATGATCAGCAGCTAAATTCTCTGCCCCCTTTTTATCACGAATTTCAACGTCGAATTCTTGTAACAACAAGATCCACCGAATTAGTCGTGGTTTAGTGTCTTGCTTAGCAAAAAGGTATCGAAGAGTTGAATGATCAGTAAAAACGACCGTTTTTGAAAGGACAAGATATTGGCGGAATTTGTCGAAAGCGATCACCACGGCCAATAGTTCCTTTTTGGTGATAGAATAGTTCTCTTGAGCGGGATTCATAGTTTTGCTAGCGTAGTATATTGGTTGGAAGTGTTTGCTAAGCCTTTGGCCTAATACTGCTCCAACAGCATAGTCGCTAGCGTCACACATGATTTCGAAAGGTAATTCCCAGTTAGGTGTAACCTTGATTGGGGCTTGTGTGAGTTCCTTTTTCAGGAGATTGAATGCATCCTTGCATTCTTGAGAGAAATCGAAAGGGGCATCCTTTACAAGCAATTGAGTCATTGGCCGAGCTAGTTTAGAGAAGTCCTTAATGAACCTCCTGTAGAACCCGGCATGACCCAAGAAGCTACGTATTGCCTTGACAGTAGTGGGATAAGGTAGTTTAGATATAGCTTCAACCTTTGCTTGGTCCACCTCAATCACATTTCCTGAGACCTTATGCCCTAGCACAATCCCTTCTTTTACCATAAAATGGCATTTCTCCGAATTTAGGACCAAGTTGGTCTCCTCGAAATGTTTGAGCATTTTTTCAAGGTTAGCGAGACAGCTATCGAAAGAGTTCCCAAAGACCGAGAAATCATCCATAAAAACTTCCATGCTGTCTTTCATTAACTCGTGAAAGATTGCGGTCATACATCGCTGAAAAGTGGCGGGAGCGTTACATAGCCCAAAAGGCATTCTCTTATAGGCGAATGTTCCATAAGGGCAAGTAAATGTGGTTTTTTCTTGGTCCTCAGGGGCTATGGGGATTTGCAAATATCCTGAGAATCCATCCAAGAAACAGTAGTACTCATGCCCGACTAATCTTTCCAACATTTGGTCAATGAACGGGAGGGGAAAATGATCCTTTCTGGTGGCATCATTGAGCTTTATATAATCGATGCATACCCGCCAACCAGTAACCGTTCTCTGGGGTACCATTTCACCGTTGTCATTTTTCACCACAGTCATCCCTCCTTTCTTTGGTACAACCTGTACAGGACTAATCCACGGGCTATCCAAAATCGGATAGATCAACCCTGCATCCAAGAGTTTGATAACTTCCTTTTTCACCACCTCCTAAATGTTGAGATTTACCCGCCTCTGGGGTTGCACGGCTGGTTTATAATCTTCTTCCATAAGAATCTTATGCGTGCAGAAGGTCGAGTCAATCCCCTTAATGTCGGCTACATTCCATGCAAGGACTCCCTTATATTTCTTTAAAACTCCTAAGAGTTTATCCTTTTGCCCATGTTCAAGGGAAGAATTTATGATCACTGGCAGTTGATCTTCTCCATCGAGGAAAGCATATTCCAAGTGGTTTGGGAGTTCTTTAAGTTCTAGCTTGGGTGGTTCGATAATGGAGGGCTTTAGCTTGTTTTCAGGTTTACGGAGTTTGAGCGGTTCAGTGGTCTCTTGTCTAGGATTGAAGGAGACTGCGCTAACGCCCTTCGTCTTCTCCTTCTCCATTATGGGGAGGAAGACCTCATCCCGCAACCAACCCTCTTCGATTTGTTCATCAACACAATTGTCAATGACATCAGTTAATTCATCGACCTCTCCGATGAAATAGAGCCGGTTAGCTGCTTCGAGAGATAGGTTCATAGTGTCTTTGATATCAAAGGTCAAGCTATCGGTCCCTACTTGCATGGTTAACTTGCCGTCGTGAACATCGATAACTGCACGAGCGGTGGCAAGAAAGGGTCTCCCTAAGATGATGGGCACCAGGTCATCCTCCTCCATTTCGAAGATCACGAAGTCAACCAGAAATTTGAACTTATCTACTTTAACTAGCACATTCTCGCATATCCCCAAGGGATATTTGACTGATCTATCGGCTAGTTGGATGTTCATACGGGTTGGTTTTATTCCGGAATACCCTAGTTTGAGGAACATGGATTGGGCATGAGGTTGATGCTTGCCCCTAAATCGGAAAGAGCATTCTTTATCGATAGAGATCCTATGGAACAGGGCAAGGTGAAGCTGCCTGGGTCGTCTACATTTTTTGGTAGCCCTCGTTGGGTCACCACCGAACATTCTTCTCCCAGAGTCACAAGACCCTCGAGTCTCTTTCGGTTGGCAAGCAATCTTTTGAAGTATGAGTTGTACTTGGGCATGTGATAGCAAGCATCAAGGAGAGGTATGGTGACCACTGAATCTTTTAGATATGACAAGAATCTCTTATTATCATTCTCAGTCTTCTGATTTTTTAGGCGGGATGGAAATGGGATTCTCACAGGTTGGTTAGGTGGAGATGATGGAGATGGGGTCATCAGAGGAGGTTGTTCAGGAGCCTCGTTGCTCACATTACCTTCCTCCTCGTGGGGACTATTTGGCTCAACGGCGACAGGATGTTGGCACGGATAAGGAGGGTCCTCGGTTGTTGTTCCAGCTCGAGTAGTAACCGCAAGCAAGGGATCTTTTTGGCTTACTGGGGGCCTGTTATGGCCATCAAAGGTGGCATTATGTTTTTTGAACCATTTTTCCATGTCATTCTGTTGTTTAGTGATGAGCTCGTCAAGCCCTTTCAATTGTAAGCCTTTTTCCTGAGTAAAGTGTCTAAGGTCATCCTCAAAAGTGCTCCTGATTTTGAAGTTAGGGCCTTCCTCCTCTTCTTTTCTTTTCACCAGATTCCCCCAAAGGGTATAATCATTGTTTTGGTAAAAAGGCAAAAGGGAGGGGTTATCGAAGATGTCATGTCCCGACAAACATGCATGTTCGGTAGTGATTTCTCCTTCGCATTCTTCTACTTCGTGCGGGCCCCCACAGTAGTCGCAGATCAACTAAGGGTTTGAAATTTGTTTAGTTGTTCGCCTACAAGGTATGACGCCCTTTCGTGAAGTTTCCTCAGCCGATTCGAGGGTGTTTGTGCGATTTCGGATATGCTCATAGTCGAATCGGGTTCATCCCAAGTATCGTCCTGGTCTTGAGCATATTCCTCAATCCTATTCCACCCTTCCTCGGCGCTTAGATTGGCTATTTTCCCTTTCCTTGAATTATTGATTCCGTTCTAGTCGTTTGGGGAGATGTTGTCATTGAAGATTGGACAAGAAGCCAAAGCTCTATGCCATGATGGGGGACTTGTCTTATTAGATCCTTGAATCTAATCAATGATTTATAGATGGGTTCATCTTTTCCCTTTCGGAAATGGAGGATCCTATCCCTAAATGCTGAGGTTTTCCCTGCTGGGAAGAACTTCTCATTAAACTTGGAGATAAGTTGCTCCCATGTAAAAATAGACTCGGAGGGAAGTTTATCATACCAATCCTTGGCTTTTTCATGAAGGGTGAAATGAAAGAATCGTAATCGGGACGTGTTTCTAGTGGCCCCATCCGTATGGAGGGTGTCCACTTTCTTCAAGAAATCCCTAATATGTTGAATTGGGTCATCGGTTTGCAACCCGTGAAACTTGCATATACTTTGGACAAGCCAGACATCGTTTCATGCAAGACCTCATCGCTGCGTTCATTTGGGAAAACAATGGCATTTAAGAAGCCTCGAGGATTCGGGGAAGAAGAGTCCTTAAGGCGCTTAGGGATGCGAGTTTCGGGGGTGCCCATATCATGGTTGGATTGGGGGCTAGAGGATGTGAGGTGATTTTCTGAATCTTCTTCAAAAACAGCCTCATCAAAGTTGATGGCTGTGCCAGACGGTTCGGGTGTTGGAAGAGATTGCTTTAGCCTATGCATTTCCCTTTCAAGTTCTGCATATCGAAAAACAAGATTTCTTACGAAACTACGACTCCTAGTGATTCTAAGGTTAGAGAGATCTTCATTTGCCATGATGGCGGACGGTAATGGTTACGAACAAAGGAACAAAGAAATGAGATAGACTAAAGAAACCTAAAAATAAAAATAAAAATCTTACTAGAAAGGAATCTAGCAAGTAGACCTAATAAAAAGAAATTCTAACCTAGACAATAACTATTCCCCGGCAGCGGCACCAAAAACTTGATACGCGGGATTGCGCCCTTGCAACAGGTTTTACCTCTCAAGGGATCTTAGGAAGCTTGCAATCCCCGCCAGGCAGTGTACCTGATCGATGTAGTATAGTATAGTGACAAGTACCGAGGGATTAATCGTTCAACCCAGGAATAGTGTTCGCTAGGATTAAAAAGCCTACTAAACTAGGTCTAGAGGTGAGGGATGATTCTTTTTGAATTTTTTTTGTATTTTATAAAAGCAAGTCAAGTCTCGGGTTTTGAAGGAGTGGGCGGAATTAGTTACTAGTCAACTAACCCAAATAACTAAAGATGCAATCAAAATAAAATAAAAAGAAATGAAAATAAACTAATTTGGTTATGTGGTGGAAACACTAATAAGAAAAGATGTGTTTACTTAGATTTCATTACTCCCTAGATATCTTTTACCGGTTGATTAGCTTGTTACAATTGCATGGATGACTGGTTATATTCCTTAATACTAGTCGTAGGGCCATGTACAATATTCCTAACTCTATAAGCTCCTACTTCACTCCTATGTTGAACCGACTAAAAGCTCCTAACATAGGATCACTAGAATTCACTTATGCATTAAATACAACCAAAAATCGTAGTACACCTCCGATCATGTTTCTTAAGACGTTCAAGCAAGTTACCAATTGGAAGTCAGCCAGTTCTCGTAAGCCTAACATCGAATACAATCATCCACAACAATTATAAACAAACCATCAACCAATAATCAACATCTAGGTTTCACTACATCTAAGCAAACACAATAAAAACCTAGCCTAGCATGTTAAAAGAAAGACAAGCATAAGATAGAATCACACAACACATAGACATATCGTATGATTATTGGAAAACTTATCTTCAATTAATCATGGATGGAACAAGGGTTGAAACCCTTATTTTTACAGAAAATTCGTCTAGGGTTTAAGCTCTCCAAAAGTTCTCCTAATGTTCCACACTTTACAATGAAAAATTGGAAAAATATATATAGATAATACATCCTGACGGCATCACGTTGTAGTTCCTGATGCCGTCAACTCGCCGCCAAATTAAGGATCGTATTGCCTAGATCCAATCTTGACGCCGTCAAGAAGGAATTATGCTCTTGGCTGTCATGTGTATTTTCCACTTCCACCTCTTTTTCCAAGCTTGACGCCGTCATGTGTGAAGTCTTGACGTCATTAGGTACTGTTCCCAGCAAGGATTTTGAGACTTTGCCGTTTTCTTCACTTTTATGCTCCAAAAATGTCCAAAATGCTTCCTTTTCCAGATTTCTTCTCAAAAGTACCTAAAATGACAAAAAGAACGATTTAGGGCAGTAATTGATCAAATAATCACGAATTCAGGGCTTAAATGACCCCTTAAAAGCGGTACACTTTTCGCCTTATCATCCGTGCTTGTTTTGATTGAAGTGGAATGATTATTTGTTGCAATAATTTTTATATTAGTGTTAAATGACCCCTAGCTTGTATTTTGATTAGAATAAAAGCGCATTTGCTTGAGGATGAGCAAATATCAAGTGTAAGTGTATTTGATGAGACGAAAAGTGTACCGCTTTTAGGGGGTCATTTAAGCCCAAAGTCGAGATTATTTGTTCAAATATTGCCCTAAATCGTTCCTTTTGTCATTTTAGGTACTTTTGAGAAAAAATATATAAAAGGAAGCATTTTGGACGTTTTTGGAGCGAAAAAGTGAAGAAAAGAACAAAGTCTCCAAATCATGTTGAATTTGGTACCTGACGGTGTCAGGATTTGCAGTTGACGCCGTCACTCATTGACAAAGAGGTGGATAATCAAGTTACACGTGATGCGCCAGAATATTTTTGGAAGATTTACACGTGACGGCATCACCAAGGCCGTCACGTACAAAATACAAGAGACGGCCAAGAGATAAGTTACACATGACAGCGTCAGATCTGGATCTAGGCAATACGAGAATTTTTATGGCGGCGAGTTGACGGCGTCAGGATTACACGTGACGCCGTCAGACTCAAAAATCTATATATAGTTTTCTAGTTTTCATTTGTTACAGGAGGAGAACTTTGGAAAAATCCTAGCACGATTTTTACCTTACTTTTAAGGGTTCCAAACCCTTGTTTCATCCATGTTTAATTGAAGATAAGTTCTCCAATAATCATTCAATATGTCTATGTGTTGTTTGATTCTATCTTATGCTTATCTTTACTTTAACATGCTAGGCTAGGTTTTCTTTGTGTTTGTTTAGATGTAATGAAACTTAGTTATTGATCATTGGTTGGTTGTTTGTTTATAATTGTTGTGGATGAATGATTTCGATGTTAGGCTTAAGAAAACTAGCAGACTTCCAATTGGTAAGATTCTTGAACGTCTTAAGAAACATGATCGGATGTGTACTACGAATAATTGGTTATATTTAATGCATAAGTAACTACTAAGGAGACCATGTTAGGAGCTAGTAGTCGGCTCGACATAGGAAGAGGTAGAAGCTTATAGAGTTCGGGAAGATCGTACAAGACCCTACGAATGGTATTAAGGAATATAACGCGTCATCCATGCAATTGTAACAAGCTAATCAACTAGTAAAAGTGATGCGTGGAATTGCGCCCTCGCAAAAGGTTTTACCTCTCAAGGGATCACAAGAGGCTTGCAATCCCCACCAGGCAGTGTACCTGACCGTTGTAGTATAGTATAGTGGCAAATATCGGGGGTTGATCGTTCAACTGAAAGAATAGTGTTCGCTAGGGTTAAAACTCAATTAAACCAGGTCTAGAGGTGAGGGATGATTGTTTTTGTATTTTTAATTTTTATGGAATGCAAGTACAAATCTCAGGTTTTGAAGGAGTGGGCGGAATTAGTTGCTAATTAAATAACCCAAATAACTACATATGCAATCAAAATAAAATAAAATGAACTTAGAGTAAATGTGGCGAAAACAATAATAAGAGAAAATGTGTTTACTTAGATTTCACTACTCCCTAGCTATCTTTTACCGGTTGATTAGTTTGTTACAATTGCATGGATGACGGGTTATATTCCTTAATACCATTCGTAGGGCCATGTACGATCTTCCCTAACTCTATAAGCTTCTACCTCTTCCTATGTCGAGCCGACTACTAGCTCCTAGCATGGCCTCATTAGTAGTTACCTATGCATTAAATATAACCAATTTATTGTAGTACACCTCCGATCATATTTCTTAAGACGTTCAAGCAAGTTACCAATTGGAAGTCTGCCAGTTTTCTTAAGCATAACATCGAAATCATTCATCCACAACAACTATAAGCAAACAACCAACCAATAATCAATATCTAAGTTTCATTACATCTAAGCAAACACAAAGAAAACCTAGCATAGCATGTTAAAGAGAATAATCAAACAACACATAGACATATTGAATGATTGTTGGAAAACTTATCTTCACTTAAGCATGGATGAAACACGGGTTTGAAACCCTCAAAAATACAGTAAAATTGGTCTAGGGTTTTCTCCTCTCCAAGTTGCATACAATGAATGAAAATTAGAAAAGTATTTATAGATTTTACACTTTGACGGCGTCACGTTATGCTTGTGACGCCGTCAACTCGCCGCCAAAATAACAATCGTATTGCCTAGATCCAGATATGACGCCGTCACTCTTTGAATTCTCTGGGCAGTCACTCTTTATGATAATATGTGACGGCCTTGGCGACCCTAAAGGGTGACGCCGTCACTACTCCTTTGGAAAACTTTCTGGCGCGTAACGTGTATTTGTCATATCTACCTCTTTTGCCAAATCTTAACGCCGTCACTAACAATCCTTGACGCCGTCAGGTACAATCTTCAACATGATTTCGGAGACTTTATCGTTTTCTTCACTTTTTCGCTCCAAAAACGTCCAAAATGCTTCATTTTCCAAATTTTTCTCAAAAGTACCTAAAATGACAAAAGGAACGATTTAGGGTAATGTTTGATTAAATAATCTCGACTTTGAGCTTAAATGATCCCCCAAAATCGGTACACTTTTCGTCTCATCAAATACCCTTACACTTGAGATTTGCTTGTTCTCAAGCAAATGCACTTTTATTCTAATCAAAATACAAGCTAGGGGTCATTTAACACTAATATAAAAGTAATTAAAACAAATAATCATTCCACTTCAACAAAAAACAAGCACGGAAATTATACACTAGCACCTCACAAATAGTGTTTAGATACTTACATCTCTCGGGTGTAATAAAGTATATATCACAATATGAAAATGGAAAATATCTCTCACTACCTGTTATAGCAAATAGATTACCATAGGCTTGGAAAAGGATCAAACCTCCACCACTTGGCATGAGCACCTAGGATAAACTATCAAAGAGGTCTTTTAAAGGGTTATAACATGAAGTGTAGGGATATGGTAAACACGGTTTTGTTGGATAAAGACAATATTTACTGGTGGCGAGTTAATCATCTTGGTCAATTACATGTACAATGTGGTGTTGCTAAGCCAAGACTCGACTCGACTTAAGCTAATAAAAAACTAATCAAAAACATAAACTAAACATTAAAGGAAATGAGATGGTAGTCCGTAGGTTTTTCTCTTTTTTTTTTTTTTTTTTTTTTATTTTTTATTTTTTTTTATTTTATTTTATTTTTTAGTTTTTTTGATTTTTTGATTTTTTTTTTTCATACACTCTTACCCTACCATCCAAAATAATACATCATAGGCAATTTGCATTCCCCTTACACTTGAATTTTTACATACTTTACAATCAACTATTCTAGTGACACGAATTAAGATAAACAAAACACTTGGAGTACTTTTTAAGATTAACGCACATATGGGGGTAATATATATGATGTTCTTCCCTATTACTCCATAATAATAGTACTTTACCCATGAGTCCCAATCGTCCCAAAACAATATGTACAAGATATGACTCGACTAAGTGTTTAAACATGTAACAATAATGCACTAAAGATGAGTGCATACACAGAAGGCTAAGGCGATTTGGTTGCACATTTGGGGTGGATTGTAAACAAATTCTTCCTTTAAGTAAAATGCTTAAAGTTATAAACGTAAAAGATAGGCTCGGAGGGGTGTACTAGGGGTATCGTGTACTAAAAATGAGTACAACGCAAAGGTGTGGGAAAATTAATTTACTTTACTAATCAAGTAGTTATGACTTTATTGGTCAAGTAATTACGATACGGGGTTTAACACAAGGGTTAACCTAATGCCTCTTATCATGTAGTAAATCCTACTACATGAATGTAGTCTCACTAGTGGTCTCGGGATGCATCACTAACGCAAGTTCTAGAATCTAAGTACTACCGGTACACTCATAAGCATATTTTCCTAACAAATCCAGGGGCGAACCTTACATATTTGGGGTGGAAAATTTTGAGTAGTACGGTTTTTTGTGCTAGTCATACAACTCCTATCCATGAGACGCTCATTAAGGCTAAAGCTTCACTCCTAAATGTTGTAAAAACTTTTAAATTTGGCACTAAAATTTCCCTAACAAGTATTTCTCTTAGTTTTATTACACACCTACTATTGAACAAACAAACTCAAGTGCAATTGCATTCTCTAAGGTATCATCATTTACCCTCCCCTTACACTTAGGCTCAACATTGTCCCCAATGTTCAATAAAAAGGATGTAAAAGTAATGAAGGTAAAAGAATGAAACAAATACTTCCCTGATTCGTTCGATGTGGACAAATGGATAACATGGTTAAATCCTCCTCCAAGAAAATGAATGTTGAAAGCTTCCCTCCAGAAATATAAATCATCTTCTTGTCCAATATAACCTGTTAAACCTGAGAAAACAATCATGGCAAACCTCGCGTAAAATCGGCGGAAATCTATATATATATAAGGATATAATGCTTGTACAATGAATGTTTGCAGATTTCCTGGAGTTTATAAAACTAAAGAATTAACAAAAACTTTAAAACTCCAGTAAAAAAACAAAACTTGCAAAATTTTTCAGAATTTTACACCTGACGCCGTCAGAGTGTTCTAACAGAAATCTTATGTTAAGTTGCCAGAAAATTATGGAAAAACTCATGGCTTAATTCCTAGAATTTCTGCAAAACATCATTATGACTCGATACAAGCATTTGACTCAAACGAATACTAATATACATGTTCATTTAATATTGTTGTGGTTCATGTTCAATTCCGTTCTTAGAAACAAATTTAGATTTCCCTTACACTTAGCTTTTGCGAAATACCATTTTATGAAGTTACGACAAACAACAAGGTAAAGCATTTTCACAATTTATTATGAAACGTGATCCACAAACAATAAAAATAAAAGCATGCATATGGAAACAAATAAAATCAAACAAACAAACAAGCAAATAAAACTTGGGTTGCCTCCCAAGAAGCGCTTTTCTTTATTTACGAGTCTTGTAGCTAGACTCAAGGTCACGGGCTATTATGTGACCTCGTCATTGGTCACGGTTCCTAGGTCATCCTCGATTTTAGTTTTGTATTCCGGACCTATTTGCAGGCATTCCTTGTAAAAACCGAATATTCTATTCATAACATAGTCTACTCCTCTACGTCTATCCTCATTATTCCTATAGTAGACCGCTTGCTTGTGTTCCTTTTCGATGTTTGATAAAAGACGAAATTGTTTAATCTTATAGGGCATTTGGTAAGCTATCTCATCGTTCTCATCCTTGAACCTAACTATCCCTAAAGATTGGTCATAATTCATCTTAGAGGTTTCAACAAACGGCTTTCCGAACACAACTAGACTTAGGCAACCATCTATTACCGGATGAATATATTCTACAATCACAAAATCGGTAACATAAATGAAGTTCCCTAAAAAGACGTGCAATCCTTTCACTCTTCCCACAAAGTTACTTATCCAAACCGTGTTGGGAATCATCCTATGTCCAAGTTGCTTCTTCATTACCCAATTGTAATGGGTCCTAGTCATAATGTTTATGGGAGATCTAAGATCGATGTAGGCTTCATGGTATGTTGATGTTAAAGGGATCACCCTCTTTGATGATTGGTTAACCAAGGAAGTATGGTGTTTCGGAGTCATCGAATAGATCCTTATGGTATTTCCGTTCTTCCTTGGTAGGTAACCTATCAAAGTATTCCTCTACATTTTCTACTTCTTCAACTTTCTCTTCCTTTTTATCCTTCACTTCCTTAATCTCATCCATATCACTTTCTTCCCTATTATTATTGACTGGTTTAATAGTGACTACGTTGACAAAGTGGACGTGTTTAGATGATGAGGGGTCCTTAATTTGGGTTCCACTACTAGTGTCCCTAGTGTCCTTCTTAGGTGTAGTCAGTACTTGGTTGTTGAGGGCTTTCAACAAGTTGTCGATTTTATTGGTCATCTCCGCTTGTTGTTGATTGAATTCGGATTCAAACTTAGCTATGCGGGCTTCTTGAGATGCCATAAATTTAGACATTAATCCTTCAAGATTATTGGTACTACCATAGTTGTTGGAAGGATTGTTGTTGATAGTACAATTAGTAGGTGGACTGTTTGGTTGATAACAATTAGGTGGAGTGGAAGAATTGTTCTGGGGCATGTTTTGGTTTTGTTTCCACCTAAGGTTCGGGGTGATTTTTCCAAGAGGGGTTGTATGAATCACCGTAAGGGTTTTGCTCGAGTTTGAAAGTGTACCACTTGTCTCCCACTCCGTCAGTACGCGAGGATGCGTAATCCGCAAAAGCTTGTTCGGGAAGTTCCATGCAATCACGAGTGTCGTGGGGACCACTACATAATTCACATGAAGAAGTGATCTTGTTCACTTGGCTTGAAGGTTTAGGAGCTTCGTAGGATTTCATGAGAAACTTGACTTGGTCTTCGAGTTCCATGATCCTACGGTCGGGAGTGCTTGAATTGTTCGAAGGCAAAGATATTGCCTTGACCATTTTGTTCAAATAACGGGGATCATTCCAACTTTCGTTGTCATAGAGAGCAAGATCTTCTATAACTTCCCATGATTCTTCCGCACTTAGATCATGAAGCTTGCCACCGGCCAATTGGTAAATGGTTCGTCTTGTGGAGAGATCGATATGGTTATAGAAAATTTGGACTTGGAGCCAAAGATGTATGCCATGATGAGGGACTTTTTTGAGTAAGTCCTTGAAACGAGTCGATGCTTTATAAAGAGTTTCACCTTGACGTTGTTGGAACATCAAGATATAATTTCTAAGCTTAGTAGTTCTCCCCAGTGGGAAAAATTGACTAAGAAAACGAGCGGTGAGATCATCCCAAGAGGTGATGGATCTCGCGGGTAAGCGCTCAAGCCATTAACTAGCTTGGTCACGTAGAGAGAATTGGAAGAGACGCAATCGGGTCGTCTCTCGAGTTTCAACATCAAGGTCTATGGAATCTACGATTTTGAGGAAATCCTTGAGATGTTGATTAGGATATTCGGAACGAAGTCCATGGAATGCACATCCGCTTTGCACCAACCGGATGGTCTCGGATCACAAGGGAGACACATTGGCTTCTTGAGTGAGCTCAATGGTGTTTCGATATCCTTGGTGGCTAGGACGGGAGTACTCTCCTAAAGTTCAGGGTCTAGGAGGTTGGTTTGGTTGTGGTAGATGGTTTTGTTATGGTGGGTTGATGGGATCAAAGAGATTACCACCTTCCATGATGGCGGATGGCAACGGTTACGAACAAAGGAAACAAAGAAATAAGATAGACTAAAGAAGACCTATAAAAATAAAAATCTAAATCTTACTAGAAAGGAATCTAGCAAGTAGACCTAATAAAAAGAAATTTCAACCGAGACAATAACTATTCCCCGGGCTGCGGCGCAAAAAACTTGATGCATGGAATTGCGCCCTTGCAAAAGGTTTTACCTTTCAAGGGATCACAAGAGGCTTGCAATCCCCACCAGCCAGTGTACCTGACCGTTGTAGTATACTATAGTGGCAAGTACCAGGGGATTGATCGTTCAACTCAAAGAATAGTGTTCGCTAGGGTTAAAATTCAATTAAACTAGGTCTAGAGGTGAGGGATGATTTTTTTTTCTTTTTTTTTTTTTTTTTTTTTTTTTTTTTTTTTTTTATATTTTATGGAAAGCAAGTAAAAATCTCGGGTTCTAAAGGAGTGGGCGGAATTAGTTGCTAATCAACTAACACGAATAACTACATATGCAATCAAAATAAAATAAAATGAACTTAGAGTAAATGTAGCAAAAACAATAATAAGAGAAAATGTGTTTACTTAGATTTCACTACTCCCGAGCTATCTTTTACCGGTTGATTAGTTTGTTACAATTGCATGGATGACGAGTTATATTCCTTAATCCCATTTGTAGGGCCTTGTACGATCTTCCCTAACTCTATAAGCTTCTACCTCGTCCTATGTCGAGCAGATTACTAGCTCCTAACATGGCCTCATTAGTAGTTACCTATGCATTAAATATAACCAATTTATCATAGTACACCTCCGATCATGTTTCTTAAGATGTTCAAGCAAGTTACCAATTGGAAGTCTGCCAGTTTTCTTAAGCTTAACATCGAAATCATTCATCCACAACAATTATAACCAAACAACCAACCAATAATCAATATTTAAGTTTCATTACATCTAAGCAAACAAAAAAAAAAAAAAAAAAAAAAAACCTAGCCTAGCATGTCAAAGAGAATAATCAAACAACACATAGACATATTCAATGATTGTTGGTAAACTTATCTTCAATTAAGCATGGATGAAACAAGGGTTTGGAACCCTCAAAAATACAGTAAAATTCGTCTAGGGTTTTCTCCTCTCCAAGTTGCACACAATGAATGAAAATTAGAAAAGTATTTATAGATTTTACACTCTGACGGCGTCACGTTATGCTTGTGACGCCGTCAACTCGCCTCCAAAATAAAAATCGTATTGCCTAGATCCAGATCTAACGCCGTCACTCTTTGAATTCTTTGGGCCGTCTCTCTTTATGTTAATATGTGACAGCCTTGGCGACCCTAAAGGGTGACGCCGTCACGACTCCTTTGGAAAAATTTCTAGCGCGTCATGTGTATTTGTCATATCCACCTCTTTTGCCAAGTCTTGACGCCGTCACTAACAATCCTTGACGCCGTCAGGTACAATCTTCAGCATGATTTTGGAGACTTTGTCGTTTTCTTTACTTTTTTGATCCAAAAACGTCCAAAATGCTTCCTTTTCCAAATTTCTTCTCAAAAGTACCTAAAATGATAAAAAGAACGATTTAGGGAAATATTTGATCAAATAATCTTGACTTTGGGCTTAAATGACCCCCAAAAGTGGTACACTTTTCGTCTCATAAAAAAGATAGCTAGGGAGTAGTGAAATCTAAGTAAACACATTTTCTCTTATTATTGTTTTTCTCCATATTTACTTAGTGTCATTTTATTTTATTTCTATTGCATTTGTAGTTATTTGGGTTAGCTGACTAGCAACTAATTCCGCCCATTCTTCTAAAACCTGAGATTTTTACTTGCTTTTCATAAAACATAAAAATACAAAAAGAATCATCACTCACCTCTAGACCTAGTTCAATTGAGTTTTAACCCTAGCGAACACTATTCTTTGAGTTGAACGATCAATCCCCCGATATTTGCCACTATACTATACTACAACGGTCAGGTACACTGCCTGGTGGGGATTGTAAGCTTCTCAAGATCCCTTGAGAGGTAAAACATTTTGCAAGGTTGCAAAACCACGCATCAGCGAATATTGGATATGGGTTTCTCCCCTTTTTATTCTCATCTTTTGGAGAACTTAAGAAGGATGTAGTGACCTTACTAAAGCGTATCCGAAGATTCTCGGTGACTCAAGACACTGGAGCACGTGCTGCTGCTCATATTTTTAGTAGGATTCGCTTCGTTATAGCTAGAGGAGTGGGGGCCCTATTAGTATCTCGGCAATCCTATGATTTTTTTAATAAAGTTGTTTATAATAATAATAATAATAATAATAATAATAATAATAATAATAATAATAATAATAATAATAATATGAGCATTCCATAACGCTGGTGTAGGGGCGACTTAGTATTCTCCCGGGGTAGCATTGCATAACGCTGTGGAGAAGAAAAAGAGAAAGTATGTGTCTATATGCGAGGACAACGGTTACAAGTTCATACCATTTGCTTTCTCTACATTCGGTGAATTCGATACGGAGGCTCTGGACACACTTTCATGTATTACGTCTATTGCCATTAGCCACTCTAATAATGTTAAATGTGGCGTTTTTATTTTTCATATAATAAGTTTTTGTATTCAGAAAGGGGTAGGAGAGCAGCTTGTATCTAGACTCCCATCTAATTTTGTGTAAGCTTTTTATGTATTAATGAAATTGTTGTTATAATAATAATAATAATAATAATAATAATAATAATAATAATAATAATAATTACCGCACGTATTGGCCTGAGAGCGTCTGAATGACTCAGATCAAAAGGTTGTTAAAAGGTTCTTTTTGAAAAACAAATACCACATAATTTTATAAGCTAACTTATTTAAAAGCTCAAGCCCTAATATGCCTTTGTAAGCCTAGGCCAAACACAACTGAAAATCCTCCCATCCTGTCACATGCAACTCATGTAACAAACTCCATAAAATAATAAAATGTACATGCCTCCTCATATAGAATGGCCTTTGTAGAAAGAAAATATAACAAAATAAGAATCAGAATATATGAAGAATGATAGAGTGTTATAACGATTACTCATGTTGTACATCCGAAATGTTGAGGCATACACTATGTAACCGGGCAAATGCTACATAAATTTGCAACAACAAATTTTCGTAGTGATAGGCAACGGGTTTGCGATATAGTTGCAACGGATTAACTACAACGAAGGAACCTGTTGCAAATCTGTTACAAACACTAAACTAATTATTTTATAGTTACTTTTATACATTATGTTGCTAATCCCGTTAAGTTTATTTGAAAATTGTGACGGATTTTGAATGGAGTATTAAAAAGGTACATAAAAGAAACTAATATTAGCATCCAATGCAAAATCTTAAATAATTGTTACGAATTTACAACTGAATAATAATAATAAGAATAATTTAATGTCAGATTATGGATATTATTTTAGTAGTCGTATATTAGGATCGAACTCGAGGTCGTGGGATTGCACACTTTACGTATGAAGAGTAAAAGAATAATTATTTATAAATGTTATATATAATTATTAATAAACACAAAACTAGTAAGGACCGTTAGTATTTAACGGAGAATGACTAACGACTGTTAGACGAAGATTAAGAAAGTAATACTTATGAATAATTGGAAGGTCAAGAAAGTTCTAGAAGGAGTTCCACCTCCTTTGTGCCTTGAGCTCCAAGTTTCATCAAGTATATAGACACCTCATGAGTTATTGTTTTCTCATAACTTGTACACATATAATATGTGTTTTTCTTTCTCTTCTTTTGTCCCATAATCGATTCATCAACAATACCTTCCAAGGGATTCGATTTTCATAAACTAAAGTTTTGTGTTTAATTTACTTGCATAAACTTTTACTTGAATTAGTACGTGTGTACAAGAACACGATTCAAACACACTATTATTTGATTCTTGGATTGAATTACAAAAAAGGTAAGGGGTAATTCTTATAATCCACATAAACCCTAATTAGAGTTCTTGAATTGAAGATTGCAATTGATTCTTGTTCGGGCTAGAATCATAAAGGTATGTTTACTATTTATTATTGATTAATTAATTACATGTTATATGATCTTGTTATAATGCTTCCGCATATGCTCTCTTGATGTGCTTGGTTTATTTTATATGATTGTCATGATATCATAATTCCAACAGTGGCATCTAGAGCCGTTAAAATGTGTAATTAATTATCGAAACGCATAAAAATTGAATCTTGATTCGTTTAATTACATGTTTGATACGTGGGAATCGCACCATGCTTTACCTCTCAAGGGATCTTGAGAAGCTTACAACCCCCACCAGACAGTGTACCTGATCGTTGTAGTATAGTATAGTCACAAGTACCGGGGGATTGATCGTTCAGCTAGGAATAGTGTCGCTAGGATTAGAAAACCTAAATACTAGTTCTAAATATGAGGGATGATTATTTTTGTATTTTTATATTTTTTAGAAAGCAAGTAAAAATCTCGGGTTTGAAGGATTTGGGCGGAATTAGTTGCTAGTCAACTAACCCAATACTAAAGATGCAATCAAAATAAAATACTAAAAATGAAAATAAACTAAATTATACTAAAGTTGTGAGCAATAAGTGGAGAAAATGTGTTTACTTAGATTTCACTACTCCCTAGATATCTTTTACACGTTAATTACTTGTTATAGTTGCGTGGATGACAGATTGTATTCCTTAGTACCATTCATGGGGTGGCGCACTTAATTCCCCAATCCTATGAGTGCCTACTTCACTCCTATGTTGAGCCGGCTAAGAAGCTCCTAACATGGGATCATTAGAATTTACTCATGCATTAAATACAACCAATAAAACCTAGTGCACGTCAGTTCAGGTTTCCTAAGACGTTCAAGCATGTTACCATTGGGAAGTCTGCCAGTTTTCTTAAGCCTAACATCGAAATCATTCATCCAATACAACCATAAAAAAGTAATCAACACATAATTAACATCTAGGTTTCATTAGATCCAAGAAAACACAAGATAAATCTAGCCTAGCATGGTAGAATTAAGACAAGAACAAGATATAGACAACCAACACATAGACATATTGATTGAATTAAAAGAATACTTATCTCAATTACACATGAAAGGGATCAAGGGCTTAGAACCCTTGAAAAACCTGTAAAATTCGTACCAAGTTCATACTTAGGGTTTCTCCAAAACTTCTCTCTTTTTAATGTGAAAATTAGAAAACTATATATAGGAAATAGGGTCTGACGGCGTCAAGAAAAATTTTGTGACGCCATCATCTCGCCGCCAAAATACTTCTCGGACTGCCTTGATCTACTTTTGACGCCGTCATGTGTTAAGCATTTCCAGGCCGTCATGCATTTTACTCTTGACGCCCTACTTCGTGACGCCGTAAATTCTGTACTGTGTCGTCATGGAAATTAATCTTGACGCCGTCAGAAATTCCTTCTTGACGCCGTCACCTACTGTTCTCAGCAAGGAAAATTAAGACTTTGGCGTTTCCTTCACTTTTATGCTCCAAAAACGTCCGAATTGCTTCCTTTTCCAGATTTCACTCCCAAAGTACCTAAAATCACAAAAGGAACGATTTAGGGCAATATTTGATCAAATAAAGTCAATTCCGGGCTTAAATGACCCCCTAAAAGTGGTTCATTTTTCGCCTCATCATATACCCTTACACTTGAGATTTGCTTGTCCTCAAGCAAATGCGCTTTTATTATAATCAAAATACAAGTTAGGGGTCATTTAACACTAATATAAAAGTAATTACAACAAATAATCGTTCCACTAAAAACCAAAGACAAGCACGGAGGTCATACACTAGCATCTCACAAATAGTGTTTAGATACTCACATCTCTTGGGTGTAATAAAGTATAAACTACAATATGGAAACGGAAGATATCTCTCACTACCTGTCATAGCAAAATAGATTACCATAAGCTTGGGAAAGGATCAAACCTCCACCACATGGCGTAAGCACCTAGGATAAACTCTCAAAGAAGTGTTTTAAAGGGTTGTAACGTTAGGTGCAGGGATATGAAATACACGGTTTTGTTGGATAAAGGAAGTTTTTACTGGTGGCGAGTTAACAATCTTTGTTAATTACATGTACAATATGGCGTTGCTAAGCCAAGACTAGACTCGACTTAAGCTAATAAATGAAAAATAACAAAAACATAAAATGAACATAGAATGAAAAGGGATGGTAGTCCGTATGTTTTTTTCTCTTTTTCTTTTTCTATTTTTTTTTTCTTTTTCTTTATTTTTTCGATTTTTTTTTTTTTTTCTTTTTTATTATTATTTTTTTTCCATACACTCTTACCCTACCATCCAAAATAATACATCATAGGGAATGAACATTCCCCTTACACTTGAATTTTTACATATTTTACAATAAACTAAACTAATGACTCGAATTAAGAAAAAACACTTGGAGCACTTTTAAGATCAACCTACATATGGGGGTAATAAATGATGTTCTTCCCCATCACTCCACAAAATAAGTACTTTAACCATGAGTCCCAATCGTCCCAAAACAATATGTACAAGGATATGACTCGACTTAGCAACCATGTAATCAATTAGATAGTTAACTTAGGGTTTAACAAATAACAATAATGCACTAAAAATGAGCGCATACACGGAAGGCTAAGGCGATTTGGTTGTACATTTAAGTGGGGTGTAACAAATTCTTCCTTTAAGTAAGATGCTTAAAGTTAGAAACGAAAAGATAGGCTCGGAGGGGTGTACTAGGGGTTTCGTGTACTAAAAATGAGTACAACGCTAAGGGTGTGGGAAAAATTAGTTGACTTAACTAGCCAAGTAATATGACTTAAATGGTCAAGTAATTATAATACGGGTTTAACACAAGGGTGATCCTAATGCCTCTTATCATGTAGTAAATCCTACTACACGAATGTAGTCTCACTAGTGGTCTCGGGATGCATCACTAACGCAAGTTCTAGAATCTAAATGCTACCGGTACACTCATAAGCACTAATAGTAAATGGTTTTCCTAACAAATCTAAAGGCGAACCTCACATATTTGGGTGGAAAATTTTTCTGAATGATATGGTTATGTGCTAGTCATACAATCTCCTATCCATGAGACGCTTGCTAGGGCTAAAGTTTCACTCCTAAATGTTGCAAAAAATTTTAAATTTGGTGCTAAAATTGCACTAACAAGTATTTTTCATAGTTTTATTACACATCTACTATTAAACAAAACAAACTCAAGCGAAAGTGCATGTAAGGTATCATCATTTTACCCTCCCCTTACACTTAAGATGAACATTGTCCCCAATGTTCAAGTAAAGAATGTAAAAGTGAAAAAGTAAAAAGAATGAAATCAAATACTCCCCTGATTCACTCGGTATGGATAATCAGGTGGTCAGGTTAGATCTTCCTCCAAGAAAATGAACAATCAAAGCTTCCCTTCCAGAGTATAAATCATCTTCTTATCATACATAACTTGTAAATCCTGAGAAAACAAACAAGACAACCTCGCATAAAATCGGCGGCATCCTATATAAGTTACTAAATCCTAGAAAACAAAATAAGATATAATGCTTGTGGAATGAAGTTTGCAGATTTCCTGGAGATTATAAAACTTAATAATTCACAAAAACCATAAGACTCCGTTAGAAAAACAAAACTGGTAAAATTTCCAGATTTTTACACGTGACGCCGTCAAGAATTAATTCCTGACGCCGTCAGAAGTGACCTGCAGAAATTCTTATGTTAAGTTTCCGGAAAATTTCTGGAAAAACTTGGTCTCACTTCCTGGAAAATCCTGCAAAACTTCATTATGACTCGATACAAGCATTTGACTCTAACAAATACGAATAAACATGTTCATTTAATATTGTGGAGAATCATGATCGGTTTGTTTCTTAAAAACATATTTGGGGTTTCCCCTTACACTTATCTTTTGCAAAAATACTTTTAGGTGGAGTTAAGACTAGGCCAAAACAACAAAGTAAAGTATTTCCACTATTTAGTTTAGAAAAATGATCAACCAACAATAAAAATAAAGCATGCATACGGAAGCAAATAACAAACAAACAAAATAAAATCACACAAAACATGGGTTGCCTCCCAAGAAGTGCTTTTCTTTATTTACGAGTCTTGTAGCTAGACTCAAGGTCATGGGTTACGTTTTCCTTTCCCACTTTTGTGCTAACTCAAAACATCTAACCTAATTCTCATCACGCTTGTATTCCGGGCCTAGATTCATGCAACCCGAATAATATGTTCTCCTCCTCTCATAATAGGCTTCATCAGTGATTCCATCTTCCTTAACTTCATAGGGTCGAATTTCATCAATCTGTAGATTCTTGATGCCCTTTAATTCTTCCTTCATGTGAGGCATCATAAAAGTGA
The DNA here is from genome assembly GCA_030686995.1 of Artemisia argyi. Classification (NCBI taxonomy): domain Eukaryota; kingdom Viridiplantae; phylum Streptophyta; class Magnoliopsida; order Asterales; family Asteraceae; genus Artemisia; species Artemisia argyi. The sequence continues at coordinate 125,818,431 of CM060691.1, forward strand.
CCTTCTTTATCCCATCAGTAAACTGAGCTATCCCCTTTTCATGGTCGTAATACATCTTAGTTTTCTCAACAAAAGGTTGTCCTAAAACTACTTCTCCAAGGTGTGGGTCAATAATGCCTCTAACATCTTCTAGGATTACAAAGTCACATTGATAAGTAAAATTTCCTAAAAAGATGTATACCCCATTAACTCTCCTGACAAAGTTACATAGCCTATTAGAATTGTAAGGGTCTTTTCTAAGGCTTAACCTTTCGTTCATTATCCAATTATAATAGAGCCTAGACATGATATTCATGGGTGCTTTTAAGTCAATGTATGTATGCTCTCTAGACATGTACCCAATCATGCAAGGAATTTTTATGTTCCTGAAGTTATGCCTCCTAATCCATGGTGTCTTTCTATATTTTGAGGGGCAAGGATGTTGTAAGACGAACTTGTGGTAACTCAATTCATCCGGGGTTAGAGCGAAGTTTGTAAACTCAATTTTCATTTGGAGAGGCTTAATGAATTTCTTAAATGTGTTAGCTTCTCTCTTTCTTCTTTTATGCGCAATAAGCCCCTTGCTAATTTCTAAATGGCGACTCTCTGATTCCATAAAGACCACACTAGTACAAACAAAAACACGAAGAAATAAGATAGACTAAAGAAAATCTAAAAATAAAAATAAAATCTTACTAGAAAGGAATCTAGCAAGTAGACCTAATAAAAAGAGATTCTAACCTAGACAATAACAATTCCCCGGGTTGCGGCACCAAAAACTTGATACGTGGGAATCGCACCAGGCTTTACCTCTCAAGGGATCTTGAGAAGCTTACAAACCCCACCAGGCAGTGTACCTGATCGTTGTAGTATAGTATAGTGACAAGTACCGGGGGATTGATCGTTCAACTAGGAGTAGTGTCGCTAGGATTAGAAAACCTAAATACTAGTTCTAAAGATGAGGGATGATTATTTTTGTATTTTTATATTTTTTAGAAAGCAAGTAAAAATCTCGGGTTTGAAGGATTTGGGCGGAATTAGTTGCTAGTCAACTAACCCAATACTAAAGATGCAATCAAAATAAAATACTAAAAATGAAAATAAACTAAATTATACTAAAGTTGTGAGCAATAAGTGGAGAAAATGTGTTTACTTAGATTTCACTACTCCCTAGATATGTTTTACACGTTAATTACTTGTTATAGTTGCGTGGATGACGGATTGTATTCCTTAATACCATTCATGGGGTGGCGTACTTAATTCCCCAATCGTATGAGTGCCTACTTCACTCCTATGTCGAGCCGGCTAAGAAGCTCCTAACATGGGATCATTAGAATTTACTCATGCATTAAATACAACCAATAAAACCTAGTGCACGTCAGTTCATTTTTCCTAAGACGTTCAAGCATGTTACCATTTGGAAGTCTGCCAGTTTTCTTAAGCCTAACATCGAAATCATTCATCCAATACAACCATAAACAAGTAATCAACACATAATTAACATCTAGGTTTCATTAGATCCAAGCAAACACAAGATAGATCTAGCCTAGCATGGTAGAATTAAGACAAGAACAAGATATAGACAACCAACACATAGACATATTGTTTGAATTAAAAGAATACTTATCTCAATTACACATGAAAGGGATCAAGGGCTTAGAACCCTTGAAAAACCTTTAAAATTCGTACCAAGTTCGTACTTAGGGTTTCTCCAAAACTTCTCTTTTTTTAATGTGAAAATTAGAAAACTATATATAGGAAATAGGGTCTGACGGCGTCAAGAAAAATTTTGTGACGCCGTCATCTCGCCACCAAAATACTTCTCGGACTGCCTTGATCTACTTTTGACGCCGTCATGTGTTAAGCATTTCCAGGCCGTCATGCATTTTACTCTTGACGCTCTACTTCGTGACACCGTCAATTCTGTACTGGGTCGTCATGGAAATTACTCTTGACGCCGTCAGAAATTCCTTCTTGACGCCGTCACCTACTGTTCCCAGCAAGGAAAATTAAGACTTTGGCGTTTTTTTCACTTTTATGCTCCAAAAACGTCCGAATTGCTTCCTTTTCCAGATTTCACTCCCAAAGTACCTAAAATCACAAAAGAAACGATTTAGGGCAATATTTGATCAAATAAAGTCAATTCCGGGCTTAAATGACCCCCTAAAAGTGGTTCATTTTTTGCCTCATCAATGTTTTTAGGGTTTTTCGATTCCTAACCCTAATTTTTTTTGTTGTGTCGATTGACCTATTAGTGTTTTAGGGTTTTGGTTTTGTTTTTTTTAATATGATTAGAAACCCTAGGATGTCATGTAATTGGTTATGCGTTTTAGTAAACGATCTTGGTGCAATATGTTAATTGTTAAGCATAATCCATGAAAAGTGCATGTTTGCGTGGATTTTATTTTGTGATAATTTAAAAGGTTTAAATTGGATATATGAATTAATTGTTAAGTTATATTGAAACATGTAAATTTATTAATAGATGTCGAAATGGGGAAGACTTCAATATTAAGTAATCAATTATGTGCTATGTGGTATTTGTTTAGTTTTGGCTTACGCAATCGATTTATTGATGTATGTGGCTCTTTTTCCTTTGAAGAAGAAAGCCTTAATTGAATAAATGCATAATACACCTAGACTTGATTATTAATAGGACTATTGAATAAATTTGCATGTGGCTACATGTTTTATACATATTTAATTGTTATGTTATGTATATGTTTATTTGGTTGTTTATTTTTTTATTATATATTACTTGTTTTTGTTTATTATTATGTTAGACATGTTTATAAACGAAAAGGGTAATTTTGAATAGAAAAATAATATGGACTAAATAAATGGCGAAATTGTTTTGGTTTTAAGAGTTTAAATTTCAAAGAATTGGTTGATTGATGTTTTTGTACGTAATGGTTAACTAGGCCTGACTGAAATTTACACACTACAAGATGGGTATAAGGTTGGCTTCGCATTAAATTGTGGCCTTAGATAGACAACATTCTGTCTTAACGCTCGTTTGTGTGTAAATTAGACTTACCGAACAACCATTACATGTACACTGTCATCTTAAGGGTGAATTGACCAAAATTCCATAATGATTATCCGAAACACTAACGTAGTGTTTGGTATGTTGTAATCAAAGTGAGAATGGAAAAGGTTATTACGGTAGAATGAAAAAATCTTGTTTGTTTACATATTTACATTGTAATAATTCATTGCAAGGAATGACTCATTACACCATTTTCATTCCTTAGGGGTCCCCTCCTTTTTTTCATTACATCTTGTAATGGAATGAAAATTACATAAAAGCCAATCATTAACTAACAACATTAAATAAACTTCCTATCATCAATGGCTATTTTAGTCTTTTTTTATCAATTCCATTACGTCCTATCTTATCAACCAAACATGATTAATAACGGTAATAAATAATTACATTGCGCCATCCATTCCATTACATCGTTTATTCCATTCATTTGATATTTCATTCCTTCCTACCAAACGAACCCTAAGCCTTAGGGCTTATGCAAAAGTACGATATAGTGGACGATAATTGTTGGTAATTCTTTAATTGGTGAACCCGATACCTCAATCAAAACTTTGCTATTTTACTCTTAGTGAATTGGTAATAAAATAGTTTTATAAAACCAATGATATGAAGTTGTATGCATGCTTCTTCATACATTATTTTGATTACACGTCAAAATTTAATACCCTTATAAAATTAAGTCAAATGCCATCTAATTAAGAACACTTGAAGTTGTAATTTATGTCATGTGACAACTTGGCGAGATTGCAATGGAGAGGTAAATTTCATAAATTCATTGCTAGCAGATCAACTGATGTAATGGATTTATGAGTTTGCAGTTTTTAAGTTAGACGACTTAAATTGAGTAGGAAGTGAGAACTTGGATTCAAGGCATTAAGATGGGGATGAAACATGCTTATATTACAAAGTTTTTGTGAATGTAAATCCCATAATGATCTAGGAATTGCAATATGATATTGGAAATTATTGTTCGACAATTACCTTGTTGAATACTATCATTACTAGCAGAACAACTGATGTATTGGTACTATGTCAATTTGGATCCTAGTTTTAAGAAAATACTATGGTTTATATGAATATTTACCAATGGGTATTTATTTTCTTAAATATCTAATTATCAAAAATACTGAACTTGAATTTTGAAATTCGTTTTAATGTATTAATGCAACGTTAAAACCGTAAACGCACTTTGGGCTTTGGTAAATTGATCTCGTTCTGTTTTCAAACAAATGTTTGATTAAGAATAATTTACTTAAAAGACAAAAGAAGTCTCCTTTCTATGAAAGAAGAGTGAGATCCAATCCTATTCCTTTTCATGAATGAGAAAGGATAATAGGAATATTAGATATGTCTAAATTCTAATATAACTCATAGCAAATTTTTTAATAGTTAAGAAAATTGCGAAAATTTTTCATAGGGATTTTATCATCCTCATTCGGTGATTAAATTCTTAGTAACAAATATGATATTTGGTTACCAGAAAATTATGTATGACATTTTATGAGTTATTATAATTAGAAGCTAGACTAATGACCGCAAAATGTTTAATGACAAACTAGTTGTTTTGACTATTCTAAAGGTGCTACATACATTGTAGGATGGTAGACCTATTAAGAAAGAAATTGCATGCCCAATTTTTCAAGTTAATAGCATTCGATGGATAGTCCATCATTTACAAAGTAGGATACACTCTTTAGTGCATAAATAATTGTTACGTATGGACATTCAAAGGTGTAGGAAAGTTAAAAGCACAATATTTGTTTTCACTGGATATGAAAAATTTACAATGTTGTCAAAATTCAGTGGGAGTATTATGTACTTATTACTGAATAAGGAATTATTGAAATGATATTTAATTCAGTGGGAGTTACAAACTTTGACATCTTGGTAGCTAAAGATAATTACTTTCCAAGTGTAGACACTCTTACTTTTAAGGATAGTCTTGTGCGTTTCCTTACTAGACATTGTTGTTCTACATCTACTTGTTAGGCTAAAATCTATGACACAATCATATTGATCACATAAACAAATGCATGGCGTGTTGTTTATCAACTATATGAGGTTGTTCTATGCACAGGTGGGAGAAATGTTATCTTTAATGTGTGCAAGAAACAACTCATAAAGATATAATGGATTCTCTTGACAGTAAGGTAAGAGAATAAAGTTCTAATATGAATTATACTAATCTAATTCAAGAAACACTTGGTGTTACAATTTATGTTATGTGAGAGCTTAGCTAGATTGCAACAACAAGGTGAATTTCATATTTTCATTACTAGCAGATCAACTGATGTAATTGAACTATGAGAATTTGCAGTTTCTAAATTAGATACCTATTAGAACATGTGTCAATATGATATCAAGAATACTTTAATTATATATTTATGAATTCATGGAATGACATAAATTAATTAAGTAATCTAATGCTACTTCAATCTGAATATTTATGTGTTCTTGGAATGACATAAATAAATAAAGAAATAATGTTATTTACATTATTGTGAAGTAATAAATTAACTTGAAATTACTATTGAAACCAAAAGATGATGTTCATAATTACTTTAGTTAAACATGTTTATGTTTCACTGTAAAGATATAAACATAACGTCTTTTAATTGTTACAAGACTTATAATAAAGTAAGACGTTATCTTGTTACGTGTTTTAATTAAGACATATACATGAAGTCATTAAATTGTTAAATGACTTATAACGTATAGTGGGATTATAATAGTTTATGTTTTCTTGTAGAGACACGGACATGAAGTGACTTTGTAAAAAGTACTTGTGTTATAAAGCATGTAATCGGCTTGAAAATTATTATACCATTAAAATGAATTAGTTGGTAAATAAACAAGTCAAAACGAATATGGTTATCTTAAATATTGTTAGATTGTCTTACAATATTAATACTAATGAAATACCAAATGTTTATGGTATGTTCAGTTAGGAAAATCAAACTTTTGTTATATTGTTTGATTAAAGATAACTATGACTTCTTTTCTTCCAAAAAGTTATCAAGGTTAGAATATTGAGTATGACTTGGACATATTTAATAAAACTCCAACCTAGAAGATTAATAAGACATCATCATATGATGGAATGTGATGAATGTGATGAATTACATTAAGTCTTAAATTGAAGTTCTAAATTTGTTTAACTGCTTATGAAGAGGTTATTAACAAAGTAAAGTCAGGAACTGTCAATATGTATTTGTAATATCCCAAAAGAGAACATTGTATGTTGCTTTATTTGATAAGTATTTAAAGATAGTCTTTAAATTACTAAAAGCAAGTGGGAGTTTTGATCTTTAAAAGATAAAATTACAAGATACATAATCTTCTAAAATACACTAGTAAATATCATGATGAAGTTTGACATTTGAATGTTAAATCTCAACTTGATAATAAAGTTTGACATTTAAATGTTAAATCTCAAGATGATGGAATTATCATTCATAGAATAGCAATATATCTCAGATATTTGATTAATATGATGAGTGCTATGATTTACAGGATTATTGTAAACCTGATAATAATTATGATACATTACCAAATATGAAATTGGGTAAAGTATACATGATATGAATGATTAAGATGTTGTCCATAAAGATAATCAATTTTAGAAATGTGGTTTATCTTAATAGTTAGACTAGAAAATGAAGATGAGTTTCTTCAAAGATAAGGTAACCTTGTGGTTTAAATCTTTATATATAAATCATATGGACAATGTTGTACACGTATTTAATGTATGACAAGATTATTAATCACACTTAAGCAATTAACTGTGATTGAATATTCTTTTCTAAATACATTAAATATATAAAGATTATGATTGTCATATTTATGAAATTGACAATGGAATATCAAAACTCTTTCTTGAGTGATTACTTGAGCGAGGACGATAAGTAATCAAAAGGAGTTTATGAATTCAAATAAATCTTTAGAAGTGTACAAAGTGCAATAATCCATGGATAGATAAATGCATGCATCTAGAAGATTACTCTTATGTTTAATTATTAAATCCATGTTTTGATTTATAATTGAAATGAGATAATTTCTAAGTATTCCTAAAAGCTAGTGGGAGTATTATGTTTAAATTCTTAAATCATATATGTTGTGGAACATATAAAAGTAACATTTCATATAAGTTAAAAGTTAATTATTAGTTTTGAATGAAACTTTACTTGTAAGATTTAGGAAATAAGCCATACAACCTTGGAATGAATGTTTATTTAATAAACATGTGCGGTAAATGAATCTAATATAACATGATATATTATTAAGAAAGTCTAAATAGATATGTATGACATGAATAAAAACTAAATATGACTCAAAGATTTTTTATGAGCATCATGTTTTGTTGTATCATGCTTGATTACAAGATGATTTGCAATATTAATATCTAATTAAAAGTTATTAGATAACTTGTTTAGTATTCTAAAATGAATATGTTTGATTATAGAATCACATCCTAAATCTGGAACAGCTTCCAAATTCTATAGATGAACAATTTTTCAATTGTTGTGAAAATTGTCATAGCCAACAAACTTGAAAGTTTGAAGGGCATCAAACATTACACAATAGATATTAAGGTTTACGGAAAGTTTTAATAGCATATTGTTGTTGCATACAATGATTCTAATGAAATTGAGATGACACTCAATACTAGTCATGGTAAGGATTTCATCCTTTGCTATATGTACTAGATGTGCTGAATAAGAGCATAGTTGCGTTATGCATTAAAAGAATAAGAATACTTTAAACTTTAAAATGTTTGGAAGTTTAATTATCATAAATTGGTGGTTAAGGATGTTACACATTTTATGAACTATTATATGGCATTATCAAAATAGTTGAGTATGTACATATAAGAACTTCAATAGTTGAATTCTTGAAATAAGTATTCTTAAAATTCCAATAGATCAAAGTTGGATGATTTATGCCTTGTCAACAAGTATGAATGTCATTACTTGAGATATAATTCATCAACAAGAGTTATCATGCATTGATCTATTTAGTATTTGGATAAGGGATGTTAAACAATTATTATAATAAATTTAAATACATAGTATGTTTAATTTATAATATATTGTATCCTATATGTGTATGTTTAATCCATGAATATATGTTATTCTAAATTGTCCGTTGTCAGTTAATAATATGGGAATATTATTAAATCAAGACAAATCTGAAGGTTGGTATAATATACTTAAAGTATATTGATGCGTAGTCATGCCATTTCAGATGATATTCAATGATACCGAATATAGGACTTATCCCAACTATATGATGTTACTTTATGGATTTTGTTATTAAGTAAATCAGGAGAAGTTATCCTCATACTTGAGATGCAAGATAAGTGTCATGAATGTAGTACATTTTTGTGGAACAACTTAACGCTATACGTAACTGGTAGTCATAAGGGTTGTTTTCGAAAGTGTTACAAAGTTTGTGGGTTTTGCTTGTAGTCAAGATAGACTTTGTTCCTTCAAATTTATTTTTGGAGTTTAATACTGCTGGGCCCCTCGTAGGGTTGGTAAGATATATGTGCGGCCGCACCCAAGATCTCCCCTGAATATGTTCAGAAGATTTGGTAATCTTGATCAATCATAAACAACGAGAAACAGAATGGTTAATTAAGGAATGTCTTTAATCCATATCCTTATTAACGTGGTATTAGAAACAAAAGGATAATAATAATGAGAAATCATTAAAAGGTTTTTCCAGGAGCCTTACTCGAGATCGTACTAGAGGCATCGGCATATTGCAAGACGCTAACCGATGTGATTACACTATTAAAATATGTCCAAGTGGGAGCTGTTAGATTATGAACATTATTTTAGTAGTCGTATGTTAGGATCGAACTCGAGGTCATGGGATTGCACACTTTACGTATGAAGAGTAAAAGAATAATTATTTATAAATGTTATATATAATTATTAATAAACACAAAACTAGTAACTACCGTTAGTATTTAACGGAGAATGACTAACGACCGTTAGACGAAGATTAGGAAAGTAATACTTGTGAATAATTGGAAGGTCAAGAAAGTTCTAGAAGGAGTTTCACCTCCTTTGTGCCTTGAGCTCCAAGTTTCATCAAGTATATAAACACCTCATGAGTTATTGTTTTCTCATAACTTGTACACACATAACAGGTGTTTTTCTTTCTCTTCTTTTGTCCCATAATCGATTCATCAACAATTCCTTCCAAGGGATTCGATTTTCATAAACTAAAGTTTTGTGTTTAATTTACTTGCATAAACTTTTACTTGAATTAGTACGTGTGTACAAGAACACGATTCAAACACACTATTGTTTGATTCTTGGATTGAATTACAAAAGAGGTAAGGGGTAATTCTTATAATCCACATAAACCCTAATTAGGGTTCTTGAATTGAAGATTGCAATTGATTCTTGTTCAGGCTAGAATCATAAAGGTATGTTTACTATTTATTATTGATTAATTAATAACATGTTATATGATCCTGTTATAATGCTTCCGCAAATGCTCTCTTGATGTGTCTGGTTTATTTTATATGATTGTCATGATATCATAATTCCAACATTTAATTATAGGGATTAGTAAAATAGCCCGGTTGCCCTGGGTCAAGGCATATTTAGTCCGTTTTTGAAAAATTCTCGTTTTAGCCCGGGTTGCCCTGCGCAACTAGCGCATAGCCAACTATAAAGTGCCACGTCGGGGCAACTTTTGTGTTTTTTGGGCAATTTTTTTTTGTTTTTTAGGCAACTTGAGGACACTTGTCATCATGCGGTTGGCTATTCAATAGTTGCCCAGGGCAACCTGGACTAAAACGGGAATTTTTCAAAAACGGGCTAAAAATGCCTAGTCCGCAGGGCAATGGGCCATTCTGTAATTTCGTTGCAAAATCGTTAGGGACACTAAAAGTAAATAAAAAAGATATTGTTAGTTTACGTTGCAAAATAGTTGCAAATTTCTATATAATTGCTATTGATTTTCAACAAAACATGATAATAATTTAATTTATGTCTAATTTAATATACCATTGCAAATCTCTTGCACTTTACAATATAATTGCTATTTTCCTTAATGACTATGATCATTGTGTTTGAATCTCACTAATAACTTGTCTGTGATATATCATAATGAGTTAAGATCAAATGAGAAACATAAATAAGATGAGAAGAATAAGAACAAACCACAACTTCAAATTTTAGATGCACCTATAAAAATAAACGCATCTCCACATTATTTCTCTTTTTTTATTTGATATATATGGTTATAAGTTCTTCTCACTCTTCTCATTTAATAATTATTCTCACTAGATTCATTCTTGTATCAAAATATGTATTTTTTTTTATCTCATTTGGGCTTTTGCTATGATAAAAGTCACCATCATAAATAATTTGCTCATAATAAAATTACGAAGAACCAAAAGGTATTTGCTTAAGAAGTATATGACTGACTCATCAACCAAGAGTGACTCGTCAACCGAGGCTTTGAAACAACTGAAGGAATAACCTCTTACTCCCTATTCCGCATAAACATTTGTTCATTAAGCTAACCTTAGAGTTTCATACACATTTCGTTTTGAAGTAGTATAGTAGATTTGTTACATTCAGGTGGATTATACACATTTTTTAAGAAGTGGTGCGTTCCATAGAATTTGGTTTGTTACACTTTGTGTGTATTACACTTTTGGTTTAGAAGTGGTACTTTTGGTAGGATTTCATGTGCTATCTAATATGATATTTGAATGTTCGTCTAATTATTATTTTGGGTTTCAAATACGTGTTCAGAATTATTTAGTTTTAGATATTTGTATATCAAGTAAAAAAATAGCTAAATGTTTTTATTTATAGAAATGCAGTTTTGTAACGGAAACTGAAACACCCAAAACCAATAAAAAAATTAAATTCTGGTCTGCTGAACACTGTCTAAAAAGTTCTAACCAGCAGTCAAACCAACCTGGTTTGCACTTTTACTTAAACTTAAAAAACATACTTAAACTTAATGATAAAACTTGAGATTCTGAAATTCACTTCACACATGTTAATTATCAATTCTAAAACTGTATACATCTTTAAAGTTGGCAGAAGCGCGTTTTCTACAATAATGGGCTTTATTCCAAACACCCCTTCAAAACTCATTGATGGAAAATGATTGGTTAAAAGGTGGTGTTTTTTTTTAAAAAAATTTTATGCTTTACTCATTAAAGGCTTTATCAGATTCATCAGATGAATCATGGAGCGGAAGACTTATTTAAAACACAAGTTTACAAAAGGATGTATCCCAAAATCCAATAGAACCATATACAACCAAACTTAATTAATCACGTAGTAAAACGGTAAACATACACCTTATGTACAACAGCAAACACAAATGATGATCTTCCTTTTCTCCATACTTTCCACGCCTCACGAAACATTCTAAGAACACATATGAAAAACTCTTGTATTTAAATATGATAGTTATCTTTTAATGCCTATAAATACAAAGATGATTTTTGCAATTTACTCATTTAAAAATGGAGTTTATCTTTTATTTAAATATGATAGTTAACTTTTAAGGCCTATAAATACAAGAGATAGAATTAGAGTTTCATAAATTTCAAACCTAAAATTCGCCCCCTCATTCTCTCTGGTTCTCAGTCGAGCAAGCAAACACACCAAACACACTCTTGTGTTTAATTCTTGCAATTGGATTGTACGTTTATTGCTTACATGGATCAAGTGCTAGGACACTGTTGAAGTTATTGGTGTGTTAGTGAGCTAAACAATTAGAAGATCTTATCCTTAGATATTTCAAGTTCGTATTGATCTCCCACATACACAACTGTTGTTACTGTTTTATTGATTAGTCATATGTTGTATACGGAAAATGTATTAAAAGGTTTTAATCTTCTGTTGCTTATTCTGATTGATGATTACTTTTAAATTATTTTTTGAAAATTCTACCATATGATTTCCATCAGAAACTTAATAAGAATTGCTAGAAATTTAGGGGTTCTTTTTTTTTAAGAAACCCCATTTTCGACATCTTGCTTGTGAAACATGGGATAGGAGGGAATTATCTCCCTGGACCGATTTTGTGATTAGCCACAAGGGCATTTTGGTCTTGTTCAACCAAATTATTACTTTGTTATAATATGTCCTTATAGTGAAATTCTGTTATAAATCAAGCCCTTTTCTAATAAGTATTTGCACTTCCGATCCTTATTTGGTTAGAAACTTAACTGAACTAACCTTTTAATGCTTCTGTACATAATATTAGGATATTTATAACTAAACTATAAATTTTGGTGTTATGGAGACTGCAACGGAACTATTGTTGTGATACTACGTTGCAAACTCATCACATTTTACACCGTTTCATATCTGTTACAATTGCCTAGTGTTGTAAAATCCATTTCTACTATATGCTATAGAAAACTATTGCTAATTTATACGGTTGCAATTTCGTAGCATACTTATTTCGTTGCAATCTCGTACAAATATTATCCCTTGCAATTTCTAGCAATAGCTACTTTAGCAAAACTGTAGAAAAACTGCTGGAACATGATCTCTTGTAGTAACGGTTGCTAATTTTGAATGGATTTTTCTTTGTTGAAAAACCGTCGCAACTTTTTTAAACCCGTTAGAAATCTGTTGCAATTTAAATTTGTATGGAGCAATAATGCTACGGTAGGTATCTGTTGCGAACTTGTGATTTAAATTTGCATGGAGCATTAGCCTACTTGTGTTGGTTATTTGTGTGATAGCATTATTTTGTATTGATTTAAACCCGTCTTTCAGAGGCATATAATACGGCCGCTCCATAAATAATAGGTAAAACTAGATATGTTAGTATGAAGATTGTTGAAGATATTGGTTTATAAATTAAAGGACTTGTTATGAAAAGTTTCAAAGTCTTCTAAGCTTTTATCATGTTTTGGTTATCAAGTGACAAGTGAAGTTGACTTGAAGGATTTAAGTGGAAATATCAACTATATAAGCTAAATTCGGATCTAGGGTTTCATAACTTCATATAGTCTTCATATTGTTCTCTCATTATTCTCCCAATATTGTTCTGTTGTCTCTTAGTCTTTGTTAGTTTGATATAATTCTTGATATCTGCTAGTGTTGGTTAGTATTTGATATCAATCTCTTTGATTGATAGTTAGTCTAAGTGTTGAGAGTTATTGTAGTGAGGTTTTTGTGGTGTCCTTCTGAAGGAGATCACATCTTTTCTATTGTATTTGTTTTGGTAAGTACCCAGTAGGGGACTTGTCTTCTTGAACTATTAATAAAAGACACCAATGGGTGGTTGGTTAGGTGTAACCGTGTGTTGATCTGAGTTCTTTACCATTTTTACATGGTATCAGAGTTTACGGTTCTGATCTGGTGGTATTTGAGATTCTAGGGTTTCAAAGTTTTTTGGGGGTTTTTGCAATTGAAGGTTGTATTGGTTAATTGAGGCTGTTTTCTTAACGGTCGTTGTTGAATTAGTCTGTTCAGGCTAGATATGGTGATCTTTGTAGATTTCTTGATTAGGGTTTTATAAACCCTAATTTGGAAATTTGGGGGTTCATGTTCCTAATTGGTTCTTGGTTTAGTTAGGCCCGTTCTTGGTCACAATTGCACTAGACTAAGTTAATGTAGTGTTATTGTAGTTGTTCTTCCGTTGTTTACGCAGTGTAAGTGATTCTCTCTTCTTTAAGACAACACTTACTCACTTTAGAAGGTGCAAACGAGGTAGCTAACATCTTGATCTGCCAACCTGATTGGTACGAATACCTGCTCTGGCTACCTCCTGTCTTCTGGCTGGTATTTCGTTGATCTTGGGTGTGAGTGTTATTTCATTATTGATTTTTCTTTATTGTTTTAATTTTGTTGAGTCTAAGTCGAAGGAGGATAGGATTTTTGATTCTTGGAAGTTAATTGAGTTTGAGATTGGTTTTAGTTGTCTTGATTGGTTGTTGTTTAGTTATTTTCTGTTATCTGTTGGATTATCTGTTATCTGTTTGTTATCTGTCTGTTATTTGGCATTATGACTCCAGCTGAGCCTAGTGGTACTCAGGTGTTGATTAATAATCTTGATGCTGGTAATCCATTGCATATTCAAACTAATGATAACAGTGGTAATGCTTTAATTCCATTTAAACTTCTTGGAACTGAAAACTATAGAATCTCGTATGGTGCAACGAAATTAGCTTTACAAGCTAGGAATAAATACAGTTTGTTTACGGTACTTGTGTGAAAAAATTCTTTTGTTACAAGTGATGTTCTATCTGCTCAATAGGACAGGTGTAATGTGGTGTGTGCTTATTCACACACCTTTTTCTGTCCATATTAAGACCAAAACTAACCAAAAATACCAAAGATATAGTGTTTTTGTGTTTGTGATCGTGCAGGAACGGATAATTTAGAAATTGCCATAAAAAATGCCAAAAAGGACAAAAACGAGCACGAGTTTGGAAAACGTGTCAAAAGCCAGAGCCGGGGAAGCAAATTATCATTTTTGAGCTCAGATTGTCAAAACATACCTTGAAGAATCACAAAATGCGAAAAATAGTTCTTGGAGCAAAAGTTTGCAAAATTGGCATAAATGGTCCCTCAAGTTTAGATTTTGGCAGAAATGGCCACTGAGCATTGGATTTTGGAAGAAAAAGTCAACACTGGTCCTTGGGAATTCACAAGTGTCACTATTGGTCCCTGGGCGAAAAAGATTGAAGAAATGACAAGTTTAGTCCCTAAAGTTTCAATTTTGGCAAAACTAGTCCCTGGGAATTTCAAATTTGAAAAATTATCAATATTGGTCCTTGGAAGAATGGAACTTGGCATAAATAACCTTTTGAGAACTTTGGAGAAGTTTCATTTCCAGCCCCTCAATTTCTCGGAAATTAGATAAATGGTCCTCGTGATAACATTACACCAAACGGACCCTTTTTTATTACTTGGTCCAAAACTAAGTCCAATCCAACACAACACAACCATCACCCTTCCCAGATCCACCCAAAATCCCTAATCCCAAACCACATCAGGCCCAACCCTCATTTAAAATACTACTCCCTCCGGTCAAGGAAAGTCAAACAAACACCCCTGTACACTCTTCGTCCCCAACTTGCCTCTGCAACCCATCCCATCCAACTCTCCCACCATCTCAGTCACATCCCACCGCCCTTGCCACTACTCACCTACCATCACCTCGCATTTAATGCCACCACCCCCTCTTGCATATAAAACAGAACAAATTGCAATTATCTTTTCCCGCCAAAAACACGTGGAGGGCCATGATTAAGTTTCAGACATCAAAGGGTTGTGGGATTAGCTCAGAAAGGTCCAAGGAACACTAATCTCACCTATAAAAGAAAGAAGAAGGAAGATGGGAGGGCAAGTAGTTAATTAGCTTAAGAGTAGAGTCGTTTTTAGCATAATTTCAAATTCAGTTGTAATCTTTAGTTCAAAAAGTTTGTAATCACCTTTCTAGTGTATTTGAAACTCATTTCAATCAATCAAATTCAAGTTTTCTGTTTTAATTCTCAAATTTGCATTTCCACTTTGAAATTTCAAATTAGGACTATGTTGTTTACAGTTGTTATTTAGAGACTAAACAGCTCATATAAGCTCCTTGTATAGCTTCTAAAAGCTATTAGATACATCAAAATCAGTTATAGTTATTAAACTTGAAAATTCACAAAATACCAAAAAAATAAAAGAAAAGTAAAAATCAGGTTTGAAGATGATGATGGCTGGAGAAGGGTGAATTGTGGATGGCCTGGGGTTAGTGGCTTTGTGGAAAGCCTATAGGATTGGTTCTTGGTCCTTGGTTCATAGTGTATAGGCAGGAAGGCAATTGAAAGGGATTTCTCAATTTTCACGTTCTACTGCTCATTTGCTTATTATCTGCTTATTTGTGCTTATTAGGTTTAGTTTAGTCTAATTATAGCTTAAAATCAGTTTATAGTTCATTAAAACTCATTGTGCTTAAAATTCTCATTTTCACTGTCAAATAAGCATATGCAAGAATCTTAGGTATTGATATTTGTAACACTTGTTTCTGAGATCATTCAAGCTTATTAGAACCTAATAAATCTTTAGAAAGTAGTTTCAAAGTTCTAGGTATCCATTTGCTTTAGAAACCTAAAATCAAAAGTCATCACAGGTTGTTAGGATTAACTATTTCATGTAGGTTTATGATTGTTTTTGTTGATGTTCGTTGTTGGTTCATGTTTCCGTAGGTCACAATAGAGCATACTGATGCGTGGGAATCGCACCTTGCTTTACCTCTCGAGGGATCTCGCGAGGCTTACAACCCCCACCAGGCAGTGTACCTGATCGTTGTAGTATAGTATAGTGACAAGTACCGGGGGATTGATCGTTCAGCTTAGGAATAGTGTCGCTAGGATTAGAAAACCTAATTAATAGTTCTAGAGATGAAAGATGATTATTTTTGTGTTTTTATATTTTATGAAAGCAATTAAAATCTCGGGTTTTTAGAAGAGTGGGCGGAATTAGTTGTTATTCAACTAACCCAAAAACTACTATATAACTAATTAAACTAATGAAAATAAAATTAAACTAATATTAAACTAAGGTTGTGAGCAGTATAAAGAGAAATTGTGTTTACTTAGACTTCATTACTCCCTAGATATCTTTTACATGTCAATTACTTGTTACACTTGTATGAATGACGGGTTGTATTCCTTAATACCATTCGTGGAGTGGCATACATAACTCCCCAACTCTATGAGCTCTTATCTCCTCCTACACCATGACCCAGCACAACTATAGGGATTGTAAACAGTGGCTCATGCATTAAATACAACCAATAAAGACCTAGTACGCCTCGGTTCATGTTTCTTAAGACGTTCAAGCATGTTACCATTTGGAGATCTGCCAGTTTTCTTAAGCCTAACATATAAAATCATTCATTCAAAACAAGAATAGACAAGTAATCAACACATAATCAACATCTAGGTTTCATTAGATCTAAGCAAACACAAGAGAGATCTAGCCTAGCATAGTAGAATTAAGATAAGAACAAAAGATAAACAACCAACACATAGACATATTGATTGAATTAAGAGTATACTTATCTCAATTACAATGCAAGGTCTCAAGGGTTTGGAACCCTTGAAAAACCTGTAAAAGAGGCACCAAAATCGTCTTTAGGGTTTCACCAAAACTTCTCCTTCTTTTAATGAAAAAAACTAGAAAACTATATATAGGAAAATCGTCCTGACGGCGTCAAGAGTAAAATCTGACGCCGTCAACTCGCCGCCATACACTTCCTCGGACGCCCTAGATCCAATCGTGACGGCCTATGTGACGCCGTCACCACCCACGGTAAATTAATCTTGGCCACTTTGACGCCGTCATAACTCCATCTGACGCCGTCACCAGCTACGGTAAATTATTCTTCATGTCTGACGCCGTCAAGAGCAAACCCTTGACGCCGTCACCTTGTATTTCCAGCTTGGATTTTTGGTACTTTGTCGTTTTCTTCACTTTATGCTCCAAAAACGTCCAAAATAGCCTTTTTTCCAGAATTCACTCTCGAAACACCTAAAATCACAAAAGGAACGATTTAGGGCAATATTTGATCAAATAAATTCGGATTCGGGCTTAAATGACCCCCTAAAAACGGATCATTTTTCGCCTCATCACATACAAACCATAAAAAACCAGTGTCCTTTGAACAAAAGTCAAATTACACATTAGGTTCTTTAATCTCATTCACTATTAAAGTTTAGACTCTCAAATCACTCACAGCAGTGCATAAGTGGATAAGATAGCTTATTTCAGTTTCCTTTTAGCTTAATATAACATCATAAGTCATTAGGATCCAATAAAAGTTCATATAAGTCAAACCAAGTTCAAAATCAAAAAGTCAAAATTACATAGCTTAGGCAGAAAGTCATTTTTTCAAGAAATTTTCATGATTTTAGTTTCCATAATTAGGTCTTGTGCTTTTTGGAAATCAAAGTCCACCAGCTTAACTTGTGAAACACCTTATTGGCTTATTTTTAGAAATTTTTCTGTGGCTTATTTTCTTCCTTATTTAAGCCTACAGGGAGTGAACCTCCCCTACACCAAGGCATTTGCCTAAGTTTCATAAGCTCATTTTGACTTAACCTTTGGTTTTTTAGATAGCTTATTAGTCCATCTAATCAGTCCAAGGCTTATTTTGGATCTCTGAGCCTTTACCCATAGCTTATTTGTGCTACCAAGTTGTACTGATCACACTCAGCATACTAAGCACTCAGTATAGATACCCAACTTCATAAGCCAACCATAAGCTCATTAGTAAGCCATAAGCTCTGAACCCAGCTTATTTGAAAACTCACCAGGACACATTTTTAGATCATCATTTGTTTTGGACTTCCAATCATCCTTGTGGGCCCCACATAGGGCTGCAAGTGCACCCTTAAGGCCTGTTTGGTCTGTGGTGTATTGGAAGTGCTTATTTGCATTTGTGGCTTATCCTTACTGCTATTTCTGTTCCTTTTAGTTTAATTGTATGCTTTTTAGTTGTTTACAACTTATTTTACCATTTGTAGCTTAATTATAGCTTATTACATCAAAAATCCAAGTTTTTAGCTTATTAGGACTTCTGTCCAACTTTTTACCTTGCACACTGCTTATTTTTAAGCTTCAAATTAGTTGTCTTTGTAAAAGTTACATATTTTCAGTATTAGAATAGATTTGTAAAAGAAAAACCAGAAAAATCCAACTTTAAAAATAGTGATAGCTTCTATTTAAGCCATTTGGCTTATTGCTCAGCTTTTTCAAAAATCAATTTTCAATTTTATAATTTTCCTAAGTTTCTAATATACTAAAATATTTTAATGAGATTTTTCATAATTTTCTAAGTTTATTTGGTATTTTTAATAATTAAATTAAGTTTAATTAGTTTTAATTAAAAAAACCAAAGAATTAATTTTCTTTCTGCTTATTAATAAGCAAAAGTATCTTTTTATATTTTCCTAGGTCTTATAATTATTAAAGTATTTTTAGAAAAAATTTCTGAATTTTTACTGTTCATTTATTATTTTTCATAATTAAATTAGTTTAATTAGGTTTTAATTAATAAATAAGTAAATAATTAGTAAAATAGTTTAAAAATAATTTTTATAAACTTTTTATAATTTTTTAGGATTCCTGTAATGGTTAATTAGGTTTGAAAAAATTTTCATATTTTTCTAAGTCATATTAGTATTTTTCTTAAATTTAAATTAGGTTTAAATTAGTTTTAATTAATTATTAAATAGTTTATAATTAATAATAAATAATAAAATAATCAAAAAAATAATTTTCTTTTTAATTAAATTTTCTTTTAATATTAAGCTTGTAAAAATTTCATTTTCACCCCCTCTAGTTTAAATTTGTTCAAATCTCACATATTTCCTAGTACGTAGTCGTATTTGATTTTAATTTGGTTTACGTTTATACACATCTGTAATCCTGTAATTATTTATACTGTTTATTTATCTAAATATCAATTATTCCAGTAGTGTAATCAAATCCAAATCATTATTTGTTACTATTCCCAATTACTGATTCCCGTAAACGTTTCAAAAACACAATTTCAATCTCGCTGGGACATAACGACCCGAGGATTTTCCTATACTTCCAC
The DNA here is from genome assembly GCA_030686995.1 of Artemisia argyi. Lineage (NCBI taxonomy): Eukaryota > Viridiplantae > Streptophyta > Magnoliopsida > Asterales > Asteraceae > Artemisia > Artemisia argyi. The sequence continues at coordinate 125,838,058 of CM060691.1, forward strand.
GGATTTTATATCTTGCACTTTGTCTCAGATTTGACCTGTTAACCACACCTGGTTGACTAGTTAGTTTGGGAGGAGTCAAATTTTAGGCTCTGCTACCGGGGAGGTTGTTGCGTGTTTCAAAAAACGTTTAGGTTTAGTGATTTTCAAAACCCTCCTTGTACAAATTTCACCACTTTGTAAATTTTTGTAAAAATCTAAATCATATCACAAAAGTTCATTAACACTTTTCCTAAAGTTTTAACAACACCAAAAAAAAAAAATCATAAACAACAAAACAAATCGTGAAGTTAAATTACTTCGTATTCTTTAAGATTACAATCTATACAGGTGGTAAACGAAAGTTCTGACATTAAATTGCGAACGGAAAAGAGATCCATTCTTCTCTTCCGCCACCCAGCGAGTAATTTTAAAGAAAACAAGTTCGGTTAATGAATCGATACCAAAGATATTTCCAAAAGTTTTTTCACACACACACCCAAAAAGCGAAAAATATTTTGTTTTTCTGTTAATAAATTACATAAAATACATTGTCGAAAACCAAGGCAGAATACCTACCAACTGGGGGTATGAACATTAATAAGTTCCCAAACCAAAGATAAAAACTTGCCTTTGTATCCTTGTGAATTTGTGTACCTTTTTCAAAGAAGTCTTTCATATTGTGATTATTGGTTTAAGTTCACTGTTGTTTTGCCTCGATCTTGTTTTAATTGACACTGTTTTCAGTGCATGCGCACTCGTTCACAATCAAGGCGTAATCATCAGAAAAATGTACCCAAGTTACGTACAGTTATTGAAGAACCCAAAATAAAAATGGACGAGCCCCCACCACCCCCACCTGACCCTCCCAAGGATGAGACAGCTCCTGATTTCCGAACGATGGAGGAGTTGTGTCAGCCTACCATGCACGGGAGAGGTGGACCTATTGCACCACTCACTATTGAGACCACGGACTTTGGACTCAAGCACCACATGATCCAGCAAGTCCAAAATTTGTGTCAATTCCACGGATTGCCGGGTGACGATGCTAACAAGCATCTCGACAAAATTTTAACCATCACCCAGAGCATGAAACAAAATGGCGTCACCGAAGACGGCCTTTGTTTGTATCTCTTCCCCTATTCTCTCACTCATCATGCGACTGCCTGGTTCGATAGTCTTCCAAATAATTCGATCCACACTTTTGATGAGATGGTTACCAAATTCTTAGCTAAATACTTTCCACTATTCATGGTAACTACTGAGAAATGATATCAGCAACTTCAGACAGCTTCCCGACGAGCCCTTATTTGAGGCATGTGAACGCTATAAACTTGCAATTGATCGATGTCCCAATCATAACATGCTTCTTGTCACCATTATAGATACCTTCTACAATGGTTTGACACTTCGTCACCGTGACACCATCAATGCTGCTGGGGGCACCTTTATGAAAAGGACCCCTAAAGAGTGCTATGATTTAATCGAAAACATGACTGCCCATCACAATTTTTAGGATTCCTTAGCTAAGAGGAATGACTCATGTAAATCAGTCACTCCAGCAAACAATGATATAGCTGTCCTTGCTAAAAAGCTTGATGATTTGTCCACTGTAGTTTTACGTATCCATCAGTGAAATCAAAATCATCACGTCAAAGTTGTCAACCCAAGTTGTGAAACTTGTGGTGGTCCCCACCCGTACACTGAGTGCCCAGCCTCCGGTGGCTTCGCTCATGAAAACGTGTATGCAGTTCAAGGTTCCTATAATGCGGGGGGTAATTCTTACCAACCACAAGGGGACTGTAACCTTTTGAGCTATCGTTCCAATAACTACCTTGGACTACCCGGGTTTAATCAAGCTCAGAATCAGAATGCCCAAAACCGGAATCAAAATTTTAATCAACATCAAAATCAAAACCGAATGAACCAAGGATTTCAAAACCAAAGGAATTTCAATTCCGGTCACAACAAGGCTTTTCAAAATCAAAACCAAGGAAATTTTAACCGTAATCAAGGTCATTTTAATCAAGGTAATAATTTCCATCAGGGTAATTTTCAACAAGGAAATAATTTTCATGGTCATAACAATCAAAATCAAAGGAATTTTCAAAACAACCGTGCTCAAAATATTCCTAACTAAAATCAAGCCGTTGTTCCAACTGGACCATCATCCGATGAGTTGTTGAAATAGTTTACGAAATCCCAAGAAGAAATGAACAAATTGTTGGTCAGCCAGATTTCCGAACTCAAGAAGTCTTTAAATGATCAACCCTCGGGCTCAGGTACACTACCGAGTAACACGATCGCTAACCCGACGGGCGATGTTAAGGCGATCACAACTAGAAGTGGAGTTTCTTATAAAGGACCCACGACTCCGTCTACCTCTTCTCCTATCTAGGTAGAGGAACATGAAACTGAGGCTACAACGGACACGGTAATTCCTACTAACAACGGATGTACCAATGACGTCCCTCCTTCATTTATCTCGGTCCCGATCCCCAAAACAAGGGTCGTATTTGAACCTCCCGAGAATCCTGTTGAAAATCCAAAACCCAACCCGAAACCTTCAATTCCATATCCTTCACTATTGCAAGATCAAAACCTCCGCGAAAAAGAAAATCATCAAATGGAAAAATTCTTCCAAAATTTTCAAGATCTTCATTTTGATATCAGCTTCACGGATGCTATCCTCTTGATGCCCAAGTTTACATCGACAAACAAAAACTTATTAAGTAATAAGGAAAAACTGTTTGAGATGGCAAAAACTCCTCTAAATGAGAACTGCTCTGCAGTTCTGTTGAAACAGCTTCCCGAAAAGCTAGGAGATCTCGGGAAATTTCTCATTCCATGTATATTTCCGGGAATGCTTGAATGCTACGCCTTGGCTGATCTTGGTGCCAGCATCAACTTAATGCCTCATTCAGTATGGAAGAAACTTTCTCTTCCAGAACTCACTCCCACCTGCATGACTCTTGAGCTTGCAGACCGTTCAATATCTCGTCTACTCGGTATTGCCGAGGACATATTTGTCAAAGTGGGAAAGTTCTATTTTCTAGCTGACTTTGTGATTGTTGATTTTGATGTAGATCCAAGGGTTCCTCTCATTCTTGGAAGAGGATTCCTTAGGACGGGTCGTGCTTTGATCGATGTATTTGATGAGGAAATCACATTACGTGTTGGTTCTGAAGCCATAACTTTTAACCTTGATCAAACCTCAAGATACTCCTCAAAATATGATTCTAAGTCTGTTAATCGCATCGATGTCATCGATGTTGCAACAGAGGAGTACTCTCAAGAAATTCTTGGATTTTTTGATGATTCTCAGAGTGGCAATCCCACTCTCTCCTCTCAACTTATCATTACCAATTCTTCTCCTTCCCTTACTCCGTTTGAGGGAAGTGACTTCGTCTTGGAGGAAATAGAGGCCTTTCTCAGACGTGATTCAATTCCCGAGGGGATTGATAACCAAGAGATTGACCCGGAAAGGGATATACTTCTCCTTTAGAAGTTGCTGAACGAAAATCCCTCTCGTCTTCCCGTTCTTTCACATACACTTCATAAGAGGAAATAAAAAATGTTGAGAAAACTGATGATTTCCCTGAGGTTAAGCTGAAGGACTTACCTCCTCATCTTGAATATGCATTTCTGGAGGGTGATCATAAATTACCCGTCATAATCGCTAAAGACTTAAAAGATGAGGAGAAAAATGCTCTGATAAAGGTCCTGAAATCCGACAAGCAAGCAATTGCGTGGAAACTCTCCGATATCAAGGGTATTAACCCTGAATTCTTTACTCATAAAATCTTAATGGAGGATGATTTCAAGCCAGCAGTTCAACAACAGAGACGGGTTAATCCCAAAATTCATGAGGTTATCAAATAAGAAGTTCTTAAACTTCTTGATGCCGGATTGATTTACCCTATCTCTGACAGTCCTTGGTTTAGCCCAATCCACTGTGTTCCAAAAAAGGGTGGAATTACTGTTGCTTCCAACTAGACTGGTTACAGGATGGCGTGTGTGCATTGAGTATCGTAAGTTAAATGACGCCACCCGAAAAGACCACTTTCCTCTACCCTTCATGGACCAAATGCTCGAGAGATTAGCGGGAAACGAGTACTATTGTTTCCTAGACGGTTTCTCGGGTTACTTTCAAATTCCCATTGATCCACAAGATCAAGAAAAGACTACTTTCACGTGCCTCTACGGAACTTTTGCCTATAGACGTATGCCTTTCGGCTTATGTAATGCTCCAGGCACATTCCAAAGGTGCATGATGGCCATATTCCATGACATGATCGGGAAAACTATGGAGGTCTTTATGGATGACTTCTCGGTCATTGGGGATTCTTTCCAATCTTGTCTCTCCCATTTAGAAAACAAACTTGTGTCTAAATTGGGAAAAGAGCCATTTTATGGTCAAAGAGGGCATTTTCTTTGGCCATAAGATTTCCAAAAGTGGGATTGAGGTTGATAGAGATAAAGTTGATGTTATATCTAAACTGCCTCCTTCCACTACTGTCAAAGGTGTTAGAAGCTTCCTCGGTCATGCCGGTTTTTATCGTAGATTCATTCAAGATTTTTCAAAAATCGCTCGGCCTATGACTTATCTCCTTGAAAAAGATGCTCCTTTCATCTTCTCACCCGAGTGCATCGAAGCTTTTCAAACCTTAAAGAAAAATCTTATTGAGGCACCTATTCTTGTTGCCCCCGATTGGGACCTGCCCTTTGAACTTATGTGCGATGCTAGTGACTTTGCAATAGGTGCAGTCCTGGGGCAACGCAAAACAAAAAACTTTTAGACTATACACTATGCAAGTAAAACTATGACTGAAGCTCAATCTCACTATACCACTATGGAAAAGTAACTCTTAGCCGTGGTGTATGCCTTTGAGAAGTTTTGGCCATACTTAATCCTGGCCAAGTGTATAGTTTATACGGATCACTCGGCTCTGAAATATCTCTTTGCTAAGCAAGATGCAAAGCCGAGATTGCTCCGATGGGTTCTCCTCCTACAAGAATTTGATATCATTATCCGTGATAAAAAAGGAGCTGAGAACCTAGCGGCTGATCATCTATCCCGACTAGAGAACCCTCACCAAGATGTCCTCGAGAAAAAGGAAATAAATGAAACCTTTCCCCTCGAGACACTTAATGTGATCTCTTCTTGTGGTGATTCTACTACCCCATGGTTTGCAGATTTTGCAAATTACCATGCGGGTAACTTCATTGTTAAAGGGGTGTCATCCCAACAAAAGAAAAAGTTCTTCAAAGATGTAAACCACTACTTCTGGGACGACTCCTATCTATTCAAAATCTGTGCGGATCAAGTCATCCGGCGGTGTGTCCATGGCCAAGAAGCCATGGATATTCTCAAAGCTTGTCATGATGGACCCACGGGGAGACATCATAGTCCAAACTACACCGCCAAAAACATGTTTGATTCCGGGTTCTACTGGCCCACGATTTACAAGGACGCCCATGAGCTTGTCAAAACTTGTGATGCTTGTCAGCATCACGGGAATATTTCTAAGAAGGATGAGATGCTTCAAAACGCCATCCAAGTCTGTGAAATCCTTGACATCTGGGGCATTGATTTTATGGGTCCATTCCCGTCTTCACGAGGGAATAAGTATATACTCTTGGCTGTCGATTACTGTCCAAATGGGTTGAAGCCAAAGATTTACCCACCAATGACGCCCGAGTTGTTGTAAAATTTCTTAAAGCTCTTTTTGCCATATTTTGAACTCCATGTGCCATAATTAGTGATCGTGGTATACACTTTTGCAATGATCAATTTGCAAGAGTCATGCAGAAGTACGGTGTCACTCACCGTCTTTCCACTACGTATCACCCCCAAACAAGTGGGCAGGTGGAGGTTTCCAATCGTGGTATTAAAAGAATTCTGGAGAGGATAGTAGGAGAAAACCGTGCCTCTTGGTCGGATAAACTAGATGATGCTCTCTGGGCTTTCCGTACAGCTTACAAAACACCCATCGGGTACACTCCATACAAGCTGGCTTACGGGAAAGCGTGTCAACTACCGATTAAGCTAGAGCACAAAGCCTACTGGGCCTTAAAACATGCCAACTTCGACCTTAAGACAGCAGGTGATCACCGCAAGGTTCAGCTAAATGAATTAAATGAACTTCGTGATCAGGCTTACGAGAATTCTTTTATCTACACACCTTTTCTGTCCATATTAAAACCAAAACTGACACAAACTAACCATAAACGCCAAAGATATAGTGTTTTTGTGTTTGTGATCGTGCTAGACCAGATAATTCAGAAATTGGCATAAAAAAGGATAAAAAGGACAAAAAAACGAGCACGAGTTTGGAAAACGTGTCAAAAGCCAGAGTCGGGGAAGCAAATTATCATTTTTGAGCTCAGATTGTCAAAGCATACCTTGAAGAATCACAAAATGCCAAAAATAGTCCTTGGAGCAAAAGTTTGCAAAATTGGCATAAATGGTCCCTCAAGTTTGGATTTTGGCAGAAATGGCCCCTGAGCATTGGATTTTGAAAGAAAAAGTCAACACTGGTCCTTGGGAATTCACAAGTGTCACTATTGGTCCCTGGGTCAAAAAGATTGAAGAAATGACAAGTTTAGTCCCTGAAGTTTCAATTTTGGCAAAACTAGTCCCTAGGAATTTCAAATTTGGAAAATTATCAATATTGGTCCTTGAAAGAATGGAACTTGGCAAAAATAACCTTTTGAGAACTTTGGAGAAGTTTCATTTCCAACCCCTCAATTTCCAGAAAATTGCATGAATGGTCCTTGTGATAAAATTACACCAAACGGACCCTTTTTATTACTTGGTCCAAAACCAAGTCCAATCCAACACAACACAACCATCACCCTTCCCTGATCCACCCAAAATCCCTAAGCCCAAACCACCTCAGGCCCAACCCCCATATAAAATACTACTCCCTCCGGTCAAGGAAAGTCAAACAAACACCCCTGTACACTCTTCGTCCCCAACTTGCCTCTGCAACCCATCCCATCCAACCCTCCCACCATCTCAGTCACATCCCACCGCCCTTGCCACTACTCACCTACCATCACCTCGCATTTAATGCCACCACCCCCTCTTGCATATAAGACAGAACAAATTGCAATTATCTTTTCCCGCCAAAAACACGTCAAGGGCCATGATTAAGTTTCAGACATCCAAGGGCAGTGGGATTAGCTCAGAAAGGTCCAAGGAACCCTAATCTCACCTATAAAACAAAGAAGAAGGAAGATGGGAGGGCAAGTAGTTAATTAGCTTAAGAGTAGAGTCGTTGTTAGCATAATTTCAAATTCAGTTGTAATCTTTAGTTCAAAAAGCTTTTAGTCATCTTTCTAGTGTATTTGAAACTCATTTCGATCAATCAAATTCAAGTTTTCTGTTTTAATTCTCAAATTTGCATTTCCACTTTGAAATTTCAAATTAGGACTATGTTGTTTACAGTTGTTATTTAGAGACTAAATAGCTCATATAAGCTCCTTGTATAGCTTCTAAAAGCTATTAGAGACATTAAAATCAGTTATAGTTATTAAACTTGAAAATTCACAAAGATACCAAAAAAATGAAAGAAAAATAAAAATCAGGTTTGAAGATGATGATGGCTTGTGCAGGGTGAATTGTGGATGGCCTTGGGTTAGTGGCTCTGTGGAAAGCCTATAGGATTGGTTCTTTGTTCTTGGTCCTTGGTTCATGGTGAATTGGCAGGAAGGCAATTGTAAGGGATTTCTCAATTTTCATGTTCTACTTCTCATTTGCTTATTATCTGGTTGTCGGTGCTTATTTGTGCTTATTAGGTTTAGTTTAGTCTAATTATAGCTTAAAATCATTTTCTAGTTCATTAAAACTCATTGTGCTTAAAATTCTCATTTCCATTGTTAAATAAGCATAAGCAAGAACCTTAGGTATTGATATTTGTAAGACTTGTTTCTGAGATCATTCAAGATTATTAGAACCTAATAAATCCTTAGAAAACAATTTCAAAGTTCTAGGTATCCATTTGCTTTAGAAACCAAAAATCAAAAGTCATCACAAGTTGTTTGGATTAACTGTTTCATGTAGGTTTATGGTTGTTTTTGTTGATGTTCATTGTTGGTTCATGTTTCCATAGGTCACAACAAAGCATATAAACCATAAAAACCAGTGTCCTTTAAAAAAAAGTCAAATTACACCTTAGGTTCTTGAATCTCATTCACTGTTAAGGTTTAGACTCTCAAATCACTCACAGCAGTACATGAGTGGATAAGATAGCTTATTTCAGTTTCCTTTGAGCTTAATATAACATCATAAGTCAGTAGGATCCAATCAAAGTTCATATAAGTCAAACCAATTTCAAAATCATAATGTCAAAATTGCATAGCTTAGGCAGAAAGTCATTTTTGCAAGAAATATTCATGATTTTAGTTTCCATAATTAGGCCCTGAGCTTTTAAGAAATCAAAGTCCACCATCTTAACTTGTGAAACATCTTATTGGCTTATTTTTAGAAATTTTTTTGTGGCTTATTTTCTTCCTTATTTAAACCTGCAGGGAGTAAACCTCCCCTTCACCAGGGCATTTGCCCAAGTTTCATAAGCTCATTTTGACTTAACCTGTGGACCCCAGCCCCCAACTTTTGGCTTATTATATAGCTTATTAGTCCATCTGATTAGTCCAAGGCTTATTTTGGATCTCTGAGCCTTTGCCCATAGCTTATTTGTGCCACCAAGTTGTATTGATCACACTCACCATACTAAGCACTCAGTATAGATACCTAACTTCATAAGCCCACCATAAGCTAATTAGTAAGCCATCAGCTCTGAACCTTGGCTTATTTGAAAGCTCACGAGGCCACATTTTTAGATCATCATTTATTTTGGACTTCCAATCATCCTCGTGGGCCCCACATAGGGCTGCAAGTGCGCCGTTAAGGCCTGTTTCATATGTGGTGTATTGGAAGTGCTTATTTGCATCTGTGGCTTATCCTTAATGCTATTTCTATTACTTTTAGCTTATTTGTATGCTTTTTAGTTGTTTACAGCTTATTTTACCATTTGTAGCTTAATTATAGCTTATTACATAAAAAATCCAAGCTTTTAGCTTATTAGGACTTGTGTCAAACTTTTTACCTTGCACACTGTTTATTTTTAAGCTTCAAATTAGTTGTCTTTATAAAAGTTGCATATTTTCAGCACTAGAATAGATTTGTAAAAGAAAAACCAGAAAAAGCCAACTTTAAAAATAGTAATAGCTTTTATTGAAGCCATTTGGCTTATTGCTCAGCTTTTTCAAAAAGCAATTTTCAATTTTATAATTTTCCTAAGTTTCTAATATACTAAAATAGTTTAAGAAAAATTTTCATAATTTTCTGAGTTTATTTGGTATTTTTAATAATTAAATTAAATTTAATTAGTTTTAATTAAAAAACCAAAGTATTAATTTTCTTTCTGCTTATTTTTAAGCAAAAGTAGCTTTGTATATTTTTCCTAGGTCTTATAATTAGTAAAGTATTTTTAGAAAAATTGTCAGAATTTTAACTGTTCATTTAGTATTTTTCATAATTAAATTAGTTTAATAAGGTTCTAATTAATAAATAAGTAAATAATTAGTAAAATAGTTTAAAAATAATTTTTATAAACTTTTTATAATTTTTTAGGATTCCTGTAATGGTTAATTAGTTTTATAAAAAATTTCATATTTTTCTAAGTCACTTTAGTATTTTTCTTCAATTTAAATTTGGTTTAAATTAGTTTTAATTAAATATTAAATAATTTAAATAGTTTTTAATTAATATTAAATAATAAAATAATCAAAATAAATAATTTTCTTTTTAATTAAATTTTCTTTTAGTATTAAGCTTGTAAAAATATCATTTTCACCCCCTCTAGTTTAAATTTGTTCAAATCTCACATTTTTTCCAGTACGTAGTCGTATTTGATTTTAATTTGGTTTACGTTTATACACATCTGTAATCCTGTAATTATTTATACTAGTTATTTATCTGAATATCAATCATTCCAGTAGTGTAATCAAATCCAAATCATTATTTTTTACTATTCCCAATCACTGATTCCCGTAAAAGTTTCAAAAACACAATTTCAATCTCGCTAGTATATAACGACCCGGGGATTTCCCTATACTTCCACGGATTTTATATCTTGCACTTTCTCTCAGATTTGACCTGTTGACCACACCTGGTTGACTGGTTAGTTTGGGAGGAGTCATAATGCTATTGTTTTAACTTGGATTATGAATTCTGTTTCTCAAGATGTTTATATGGGATTAGTTTACTCTGAAAATGCTGCTTCTGTTTGGAAAGAACTAAAGGAAACTTATGACAAAGTTGACGGGTCTGTGATATATATTTTGCTACAAAAAATTAATTCTGTAAAACAAGGTGGTACTTCTGTTGCTGATTATTATCATAGACTTAATTCTTTGTGGAGAGAATTTGATGCTTTAACTAAATTGCCTAAATGTACTTGTGAGGTTAAATGTTCTTTTGGTGCTAGTAAAGAGTTAGGCCTGCATCAGCAATTGATGAAGCTGATGTAGTTCCTCATGGACCTGGATGATTGTTATCAGCCTATGAGGACTGCACTTTTGACTAGGGATCCTCTCCTTGAGGTCAAAGATGCTTATGTCACTGTTTCTAGAGAGGAATCTCACAGAGGGATTCCTGAGACTTCTAGTATTTCTGAGTCTAAAGTTAATGCTACTTCCTTTGCTACTAAATCTTTTAACAACAATAGAAGAGTGTTTAATAATAATAATAACACTAGAAGTTCTGGTTCTGGTAATAATAATAACAATAGGGGTCCGAATCCCAATCTGAATTATAAATATTGTGGTAAAATTGGACATACTATTGAAAGGTGTTATGAGATTATTGGTTTTCCACCAGGTTTTGTTAAAAACAATAATCCAAGTAGACAAAATAATGGTCCTAGGCGGAATTATAATGCTAATGTTGATGTTAAGGATGATAAATCTTTATCTGCTAGTACTTCTTCTGGTATTACTTCTGATCAGATGAAGAAACTTCTGTCTTTGATCAATGATATTCCCTGATACGCGGGATTGCGCCCTCGCAACAGGTTTTACCTCTCAAGGGATCTTGAGAAGCTTGCAATCCCTGCCAGGCAATGTATCTGATCGTTGTAGTATAGTATAGTGACAAGTACCGGGTGATTGGTCGTTCAACTCAGGAATAGTGTTCGCTAGGATTAGAAAGCCTACTAAACAAGGTCTAGAGGTGAGGGATGATTCCTTTTGTATTTTTTATATTTTATGAAAGCAAGTAAAATCTCGGGTTTTGAAGCAGTGGGCGGAATTAGTTGCTAGTCAACTAACCCAATTAACTACAAATGCAATCAAAATAAAATAAAAACAAATGAAAATAAACTAATGTGGTGGAAACAATAGTGAGAAAAGATGTGTTTACTTAGATTTCATTACTCCCTAGATATCTTTTACCAGTTGATTAGCTTGTTACAATTGCATAGATGACGGGTTATATTCCTTAATACTAGTCGTAAGGCCGTGTACAATATTCCTTAACTCTATAAGCTCCTACTTCACTCCTATGTCGAGCCGACTAAAAGCTCGTAACATGGGATCACTTGAATTCACTTATAAATTAAATACAACCAAAAATCGTAGTACACCTCCGATCATGTTTCTTAAGACGTTCAAGCAAGTTACCAATGGAAGTCTGCCAGTTTCTTAAGCCTAACATCGAATACAATCATCCACAACAATTATAAACAAACCATCAACCAATAATCAACATCTAGGTTTCACTACATCTAAGCAAACACAATAAAAACCTACCTAGTATGTTAAAAGAAAGACAAGCATAAGATAGAATCACACAACACATAGACATATCGTATGATTATTGGAAAGATTATCTTCAATTAAGCATGGATGGAACAAGGGTTGAAACCCTTATTTTTACAGAAAATTCGTCTAGGGTTTAAGCTCTCCAAAAGTTCTCCTAATGTTCCACCAATGTTCCCCCCTTTACAATAAAAAAATGGAAAAATATATATAGATAATACATCCTGACGGCGTCACGTTGTAGTTTCTGACGCCGTCAACTCGCCACCAAATTAAGGATCGTATTGACTAGATCCAATCTTGACGCCGTCAAGAAGGAATTAAGTTCTGGGCCGTCACATACATTTTGACCCTGACAGCCTTGGTGACGCCGTCAGGTCAATTGCACTAAAAATGTTCTGGGCCGTCATGTGTATTTTCCACTTCCACCTCTTTTGCCAAGCTTGACGCCGTCATGTGTGAAGTCTTGACGTCGTCAGGTACTATTCCCAGCAAGGGTTTTGAGACTTTGCCGTTTTCTTCACTTTTATGCTCTAAAAACATCAAAACTGCTTCCTTTTCCAGATTTCTTCTCAAAAGTACCTAAAATGACAAAAAGAACGATTTAGGGCAGTAATTGATCAAATAATCACGAATTCGGGCTTAAATGACCCCTTAAAAGCGGTACACTTTTTTCCTTATCAAATACCCTTACACTTGAGATTTGCTTGTCCTCAAGCAAATGCGCTTTTATTCTAATCTAAATACAAGTTAGGGGTCATTTAACACTAATATAAAAGTAATTACAACAAATAATCGTTCCACTAAAAACCAAAAACAAGCACGGACGTTATACACTAGCACCTCACAAATAATGTTTAGATACTTACATCTCTCGGGTGTAATAAAGTATATATCACAATATGTAAATGGAAAACATCTCTCACTACCTGTCATAGCAAATAGATTACCATAGGCTTGGGAAAGGATCAAACCTCCACCACTTGGCGTAAGCACCTAGGATAAACTATCAAAGAGGTCTTTTAAAGGGTTATAACGTTAGGTGTATGGATATGGAAAACATGGTTTTGTTGGATAAAGGCATTATTTACTGGTGGCGAGTTAATCATCTAGGTTAATTACATGTACAATATGGCGTTGCTAAGCCAAGACTCGACTCGACTTAAGCTAATCAAAATCTAACAAACTATGAAACAAACATAAAATGAAACGGGATGGTAGTCCGTATGTTTTTCTCTTTCTTTTTCTATTTTTTTTTCATACACTCTTGCCCTACCATCCAAAATAATACATCATAGGGAATTTGCATTCCCCTTACACTTGAATTTTTATATACTTTACAATAAACTACTCTAATGACTCGAATCAAGATAATCAAAATATTTGGAGTACTTTTTAAATATTAACGCACATACGGGGGTAATAAATTGATGTTCTTCCCCATTACTCCATATTACTAGTACTTTACCCATGAGTCCCAATCGTCCCAAAATAATATGTACAAGATATGACTTGACTTAGCAACCATGTATTCAATTAGATAATTAACTAAGGGTTTAAACATGTAACAATAATGCACTAAAGATGAGTGCATACAAGGAAGCCTATGGCGATTTGGTTGATCATTTGGGTGGATTGTAAACAAATTCTTCCTTTAAGTAAGATGCTTAAAGTTAGAAACGGAAAGATAGGCTCGGAGGGGTATACTAGGGGTTTCGTGTACTAAAAATGAGTACAACGCTAAGGTGTGGGAAAAATTAATTGACTTCGCTAGTCAAGTAATATGACTTAAATGGTCAAGTAATTATGATACGGGTTTAAACACAAGGGTGATCCTAATGCCTCTTATCATGTAGTAAATCCTAACCACACGAATGTAGTCTCACTAGCGGTCTCAACATGCATCACTAACGCAAGTTCTAGAATCTAAATACTACCGGTACACTCATAAGCACTAATAATGAATGCTTTTCCTATCAAATCTAAAGGCGAACATCACATATTTTGGTGGAAAATTTTTAAGTGGTACGGTTTTCTGCTAGTCATACAACTCCTATCCATGAGACGCTTGTTAAGGCTAAAGTTTCACTCCCAAATGTTGTAAAAAATTTTAAATTTGGCGCTAAAATTGCCCTAGCAAGTATTTCTCTGAGTTTTATTACACACCTACTATCAAACAAACAAACTCAAGTGCAATTGTATCCTATAACGTATCATCATTTACCCTCCCCTTACACTTAGGATGAACATTGTCCCCAAGGTTCAATTAAAGGATGTAAAGGTAAAGCAGGTAAAAGAATGAAAACAAATACTCCCTTGATTTGTTCGGTGTGGATAGTGTGTCAACAAGGTTAGATCTTCTTCCAAGAAAATGAAATTTGAAAGCTTCCCTCTAGAAATATAAATCATCTTCTTGTCATATATAACCTGTTAAACCTGAGAAAACAATCAAGGAAAACCTCGCATAAAATCGGCGGCAATCTATATATACTAAAAAATCCTAGAAAACAAATTAAGATATAATGCTTGTGGAATGAATATTTGCAGATTTCCTGGAGTTTATAAAACTAAAGAATCAACAAAAACTTCAAGACTCCAGTTTAAACAAAACTCGCAAAATTTTTCCGAATTTTAGTACCTGACGCCATCAGGTTGTAACTCCTGACGCTGTCAGAATGTTCCTGGAAAAATCTTATGTTAAGTTTCCGGAAAATTTCTGAAAAAACTTATGCCTTATTTCCTGGAAAATCCTGCAAAACATCATTATGACTCGATACAAGCATTTGACTCTAACAAATACTAATATACATGCTCATTTAATATTGTAGTGGATCATGCTCATTTTCGTTCTTATAAAAAAATTTTGATTTCCCTTACACTTAGCTTTTGCAAAATACCTTTATATGTAATTAAGACGAAGTTAAAAACAAAATAAAGCATTTTCACAATTTACTTTGAAGCATGATTTACCAACAATAAAAATAAAACACGCATACTGAAACAAATAAAATCAAAAAAATAAAAATCAAACAAATAAAATCACACAAAACATGGGTTGCCTCCCAAGAAGCGCTTTTCTTTATTTACGAGTCTTGTAGCTAGACTCAAGGTCATGGGCTATCCTATGTGAGTGAGTTCCTCATCGAGGATATCTTTGGGATCAAACTTAGGCTTCAATTTCCTATTGGTTTTCTTGGTACGGTATGACTTCTCAAACTTTTCTCCATCCGGATCATATAGAATCATCTTCATATGCCATGATCCGTCACCTTCCTTAGGTGGCTTGTCCCAATTCCATTTACACTTATCCCCTTCCCTTTTCCACTTTTTCATTCCTAAATTGATAGGCATCACTCCTAGGAATTCAATCATTTTCCTAAGACTAAGGGATCCTCAAAAGGGTTTAGTTCTTCATCCCTAGCTATGAGTTGCTCTACCGAATGCATTTTATTTATAAACTCCTCTTCTAAATAAAATGGGCGTTAAGGTCCTATAAAGTCTCCATTAACCCAAGGTCTGTATTTAGATGGTCTCCTATTCAAATCTACCCAATGAGGTGTCGGTTTCTCATTAGTATCATAAGCATGCTTCTTAACATCATAGACCGACCAAGTGTCTCCTTCTCCTACCGCTATCCTAGATTCCTTACAATCGATCATCGCACTTGCGGTAGCTAAGAATCCTCTTCCTATTAACAAAGGGCATGTAGTGTCACTTACCATATCTAGGACGTGGATATCGGCTAGTATAGTTAATTTCCCTATATGCACTAGTACGTCCTTCACTACCCTTACTGGATATGCTACACTACCATCCGCAAGACCTATAATTACCTCCGTGTCATCTAATTTTCCCGGCTTAAGAGTGGTGTAAAGGAACAAAGGAAGTAGATTAAGGCTTGACCCAAGATCGGCTAGTGTGTCGAAAGCTTCGGAGTTCTCGATACTACAAGGTAAAACAAATATGCCCGGATCATCTAATTTCTTAGGCAACTTATTCCGAACGAAGGCAGTCCCATTCTTACCCAACTTAAGTTTCTCCTCATATTTCTCTAAAAGGGCGTTGTAGTAGGGAGCTCTTGCAAAAACTTCAATAACCGGACGTTCAAGGCGAAGTTCCTTGAATTCATCGTTAAGGTTTTGTGTAGGAGGTGTTTCAATTATGCTTTTGACCGGTTTAATATCGTATTTTTTATTCGATTGGTCCTTTAGAAGAATTTGGGTTTGCTTGAAACACGTGTTCATTGCTTTGACCGAATAGTATTGTGGACAAGAATTTGGGTTGTCCATTTTTTTGGCAAGTTTGGCACAATTCTCTATGGTTTCCCATGCTTCATCAACAATTAATCCCCAAAGGTCCCCATCTGCGGCATGGTCAATGTCCATTTTGGTATAGTGGTCGACACGATGGTAAAATATTTCAATTTGGGACCACAGATCGAAATTATGATGAGGGGCTTTTCGGAGCAAATATTTAAAACGAGCCCATGCATCATAGATAGGTTCATCCTCATGTTGTTTAAACATCAAGATGTCATTTGGAGTGGGTGAATTTCGTGGTTGGTAGTATGGTGGATTCGCGTTCTCCATAATGGCTAACGGAATAGTCAATGGAAATGTTTTTACAAACAAAGACACAAAGAAAATATAGACTAAAGAAAACCTAAAAATAAAAATAAAATCCTACTAGAAAGGAATCTAGCAAGTAGACCTAATAAAAAGAAATTCTAAGCTAGACAATAACTATTCCCCGGGCTGCGACGCCAAAAACTTGATGAGTGGGAATCGCACCAGGCTTTACCTCTCAAGGGATCTTGAGAAGCTTACAACCCCCACCAGGCAGTGTACCTGATCGTTGTAGTATAGTATAGTGACAAGTACCGGGGGATTGATCGTTCAACTAGGAATAGTGTCGCTAGGATTAGAAAACCTAAATACTAGTTCTAAAGCTGAGGGATGATTATTTTTGTATTTTATATTTTTTAGAAAGCAAGTAAAAATCTCAGGTTTGAAGGATTTGGGCGAAATTTGTTGCTAATCAACTAACCCAATACTAAAGATGCAATCAAAATAAAATACTAGAAATGAAAATAAACTAAATTATACTAAGGTTGTGAGCAATAGGTGGAGAAAATGTGTTTACTTAGATTTCACTACTCCCTAGACATCTTTTACACGTTAATTACTTGTTATAATTGCATGGATGACGGATCGTATTCCTTAATACCATTCATGGGGTGGCGCACTTAACTCCCCAATTCTATGAGCTCTTATCTCCTCCTATACCATGCCCAGCACAACCATAGGGATTATAAACAGTGGCTCATGCATTAAATACAACCAATAAAGACCTAGTGCACATCGGTTCATGTTTCTTAAGACGTTCAAGCATGTTACCAATTGGAGATCTGCCAGTTTTCTTAAGCCTAACATATAAATCATTCATCCAAGACAAGTATAAACAGGTAATCAACACATAATTAACATCTAGGTTTCATTAGATCTAAGTAAACACAAGATAGATCTAGCCTAGCATGATGGAATTAAGACAAGAACAAGATATAGACAACCAACACATAGACTAGGGGTTTCGTGTACTAAAAATGAGTACAACGCTTAGGGTGTGGGAAAAATTAGTTGACTTAACTAGCCAAGTAATATGACTTAAATGGTCAAGTAATTATGATACGGGTTTAACACAAGGGTGATCCTAATGCCTCTTATCATGTAGTAAATCCTACCACACGAATGTAGTCTCACTAGCGGTCTCGGGATGCATCACTAACGCAAGTTCTAGAATCTAAAAACTACCGGTACACTCATAAGCACTAATAGTAAATGCTTTTCCTATCAAATCTAAAGGCGAACCTCACATATTTGGGTGGAAAATTTTTCTGAATATACGGTTATGTGCTGGTCATACAATCTCCTATCCATGAGACGCTTGCTATGGCTAAAGTTTCACTCCTAAATGTTGTAAAAAATTTTAAATTTGGCGCTAAAATTGCACTAACAAGTATTTCTCATAATTTTATTACACATCTACCATTAAACAAAACAAACTCAAGCGAAAGTGCATATGTAAGGTATCATCTTTTTACCCTCCCCTTACACTTAAGATGAACATTGTCCCCAATGTTCAAGCAAAGAATGTAAAAGTGAAAAAGTTAAAAAGAATGAAATCAAATACTCCCCTGATTCGCTCGGTATGGATAATAAGGTGGCCAGGTTAAATCTTCCTCCAAGAAAATGAACAATCAAAGCTTCCCTTCCAGAATATAAATCATCTTCTTGTCATACATAACCTGTAAAACCTGATAAAATAGACAAGACAACCTCGCGTAAAATCGGCAGCATCCTATATAAGTTACTAAATCCTAGAAAACAAGATAAGATATAATGCTTGTGGAATGAAGTTTGCAGATCTCCTGGAGATTATAAAACTTAATAATTCACAAAAACCATGAGACTCAATTAGAAAAACAAAACTGGTAAAATTTCCAGATTTTTACACTTGACGCCGTCAAGAGTAAACTCTTGACGCCGTCAGAAGTGACCTGCAGAAATTCTTATGTTAAGTTTCCGGAAAATTTCTGGAAAAACTTGGTCCTACTTCCTGGAAAATCCTGCAAAACTTCATTATGACTCAATACAAGCATTTGACTCTAACAAATACGAATATACATGTTCATTTAATATTGTGGAGAATCATGATCGGTTTGTTTCTTGAAAACATATTTGGGGTTTCCCCTTACACTTATCTTTTGCAAAAATACTTTTAGGTGGAGTTAAGACTAGGCCAAAACAACAAAGTAAAGTATTTCCACTATTTAATTTAGAAACATGATCAACCAACAATAAAAATAAAGCATGCATACGGAAGCAAATAACAAACAAACAAAAATAAAATCACACAAAACATGGGTTGCCTCCCAAGAAGCGCTTGTTTTTGTTCGAGTCACGAGCCTGACTCTACCCTTATTTAACGGAAATAGGGGAGGTTCTCCCTACACTTAGGATTAAGTGTGGGTGAAAATAGCGATACACACCCTTAGGGTGGAAATATGCCTCGTGAGGAAAGTGTGGTGGATGAATTATATGCTCAAAGGGGTGTGATCCTATCATCATAAGCTTACCAAATTCAATTGGGTTAATGGGTGGATTAAGATTTTCTCCTAGAAAGGGATCATTTTCTATCAACTTTGAAAGACTCCTAGTTGGGGATCCATCTTGACCTAATAAACCCGGTTTAAACCCATAATGTTTCTTGTGATCAATCATAAATGGGTGATGTAAGCATGCAAGGTCATTTTCCACTCCTATATTGGCTTTCTCTCTACAAGGCTTAGAGTCCACTATCTTTATCCTAAGACTACCCAGACGATATGGTTTGATGGGTGGATCGGAACCTATTTCAATTCCTAAATTTTCATCCAAGGATGGAAGATTAGGTAACGGTTTTGGTTGAGGCTCCGATTCATCAAAACTAGGAACTTCCCTAAAACTAAGAGTAAGGTTATCATTATAAGTATTCAAACCTATATCCTCTAGTTGTGTTTGGTTCAAAGGTTCTACCTCTATTGGGGTTCCTAAAGTCTCTTCTACTTCATCCAAATAAGTCACGGGCGGTGTATATGCCTCAAATGATGGTAGGACTTTTGGGGTACTTGGTGGGTTTAAATTTTCAACTCTATCCTCCATCTTATCAAGATTACCAATGTGCTCAGCTTGTATTGTGGTGAAATCAAACCACCCCGTGCGCCCAGTTATCTCATCTATAGGTTTATCCCCAAACAATCTTCTTGCTTGTTCCCTTAAACTGGCTATCAATTGATCCGTAACAACGTTTGTTGGGTTGTCCATTTTTTTGGCAAGTTTGGCCCAATTCTCTATGGTTTCCCATGCTTCATCAACACTTAATCCCCAAAGGTCCCCATCTGCGGCATGGTTAATGTCCATTTTGGTATAGTGGTCGACACGATGGTAAAATATTTCAATTTGGGACCACAGATCAAAATTATGATGAGGGGCTTTTCAGAGCAAATATTTAAAACGAGCCCATGCATCATAGATAGGTTCATCCTCATGTTGTTTAAACATCAAGATGTCATTTGGAGTGGGTGAATTTCATGGTTGGTAGTATGGTGGATTCGCGTTCTCCATAATGGCTAACGGAATAGTCAATGGAAATGTTTTTACAAACAAAGACACAAAGAAAAGATAGACTAAAGAAAACCTAAAAATAAAAATAAAATCTTACTAGAAAGGAATCTAGCAAGTAGACCTAATAAAAAGAAATTCTAACCTAGACAATAACTATTCCCCGGGCTGCGGCGCCAAAAACTTGATGAGTGGGAATCGCACCAGGCTTTACCTCTCAAGGGATCTTGAGAAGCTTACAACCCCCACCAGGCAGTGTACCTGATTGTTGTAGTATAGTATAGTGACAAGTACCGGGGGATTGATCGTTCAGCTAGGAATAGTGTCGCTAGGATTAGAAAACCTAAATACTAGTTCTAAAGCTGAGGGATGATTATTTTTGTATTTTATATTTTTTAGAAAGCAAGTAAAAATCTCGGGTTTGAAGGATTTGGGCGGAATTAGTTGCTAATCAACTAACCCAATACTAAAGATGCAATCAAAATAAAATACTAGAAATGAAAATACACTAAATTATACTAAGGTTGTGAGCAATAAGTGGAGAAAATGTGTTTACTTAGATTTCACTACTCCCTAGACATCTTTTACACGTTAATTACTTGTTATAATTGCATGGATGACGAATCATATTCCTTAATACCATTCATGGGGTGGCGCACTTAACTCCCCAATTCTATGAGCTCTTATCTCCTCCTATACCATGCCCAGTACTACCATAGGGATTATAAACAGTGGCTCATGCATTAAATACAACCAATAAAGACCTAGTGCACATCGGTTCATGTTTCTTAAGACATTCAAGCATGTTACCAATTGGAGATCTGTCAGTTTTCTTAAGCCTAACATATAAATCATTCATCCAAGACAAGTATAAACAAGTAATCAACACATAATTAACATCTAGGTTTTATTAGATCCAAGCAAACACAAGATAGATCTAGCCTAGCATGATGGAATTAAGACAAGAACAAGATATAGACAACCAACACATAGACATATTGATTGAATTAAAAGAACACTTATCTCAATTACACATGAAAGGTATCAAGGGCTTGGAACCCTTGAAAAACCTGTAAAATTCGCACCAAGTTCGTACTTAGGGTTTCTCCAAAACTTCTCTCTTTTTAATGTGAAAATTAGAAAACTATATATAGGAAAAGGGGTCTGACGGCGTCAAGAATAAACTTGTGACGCCATCACCTCGCCGCTAAAAATCTTCTCGGACTGCCTTGATCTACATTTGACGCCGTCATGTGATAATCATTTCCAGGCCGTCATGACTTTTACTCTTGACGCCCTACTTCGTGACGCCGTTAAATCTGTACTGGATCATCATGGAATTTTGCTCTTGACGCTGTCAGGATGTTACTCTTGACGCCGTCACCTACTGTTCCCAGCATGGAAAATTAAGACTTTGGCGTTTTCTTCACTTTTATGCTCCAAAAACGTCCGAATTGCTTCCTTTTCCAGATTTCACTCCCAGAGTACCTAAAATCACAAAAGGAACGATTTAGGGCAATATTTTATCAAATAAATTCAATTCCGGGGCTTAAATGACCCCCTAAAAGTGGTTCATTTTTCGCCTCATCATACTACCATAGTTATTGGAAGGATTGTTTTTGAAAGTACGGTTAGAGGGTGGACCATTTGGTTGGTAACGATTAGGTGGATTGGAAGAATTGTTTTGGGGCATGTTTTGGTTTTGTTTCTACCTAAGGTTCGGGTGATTTTTCCAAGAAGGATTGTAGGAATCACCGTAAGGGTTTGGCTGGGGTTTGAAAGTGTACCACTTATCTCCCGCTTCGTCGGTACGCGAGGATGCGTAATCCGCAAAAGCTTGTCTGGGGAGTTCCACGCAATCACGAGTGTCATGGGGACCACTACATAATTCGCATGAAGAAGTGATTTTGTTCACTTGGCTTGAAGGCTTAGGAGCTTCGTAGGATTTCATGAGAAACTTGACTTGGTCCTCAAGTTCCATGATCCTACGATGGGGAGTGCTAGAATTGTTCGAAGGCAAAGATATTGCCTTGACCGTTTTGTTCAAATCACGGGGATCATTCCAACTCTCGTTGTCCTAGAGAGCAAGATCTTCTATGAGTTCCCATGATTCTTCCGCACTTAGATCACGTGGCTTGCCACCGGCTGATTGGTCAATGGTTCGCCTTGTGGAGAGATCGATATGGTCATAGAAGATTTGGACTTAGAGCCAAAGATATGCCATGATGAGGGACTTTTTGGACTAAGTCCTTGAAACGAGTCCATGCTTCATAGAGAGTTTCACCTTGACGTTGTTGGAACATCAAGATGTCATTTCTAAGCTTAGTAGTTCTCCCCGGTGGGAATATTGAGCAAGGAAACGAGTGGTGAGATCATCCCAAGAGGTGATGGATCCTGCGGGTAAACGTTCAAGCCATAGACTAGCTTGGTCACGTAGAGAGAATTGGAATAGACGTAATCGGGTCGTCTCTCTAGTTGCAACATCAAGGTCTATGGAATCTACGATTTTTAGGAAATCCTTGAGATGTTGATTAGGATCTTCGGAACGAAGTCCATGGAGTGCATATCCGCTTTCCACCAACCGGATGGTGTTAGATCGCAAGGGAGACACATTGGCTCCTTGAGTGAGCTCGATGGTGTTCCGATAGCTATGGTGGCTAGGACGGGAATACTCTCCTAAAGTTCGGGCTCTAGGAGGTTGGTTTGGTTGTGGTAGTTTTTGTGGGTGGTTTTGTTGTGGTTGGTTGATGGGTTCAAAGATATTACCACCTTCCATGATATTGGATGGTAATGGTTATGAACAAAGGAACAAAGAAATGAGATAGACTAAAGAAAACCTAAAAATAAAAATAAAAATCTTACTAGAAAGGAATCTAGCAAGTAGACCTAATAAAAAGAAATTCTAACCTAGACAATAACTATTCTCCGGGCTGCGGCGCCAAACATATGATACGCGGGATTGCGCCCTAGCAACAAGTTTTACCTCTCAAGGGATCTTGAGAAGTTTGCAATCCCCGCCAGGCAGTGTACCTGATCGTTGTAGTATAGTATAGTGACAAGTACCGGGTGATTGATCGTTCAACTCAGGAATAGTGTTCGTGGTGCGTGGGAATCGCAACAGGCTTTACCTCTCGAGGGATCTCGAGAAGCTTACAACCCCCACAGGCAGTGTACCTGATCGTTGTAGTATAGTATAGTGACAAGTACCGGGGGATTGATCGTTCAGCTTAGTAATAGTGTCGCTAGGATTAGAAAGCCTAATTACTAGTTCTAAAGTTGAGGGATGATTATTTTTGTATTTTTATGTATTTATGAAAGCAAGTAAAATCTCGGGTTTTAAAGGAGTGGGCGGAATTAGTTGCTATTCAACTAACCCAAAACTAAGATGCAATCAAAATAAAATAATAAAAATGAAAATAAACTAATTTATACTAAGGTTGTGAGCAGTAATTGGAGAAAATGTGTTTACTTAGACTTCATTACTCCCTAGATATCTTTTACACGTTAATTACTTGTTATAATTGCATGGATGACGGATCGTATTCCTTAATACCATTCATGGGGTGGCATACATAACTCCCCAATTCTATGAGCTCTTATCTCCTCCTACACCATGCCCAGCACAACTATAGGGATTGTAAACAGTGGCTCATGCATTAAATACAACCAATAAAGAACTAGTACGCCTCGGTTCATGTTTCTTAAGACGTTCAAGCATGTTACCATTTGGAGATCTGCCAGTTTTCTTAAGCCTAACATATAAATCATTCATCCAAGAACAAGAATAAACAAGTAACCAACACATAATCAATATCTAGGTTTCATTAGATCTAAGCAAACACAAAGGAGATCTAGCCTAGCATAATGGAATTGAGACAAGAACAAGATATAGACAACCAACACATAGACATATTGATTGAATTAGAAGAACACTTATCTCAATTACAATGCAAGGTATCAAGGGTTTGGAACCCTTGAAAAACCTGTAAAAGTTGCACCAAATTCGTCTTTAGGGTTTCTCCAAAACTTCTCTTTTTTATGTGAAAAACTAGAAAACTATATATAGGAAAATATGGCTGACGGCGTCAAGACAACAATGTGACGCCGTCACCTCGCCGCCAAATACTTCCTCGGACGGCCTTGATCTACTTCTGACGGCCTATGTGACGCCGTCATCAACCACGGTATTTTATTCTTGGGACTTTGACGCCGTCAGGAACACTCTTGACGCCTTCATGAACTACGGATTTTTATTCTTGATGTTTGACGCCGTCAGGGAGGTACTCTTGACGCCGTCACCTACTGTTTCCAGCATAGAAATTTGAGACTTTGCCGTTTTCTTCACTTTTATGCTCCAAAAACGTCCAAAATGGCTTCTTTTCCAGAATTCACTCTCCAAGTACCTAAAATCACAAAAGGAACGATTTAGAGCGATATTTGATCAAATAAGTTCGGATTCGGGCTTAAATGACCCCCTAAAAACGGATCATTTTTCGCCTCATCATATACCCTTACACTTGAGATTTGCTTGTCCTCAAGCAAATGCGCTTTTATTCTACTCAAAAGACAAGTTAGGGGTCATTTAACACTAATATAAAAGTAATTACAACAAATAATCGTTCCACTAAAGACCAATAGACAAGCACGGAGGTCATACACTAGCACCTCACAAATAGTGTTTAGATACTCACATCTCTCGGGTGTAATAAAGTAATATAACATTATGGAAATGGAAGATATCTCTCACTACCTGTCATAGCAAAATAGATTACCATAGGCTTGGGAAAGGATCAAACCTCCACCACATGGCGTAAGCACCTAGGATAAACTATCAAAGAGGTCTTTTAAAGGGTTGTAACGTTAGGTATAGGGATATGAATTATACGGTTTTGTTGGATAAAGGAAGTTTTACTGGTGGCGAGTTAACAATCTTGGTTAATTACATGTACAATATGGCGTTGCTAAGCCAAGACTAGACTCAACTTAAGCTAATAAAAGAAAAATAACTAAAAACATAAAATGAACATAGAATGAAACGGGATGGTAGTCCGTATGTTTTTTCTCTTTTTCCTTTTTCTATTTTTTTCTTTCTTTTTCTTGTTTTTTCGATTTTTTTTTTTTTTTTTTTTGCATACACTTTTACCCTACCATCCAAATAATACATCATAGGGGATGAGAATTCCCCTTACACTTGAATCTTTACATACTTTACATTAAACTAATCTAATGACTCGAATTAAGAAAATCGAAACACTTGGAGCACTTTTAAGATTAACGTACATATAGGGGTAATAAATGATGTTCTTCCCCATTACTCCATAAAATAAGTACTTACCCATGAGTCCCAATCGTCCCAAAACAATATGTACAAGATATGACTCGACTTAGCAACCATGTAATCAATTAGAAAGTTAACTTAGGGTTAAACAAATAACAATAATGCACTAAAGATGAGCGCATACACGGAAGGCTAAGGCGATTTGGTTGTACATTTAAGTGGGGTGTAACAAATTCTTCCTTTAAGTAAAATGCTTAAAGTTAGAAACGAAAAGATAGGCTCGGAGGGGTGTACTAGGGGTTTCGTGTACTAAAAATGAGTACAACGCTAAGGGTGTGGGATAAATTAGTTGACTTAACTAGCCAAGTAATATGACTTAAATGGTCAAGTAATTATGATACGGGTTTAACACAAGGGTGATCCTAATGCCTCTTATCATGTAGTAAATCCTACTACACGAATGTAGTCTCACTAGCGGTCTCGGGATGCATCACTAACGCAAGTTCTAGAATCTAAATGCTACCGGTACACTCATAAGCACTGATAATGAATGCTTTTCCTATCAAATCTAAAGGCGAACCTCACATTTTTGGGTGGAAAATGTTTCTGAATATACGGTTATGTGCTAGTCATACAATCTCCTATCCATGAGACGCTTGCTATGGCTAAAGTTTCACTCCTAAATGTTGTAAAAAATTTTAAATTTGGCGCTAAAATTACACTAACAAGTATTTCTCATAATTTTATTACACATCTACCATCAAACAAAACAAACTCAAGCGAAAGTGCATATGTAAGGTATCATCTTTTTACCCTCCCCTTACACTTAAGATGAACATTGTCCCCAATGTTCAAGTAAAGAATGTAAAAGTGAAAAAGTAAAGAGAATGAAATCAAATACTCCCCTGATTCGCTCGGTATGGATTATAGTTTGGCCAGGTTAGATCTTCCTCCAAGAAAATGAACAATCAAAGCTTCCCTTCCAGAATATAAATCATCTCCTTGTCGATCATAACCTGTAAATCCTGACAAAATAGACAAGACAACCTCGCATAAAATCGGCGGCATCCTATATAAGTTACTAAATCCTAGAAAACAAAGTAAGATATAATGCTTGTGGAATGAAGTTTGCAGATTTCTTGGAGATTATAAAACTTAATAATTCACAAAAACCATAAGACTCCGTTAGAAAAACAAAACTGGTAAAATTTCCAGATTTTTAACTCCTGACGCCGTCAAGAGTAAAACTCTGACGCCGTCAGAATGGACCTGCAGAAATTCTTGTGTTAAGTTTCCGGAAAATTTCTGGAAAAACTTGGTCCTACTTCCTGGAAAATCCTGCAAAAATTCATTATGACTCAATACAAGCATTTGACTCTAACAAATACGAATATACATGTTCATTTAATATCGTGGAGAATCATGATCGGTTTGTTTCTTAAAAACATATTTGGGGTTTCCCCTTACACTTATCTTTTGCAAAAATACTTCTAGGTGGAGTTAAGACTAGGCCAAAACAACAAAGTAAAGTATTTCCACATTTTAGTTTAGAAACATGATCAACCAACAATAAAAATAAAGCATGCATACGAAAGCAAATAACAATCAAACAAATAAAATCACACAAAACATGGGTTGCCTCCCAAGAAGTGCTTTTCTTTATTTACGAGTCTTGTAGCTAGACTCAAAGTCATGGGTTACTACGTGATCTCATCATTTGAAATGATATACCCCATATAGTTGCGATCATTACTGTTATGGTGGTAGTGCCTCAATCTGTTGGTACTCGCAATCACCTTCCCACCTAATTTGCTTCTCAAGTTAGCTACCCCATCTTGGCTCAATCCTTCGATTGTGAATGGCCCATACCACCAAGGACTTGGTTTATCGGGTGGTATTGTTGTTTCCAAGTGTCTCAAGAGCACCAAGTTCCCTTCCTCAAATGGTGTATGATTTTTTTCATGTCGAGTATGTTCGAGTTCAATCGGAACCTTATTGCTTTTTCTTCTTTCATCCTTAGCTTTCTTATAGCTTTTGATCCTTTCCTCCCATGCAAGAATCTTATTCTGAACACGAATGGGTGTCGTGCCAATGTTGTTTTTGATCATTCTCCAACTCAAATTCTCATGCCCACTTCGCGGGGTCATGGGGAAACTAATCTTTCTTTTTCCAGATTTAAGCTCAATCTTCCTACCTTCATACTTAATGACAGCCCTAGTGGTCGTGAGGAATGGTGCCCCAAGGATTATTGGCATGCATCCATCCCCTTTATCATCGATGATCATAAAATCAACGGGGTACATGAATCCTGCAACATTAACTAACACATCTTCTGCGATTCCTAGGGGGTATACGTACGAGTGTCCAACAAGGGATAACCTAACACGAGTAGGTGTTGGCATTTTTGACGTTAATTGGATGTAAATATTTAGGGGCATAAGATTTACTTCCGATCCTTGGTCGGCGAAAGCACTAAGATGTTTCAAGTCCCCGATGCTCGTTGGTATTTAAAAGTTCCCACATGCTACCTGCTTAGTAGCCACTTTCTGTACCAGTAACCTCTCGAATACTGATCCTCCGGGAAGCGTATCATACTCATCTTCCTCTTCTTCCTCTTTCTCAGGAATCTGTCCGGAGGATTAGTTACGCCCATCACCCTTAATCCAATTTGTTATGGTGTTTTTGTTTATATCATGTTTCAGGTAGTAACTCAAAGGTTGGGACTCTGGTTGTTTTTCTAAGGTCTGTTTAGCAGGAGTTTCTACCTTCTCGTTATCTTTATGGACAATGGTGATGGAGTTAACAAATTGGGTGGTGGGAGTGGCGCTTTCTTTCCTTAGTAGTATTCGTTCGGGGGTTCTCTGATTGGCATACTCCTCCAATAGACTCAACATCTCATTCATTTTCTCCTGCATTTCTTCTTTTTGCTTATAAACTGCTTCTTCGAATCTAGCAAGCCGATCTGAGTGAGTTGCCATATATTCTCTCATCCTAGCCTCAAACTCCGAGCTAAGTTCCTTGGGAGGGGAACAAGGTGGGCATAGTTCTGAAAAGTCTCGGCATTTTCCCTAGAGGGTGATTCAGATAATGGTGCCGAAGTTGTTTTTGAGACAGAATTGACAGTAGCCCGTCTAGGACTCAAAGGTCGCCTTTGCCTTTCCTCAAAATAGTCAACCTTTGCCTCAAGTTTGCATAGGAGTTCATCGGGTACTTCGGTGGTTCCTCCAGATGTCGAGACTGCATTGATGGCTGCTTCTATCGTATGTTTAAACTCCCACAATTCCTGATTGTCAGTGGCGATGATGAGGCGAAAAATGATCCATTTTTAGGGGGGCATTTAAGCCCGAATCCGACTTTATTTGATCAAATATTGCCCTAAATCGTTCCTTTTGTGATTTTAGGTGTTTGGAGAGTGAATTCTGGAAAAGAGGCCATTTTGGACGTTTTTGGAGCATAAAAGTGAAGAAAATGGCAAAGTATCAATTTTCCATGCTGAAGACACTAGGTGACGGCATCAAGAGTTACACCCTGACGGCGTCAGACATCAAGAATAAAACACCGTAGTTGATGATGGCGTTAAAATCCATCCTGACAGCGTCAAAGTCCCAAGAATAAAATACCGTAGGTGGTGACGGCGTCACATAGGCCGTCATAAGTAGATCAAGGCCGTCCGAGGAAGTATTTGGCAGCGAGGTGACGGCGTCACATGCTTGTCTTGACGCCGTCAGCCCAGTTTTCCTATATATAGTTTTCTAGTTTTTACATTAAAAAAAGAGAAGTTTTGGTGAAACCCTAAAGACGAATTTGGTGCCTCTTTTACAGGTTTTTCAAGGGTTCCAAACCCTTGATACCTTGCATTGTAATTGAGATAAGTGTTCTTCTAATTCAATCAATATGTCTATGTGTTGGTTGTCTATATCTTGTTCTTGTCTCAATTCCATTATGCTAGGCTAGATCTCTCTTGTGTTTGCTTAGATCTAATGAAACCTAGATGTTGATTATGTGTTGATTACTTGTTTATTCTTGTTCTTGGATGAATGATTTATATGTTAGGCTTAAGAAAACTGGCAGATCTCCAAATGGTAACATGCTTGAACGTCTTAAGAAACATGAACCGAGGCGTACTAGGTCTTTATTGGTTGTATTTAATGCATGAGCCACTGTTTACAATCCCTATAGTTGTGCTGGGTCATGGTGTAGGAGGAGATAAGAGCTCATAGAGTTGGGGAGTTATGTATGCCACCCCACGAATGGTATTAAGGAATACAATCCGTCATCCATACAAGTATAACAAGTAATTAACGTGTAAAAGATGTCTAGGGAGTAGTGAAGTCTAAGTAAACACAATTTCTCCAATTACTGCTCACAACCTTAGTATAATTTAGTTAAATTTCATTTTTATTATTTTATTTTGATTGCATCTTAGCTTTGGGTTAGTTGAATAGCAACTAATTCCGCCCATTCTTACAAAACCCGAGATTTTAATTGCTTTCATAAAAATATAAAAATACAAAAATAATCATCCCTCACCTTTAGAACTAGTAATTAGGTTTTCTAATCCTAGCGACACTATTCCTAAGCTGAACGATCAATCCCCCGGTACTTGTCACTACACTATACTACAACGATCAGGTACACTGCCTGATGGGGGTTGTAAGCTTCTCGAGATCCCTCGAGAGGTAAAGCAAGGTGCGATTCCCACGCATCAAGTTTTTGGCGCCGCAGCCCGGGGAATAGTTATTGTCTAGGTTAGGATTTCTTTTTATTAGGTCTACTTGCTAGATTCCTTTCTAGTAAGATTTTTATTTTTATTTTTAATTCTTCTTTAGTCTATCTTATTTCTTCGTGCCTTTGTTCGTAACTCTTTACCATCCGACATCCTGGAAGGTGGTAACATCTTTGAACCCATCATCCCACCACAACAAAACCCACCACTAGAACCCCTTAGGCCCCGAACCTTAGGAGAGTACTCCCGACCTAGCCATCAAGGCTACCGAAACACCATTGAGCTCACCGGAGCCAATGTGACCCCCTTGCGATCCGACACCATCCGGTTGGTGCAAAGCGGATGTGCATTCCATGGACTTCGTTCCGAAGATCCAAACCAACACCTTAAGGACTTCCTCAAAATCGTAGATTCTATAGACCTAGGTGTTGAAACTAGAGAGACTACCCGTTTACGCCTATTCCAATTCTCTCTACGGGATCAAGCTAGTCAATGGCTTGAGCATTTACCCGCGGGATCCATCACCACATGGGATGATCTCACCACTCGTTTCCTTGCTCAATTTTTCCCACCGGGGAGAACTACTAAGCTTAGGAATGACATCTTGATGTTTCAACAACGTCAAAATGAATCTCTTTATGAAGCATGGACTCGTTTCAAGGACTTACTCCAAAAAGTCCCTCATCATGGCATAGATCTTTGGCTCCAAGTCCAAATCTTCTATGACCATATCGACATCTCCACGAGGCAAACCATTGACCAATCGGCCGGTGGTAAGCTACGTGATCTTAGTGCGGAACAATCATGGGAACTCATAGAAGATCTTGCTCTCTATGACAACGAAAGTTGGAATGATCCCCGTGACTTGAACAAAACGGTCAAGGCAATATCTTTGCCTTCGAACAATTCTAGCACTCCCGACCGTAGGATCATGGAACTTGAGGACCAAGTCAAGTTTCTCATGAAATCTTACGAAGCTCCGAAGCATTCAAGTCAAGTGAACAAAATCACTTCTTCATGCGAATTATGTAGTGGTCCCCATGACACTCGTGATTGTGTGGAACTCCCCGGAACAGCTTTTGCGGATTACGCATCCACGCGTACCGACAAAGCGGGAGATAAGTGGTACACTTTCAAGCCCGAGCCAAACACATACGGTGATTCATACAACCCCTCATGGAAAAATCACCCAAACCTTAGTTGGAAACAAAATCAACCCAATTTATCCAACCCACCTAATCGTTATCAACCAAACGGTCCACCATCCAACCGTACCTTCAACAACAATCCTTCTAACAACTATGGTAGTACCAACAATCTTGAAGGATTGATGTCAAAGTTCATGGCATCTCAAGAAGCTCGCATATCTAAGTTTGAAGCCGATTTCAAACAAAAGCAAAGCGAGATGACCACTAGAATTGATGCATTGTTGAAAGTTCTCAATGACCGAGAAATGGGAGCACTCCCAAGCGACACCATCAAGAATCCGAAACTAAACGTTAATGCCATATCTTCAGTTTCGTCACCCACTTCTTGTCCACAATACTACTCGGTTAAATCAACGAGCACGTGTTTCAAACAAAACCAAGTTCCCCAAAAGGACCAATCAACTAAAACACCCACTATAGAGCCGGTCAAAAGCATAGTTGAAACACCTCTTACGCAAGACCTTGACGATGAATTCAAGGAACTTCACCTTGAACGCCCCGTCATTGATGTCTTAGCGCGTGCTCCTTACTATAGTGCCCTCCTAGAAAAATATGAGAAGTGTAAGCTAGGTAAAAATGGGACCGCCTTCGTTCAAAACAAGTTGCCTAAAAAGCTTGATGATCCGGGTATATTTGTTTTGCCTTGTAAGATAGGAAGATCCGAAGCTTTCGACACACTAGCCGATTTAGGGTCAAGCCTCAACTTGATTCCCTTATCCTTATTCACCGCTCTTAAGCTAGGAAAGTTAGAGGAAACGGAGGTATTGATAGGGCTAGCGGATGGGAGTATTGCCCACCCGGTTGGAATGATTAAGGATGTAGTTGTTCACGTAGGAAGGTTAACTATATTAGCGGATTTTCACGTCCTTGACATGGTTAGTGACACTACATGCCCATTATTGGTAGGAAGAGGATTTTTAGCAACCGCTAGTGCCATGATAGATTGCAAGGAATCCAAGATAGCGGTAGGAGAAGGCGATACTTGGTCGGTGTATGATGTTAAGAAGCATAGTTATGATTGCGATGATGAACCAACACCGCATTGGGTAGAAATGAATAGGAGACCATCTAGATATGGACCTTGGATAGAAAGGAACTTTATAGGACCTCAATGCCCATTCTATCTAGAAAAAGACTTTGTTGAAAAGACAGATTCGGTAGAACAACTCATAGCTAGAGATGAAGAGCTTGATCCCTTTGAGGACCCGTTAGTCTTTAGGAAAATGATTGAGTTATTAAGCGTAATGCCCATCAACATAGAGAGGAATAAATGGAAAAGAGAGGGGGATAAGTGTAAATGGAGGTGGGACAAGCCACCTAAAGAAGGTGATAGGTCATGGCATATTAGAATGACCTTGTATGATCCGAATGGAGAGAAGTTTGAAAGGTCATACCACACTAAGGAAACCGATAGGAAGTTGAAACCTAAGTTCGATCCCAAAGATGTCCTCAATGAGGAACTCACCCGAATCACGTAGTAACCCATGACTTTGAGTCTAGCTACAAGACTCGTAAATAAAGAAAAGCGCTTCTTGGGAGGCAACCCATGTTTTGTGTGATTTTATTTGTTTGATAGTTATTTGCTTCCGTATGCATGTTTTATTTTTATTGTTGGTTGATCATGTTTCTCAATTAAAATGTGGAAATACTTTATTACGTTGTTTGGCCTAGTCTTAACTTCAACCTAAAAGTATTTTTGCAAAAGATAAGTGTAAGGGGAAACCCCAAATATGTTTTCAAGAAACCGATCATGATTCTCCACAATATTAAATGAACATGTATATTCGTATTTGTTAGAGTCAAATGCTTGTATTGAGTCATAATGAAGTTTTGCAGGATTTTCCAGCAAGTAGGACAAAGTTTTTCCAGAAATTTTCCGGAAACTTAACATAAGAATTTCTGCAGGTCCATTCTGACGGCGTCAGAGTATTACTCTTGACGGCGTCAGGAGTTAAAAATCTGGAAATTTTACCGGTTTTGTTTTTCTAACGGAGTCTTATGGTTTTTGTGAATTATTAAGTTTTATAATCTCCAGGAAATCTGCAAACTTCATTCCACAAGCATTATATCTTACTTTGTTTTTTAGGATTTAGGAACTTATATAGGATGCCGCCGATTTTACGCGAGGTTGTCTTGTCTATTTTGTCAGGATTTACAGGTTATGTTTGACAAGGAGATGATTTATATTCTGGAAGGGAAGCTTTGATTGTTCGTTTTCTTGGAAGAAGATTTAACCTGGCCAACCTAAAATCCATACCGAGCGAATCAGGGGAGTATTTGATTTCATTCTCTTTACTTTTTCACTTTTACATTCTTTACTTGAACATTGGGGACAATGTTCATCTTAAGTGTAAGGGGAGGGTAAAAAGATGATACCTTACATATGCACTTTCGCTTGAGTTTGTTTTGTTTGATAGTAGATGTGTAAATAAAACTACGAGAAATACTTGTTAGTGTAATTTTAGCGCCAAATTTAAAATTTTTTACAACATTTAGGAGTGAAACTTTAGCCATAGCAAGCGTCTCATGGATAGGAGGTTGTATGACTAGCACATAACCGTATATTCAGAAAAATTTTCCACCCAAAAATGTGAGGTTCGCCTTTAGATTTGATAGGAAAAACATTTACTATTAGTGCTTATGAGTGTACCGGTAGCATTTAGATTCTAGAACTTGCGTTAGTGATGCATCCCGAGACTGCTAGTGAGACTACATTCGTGTGGTAGGATTTACTACATGATAAGAGGCATTAGGATCACCCTTGTGTTAAACCCGTATTATAATTACTTGACCATTTAAGTCATATTACTTGGCTAGTTAAGTCAACTAATTTTTCCCACACCCTTAGCGTTGTACTCATTTTTAGTACACGAAACCCCTAGTACACCCCTCCGAGCCTATCTTTTCGTTTCTAACTTTAAGCATCTTACTTAAAGGAAGAATTTGTTACACCCCACTTAAATGTACAACCAAATCGCCTTAGCCTTCCGTGTATGCGCTCATTTTTAGTGCATTATTGTTATTTGTTAAACCCTAAGTTAACTTTCTAATTGATTACATGGTTGCTAAGTTGAGTCATATCCTTGTACATATTGTTTTGGGACGATTGGGACTCATGGGAAAGTACTTATTTTATGGAGTAATGGGGAAGAACATCATTTATTACCCCCATATGTGCGTTAATCTTAAAAGTGCTCCAAGTGTTTTAATTTTCTTAATTCGAGTCATTAGAATAGTTTAATGTAAAGTATGTAAAGATTCAAGTGTAAGGGGAATGCTCATACCCCTATGATGTATTATTTTGGATGGTAGGGTATGAGTGTATGCACAAAAAAAAAAAAAAAAAGAAAAAAAAAATCGAAAAAACAAGAAAAAGAAAAAAATAAATAAAAAAAAAAAAAAGAAAAAGAGAAAAAACATACGGACTACCATCCCGTTTTTATTCTATGTTCATTTTATGTTTTTGTTATTTCTCATTTGTTAGCTTAAGTCGAGTCTAGTCTTGGCTTAGCAACACCATATTGTACATGTAATTAACCAAGATTGTTAATTCGCCACCAGTAAAACTTCATTTATCCAAGAAAACCGTGTAGTTCATATCCCTATACATAACGTTACAACCCTTTAAAAGACCTCTTTGATAGTTTATCCTAGGTGCTTACTGATGCGTGGGAATTGCACCAGGCTTTACCTCTCAAAGGATCTTGAGAAGCTTACAACCCCCACCAGGCAGTGTACCTGATCGTTGTAGTATAGTATAGTGACAAGTACCGGGGGATTGATCGTTCAGCTAGGAATAGTGTCGTTAGGATTGAAATTAATCTAACTAGGTCTAAAGGTGAAGGATGATTCTTTTTGTATTTTTATATTTTTTTGAAAAGCAAGTAAAAATCTCGGGTATTGGGAGAGTGAGCGGAATTAGTTGCTAATCAACTAACCCAAAAGCTACTAATTAAACTAATTAACAAGAAAACTAAACTAAGGTTCTACAAGATAAGTGAAGCATGTCTACCTATGATATGTTACTCCTTGCTAGCTATCCAATCCTACCTATTGAATTGTAACCTTGTTTTAATTGACGGGTTGTATTCCTTAATACCATTCATGGGGTGGCATACATAACTCCCCAATTCCATGAGCTCTTATCTCCTCCTACACCATGCCCAGCACAACTATAGGGATTGTAAACAGTGGCTCATGCATTAAATACAACCAATAAAGACCTAGTACGCCTCGGTTCATGTTTCTTAAGACGTTCAAGCATGTTACCATTTGGAGATCTGCCAGTTTTCTTAAGCCTAACATATAAATCATTCAATCAAAACAAGAATCAATAGGAAACAAGGATTATAAACTAAACCAATTAGATCTATCGAAGTGTCACGCCCTAATTGATGAAGATAGACACAAACATCAACAAGGAATCAATAAGATCTAATCAATTATATACAAGTTTCACACAATCATAAGTAGACACAAGGTGAATTAGCAAAACATAATCAAAGAAAGACAATCAACAAGAATAATGAAAGACATAGTTGAGATAGAATCATCAAACCAATACATGATGTTTATGGAGTGATTGAAACCCTCTAAGTTGCTGGAAAAACACCCACCTAAACCCAGGAATCGACTTTAGGGTTTAGGGCTTACAAAAAGTGAAGTTATGAAGTTATATTTATAGGCATGTTTTCTGTCGGCCCTTCGTGACGGCGTCAGCCCATACTCTTGACGCCGTCAAGACCATTTTTTCACCAAATTGTAGATCTCTTCGTCCTCTTCGTTTCCTTTTTTGAATCGCTCAAATCCGAGTTCGTATGCAAAAGTTATGGCCAAAACGGTGTCAGCTACTCCGCGCGCAAGTTTTGACAAATTTACACGTGACGGCCTTGGTGACGCCGTCACCACCTACGGTATTTTATTCTTGATGTCTTGATGCCGTCAAGAGTAATTCTTGATGCCTTCATGCACTGTTCACAGCATAGAATTTTGAGACTTTGCCGTTTTCTTCACTTTTATGCTCCAAAAACGTCCAAAATGGCTTCTTTTCCAGAATTCACTCTCCAAACACCTAAAATCACAAAAGGAACGATTTAGGGCAATATTTGATCAAATAAAGTCGGATTTGGGCTTAAATGACCCCCTAAAAACGGATCATTTTTCGCCTCATCATATATTCCTACACTTGGGATTTGCTTGTCCTCAAGCAAATGAGCTTTTCCACCAATCAAAATACAAGTTAGGGGTCATTTAACACTAATATAAAAGTAATTACAACAAATGATCATTCCACCCTAGTTAAAACAAGCACGGAAATTATACACTAGCACCTCACATTAAGTATTTGGATACTCTCATCTCTCGGGTGTTGTAAATTTATATGTCATAATTGGAAATGGAGAAATATCACTCTCTACCTGTCATAGCAAATAGATTACCATTGGCTTGGGAAAGGATCAAACCTCCACCACTTGGCGTAAGCACCTAGGATAAACTATCAAAGAGGTCTTTTAAAGGGTTATAATGTTAGGTATAGGGGATATGGAAAACACGGTTTTGTTGGATAAACGGATATTTTACTGGTGGCAAGTCAATTGTCTTAGTTAACTACATGTTCAATGAGGCGTTGCTAAGCCAAGACTCGACTCAACTTAAACTAACCACAACTCTTTTTTGGATTTTCAAGACACTATTTGACTTAAACATAAATAAAAGAAACGGATGGTAGCCCGTATGTTTTTCTCTTTTCCTTTTTTTTTTTTTTTTTTTTTTTTTTATCATACACTCTTACTCTACCATCCAAAACAATACATCAAAGGGAGCTCGTTTCCTCCCTACAGTTGAGCTTTTACATACTTTACAATCAGCTATTCTAATGACTCGAATCAAGATAATCAAAACACTTGAAGTACTTTTAAATATTAATGCACATATGGGGGTAATAGTTGACATCATCCCCATTACTCCATTACGATAGTACTTTACCCATGAGTCCCAATCGTCCCAAAACAATATGTACAAGATATGACTCGACTTAGCAACCATGTAATCAATTAGACAACTAACAAAGGGTTTAAACAATTAACAATAATGCACTAAAGATGAGTGCATACAAGGAAGGCTAAGGCGATTTGGTTGCACATTTGGGGTGGATTGTAAACAAATTCTTCCTTTAAGTAAAATTCTTAAAGTTAGAAACGAAAAGATAGGCTCAGAGGGGTGTACTAGGGGTTTCGTGTACTAAAAATGAGTACAACGCTAAGGGTGTGGGAGAATTACTCGACCTATGAAGTCAATGTAATTATATTACAGGTGTAGAACAAGGGTTATCCTAATGCCTCTTATCATGTAGTAAATCCTAACTACACGAATGTAGTCTCACTAGCGGTCTCGGGATGCATCGCTATCACAAGTTCTAGAATCTAAATACTACCGGTACACTCATAAGCACCAACAATGAATGCTTTTTCCTAAAGATCTAAGGGCGAACCTCACATATTTGGGGTGGAAATTTTTGAGTGGTATGGTTTTTGTGCTAGTCATACAACTCCTATCCATGAGACGCTTATTAAGACTAAAGTTTCACTCCTACATGTTGCAAAAAATTTTAAATTTGGTGCTAAAATTGCCCTAACAAATATTTCTCTCAGTTTTATTACACATTCACTATTAAACAAAACAAAAACCAAGTGGAGTAATAGTTTCTAATATACCCTCCCTACACTTAAACCGAACATTGTCCCCAATGTTCTAGATAAAAGATGTAAAAGTAAAAATAAATAAGAATGAAAGAAACTAATACTCCCCTGATTCGTTCACCGTGGATAATGTGACAACATGGTTAAATCTACCTCCAAGAAGACGAACGTTGAAAGCTTCCCTCCAGAAATATAAATCATCTTCTTGTCCTGTAATCAACAAACACAACAACCAAAGCATCAAACCGAACAAAAATCACAACTAGATGTAATTCCAGACTTAGAAATAGAAACAAGACAAAGCAACAAAAGGATAGGATACTTGTGGAATGAATTACAAATAGGAACTCATAAAACATATCCACAATTATTGACACACAAACAAGATAAAATATATGCTAATCATGAATTGTGAAGTTTTCATGTTCGAATTTAGTTCTTTTTAACAAGATATACATTTCCCTACACTTATCTTTTTGTAAAATACCTTTATATGCAATTAAGACGAGGTTAAAAAAACAAAATAAAGCATTTTCACAAATTATTCGAAACATGAAAATTAAACAACTATGATTAAGCATATATGACACAAACAAACAAATAAAATAAAAACATCAAACAATTAAAAACATGGGTTGCCTCCCAAGAAGCGCTTGTTTTTGTTCGAGTCACGAGCCTGACTCTACCCTTATTTAGCGGAAATAGGGGAGGTTTTCCCTACACTTAGGATTAAGTGCGGGTGGAAGTAGCGATACACACCCTTAGGGTGGAAATATGCCACGTGAGGTGAAGGGGGTGAGTGAATGGCTTCCTTCATCCTAAAACTACCCGGATAATATAGGTTGATGGGTGGGTCGGTTCCTCTTTTGTCTCCTAGAAATAAATCTAAGGATGGGAAGTTGTGTAAAGGTTGAGGTTCTGGTTCATCAACATTAGGAAATTCCCTAGAACTAGGTGTAAGGTTATCACTACAAGTATTCAAACCTATATCCTCTAGTGGTGCTTGGTCCAAGGGTTCTACCTCAATTGGGGTTCCTATAGTCTCATCTACTTCTTCCGGGTAAGTCACGGGTGATGTATGTGCCTCAAATGATGGTAGGACTTGTGGGGTACTTTGTGGGCTTGGATTATCCACCTCATCCTCCATTGTACCTAGATTACCTATATGTTTGTTTTGTACTATGATATTAGGTGCCATCCAACTAGGTATCTCAACATGAGTATATTCATCCCCCAACAAACTTGTTCCATGATCCTTCAAATTTGTTGTCAAATGATTTGTTATGTTGTTTGTCGGGTTGTCTAATCTATAATAATATTGGGCACAATCTTCTATGGCATCCCATGCTTCTTCAGCATTTAATTCCCTAAAGTCCCCATTGGCAAAATCCTCAATGCACATTTGGTCATATCGGTTAACACGATAGTAAAAGGTTTAGGTTAGGGATGCTAAAGCAAAGCTATGATGAGGGACTATTCGGAGTAAATTTTTAAAACGAGTCCATGCATCATATATGGGTTCATCTCGATATTGTTTGAACATCAAGATGTCATTAGGGTAGAATGGGTTTCGTGGTCGGTAGTATGGTGGATTCGCATTCTCCATAATGGTGAACGGAAGAGTCAATGGAAAGGTTTCTACGAACAAATGCACAAAGAAAAGATAGACTACAAGAAAGCTAATAAAAAGAAAATAAAAATCTCACTAAAAAGGAATCTAATGAGTAGACCTAATAAAAATCAAATTCAACCTAAACAATAACTATTCCCCAAGCTGCGGCGCCAAAAACTTGATGCGTGGGAATTGCACCAGGCTTTACCTCTCAAAGGATCTTGAGAAGCTTACAACCCCCACCAGGCAGTGTACCTGATCGTTGTAGTATAGTATAGTGACAAGTACCAGGGGATTGATCGTTCAGCTAGGAATAGTGTCGTTAGGATTGAAATTAATCTAACTAGGTCTAAAGGTGAAGGATGATTCTTTTTGTATTTTTATATTTTTTTGAAAAGCAAGTAAAAATCTCGGCTATTGGGAGAGTGAGCGGAATTAGTTGCTAATCAACTAACCCAAAAGCTACTAATTAAACTAATTAACAAGAAAACTAAACTAAGGTTCTACAAGATAAGTGAAGCATGTCTACCTATGATATGTTACTCCTTGCTAGCTATCCAATCCTACCTATTGAATTGTAACCTTGTTTTAATTGACGGGTTGTATTCCTTAATACCATTCATGGGGTGGCATACATAACTCCCCAATTCTATGAGCTCTTATCTCCTCCTACACCATGCCCAGCACAACTATAGGGATTGTAAACAGTGGCTCATGCATTAAATACAACCAATAAAGACCTAGTACGCCTCGGTTCATGTTTCTTAAGACGTTCAAGCATGTTACCATGTCACAACTCGTAATTTCCGGTCATTTTTCTAAACCTCGACAATTTACTATTCACAAGTTACTATTCATCA
The DNA here is from genome assembly GCA_030686995.1 of Artemisia argyi. Classification (NCBI taxonomy): domain Eukaryota; kingdom Viridiplantae; phylum Streptophyta; class Magnoliopsida; order Asterales; family Asteraceae; genus Artemisia; species Artemisia argyi. The sequence continues at coordinate 125,878,401 of CM060691.1, forward strand.
TTTACTATTCATCGATCACTATTCATCGTTTTCGAGGTCAATTTGACATTCCGAGACATATTCAGAAATTTTACTATTCACTTGACACTATTCATTTCCGAGAGAAAACCACTATTCACGTGCATTATTCATGTCATCGTAAATTTTGTTTACGAGTGTTCAAATTCGTGTAACCGTATTGGTTCAGGAGCGAATTCATGCATTATTTTCAGGGACATTTCATACGGACTAGAAATAGTCGACATATCATTATTACGGCACTTGCATACTATTCCACTCGTAGGATAATTAAATTTATACTTTTGGTACGATTAACGATTTACGTACGTTTATTTTAAATAAACGCTAATACGCGAACTATAAATGTGTCTAACATGTCCGACACTCCCGACTATGATCCCAATACATTTTTATACTCATTTCTATAATATAAAAACTATAATATTCATTTACCCGGTATTTTGGAAATTTAACCATTACGTATCGTACGTTTAACTTAATAACGCCGGTTTTCACCAAAATTAAACGATAATCACCCTAACTCTCCGTACTTGTACCCGACTTATTTTTACAACTTTTATAACTTTATTACGTCCCGAATAACTTCAACAAAACTTATTTTTAACAAACCCGGTACCCGATTAAACCTTAAACCTAAACCTAACCTAACTATACTTAACTACTAACACTAATTTTTACTAACTAACCACCCAACATTATCCCCCTTTTCCCTCCCCAAAACCGGCCAACCCCCCCCCCCCCTTAAAGGTCTTCAAACTTTAAAACCTCACCAACCTTATTAATTGTCCACCAAACTTATGTCTCTAGTATATATTAAACTTTTTCTCATTAGTTATCACCAAAAATCACTTTTTACTTACACTTAGCAAACTTTTCTCTTCATTTCTTTGGAGTTGGTTCGATTTGGGATAAACAAGGAGCAAGGAGGGTAAATTTTACAAGATCTTATTATAAACTAGTTAGTATAATCATCCTTGTTAGAGTTTTGAAATAAAAACTCAAGGATTAGTAAGCTTTTTATCATCTAAACTCTCTAAACCACCAAGTAAGTATACAAACTCATTTTTATGATTTTTACAAGTTATTATTATGTTCATATAATTTTCTTACAAGATCTTTTACATGCATCAACTTGTACCACTTCATTTTTGTATATTTTAACTTTGAAGCCCTAGTAATGGAAGCATAGGAAACCCTTGTTAGACCTAGTGGTTGGATGATATTTAAGGACCCATGACACCCTAAGAAGGTGTATGGTAGGATTAGATTAGTCTTGTGGTGTTTGAAAGTGGATTGGTGGAGGATGGAACTAGTTTAGAGACTTGGAAATGGTTTTTGAAACTTTTGAAATACCTACTGTCCTTATTTTAAATTCGTGGGAAAATCAGTAGATGGTGACTAAGTTTTGATCAAAGATTTAGAAAATACATTCAAAAACGAAACTGTAGGCGAAAGAACGGATTAAAACGAGTTTATAACGAAGGAGTTATGATTTTTGCAAACTTAACGACGAAAACTACTTTTCCAGAAAACTGCTTGCTGTTGGGCAGAATACGATGGGTATTTTGAAGCATTAAACGTAACCTAAAAGAGCCGAGTTGTCTAAAATATACTAGTATACACAAAGACGAATCCGTGGACATAAAGAACAAAGAAAACGAGCCTAAAACGACCGAGTTATACCCGTTTTAACATTGTCAAAACTATATATATATATATATATATATATATATATATATATATATATATAGTCACAAATAAAAATAATAACGTACGTACTAAACGGTATATTTTCTAGAAAATATTACTAAGGACTATTTTCTTATCAAACGAATACCTATGATCCAAGGGAATACTTATACGACTTAACGACGTATTTCAAGGTTTTCAATACAAGGAATTTAACGCTAACACTTTTTAACGAGATAGTACGACAAGTTATATACTCCTATATAAGGACTTATTTTCCTAAGTATGGAATCTATTTTACTACGACGATAACTAGTATTTTCAAATTACGAGTGGTATGAGTATCATGTGCATGTGCATTCATTTCAATTCGGCTTGATCTAAGTTAGATCATGGTTATTCATTTAGGTTGCGGCTAGTACTCGCGCCTCATTGTCCTGACTACTTTTACCTCATTGCACCATCTTTGTACCATCACTTCGAGGTGAGTTCTCATAGCCCCGTTTTAATTCTATATTTTGATTTCAAATCCCACGGGGGAGAATACATTGCATTACTTGTTTTTGTGTACATGCCTAAGTATAAAAATTCATACATTGCTTAAGTTGTCTTATTTACCACGTCTTGAAAAGTCCCCATTATTATCATGGACCGTTAATTTCTGGTACTAAGCGGGAGTGAGTGGATAGATCTATCGAGGGTGACGCCTCCATTCGTGTTTGGGTTGCTCCAAATGGAACGAATGCATTTCATGTCTTTATTATTAGAGTGTCTGGTAAACACTCATTGGGGCCAAGTATCGTCTAGCTTCGGGGTCATGAGCTTAAGAGCCAATGTATATATTTTCCGGACATCCTAATTCATGGCATTACTTATGGCATTTGTACACTAGATTTACTTATAATCCTATGATTATTCACCAACTTTATGTTGACCGTTTTTTTTCGCAATGTATTTCTCAGGTTATTAAGGTAGCTCATGTGCATACATTTGGACCTTCATGGAGTCGCGGAGTCGACGCGTCTCACTATAATTTCTGCACTTATGAAACGTTTGATCTTGTTGAACTTATTTTAACTAAAATGGCAAACTCTTTTGGGACCTAAGCTTTGTAAACTCTGAATGTTTTAATGATCAAACGCTGTATTTTCTAAACGACACTTTAGGTCGTTCAATATAACTGTAATAATGGTGTTATGACAGTCACCCCCAGGTATTCCATTCCGCTGCCATTCAGGTATTTTGGGGGTGTGACAGATTGGTACCAGAGCTAAGGTTATAGCGAACTAGGATGTATCTTGGACCCTAGACTATAACCACATCATCATAGCATCTCATCATTTCATCATAGGTGCATATTCACTATACATGTTGCTTTACGCACACACTGTACGAGTTATTCATACCCATACTAATATATATATATATATGATTATATTGACCTAGTTCACTAGTGACATGTCTTCAGATACCCACGCTGTTATCCTTTCGTCAGATTCCGACATTGAAGATGCCTTGTCATCTTCCACTACCATTATACCACCAGTTGCACGTACACCACCGTCAGTTACTTATTTCACTATTGGTCGTCCCATAGTGCGTACTTCAACTTTACCTCTTGGATATCGCGAGATAGCGCGAAAGAGGGTAGTATCCCATTCACTATTATCACCATTATCTCCTAACTCATCACTAGGATCTCATTGTCATCAATGTTATCCTCATCCTTTAGAATACCACCATTGTCAATTTCCTTTTCCATTTTCACTTGCCATGAATTAGATAACACCTTGTGGATAATACCAAGATTACGGACTCAACAGGAACATCTGCAGGTTCCTCAAGAATGGCTTAGAATCTACACTATCTAGGACTTGATCGATGCACAACTTCAGACACTACTTCAGGACTATCTCGACCTTATGATGCCATAAACCTGATTTCACCTAGAAGGACTACAGGAAGTCTTTAGACTAGACTTATGTCTTTACTAGCTTTTACTATTATCCTAGCCACGAGAGGTGTGGCATAGTTCGAAGAAACTTGTAGTATTTTGATTGTTGTACAAGCGGAATCATCAAGTATTGACTCTACTATATGGGAATGGTTGTGCTATCTATGATATTGGCCCATATAAACCGAAACCTTCATGTATTATATTCATGTGTTATGAATATGATGATTGTTATTACCGATAAATTCTCATGGACTCTCATGATTTGATGGAAATAGATTTAAGCAAACCACTACAAGCATGACGCAAGCCGCTGTTGGACAATTCATTGCCAGGAACGCAACTACCGCCCCCACCAAGGAACTTACTCACGTGGAATTTATGGGTTGTAATCCCCCCTTCTTTAGCGGAAATGTAGACACAAAAGAATTTCTCAAACGGTTCGAAGAATTAGAAACAACCTTTCAAAGTGGTGACTGTCGTAAGGAAGACAAGGTTAAGTTCGCCACTTGCACTTTTCAGAAGCATGCCCAGAAATGGTGGACTAAGTATGTCCAGGTAGTAGGAGTTGATGCTGCTTACTCACACTCTTGGGAGAACTAAAAAGGATGATGAGTTTGAAGTTCTGTGTGAAAAGCGAATTGCAAGCAATTGAACAAGAAACACTAAACCTTACCATGGAAGGAGATGATGTTGTCAAGTATACTGCTTATTTTTATGATTTTGCTCGACTAGGCTCTGCAATGGATGAACCGGAAAGCAAGAGACTTGAAAGGTACGTAGGAGGACTACCTCCTGAAATTCGTAGGATGGTCATCGCATGTGAACCCGATACCATGTCTGAAGCTATCCAGATGGCAATCGAAACAAAGGAACTCATAGTTCGCGACAAGACATCGGGAGACAATAATAACAACAAGAGAAAAGAGGTCGGTAATCAGGATGCTAATGCTACTCAACGACCATTTAAGATACAACAAGTGGTGGAGACCTTTACGGCTGGGTCAAGCCAAAATAAAGGATATGTAGGTAAATTACCCGAGTGCAACAGGTGTCAGTTTCATCACAAAGGACGTTGCCCGGAACCATGTGGCAACTGTAAGAAAATCGGACACAAAGCCAAGGATTGCAAGACTCCCACCCTCACAAAGCATCAGGAACTCACGGTAATCTGCCGTGAATGTGGAGTAGTGGGACACTTCAAGAGTGAATGCCCGGTGTTGAGAGACCGGAACTGGAGGAAGCAGTTCATGTTTTAAAACCATAGTTCGAGCCCTCTAGGGTTGTACTTTCTTTTGGTACTTTCCATAAGTACGTTGATGTAACCTAGTTGTATTAAGCACTTTCCTATCCAATGTAATGACTATCTTTTGTTACCTCTATGATAACCATAACCTTCGTTTACTCCGCTTTCTATCCCAATCGTTCAACTTTCAATCGTTTCGTAACATTATGCCATTGTTTTATTAAGGATTTGACCGATTTCGTAATTGACGGATTAGTAGATTATTACCAATCCATAGTATTTACCCATGTATCCAATAAACCATTCAACAAGTTTTATTTCAAACTATTTTACTACCTTATGGGGAAATTGTTTTTACCGAATTTCTAAAATAAGTCGTTTTGTTACCGTACTATAAACTGATTTTTCTGATATTACGCCAAATATTTACTATTATTACGCGAAACAATTTTATATTACTTTGAAAGGAAATGACTAGAATACCATTCTTCGAAACAAAACGTTGAACACCATCTAAAGCTTTTGAGAAAAATAATATTATTTTGATTAAATCAAGCATCGCATCATTAGTCCTCAACTATACATAGCCTGATCACCTATGTATACTTCAGGAAAGATTATGCCATGAAGGAAATAGTTACTTTATAAAGTATTGTTAATAACAATCTTCATCCAAAAGCGTTTTAAACAAATAAACTCTTTTATGAATATTTCTTTATGACAAATTTTCTCTGGATACTTACCCCACCTGTCACACACTTAGTCATTAAGTTAGACTTTCCATTGACTTCTTTAGGAGAGACTTCCCATATTAAGTACTAGGAGGATTCCTTGATACAAGAAAAACAATAAAAGGATTACGGAACTATTATACCTAGACTGAAAAAAAAAAAAAAAAAAAAAAAAAAAAAAAAAAAAAAAATTTATAACTCAACGACAATCTTAAGATACCAAGCGAACATCCGACTCACCATCTCTGACCTAGTTGTCCGATTTTATTATTCAAAGGTACTAGCTAGACTGAGCTACGGGATCAAACACATTGTGAAGGTACGCTAAGCAACACCATGGGAATAAACCAAGCCTTCTAACCGATACTGTAAAGTGTTTTGAGTTAACATGGTCTCATCCATATGCAAACTTCCCTGCAGTGAGTTTACGACAAGAATGATTGATTCGAATTATGGATATCGATATAGATTCCCCTAAAGCATTATGTTCTTTAGAACTTCTGGATAACCTCACCTATACATCGAGAAAGGCATCAGACTCAAGAATATCTCCCCAGCTACATGTGAAGACAATACGGAAATTCATCGACATGGTATCAATTGAAACCCTCATATTGCCAACATGATAACAATTTCAACGATAAACCATCTCAGGACTTAAGTTGGTTGGATACCTAGACTTGTAGTTTTGTCGAATAATCGCCAATAGGCATTTTCTAATGTCAGGAACCGAAGGTTAGACACCTATGCATTTATGCGAATATTTCCGATCCTACCATTTTATCCTTGCTAGTATTTTTACTTTTAAATGAAGTGGATTTCAAAATTTTGTCCATACAAATCACATATCTCGTGGAAAATAATTTTGAATTGCCTATTTTGAATAAATACGACCCTTTTTAGCCAATATTTACTTGAACCATTATACAATGAGAAATGTTTAAACATCAAACTTTGGTAAATAGTTCTATTCACAACATGTTTGAAAACCGCGTCACATTTCATAACTATTAAATTTTGAATCATCAATAAAGCTAATATTGAGTATACCATTTGTTCCATTTTCTAAAATTGTTTATTCAGAAAAAGATTTCGACCAAAAACTCGAAAATCGCGAGATAAATTTGGAAACAAATCACCATGCTATATCGCTTGTGCATTTAGGGCTTTGTGACTTGACAATAAGGAATATTGGAATAGGTGATGAAGGAAATTAGGAGGAACATCATAGAACGATTACAAACGTCAGTAATGGAGACCAAGCACAGTAGGCAAAGAATGACACATGTCTTAGCAATCCATTAGACCAAAACACAAGGAATCAAATATTGTTAACCGTATTCTATCTTCTTCGTATAACGCCGTGTTCGAAAGACGTAACGTTGTGGATTTAGTCACAAGATTTATTGTACCGTTTCAATTATTCCTGATAAAGGTGATCGAATCACCTTGGACTTCTAGCAATCATTTTAAGATTTCCTTCGGAACCTCATAAAGATGTGAACACCGCCTATCATCCTCAGATCGATGGTCATAACGAGAGAACGATTCAAACATAGGAAAGTTATACTCAGAGTATGAGTGATTGACTCTAGAAATGGTTGGACTAACCATTTACCATAAATTGGATTCTTTTACAACCATAGTTATCGCGCGAGCATAGAGACTACACCATTTGAGGCACTTTATGGTCGAAGTACCAATTACCCGTTTACAAACTGAAATCGGAAAGTTAAAAATTCACTGGTATAGAACTAAACCATGGAACAACAAAGGAAATTTCACAAGTCAAGAATCGGTTACAAGCAACGAGAAACTGGTAGGAGTTATGTTGGTACATGACGCACATCATACGGATTGGGTATCCTTGAACAAGCAAATTTACTAGATTCACGTGAATGAACGAACTAAATTGAAAGCTTTGCCTTGGAGAGGCATGATACGATTTTGGTGACACGAGAGATTGAACTTTTAAGTATATTGGACCATTTCAGATTCATGTTAGAATCGACCAGCTGAAATATAAGATTTGAGTTCTGACAGAGTTCAGCAACATATATTACCCATATTACATTATAAACCTGAAGAAGCACTGATCATCTATTGACGAACCGAACTCGGAAAAAGCCAAACTCACTATTCCAGTAAGCATTCATGAAATAACCGGAATTTTCCTACAAGTTGAGAATCAATTACAAATTCTATAAAATTGTAAACCATTAAAACCTCAAGTTGGTAGCCAGATTTCGTTGAAAGTTCTGCCTAGGAAAGGCATGATATTATTCGGAAAAATTTGGAAAGTTAAAACCGATATACACTGGACCATGTAATAATTCAGACAGAGTAGGCCTAGTAGCCTTCAGACTTGAGCCTTGTTAAAGAATAGCCGGATTACACAACTATGTTTCACCTATTTGAATCCAGGAAATGACTTTCAGATTAGTCACTTATAATCCCATTTGGAAAGAATTCCAACCCAAAGACAAACGTAAACCTGGTAAGAGGATCAATAGAAATCATGGACTGTTAGAATCGAACGATTGAAGCAAAGTCGAATTCCTATCGTAAAAGTTCGCTGGAATTCTTGAAAAGGACCCGAATTTACTTGGGAACGAGAGGACCGAATGCAACTCAGGTATCCACGTCTTTTGACCAAATATACTTCAGAAACCAACCAAAACTGAACTTCGAGACGAAGTCCCTGTTAGTGGGGAAGACTGTCACAACTCATAATTTCCGGTCATTTTTCTAAACCTCGACAATTTACTATTCACAAGTTACTATTCATCATTTACTATTCATCGATCACTATTCATCGTTTTCGAGGTCAATTTGACATTCCGAGACATATTCAGAAATTTTACTATTCACTTGACACTATTCATTTCCGAGAGAAAACCACTATTCACGTGCATTATTCATGTCATCGTAAATTTTGTTTACGAGTGTTCAAATTCGTGTAACCGTATTGGTTCAGGAGCGAATTCATGCATTATTTTCAGGGACATTTCATACGGACTAGAAATAGTCGACATATCATTATTACGGCACTTGCATACTATTCCACTCGTAGGATAATTAAATTTATACTTTTGGTACGATTAACGATTTACGTACGTTTATTTTAAATAAACGCTAATACGCGAACTATAAATGTGTCTAACATGTCCGACACTCCCGACTATGATCCCAATACATTTTTATACTCATTTCTATAATATAAAAACTATAATATTCATTTACCCGGTATTTTGGAAATTTAACTATTACGTATCGTACGTTTAACTTAATAACGCCGGTTTTCACCAAAATTAAACGATAATCACCCTAACTCTCCGTACTTGTACCCGACTTATTTTTACAACTTTTATAACTTTATTACGTCCCGAATAACTTCAACAAAACTTATTTTTAACAAACCCGGTACCCGATTAAACCTTAAACCTAAACCTAACCTAACTATACTTAACTACTAACACTAATTTTTACTAACTAACCACCCAACATTATCCCCCTTTTCCCTCCCCAAAACCGGCCAACCCCCCCCCCCCCCCTTAAAGGTCTTCAAACTTTAAAACCTCACCAACCTTATTAATTGTCCACCAAACTTATGTCTCTAGTATATATTAAACTTTTTCTCATTAGTTATCACCAAAAATCACTTTTTACTTACACTTAGCAAACTTTTCTCTTCATTTCTTTGGAGTTGGTTCGATTTGGGATAAACAAGGAGCAAGGAGGGTAAATTTTACAAGATCTTATTATAAACTAGTTAGTATAATCATCCTTGTTAGAGTTTTGAAATAAAAACTCAAGGATTAGTAAGCTTTTTATCATCTAAACTCTCTAAACCACCAAGTAAGTATACAAACTCATTTTTATGATTTTTACAAGTTATTATTATGTTCATATAATTTTCTTACAAGATCTTTTACATGCATCAACTTGTACCACTTCATTTTTGTATATTTTAACTTTGAAGCCCTAGTAATGGAAGCATAGGAAACCCTTGTTAGACCTAGTGGTTGGATGATATTTAAGGACCCATGACACCCTAAGAAGGTGTATGGTAGGATTAGATTAGTCTTGTGGTGTTTGAAAGTGGATTGGTGGAGGATGGAACTAGTTTAGAGACTTGGAAATGGTTTTTGAAACTTTTGAAATACCTACTGTCCTTATTTTAAATTTGTGGGAAAATCAGTAGATGGTGACTAAGTTTTGATCAAAGATTTAGAAAATACATTCAAAAACGAAACTGTAGGCGAAAGAACGGATTAAAACGAGTTTATAACGAAGGAGTTATGATTTTTGCAAACTTAACGACGAAAACTACTTTTCCAGAAAACTGCTTGCTGTTGGGCAGAATACGATGGGTATTTTGAAGCATTAAACGTAACCTAAAAGAGCCGAGTTGTCTAAAATATACTAGTATACACAAAGACGAATCCGTGGACATAAAGAACAAAGAAAACGAGCCTAAAACGACCGAGTTATACCCGTTTTAACATTGTCAAAACTATATATATATATATATATATATATATATATATATATATATATATATATATATAGTCACAAATAAAAATAATAACGTACGTACTAAACGGTATATTTTCTAGAAAATATTACTAAGGACTATTTTCTTATCAAACGAATACGTATGATCCAAGGGAATACTTATACGACTTAACGACGTATTTCAAGGTTTTCAATACAAGGAATTTAACGCTAACACTTTTTAACGAGATAGTACGACAAGTTATATACTCCTATATAAGGACTTATTTTCCTAAGTATGGAATCTATTTTACTACGACGATAACTAGTATTTTCAAATTACGAGTGGTATGAGTATCATGTGCATGTGCATTCATTTCAATTCGGCTTGATCTAAGTTAGATCATGGTTATTCATTTAGGTTGCGGCTAGTACTCGCGCCTCATTGTCCTGACTACTTTTACCTCATTGCACCATCTTTGTACCATCACTTCGAGGTGAGTTCTCATAGCCCCGTTTTAATTCTATATTTTGATTTCAAATCCCACGGGGGAGAATACATTGCATTACTTGTTTTTGTGTACATGCCTAAGTATAAAAATTCATACATTGCTTAAGTTGTCTTATTTACCACGTCTTGAAAAGTCCCCATTATTATCATGGACCGTTAATTTCTGGTACTAAGCGGGAGTGAGTGGATAGATCTATCGAGGGTGACGCCTCCATTCGTGTTTGGGTTGCTCCAAATGGAACGAATGCATTTCATGTCTTTATTATTAGAGTGTCTGGTAAACACTCATTGGGGCCAAGTATCGTCTAGCTTCGGGGTCATGAGCTTAAGAGCCAATGTATATATTTTCCGGACATCCTAATTCATGGCATTACTTATGGCATTTGTACACTAGATTTACTTATAAACCTATGATTATTCACCAACTTTATGTTGACCGTTTTTTTTCGCAATGTATTTCTCAGGTTATTAAGGTAGCTCATGTGCATACATTTGGACCTTCATGGAGTCGCGGAGTCGACGCGTCTCACTATAATTTCTGCACTTATGAAACGTTTGATCTTGTTGAACTTATTTTAACTAAAATGGCAAACTCTTTTGGTACCTAAGCTTTGTAAACTCTGAATGTTTTAATGATCAAACGCTGTATTTTCTAAACGACACTTTAGGTCGTTCAATATAACTGTAATAATGGTGCTATGACAGTCACCCCCAGGTATTCCATTCCGCTGCCATTCAGGTATTTTGGGGGTGTGACATACCATTTGGAGATCTGCCAGTTTTCTTAAGCCTAACATATAAATCTTCTTAAGCCTAACATATAAATCATTCAATCAAAACAAGAATCAATAGGAAACAAGGATTATAAACTAAACCAATTAGATCTATCGAAGTGTCACGCCCTAATTGATGAAGATAGACACAAACATCAACAAGGAATCGATAAGATCTAATCAATTATATACAAGTTTCACACAATCATAAGTAGACACAAGGTGAATTAGCAAAACATAATCAAAGAAAGACAATCAACAAGAATAATGAAAGACATAGTTGAGATAGAATCATCAAACCAATACATGATGTTTATGGAGTGATTGAAACCCTCTAAGTTGCTGGAAAAACACCCACCTAAACCCAGGAATCGAATTTAGGGTTTAGGGCTTACAAAAAGTGAAGTTATGAAGTTATATTTATAGGCATGTTTTCTGTCGGCCCTTCGTGACGGCTTCAGCCCATACTCTTGACGCCGTCAAGACCATTTTTTCACCAAATTGTAGATCTCTTCGTCCTCTTCATTTCCTTTTTTGAATCGCTCAAATCCGAGTTCGTATGCAAAAGTTATGGCCAAAACGGTGTCAGCTACTCCGCGCGCAAGTTTTGACAAATTTACACGTGACGGCCTTGGTGACGCCGTCACCACCTACGGTATTTTATTCTTGATGTCTTGATGCCGTCAAGAGTAATTCTTGACGCCTTCATGCACTGTTCACAGCATAGAATTTTGAGACTTTGCCGTTTTCTTCACTTTTATGCTCCAAAAACGTCCAAAATGGCTTCTTTTCCAGAATTCACTCTCCAAACACCTAAAATCACAAAAGGAACGATTTAGGGCAATATTTGATCAAATAAAGTCGGATTTGGGCTTAAATGACCCCCTAAAAACGGATCATTTTTCGCCTCATCACTTACGCCATGTGGTGGAGGTTTGATCCTTTCCCAAGCCTATGGTAATCTATTTTGCTATGACAGGTAGTGAGAGATATCTTCCATTTCCATAATGTTATATTACTTTATTACACCCGAGAGATGTGAGTATCTAAACACTATTTGTGAGGTGCTTGTGTATGACCTCCGTGCTTGTCTATTGGTCTTTAGTGGAACGATTATTTGTTGTAATTACTTTTATATTAGTGTTAAATGACCCCTAACTTGTCTTTTGAGTAGAATAAAAGCTCATTTGCTTGAGGACAAGCAAATCTCAAGTGTAAGGGTATATGATGAGGCGAAAAATGATCCGTTTTTAGGGGGTCATTTAAGCCCGAATCCGACTTTATTTGATCAAATATTGCCCTAAATCGTTCCTTTTGTGATTTTAGGTGTTTGGAGAGTGAATTCTGGAAAAGAAGCCATTTTGGACGTTTTTGGAGCATAAAAGTGAAGAAAACGGCAAAGTATCAATTTTCCATGCTGAAGACACTAGGTGACGGCGTCAAGAGTTACACCCTGACGGCGTCAGACATCAAGAATAAAACACCGTAGTTGATGACGGCGTCAAAATCCATCCTGCCGGCGTCAAAGTCCCAAGAATAAAATACCGTAGGTGGTGACGGCGTCACATAGGCCGTCATAAGTAGATCAAGGCCGTCCGAGGAAGTATTTGGCGGCGAGGTGACGGCGTCACATGCTTGTCTTGACGCCGTCAGCCCAGTTTTCCTATATATAGTTTTCTAGTTTTTACATTAAAAAAAGAGAAGTTTTTGTGAAACCCTAAAGACGAATTTGGTGCCTCTTTTACAGGTTTTTCAAGGGTTCCAAACCCTTGATACCTTGCATTGTAATTGAGATAAGTGTTCTTCTAATTCAATCAATATGTCTATGTGTTGGTTGTCTATATCTTGTTCTTGTCTCAATTCCATTATGCTAGGCTAGATCTCTCTTGTGTTTGCTTAGATCTAATGAAACCTAGATGTTGATTATGTGTTGATTACTTGTTTATTCTTGTTCTTGGATGAATGATTTATATGTTAGGCTTAAGAAAACTGGCAGATCTCCAAATGGTAACATGCTTGAACGTCTTAAGAAACATGAACCGAGGTGTACTAGGTCTTTATTGGTTGTATTTAATGCATGAGCCACTGTTTACAATCCCTATAGTTGTGCTGGGTCATGGTGTAGGAGGAGATAAGAGCTCATAGAGTTGGGGAGTTATGTATGCCACCCCACGAATGGTATTAAGGAATACAATCCGTCATCCATACAAGTATAACAAGTAATTAACGTGTAAAAGATGTCTAGGGAGTAATGAAGTCTAAGTAAACACAATTTCTCCAATTACTGCTCACAACCTTAGTATAATTTAGTTAAATTTCATTTTTATTATTTTATTTTGATTGCATCTTAGCTTTGGGTTAGTTGAATAGTAACTAATTCCGCCCATTCTTACAAAACCCGAGATTTTAATTGCTTTCATAAAAATATAAAAATACAAAAATAATCATCCCTCACCTTTAGAACTAGTAATTAGGTTTTCTAATCCTAGCGACACTATTCCTAAGCTGAACGATCAATCCCCCGGTACTTGTCACTATACTATACTACAACGATCAGGTACACTGCCTGGTGGGGGTTGTAAGCTTCTCGAGATCCCTCGAGAGGTAAAGCAAGGTGCGATTCCCACGCATCAGGGAGCTCCTCGATAATTGCCCAAGACTCCTCGGCATTCTTATCACGCAGTTTACCTCCTGCGGCCCTGTCGATGGTGCGCTTAGTGTGATAGTCAACATGGTCGTAGAAAATCTGGACTAATAACCAAAGGTTTATGCCATGATGAGGGAGCTTGTGGAAGAGATCCTTAAAACGGGCCCAAGCCTCGTAGAAAGTTTCACCCCGTTGTTGCTCAAACATCAAAATGTCCCTTCTAAGCATTGCAGTCTTTTCCGGCGGAAAAAATTGGGTAAAGAAGCGATTGGCGAGATTGTCCCATGTGGTGATGGATCCCGCGGGTAAACGCTCAAGCCATTGATTAGCTTGATCCCGTAGAGAGAATTGGAATAGGCGTAAACGGGTAGTCTCTCTAGTTTCAACATCTTGGTCTATGGAATCTACGATTTTGAGAAAGTCCTTAAGATGTTGGTTTGGATCTTCGGAACGAAGTCCATGGAATACACATCCGCTTTGCGCCAACCGGATGGTGTCGGATCGCAAGGGGGTCACATTGGCTCCGGTGAGCTCAATGGTGTTTCGGTAGCCTTGATGGCTAGGTCGGGAGTACTCTCCTAAGGTTCGGGGTCTAAGGGGTTCTAGTGGTGGGTTTTGTTGTGGTGAGATGACGGGTTCAAAGATGTTACCACCTTCCATGATGTCGGATGGTAAAGAGTTACGAACAAAGGCACGAAGAAATAAGATAGACTAAAGAAAACCTAAAAATAAAAAATAAAATCTTACTAGAAAGGAATCTAGCAAGTAGACCTAATAAAAAGAAATCTTAACCTAGACAATAACTATTCCCCGGGCTGCGGCGCCAAAAACTTGGTGCGTGGGAATCGCAACAGGCTTTACCTCTCGAGAAGCTTACAACCCCCACCAGGCAGTGTACCTGATCGTTGTAGTATAGTATAGTGACAAGTACCGAGGGATTGATCGTTCAGCTTAGGAATAGTGTCGCTAGGATTAGAAAGCCTAATTACTAGTTCTAAAGGTGAGAGATGATTATTTTTGTATTTTTATGTTTTTATGAAAGCAAGTAAAATCTTGGGTTTTGAAGGAGTGGGCGGAATTAGTTGCTATTCAACTAACCCAAAACTAAGAGGCAATCAAAATAAAATAATAAAAATGAAAATAAACTAATTTATACTAAGGTTGTGAGCAGTAATTGGAGAAAATGTGTTTACTTAGACTTCATTACTTCCTAGATATCTTTTACACGTTAATTACTTGTTATAATTGCATGGATGACGGATCGTATTCCTTAATACCATTCATGGGGTGGCATACATAACTCCCCAATTCTATGAGCTCTTATCTCCTCCTACACCATGCCCAACACAACTATAGGGATTGTAAACAGTGGCTCATGCATTAAATATAACCAATAAAGACCTAGTACACCTCGGTTCATGTTTCTTAAGACGTTCAAGCATGTTACCATTTGGAGATCTGCCAGTTTTCTTAAGCCTAACATATAAATCATTCATCCAAGAACAAGAATAAACAAGTAATCAACACATAATCAATATCTAGGTTTCATTAGATCTAAGCAAACACAAAGGAGATCTAGCCTAGCATAATGGAATTGAGACAAGAACAAGATATAGACAACCAACACATAGACATATTGATTGAATTAGAAGAACACTTATCTCAATTACAATGCAAGGTATCAAGGGTTTGGAACCCTTGAAAAACCTGTAAAAGTTGCACCAAATTCGTCTTTAGGGTTTCTCCAAAACTTCTCTTTTTATGTGAAAAACTAGAAAACTATATATAGGAAAATATGGCTGACGGCGTCAAGACAACAATGTGACGCCGTCACCTCGCCGCCAAATACTTCCTCGGACGGCCTTGATCTACTTATGACGGCCTATGTGATGCCGTCATCAACCACGGTATTTTATTCTTGGAACTTTGACGCCGTCAGGAACACTCTTGACGCCTTCATGAACTACGGATTTTTATTCTTGATGTTTGACGCCGTCAGGGTGGTACTCTTGACGCCGTCACCTACTGTTTCCAGCATAGAAATTTGATACTTTGCCATTTTCTTCACTTTTATGCTCCAAAAACGTCCAAAATGGCTTCTTTTCCAGAATTCACTCTCCAAGTACCTAAAATCACAAAAGGAACGATTTAGGGCGATATTTGATCAAATAAGTTCGGATTCGGGCTTAAATGACCCCCTAAAAATGGATCATTTTTCGCCTCATCAGTTCGCTAGGATTAGAAAGCCTACTAAACTAGGTCTAGAGGTGAGGGATGATTCTTTTTGTATTTTTTTTATTTTATGAAAGCAAGTAAAATCACGGGTTTTGAAAGAGTCGGCGGAATTAGTTGCTAGTCAACTAACCCAATTAACTACAGATGCAATCAAAATAAAATAAAAAGAAATGAAAATAAACAAATGTGGTGAAAACAATAATGAGAAAAGATGTGTTTACTTAGATTTCATTACTCCCTAGATATCTTTTACCGGTTGATTAGCTTGTTACAATTGCATGATGACGGGTTATATTCCTTAATACTAGTCGTAGGGCCGTGTACAATATTCCCTAACTCTATAAGCTCCTACTTCACTGCTATGTCGAGCCGACTAAAAGCTCCTAACATGGGATCACTAGAATTCACTTATGCATTAAATACACCCAAAAATCGTAGTACACCTACGATCATGTTTCTTAAGACGTTCAAGCAAGTTACCAATGGAAGTCTGCCAGTTTTCTTAAGCCTAACATCGAATACTCAACATCTAGGTT
The DNA here is from genome assembly GCA_030686995.1 of Artemisia argyi. Classification (NCBI taxonomy): domain Eukaryota; kingdom Viridiplantae; phylum Streptophyta; class Magnoliopsida; order Asterales; family Asteraceae; genus Artemisia; species Artemisia argyi. Next base: position 125,895,241 of record CM060691.1, read on the forward strand.
TCACTACATCTAAGCAAACACAATAAAAACCTAGCCTAGCATGTTAAAAGAAAGACAAGCATAAGATAGAATCACACAACACATAGACATATCGTATGATTATTGGAAAACTTATCTTCAATTAAGAATGGATGAAACAAGGGTTGAAACCCTTATTTTTACAAAAGATTCGTCTAGGGTTTAAGCTCTCCAAAAGTTCTCCTAATGTTCCACCAATGTTCCCCCCATTACAATGAAAAAATGGAAAAATATATATAGATAATACATCCTGACGGTGTCACGTTGTAGTTTCTGACGCCGTCAACTCGCCACCAAATTAAGGATCGTATTGCCTAGATCTAATCTTGACGCCGTCAAGAAGGAATTAAGCTCTGGGCCGTCACATACATTTTGACCCTGACGGCCTTGGTGACGCTGTCAGATCAATTGCACTAAAAATGTTTTGGGCCGTCATGTGTATTTTCCACTTCCACCTCTTTTGCCAAGCTTGACGCCGTCATGTGTGAAGTCTTGACGCCGTCAGGTACTGTTCCCAACAAGGATTTTGAGACTTTGCCGTTTTCTTCACTTTTATGCTCCAAAAACAACCAAAATGCTTCCTTTTCTAGATTTCTTCTCAAAAGTACCTAAAATGACAAAAGGAACAATTTAGGGCAGTAACTGATCAAATAATCACGAATTCGGGCTTAAATGACCCCTTAAAAGCGGTACATTTTTTGCCTTATCAAATACCCTTATACTTGAGATTTGCTTGTCCTCAAGCAAATGCGCTTTTATTCTAATCAAAATACAAGTTAGGGGTCATTTAACACTAATATAAAAGTAATTACAACAAATAATCGTTCCACTAAAAACCAAAAACAAGCACGGAGGTTATACACTAGCACCTCACAAATAGTGTTTAGATACTCACATCTCCCGGGTGTAATAAAGTATATATCACAATATGGAAATGGAAAACATCTCTCACTACCTGTCATCGCAAATAGATTACCATAGGCTTGGGAAAGGATCAAACCTCCACCACTTGGCGTAAGCACCTAGGATAAACTATCAAAGAGGTCTTTTAAAGGGTTATAACGTTAGGTGTAGGGATATGGAAAACACGGTTTTGTTGGATGAAGGCAATATTTACTGGTGTCGAGTTAATCATCTTGGTTAATTACATGTACAATATTGCGTTGCTAGGCCAAGACTCAACTCGACTTAAGCTAATCAAAATCTAACAAACTATGAAACAAATATAAAATGAAACGGGATGGTAGTCCGTATGTTGTTCTCTTTCTTTTTCTATTTTTTTTTTTCATATACTATTGCCCTACCATCCAAAATAATACATCATAGGGAAATTGCATTTCCCTTACACTTGAATTTTTATATACTTTACAATAAACTACTCTAATGACTTGAATCAAGATATCAAAACATTAGGAGTACTTTTTAAATATTAACGCACATACGGGGGTAATAAATTGATGTTCTTCCCCATTACTCCATATTACTAGTACTTTACCCATGAGTCCCAATCATCCCAAAACAATATGTACAAGATATGACTCGACTTAGCAACCATGTAATCAATTAGATAATTAACTAAGGGTTTAAACATGTAACAATAATGCACTAAAGATGAGTGCATACAAGGAAGCCTAAGGCGATTTGGTTGCACATTTGGGTGGATTGTAAACAAATTCTTCCTTTAAGTAAGATGCTTAAAGTTATAAATGCAAAGATAGACTCGGAGGGGTGTACTAGGGGTTTCGTGTACTAAAAATGAGTACAACGCTAAGGTGTAGGAAAAATTAATTGGCTTCGCTAGTCAAGTAATATGACTAAAATGGTCAAGTAATTATGATACGGGTTTAAACACAAGGGTGATCCTAATGCCTCTTATCATATAGTAAATCCTAACCACACGAATGTAGTCTCACTAGTGGTCTCAGGATGCATCACTAACGCAAGTTCTAGAATCTAAATACTACCGGTACACTCATAAGCACTAATAATGAATGTTTTTCCTATAAAATCTAAAAGCGAACCTAACATATTTAGGTGGAAAATTTTTTAAGTGGTACGTTTTTGTGCTAGTCATACAACTCCTATTCAAGAGACGCTTGTTAAGGCTAAAGTTTCACTCCTAAATATTGTAAAAAAATTTAAATTTGGCCCTAAAATTAACCTAGAAAGTATATCTCTTAGTTTTATTACACACCTACTATCAAACAAACAAACTCAAGTACAATTGTATCCTATAAGGTATCATCATTTACCCTCCTCTTACACTTAGGATGAACATTGTCCCCAATGTTCAATTAAAGGATGTAAAAGTAAAGCAGGTAAAAGAATGAAAACAAATACTCCCCTGATTTATTCGGTGTGGATAGTGTGTCAACAAGGTTAGATCTTCCTCCAAGAAAATAAAATTTGAAAGCTTCCCTCCAGAAATATAAATCATTTTCTTGTCATATATAACCTGTTAAACCTGAGAAAACAATCAAGGAAAACCTCGCATAAAATCGGCGGCAATCTATATATACTAAAAAATCCTAGAAAACAAATTAAGATATAATGCTTGTGGAATGAATATTTGCAGATTTCCTGGAGTTTATAAAACTAAAGAATCAACAAAAACTCCAAGACTCCAGTTTAAACAAAACTCGCAAAATTTTTCAGAATTTTAGTACCTGACGCCGTCAAAATGTTCCTGGAAAAATCTTATGTTAAGTTTCCGGAAAATTTCTGAAAAAACTTATGCCTTATTTCCTGGAAAATCCTGCAAAACATTATTATGACTCGATACAAGCATTTGACTCTAACAAATACTAATATACATGCTCATTTAGTATTGTAGTGGATCATGCGCATTTTCGTTCTTATAAATAAATTTTGATTTCCCTTACATTATGACTCGATACAAGCATTTGCCACTATAAGTCATGTTGAAAATCTTAAACTGACTAATAATGTTACTTTGTATGATCTTCTTGTTGTTCTTGGATATTGTGTGAGCCTGCTATCTGTTAATAAATTGATTAGAGATAGCAAAATGTTTGTTGGTTTTGATGAGGATACTTGTTATATTCAGGATTTGAAAAAGGAGGTTGTTCTAGGGACTGGTAGTCAGACTGAGGGTCTTTACCTATTTGACCTGAATTCTAGTAGTTCTGTTGGTAAGTGCAATCTTGTTATGTCTTATAATGTGTCTAAATTGGTTTAGCATAATAGATTAGGCCATCCTGCTGACCCTTTTTTAAATGTTCTTCAATCTGAGCTTGATATTTCTAAAAATTCTTCTATTTCTGTTTGTGAAACTTGTCATAGGGCAAAACAAACAAGGGAACCTTTTCCCTTGTCTGATCATAAGTCTAAGAATCTAGGTGAACTTGTTCATCTTGACTTATGGGGCCTTTACACAGTTGCTAGCAGAGAAGGATACAAATATTTTTTAACCATTGTGGATGACTATTCTAGGGCTGTGTGGGTTTACTTAGTGAAAACTGATGATGAAGTGTTTGATGTATTCTGTTCTTATATTCATCTAATATCAAATCAATTTGGAATTAAAATTAAAGTTGTTAGATCTGATAATGGTACTGAATTTGTTAACAAGAAAATGAGTCAAATGTTTTCTGATCTTGGTATAATACATCAAACTTCATGTGCCCATACTCCTCAGCAAAATGGGATTGCTGAAAGAAAACATAGACACCTTCTTAATGTTGCCAGGAGTCGTATATTTCAGGGGGGGGGGGGGGGGAATTCCATTAAGGTTTTGGTCTGATTGCATTCTAACTGATGTGTATCTTATAAACAGGCTGCCATCTTCTGTCTTAAAAGATAAATGTCCCTATGAGTTGATACATAATGTTAAACTTAATCTTTCCCAATTGAGGTCATTTGGTTGTCTATGTTTTGCTACTGTTTTAAATAATCATGATAAAATGTCTTTTAGGTCGGAAAAGTGTACTTTGATTGGGTATTCAACTACAAAAAAAGCTTATAAACTTTTAAGTTTGGATACTAGAAATGTTTTCTTTGCTAGAGATTTAAAGTTTTATGAAAATAGTTTTCCTCTTAAAATGAAAACTTGTGATACTGCTGATGCACATGGTGCAAGTGAAGCAGATCACTTGAAATTTTTGATAGTCAATGGTCTCAAAGTCCCAATGATGATGGGAGAGATTCACCAGTTGAGGATGGTAGTTTGTCTCACTTTCAAGATGCAACACATACTATAACAGATACTGCATAGATGCATCAAGAAAGTGAATATTCTGCAACCTATTTTGGTGACCAACACTGGTCTGAGGGCAGTCCCAATCTTGAAAATTCTGGTTCTGTATCAACTCAGCCAATAATAATAATAATAATGAAGATGTGCAGACACCTGTATTAAGAAGGTCAGATAGGGAGTCTATAACACCTATTAGATTTAATGATCATGTGATGCATTCTAAAGTTAGATATGGTATCGAAAAATATGTGAGTTATGCTGGTCTTGATAGAAATAACTTGTGTTTTGCTTCTACTTTGAATAAGTCTTGTGAACCTAAAAGTTATGAAAGAGCTGTTCAAGACCCTAATTGGAATGATGCTATGAATAGTGAAATTGAGGCTTTAAACAGAAATAACACATGGACTGAATGTGAATTACCTGCTGGTAGACATGCTATTGGTTATAAGTGGATATGGAAAATCAAATATAAGTCTACTGGTGATATTGATAGATATAAAGCCAGGCTGGTTGCTAAAGGTTTTAATCAAAGAGAAGGATTTGATTATGATGAAACCTTTAGTCCAGTGGTTAAAATGGTTACTGTTAGATGCTTGATTAGTATTGTTGTCAATATGAATAGGCCTTTATATCAGTTAGATGTTAACAATGCTTTTTTATATGGGGATCTTGATGAAGATGTCAATATGGTTTCACCTAAGGGGTTTAATGGAGGTGATGACTATAAAGTTTGTAAATTTAATAAGTCTCTTTATGGTCTTAAATAAGCACTAAGACAGTGAAATGCTAAACTCGCCACTGCTTTGAGTGAACATGGATTTGAACAAAGTAAATTGGATTATTCTTTGTATATTAAACAAAAATGTTATGTGTTTATGGCTTTGCTTGTCTATGTTGATGATATTGTTATCAATGGTAATGATGAAGTTGAAATCAAGAATTTGTTAGCCTCGCTATTTTATAAAGATAACGTCACACATGTGAAATGGACTAGATATGTAGCATGTTGTGTCCTTAGGGACTACTTTTGTAGATTAGGCAAACATGTAGTTTGATGAGCCTATAAATACCCCTCATGACTCTCCATGAGGGGTGTAGGAAACTGTGTGTAAAGTTTCACTTCATTTCATATTTATAAAACACATAGTTTCTCCACTTTTCTCTCTCTACTTTCTCTCTCTAGAATAATCATATATTACGATCAACCGCGACCTCCGGAACGTGTTTCTTGGTTATAACAAGTGGCATCAGAGCTAACCAGGGCGAATCGTGGTGTTTTGTGGTGAAAAAATGCATTTTTTGGTGATTTTTCTTGGAAAAAGTACGAGTTTATCGAGTTAGAAGTGGTGTTTATCGAGTTAGAAGTGGGTTTATCGAGTTAGGGTCAGCGAAATACACGGACTATCGAGTTTGACTGCTGTTTATCGTGTTAGCTTATCGAGTTTGTAACTCTTATCGAGTTACATATGTTTTGCTGAGTATGGCTGGATCAACCTTATCGTTTATCGAGTAAGGATTTCACTTGTGTTTACCTAAACGTAACTCTGCTGAAATTTCTCTAGGTTATCGAGTTAGGGTAACAGCTTATCGAGTAAGGTTCCTATCGAGTTACAAAACTCTACCGAGTTAGCAAAAACTTATCGAGTAAGCACCTTATCGAGTAACCTACACTTATCGAGTAAGGGGACATTTATCGAGTATGGGGACATTTATCGAGTATGGGAAGGGGTTACCGAGTAAGGAAGTTTTACCGAATAAGATGTTATCGAGTAAGCAAAAAAAAAAAATAGAGGAGACTAAACGTTCAATTTTTACGCGAAATTCAAATTTTGGTATAACGCTAAAAATTTTGGCCCGAAATTCAAATTTTTAGGCCAAAATTCAATTTTTTTCGGTAAAATTTGGTGTAAAAATTTTTAAAACTCAAAATTTTCTGGTAACCTTAGCATTGCATTTCATAGTGATTTCACCAAAAACACACCACGTATAGCTTAAAAGATCCTGATCAAGAATCACAATCAAATGACAACGGCTAGTATCATATTTTTGTGACTACGGAGTTTTTGTACGATATTGCTTATTTGGGTTTAAAGTTCATTTCAAGGGCATGTGTACTTATTTATCTCAAAGTCTAGGGGTGGATGGATGCATGACTTTCGGAGATGCTTGTTTAGGCAAACACTAGTAGAGATAGTGATTAAGACTTGGATTATCTAGTTATACCCGATGTAAGGAGTTACATTGTAGTACTTACGGGTTATAGCTATCACTTTAAAGAGTTACGTTGTAGTACTCAGTGTCGCACGAAGTTGTGGATAGTTCAAGAGGCAGAGATTTCATATACTGTTTGTACGTTTGAGTATATGGATCTACTTATGCTTAAAGGAGTTACGTTGTAGTGCTCAGTATAGGTTCTTAGTCACACAATCATACAAGATTAAGTCACATATCTAGGAGATGTTTACTTCATTTTCAAATTGGTTATATTGGGTTGTCTCCATACAGTGGTCATTTACTAGCTGGTTGGAATTTGAAGAGGTCGCTTATAGGTTGAAGATAAGAGATGAGATTGTAGAAAAAGAGAGTCATATCTTAGCGACATATATTCACAGAATGTGCTTCAAAAAGCTGTTATGGATTCTAAATTGCATCAAGTACAAGGTGATTATACGGCATGTACAATACATTATGATGATTCCGATACCTCGCAGCCATCAGGGAGGAGAAGAACATGCCATAAGAAGTAGTGTTTCGTCTTCAGTGATTGGATTGACCGAGAGAATTGTACTTAACATTGTGAATGGAGAAGTAGTGTGTGTACATAAGAGCTTATCACCAACTTGGATGCAATGTTATGTGAGTTATATTGTTGTGTTGCTCCCCGAACGACAACCATGGTCCTACACTTTTGAATCTACTTTATCCGCTGCGAGATGAAAGAAGAGTTATCGGTTCAGGAGGGAGCAGGTAAAAGAAATAAAGGCTCACTAGTTAGGAGGGAGTAATAACCTAACTAGACCATTACAATTGAAGTTCAAAGCCACAAAGACCTTTGCCGTCAGTACGCCGAGATCATCGGTAGAGAGAACTTCAAGTTTGCCTCAATATCTAGACTACAGAGACTCTGCGCTTCAACAACGTCAACATAGTTTACTATTGTTGTAATTTACATTGTTTATGTATTTATAGGTCTCATTATAACCATTCACGTGTGATGATATCTTGGAGGGAGATTGTTAGCCTCGCTATTTTATAAAGATAACGTCACACATGTGAAATGGACTAGATATGTAGCATGTTGTGTGCTTAGGGACTACTTATGTAGATAAGGCAAACATGTAGTGTGATGAGCCTATAAATACCCCTCATGACTCTCCATGAGGGGTGTGGGAAAGTATGTGTAAAGTTTCACTTCATTTCATATTTATAAAACACATAGTTTCTCCACCTTTCTCGCTCTACTTTCTCTCTCTAGAATATTCATGTATTACGATCAACCGCGACCTCCGGAACGTGTTTCTTAGTCATAACAAACTTTAAAAAGTTTTTGAGTACTAAGTTCATGATAAAAGATTTAGGTGAATTGAAGTATTTTCTTGGTATTGAAGTTTTGAGAAATAACAAAGGATTGTGTACGACTCAAAGAAAATATTGTCTTGAGTTATTACATGAGCATGGAATGTTAGCTTCTATACCTGTGGATACTCCTTTGCCTGAAAATACTATATTGAGTTGTGTTGAAACTGAAAGTGATAAGGTGTTGAAAAATATTACTAATTATCAGAAATTAGTTGGTAAATTGATTTACTTAACTAATACCAGGCCTGATATTAGTTATGATGTTCATTGTTTAAGTCAACACATGCATAGTCCTTTACAATCTCATCTTAAGGCTGCATTAAGAGTTTTGAAGTACTTGAAAGGTTCTCCAGGATCTGGTTTGCAATTTAATAAAGAATCTGACCTAAAGCTTAAAGCTTATTCTGATTATGATTGGGCAAAATGTCCTAAAACTTGAAAATCTGTTACTAGATTTTGTGTATTCTTGGGTAGCTCTATTATTTCTTGGAAAAGTAAGAAACAAGCTACTTTGTCTAAAAGTTCTGCAGAAGCTGAGTATAGAAGTCTTGCTTCTACTACTTGTGAAGTGATTTGGTTGAGAAATCTTTTGGATAGTCTTGGTCTTAAAATTTTGTTACCTGTGAATATATTTTGTGTTAATAGTGTTGCAATACAAATTGCTGCCAATCCCGTGTTTCATGAAAAAACAAAACATTTTAAATTGGATGTGCATTTGGATAGAGAAAAGGTCTCTGCAGGTATTATTAAAACTGTGAAAATTCATACTGATTTGCAGGTTGCTGATATTTTTACTAAGTGACAACATAGTTTGTTTTGAAAAAATCTTGGTATGTTTGATATGTTTGCAGGTACTAATAATGGAGCTAAGAGTAGCAGGCAAACTGTGAATGGAGATAGCATTCAAGGTGAAGACTTGTGAACTTGAGGAGGGGTGTTGAAGATATTGGTTTATAAGTTGAAGGACTTGTTATGACAAGTTTCAAAGTCTTCCAAGCTTTTATCATGTTTTGATTATCAAGTGACAAGTGAAGTTGACTTGAAGGAATTAAGTGGAAATATCAGTTATATAAGCTTAAGCCAATCCTGTGTTTCATGAAAAAAACAAAACATTTGAATTGGATGTTCATTTGGATAGAAAAAAGGTCTCTGCAGGTATTATTAAAACTGTGAAAATTCATACTGATTTGCAGGTTGCTGATATTTTTACTAAGTGTCTTGGTAAAAGACAACATAGTTTGTTTTGAAAAAATCTTGGTATGTTTGATATGTTTCCAGGTACTAATAATGGAGCTAAGAGTAGCAGGCAAATTGTGAATGGAGATAGCATTCAAGGTGAAGACTTGTGAACTTGAGGAGGGGTGTTGAAGATATTGGTTTATAAGTTGAAGGACTTGTTATGACAAGTTTCAAAGTCTTCCAAGCTTTTATCATGTTTTGATTATCAAGTGACAAGTGAAGTTGACTTGAAGGAATTAAGTGGAAATATCAGTTATATAAGCTTAAGCCGGATCTAGGGTTTCATAACTTCATATAGTCTTCATATTGTTCTCTCATTATTCTCTCAATATTGTTTTGTTGTCTCTTAGACTTTGTTAGTTTGATATCATTCTTGATATCTGCTAGTGTTGGTTAGTATTTGATATCAATCTCTTTGATTGATAGTTAGTCTGAGTATTGAGAGTTATTGTAGTGAGGTTCTTGTGGTGTCCTTCTGAAGGAGATCACATTTTTTATATTGTATTTGTTTTGGTAAGTACTCAGTTGGGACTTATCTTCTTAAACTATTAGTGATAATAAAATACAACAAAGGATGATTAGTTGGGTGTAATCGCGTATTGATCTGAGTTCTTTACCATTTTTACAAAAATACAGAAAGAAAAACGAACTTGTAACATTTAGTGAATCTCCATGATTAATATTTTATGAACAAGATAACAAATGGGAGCCACAAAAGATTTGATTGTAAGAGAAGGCAGTCAAATTAATGATTGTGTTGAATAGTTAAATATAAAGTTGATTTTTTTTTTCTGTTGAATTATGTAAGTGTCCATAACTTGCTAGTTTAGAAAACAATGACTTAATCCACCCTTATGTCAAGTATGATTATGGAATAGATTCTAAAAAATGAACATAAGGCCAGCTCATTAGGTTCATGAACACACCTCCCCTTCTTCCCTTTTAATCTTATTACTAATTTTCTATTCAATAAAATTATCATAGAGAATAATTAAGTAACATGGGAGCAATGGATATATATAACAAAAAACCTAAACATAATATTAGAAAATTTTGAGGCAAAGCTATGCATATCATCCTTCAATGATTATTGCATCAATTTTAAAATGTTTATAATGTTTTTTTATAATCTAGCACACCGTCAACTAACCTTTGGATTAATCAAAATTGCACAAACATGTGTTTTATATAATAAAGAAAATCAACAGCTATATTTGATAATAGCCGCCGTTCAAAAAAAAAAAAAAAAAAAAAAAAAAAAAAAACTATATTTGATAATACAGTAAGTAGTATAAACATACAATAAATATTTTGCATTGCGATGATCATACAAAAACATGTGGGGACGTACATATGTTGTTTCTTCATACATGAATCAGTTAGAGCGACAAGGAAATGTGGCGTCTCCGAACGAAGTTAAGCATGTTAATGCGAGTGTATATTTGAAATTTGGTCAGCAATGTAACGATTGTACGACAAATAATGGTGGTTTGTTAATATGTATATAGTGTCTTCTTCAAATAAAACATGTTCAACTCGGGACATTAATAGTACACATCAATGCATGTGATCCCACTAAATGATACCTCATAACTTAACCAGGGACGGAACCAGGACTAAGTATGATTGGGTGCATAAAAAAAATTGAATACTAATACTAGAAACATATTTCGATGGACCGGGTGCATTTAAGATAACTTTAGAAAAAATCGATATTTTTTACAAAAATCCATGAGGTGCCCGGGCACCCGCGGGAACCCCCTTGGCTCCGTCCCTGAACTTAACAGATTAATAAGAAGAAAAAAGTGTCATACCGTGATACAATCATGCAATCACAAGTCTATGAATTACAATCCATGAAAATCAATATTCAAAATGGTAGGACAAACTTATAAAATGACTTAAAATATTTGCACATGTACGACTTGTCGTCTTCAAATTCCTATGTAGCAACACACAAATCTCATGAACCAATATTTACATGAGATATAAGCATCCTTACTCTTTCAAGTTAATATACCGGATCATACACTCTTAGATTAATAAATACCCAATAAAGACTTTAGAATTTATATTTGTAAACACGAAGGTCTTACAAAACAAAATGAGGACGTCAACATAAAGAAATGAATATTTAACAAATTTTGTTTTGTTTATAAATTAGGTTAAATAAGCAATTAATTAAGTAACCAATTAAATATAAAAAGAAATAGGGAAGGTTCTCTGTAACATGGACATTCTAATTCTCTAGGTATCCTCTTAGGGATCAGTTAACAATTATTTTCCTTGTTTTATGATCTGGAATTAGGAAATAAAAAATGATTAAGATAGATTAAAGTAGAGATGTAGTATTAGCTTTTGGATTAAAATAAGGTTGTAATTGGGACACGTGTCGAATGGAGCTTAAATCGCGGTGAGAGTCACGTGAAGGAAAAAATATGTTTTGCTTACCACTACGAAGGAGAAACAGTTCGGTTCATCCAAATATCACGTGGCCAACTCACGCCGCGATGTGGTTGTCGTTGTCGATCATACACTAATTATTTTAGTTTTATGGAGTGATGTACTTTTTTGACAATTTTTTGATTATAGATCTTCTTAATCTATTTGTGTTTCAAGGTATATAACATGTAACTTGGTTAGAATAGACTTATGCTAGATTATTACTATTCAATAATAAGATGTACGTAAAGTTGGTTAGAAGTTCGTTGCTTTAACATGTTATATTGTTTTGACCAACGTATAGTTAATGATCGAGAAGTGGAAACTTTGAGATTTTAAAACAGGAAGTATGAATTGAAATCAAATAGTGATAATGTTTTATTGTTAGTCTAGGAGGGATCGGGATTGTGTTTTGTAAAATATATCGTCTATGCTTTGGTTACACGGCGGATAATTCATATTATGTTTGATAATTATTTGAAGGGTTAAGTCCATATAATAGAAAGATATTTTTTAAAATGTACAAATATCATACGTGAACTTTAAAAAATACCAATATCGTTACGTACTTTTAAAATTCGTCTCGATATCATACCTAGTTGACGTGACATGATTAGTCACCGTTTAAATTAATTATACAACATTGTTAATAATTTTATTAGTGACGTGAAGATTAATCTAAATGTTTATTATATCTTACTTATATTTTTTGTATATCATTACAAACACTTTATATGCACAAATATGAATCTGAATAATTACAAATAGATGAGATCAAGAAATTGAATGAAAAATCAGTCGGTATTCTTTCTTAATGATTATATGTTGTTTATCATTCATTTGAATGATTTTAATGACCAAAAAATTTCTCCTGTCATTCATTTGTTCAATAATTATTACTTTATAGTAAAACAAAGTTTCACTACATTATAAAAAACACACTTTCGGTCTAAAAAAGTTGCACTTCGAGTAGCACAAGTAAATGGTGAAACGAATTAAAGAAGTAAATGGTGAAACGAATTAAAGAATGTAACTAAATATACACTATACAATTATTAACAATGTAATGCGGACTTTGGCGTATTAAAAAAAGTTTGTGATGATAACAGAACGAATTTTAAAAGTACGTGTACGATACTGTTATTTTTAAAAATTCGCGTATGATAATTATATATTTTTGAAAGTATCTCTATTATATGAACTTAAACCTTAATTGAAAGACTTATTTGCTTACGTAGTAATTATCATTTAACGAATGATGTGTTTCGATAATCTATCACAAATATACTTTAGTAGTTTCACTTTAAGGCTGAATAGAGTGAATTTGTCAACCTCCAGCGAACGTCAACATCTATTTTCATCACACTATTACCATTCTTATCTCATAGTAGTTATGACATTCACCACTTTTAATAAAATGCACCAGCATCCCTTTTCTTTCTTCCCATCTTATGGTCGCCTCCACAAGAAAGCAAAGCGTGGTACCACAACAAAAAGTGGTTGCTTGAGTGTAGTAAGGACGCCTCGTGGTCCAAGACTCCAAGTCCCTTCTTGTGTGAAGCAGTGTCTTACTATGAGTCTATGACCAGTTTAGATAATATTTTTGAAGTTTCATTTCTTACATAGTTATCAACTTATAAGTATAGTTTTCTATTTTTAAGGTAGCAATCTACTATAATTGATAAGACCCCGGTGTCACCTTAATACTTCGATGCAAGGTTTGTGGCATCAATCACTCACGTGTTTTAGTTAAGATTGCATGAAAAGGCTCATATTGTTTTTGACCCAGAACGTACTTAACTACAGTAAGTTTCACACACATTTATTTACCCTAAATTTCATCTCATTTTTCAAATAGTTTTGTACTACATACACGTATCATCTACTCGATAGTGTCATAACTGCTGACCCAAATCAGACGGTACAGAAATTGTTGCATGATGTACATGTTTTTGTTTTTTGTTTGAATGCATGGCACTGTAATTTCACAGTAGTGATGTAAAATACTTCAGTGTAAGAATAACTCAGGCACGTGAGTGAGAGGATGAGACAGACAGTCACGTGTTCACTTGCTTCTCGCGTGTGGTCGGTCCCACTTAAAGTTTTTTTCCGTTTGTTTTTAATACGGCGCAACTAAACACCGTTACTGTTAACGTTAATTGAAACGGAGTTGACGTAAAATTTGTACTAGCAAACATCCAACGTGGTTACGGATGGTGTTATCCAACGTCTACTTGACAACGCATACATTAAAAAAAAAAATGTAATGTTGAAATGGTCTAGTCATGATTGCCACATCGTGGTGAAACTTTAATGTTTTTTTGTTTTCTTTTTTCCCTTTGGGTAAACCAAGAATAAAAATCTCGTTGGAGAAAAGATATATAACATATTTGATTTATTGGATTATAAACTTTTTTGTGACGCGATTGGAAAGATACACAAATAAATTAATCGATGATGTTGATTTGTTTGATTATAAAGATTTTGCTTACGCCATTGCGAATATACGGAATAGATTAATTGATGATGTTAAAAGAAAAAAAAAATTAAAAACTTTGAAATGTTCACGATAATCTTTTAAAAAATGTGGGTTTTACACGGTTTGATTCCGTGTGTAAATGAATTAAAACCCCGTGAATTAGTCAACGAAAAAAAATGCTAAATAAAAAATAAATAAATAAATAAGTGATCTTTTACGGAGTCCTAAGGTGGTAATTCAAGGGAAATTGCCATATGTATTTTAAGAAAATATCTTTATAACCAATCAGGGTAATTTAGTGTTAAAATAGCTTGCGACTATTATCCTAACATCTCTATGAAAAACGATTTGTGTGTCTAAAACAAGAACCTAAATATACACCTAAGAATTTGGTTGGTGCATTTGAAAAAGTGGTTGGTGTAAAAGTATGAGAGAGAATAAATGTATTACAAAATGCACCCAATTTTCAGAATTATATAAAAATAAGTATATTATACAACAAAAATAAGTATGGTATCATTTTCAAACCAAAATTCTATAAAAAAACATTAATGCTATTAAATGGTAGTCGTTAAAACACCCCTATATAAAAAAATACAAATTATCAAGCATTGTTTACAACTATTTAGACCACAAAGATAACTAAAAAAGTACTATTCAAAACATATAATTAATACACTGTTTAATTTACTCTCTTACTAAAATACACAACCATTTTACCGCAATGTACAATCAAATTAAGCTTCCTAAACATTAACCTTCTAAAACATAAATCTAAAATCCATTAGTCAAAATAAAAATAATAATAATAAAAAAAAAGAAACGAGACTTATACTAAATGATTCAACAGTAAAAAATCTCTACAACTAAAGTCAACAATAATCTTACAAATCCAAAATCCATAACAGACAATCAACATCTTACGTATTGTCCACATACACCCTTAAGCCATGAAATGAAAATAAAGAAAGAACCACAATCAACACAACACAATAACTACTCCTTATCAAACAATCGAGACCTAAAAATTACAAAGAAAGAACAATCTCAGTCTTCTCTTTAATACTCATAAATTTGACAAAATTTCACGATTAGTCACTCAACTCTTCCAAATTTGCGCGTTTGGTTCCAAAAAATAAATATTTGGCGTACGTGATACCTGCTTTTTCCAAAATCTGCGCGTTTGGTCCTTGGAACCCCATTTTGGCCTACGGACATTACTTTTCAACGTTAGTTGACTAGTCAACTGGTTTTTTTGTTATTTCACATTTTACTAATTGAATGGCTTGGTCTCTGAATATAAAACGACTATTACAACCCTATTGGATCACTTATTATTGTGCAAACCCGATCATCTTCCAACTGTTACTCTGCAACCCGATCATCTTCCAACTGTTACTCTGCAACCCGATCATTGTCACACACAAACAATCTCATACACACCGTGATTCTTGCAATGGCCAACAAAGATTAGAGCAATGTTACGTTGACTGAAGACATGAAGGATTATCTTTATGAAACCTATAAGGATAGCTGGAAGCTAGGAGATGAGGTGTCGGATGAAATGTTAGACACCTTATGGAACTATGCTATGGTGGAAGGTTAGCATATTGTTGCATTGTTCTTGTTTATAATTAAATTTAGACTTAATTATTTGAGTTGACCTTTTTTTGATCATCTGCCCCATCTTATTTTGACAGGTCTCAAAAAAGGACCCAGTGAGGAATTTCCAACCATTCAAGCTGTGTTGGGTCAGACCTCAAAACCCATGGAGGGAAAGCAAGCAGAGGTGAATAAAGGTATGCATTTTGGTATTTATTTAAAATGGCAAACAATGAGCATGAGTTTCGACCATTTTGATGTTGATTTACATTTTTGTTGTTGCCCTACTGAATGCCCTTTAGGTTAGTTTATGATTTGCCTAACTGAAACTGCGATTTGACTTTAGCAATTAAGGGACTTTACCCATATTGACTTTAGCAAGTCAAACATGCATGACGGAAAGTGCAAATTGTGTTTGACTTTAGCAATTAAAGGCCTTTGTATTTGACCTAATGAGTGGCCATTGTCCTGTGTAGCCCTTTAGGGGTGTTTGAATGTCTTAAAAGTTTGGTAGAAACAGAGTTAGCATATTGGTTGGATATATGTATCACATCTAATTTTTGTTAACCTACTAACTTGCAGATGAGCATAAGGAAAAGGTTGATGAAAGCAGGATTCAAAAGCTTGAGAAGAAGATACAAATCCTTGAGAAAAGGATGGAACCAATTGAGGCGATCTACTTTTACAGAGGAGATTGGCCTGAAAGGAAGCTACAATGGGGAATTGTGAGTGAAAAATCCAGTGAAGAAGTGGATGAGCACCATGAAAGGAAGATAAAATGGCTTGAAAAGAGGATCCTAAAACTTGAGTATGAGTGCTACTCGAAGGCAATGAAGGATGTTCCAAGTGAAGAGGAAGTTTCTAGTGAAGAGGATGAAGCTGCTCC
This sequence comes from Artemisia argyi, assembly GCA_030686995.1. Lineage (NCBI taxonomy): Eukaryota > Viridiplantae > Streptophyta > Magnoliopsida > Asterales > Asteraceae > Artemisia > Artemisia argyi. Next base: position 125,911,702 of record CM060691.1, read on the forward strand.
AATAAGATCCAGACCTTCCACTTCAACAGTTGCAGCTGCAATGGTAACTGAAGACAAAGTTGCTTAACATATCAAGAGGTCTGAAACGTTTCAAGTTGCTTCAACTTCAATTGCTACAGCTGCTCCAAAAATATCCAGAGGCAGACCTCCAAAAAGAGCCAGAGCTTCTAGTTCAACTGCTGCAGCCGCTCTCAAAAGACCCAGAGGCAGACCTCCTTCATCTTCAAAAACAGTTGGCCAAAGTAAAATAGCTCCATCATAAGCTCATTAAACTTCAACTCCAAGAGGCAAAAGGCCACCACCCATCACTGGAGTCACACTTGGCTTAAGTGCTCCTAATGCTACAAAGGTTGCCTCTGCAAGCTTTATGAGGAAGTACAATGCATGGTTTTGAATTTGATAATTCATGGTTGTTTAAATTATATGTTTACCAAACAATTTCATTTGTTGGTGTATGTGATTCATTGTGTTTTGGTGTGCAAAAACAATTTATCAATATATCAACAAACATGAGGTCTAAGTTATCGTGAGACAACTAGACGTAGAGAAATACGAGTAAACCTTTTAGAAAAAAGATTACCTCGCAAAACTCGTGAAAGTGATATTAAAATTGTGAGACCGGGAAGTGATTTCCCGGGTCGTACCCCAACGAGGTGTGAATGGAAAGCTTCGTGTAAGGTTGAGATTAGGAACTTGTATGTTTGGTTGGAAAAATTGTTTGGTTTTGTTTGTACGTTAATATAACGAAGATTGGAAATTAACAAACATAAATGAATTATAAACAACCTAAGGGGAAACAAAAGGCAATTTGTAAACTAGGGGAATCCTAAAATGCTACAGGAATCAAAATTAGTTATCGGGAAACCTAAATTACAATTAAACAAATAAACGCGACGTTTATTCTAAATAAACGTCAACGCGCAAATAAAAACGTGAAATTTTAGCTACGCAAGTCCTACGGGCCTACAAACAATTTTCTTATAATCCTAATGATAAAAGAAAATTTTAGAAAAAAAAGAAAATTAATTTTCAATTAAAAATCTATTTATTATGAATTAATTACTATTTTAATGAAATAAAATTAAAATAAATACTAACACTATTCTAAAAATTATGGGATTTTTCTGGAAATTCTATTAAGTTAAAAGGAACTTAGGAAAAATAAGAAACTTGAAATAAGTACTTGAATTAAGCAGAAATAAGCAGTTTGCTAGTTAATAAGCAAAACAAATGAAAACTTATATAAAAGAATTAAAGTGTATGACTATGATGAAAAAGACCCAAGGGCACAGTGGTGTTTGTGTTGTGTGTTATGTCTGTGTGAGGAGTGAGGTCCTGGGTTCGAATCCCAGGCCTTATTTTTTCTACAATTATTTTTTTTTTCTTTTTGTTCTTTCCTTGTTTACTGCTTCACGAACTTGGACACAAACACAAACAAACTTGCACTCTTGAAAACAGATTATAACAGTGACTTTTAAACAACTTGATTCAAATCAGATTCACAAATCAAAGATTTTTTCTTTGTTTTCAAAATTTGTTCAAGAGATTTTTTTTTTTCAAATAAGCTCAATGAGCCAAACAAGCTGAGCTTTAGCAACAACAATCACAACAATAATAAAAAGCTACAACTAAAACACCAGCATGATCAAAATCAACAACAAGATCAACAAGAACAATCAAGCAATAAGCAGTTTATAAATAAACTCAAATAAGCCAATAAGCTTACAAAAGCTTAAACAAACAAATGACCAGCAACAACAATAACTACAAACAATAACAACAATAACTACAAACAATAATGATATCAATAACAACAACAATTATAAAGAAGAAGCACAAATCAAACAAACTCAGTCTAACTGAGTTGCAATAGCATGCAGTCCTAGAGGGGTGATTGATGCCAAACCACCTAACTTATATTAACCAAATAATGGTCAACAAAGTCAAATAGCCTAGGTCAATACTCCGGGTAATATAAGGTATCACCAGGTCGTTAAGTCCCGTTGAAGTGTGAATTGTAACTTTAGCGTATTAGTGATCGGGTAATTATTCACAGAAAAGGGGTATGATCAAAATTATTTGGAAATTATTAACAAATATAGCTTAGGAAAGCTATGAGATTGATTACGGGAATTTAAATTACGAAGATTTGAGCTAAAAACTAAAAACGTACGTTTTAATTAAAAAACGTATACAGACGCACAAAACAAAAAGTACAACTGAAGGACTGGAGGGGTTAAAAGTGTAAAATTGATATTTTTTACAATTCTAATAATTAAAGAAAATTTTAAGAAAAATAAAAATTATTTTTACACTATTTAATTATTTGTTATTAATTAATTACTAATTATCTATTTAATACTAATTAAACTAATTAGAATTATTAAAAATACTAAAAAGACTTAGAAAATTAAGAAAAATTTTATAAATCTAATTAACCATCATGGGAATCCTAAAAAATTATAAAAAGTTAATTTTATGTATTTTTAAACTAGTTAACTAATTATTATTCTATTTATTAATTAATATCTAATTAAACTATTTAAATTATGAAAACTATTAAATGAACAGTAAAAATTCTAGGAAAATTTATAAAAATGTTTTAACTAAATTACAAGCTATAAAAAATATAAAAACTAGGTTATACTATATAAAATCTAATTATGCTATTTAATTGATTAATATTAATTAAAACTAAATTAAACTAAAATTAATTAGAAATAACACTAAAAGACAAAATAAAAATCTGGAAAAATTTGTAAAATTATTTTAACCTAAAATATAATTTCTAAAAATATAAAAGTGATATATTACTTAGAAATTAATTAAAAAGAAAATTAAATTGATAAATCCTATTAAATAGAAGCTATCACTATTTTTAAAATTGGTTTTTTGGATTTTTTCTTTTTCTAAACTGATAATAAACTAAATACAACTAATTTTAACAAAAACACTTTTGAATTAACCCAAGGAATAAGCACTTGGAGTGCTTATTATACCCACAGTTGACTTTTGTTGACTGTGGAGTGTTTTTAAGCTCAAATGAGGAATGTGGGGTCCACAATGGTCCAACTTGGTTTCTCTGAGTCTATTGAACAATAATAAGCAACTAACAAGCAACAAACAAGCCTGAATAAGCCAAAAGGGTCAAATAAGCACTTTAGCTTATTGTTGACTGAGGCAGTTATGGGACAGAGTCTAGGGGCCAAATTGGGTGGGGTCCACTATGGTAGGGGTCAAACAAAGGGTTCACCCTTACTCCCTGGTAGGAGGGGGGTTGTGTGGGACCAAAAACAAAGGGCCTAGACCACTGTATTGGCCTCAAACCACCACAAAAGATGGTGGTGTGAGGGTGGTCTGCTGAGACAGGGCAGATGTGTTGCCCTGCAAGTAACTTGGTGACTATGTGGGACCCAGTAAACAAATTCTATAAAATCCTAGAAAATTTGCAAAAATCAACAAAGTGGTAGATATTAATCCTGCAAAAACTCAGACTCTAAAACCTAGTACCCATCAAATTACACACCTCCAAAGTTTGATCAAAATCTGAGAACTCACAATTTGACTTTTCAAGAAATTACAAGGTTTGACTTTAGTGAACTTTGGCTTAATCTAACCTACTGAAAACATGTTTGTAAGTTAAATTAGAGTTGAATTATGTTCAATAACAAGCTTATCTGATGAAATGAAAAGATTTGGGACTCAAAATCCACCACAGTTAACTGTGGTGGTGTAAACTTTGTAATTTTGACTTTTGCAATCTTTTGTGCCAAATCACTTGTTCCCCTGAGCTTTTAAATACCCATACAACTGATAGAAACTAATAGATGCACAATTACACAGCTAGAACACACCAAACAAGATACAACCAAACACCCTTTTAAAAGCAGTTAATGAAGAGATTTCAGCTTAAGCATATATAAATCACAAACAAATGGTCACAACTAATTTATAAACTAATACTAAACTGCAACAAACTTGAATAAACAGTCTAGGCTACTTAATGAGTAAAGATGAAAGAGTTTTTAGCTTACAAAGCCTTCCAAGCTACTGAGTAAGAACCAAAGGACCAAACCAATCAATCCTATGCCCTCCCATGAGGTACCTAACCCACAGCCTTCCTTGATTCACTGTGCTCCTTGCTCATACAGTAAATGATCACCAACTTTTTATTTAATTTTGATTTTTCTTGATTTTTTATAAATATTGAAAATTGAGCTAAGAGCTGATCAAACAAGTGTGTTAAGTTAATAAACCCTTGTTGCTGAGTTTGTATTAGCTTATGAATCCAATAAACACAAATTAGAAACTTAACTTAGAACTTGATAAATTTAAATGAGACTTTGAAAAATGGAAATGAGAATTAAACTTCAAACTGAGCTTGCATTGATAAAAAACAGTTACATTACATTGAAAATAAACTAAAATTACAATGAAACTAAGAAAAGCTACACACTAGAGCTTCTATGAGCTTTTTCTTTATATAACGAACAAGAAAAACTAACTAAGCCTTCCACATAGGCTCTTTTTGAATTCTGAGAGCCCCACAGCCTTTGCTTTGACCTTCTGACCAAATCCCAACCGTCTAATTATGCTTGATATGATCTGAGCCCTAGATTGCCATTTTGGCGCCAAAATCACTTCGGGCAATCTGAGTGGTGTTGGTGAGGGGATTTGGGGATGCATTTATGGTGGTGGAGTTGGTGGGTGAGGTTATTAATTGTGGGGGGTAAAGTGGGTGAAAAGGTGAGGAGGGGGGAGGTGATTGTCGCCCTGGTTTTGGGGGATTTTGTTGGGGGAGAAGGCGGTCAAAGGTCTGGTTTGACCCGCGTTGACCTGGGTTGACCGGAGTGTTAACAAAAGATGGACTGGGCCTGGTGGGCTTGGGGAGCAGCTGGGCTAGGGGTGTTTGTTTGGGTTTGGTTTTGGCTGGTTAAAAACAAAAGGGTCCGGATGGATAAGTTAAATGCACAAGGACCATTTTTGTAATTTTGCCAAACTTGAGGACTGAAGTTGTAACTTTTCCCAATTTACACCAAGGACCAAATTTGATATAATTCCAAAGTTCCAAGATTATTTTTCCATTTTTCAAACTTTAAAATTTCCCAGGGACCATTTATGCCATATTTGGAATTTTAGGGACTAATTATGTAATTTATGAAAACTTGCAACCCAATTATAATATTTTGACTTTATTTGACTTTTAAGACCTTGGGTTGACTTTTCCTTAAAAATAAATGCATAGGGACTAAAGTTGACAAGTTTTGAAACTTGGGGGACTGAAACTGCCAATACTGCAAACTTTGTACGTTTTTTCTTTGTTTTTGCACATTTTGCTTTTAAAACACATAAAACACAATCCCTGGGATAATTTAAGTATTTTGATATTTTTTTGATTGTTTTTGTGCGTTTTGGCAGTTTAAATATATCAAAAACGATGAGTGTTTGAGCACTCATCAATCCCCCACACTGAACTATTGCTAGTCCCTAGCAATCTTTTTTAGAAAACTTGATGGATTTTAAACTCTTTACCAAAAGCCATCACTTCTGGAGTAGCCAGGTGTAAGAACTGTGGCACACCTGATAACCGTGTGATTTTGAGCAAACCACCAGCTTTCAACGGATTTGTTAAGTCTTTACCAGGAGCCGTTTGCTCCTGGACTAGCCAGCATCTTGATGGACCTAGTCGACATCTTGGTGAGCTAATTACCAATTATGGATTTTCCACGGCCTTTACCACAAGCCATAATCTTGCGGGCTAGCCAACTCATTTGTTTTCGGGGAGTTGATGAACCATACAATTTTGGGCAAATTGCCAGCCGTCAACGGATTTGATTTATCTTTACCAAGAGCCGTTTGCTCCTGGATTAGCCAATCCCTTTTGTCGCTTAGACAAGGCGGACTGATTACCATAAAAATTTTGAAATAAAGTGAAAAATTTTTGAAAATTTTGGCCAAAAACGGGGGTACTTGAAAGATATTTTGATAAAATTCGATAGAATTTCCCCCCATACTTAGAAATGAATATTGTCCTCAATATTCAAAGTCCCGGTGATTATGCCGAAGCTATGAACGTAAAAAGCCAAGATTCGAATCTAACTGCGGACATACCAATTTTCACTTTATTTCTATATATATACAACTTTTTTTTTTTTTTTTTTTTTTTTTTTTTTTTTTTTTTTTTTTTTTTTTTTAAGACTTATATACATATATACATTTTTTCAAACAGCGGGGGTTGGCCATTCCCCCACACTCGGTGGTAGAAAATAGAAAGAATCAGAGATACGGGTGAAAACCCGTATTGTTGCTAGTTTTTGGTCATTGAGTCGCTAGCTTGACTCTATCCCCGAATTCAATTGTCCTTGGGGAAAGTTTGGAGATCCGGGACGACCATGGATGGTACGTCCTCTCCAAAGTAGTGCTTTAACCGATGTCCATTCACTTTGAAGTTAGGACCGTCATTTTGAGATAATTCGACGGTGCCATAAGGATAGACTTTTGCGATAGTGAATGGACCGGTCCATCGGGTTTTGAGCTTTCCCGAGAAGATCTTGAGTCTAGAATTAAAAAGAAGGACTCGATCACCAACGTTGAAAACGCGGTTTTTGATTTTTGAGTCATGAATCTTCTTTGTCTTTTCTTTATAGATCAAAGAGTTCTCGTAAGCTTGATCACGAAGTTCGTTTAATTCATTTAGCTGAACTTTTCTATGATCACCCGCCGTTTTGAGGTCGAAATTGGCATGCTTAAGAGCCCAATAGGCTTTGTGTTCAAGCTCGATCGGAAGATGGCACGCTTTCCCGTACACAAGTTTATAAGGCGTACACCCAATGGGTGTTTTGTAAGCCGTACGGAAAGCCCAAAGTGCATCATCTAATTTGTCCGACCACGATGCACGATTTTCACCTACAGTTCTTTCCAAGATTCTCTTGATGCCCCGATTGGACACTTCGACTTGTCCACTCGTTTGAGGGTGGTACGCAGTGGAAAGACGGTGAGTCACACCGTACTTTTGCATGACTTTGTCAAATTTGTCATTACAGAAGTGCGTACCACGATCACTAATAATAGCACGTGGAGTTCCGAATCGGGCAAAGAGAGCTTTTAAAAATTTCACAACTACCCGGGCATCATTTGTGGGTAAAGCTTTTGCTTCAACCCATTTTGACAAGTAGTCAACTGCCACGAGTATGTATTTGTTGCCGTGAGAGGATGGAAATGGCCCCATAAAGTCGATGCCCCAGATATCAAAGATTTCACAAACTTGAATTGCATTCTGAGGCATTTCATTTCTTTGTGAAATATTCCCGTGACGCTGACAAGCGTCACAGGATTTGACCAATTCTTGGGCATCCTTGTAGATTGAGGGCCAATAAAAGCCGGAATCAAACACCTTTTTGGCGGTGTAGTTGGGATTGTGGTGGCCCCCCGTGGGACCAACATGGCAAGCCTTTAAAATTTCAGCGGCTTCCTGACCATACACACATCGCCGGATGACTTGATCCGCGCATATCTTGAACAAGTAGGGGTCGTCCCAAAAGTAATGTTTTACGTCTTTGAAAAATTTATTTTTTTGTTGGGATGACATTCCTTTCACAATGAAGTTACCCGCAAGATAGTTTGCAAAATCGGCAAACCATGGGGTAATCGAGTCTCCACGAAATGAAACCGCATTGAGGGTTTCGAGAGGAAATGTTTCATTTATTTCCTTTTTCTCGAAATCATTTTGGTGAGGGTTTTCAAGACGGGAGAGATGATCAGCAGCTAGGTTCTCAGCTCCTTTTTTATCACGAATAATGATATCAAATTCCTGAAGGAGGAGAACCCATCGGAGGAGTCTCGGCTTTACATCCTGTTTTGCAAATAGATATTTCAAAGCCGAATGATCCGTATACACTATGCTTTTAGTCAGAATCAAGTATGGCCGGAATTTTTCAAAAGCATACACCACAGCTAATAATTCCTTTTCGGTGGTAGTGTAATGACTTTGTGCCTCGGTCATAGTCTTGCTGGCATAGTGTATAGGCTGAAAATGTTTTGTTTTGCGTTGCCCCAAGACTGCCCCTATAGCATAATCACTAGCATCACACATGAGCTCGAAGGGCAAGTCCCAATCGGGGGCAACAAGAATCGGTGCCTCGGTAAGCCTTTTCTTTAATGTTTCAAAGGCTTCGATGCACTCAGGGGAGAAGATAAAAGGAGCATCCTTCTCGAGGAGATGGGTCATAGGCCGGGCGATTTTAGAAAAATCTTGAATAAACCTACGGTAGAAACCGGCGTGACCCAAAAAGCTCCTAACACCTTTCACAGTCGTGGGATGAGGCAATTTTGCAATGACGTCCACTTTGGCACGGTCAACCTCAATCCCGTTTTTTGAAATTTTATGGCCGAGGACAATGCCCTCTTTGACCATAAAGTGACTCTTCTCCCAATTTAGACACAACTTTGTGTCTTCACAACGTTTTAGCATATTGTCTAAATGGGAGAGGCATGTCTGAAACGAATCCCCAATGACCGAGAAATCGTCCATAAAGACCTCCATACTCTTCCCGATCATGTCGGAAAAGATGGCCATCATACATAATCAATGCAGGTTCCATAGGGGCACGTGAAAGTGGTCTTTTCTTGGTCTTGCGGGTCAATGGGAATCTGAAAGTAACCCGAGAAACCATCGAGGAAGCAATAGTACTCATTCCCCGCTAATCTCTCGAGCATCTGATCCATAAAAGGCAGAGGAAAATGATCCTTACGGGTGGCGTCATTCAATTTACGATAATGAATGCAGACGCGCCAACCCGTAACCAAACGAGTTGGAATTAACTCATTCTCCTCATTTGTGACAACGGTAATGCCACCCTTTTTTGGAACACAATGGATTGGGCTGACCCAAGGACTGTCCGAGATAGGGTAAATCAATCCGGCATCAAGAAGTTTTAAAACCTCCTATTTGATAACCTCGTGAATTTTTGGATTCACCCTTCTTTGTTGTTGGACTGCAGGTTTGAAGTCGTCTTCCATTAAAATCTTATGAGTACAAAACTCAGGGTCAATGCCCTTGATATCTGAGAGACGCCAAGCAATTGCTTGTTTATGAGACTTCAAAACCTTGATAAGAGCAGCCTTTTCCTCATCACTTAAGTCTTTGGCAATTATGACGGGTAATTTATCATTACCCTCCAGAAATGCATATTCAAGATGAGGCGGCAAGTCCTTAAGTTCAACCTCGGGGAAGTCATCAGTTTTCTCAACATTTTTTACCTCCTCTTTATGAAGTTGTTGTGGTAGAACAGGAAGATGAGAGGGATCCTCGTTTAACAATTTTTCAAGCAGGAGGATATCCCTCTCGAGGTCGATCTCTTGGTTATCGACTCCATCGGGAATCGAGTCACTTTTGAGAAACGCCTCCATTTCTTCTAAGATGAAGTCACTTCCCTCAAACGGAGTGAGGGAAGGAGAAGAATTGGCTATGATGGGATGAGAAGATTGAGTGAGATTTTCACTCGAAGAATCATCAATGAAACCTAATATCTCTTGAGCATACTCCTCAGCAGCAACATCGATGACATCTATTTTGTTCACCGATTCACAATCATAATTGGAGGAGTATCTCGATGTTTGATTTAGGTTGAAGGTAATAGCTTCCGTCCCAACACGTAATGTGATCTCATGCTCGAATACATCGATAAGAGCGCGCCCAGTTCTGAGGAAACCCCGCCCAAGAATGAGAGGGACCCTAGAATCGGCATCAAAGTCAACAATCACAAAATCTGCCGGAAAATGGAACTTTCCCACTCTAACAAATACGTCCTCGGCAATGCCAATGGGACGAGAAATCGAGCGATCGGCAAGCTCTAAAGTCATGCACGTGGGAGTGAGTTCGGGAAGAGAAAGTTTCTTCCACACAGAATATGGCATCAGGTTGATGCTAGCACCTAGATCGGCCAGGGCGAAGCAATCAACCATACCCGGGAAAGTACAAGGAATGAGAAATTTCCCGGGATCTCCAAGCTTTTCAGGAAGCTTTTTCAAAAGAACCGCAGAGCAGTTCTCATTCAGAGGAGTTCTTGCCATCTCAAATAATTTTTCTTTATTACTCAACAGGTTTTTGATTGTCGATGCAAATTTGGGCATCAAGAGAATAGCATCCGCGAAGCTGATATCGAAATGCAAATCTTGGAAGATTTGGAAAAATTTATCCATCTGGTGATTAGCTTTTTCGCGGAGCTTTTGTTCACTGAGACGTGAAGGATATGGAATAGAAGTTTTGGATTTTGGGTTGCCCACTGGAGTTTCTGGTGGTTCAAAGACAACTCCAGGCTTACATCTGGTTTCAGGAATAACCTGAGGTTGGACGTGTGCTGTACTTCGTGGGCTAGGAATTTGCACCTTGTCCTTTGTCACCTCAGGCTCACGATTCACTACCTTTGGAGGGGAGGAAGAAGAGGTAGTAGGAATCGCGGGTTCATCATATGAAGCACCACTTCGTGTTGTGATCGCCTTAGCATCGCCCCTCGGGTTAGCGATCGTGTTGCTCGGTAAAGTAGTACCTGAGCCCGAGGGTCGATCATTTAAAGACTTCTTGATATCAGAAATCTGGCTGACCAGCAACTTGTTCAACTCTTCTTGGGACTTCATGAATTGCTTCAACAATTCATCGGATGAAGGCCCAGTTGGAACAATAGCTTGATTCGGATTAGGAATATTTGGAGCTCGATTGTTCGGGTTGGGGCCTTGATTGAAATTTCCTTGGTTTTGATGATGGAAATTCCCTTGATTCTGGTGATTGTTTCCATGAAAATTCCCGGGGTTGAAACTACCCTGACCTTGGTTCCGGTTAAAGTTTCCTTGATGTTGGAAACTTTGGTTTTGAAAACCTTGGTTTTGATTTTGAAAACCGTGACCCTGATTGAAATTATTTTGGTTTTGATAACCTTGGTTCACTCTATTTTGGTTTTGGCCACGGTTTTGGACATTATGGTTTTGATGAAAACCGGGAGGTCCAGGATAATGGTGAGGACGATAGTTCGGGTCCATAGGAGGGCGGTATTGATTGCCTCCTTGATTTTGGGACCCGACGACAGCATTAGCTTCATATGGAGTACCATCAGTAGCTGTGCAATTGTAGTAGGCATGCGGCCCACCACAAGTCACACAGACTTCCACTTTTTTAACCTCAGCATGGGGAGGATGTTGTGGAAATGAGACTTTCTTTGTTTGGGCGAGAACCAAAGCTTGGATCGCTTCAGTGAGCTTGTCAAGTTTAGCATCCGTGCTAGATTGACCCACAGAAGATGAAGTAGAAGGACCCGCATTGATTTGAGAAACAATCGGTTTGCTTCGTGTAGAGCGGACCTTGGACTTGTTTTCTATGATTTGCAAAGCTTCTTTTGTGGTTCTACTCTGTTAGGTCACCATTTATGTAAACACAAGTATGATTGATAAAGAAATAAGATGAGAATGAGAGGTGGTTGATTATGAGATAATATGAAAGGTGAGAGTGCAAGAGTTTCCTTAAGATAATCAAATAACCAACAAAATAAAATGTAACATAAGGTTTCTATTTATAAGGGAGGAGCTAGGGTAACACTCCCTTCCTCCCTTATCCTTTCATACGTGGGCTTTCAAGGCCTTATGGGCTTTTACATGTTGCCCATTAACTAAACAATAATCATAAACAATACTTAAGCAACCTATTACAAAATGTAATGACCGAGACTTGACTAAATACTAAAGTATGATCCCAACAATCTCCCCCTAAGGGTCGGTCATCACGGTTGCTCGACGTCTTCATCTTTGTCGTTCACTTGTGATATGTAAAACTCTAGACGTCTTCAAAATTGGTTGAATGATAATGAATATACTTTGCTCTTTGTCTTTGTTCTTTTGGCGCCGCTGCCGGGGAGGTTGTGCGCGTTTATCTAAACGGTTTTTCTGATTAGTGTCTTTGGAATTCGTTCCATTGTACATTTATCCATCCTTGTTCATATTTTCATAAAAACAAAAACACAAAAAGATTTTCCTTCTCATTTGTACAAAATGTTTATCCAAAAAGCCAAAAACATTCACCTTTACCCTCTCACATCTTTGATTCTCATTTCCTTACCCTCTATACACGTTTGATTCTTTCTATGTCTCATCCACACTTTCTGGTTTGCCAGTGGTGTGGTAGTTCTCATAATGGTGGTAATTGCCCCGGTTGTGGCATGGTAGAGTCAGGAAACGGGTCTGTCTATAACCAAGATCCCTATTCTTACCATGACACCACTGATTCATTCCACCAGCTACCACACCATGATACTCAGCAGTTTTACTGTTGTGAGTACTGTGGTGGTTCGCACTACAGTTCTGATTGTCAATCAGAAAACACGCTTGTCTATGAGCAGTTTCCTGATAACAATTATGACACAAGCACATACGACTCACAGCCACATCAGTTTTACTGTTGTGAGTATTGTGGAGGTCCACACACTAGCTCTGATTGTCAAACGGGGAATCCGTTTCCTTGCAACAATTACGACTATTCGTATTCAGACCCACCTCCACAATACCAGATGTCCCAAGCAACTCCTCTTGTTACTGAGCAAGACATTTTACTTAAGGTTCTTGATATTTTAAAAGAACTCAAGGAGGAGTTAGCCACTTCATCGTTTCAAAGCTCTCGTGAGAAATCCATGGCAGAATTACTTGCTGAAGAACGAGCAGCTAGAAACGAAAAGAGCATGGAAGAATTGCTTGCTGAGCAAAGAGCGGCTAAAATACGTGCCAATCTTCGCTATGCTGCTCTTCATAATGACGATGATGATGAGGATTCTATTCAAATGAAAGAATATTACAAAGATTCATCCAGTTCATCAGTTGAGATTCCTTCCGTGAAAGCACAGGGAGATAAGAGTATGCAAGAATTGCTAGCAGAAGAACACATGAAAAACATAGAATCTATGTGTGCTAGTCTTTTGTATCTCCCTCAGTCTGCTATTATCACACCCGAGGTTCACACTCACTCTCCGATCATGGGGGATGAGCATCTTAGCACTGTTCCTGATAAGGAATCGGACGAATTAATAAAGTCTAGTGTTGAGATCCTTGTCCCAATCCCAGGAGAGTCACAGGGAACTTTGGATCATGTATGTGATATTCCTTCACCTCTTGAGTGTTCAAATGATCATTTTGAGACTTTCTCAGATTTTAGCGATGATTGTATATCTCATGGAGACATTGAGTATATCGAGGCACCACTGCCTCATTCTGATGTTGATCCTCTTCTTGAGGAGTTCGCTGATAAACTTGCTCACATCGATCCACTTTCATTGGAAAGTGATGATGGTCTCCTTGATTTCCAAGCCGATCTGGGAGAAATTGAAAGTCTCCTATATCATGATCCGTCACTCACTTCTTATCCCGACAATCCAATAGAGAATAATATTCACTTTGTTCCCGAAACATTCAATACCACTCTCACCAATCCTCTATTTGAATTCGATTCTGAATTCACCTTGATTTCTGATAATCCGCTCTTTGGTACTCAGATTGAGGATTGTGATGAGTCTATTCCGGAACATGAGTTCCCTGATTCACATCCTGTGAATGATTCTCTTCATGAGGAGTTCTCCGGTGAACTCGCTCATCAGTTTGATTGCCCGGGGGGAGATACTCTCAATCAAAATTGGTTGAATGATAATGAATATACTTTGCTCAAAATTGGTCAACAAAGTCAAACAGCTCAGAGTCAATGCTCCGCGGAAGTATAAGGTTTCCCCGGGTCGTATGTCCCGACGAGGTGTGAATTGTAAACAAACGGTTATTTGATCGGGTGAATTTGGATGAGAAAGGGGCTTGTGTGTGATTAAGCTAAGGAATATACGAAGAAATAGCTTAAATAAGCTATATAAACAAGACGGGAAAATTTGAAAAACCAGAAACGATAAAAACCTAAAAACGCGTACGTTACGTTTAAATAAAACGTAGACGTACAAAATAAAACGTGAAATCTGAATTCTGAAAACACCCAGGGGGTGAAAATGAACTTTTTACAAATTAAAAGATAAAAGAAAATTTAAAATGAAAATAAAGTTATTAAAATGATTATTTTAATATTTAAACACTAATTAATTACTTAAAACTATTTTAAATCTAATTTAAAATAAACTAAAATTAATAAAGGTTACAAAATAAACTAAGAATTTACAAAAATATTTTCTAAACCTTAAAAAGAACTTGAAGAAAGTATAAAAAAAAAATAAAAAAAAATATTTTTGTCTTTTTGTGATTTTCTATTAATTAATTACTTATTAATTACTAATTACTAATTAAACTATTTAAATTAAGAAAATTACTAAATGAACTAAGAATTTACAAAAATATTTTCTAAACCTTAAAAAGAACTTGAAGAAAGTATAAAAAAAAATAAAAAAAAATATTTTTGTCTTTTTGTGATTTTCTATTAATTAATTACTTATTAATTACTAATTACTAATTAAACTATTTAAATTAAGAAAATTACTAAATGAACAGTAAAAATTCTAAGAAAATTTCTAAAATTACTTTATAATATATAAAAGCTATAAAAAATATAAAAACTAGATTTTACCTTATAAAAACTAATTATGCTATTTTAAAGTTAATATTAATTAATAATTAATAAAACTAATATTAATTCTAATAAATACTAAATAACCAAATAAAAATCTGAAAAATTTATTATAAATACTTTAATATATGAGTAATTTAATAAAAATATAAAAAAGCTAAGTACTTAATTAAAATTTAAAAATGAAAATTAAAATTAAATTATATTAAATAGAAACTATCACTTAAAATTAACTTGATTTTTCTTGATTTTTATTTTACAAACTTATTAAATACCTAAAAACAAACAACTTTTATGAAAACAACTTTTTTGAAAATAAAAAATAAGCAAAATATAAGCTTAAAAGGTTAACAGTTGACCAAAGTTGACCAATGGGTAAAATAAGCTAGAATGACCACAAGTGGGACCCACAATAGCTAAATCTTGTTCAAGTGAGTGTATTAGACAAGTATAAGCCAGAAAAAGCAAAGGTGGACCACTCAATAAGCAATAAGCACAAAATAAGCAATCCAATAATTTCCTAACTGCTCAGAAATGGGACAACATTGAGGCCTTGATCTAGGTGGGGTCCACAGGCCTAAGGGTCAAATCTTTGGTCAAACTATGGTGCCTACCAGGGGGAGGGTTGAATGGTGCAAGGTGGGGGGTTGTGGGACCCACTGGGTGGTCAAAAAACCACCACCAAGTGGTGGTGGTGGTGGTGTCTGCTGATGCAGAACAGACAAACACCCCTGCAGCCTACTTTGGGGCTGTGTGGGGACCACAAGTAAAATCACAAAAATGCAAGGAGGGGGGAAACCTAAAGCTGAGGTGGTAGGGAACAAACACAAACAAGTTTCAAGCTTAAATCTACAACACAAAAATCAAAACAAATGCCTCAACTTTTGAAAAAAAACTGAAAATGCAACTTTGACTTTTTTATGTAAACCTAAACTTTGACTAATATGAACGTTGGATCATTCTAACAGGCCAAATAAGTTGTAATGTGTTCATGTAAGACCAAATTAAGATTAATGCAACAAGTTTAGACCAAATGGGTGAGTTTGGGTTGTCCACTGACCCACAGTGGACTGTTGGGTGGTTTGGAATGAGATTTGACTTTTGGCAATTAGAAACTTGATTTTAAAGATTTACTTAACCTAATATTGACTAATGTAATATACCAACAACAAAACAACAACACAACAACAACAAGATCACCCTGAAAATCCTTAATCCAAACACCCCTTTTGTAACAGTTTTGAAGAAATTTCAAAGCAAATTAACAAAGTAACACACGAAACTGAAAACTTAGTCCATACTAACATCTTATGAGCTCAAAACACTGAATTTTAATGAAGTTAAGTAATGCATACCTATGCTACAGTAAAAATAGAAAACTTGAGAGTTTGCTTACAAAAGGATCAAGTTTGCTCAGAACCAAGAACCATGAACCAACACCTGTCCTATTTCCTCCCTTGAGGATCTAAACCATCTTCAGTTCACAATTAACCACTGTTGCAGCTTCTTCTTCAATCTTTTTCACTTTTTTTTTTTTTTTTTTTTTTTTTCATCTAATTTTTTTTTGTAATTTTGAGTAATTTTGAGTTTTTAAATTAAACTGACTTAAATTCTTATATAAGCTTAAGGAAACTTTGTAATGAGCTTATGAAAGCTTGTAGAACAATGATTAACCACTTTTAACAACCTTTATGCTAAAATGAGATTTTCATAGAACTTGAACATAAATTGCACTTGGAATTGAAATTAAAGACTGAAACAGGTTTTTGATACACTGAATCACCTAATACAACATTTATAAGCTAAGTATTACACTTGAAAAGGAAATATTCATTAATACGACATTAAAATTACACTAACTATATTAATACTACTCTACTACTAAAACTAACTATTTTTCTTCTCTCTTTTCTTTTCTTTTATAGCCCTGGAGACTTCATTTGACTTTCCCACCATCATCTGAGCCGTAGGATAGCTTCTTTTGATCCAAGCCGTTTAAACACCTTTTGGCGGGAAAAGGAAAAGTGGGCAGTTGAGTGGGTTTGGTGGGATAATAAATGAGGAGGGGGGAAAGGTGAGGGGTGGTTGAGTGTTTGGTGAGTGATTGGAGAGGAGGGGGGGACATGGACCTAGAAATTAGGGAGTGTTAATGGTGGTGAACAGTGGTACGGGGGGTGAGGTTAGGGGTGAGTTGACTGGGTCAACGCCCAGGTTGGGTTATCTGTTTAGGGGATGGGCTTGTGATGGGCTTGGTGGGTTGGTAACTGGATCAGGATCATGGATTGGGTAAAAGGGGTGTTTGTTTGGTTTTATTTTTATTAAAATGGTCCATTTGGTTAATAGAAAACAACAAGGACCAATTTGCAATTAATCCAAACTTAGGGACTGAAGTTGCATCTTTCCAAAGTTATCACAAAAGTACCATTTCTGCCAATATATAATTTCATAAGGACCCTTGTTGTTTATTCTCCGAAATAAAATCACCCGAGGACTAAAATTGCCATTTTCCAAAGTGTAGGGACCAAATGTGTATTTTTCCCAAAGTTTTCATCCAGGGATCAAATGTGATAACTTTTGATTTTCTAAGGCCCAAAAATGACTTTTCTTCCAAAATTTTCCACCAGGGACCAAATCTGCCAAAATCTGAAACTCCAGGGACCAAAAGTGTAAATTCTCAAAACTTTCCAATTTTTCACCAAAGGACTAAATATGACAACTTATGATTTCAAAAGGACCTTTGGTGATAATTTTCTATATTTTGAATATCCAGGGACTAGTTTTGTCATTTTATTAAAGTTGAGGGACTGAAACTGCCAATTTTGCAAACTTTGTGCGTTTTTCATTTGTTTTTGCTCATTTTGCATCTAAAACATATAAAACACAATTTTGAAATATTTTTAGTATTTTGATGCATTACTGAGTGTTTTTGTATGTTTTGCAGTTCAGATTAGACCAAAAATGATGAGTGTTTGAGCACTCATCATAGTGATTAGGTTATGAAGTTGTCTGCCGTTCGTCACTCCTGCGTCTGTGGTGGTTGTCCGCCATTCCAACATACTCATACATCTTTAGACTTTAATCTTTCACGTACAAGAAGTTCCTTTAAATGCATTGAGATCTTTGTCTTTATACTTTGTAGATTCTTCTTATTGGTGTAGAATCTTTCTTTGAACTTTGTGTTGTTAAAGTCTTTGGAGGAGCTTTCTTTGACTTCAAGATGTATGTATGAGCATGTTGGAATCTACCATCATGGAAGTGGGGTACCTGCGAGTAAACAGTTAGCAATAAAACAACCGGTACTTACGGATAAGGAGTTAGAGCTCATCAACAGCATATTGTGAAGACTCCTTCTAATCCTTATCCTGGCCGTTCCCATATCAGATACTCCCGAAGGAGCTTACGAGACCTACTGAGTAGCTCAATGACTGGGTGAGTCGCTGGGGATCACTCCACGACTGTAGACCGTAATGGAACCACCGCAAACACTAAGCGTAACCCTTGTGGGGTTACCGAAGTGACCTGCTGTCAGGGCTGTTTGATGTTGACCCTGGCAGGATTTCCGTTCAATCATTGAGAAATACATAAGCAATCCTCTCATAAACGTTCTCGGCAGATTGCTAAGATCTGCGAAGGACTCGATAGTTTACAACCGATGCCCATTGATGTAGAACACCAGTTGTAGAAATACTAAGTGTTCCTAAGAGATCTTTGATGTATCTCAAGGCTCTAGACTCTATAAGTGCTCACCTAGGTTTCCTATGCGGAGACTGGGGATGAGTCTCCTGCTTCAATATCAACCGTCTCTAAGAGATAGGTCGATAGATAACGCAGGTTCCCCGTGAGAATGAAACAAGCTCTTTTAAGAGAACTTGAGTGGTTAAGAAGGTTTAGTGCATTGCGTTACTGGGTCCATGACGACTTAATCTTCAATACCGGCGTCGCCTTAGCAACAACCAGTAGCATACGTATTGAACCCGGTGTCTGCCCTAAGGTAGAATCATCTGGAGGGCTATTTCTTTTCACCCTTTTCTTTACTTTTCTTTTTAATTCTTCAACTCCTTCTTTCCCTTTCATTCATTTCTCCTTTTTTTTTTTTTTTTTTTTCGTATCATACCTAAGGACTTCTACTTCTAACTAATGGTGATGTCCTTGGGTAGATCCCTCCGGCTCTGGCGGATCATAGGACGAATATTCCTATCTTAATCACCTTATAACTCCGACAGTAGCCAAGAAACCTTTGATAGAAAATCTCTCAAAGTGTTTGGGATAATCAAATATTTTGGTTAACACTTTGAGAGTTTTGTGTTCACTTTTGAAGGGCTCCCCCTGCACATGTGCTCATAAGTGTTTAATAAATTTGCACATGCGGGAGGAGCAAGCACTTTTGAATTGATCCACTTTCCGTGAACAAGACCGATTCGAGACACGCTTACATCACTAGTTAGACTAGCTTGAAATTATTACCCGGCCTGGTCAAGTCCACAGAAAGTTTCTCGAGACGGTACATTTCTACTAAGACTAATCCTTTTCGAGACACGCTTACGTGGTTAGTTAAAGAGATACATTGTCAGCTTTTAGGTGACAACTAGCTCTAGGAACTAACTTGATGTTATTACCCGTCGAGGATAAGTCCTTTCGATATTACAGACTTTAATTATCTCGTCAATTCCTGGGTGAATCTGAGTCTAGCTCGCACATGATACAACTTTTAATCATCGACTTCGATATTTTAATCACTTTTTCATTTTCTCCCCCTCAAAAATAGCATATAAAATGATGTTTTTGACCATCTTTTTAGATTAAAATATGCCTTTTGAGTCTTACGGGGAGATTCACCAAGAACTTTTGATTTTGAGCAAAGTATTTTGTTTTGACAAGTGCTCCCCCTCAACAAGTGATTAGGTCTTATTGAGGTGAAATACTTGTCGTTTTGAGCAGAATTATGAAAAATCATTAATGTTTGATTAATTCTACTCAAAAGTAAGAAGCCTTCGCTCCTTATATTAGGATTGAGGCACTGATGCGTACCTCAGGGTCCTTTCTTTACAAGATCGGGTTGTACACTGATATGCGTGCACAAACCATTATGAAGTAAATTATTGACAAATCAAATCAAATTCTTACAATGATCTACCAATGAGGCCTCTGAAATGTCAGCACCGGAAATTTGGATCTGCCTCCCACATAACTCTCCAACCTTCGGAACTGATCCCTGCGCTTCAATCTGTTCTCAATCCTTAAGATGAATCTGCGAGCATCCCAGGCTTCATTGGTGTTCCACCTTTTGGATTTTCCCAGTTCAATGTCATTGACTCTGCCTTTGATCCCATCTCTGACGAACTTAAGAGTTTCATCACAGAACTTATGAATTTCTTCATAACCCATAAAGCAGTTGCGACCGTTAACACTTCGGTAGGTGAACCCAAATGGTCGTCTGATCAAGGAGTATTGAGGTAGATGTTGAAGGTCGGGGATGTCATACAGGTTAGGTTTGGTGAGATTGAGCTTCTTCTGGTAACTTTCCACTCCTAACGGAAGATCTTCGACTCTTTCTCTAATGACTATCTGCCTGATGAAGATGAGTAGAGCTTGGATAAAGGCAAGTTGCATCTTTTTGGGCAAGCCACAGAGTTTTCCTTGAACTTTGAGCAAGTACATGTCTTCAATGTCGTTGAGACGTAGTCGTGGAAAGTCAGACTCGGAAATATCGTACTCCTTTTCATCAAATCTTTTAAGTGTGATTTTGCTGAGGAAGGGGTACCCAAAGTGAGTGACAGTCGAAATAAATTGAATCGAGACGATCTTCAAATCACTGGTCACTTCGCCCATCGTTTGGTTAAGTCTGCTGCTTCGATAGTATTGTGCCCGGTTGTCTGGCCAGTGATGAATACCATAAAGTGCATTCCGGTCATATTCAACAATTTTGTCGACGAATAGTGCTGAAGCTTCTTCTTCGATGGCATTGTTGAGATATCGAGCTGCAGGGAGAAAGGCGAGTGAGGTAACGTACTTCTTTTCGATCTTGCTGCCAAGTCTCAGAAATTCCAAGTCTGTATTGTAGAAGAACTTGTACGGGATCTTTGGTTCCTTAGGCTTCCCAATCATTGGTAGTGGTTTGGACCAGTCAGTAATGTAAGGTGCGGTTTTCTTTGTGACCGGATCGACATATGATTCAGGATTGATCCAGTCAATATTGCTTGACATAGCTCGAGCAATATTTTCCAGATGGTATTCGAGCTCGATTGAGTTAGCAGACCGATCTTTCAGAAGATTGAAAGCATCATTTTTGATTCTTCGCAGCTCTTTCTTATTCATCTTTTTCATCTTAAACTTTTGCTGAATCATTTGAGCATATTCCACTGTTCGACCATCTTGAGGTTCATGATTGTCTTCCAGTGGTGGTTGCGAATCGATCATCTTCTCAAACCAGGAGTATTCGGCACTATTGTCTTGGTCTAGCCAGTTAAGGACGGTTTTGGGTTTCTTTGGTTCGGTGCCTTTAGGTGAGGTGTCCGGTTGGGGTTGATGATGCTTTCCTTTCTTTACTTTCTTCTTCTTCTTAGGGGATGGTTCTGGAACTTCATCGGGCATAGGAATGTCGTCACCACCGGTGTATTCAAAGTGGTCGTGTGCTTTGGGAGCAGAACCTGATGCCTTCGGTTGTTGTGAGGAAGTTGTTGTGGTAGGAGGGATTACCGGTGTTTTGTGCTGAGATGAGGGTCCTTCGGCTTGTTTCTGTTTCTTTGCCTGAGAATTAGGATCCTTGTCTTCATCATCTCTTTGACGTTTCAGCTTATCGGCCTCTGTGCTGCAAGACTCTTTGTTCATTTTGTCTTTCAGTGCTTCCAGGACTTTTGCTTCTTCAGGAGTCAAGGTGAACTTGTTTGCAAGCTTTTCGAGGAGTTGAGCTTCCAAATCATCCAGAGAAAGTCCTGGTAGAGGAGCAGTAGACTTGTCGGCACGAAGAGTGAAGGTTGTTGCTCGGATAACTTTCTTTACTGCTTGCTCAGCGAACTTGGTGAGTTCGTCTCTCATTGGTGCCAGTAGATCTTTCAGCTCAGCCACTAAGTGTTGTGCCATGTATTCCTGTGCTTGAGCTGCTAGTGCGGCTTCCAAGTTCTCTGTTACGTCTTTAGCTAAGAAAATGTCAACCTTATCTTGTAGCTCTTTGACGTTCGAGTTCAGCTTAGATAGTTCAGCAACCTGGGTTGCAAGTGTAGCAACCTGATCTTCAAGTTTGCTTCTCTTCTTCTCATGTACCCTCTTGAAAGCTGACTTGAGTAACTTAGATGCAGCAGAGGCTTTGGAGCTCGGTTTCTTGATTGATTTGTCACGTGTTGATTCAGATGCAGGAGGTGATGACTGTGATGATTCAATAATGGTGGTTGTGTTTTTTGACATCTCCTTTCTGTGGTTCGGGTTGTACAACTTCTTTGACTCTGGCTGTAACACCCCAACCCGGCATGGGTCCGGAACGCTACAGTATGGTGACATATCAAAGCATACAAAGCATACAACGCAAACGGAAGACTTAAAACAAAAGGTTACAAGGGAAAAATCTAAAAGTACAAAAGAAATACTAAAACTATAAAAGAAAGGAAAATACAAACTAAACAAATTCTAATCTAATCCAAGTCCAAACTAGTCCAGATGTAATGGGCTTCTAGTCCATGGGGTAGTCCACTAAAGCTTCTATGCTCTCTCTTCACCCAACCCCAGCTTCCAACCTATAACCTGCCGTAGGAAAGGAAATGCGGCTGAGCTTAAAAAGCCCAGTGAACAGATATATAACAAAGCAAACGAATGAATGAAATGTATATAAGTATAAGAAGGAAATCATAAGTTTTTGCTGAAGGGAATATCATCTGTCAAATGCATAAGAGATCAACATACACTGAACGAATATCATGAGTCAAAGGGAAACGAAGTATCAAAGATATATCACGTAAGCATAATCATAAGGGAAAAGTAAAGAGCACGTATCAACAAAGAAGCGTCTAACGAGATACTCGAATAGACATAAGAAACATAGGAAAGCCACGAGCCGACCTAACGAGATACTCGAATAGGTCTCAAATCACATAATCACATATCCGTCAATTCATAGGGTGTACATAGAGTAGCTAACTCCAATGTACCAGAACTGAAAGGGGTACAAGGCACGTACAGCCAGTCACTGTCTTCTCAGAACAAAACAGAACCTAGGATGCATCCATACACTCCCTGAATCAAACAAAATACACATGCCAGCTCATGACTGGTCACATATATAACTAAATGGCCATAGTGCACATATATCTCAAACAAAAGGGAATGCCAGGGATCAATCACACCTCCCCAGAAAGTGTCATGCCAGTGGTGCCATCACTGACACGCCCATGGTACCTCCATGAGTAGAATAAAAACTCGGGCATAGAACAAAATCATATCAAACAAAGCATATCCATAACAAACGAATCATATCATAATCAAACAGAATCTCAACTAGGAGATAGTAATCAGGTAATCAACAAAATGGATAGCAATGAATCATCTCAAAGGGATCATAGCAAAGGCTTATATCAATGAATCATATCATAGCAAACGAATCAAAGTCAAGGATCGAAAAGTCATGAGATCAGAACCCTTAATGAGATAGGGTAGAATATCTGTACCTTAAACCGCCAACGAAATCATAACATAACATAAGAATAGGAAGTAACTCCTTCTCCAGCGAATCTACACGAATTAATGATCGGCTTATTATTAATAACTTATTTTAAATCAAATTACTCTTTTTAGTCGGCTTTCCATTTTTATTAACTTTTCATTTATAGCAGTTTTCCAAAGATAGTAACATTCCCGATTTAGCAAGTTTCCATGTTTAGTAAGTTTCTGAAATGGTAATTTAATACTTTAAGGTTATAACTGACCATTAAATATATTTAAGAGTTAAAATGACCAATATAATAGTTTAAGGTTAAATATGTCAATTTAGTAAAGTTTAGAGTCAAAAATATAAATTGTCAAAATTATATATTAAAATGCCAAACAAATTATTTTAAGGTTTATACTATAATCATATATTAAGAGGATAATTTTAGACCCCGTCATTCATCATTTATTAACGTACACTCGACATTAATCTTAGACCGCGACGACCACAATATGTGATTATTCACATGTATAATTATACATAGACATATCTCATGAACCTTATACACGACTCCTATTTATCCCACATGACATAACATTTCACATTCACGACACACCTTTACTACCCATGAAATAATAAAACCGAACACATCTTTGGTTAACACCTTTCTTGACCTTCATAAATAACGTGATCCTTTGACCCATAGTTTCAAAAATATTGATTCGACTACGAATCTAGTGACGAAAAAAATTCTAATATGTTTAACTTAGTTTATTATAGTAAAACCTGACTTAAATGTAACTTGAACTTCTATGGATCAACACTCTAAACACATCACAGCCACCAAGACATAAAATCTAGTACATATACAACACACAAAATACCCATGCCCACCATACGTAAATATATAACCAACGAGTACCCTTTTATTTTATATTGTCTTTTGCATGTTTATCGATTCGAACCGCCATAATCCTTTCATAAAATTATTACGTATGACATTCTCTTTTAAATCCCATTCGAGTACATATATAATCAAGTCATGGGATTTCTTTTAGATGTTTTGAAAATCATAAGAAACAAACATGTTTTAACACTCTTTAAACACCATTTGAAACTGCTGTAGTCGCGGGTTTCTTTTATGCCATACGAAAAATAGGTATCTTGTTCTCATACGATTAATTAGAGTCGACCCACGGTTTGTTTAAAAATCGAACGTACACTTCCAAATGTTTAAAGTTGATTATTCTCGTATCATGATTTTATGTAACATTTTTGTATTCGATTATCAAGACAGAAATAGGGTCGAATCAGAAAACACAAGGAGATAATTATTGAATAAGGATGACATTATACCCGTGTAGTCGTGTCACGAAGAAGAAGATAGTACACAGTCGACACCAATGGAACATCATCACCACGATGTGAACCCTCGAACAACAACAACTAAAACCCACACGTAAAAACCTCTTGTCGAACAACATCACTCACGTCTAGACCACTTTATCATACAGTAAAACGACCCACGTCCAACCTCCTTTTTGCACAGCTTGGTTCGACCAGGATAGAAAAAAAAAGAAAAAAAATAAAGAGAATGGCCGCCAGTTTTTGTGTTGTGGTTATCTAGGGTTTTTCTTATTTTCTGTTTTGTTAACTTTTGTGTGTGTGTGTCATATAAAAAGAATATGTGGGATCCAGTTATTCATAAAAACGTGTGAGGATATTTTCAAAAGATGCAAGTACCAAAATTGAGGAGTAATTCAAGGAGACCAAATATAAATTACAAATAACGAACCTAAACACGTTTTAGAGTTCCATTCATTTGTGATAAAAAGTTCAAGACAACTTATAAACGTGTGACATAAACTTCATATATTAAGTCGTGTACATTTTATTTTATCATAAATTTTTATTTATTTGCATAACGTACATGGTTCAAATATTAACGTTTAGACACTTAGGTTCTAATTATCATTCGTATTTCAAAAGTTTTAAATTGAAGGGTATTTTGGGTATTTTATGCGTTCAGAAAATCTGGGTTTTACAATTCTTCCCTTCTAAAAAGAAAATTTTCGTCCTCGAAAATTGAAGTCGCAAAAGTTAGACGGAGTCATATCAAATCATAAAAGAATGTCACAGATAATCCTCACGCTCGGGGAGGTTCTTCTAAAAATCTTCACAACAACATAGTTTCTCATGACTCGATCCAATAAAACATAATCATAACAAATCTGATCGAACGAATGCAAACCAATGAGTAACAGATGACAGATGACAGATGACAGATGACAATTGAAATCCCATTAGGAGATACACGAAATATATAACCTACGAAGCAAGCATATCGATAGTATTAAGCGATAAATCTTCATCGACTCCTACCAAATTCTGAACGGATAAAGGAACTTGCCAAAGTCATAGAAGCACAATTCGAATCATCAAACATACCAAGAGTCTCATACGGAGATGGGGTAACATATTCATACTGACGTTCCAAATCACGAATCAGAGTATCAAAACATATCATAAAGCATAACCAAATAGGTCGAATAATTCGTACGTATAGGAATGAAATCAAGATATAAAGCGTCGCGAACCAAACTTCTTCCAATGCCAAGATGTCTAACTCTTTTATGCCTCTTCTGGCAGTGTGAACTGATGAGTTCCTAAAAACTCATCATTTATGTTCCATTTTAAATACGAAAACAGTTAAAAACACACAGAAATACCACATAATACTACAAATATCTTTGAAATGTGTTTTTATATGTTTCAGGTGCAAAAGGATTGAAAACAGATGAAAAACGTGCAAAGTTTGCATACTTGGCAAAATCAGTCCTTGAACTTTCAAGAAATGTCAGAAATAGTCCCTGGGAAAGTTATTTTGAAGAAATGTCAACAAAAGTCCCCCAGGAATCATGAAATAACAAATTTTACCCTTGAAAGTTCAAAATTGCACAAATGGCAAAACAGGTCCCCCAAGTTTCAAAACTTGTCAGTTTTAGTCCCTGGTAGTTTATTTTGGAAAGAAAAGTCAATTTTAGTCCTTGGGAATTCACAAAGTATCATAATTAATCCCTGGATGAAAAGTTTGAGAAAATTACATAAATGGTCCCTGAAGTTTCAAAAATGGCAAAAATAGTCCCTGGGTATTTAAAAATGGAAATTTATCAAAATATACCCTTGTACTATTCATAATTAACAAATCAAGTCATTTTTGATTAACTTTTGGAAAATTACATTTTAAACCCTCAAACTTTGAAAATTGGCAAAAATGGTCCCCGGTTATTTTTAATTTTGGAAAAATCAAAATAATCCTTATATTATTCCAAAATTACAAAAATGGTACCTTTTGCAAACTTTGGAATAATTACATTTTTAGTCCTTGGAATTTTCAGATTTTACAAATAGGTCCTTGGGCTATTATCTTTCTAAAAATAAAAATAACTTAATCCAAAAATTCAAATCCAATACATAAACAACAAAGCCTGGTCCTAATCCATAACTTGGGCCCAAACTAAACACAAGCCCAATTCAAATCCACTTTAGATACAAACCAGGATATTACTTTGACTATGTTTGACCCGTACTCCATCTTCAACCTCCATCCACCTCACTATCCTGCTTCACCTGCTTCACACCTCCACCCTCCACAACTTGCCACACTTTCCACCTCACCCTACCCTCTGTCACCTCCACAAGCAAAACCCACCTCCTAGGTTTGCCCTAGGAGGTGCCACGTGGAATCCCCACATGCTGCTACCACCATTACTCTGCCATACATCACATCCACCACCCCTTAGCTACCATTCTCACCCAATTGACCCTGCAACCTCCAAACCCACCAATTAAACACCTTAACAGCTCCCAATTGCTAAAAGCAGTTTTGGCGCCAATTTTGGTTTTAAACAGGTGTTGATCAATTGGACAGGTGGAACTTAATTGGACCTGTGGGATTTGATCCTGATGACTCAGGGACTTCAATGGGTCTATAAATACAAGAAATGGGGCAAGATTGAAGAGTACTTTGGGCTAGCCTTAGTCGTAGCTTAATTAACTTATTGCTTTTCTTTAAATTAATGTAATTTACTGCTTTATTTTACTTATCATGTCATTTAAATACTTTCAGTATTGTAATTTACCTTGACAAAGTTAATTACATGCTATTTACAGTACCCTTCTTTTATCTTTCATTTATGCTTATTTGTCATTTAAATTTTCATGTCAAAATGATAATTAGTTGTTTATTGGATTCTATATAACACTACATAAGCTGATAACACTACATAAGCTCTTGAAAGCTTATGCAAGCTTTTAAATTCATTAATACCAGCTTTATCATTATAATCAAAAATCCAAAAAGAAACAAGAAAATAGAAAAGAAAAATAAAAATCAAGTTACAAGAAGAAGGAGCTTGGAGCATAAGGAACTTTGGATTGATCCTGGTTTAGTAGCTTTGTGGAAAGTTGTTAGGTTGGTCATTGGCTCATGGTTCTTAGTCCTCAGCTTAGTTTCACTTTGTAAGCTTTTTGTCCATTTTATCATTTTACTGTTTATGCTCTTTATATGCTTAGATTTTTATATTTTCATGTTTATGTGTTGTTTTTAAGTTAAGAACTTGCTTAAAATCAGTGCCTTGTTTGTTAGTTTTCAAAATTGCTTTGAATCACAAATTTCAGTGTGCCATGCTCATTTTTTGATCATCTTGGTTAAAGCTGTCATTGACTGCATGTTAAAGCTCAAAAAGGTTTAATTTGACAAGTTATAATCTTTTGAGTTGATAAGATAAGTTAATTCAGTCCTAAACTTTGAAAATCTTAAAATCAGTTGATTATAGGGGTGTTTGGATTATTTGTGTATGCCATGTTCATGGCTGTTTTTGTTATTGTTTATTGTTGAAATATGTTAGGTTAGATTTAAATAAGTAACTTTAATAATTTTTCTTTGGTCTTAAGTAGCTAAAGTCAAAATCCACTCTAATTCATTCTCACAGTTTAACTGTGAGAATTTTAGAGTCATTAAGTGTCATTTTGTGATCATAAGTAGTATAAGTAGCTTAATTTAGTTCAATTTTAACTTATTATGTCATTTTTAGTTAATTAGGATAGATTAAAACTCATAAAAGTCAAACAAGAATAAAATCCAAAAAAGTCAAAAGTATACCTTTTGGCAGAAATCCAAAACTTGTGGGATTTTTTGTGAATTTTGTGTTCATAATTAGACCTTGAAACTTATTGTACTAAAAATATATTAGCTTAACTTTAGAAATCCATGTTTACATTATTTTTATGATTTTTTTTTGAAGCTTATAGAGTAGCTTAAATAAGCATACAGGGCTGATAAGTGCCCTGTGCACAGGAAAAATGACCAAATTGATAAGCCTATTTTGGCTTATCTAGTGGGCCCCACCCTGTGAAATATAGCTTTTTAGGTAGCTTAATAGTAGTACTTATTAGCTTAAAGTTTGTTTTGGGCTTAAGCTTAATGGCTTATAGCTTATTTGAGTTTTGAAATGGTCCTGTCCACAGACCTAAGCTGAGTAATCAGCCCAACCATCTAACTTTCAAGACCTATACAGGGCTTGTTAGTGGGACCCAGGGCATAAGCCCTAGTTTTTTGGAAAGCCCACAAGCTTGTTTTTAAGTTCCAGGATTCAATTTGTGTTAATAAGCTCAGTTAATAGGGCTGCTCATAGCTTCTACTTTGTCCCATATCACTGAGTACACTAAGTACTCAGTGTTTGCACCCAAGTCTTTAACCCTCCCAAAAGTTCATCAATAAGTCCCACAGCTGAGGCTTGAGCTTTTGGGAAACCTTCCCAGCCTATCTTGCTACTCCAATATTCACCTTGGCCTTTGGAGCTTGTTTCACTAGCTTAAACTGCCCAATCAATTGAGTGCAAGAGGTGTTTGGGACTGCATGAACTGAAAAAGCTTATAAGCTCATTTGAGCTTATCTAGCCAAACCAGTGTACATGCATGTGTTATATTATATATAAAACTTGTTCTCACATTTCTCTTTCTTTATTTTCCTTTTGTGTCCATTTTCAAGCTTATTATGAGCTTATTACTTGACTGTAAGCTCTAGGGTAACTGATTAGTCCATAAGCTCACATTCTGCTTATCTTGATGTTTAATTACTTTTATTTTGCTTAAACTTGTCCCTTGGACATGTGTTCATACTTCTGTACCTTTTGTTTCCTATATGTGGCTTGTTAGAAGCTTATTGAAACCTCAAATTCAAAACTGTTAAGCACTTGCTTAACTGAATAAGTTTTAAGCCCACGAATAAGTTTATTTCTTTTCTTTTTCTCTTTTCTTTGGCTTCTTTTATGTTTGTTTAACTTATTTTTATATTTCTCTTTTCTTTTGTTCCAGCTTGTAGCTTATTTAGAGCTTTTTGAAAGCTCAAAAACCACACAGTCAAGCATAAGCTTGACTGAGTGATTCATAAGCTCTCAAATCAGCTTATTTGTGTTTTGTAAAAAAGTTTTCTTTTTAAAAGTTGTTTATATATAGTTAGTAATTAGATGTGTAAAGTAAAAAATAAAAATAAAAAATGGGTGTGGGTGGGATTCGAACTTGGGACCTCTTGCTAGTATCATGCATAATATCCCACACCCCTTCCAACTGCTCTGGGGCACCAGTTCCGTTGGAAGGGGTATTCCATGTATACTTAACCCACTTTTTCCCTTTTGGCTTATTGGAACTAATGAGCTTATAACAGCTTATTGGGATAAGCTGTTGCCCCCACTTTATTTTTCCTAGCATCTTCATAAAATAATTTACTTTCCATAATTTTTTCAGATTTTTTACTGTTCATATAATATATATAATAATTAATATAGTTTAACTACCTTTTAGGAAATAGTTAGTAATTTATTTTTAAATCTGCTTATTTATAATTTTTACAAACTTTTTATATTTTTTATGTATTCCTGAGATACTTAGAAAGTTTTATAATTTTATAAATAAGTTTAGTATGTATAATAATTAATTTAGTTTAATTAGTCTAATTAATAAATAATAGATTTAAATTAAGTTTTCTTATTTTTGTACATAAAATATAGTTTTTATATTTTTCTTAGCTTCTTATAAGTATTTTAGAATTATGTAAAAAGTTTTAGATTTTTGTTTGCTTATTTAGTATAAATAATA
Organism: Artemisia argyi; assembly: GCA_030686995.1. Taxonomy (NCBI): domain Eukaryota; kingdom Viridiplantae; phylum Streptophyta; class Magnoliopsida; order Asterales; family Asteraceae; genus Artemisia; species Artemisia argyi. The sequence continues at coordinate 125,942,082 of CM060691.1, forward strand.
ATTTAATAATAGTATTAATAAATAAATAATAGTAAATAAGTAATAATAAATAGAATAATTGTATAATAAATATATTTTTAGTTTCAAAAATTATTTTATATTATTTTAAACTTTTCTAAGTTTTAATTTTATTTTTCTAAGCATTTTTTATATTTTTCTTATTTTTAGGTAATTATTAAATAGTTATAAATAGTTTTAATTAATAATAATTAAGTACATAGTATAAAAATAAGTTTTAATTTTCTAATAATTTTCTTATTCTTTTAGGATGATTTCTTGTCACGATCATTGCAGGTACGTCATGTAGCTTGAATAATCTTCTGCCGAAAGAATTCTCTGCCGATCTTCCAAGCAAGCCGTCCAAGTCAATGTTTCACTGTGACTCCACTTGTTTGTCTTTCCTCCTGTGCGTAGAAATCACCAATGCAGCCACCGCCGTCTTTATACCATCATGTCCAGCTCCTGCTCCAAGACTCTATACATATTAGTACAACTAAGATGAATAGAGTTGATAGAACCGTGTACTTCACTCGAGGCTGCTTCCTTCTACCATCCATCATAGCTAATCTTTCACGGCCTTGCTCCTCAGCAACTTCATGCCTGGGTAGAAACAAATTTCTTTTCAGCTTCTTCTCTCATCCCCTTCAACAAAATTACTCTTCAAGAAATATTACAAAGAGCTTCTTCTAACGCAGAAATATCAATACAAAATACGAAGATGGTCCCCGTGTTTCTCTTTCGTCTCTGAATATACTAAAATGTCATATTATGACAAATTGTCCAAGTATTCATGAAAAATACGATTTACCAAATTCGTAGAAATAGTCGTAGTGGTAGCCAATACAATTAGCATTACGATGTTCATAGAGATCTTAACGAATACGAGAATAAATTTCTAAGAATATCACGTTCTTCACACAGATCATGACACGATTCAGCTTCCAACAATAAATACCATCGTCATTCTCCTCCACGAATAAAACACAAACACACAAATATACACAACGAACGTTCCCAACAAATCGAATAACTCTCGAGGCGAGTTTCATCAGAGAAATATCTTCATAGCAGTGGGGAAATCAACGCACGAGTTTAGAACAAGGTGGTCATAAACAATTATCAGGTTAAGAATCATGGTGTAGAATATGAACTTCACAGAACGTCAAAGGTGACAAACATAAAATGACAGTCGTCATCATCATAATACTCAGGCAACAAATCAAAATCCAGAATAACATCGAATCGAACATCTCCAATGTAAACAGATTAGCACAACAAAATCGTCTCCAATTATCTCCAGAACACATCGGACAATCGAATACACAATGAAAAATCACAAAACGTTCAGAGGGGTGGAATAGGTAAGGTCAAAAAAATCAGCAATGAAGAAAGAATCAAAAGTAGGGAGAAGTCATAGAATGTATCGAACACGTAGGATTCATACATACGCGAATCTCCAAATGAACAAAAGGCATCTAAACGAATGTCAAACGAATAAAGAATCAAAGTTCAAAAGGATAACTCCAGAGAAAGTAACCTATGAGGCACACTACGAAGTCTAAAGGCATCCTAAACGCATGTTGCGAATCCTGATAAGTCTTCTAAGTCTCCGAAACGAATGATCTAGTAAGAGCTTAAAGAAAAGCAAAGGCATAAATCAGAGTAAAGCAGAAGCAAGAAAACCAACGTATGATCATATATCTACCCAATCCTCACTGGTCATACTAAAGCTCTTAAGGGGAGAAACTTAAGGCAAAACCTTCATAGTTATTCCTAAAGCTTCTAAGGTGCAAACCTAAGGGACCAAATCCTCACAGGTCATACTTATATACTACAAGTCGCAGCCTGAGCTCTGATACCATAATTGTAACACCCCAACCCGGCATGGGTCCGGAACGCTACAGTATGGTGACATATCAAAGCATACAAAGCATACAACGCAAACGGAAGACTTAAAACAAAAGGTTACAAGGGAAAAATCTAAAAGTACAAAAGAAATACTAAAACTATAAAAGAAAGGAAAATACAAACTAAACAAATTCTAATCTAATCCAAGTCCAAACTAGTCCAGATGTAATGGGCTTCTAGTCCATGGGGTAGTCCACTAAAGCTTCTATGCTCTCTCTTCACCCAACCCCAGCTTCCAACCTATAACCTGCCGTAGGAAAGGAAATGCGGCTGAGCTTAAAAAGCCCAGTGAACAGATATATAACAAAGCAAACGAATGAATGAAATGTATATAAGTATAAGAAGGAAATCATAAGTTTTTGCTGAAGGGAATATCATCTGTCAAATGCATAAGAGATCAACATACACTGAACGAATATCATGAGTCAAAGGGAAACGAAGTATCAAAGATATATCACGTAAGCATAATCATAAGGGAAAAGTAAAGAGCACGTATCAACAAAGAAGCGTCTAACGAGATACTCGAATAGACATAAGAAACATAGGAAAGCCACGAGCCGACCTAACGAGATACTCGAATAGGTCTCAAATCACATAATCACATATCCGTCAATTCATAGGGTGTACATAGAGTAGCTAACTCCAATGTACCAGAACTGAAAGGGGTACAAGGCACGTACAGCCAGTCACTGTCTTCTCAGAACAAAACAGAACCTAGGATGCATCCATACACTCCCTGAATCAAACAAAATACACATGCCAGCTCATGACTGGTCACATATATAACTAAATGGCCATAGTGCACATATATCTCAAACAAAAGGGAATGCCAGGGATCAATCACACCTCCCCAGAAAGTGTCATGCCAGTGGTGCCATCACTGACACGCCCATGGTACCTCCATGAGTAGAATAAAAACTCGGGCATAGAACAAAATCATATCAAACAAAGCATATCCATAACAAACGAATCATATCATAATCAAACAGAATCTCAACTAGGAGATAGTAATCAGGTAATCAACAAAATGGATAGCAATGAATCATCTCAAAGGGATCATAGCAAAGGCTTATATCAATGAATCATATCATAGCAAACGAATCAAAGTCAAGGATCGAAAAGTCATGAGATCAGAACCCTTAATGAGATAGGGTAGAATATCTGTACCTTAAACCGCCAACGAAATCATAACATAACATAAGAATAGGAAGTAACTCCTTCTCCAGCGAATCTACACGAATTAATGATCGGCTTATTATTAATAACTTATTTTAAATCAAATTACTCTTTTTAGTCGGCTTTCCATTTTTATTAACTTTTCATTTATAGCAGTTTTCCAAAGATAGTAACATTCCCGATTTAGCAAGTTTCCATGTTTAGTAAGTTTCTGAAATGGTAATTTAATACTTTAAGGTTATAACTGACCATTAAATATATTTAAGAGTTAAAATGACCAATATAATAGTTTAAGGTTAAATATGTCAATTTAGTAAAGTTTAGAGTCAAAAATATAAATTGTCAAAATTATATATTAAAATGCCAAACAAATTATTTTAAGGTTTATACTATAATCATATATTAAGAGGATAATTTTAGACCCCGTCATTCATCATTTATTAACGTACACTCGACATTAATCTTAGACCGCGACGACCACAATATGTGATTATTCACATGTATAATTATACATAGACATATCTCATGAACCTTATACACGACTCCTATTTATCCCACATGACATAACATTTCACATTCACGACACACCTTTACTACCCATGAAATAATAAAACCGAACACATCTTTGGTTAACACCTTTCTTGACCTTCATAAATAACGTGATCCTTTGACCCATAGTTTCAAAAATATTGATTCGACTACGAATCTAGTGACGAAAAAAATTCTAATATGTTTAACTTAGTTTATTATAGTAAAACCTGACTTAAATGTAACTTGAACTTCTATGGATCAACACTCTAAACACATCACAGCCACCAAGACATAAAATCTAGTACATATACAACACACAAAATACCCATGCCCACCATACGTAAATATATAACCAACGAGTACCCTTTTATTTTATATTGTCTTTTGCATGTTTATCGATTCGAACCGCCATAATCCTTTCATAAAATTATTACGTATGACATTCTCTTTTAAATCCCATTCGAGTACATATATAATCAAGTCATGGGATTTCTTTTAGATGTTTTGAAAATCATAAGAAACAAACATGTTTTAACACTCTTTAAACACCATTTGAAACTGCTGTAGTCGCGGGTTTCTTTTATGCCATACGAAAAATAGGTATCTTGTTCTCATACGATTAATTAGAGTCGACCCACGGTTTGTTTAAAAATCGAACGTACACTTCCAAATGTTTAAAGTTGATTATTCTCGTATCATGATTTTATGTAACATTTTTGTATTCGATTATCAAGACAGAAATAGGGTCGAATCAGAAAACACAAGGAGATAATTATTGAATAAGGATGACATTATACCCGTGTAGTCGTGTCACGAAGAAGAAGATAGTACACAGTCGACACCAATGGAACATCATCACCACGATGTGAACCCTCGAACAACAGCAACTAAAACCCACACGTAAAAACCTCTTGTCGAACAACATCACTCACGTCTAGACCACTTTATCATACAGTAAAACGACCCACGTCCAACCTCCTTTTTGCACAGCTTGGTTCGACCAGGATAGAAAAAAAAAGAAAAAAAATAAAGAGAATGGCCGCCAGTTTTTGTGTTGTGGTTATCTAGGGTTTTTCTTATTTTCTGTTTTGTTAACTTTTGTGTGTGTGTGTCATATAAAAAGAATATGTGGGATCCAGTTATTCATAAAAACGTGTGAGGATATTTTCAAAAGATGCAAGTACCAAAATTGAGGAGTAATTCAAGGAGACCAAATATAAATTACAAATCACGAACCTAAACACGTTTTAGAGTTCCATTCATTTGTGATAAAAAGTTCAAGACAACTTATAAACGTGTGACATAAACTTCATATATTAAGTCGTGTACATTTTATTTTATCATAAATTTTTATTTATTTGCATAACGTACATGGTTCAAATATTAACGTTTAGACACTTAGGTTCTAATTATCATTCGTATTTCAAAAGTTTTAAATTGAAGGGTATTTTGGGTATTTTATGCGTTCAGAAAATCTGGGTTTTACACTGGCTGCTTCTTCTTTCAACCTTTGTTCTTCTGCTAGTTTATCAGCTTCGGCTTTAAGCTTAAGCTCTTCAGCAAGCCTGGCTTCTTCTTCCTTCTTAGACTTATCTTCAGCCAGCTTATCAGCTTCGGCTTTAAGCCTTAGTTCTTCAGCCAGCCTGGCTTCTTCTTCCTTCTTAGACTTTTCTTCAGCCAGTTTGGCTGCCTCCTCTGCTTTCCTGCTCTCTTCCATTCTGATCGTTTCTTCCAGTTTAGCTTGAGCAATCTCTTCAAGTCTGGCCTCTTCAGCTTCTTGTTTTCTTTTCAGTTCCTCTTCCTGAGCTCTTTCTCTACGCTCCATTTCTTCCATAGACATAAGTCTTGGAGCATCGGTATCCATAGGATCTTCCTCTTCTTCCTCTTCCATAGTCATTTCAATATCGGTGGGAGTTACTGAGGGATTATCATAAGCAACTAAGTCTGAGGAGATTCCTGTGGTAGGCTCAGGAATGCTGCTTGAGCCCCCAGCTTCGGTGGTCTGAGAGAACAATGGAGGTGGAGGTAAGTCAGCATTATATGCATCAATTCGGCTGTGGAAGAGACCCAGATTGAGAGCCCTTTCATTTTCTTCTTCGATTGAAGGGTCTTCAGGCTCTTGTACAGCTGAAACTGGATCCTTCATCTTTTCCCTTCTAAACCTTTCTTCTTCTAGCATCGTCTGAGCTTTAGTGAATGGTCTTAGAGTGAGATATGTTGGATATATGGCATTGTCAGCAAACTCATCAATGTTTTTATCCCAATCGATGTCATCAAGATTCTCATCTTCCTCAATATTAGCATAGGCTTCACTATACTGAGGACCTTCGTCGGATTCAGTTCGTTCGGAGTCCGATGGCTTAGGAGAATATTGAGGAGGGGGAAACCACCCTGGTTCGGGAATAGTAGCGGGCTGTTTGGTAGGAATTCTTCTCTTTGGAGTACCCTTCTTCTTCTTAGACTGAGTGGAACTGCCGGAGCTCCCAGTCTTACTATCTTTCTTACCCTTCTTGTGCATGAAGGAGGGTAGAACATCTTCGTCCAGAAATCTAACTTTATTTGCTTCGAGAGCTTGAAGGTAGTACTTGTAGTTGTTGCATTCTTGAACCTTCTTAGTCAGAAGACAATCAGGAAGTTTCTTTCCTTGTTTCCTTGTACTAGTATCCATTCTCTTGATGACCTTAAGTGTGTCCTCATTCTTGTATGTGTGCTGAAACTCATCATTCAGTCTTTGAGGTATGTCATCATATTCATGGATGAAGCTTGCAATGAGAAGTTTGGTGAAACGGACGAAAGGAATATTGGTCGTCTTGCGGTGTATGTGCCACACAATGTCTTCCCAGATAATGCTGGCATAATCAACCTTCTTGACATTAGCAATAGCCCAGAACAGCTTGAGATGTTGGAGCTTAGGGTGTTCATGGCCTGTGTCTCTGCCAGATAGTGACTTGGCAATTATGATGTAGAGAGTTCTCCAAGGCTGTGGAAGAAATCTGATATTGACCCTAGAGTGCCTAGTAATGACCCCTTCAGACTCATCATACCCAATATCTCTCAGCCATTCTATCAATTCTTCTTCAGTGGGAACTTGATCATACTCTTCATTCGGTTCAAGTTCGGGAAGTCCAAGAGCACTACGGAGAAGATCCTTGTCGACCGTGACTTGTCTCATGTGAAGCATACAAGTAAAGGACTCTTCCAGGAGGTCCAGGTGGATTGTGTGCCAAAACTGATGTATGTAGAAGCATGCCACTGCAGCAGATTTGGTGAGTAGAACTTTGCACGGGTGATAGATGAGAGCATCAACTGCAACAAGGCAAGAAGACTCATTGCATGTAAGTTTGTTGAAGTTGACTCTCAGGTTGTTCCTTCCTATCTTTCTGGAATAGTTCTCAGGAAAGGTGTCTTCCCATGCACGTAAGGGTTCAGGCACTGGTACGTGTGGAATATCGTTGTGTTCTGCCATCTGAATAGATCATAAACACACAAACATGGCAATTGTTGATGATGTTAGCATAGACATTCATTGAACATGTTTACATTAGCATGTTTGACATTGATCAGTGGGGGTTTGTGTGTGTGAAAATTTTTGATATGTGACAAACTTGAGTTATATTACTTGTTAGAAACATAAAACAATTCAGTTACAACATAAGTTTATCATTTACAACAAGTTACACATTGGAAAATTTCCAACACTTAGAAAATTTTGGAATTTTGACAAGTTTACGCGTAAGTAGTTGTTTTTACGCGTAACCTGACTTAAGCGTAAGTATAGAAATAATGCGTAAGTGCAAAATCTACGCGTAAGATGGAATATTACTCGTAAAGTGAAACTTACGCGTAAGATCAATTTTACGCGTAAGATAAGTCTTAAGCGTAGAAATTGAAGATACGCGTAGGATTACCCTTAGGCGTAAATTGCAACTTATGCGTAGGTAATGACTTACGCGTAAGTTCTAGACTTATGCGTAAGGTCAGAACTTATGCGTAAGAACAATTTTATGCGTAAACTATGTCTTATCCAAGACACAATTTGTCCACGTGTCGAATCTTACGCGTAAGATTCAATCTTACGCGTAGGATGAACATTTAATGCTTAAAGACACCTTTTTCCAGAAATTCACCTTAGAAATTCGAGTTGTATGTTTCCTGAAAGTGCACAAACATTACCACTGATCAATAACACATCTAATACACTTAATTCACACATTTTAACGCGTAAACATGCTAAATGCAACTTAACGCGTAAACACGCATGATCACTTAATCACAATCTTAATTAAACATGTTTCTGGGTATGATTAAGCATGGGGCAAATGATTCTAGCAACATAATGATCATATGGTTCAAATATAAACACAAATCATCCACAAAATCACAAGATAGGATCTGCTAGTGACCTACGAACCCTAAACCTTAGATTCAAGAACAAAACATGTTTAAAATCCAATTAACCCATATTCAAATGATCCTAGGCATACACAAACACTATCCCCATCACAAATTACAATCCTATTGCACAAACTCAAGAACCCCCAATTCATACGCATGAACCCTAATCTCAAACTTGATCGATTAGTGTTTCTGGGAGTGATTGGAGTTAAGAAACATGCTTATTATCATCTAATGACCATTTCCCATCTATCAATTTGATCAATAACAACACTTAATACTGGGTTTGAATTCTACGCATAACTCAAAAAACAATTTGAACGATTGTGTAAAATTGAGCCGTTAGATTAGAATAAAATTAAAAACCCTTGTTAGTAATCATGATCAAAACAAGTTATCACTTACAGATTCAAGGATGGTTGATTAGATCACTAGAATGATTGTGAGTCGTAGGATATAGTAGGTGAAAAATTAAATGTGTTGCAGGAAAAAGTTAATGTGAGTGGTCAAGGCATGTTTTGACTGTGGTGAAATCAAGTTACCCAATGTGACAATTTTAGTCCCTTAACCTCACACAACTTTTAAACCTAATGCCTAATCAATTTAACACATATCGTATACGTATATTAACTCCAAGAAATGATAAGAACAACTTGTCGTACTCCCCCTCGACCTTAGATCATGGTAAAATTAATAGGTTTTGATCAAGGAGAGTAACCCGAAATCCTTTTGAATCAACTTTGTAGATAAAACGTAAATGTTTTTGGTAAAATGCAAGTATAAAAGTTAAAATAATTTTTGGTAATAAAGAAAAACGTTACTTTTCCTCCCCCTCAACACTAATTTTAAATGATTGAAGACATTTTAGAAAAAAATAGTGTTGAAAGAGTTTTATACTTGCATTTTTTTTTTTTTTTTTTTTTTAAAGAATATTTACAAAGATAGTTTTGATGTTTGACAATCAATTGTGTTTTAAAAACTTTTCCAGATCCTCTGGAGTCAAACATCGCATACCAATTTGGTGAACTAAACTAGCAAACCTGGATGGTGCCAAGGATTTGGTAAGTAAGTCCGCCAATTGGTATTCAGTTCCAACAAAATAAAGTTCAACTGTACCCCTTTCCACATGCTCTTTGATGAAATGATATCGGAGATCGATGTGTTTGGATTTGCAATGATGCACAGTGTTGCAGGAGATAGCAATTGCACTCTTTGAATCACAGTAGATAGGAATCCTGTTGAATAGGTAGCCATAATCCTTAAGTTGTGATCTCATCCAAATGACTTGAGCACAACAAGCAGACATGGCTACGTATTCAGATTCTGTAGACGACAGTGAAGTGCAGTCCTGCTTCTTAGATTGCCATGACACAAGTTTGTCTCCGAGAAATTGTAATCCACCAGATGTACTTTTGCGTGTGTCTAAACATCCTGCATGGTCAGCATCTGAAAAAGCAATTAGTTCAAAGCCAGAATCCTTCGGATACCAGATCCCCAAGTTAATGGTTCCCTTTATGTATCGAAGGATTCTCTTGACCTCACTGAGGTGTTTTTCAGTTGGTCTGGACTGATAGCGGGAGCACATGTAGACATCAAATACTATATCAGGTCTACTAGCTGTGAGATACATGAGGGACCCAATCATACTTCGGTATTTGGTAGGGTCAACTGGAGTCCCATGTAAATCAGCATCTAGTTTTGTGGTATAGCCCATTGGTGTATTATAAGTATCACAAGACATCATTCCATGTTTCTTCAAAATTTCAAGAGCATATTTAGACTGATTTATAAAAATTCCACGGGGTGATTAATGAACTTGAAGTCCTAGAAAGAACGAAAGTTCACCCATCATGGACATTTCAAAATTATCTTTCATTAATTTTGCAAAATCATTAGAGTAACTTCTTTTTGTTGAGGCAAAAATGATGTCATCGACATATATTTGAACAACAAGTAAGTCCTCCCCGTAGGTTTTTGTAAATAGTGTGGGATCGACCGATCCTTTAGAAAATTTATTGGCCAATAAGAAAGTAGACAGTTTGTCATACCACGCCCGTGGGGCTTGCTTGAGTCCGTAGAGTGCCTTTTTGAGTTGGTAAACGTGATTAGGACGCTCAGGATCAACGAAGCCTTCAGGTTGGCTAACATAAACTTCTTCACAGAGATCTCCATTAAGAAATGCTGTTTTGACATCCATTTGGAAGACTACCATATTCCTGTGTGCGGCATAGGCCAAAAAGATCCGAACAGCTTCATGTCGAGCCACTGGAGCAAAGGATTCAGCAAAATCTGGACCTTCCAGTTGAGAGTATCCTTTCGCTACCAGACGTGATTTGTTTCGTATGACAGTGCCTTCAGCATCAAGCTTATTCTTCCATATCCATTTTAACCCAATGACAAAGACTCCGTCAGGTCTTTCAACTAATTCCCAGACTTCTAATCTTATGAATTGCTGAAATTCCTCTTGCATAGATTCAATCCAGTTGTCATAACTCATTGCATCTTTAATGTTCTTGGGTTCTTCATGACAAACTGTGAGTGCGTAGATGCAAGTTTCTCCATCTGTGTGAAGTCGTTGTCTTGTCATAACTGGTGCATCTGGATGGCCAATAATATGAACTAGAGGATGGTCTCGGGTCCATTTGTGTGTTGAAGGGTGTAGTTGATATGTTTCTCGCATGTTGGCAGGATCCAAGTTGCGTGTTGACGACTCAGCTATATCAGGAACTGTAGTAGCTGGTGCAAACGGATTGAAGAACGCATCAGGATCATGCTCTGCGGATTGTGGAACTGATAGTGGTGTTGGATCTTCAGCTGAGTGGCGGGAGTTAGAAACAGTTTGTTCTACTGTAGATGGTGAAGCAATTGGAGGACCGTCTCTCTCAACAGTTGTTGAAGTTTGTTGAGGTGAGTCTGGTACATGAATATTGTCAGGTTGAGCAGCGGAAATCGGTGGAACCTCAGTAGGACGGTATTCAATTGTGTCATCAAACAGTGGAGCAAACAAGGTTTCCAATTCTTTGCGGTTGAGTGGCAATGGTTCAGCCGAAGATGCCGGAGAGTTAAGACGGTTAAATTCGGGTCCTAAGCTGTGTTTCTCAGAAGCCATTTGTGTGAGCTCATCAAAATTAGCGTGAATGGTTTCTTGAATTTCACGAGTACGACGATTCCAAATCCGAAAACCTTTAGAATTTTCACAATATCCAATGAACACTCCGATGTTAGCCTTTGCTTTAAGTTTACCTAAATCATCACGATCATTTTTCGGATAGCAGAGTGCTCCAAAAACATGAAAGTAATCGATGTTCGGTTTCCTTTTGTGAACAATTTGATATGGTGTTTTGCGATGACGTTTTGTGATCATACAACGGTTTTGAGTATAGCATGCGGTTGAAACAGCTTCTGCCCACAAGTAATCAGGTAATTGAGCATGAATCAACATAGTTCTAGCAGCTTCCACTAACGTCCTGTTGCGTCTTTCAACAACTCCATTCTGTTCTGGGCTTCTAGGAATGGATGTTTGATGTTCAATTCCCACTTTCTCATAATAAGACCTAAGTGTCTGATTCTTGAATTCAGTTCCATTGTCAGTTCTGACTATTCGGACCGTGTTGCGTAACTGAACTTGAATTTTAGTGAGAAAGGTGATGATCATAGAAGGAGCCTGATCTTTACTTCGTAGAAAATAAACCCAAGTCCATCTGGAAAAATCATCGACGATTACTAGTATGTAGCGTTTACCGTTGATACTTTGAACACGCATCGGTCCACACAAATCCATATGAAGCAGTTGTAGAACATGATTCGTACTGTGCTCAGGTTTTGAAGGAAAATGAGCCCGAGTACTTTTTCCTTGTTCACAGGCAGGACATAAGTGATCTTTGGTGAAACGGAATCTTGGAAATCCCTCAACAAGTTTATAACGAGCAAGGTCAGTCATAGTTTTGAAATTCAAGTGTGAAAGACGTTTGTGCCATAACCAAGATTTAGTTGATTCTGCTTTGGAGAGAAGACATATCGGAGATGTTGCAATCATATCTGACATTGAAATTGTATAAAGATTGGAGCCACGGGAGCCAGACATAAGATCGTTTCCTTGTAAGTCACGAACAAAGCAAGTTTTCTCACGAAATGCAACTTCTAGATCCCCATCACAGAATTGACCAACAGAGAAAAGGTTGTGTCCAAGGCCTTCCACATAATAAACACGGCTTATTTCGATGTTCCCACTGATAAAGTCACCATATCCCATGATTAAAGCGTAATGATCATTCCCGAATCTGACAGTACCAATGAACTTTGAGACAAAGTTGTGTAACAGTTTGAGATTGCCTGTCATATGTCGGGTGCATCCGCTATCAACAATCCAGAGAACAATCTGCACCACCTGCATCACAAGAAGAGGACACGGATGGAACAGAAGTAAGGGTGGAACCCAAAGAAACTGCGGGTTCCAGTTGGTTAGAAGCACAAGTATTCAATAATTTAGGAATCCATTTAAAATCAGGTTTGTGTTGTAACCAACGTTGCCAATTCCAACTAGTTCGAGCTTTCTTAATGGTGTATTCACTAGTGTTTGGCTGATTCCTAGACTTGTTCTCTGCACCTATGGGGGTAACATCAACTTCACTAGAAACCGTAGAAGGCGGCTTTCCTAAGATAGACTTAGAGGCAGTAGTGGGCCTAGAAGGAATGCGTGTCCTACGTTTCTTATGACGATGAAGTAGAGAATTAGCTATACATTTAGTATGATCACCAGATGAAACGCTTTTACGACAAAACACACAAGATGCATTAATATTCAAAACATTTAAAGGTACATCATTCGTTACATTTAGATTTTGATTAGAATTTGCCAGATTAGAATCTAAATCCGATGCAACATGAGTATTATTCAAATTCCTAAGGTGATCTTCTACTCCTTGAGCTTCTAGTGATCCTCTCTTACGTTGCCAGAGCCTATTCTTCTTTTTACTTTGTCGCTTGGGTCTGCTAACGCTATTAGGGGAGACTAGTCCTGTAGAAGTGGAGGTATCAACATTAGTATTTTGAATAACCTTTCCTTTATTAGTTTTGTCTAATTTATACATTCCTGGTGCAATCACCGTGGTGTCAACCATCTTTCCTTTTTCAAGTATTTTTATTTTCTCTTTTAACTCAATGATGATGTGATTCTTATCCTGAATGTTTGACTCAAGTATGCCATTGCAATATTTACTGTCGATGTGGTTTTGTAGAAATTCGGCGTTTTCAATTTTTAAATCCGCAATTTCTTGCTCGTATTTGAGACACAAACTTTTGAAAGACTCATTGTTTTTGCAAAGCTGACAAGAGTTTGAAATGGTATGACTTTGAAGTTTCAATTCCATTTTAAGACTCTGAGATTGACACCATTCAAGCCTCTGTTTGAGTTGACAAATTTCTTTTGAAAACTGTTTTGTCACATCATCATTCTTTTTCCTCAGATTATCATTCTCATGTTTCAGTGTCTCAATTTCCACATTCAACAAGTTATTATCAACACAATGGTCATGCTTAAGCATAGAAGTACCAGAATTATAGAGATCATTCATGATAACAGACAAAATATCAGCATTGAGAACTTGTTCTAAGAGTCGATCAGCATCATTTTTGAAAACTCTAGTTCGTTGCTTTTGAACCAAAATTTCATTTTTATTATCATTGAAAACGTTTATCATATGTTTGACCTCCTTTTGAAGTTCCTGATCCCAACGTGTAGCACAGAGACGGAGGTGTTTGACAATTGGCAACATTTGTTTTTGAAAAATATCTCTCTTTTCGCACTCGTAAGCGGATTGAAACGTTTCAATTTTTATTTCAGAATTACGTTCAATTGTCTCCTCCAAAATTTCGATGTCTTCCATAAAAGTTTTGAAATAATTTAAGACATGAACACTATTTGGTAAGGGTGAAAGTTCACCGGATGATGGTAAAGGACCATTTACTTGTGCTACAGTTTGGACAGGGGCCTCATTGTGAGATGAAACATACGACTCTTCGATAAACCATGATTTCTCAGGTAAATCCTTTTGAGTAACGAACTTGACTGGATTTTTTGAATAGTCATATGGTGTGCAATATTGAACATTACTCATTTTTGACCGACTCTCGTCTTCAAGTTCTTCTTCTTCCTCAGTATCAAAAACAACAGCACGCACAATCGTATTATCAAGCAAATAGTCCATACTGTAAATTTTTGGAACATCTTTGAATGCATTGTGAAGAAACATTGAATTGTAATCGCCAAGTGCAAATCCAGTACCGGGTCTCGGTTTTAAAGTAAATTTCTGAATTGTTGTGACAGAGTTCCCGTGTTTGTAAACAATGTTACGAAATTCTTTCAATTGTTTTTCAAGATCAACAATATCACCGAGTAAGTCATCTATATACTTCCTTTTTCGTATTTTATGTTCACAAAAATCTTTTTGACAACTTGACAATTCTGTTTCGGTTTTTGAAAGTTCTGTTTGAAGACGTTCGACTTGCATTTTCAATTCACTCTTTTCACTTTCGAGTTTTGAAATCAACTTTCCGTTTGACTCGATTAAATCTTGCATTTTGCGTTGAAGATCTTGTTCTTTGTTGTAGGAATCGTGAAAAGCTTTTTCAAAACTTTTTGCATGTTTAATCTTGTCTTCCTGATTAGAAAGCTGAATTTTATAACATTCAATATCTCTTGCAAGTGACGCATTTTGTTCTTTCAAAACTTTGTTTTTCTCGTTGCACTTTATTATTTGCAATTGTTGAGCATCCAGTTGTTTTGATAACAATATGAGATCAGGGTCTGGATCAAATGATGGTTCATGTTGTTTGAAATGATCATGTTTATCATTCTCAATAGGATCATCAAATGAAACAACTGTGTCATCATCGAATATGACAACTGTGTTTATTTGTTCATCTGTATGAGATGATGAAGATGACTTAGATGGAACAACTTGCGCCATATCTGATTCATAAGCAGAAGGTGAGACTATTTCATTAATAAAGCATTCATTGAGGTCATGTACCTGAGACAAGCCGTCAGTGTCATACACTGGACCTGAATCATTGAGCTTAAGTTCCTGCATGTTGGCCATAAGCATCACAGCAGCATTGGCTTCCAGATCTTCCATGTCATCATCGTTGTTCACATTTGCCATGAAGTTGTTGTCCTGTTCAGGGAAATGTCCATCTTTTTCATCCTGAAGAGCCATGAGTAATGCCTGCTTGTGAAACTTACTACCCCGAGTTCTCGGTTTGGGACATGCTGTAGCAATATGACCTTGTTCATTACAATTGTAGCACCAAACTGCATTCCCTGAGGTTGAGTTCCTTGTAGCAACTGAGTCAGACCTTTGTTGAGAAGATTCTGAGTTGTTCCTGAACCCTGCATTGTTACCAAACCTCTGACCATTCCCATAACTTCCTGAAGAACTTCCTGAACCAGATCTACCATAGTTACGATTCTGAATTTCCACTCTTCCATCATTTACAACAGCTTGATTCCTGGTATTAGAAGATGAACGTTGACGGTTGTTCGTTTTGTTGGAGAATTTGCTGAAAGCACGAGCAATAAGAGCAAGTCCCTGATTCAACGTATTAAAGTCATCATCATTGCAGTTGGAGTAGTACACAGCATCATTGTTGTTTGACGGAACAAGTTGAGTAGAAGTATCTTGTGGAGATGAATCATAAGGGACCATTTAGTTCGAGGTGGAAGATTGTGGATAACTGAAGTAGTTCTGCTCTTGAACATATGCATGATTTGACAGTGGTGGTGGAGCATAGGGAGATTGAGCTACGAGAGCCAAAGAATTTGGTGTTGTTGTGGGTGTGTAACCTCCTCGTAGAGCTCGATCTTTTTCCACTTCAGGTTCATGGTGTTTCAGAAAGTCATACAACAAGCCATATGGAGCATCATGAAGATTCTTCGTTTGACGAACAAATGTCACATATTAATGCCAATCAGGGCCAAGACTACCAACAAATTTGGAGTTCACAGCGATCCTTGGTACTGTGATTTTGCGACGTTCCAGATCATTGACCACATTTGTGAAACGATGATAGTAGGATTCAAGTGACTCTCCAGGTTCAATTGTGATGTCAGTGTATTCCATGTAAAGCTTGGATTCCATGTCATCTTTGTTCAATTGAGTTCCTTCCATTAGGAGATGAACGTGTTCCCACATAGCTTTGGCTGTTTTCTGAGCATCGACACTTCGATAGATCGGATTAGATATACCTTGAAGTATATAAGCCATTGCATACTGATCAGCTTCACGATGTAGTTTCTGTTCTTCAGTGAGTGCAGATTCTGCAAGGGGTCTATCACCAGGAGGACATGGAGGATCAGCATTTGGATCACCAGCTTCAAATCTTGTTGGCCACTCAAATGGTCCTTCAAGTATCACTTGCTTCAAGAATTTCCCATGAGGTTTCTTTAGTTCAAGAAATCGTAAGAATCGACTTGACCATTGCACATAGTTTCCAGGTGTAAGCATTGGAGGTGTTTCAAGTGATCCTGCCTCATGTCGGGATTGTTGAGTTGTAATAACTTCACACATTCTGTCAAACCAGTGAGGTTGTTTGGAGGAAAACTGAGTGTTTTGTAGTGGCACTTGATATGGTTGTTGTTGAGGAATGAGCTGTTGTTGCATCATTAGGTAATGTTGTTGTGGATTGTATTTAGGAGGTTGTTGATTCATTATGTGCGGAAGGTATTGTTGTTGCTGATACTGCTGAGGTTGTTGTTGCTGATACTGCTGAGGTTGTTGTTGCTGAGGATAAAAGTGAGGGAAGTAGTGATTAGGTGGTTGAGACATCTTAGAACACTTGTGTAGAAATTGATCTTTGTAGAAGAATGAAATGCACGTTCCTTTGAGTAAGTTGCAAAATCCTTGGGGTAAGTTCAATTCTTACGCGTAACTTAATCTTACGCGTAAACTTTAAGTTATGCGTAAAGAGTAGATTATGCGTAAACTAATAGTTTATGCGTAAGTTTTCTCTTTACGCGTAAGTTTAGGCTTATGCGTAAGTTTAGACTTATGCGTAAGGTTTAAACAACCAAACAAATCTTTCAAACTTATCCAAGCTTGAAAGATATCTGTAGTCGAAGTATTCCACTAACTTATCCAAGCTAGGGAAGTACTGAGTCACCGTAGCACAAAGAGAATATCGTTGATGAAGCTTACGCGTAAACTCTGGCAAGTTACGCGTAACTTTGACTTACGCGTAGAATCAAACTTAAGCGTAGGTTTAAGGCGTAGAAGAGCACTTAACGCGTAGGATCAGGGTTTTAACCAATTTAACGCGTAAGAAAAGGGTTTTGGCCTATTTAACGCGTAAGAAAAGGGTTTAGACCAATTTTACGCGTAAGAAAAGGGTTTTGGCCTAGACTTATGCGTAAACCGACCAAAAAACACTGTAGACAGCTGGAAATAGTACTTTTTCGACCACTTTATGCGTAAACCGTACTGTTCATCCAAAATAATGACTTTTTGATGAAAAAATGCTTAGAAATAAGGTACTTTTGATCAAATAACTTCACCAATACTAAGAAAACCTTAACTTTAGAAGATGTAGCTACAAAAAACTAGTTTTCCAATATCAAAGAAGCTATAAAACCGTAAAAAAAACCTTAAAAATCACAACTTTATGCAACAACTAAGCTTCAAATCACTATATCAACCTTGAAACTTATCCAAGCTTCAAGATTTGAGTGAAAGAAACAAAGAAAAATGCAAAAAGATGAAGAAATAAGCACCAATCCCCACGTTAACCAAAGAAACTCACTTCAAACTTCTAGTAGGCGAATGATACCACTTGTTAGGTCACCATTTATGTAAACACAAGTATGATTGATAAAGAAATAAGATGAGAATGAGAGGTTGTTGATTATGAGATAATATGAAAGGTGAGAGTGCAAGAGTTTCCTTAAGATAATCAAATAACCAACAAAATAAAATGTAACATAAGGTTTCTATTTATAAGGGAGGAGCTAGGGCAACACTCCCTTCCTCCCTTATCCTTTCATACGTGGGCTTTCAAGGCCTTATGGGTTTTTACATGTTGCCCATTAACTAAACAATAATCATAAACAATACTTAAGCAACCTATTACAAAATGTAATGACCGAGACTTGACTAAATACTAAAGTATGATCCCAACATACTCAAAAAATTTCCTCCCGCGGAGGCATTGAGAGAATCCTGATCAGCTTGGCTCACGCCATTGTAAAACGTATCGAGTTGCATCAACTCAGACAAACCTTGATGTGGACACTTGCGAAGTAATTCTTTGAAACGATCCCACGCTTCACCAAAAGATTCATCGTATTTTTGAGTGAACTTGGTGATTTCGTTTTTAAGACTCGTGGTCTTAGAAGGTGGGATGAATTCATTCACAAACTTTTTGACAAGATCTTCCCAAGTCTCAATAGATCATGGAGGTTGTTTTTCAAGCCAAATCCGGGCTTGTCCCTCCAAGGAGAATGGGAAGAGAAGAAGTTTTATTGCTTCACACGGGACATTTTTGTACTTGATGGTCGATGTGATTTTATTGAACCATCGAATATGAGCATGAGGATCGTCCCTCTCAAAACCGTAGAATTGACTTGAGGTCACAAGATTGAGTAGCCCGGTTTTGAGCTCAAAACTATCAGCCACGATGGCTGGAACGACAATGGCATCTCCGTAACCCTCGATGGGTGCTTGGAGAAGTTCACACATGGGACGGTCTTCCGCCATGGTGATAGTGGGTGTGGCAACAGTACGGATCTCAGATCCGACTGTTGGTGCTGAACGTCTACGAGGTCTTCTAGGTTTTCGTACAAGCTCACGTAATGGGCTAGTAGACCTAGAAGAACGAGTGCGCATGCACTAGGAACAAAAATCAATCAAAACAAAGTCGAGACAAAACCACAGTGAACTTAAACCAATAATCACAAGTGAGTGGCTTCTTTAGAAAAGGTACACCACACACAAGGATACAAAGGCAAGTTTTAATCTTTTTGGTAGGGGAACTTATTTGTTCACACCCCCAGTTGGCAGGTGTTCTGTCTTGGTTTGCGACGGTTAGTTTTTATGTAGAATTATTATTCACAAGAAAAGACGAATGTTTTTGTGTTTTGTGTATGGGTTTAAAAACTTTTGGAAAATATTTTGGTATCGTTTCGTTTACCAAAATCGTTTTTCTTTAAGAATCACCTTAAAAGAAAACCGAATCAGAAAACGTTACGATTTGTTTTGTTGTTTTTAATTTTTTTGGTGTTTTAACACTTTAGGAAAAGTGTTAATGACTTTTTTGTATTTTGATTATAAAAATATACACAAGTGGTGGTATTTGTACAGTGAAAGAGGTGAGATAATACTAATCTCAAATAACGCTAAAGAAACGCGCACACTTCCCCGGCAGCGGCGCCAAATTTTGATTGATGCCAAACCACCTAACTTATATTAACCAAATAATGGTCAACAAAGTCAAATAGCCTAGGTCAATACTCCGGGTAATATAAGGTATCACCAGGTCGTTAAGTCCCGTTGAAGTGTGAATTGTAACTTTAGCGTATTAGTGATCGGGTAATTATTCACAGAAAAGGGGTATGATCAAAATTATTTGGAAATTATTAACAAATATAGCTTAGGAAAGCTATGAGATTGATTACGGGAATTTAAATTACGAAGATTTGAGCTAAAAACTAAAAACGTACGTTTTAATTAAAAAACGTATACAGACGCACAAAACAAAAAGTACAACTGAAGGACTGGAGGGGTTAAAAGTGTAAAATTGATATTTTTTACAATTCTGATAATTAAAGAAAATTTTAAGAAAAATAAAAATTATTTTTACACTATTTAATTATTTGTTATTAATTAATTACTAATTATCTATTTAATACTAATTAAACTAATTAGAATTATTAAAAATACTAAAAAGACTTAGAAAATTAAGAAAATTTTTATAAATCTAATTAACCATCATGGGAATCCTAAAAAATTATAAAAAGTTAATTTTATGTATTTTTAAACTAGTTAACTAATTATTATTCTATTTATTAATTAATATCTAATTAAACTATTTAAATTATGAAAACTATTAAATGAACAGTAAAAATTCTAGGAAAATTTATAAAAATGTTTTAACTAAATTACAAGCTAGAAAAAATATAAAAACTAGGTTATACTATATAAAATCTAATTATGCTATTTAATTGATTAACATTAATTAAAACTAAATTAAACTAAAATTAATTAGAAATAACACTAAAAGACAAAATAAAAATCTGGAAAAATTTGTAAAATTATTTTAACCTAAAATATAATTTCTAAAAATATAAAAGTGATATATTACTTAGAAATTAATTAAAAAGAAAATTAAATTGATAAATCCTATTAAATAGAAGCTATCACTATTTTTAAAATTGGTTTTTTGGATTTTTTCTTTTTCTAAACTGCTAATAAACTAAATACAACTAATTTTAACAAAAACACTTTTGAATTAACCCAAGGAATAAGCACTTGGAGTGCTTATTATACCCACAGTTGACTTTTGTTGACTGTAGAGTGTTTTTAAGCTCAAATGAGGAATGTGGGGTCCACAATGGTCCAACTTGGTTTCTCTGAGTCTATTGAACAATAATAAGCAACTAACAAGCAACAAACAAGCCTGAATAAGCCAAAAGGGTCAAATAAGCACTTTAGCTTATTGTTGACTGAGGCAGTTATGGGACAGAGTCTAGGGGCCAAATTGGGTGGGGTCCACTATGGTAGGGGTCAAACAAAGGGTTCACCCTTACTCCCTGGTAGGAGGGGGGTTGTGTGGGACCAAAAACAAAGGGCCTAGACCACTGTATTGGCCTCAAACCACCACAAAAGATGGTGGTGTGAGGGTGGTCTGCTGAGACAGGGCAGATGTGTTGCCCTGCAAGTAACTTGGTGACTATGTGGGACCCAGTAAATAAATTCTATAAAATCCTAGAAAATTTTCAAAAATCAACAAAGTGGTAGATATTAATCCTGCAAAAACTCAGACTCTAAAACCTAGTATCCATCAAATTACACACCTCCAAAGTTTGATCAAAATCTGAGAACTCACAATTTTACTTTTCAAGAAATTACAAGGTTTGACTTTAGTGAACTTTGGCTTAATCTAACCTACTGAAAACATGTTTGTAAGTTAAATTAGAGTTGAATTATGTTCAATAACAAGCTTATCTGATGAAATGAAAAGATTTGGGACTCAAAATCCACCACAGTTAACTGTGGTGGTGTAAACTTTGTAATTTTGACTTTTGCAATCTTTTGTGCCAAATCACTTGTTCCCCTGAGCTTTTAAATACCCATACAACTGATAGAAACTAATAGATGCACAATTACACAGCTAGAACACACCAAACAAGATACAACTAAACACCCTTTTAAAAGCAGTTAATGAAGAGATTTCAGCTTAAGCATATATAAATCACAAACAAATGGTCACAACTAATTTATAAACTAATACTAAACTGCAACAAACTTGAATAAACAGTCTAGGCTACTTAATGAGTAAAGATGAAAGAGTTTTTAGCTTACAAAGCCTTCCAAGCTACTGAGTAAGAACCGCCCTCCCCTGAGGTACCTAACCCACAGCCTTCCTTGATTCACTGTGCTCCTTGCTCATACAGTAAATGATCACCAACTTTTTATTTAATTTTGATTTTTCTTGATTTTTTATAAATATTGAAAATTGAGCTAAGAGCTGATCAAACAAGTGTGTTAAGTTAATAAACCCTTGTTGCTGAGTTTGTATTAGCTTATGAATCCAATAAACACAAATTAGAAACTTAACTTAGAACTTGATAAATTTAAATGAGACTTTGAAAAATGGAAATGAGAATTAAACTTCAAACTGAGCTTGCATTGATAAAAAACAGTTACATTACATTGAAAATAAACTAAAATTACAATGAAACTAAGAAAAACTACACACTAGAGCTTCTATGAGCTTTTTCTTTATATAACGAACAAGAAAAACTAACTAAGCCTTCCACATAGGCTCTTTTTGAATTCTGAGAGCCCCACAGCCTTTGCTTTGACCTTCTGACCAAATCCCAACCGTCTAATTATGCTTGATATGATCTGAGCCCTAGATTGCCATTTTGGCGCCAAAATCACTTCGGGCAATCTGAGTGGTGTTGGTGAGGGGATTTGGGGATGCATTTATGGTGGTGGAGTTGGTGGGTGAGGTTATTAATTGTGGGGGGTAAAGTGGGTGAAAAGGTGAGGAGGGGGGAGGTGATTGTCGCCCTAGTTTTAGGGGATTTTGTTGGGGGAGAAGGCGGTCAAAGGTCTGGTTTGACCCGCGTTGACCTGGGTTGACCGGAGTGTTAACAAAAGATGGGCTGGGCCTGGTGGGCTTGGGGAGCAGCTGGGCTAGGGGTGTTTGTTTGGGTTTGGTTTTGGCTGGTTAAAAACAAAAGGGTCCGGATGGATAAGTTAAATGCACAAGGACCATTTTTGTAATTTTGCCAAACTTGAGGACTGAAGTTGTAACTTTTCCCAATTTACACCAAGGACCAAATTTGATATAATTCCAAAGTTCCAAGATTATTTTTCCATTTTTCAAACTTTAAAATTTCCCAGGGACCATTTATGCCATATTTGGATTTTTAGGGACTAATTATGTAATTTATGAAAACTTGCAACCCAATTATAATATTTTGACTTTATTTGACTTTTAAGACCTTGGGTTGACTTTTCCTTAAAAATAAATGCATAGGGACTAAAGTTGACAAGTTTTGAAACTTGGGGGACTGAAACTGCCAATACTGCAAACTTTGTACGTTTTTTCTTTGTTTTTGCACATTTTGCTTTTAAAACACATAAAACACAATCCCTGGGATAATTTAAGTATTTTGATATCTTTTTGATTGTTTTTGTGCGTTTTGGCAGTTTAAATATATCAAAAACGATGAGTGTTTGAGCACTCATCAAGGGGCTAAAAGAAGGCTAAATAATTAGCACTTAACAAACAATCTAGCCTAAACTAAAAGCAGTCCTAGAAACTACACCTGGGGGACTTTCTAAAACAACAAACTTCAAGACCTAACTCCTATTAATGAACAATCTAAAGCCATTCTAAATTTGCCAAAAACCTGAGATGCAGGGGAGCCTTTTTGCCAGATTACCAACTTCCAAACCAAATTTGAATGAGCAAATCAAGTGCAAATTCGAATATTCGTTTTGCAATTGATGAACAAGCTGGCTAAGTACCTAAATTAACAACCTTTATTCATTTTCATTCACTAATAAACTCTATAGCTAGATTTGAAAAATTGCTCAAAAAACTCAGTATGCACTTTTTGACTTTTGCAATTTTGAACACAAGTTGACCAATCTGAGTTCTCTTTGATCCTAGATGATTAACTATGTTATATTAAACCTAATTGACACTAAATCAAACAACCTTAACTAGCTCTAGAGTGATTTGAAGATTTTGACACCAAAAGTCACAACAGTTAAGCTGTTGTGATTTTTCAAATATGATTTTGACTTTTTCTTAAAAACTGACCAATGTAAAGGTTAAAATGGATTGACTCAAATCCAAGGACAGTAAACAGCCAATCCCTAACTCTAATAACAATAATAACTAACAAATATAGGGAATTCCAAACAACCCTATATGGACTGATTTTAAGAGTTTTCAAAGTAAATTGCCAAACCAACAACTACTCTAGACTAATTACTGAATGTTAAGTTAAAGTAAACCTAAGTAATCAGAAATCAGCAAGCCAATTCAGCAAATCACACTTAACACATTATATGAATAAATTTGATGAATTATCTTACTTGACATCCAAGCTAGAAGACACACTAGAACCAGGAACACAAGAACCACCTAAGTGTCTCCTATGAGACTCTAAACCAAAATCACCACCATATCTGCTTCTGCTTCTATTCCTTCTTTCTTCATTTTTTTTTTTATTTTTTTTTAAATTTTCTTTTAATTTTCTGTTTTCTTTTCTTTTCTTGAGATTTTCTTTTCTTTTGATTCAATTATCATAAACAAGGATTGAAAAACATACTGAGACAAAGTAATTAACACTTTCAATGAAATAATAAAAAACTTGAATTTTTGATTGCAAATACTAATTGTAACAAAACTAAAGCAAACTTTAATTAAACTGAAAATCTGGAATTACACTTGTAAACTAAGACTAAATCAGAAAAGATACAAGAAAAGGATGCCATTTGAGGCTTACAACAAACTTCTATTTATACTAGGAAGTGGTAGGTACGAATTATGCCTCCTTGTGCTTCATACTCTAAAATTAGGTTTTCATAACCATCTCTTGATCCTTGCAAAGACATCCCCATCGTCCAATTGCTCTAAGATTAATCCTAGCCCTACAATAGGTTTTGGCGCCAAAAGTAAGATTGTGGATTAGTGACCTGGAGTGGTTAGGTATGGCTTGTGAGATATTATGGTAGGTGTAAGTGGGATGGGGGAATGGAGTGGGGGACTTTTTAGGGGGGGGGGGGGGAATGGTGTGGGGGACTTTTTAGGGGGGGGAAAGAGTGTTTCAGTAAGCATGGTGGTGAGGGGGATATAACCAGTGGATAATCGGGGGGGGGGGGGGAGGGGGAAGAGGAGTTTGACTGTGTTTGACTGGGGAGACTTGACCGTTTGACCTGGGCTTTGACCCAATTTTAATAAAGGGTGGACGGATGGGCTTTGGTTTGCTGGGCCAAGGGTTGTTGGGTTTCCATAATACAAATGATTCGTTTGGTTTAGGTAATAAAACAAGCCTAAGGACCAAAAGTGTATAATCTGATTTCTTTAAGGACTGAATCTGCCAATCTTCCAAACACCACGGGTCAAATTTGCCAATTCATGAATTCCCAAGGACTCTTTTATCATTTTTCTTCAATTTAAAATTCTCGGGGGCCACTTTTGCCATTTTGCCAAACTTGAGGGACCAAACTTGTAAAACTCTAAAAATGCAATCTGAGGATCAATCTTGTTATTTTAGGATTGTTGGAGGGCTTTAGTTGACTTTTCTTCATGAAATTCTCTCCAGGGGCCATTTTTGCCAATTCTTGAAAGTGCAAGGACCAATCTTGCCAAATGTGAAATTTCAGGGACTAAACTTGTACACTTTTGAAAACTTTTCACCCAAAGATCATTTGTGATATATTTTGACTTTTAAAGAACTTGGGTTGACTTTTCTTTTAAAATAAATGCTCAAGGACTAGTTTTGTCAAATTTTGAAAGTTGCGGGACTGAAACTGCCAATTACGCAAACTTTGTTCTTTTTTCATTTGTTTTCAAACATTTTGCATCTGAAACATATAAAACATGATCTTTGGGATATTTTCTGTATTTTGATGCGTTTCCTGGTGTTTTTAAACGTTTTGCAGTTTATATTTGACCAAAAATGATGAGTATTTACACACTCATCAATCCCCCACACTAGACTATTGCTAGTCCCTAGCAATCTTTTGTGAAAATTTAATAGATTTGAAGTCTCTTTACCAAAAGCCATTACTTCTGGAGTAGCCAAATGTTTCGGTTCAAGTAAGAACTATGATACACCGATAACCATATGATTTTGAGCAAACCATAAGCTTCCAACGGTTTTGATTTGTCTTTACCAGAAGCCGTTTACTTCTGGACTAGCCAACTCTTGATGGAACACCGTCATCATATTGGTGAGTTGATTACCAATTATGGTATTCCAGTGCCTTTACCACAAGCCATAACCTTGCACGCTAGGCAACTCTTTTACTTTTTAGGATATGGTGAGTTGAATACCATACAATTTTTGGCAAATTGCCAACCATAAACGGATTTGAGATATCTTTACAAAGAGCCGTTTGCTCCTGGATTAGCCAGTCCTTATGTTAGACGTGATGGACTGATAACCTTTTGTTGTGTAGATGCAAAACACTTCCACTAAAAAGAATTTTTTTTTGGGCTAAAACGGGGGTATTATGGCACAAAAGTGATTAAATTCGTCAGAATTTACCCCCTACACTTAGAAGTGAATATTGCCCTCAATATTCAAAGTACTGGCTTTTATGCCGACATTTTAGAATGTAAAAAGTTTAGATTTGGGCAAGTGTGGGAACATCATTTTTTTTTTTTTTTTTTTTTTTTTTTTTTTTTTTTTTTGAGTATAGGTACTCCCCCACACTAGTTTTTAGAAAAGAGAAAGAAGTTAGAAAGATGGGTGAAAACCCATGTGATGCTACTGTTTTTGTTTACCAAGTCGCTAGCTTGACTCGACCCCGAATTCATTGGTCCATGGGGAAAGTTTGGAGGTCCAGGACAACCATGGGTGGTATGTCCCCTCCAAAGTAGTGCTTCAACCGATGCCCATTCACTTTAAAATTTGGACCGTCATTTTGAGATAACTCGACGGTACCATAAGGAAAAACTTTGGCAACGGTGAATGGTCCAGTCCAGCGGGTTTTGAGCTTACCAGAAAATATCTTCAATCTAGAGTTAAAAAGAAGGACTCGGTCACCAACGTTAAAAACGCGGTTCTTGATTTTGGAGTCATGGATCTTCTTTGTTTTCTCTTTATAGATTAAAGAGTTTTCGTAAGCTTGATCACGAAGTTCATTTAGTTCATTGAGTTGAACTTTCCTATGATCACCCGCGGACTTAAGATCGAAGTTAGCTTGCTTTAAGGCCCAATAAGCTTTGTGCTCTAGCTCAATCGGTAGATGACATGCTTTTCCATACACGAGCTTATAAGGAGTACACCCAATAGGTGTTTTATAAGCCGTGCGAAAATCCCATAGAGCATCATCTAACTTGTCCGACCAAGAGGCACGGTTTTCGCCTACGGTCCTTTCAAGAATTCTTTTTAAACCATGGTTTGAAACCTCCACTTACCCACTAGTTTGTGGGTGATACGCGGTAGCAAGTCGGTGAGTGACACCATACTTGAGCATGACTTTTGCAAATTGCTTGCAAAAGTGAGTACCGCGATCACTAATGATAGCGCGGGGAGTTCCAAACCTAGCAAAGAGAGATTTTAAAAATTTTACAACTACTCGGGCATCGTTGGTTGGGAGAGCTTTGGCTTCGACCCATTTCGGCAAATAGTCAACGGCAACGAGTTTGTACTTGTTCCCTCGTGATGACAGGAACGGCCCCATAAAGTCAATGCCCCAAACATCAAAGATTTCACAAACTTGGATGATATTTTGTGGTATTTCATCCCGTTGTGTTATATTTCCTTGACGCTGACATGAGTTGCAAGATTTGACTAAGTCATGGGCGTCTTTGTAAATTGTGGGCCAATAAAAACCGGAATCAAATACTTTTCGAGCGGTGTAATTCGGGTCATGATGACCCCCGGTGGGTCAATTATGACAAGCCTTAAGAATTTCAATGGCTTCTTGGCCATGAACACACCTACGAATGACTTGGTCCGCACAAATTTTGAATAAATAGGGATCGTCCCAAAAGTAATGATTCACATATTTGAAAAACTTGTTCTTTTGGTGGGACGACATCCCTTTAACAATGAAATTCCCCACATAGTAGTTTGCAAAGTCGGCAAACCATGGGGTACTAGAATCACGACGACAAGAAATCACATTAAGCGTCTCAAGAGGAAACATTTCATTTATTTCCTTTTTCTCAAGGACACTTTGATGAGGGTTTTCCAATCGGGAAAAATGATCAGCAGCGAGGTTCTCGGCTCCTTTTTTATCACGAATAATGATATCAAATTCTTGTAGGAGGAGAACCCAACGGAGTAATCTCGGCTTTGCATCTTGTTTGGCAAAGAGATACTTGAGAGCCGAGTGATCCGTGTACTTTATGCATTTAGTCAAGATCAAGTATGGCTGAAATTTCTCAAACGCATACACCACGGCTAGTAATTATTTTTCCGTTGTGGTGTAGTGAGTGATTGGTCCCGAAACGGTCAGATATTATTGACCAAGGTCAAACAGTCAAAGACAGCTCCATTCCACTTCTCCGGTGATAGTATAGTGTGTCCCCGGGTCGTTATGTCCCAGCGAGATTCCAATGGTATTTTGGAAAACGTTTTTGGGAATGAGTGGCATTTAGGACAGTAGTCAAGATGATTTGGAATTGGTTATGCTACTGATATTTTGGTATTTTCACAATGATATAATATATAACAGATATATAGATATCTTCACAAATTCACAATTTGGGTTCAGATAACAGACAGAAAAGTGGGTTTTGAACAATTACAAACTACAGGGGGTGCAAGTGAAACTTTTGAAAACTTAAAATTAAAAGAAAATTTAAAATTAAAAAGAAATTATAAAAATGATTATTTTAATATTTAAATATTACTTAATTAATTAAAACTATTTAAAAATCTAATTTAAACCTAATTTAAATTAACTAAAAATGGTAAAGATAACAAATTAAACTAAAAATTTGTAAAACTAATTTCTAAACCTTAAAATGAACTTGAAGAAAGTATAAAAAATAAAAATAAATATTTTTGTCTTTTTATGATTTTTCTATTAATTAAAAACTAATTATATTAATTAAACTAATTAAACTATTTTAAATTACTAATAATACCTAAATGACTTAGATAATTATGGAAAAATTTATAAAACTAATTAACCATCACAGGAATCCTACAAAATTATAAAAAACTTCTAAAAATTATTTTTAGTCTATTTTACTAATTATTTACGTATTAATTAATTTAAATCTAATTTGACTAATTAAAATAAGAAAATTGGAGAATGAACAGTAGAAATTAATAATCTATTTTCTAAAAGTCTTAACTAATTTATAGAACCTAGGAAAATTATAAAAACCTACTGTTGTTAATTAAAATTTAAGAAAACTAATTAATTACTAATATTACCTATTTAATTATTTAAACTACTTTTAATTCTAATAATTAGTAAACTGTTTAGGAAAAATCTAAGAAAATTATTATAAATACTTAAAGGTAAAAGGAAATTAAAAAAATTATAAAAATGATAAAGTGCTTATTAATAAGCTGAAATGAAAAATGAAAAAGAAAGAATCTATTAAATAGAAGCTATCACTAATTTTATGTTTGGTTTTTCTTTTTGACAGTTAAAAATAAGATGAAAATAAGAAACTTTTGTGAAATGACTTTTGTTTAAGCTTAAAAATAAGCTGTGTGCACCCCCTCTTATCCAAAGAGTGTTCAAATAGCTTATTAGGACTTATGCTATTATGAAAAAGCTATGAAGTGATGAACTAAGCATGCACAGATGGTAATTAACAAGAAATAAGCAAAATGGAACAATTAAGCACACTGAATAAGCTCAGAACCACAAATAAGTACTTATGTATATATCTGAGACAAAAACAGGCCAAAAGGCCAATGTGCAGCCCTATGTGGGGCCCACAAGCTTGATTGGAAGTCCAAAAGGAGCTTTGATCCAATAAGCCAAGCTGAAAAGCTTCAAATAAGCCAAGAATCACAAACTAAGTCCCACAAATAAGCTAGTTATAAGCTTATGAAAGTGAGTGATCACCACTGATCACTCAGTATGGATGTTTGGTCAGGGTGACTTAGGTGTACAAATAAGCTGAGTGCAAGAGACCTAAGGTTCAAAATAAGCACTGATATAATGAGCTACACTAACAAGCTTCTCAAAAAGCTAAGGATTAAGGCCTGGGGTTCACAAATAAGCTCTTAGTGAACTTATGGAATCAGGCAATTAAGCCTGGAGCGGGGGAGCTAAAGGTGCAAACAGGCAACTTCAAGTGTGCTTATTAATAAGCAAATGAATTCCAAGCCTCAATTTTTCTTTTGGAAGAGATTAACAGACTACTAAAAAACACAAATCAACAAGAATAACATATTTCCAATCGTCAATGAACCCTACAGGTTGGTTTGAATTTCATACCATTTTCTGAACAAGGCAATTTTTACTTTTTTTTAAACTTTAAGATTGGTTTGACTTTGATGAACTTAAATCCTATTCTAATGACTGAATATGAGGTAATAAGCCACAAAGAAGCTAAATCTAGCAAACTTACCAACTAATGACCTAGTAATTATGCCTTATGGAACCAAATAATCTAATAGTGTACTGCTACTTTGGATTTAAGATTGATTTTGACTTTTTGTTGAAAGACCACTGGTTTTTATGCTTGAACTAAGTGATGTATCAAACCTTAAAACAACTACTGAACCTTCCTTGATCACACAGAACCTAACTGTGCCAAACACCCCTAAAAACTTATGAAAATTGGATTTTCAAAGAAGTTCAAAGATTTAAACCATAAGCTTGGTTCCAGAAGTTAACTTAAGCTAAGTTAAGCAGATTAATGCTCAAAAACACTGGATTTAACAACAAGGATCCAATATTACTCAATAATCTAATGATGACTGTGAAACTTGAAATTTTAACAATTATGAAAATCAACAAACAAGCCAATGATTTTAAGCAATATTATCACTATATAACACTAATTAAACAGAAAGGAGTTAAATAAGCAAAGAAATAAGCAATGCTATAATGCAGAACTAAGAATGAAAGAAAAATGGAAATCTTGAACTCACTTGAGACCCTAGCTAAACAAGGGCTCCCAAATGGGCAGCTACAAGCTCTAGCTTGTTATAAACAAGCTAGTACAGTCCTCCTTGCCCCTCCATTGCAGGAAACTTCCATTAGCTTTCCACAGTCCAAGCAAAGGTATTTAATTTTTTGAGTTTTCTGTTTTTCCTTTTTTTTTTTTTTTTTTATCGTTTTGATTTAGAACTAACACTAATATGATTTTAAGTTTAAATTAAGCTAAGCTTAGTTAATGTACGGTACTGAAACAGTAAAAGCTAACTTTTATCAAACCTTAAGCTATAATGAAATTTTGAAATTCAAAAGTGAAAAATGGAATTTGAAACTGATAACTTGATACTTTTATTGCTAAAACCTTGAATTACACAAGGAATACTGGAATTACAACCTTGAAACTGAAAAGTACAATTGGAATTTGAATTTAAGCTAATACGACATTAATTTTAAGTTAATTAACTACTTGTTCTTCTCCTTGCAATCTCCTCTCTTAAATAGGGGTCTTCTAGGGTTTGTAATATCCTCTGATCTTTTCCCACTCTTAATCTCGTCCATTGGATGACTATTAATAGCTTTTTGACCTTTGGATCATTTTGGCGGGAAAGACAAAACAGGGCAATTTGCACTGTTTGAGTGTATTGGAGGGGGGAGCATTAAATGCTTGTTGTCTTTGTTAGGTAAGTGGGGTGGTAGGAGTGGTTTGGGCGGTGGAGATGGGACAGTAATGGTGGGGGATGGTGAAGTGATGGCTGCAAGTTGGGGGGGGAAAGGGTGGTGGTGTTGACTGGTTTGACCAAGGGTCAACGTTTGACCCCCGGTATTATACAAAAGGTTGTTGTTGGGCTGTTTTGGAGTGGGCCTAAAATAGGGAGTGGGCTTGGGTGTATTTTGGATTGGATTGGATTTGGCTATGGGATTTATTAAGGGTCCGGTTTGGTTTTATAATAACACAAGGACCATATTTGTAATTTGCCGAAAGTTTGAGGGTGAGACTTGGCATCTTTCCAAAGTTTCCATAAGGTTATTTTTTGCCAAGTGATGAATAGTTCAAGGACCTTAGATAATTTTTCCATTTTAATTTTCTCGGGGACTATTTCTGCCAATATTTCAAACTTCAGGGACCAAATGTGAAATTTCACCAAACTTGCCAATCAAGGACCAATCCTGCCATATATGAGAAGTACAAGGACAAAATTTGTTTTTCTCAAAGTTTTAATATCCCAGGGACCATTTTTGACAATTTTCCAAACTTCAGGGACTAAACTTGACATTTTGTGAAACTTTGCACCAAAGGACTAATTATGTAACTTTTTGATTTAAAATGACCTTTGGTGACTTTTTCAAGTTTTTAGAACAACCAGGGACTAGATTTGACATTTTTTGAAAGTTGAGGGACTGAAATTGCCAATTTTGAAAACTTTGTATGTTTTTCATCTGTTTTTGATTATTTTGCATTTGAAACATATAAAACACATTCCTGGAAAATTTTCACTATTTTGATGCAATATTGAGTGTTTTTAGATGTTTTGGCAGCTCAGAAAACGTAAAAATGATGAGTATTTACACACTCATCAATCCCCCACACCAAAACATTGCTAGTCCCTAGCAATCTTTTGAGAAAAACTTGATGGATTTGAAAAACTCTTTACCAAAAGCTATCACTTCTGGACTAGCCAGATGTATCGATTCAAGTAAGAACTATGGTCCACCTGATAACCATGTGATTTTGAGCAAACCACCAGCTGTCTACGGATTTGATTAGTCTTTACCAAAAGCTGTTTGCTTCTGGACTAGCCAACTCTTGATGGACTAAGTCAACATCTTGGTGAGCTGATTACGAATTATGGTTTTTCCACGGCCTTTACCACAAGCCATAATCTTGCGGGCTAGCCAACTCATTCACTTTATGGGATATGGCGAGTTGATTTACCATACAATTTTGGGCAAATTGCAAGCCATCAACGGATTTGATATATCTTTACCAAGAGCCGTTTGCTCCTGGATTAGCTAATCCTTTTGTCATTTAGACATGGCGGACTGATTACCACAAAAATTTTGAAACAAAGTAAAAAAATTTTAAAAAATTTAGGCCAAAATGGGGGTACTTAGAAAGTATTTTATGATAAAATTCGCAAGAATTCCCCCCCCCCCCACACTAGAATTGAATATTGTCCTCAATATTCAAAGTCCCAGCTATTATGCCGAATCTCTGAACGGAAAAAGCTAATATTCGAAACTAACTGTGGAAATATTGATTTTATTTTTCACTTTATTTATATGTACATATAAACATTTTTTTTAAGAAACTTATATACATATTTACTTTTCAAAAGGTGGGGGACGGCCACTCCCCCACACTAGAGTGGTAGAAAGTAGAAAGAAGTCAGAGATATGGGTGAAAACCCATATTTTGCTAATTTTTGTTCACCGAGTCACTAGCTTGACTCGATCCCTGCATTCATTGGTCCATGGGGAAAGTTTGGAGATTTGGGACAACCAAGGATGGTATGTCCTCTCAAAAATAATGTTTCAAACGATGACCATTCACTTTGAAGTTTGGACCTTCGGGTTGAGATAACTCAACAGTCCCGTATGGATATACTTTAGCAACAGTGAATGGTCCAGTCCATCGGGTTTTTAATTTCCCCGAGAAGATCTTTAACCTTGAGTTGAAAAGAAGGACTCTGTCACCGACGTTGAAAACGCGGTTCTTAATCTTAGAGTCGTGAATCTTCTTTGTCTTTTCTTTGTAGATCAAAGAGTTCTCGTAGGCTTGATCACGAAGTTCATTTAATTCATTGAGTTGAACCTTACGGTGATCACCCGCTTTATGAAGATCGTAGTTTGCATGTTTCAAGGCCAGTAGGCTTTGTGCTCGAGCTCGATCGGTAAATGACACGCCTTTCCGTATACAAGCTTGTAGGGAGTACACCCGATGGGTGTTTTGTAAGCTGTACGGAAGGCCCAGAGTGCATCATCTAGTTTATCCGACCAGGAAGCACGGTTTTCACCTACGGTCCTCTCAAGAATCCGTTTAATACCACGGTTGGAAACCTCCACCTACCCCACTTGTTTGTGGGTGATATGCGGTAGAAAGACGATGAGTAACACCGTACTTAAGCATGACTTTTGCGAATTGATCATTGCAAAAGTGAGTACCGCGATCACTAATGATGGCACGGGGAGTTCCAAAATGAGCAAAGACGGATTTCAAAAATTTCACAACAACTCGGGCATCGTTAGTGAGTAAGGCCTTTGCCTCAACCCATTTTGACAAGTAGTCAACAGCCACGAGAATGTACTTGTTTCTACGAGAAGATGGGAATGGCCCCATAAAATCAATGCCCCAGACGTCAAAGATTTCACAAACTTGAATGACATTTTGTGGAATTTCGTTCTTTTGTGAAATATTATCGTGACGCTGACAAGCATCACAAGCTTTGACTAACTCGTGGGCATCCTTATAGATCGTGGGCCAATAGAAACCAGAATCAAACACCTTTTTGGCGGTGTAGTTAGGACTATGATGGCCCCCAATGGGTCCAGCATGGCAAGCCTTGAGAATATCCACGGCTTCCTGTCCGTATACACATCGCCTGATGACTTGATCGGCACAGATTTTGAAGAGATAGGGGTCGTCCCAAAAGTAATGTTTAACGTCTTTGAAGAATTTGTTCTTCTGTTGGGACGTCATCCCCTTTACGATGAAGTTACCTGCATGGTAATTTGCAAAATCAGCAAACCATGGGGTAATAGAGTCACCACGAAAAGCAACCGCATTGAGTGTCTCGAGAGGAAATGTTTCATTTATTTCCTGTTTCTCGGACACATCCTGGTGAGGGTTTTCTAATCATGAGAGATGATCAGCAGCTAGGTTCTCGGCTCCTTTTTTTTATCACGGATAATGATATCAAATTCTTGGAGGAGGAGAACCCAACGGAGTAACCTTGGCTTTGCATCTTGCTTTGCAAATAGGTACTTCAAAGCCGAGTGATCCGTATACACTACGCATTTGGTCAGGATTAGGTATGGCCGGAATTTTTCAAAGGCATACACCACAGCCAATAGTTCTTTTTCAGTGGTGGTGTAATGACTTTGAGCCTCGGTCATAGTTTTGCTTGCGTAGTGTATAGGCTGAAAGTATTTTGCTCTTCGTTGCCCCAAGACCGTACCTAGGGCAAAATCACTAGCATCGCACATAAGCTCAAAAGGGAGGTCCCAATCGGGGGCAACAAGAATCGGTGCCTCGGTAAGCTTTTTCTTTAATGTTTCAAAAGCTTTGATGCACTCAGGAGAGAAGATGAAAGGAGCATCCTTCTCGAGGAGATGGGACATAGGCCGGGCAATTTTAGAGAAATCTTGGATAAACCTACGGTAGAAGCCGGCATGACCCAGAAAGCTCCTGACACCTTTAACGGTGGTGGGATGAGGTAATTTAGAGATGACATCAATTTTGGCTTTGTCAACCTCAATCCCGTTTTTTGAAATTTTATGGCCGAGGACAATGCCCTCTTTAACCATAAAATGGCTCTTCTCCCAGTTGAGACTTAAATTCGTTTCTTTGCAACGTTTAAGCATCTGTTCCAAGTGGGAGAGACAAGACTGGAATGAATCCCCGATGACTGAAAAGTCATCCATAAATACCTCCATGGTTTTCCCGATCATGTCGGAAAAGATAGACATTATGCACCTTTGGAACGTGCCTGGTGCATTACATAAGCCGAAAGGCATACGTCTGTAAGCAAAAGTTCCGTAGGGGCATGTGAAGGTAGTTTTCTCTTGATCCTGTGGATCAATGGGGATTTGGAAGTAACCCGAGAAACCATCGAGGAAGCAGTAGTATTCATTCCCCGCTAGTCTTTTGAGCATCTGGTCCATAAAAGGCAGAGGAAAATGGTCTTTACGGGTGGCTTCTTTCAACTTTCGATAGTCAATACATACTCGCCAACCCGTGACCAAACAAGTTGGAATCAACTCGTTATCCTCATTGGTGACAACGATTATGCCACCCTTTTTAGGAACACAATGAATTGGACTAACCCAAGGACTGTCAGATATAGGGTAAATCAATCCCGCATCTAGAAGTTTTAGAACCTCTTGTTTGATAACTTCGTGGATTTTAGGATTTACCCTTCTCTGTTGTTGCACTGCTGGCTTAAAGTCATCCTCCATTAAGATTTTGTAAGTACAAAAGTCAGGGCTAATGCCCTTAATGTCGGAGAGTTTCCAAGCAATTGCTTGCTTGTGTGAATTAAGAACCTTTAGAAGTGCAGCCTTTTCCTCATCTTTTAAGTCTTTAGCAATAATGACGGGTAATTTATTATCACCCTCCAGAAATGCATATTCTAGATGAGGAGGCAAGTCTTTGAGCTCAACCTCAGGAAAGTCTTCAGTTATTTCAACATTTTTGACTTCCTCTTTATGAAGTATTTTTGGAGACGGATAGGGTGAAGGATCGTCATTTAACAATCTTTCAAGAAGAAGAATGTCCCCCTCCGGGTCAAGATAGTTTTCATTAACCCCATGAGGAATTGAACTATCCTGAGCAAGAAAAGCCTCGACCTCTTCCAGAAGGAAGTCACTTCCCTCAAATGGAGTGAGAGAAGGGGAAGAGTCAGAAATGATAGGATCAGTAGAAAGAGTGGTACTGCCACTTGCTGAGAAACCAAGGACTTCTTGAGAATACTCCTCAGACGCATTATCGATGATGTCAATTCGGTTAACCGTTTCAGCGTCATAGTTGGAGGAGTATCTTGAAGTCTGATCAAGATTGAATGTGATGGCTTCACCACCAACACGTAGAGTGATTTCTTCTTCGAATACATCAATTAGAGCACGACCCATTCTTAAGAATCCTCTCCCGAGAATGAGAGGAACTCTTGGGTCAGCATCGAAATCAACAATCACGAAATCTGCCGGAAAATGGAACTTTCCTACTTTCACGAAGATATCTTCGGCAATGCCGAGAGGACGAGATATAGTACGGTCTTCAAGCTCGAGAGTCATGCAGGTAGGAGTGAGAGCAGGAAGAGAGAGTCTTTTCCAGACTGCGTAAGGCATAAGGTTAATGCTTGCACCAAGATCGGCCAAGGCAAAGCATTCAACCATCCCCGGGAAAATACAAGGAATGAGAAATTTCCCGGGATCTCCAAGCTTTTCGGGAAGCTTTTTCAAGAGCACTGCTGAGCAATGCTCATTAAGTGGAGTTTTTGCCATCTCACAGAGTTTTTCTTTATTGCTTATCAGATTTTTGATTGTTGTAGCAAATTTAGGGATGAGAAGAAGAGCATCCGCGAAGCTAATATCGAAGTGTAACTCTTGGAAAATTTGATAAAATTTTTCCATCTGATGATTAGCTCTTTTGCGGTTCTTTTGATCATTTATACGTGAAGGATATGGAATTGAAGGCTTAGGATCATTCTTTGGAATTTCATCAGAACTCACAGGAGGATCAAATACAACTTTCGACTTACGAGTCGGGACCGGGACAACTTGAGGGTGGACGTTGTTGGTACCTCCGTTATTAGTAGGAAGTACCGTGCCCGTGGTGACCTCAGGTTCACGTTCCGCTACCTTGGTAGGAGGAAAAGAAGAGGTAGAGGGAATCGTGGGTCCATTGTATGATACCCCACTTCGGGTAGTGATCACTTTGACATCGCCCCTCGGGTTAGCGATCGTGTTGCTCGGTAGTGTACTCGGGCCCGAGGGTCGATCATTTAAAGACTTCTGAAGCTCAGAGATCTTGCTGATCAATAACCAATTCGTTTTCTCTTGTGCTTTCATGAATTGTTTGAGCACTTCATCGGAGGAAGACGAGGGTGGAACAACGTTTTGATTTTGATTAGGAAGATTTTGAACACGGTTGTTTTGAAAATTCCTTTGATTTTGATTGTTGTTACCCTGAAAATTGTTTCTCTGATTGAAATTACCCTGATTGTAATTCCCTTGATTTTGGTTTCTTTGAAAATTTCCTTGAAAACCTTGATTTTGATTGCCATTTTGAAAATTGTGTTGATTAAAATGACCTTGATTTTGGTTCGGGTTTTGACCTTGGTTAAAATCTCCTCGATTCTGATTCGAGTTACGGTTTTGATTTTGGTTAAAACCGGGAGGTTCGAGAAAATTGTTGGAACAATAGCTCAAGAGATTACGGTCCCCTTGTGGTTGGTAAGAATTACCCCCCATGTTGTAGGAACCTTGAGCAGCATAAACGTTCTCTTTAGGAAAACCAGCAGTAGCAGGACACTCGGAATAAAGATGTGGGCCCCCACAAGTTTCACAACTTCGGGCCACGGCTTTCACTTGTTGATTTTGAACCTGATTTTGCATAGTTTGGTTCATTCTCAACACAGCCGTAGAAATATCATCCATCTTCTTAGTGAGAGCAATTATTTCAGGAGATGATGATGAAGGAATGATTGATTTACATTACTCATCCCTCTCCGCAGAGGAATCCCAAAAGTTATGGTGGGTAGTCATGTTCTCAATCAAGTCATAGCATTCTTCGGGACGCCTTTTCATAAAGGTCCCAGCAGCAGCAGCATTGAGAATATCCCGGTGCCTCAATGTCAGACCATTATAGAAGGTATCTATGATGGTAACTTGTAACATATTATGGTTAGGACACCGATCAATAGCTAGCTTATAACGTTCCCAAGCCTCAAAGAGAGACTCATCGGGACGTTGCCGGAAGTTGCTGATATCATTTTGTAACTTGGTAACCATGGAAAGTGGAAATATTTTGCTAAAAACTTGGTTACCATTTCATCAAAGGTACGAATAGAATTCTTTGGGAGTCGGTCAAACCATGCAGTGGCATGATGAGTGAGAGAATAGGGGAAGAGATACAGCCGAAGGGCATCATCGGTGACACCATGCTATTTCATGCTTTGGGTGACGGTAAGGTATTTATCAAGATGCTTGTTAGCATCGTCACCCGGTAATCCGTGAAATTGACACGAATTTTGGACTTGTTGGATCATGTGGTGCTTGAGGCCAAAGTCCGTAGCCTCAATAGTGAGTGGTGCAATAGGTCCGCCCCTCCCTTGCATGGTGGGCTGGCACAACTCCTCCATCGTTCGGAGATCGGGAGCTGGCTCATTGATGAGTGCTCAAACACTCATCATTTTTGGTCAAATCTGAACTGTAAAACATACAAAAACACTCAGAAATGCATCAAGATACTAAAAATATTTCAAAATTGTGTTTTATATGTTTTAGATGCAAAAAGAGTAAAAACAGATGAAAAACATACAAAGTTTGCAAAATTGGCAGTTTCAGTCCCCCAACTTTCATAAAATGTCAAAACTAGTCCCTGGTCATTCAAAATATAGAAAATTATCACCAAAGGTCTTTGTAAAATCATAAGTTGTCATATTTAGTCCTTTGGTGAAAAATCTCAAAAGTTTTGGAAATTTACAATTTTAGTCTCTGGAGTTTATAAATTGGCAGATTTGGTCCCTGGTGGGAATTTTTGGATGAAAAATCATTTTTTGGGTCCTTGGAAATTACAAGTTGGCAAATATGGTCCTTGGGTAAAATGTTTGGGGAAATTACAGTTTTGGTCTCTCAGTTTTGGAAATTGGCAATTTGGATCCCCGGGTATTTCATTATGGAAAATAAAGCATCAAAGGACCTTGTACTATTGAAACTTGGCAATAATTCACCTTTGGAATACTTTGGGAATATTACATTTCCAGCCCTTGCATTTGCAGGAAATTACAAATTGGTCCTTGTGAAATTGCAACTACAAATGGACCCTTTGTGTTATTAAATCCAAAACCAAACATAAGCCACACCCCAATCCACCAATCCAGCCCACCTTATTATAATTTGGCCCAATCCTCCAAAGAGCCCAAACCCTTAAACAATAAAACCCCACTCCCTGGTTACTAATAAACCATCCCCAGGTCAAACCTAGGTCAAACCCCAAACTCCTTCATCCCCCCCCCCCCCCCCCCGTGACCTCTACACCCTGCAAAGCCTGCCATCTCCAACACTTCATCATCACCACTACTCCCACACTCCACCCCTACTATCCACTTTCCACCACTAAACAACAAATCCCTCACCCCTGCCAAAAGTTATCTGCCAAAGAGTAGCTTATCCCTTTTTCCCGCCCAAATCAAATAGATGGCCAAGATTGAAATGACCCATCCAATGGCTCCAAATGGGTGGAAGAAAGAGAAGGGAAGTACAAGAGTGAAGAAACCCTAGAATTTTTAGTATAAATAGAAAATTTGTATGCCATTATAAGGCATTAGGTTTTCAGTAGGGATTTCAGGGTAGCATTAATTTTAGGTTACTCTTTAAGTATTGTTAGTTCCTAAAAATCTCAGCTTGTACTCTTTACTTTGATTAATAAAAGTTTCAGTTCAAGTATTTCTCTTAAGTTCTCCAGGTTTTATCTTTTTTACAAGTTTGTTTAAGCCTAGCTTATTATCCTGCTCAATTGCTTATGTCCTGTTTAACTGAGCTTATATAGGTTCTAAATTGCTTTTTGTACTTAGTTCATGGCCCTGCAGTCCCTAATTCAAAGTATTGCCATTTAGCTTATTTGTATTTTGCTTGTTTAGATTGCTTAATTGTGTTTAGAATTTGCTTTTTAAGTGTTTTTGGGATTATTGCAGCTTCTGTGTTCAAGATTTGCCTAGAAATTAGTTATATCTAGTTTAAATCCTCAATTTCAGTTTGTTAAGGGGTGTTTGGAACATGCTGTTGATCTGAGTTGTTATTGTTATTCTAGCTTAAGGTTGATTGGCTCATTGTTCTCAGGTTTGATATAGTCTAAGTTGATCTTTGTTTGGACCAATACTCACTCATAGTCAAAATTCACTTACATCTTCTCTCACAGTCCAACTGTGGTGAAGTGTGTTACCAAATCTTTTGAATCAACTCAAGGGTAGCCTAGCTTGTTAAAATTAGTTTGCTTCTGCTTAAATAAACACCAAGGAATCAAATTTGATTAACCAAATCTCATTAAAGTCAACTTTGTTTGTTAATAAAAATGGAAATAGTGTGTTAATTTAGGTTCATTACCAGCTTGTGCATCAATTGAAAAAAGAAAATTGGACTTTGAAATTGTTTAGCTCATTGAAAATCAAAGTGGAAGTTGGTAGTTTGACTGAGCAATTCCCTTGCATCAGGTTCTCTAGCCCTTTTTCATTCAGCAATAGCTTATTCATTTTTTGATCTTAACCGTTGATTCTGGGTGTTATGGAAAGCTAGTACTACTGTCTCCAGTGTTGCATGCTTAGTTTGGGTTTGTTGGTTAGTTAGTTGTGCTTACTTTAGCCTCTAAGTTGCCCCCCCCCCCCTTCACACCAGGTCTGATATGTACTCTTTCCAAATCACACTCCACATCAGATGCTAGTTTAGACTGCTTATTGTTGTTGTTTGTGTTTATTACTAGCTCACATAGGTTAGTCTAATATGTTTGATGCTTAGCTTTGGAATTTGTTAGTCAAATTCCCCATTATCACCCATTTTCAACCACTGGTACAGCAGCCCTCTTGGCTCAGTGCCACTTTTTCATTATCAATTTTTAGCATTAATTAGTGGTTCAAAGTTCTTGATTATTGTTTTTATTTATTTTCTACTAGCTAGTCTTTATTTTTCCTTAGCGTTTGGACCCTAGCTTTTCCATTAACTTGCCTAAAAATTAGCTTGAGTCACCCCTGCAGCCCTGCTTTCCCTTTTTCTTTGTATTACTTCTCCTTATTTAGTGAATAAGATTACATGTTTTTTGGTTCTGTAAAATGCTTGTTGTCCCAGCTTCATGTATATGTGTTTCATTACCACTTTAGAGATTATTTAGATGGCTAATTAGACCCTTGTAAGTAGGCATTTTAGACTGATTTGCATCAGCCTTAGAACTCTTTAGTTTGTTTTACTTTGCCAATTTAGTGCTTATCTGCCATTTGCTTATTGCTTATTCAGTTAGATTTAGCATGTAGACTTAGATTTAAGAGCTTGTACTGTTTTAGCTTACTTGAGATTTCAGGATACATAGCAGTTAAAAAATTGGTCTCATTCTCACTTTCGCTTAACTGTTAAACCAATAAGCAGTTTCTGGCTTATTGGGTGGTTGCAAAAAAGTTTGTTTACTTAAAGTTTGTTGTTTTGTACTTATTTTTAAGTACCAAAAAGGAGATTTCAATTTGAGATTAATTTGGACCCTTGAATCTGTGTCCAAAAGTGACCTGTTGGCCTTGTGTATTCCCTGCTCCACACCTGGCCAATTCAGTGTGAGTGAGCCATCTCATAAGCTCTTTTCCAACTTATTTGTGGGCCCCATTGTGAGCTTGTGGGTTCTCTGAGAAGCTCACCTGGCCAGCTTATTGGATCTAGGTTCAATTTGGACCCCTACATAACCCTGTGGGTCCCACAATAGGCTACAAATTGCCCTTCTTGGTCTTTTTGGGACAGGGTTTTGGGTTTGCTTATTTGAACTGTGAAGCTTATTCAGTATGAAATTCTTGTTGTTTTAGCCTGTTCTCAGTTAATTCCATCATGGTCCAGCTTATCTTATGTTCAGGGTCAGTAGTATAGCTTATTAACAGCTTGTGTCTCATCAAAAGCTTAAAACATCAAGCTGTTGGGAATTAAGCTCTCCACAGAGCTTATTTGGTATTTATAGAAAAGTTGGTTTTGTAAAAGTTTATTATTTTCAGTAGTATAATAGTTTTGTAAAATAAAAATTCAGAAAAAACCAAATTTAAAATCTAGTGATAGCTTCTATTTAATATAATTTAGCTTCTTAATTTTTCTTTTTAAATTTTTGTCAAGTACTTAGCTGTTTTTATATTTTTCTTAAATTCCTAGTATACTCAAGTATTTGTAGGAATAATTTCAGATTTTTCCCTTTTCATTTAGTATTTATTATAATTAATATTAGTTTATTAAGAACTAATTACTATTAGATAATTAAATACTATAAATAGTTTTTATAAAGTACTCCTATGTTTTTATATTTTTCCTAAGTTTTAAATGTAATAAAATATTTTTAGAAAGAGTTTTAGAATTTTTACTAATCATTTGCTATTTTTCTTTAATTTAATTATTTTAATTAATATTTAAGTCTTAATTAATTAATAATAAATAGAGGAAAAGTAGGAAAAATATATTTTTAGTTTTAAAATCACTTTTATATTATTTTAGAATTTTTAGAATTAAATTTTCATTTTTCTAGCTTAAATTCATAGTTAGTGTATTTTAAGTATTATTAATTAGTGTAATTTTAATTTTCAAAAAAATTTCTTTTGTCATTAGGATTGTAAAAATGTAATTTTCATGTTCGTAGGTATTTTATTTCACCAAAACTCGCGTTTTATTTCATACATCTACGTAGAATTAAATCAGACGAACGCGTTTTTAGACTTAGCTCTCGTTTTTAGTGTATCTGATTATCAGTTAATGTTAATATAGTGTTTCTAAGTTATTTTCATTCCTCATCTTGTAGTGTAATCATTCACAACCCCTTTCCTGTCCAAATTCACCCGATCACAAACCCGTTTTGATTACCATCACACCTCGTCGGGATATAACAACCCGGGGAAACCCTATACTTCTACGAAGATTGATTCTAGGCAGTTTGACTTAGTTGACCATCACCTTGTCAATTAGGTTGACCGTTTAGCACCAATCACTCATCCCTGGGAGGGTCAGGAGGTGGTGGTGGTGGCCCATCGGCCATTTCGGTTTTTGGTTCTTCAATAACAGTACGTAGCTCGGGTACGTTTTTTTGATTTTTACGCTTTGTTTGTGACCGAGTGCGCATGCACTAAAAACAATTTTTCAAAACAAGATCGAGAAAAAACCACAGTGAACTTAAATCCAATATTCACAAGTGAATGGCTTCTTTAAAAAAGGTACACCACTCACAGGGATATAAAGGCAAGTTTTAATCTTAAGTTTGGGAACTTATTATGTCCACACCCCCAGTTGGTATTTGTTCTGCCTTGGTTTGCGGTGGTAAGATTTTATGTATTTATTTACAGAAAAATTGCTTTAGGCTTACGGGTGTGTGTGCAAAAAACTTTGGGAAATATTTTTGGAACTGATTCGTTAACTGAAATCGTTCTTTTAAGATTACTCGCAGGCTGGCGGGAGGAAATAAATGGATCCCTCTTCAGTTCACAATTTAATGTCAGAACTTACCTTATACCAACTGTTTCGGGTTGTAATCTTAAAGAAAACAAAGTAATTTAACGTCACAATTTGTTTTGTTGTTTTTGATTTTTTTGGTGTTGTTAACACTTTAGAAAAAGTGTTAATGAACTTTTTGATATGATTGATATTTTTACAAAAACTTTTTACAAATTGTGTGAAATTTGTACAGGGAGGGTTTTGAAAACCACTAAACTTAAAACGATTTTAAAAACACGCAACAACCTCCCCGGCAGCGGTGCCAAATTTTGATTGGTCCCGAAACGGTCAGATATTATTGACCAAGGTCAACAAGTCAAAGACAGCTCCGTTCCAATTCTCCGGTGATAGTATAGTGTGTCCCCGGGTCGTTATGTCCCAGTGAGATTGCAATGGTGTTTTGGAAAATGATTTTGGGAATGAGTCACACTGAGGACAATAGCCAAGAGGATTTGGAATTGTTTATGCTACTGATATTTTGATATTTGCACAATGATATAATATATAACAGATATACAGATATATTCACAAATTCACAATTTGGGTTCAGATGACAGACAGAAAAGTGGGTTTTGAACAATTACAAACTACAGGGGGTGCAAGTGAAACTTTTGAAAACTTAAAATTAAAAGAAAATTTAAAATTAAAAAGAAATTATAAAAATGATTATTTTAATATTTAAATATTACATAATTAATTAAAACTATTTAAAAATCTAATTTAAACCTAATTTAAATTAACTAAAAATTGTAAAGATAACAATTTAAACTAAAAATTTGCAAAACTAATTTCTAAACCTTAAAATGAACTTGAAGAAAGTATAAAAAATAAAAATAAATATTTTTGTCTTTTTATGATTTTTCTATTAATTAAAAACTAATTATATTAATTAAACTATTTTAAATTACTAATAATACCTAAATGACTTAGATAATTATGGAAAAATTTATAAAACTAATTAACCATCACAGGAATCCTACAAAATTATAAAAAACTTCTAAAAATTATTTTTAGACTATTTTACTAATTATTTACTTATTAATTAATTTAAATCTAATTTAACTAATTAAAATAAGCAAATTGGAAAATGAACAGTAGAAATTAATAATCTATTTTC
Source organism: Artemisia argyi (assembly GCA_030686995.1). Classification (NCBI taxonomy): domain Eukaryota; kingdom Viridiplantae; phylum Streptophyta; class Magnoliopsida; order Asterales; family Asteraceae; genus Artemisia; species Artemisia argyi. Next base: position 125,986,902 of record CM060691.1, read on the forward strand.
TAAAAGTCTTAACTAATTTATAGAACCTAGGAAAATTATAAAAACCTACTGTTGTTAATTAAAATTTAAGAAAACTAATTAATTACTAATATTACCTATTTAATTATTTAAACTACTTTTAATTCTAATAATTTGTAAACTGTTTAGGAAAAATCTAAGAAAATTATTATAAATACTTAAGGGTAAAAGGAAATTAAGAAAATTATAAAAATGATAGAGTGCTTATTAATAAGCTGAAATGAAAAATGAAAAGATAGAATCTATTAAATAGAAGCTATCACTAATTTTATATTTGGTTTTTCTTGGTTTTTCTTTTTGACAGTTAAAAATAAGAAACTTTTGTGAAATGACTTTTGCTTAAGCTTAAAAATAAGCTGTGTGCACCCCCCCTCTTATCTAAACAATGTTCAAATAGCTTATTAGGACTTATGCTATTATGAAAAAGCTGTGAAGTGATGAACTAAGCATGCACAGATGGTAATTAACAAGAAATAAGCAAAATGGAACAATTAAGCACACTGAATAAGCTCAGAACCACAAATAAGTACTTATGTATATATCTGAGACAAAAACAGGCCATAAGGCCAATGTGCAACCCTATGTGGGGCCTACAAGCTTGATTGGAAGTCCAAAAGGAGCTTTGATCCTATAAGCCAACCTGACAAGCTTCTAAATAAGCCAAAAATCACAAACTAAGTCCCACAAATAAGCTAGTTATGAGCTAATGAAAGTGAGTGATCACCACTGATCACTCAGTATGGATGTTTGGTCAGGGTGACTTAGGTGTACAAATAAGCTGAGTGCAAGAGACCTAAGGTTCAAAATAAGCACTGGTATAATGAGCTACACTAACAAGCTTCTCAAAAAGTTAAGGATTAAGGCCTGGGGTTCACAAATAAGCTCTTGGTGAACTTATGGAATCAGGCAATTAAGCCTGGAGCAGGGGAGCTAAAGGTGCAAACAGGCAACTTCAAGTGTGCTTATTAATAAGCAAATGAATTCCAAGCCTCATTTTTCCTTTTGGAAGAGATTAACAGACTACTAAAAAACACAAATCAACAAGAATAACCTATTTCCAATCTTTAATGAACCCTACAGGTTGGTTTGAATTTCATACCATTTTCTAAACAAGGCAATTTTGACTTTTTTTTAAACTTTAAGATTGGTTTGACTTTGATGAACTTAAATCCTATTCTAATGACTGAATATGAGGTAATAAGCCACAAAGAAGCTAAATCTAGCAAACTTACCAACTAATGACCTAGTAATTATGCCTTATGGAAGCAAATAATCTAATAGTGTACTGCTACTTTGGATTTAAGATTGATTTTGACTTTTTGTTGAAAGACCACTGGTTTTTATGGTTGAACTAGTTTATTAGAACCAAAAGTGATGTATCAAAACTTAAAACAACTACTGAACCTTCCTTGATCACACAGAACCTAACTGTGCCAAACACCCCTAAAAACTTATGAAAATTGGATTTCCAAAGAAGTTCAAAGATTTAAACCATAAGCTTGGTTCCAGAAGTTAACTTAAGCTAAGTTAAGCAGATTAATGCTCAAAAACACTGGATTTAACAACAAGGATCCAATATTACTCAATAATCTAATGATGACTGTGAAACTTGAAATTTTAACAATTATGAAAATCAACAAACAAGTCAATGATTTTAAGCAATATTATCACTATATAACACTAATTAAACAGAAAGGAGTTAAATAAGCAAAGAAATAAGCAATGCTATAATGCAGAACTAAGAATGAAAGAAAAATGGAAATCTTGAACTCACTTGAGACCCTAGCTAAACAAGGGCTCCCAAATGGGCAGCTACAAGCTCTAGCTTGTTATAAACAAGCTAGTACAGTCCTCCTTGCCCCTCCATTGCAGGCAAGTTCCATTAGCTTTCCACAGTCCAAGCAAAGGTATTTAATTTTTTGAGTTTTCTGTTTTTCCTTTTTTTTTTTTTTTTTTTTTTTTTTTTTAATTATCTTTTTGATTTAGAACTAACACTAATATGATTTTAAGTTTAAATTAAGCTAGGCTTAGTTAATGTAGGGTACTGAAACAGTAAAAGCTAATTTTATTCAAACCTTAAGCTATAATGAAATTTTGAAATTCAAAAGTGAAAAATGGAATTTGAAATTGATAACTTGATACTTTTATTGCTAAAACCTTGAATTACACTAGGAATACTGGAATTACAACCTTGAAACTGAAAAGTACAATTGGAATTTGAATTTAAGGTAATACAACATTAATTTTAAGTTAATTAACTACTTGTTCTTCTCCTTGCAATCTCCTCCCTTAAATAGGGGTCTTCTAGGGTTTCTAATATCCTCTGATCATTTCCCACTCTTAATCTCGTCCATTGGATGACTATTGATAGCTTTTTGACCTTTGGATCATTTTGGCGGGAAAGACAAAACAGGGCAATTTGCACTGTTTGATTGTATTGGAGGGGGAGCATTAAATGCTTGTTGTCTTTGTTAGGTAAGTGGGGTGCTAGGAGTAGATCGGGCGGTGGAGATGGGACAGTGATGGTGGGGGATGGTGAAGTGATGGCTGCAAGTTGGGGGGGAAAGGGGTGGTGGTGTTGACTGGTTTGACCAAGGGTCAACGTTTGACCCCCGGTATTATACAAAAGGTTGTTGTTGGGCTGTTGTGGAGTGGGCCAAAAATAGGGAGTGGGCTTGGGTGTATTTTGGATTGGATTGGATTTGGTTGTGGGATTTATTAAGGGTCCGGTTTTGTTTTATAATAACACAAGGACCATATTTGTAATTTGCCGAAATTTTGAGGGTGAGACTTGGCATCTTTCCAAAGTTTCCATAAGGGCATTTTTTGCCAAGTGATGAATAGTTCAAGGACCTTAGATAATTTTTCCATTTTAATTTTCCCGGGGACTATTTCTGCCAATATTTCAAACTTCAGGGACCAAATGCAAAATTTCATTAAACTTGCCAATCAAGGACCAATCCTGCCATATATGAGAAGTACAAGGACAAAATTTGTTTTTCTCAAAGTTTTAATATCCCAGGGACCATTTTTGATAATTTTCCAAACTTTAGGGACTAAACTTGACATTTGTGAAACCTTGCACCAAAGGACTAATTATGTAACTTTTTGATTTAAAAGGACCTTTGGTGACTTTTTCAAGTTTTTAGAACAACCAGGGACTAGATTTGACATTTTTTGAAAGTTGAGGGACTGAAACTGCCAATTTTGCAAACTTTGTACGTTTTTCATCTGTTTTTGATTATTTTGCATTTGAAACATATAAAACACATTCCTGGGATATTTTCACTATTTTGATGCAATATTGAGTGTTTTTAGATGTTTTGGCAGCTCAGAAAAGGTAAAAATGATGAGTATTTACACACTCATCAGTGAGCTTGAGCTTCGGTCAAGGTTTTGCTTGCATAATGAATCGGCTGAAAGTGTTTGTTTTTCATTGCCCTAAGACCGCACCTATTGCAAAATCACTTGAATCACACATAAGTTCGAAAGGTAGGTCACAGGCAACTAAAATTAGTGCCTCGGTAAGCTTTTTCTTGAGAGTTTAAAAAGCTTCGATGCACTTATCAGAAAAGATAAACGGAGTTTCTTTTTCAAGAAGTCGGGTCATAGGCCTATCTATTTTTGAGAAGTCTTGAATAAATCTACGATAGAAACCGTCATGACCCAGAAAACTCCGAACACCTTTAACAGTTGTGGGAGGAGGAAGTTTAGCAATGACATCGATTTTAGCTTTATCAACCTATTTCCCGCTCTTAGAAATCTTATGGCCAAGGACAATGCCTTCCTTGACCATGAAATGACTTTTCTCCCAATTTAGAGTAAGATTGGTATCTTCACATCTTTGAAGCATTTTGTCTGAATTGGCGAGACATGATTCGAATGAATTCCCAACGACCGAAAAATCATCCATGAAGACCTCCATTGTTTTCTCGATCATGTCGTGAAAAATGGCCATCATGCATCTTTGAAACGTGCCCAGAGCATTGAACAAGCCAAAAGGCATGCGTCGATAAGCAAATGTTCCATATGGACACGTAAAAGTGGTTTTCTCTTGATCTTGAGGATCGATGGGAATTTGGAAGTAACCCGAAAAACCGTCAAGGAAACAATATTATTCATTTCCCACCAATCTTTCGAGCATTTGATCCATGAAAGGTAGAGGAAAGTGGTCTTTACGGGTGGCATCATTCAACTTTTGATAGTCAATGCAAACACACCAACCCGTTACCAATCGAGTAGGAATCAACTCATTATCATCATTTTTAACAACCGTTATACCACCCTTCTTGGGCACACAATGAATGGGACTCACCCAAGGACTATCCGATATAGGGTAAATCAAACCGGGATCAAGGAGTTTTATGACTTCTTGCTTGATAACCTCATGAATTTTAGGATTTACCCTTATTTGTTGTTGAACTGCCGGTTTAAAGTCATCCTCCATCAAAATCTTGTGCATACAAAATTCCGGGTTAATACCCTTGATGTCAGAAAATCTCCAAGCAATGGCTCGCTTGTGTGACTTTAAAACCTTGAGGAGAGCGGCTTTGTTTTCCTCATTCAAGTCTTTAGCAATTATGACGGGAAACTTTTCGTCACCCACTAAAAATGCATACTCGAGATGAGGTGGTAGGTCCTTGAGTTCGACCTCAGGAAAGTCATTAGTTTTTTCAACATATTTGACTTCCTCGTTATGAAGTTCTTTTGGAGGAAAAGGGGGTGAAGGATCTTCATTCAACAATTTTTCAAGCATAAGTATATCCCCCTCGGAATCAAGATAGTTACTATCAACTTCCTTTGACATTGAGCTATCTTGGGCAAGAAAAGCCTCGACCTTTTCCAAACGGAAGTCACTTCCCTCGAACGGAGTGAGAGAAGGGGAAGAGGCGGCTATGATTGGTGCAGTAGATGGAGTGGGATTGCCACTCGAAGAAAAACCGACAACTTCTTGAGAGTACTCCATAGATGCAACATCAATGACATCTATTCGGTTAACCGATTCGGAGTCAAAATTTGAGGAGTACCTTGAAGTTTGATCAAGGTTAAAGGTAACTGCTTCATTACCAACACGTAGAGTGATCTCTTGTTCAAAAACGTCAATAAGAGCACGACCCGTTCTTAGGAATCCTCTTCCAAGAATGAGAGGAACTCTTTGATCCGCATCAAACTCAACAACTACGAAGTCAGCAGGAAAATGGAACTTTCCTACTTTCACGAACACATCTTCGGCAATGCCGAGTGGACGAGTGATGGAACGATCCGCAAGCTCGAGAGTCATGCATGTAGGAGTAAGTTCGGGAAGTGAAAGTTTCCTTCACACTGAATGAGGCATTAAGTTGATGCTAGCGCCAAGATCGGCCAAGGCGAAGCATTCAACCATTCCTGGAAAAACACATGGAATAAGAAATTTTCTAGGATCTCCGAGCTTCTCGGGAAGTTTTTTTAGTATAACTGCAGAGCAATTCTCTTTCAGTGGAGTCTTAGCCATTTCAAATAACTTTTCCTTGTTGCTTAACAAGTTTTTGATAGTCGATGCAAATTTGGGCATTAACATGATAGCATCCGCAAAGCTTATGTCAAAATGTAATCCTTGGAAGATTTGCAAGAACTTGTCCATTTGGTGACTGCCTTTTCACGGAGCTTTTGATCGTTTAAACGTGATGGATAAGGTATTGAAGCTTTGGATTGAATGGGATTTACCGGGGGTTAAAAAACAACTCCCAGTTTGGATTTGGTTTTTGGGACAACATGAGGTTGGACGTGTGCAGTACTTTGTGGGCTAGTAATTTGCACTTTGTCCTTTGTCGTCTCAAGTTCACGTTCCACTACCTTTGGAGGAGAAGTAGACGAGGTAGTAGGAATTGCGGGTCCATCATAAGAAGTACCACTACGGGTTATGATCGCCTTTACATCGCCCTTCGGGTTGGCGATCATGTTGCTAGGTAGCGTTCCTGATCCCGAAGGTCGATCATTTAAAGACTTCTTTAGTTCAGAAATCTGAGTGATCAACAACCTGTTTGTTTCTTCTTGAGCTTTCATGAATTGCTTCAACACCTCATCGGATGATGATTGAGGTTGAACAACGGATTGGTTTTGATGTTGAAAATTTGGAGCTCGGTTGTTTTGATTGAAAGCTTGGTTTTGAAAATTTCCTTGGTTTTGATTACCATTACCATGAAAATGATTTCCTTGATTGAAATTACCATAACCTTGATTTCTATTCAAGTTTACTTGATTTTGAAATCCTTGATTGAAATTCCCTTGGTTTTGAAAACCTTGGTTCATTCGATTTTGGCTTTGGTTACGGTTTTGGACACTTTGGTTTGGATTGAAACTTTGGTTTTGGTTTTGATTGAATCCAGGTGGTCCAAGGAAATTGTTAGAACGATAGCTGAGAAGATTACGGGTCCCCTTGCGGTTGGTGAACATTACCTCCCGGGTTATAGGAACTTTGAGCAGCATATACATTCTCTTAAGTGTATCCACCGATGGCTGGACACTCGGAATAAGAATGTGGACCTCCAAAAGTTTCACAACTTTGAGCTACCGCTTTGACTTGTTGGTTTTTGATGGTTTGATTCATCCTTAACATAGCCGTAGATAAGTCATCAAGCTTCTTTGTGAGAGTCGCTATTTCATTGGATGCTGGAGTGATAGATCTACATGATTCGTTTCTCTCAGCTGAAGAATCCCAAAAGTTATGGTGAGCGGTCATGTTTTCAATGAGATCATAACACTCTTCGGGTCTCCTTTTCATAAAGGTCCCACCAGCAACATCATTGATTGCATCTCGGTGTCTCAATGTCAACCCATTATAGAAGGTATCTATTTGAGTGACTAGCAACATGTTATGATTAGGACACCGATCGATTGAAAGTTACTAATTTCATTATGTAACTTAGTGACCATGGATGGTGGAAAGTATTTGGCTAAAAATTTAGCAACCATCTCTTCAAAGGTGTGAATTGAATTCTTTGGAAGTCGATCAAACCACGCAGTGGCATGATGAGTCAAAGAATATGGAAAGAGGCACAAACGAAGGGCATCATCGTTAACACCATTTTGTTTCATGCTTTGGGTGACGATGAGAAATTTATCTAGATGTTTGTTTGCATCATCACCCGGCAAACCGTGAAATTGGCATGAGTTTTGGACTTGTATCATATGATGCTTAAGTCCAAAATCCGTAGCCGCGATGTTAAGATGGGCAATGGGGCCACCCCTTCCGTGCATAGTAGGTTGGCACAACTCCTCCATTGTTCGGAGATCAGGAGCTGGGTCATCCTTTGGAGGTTCATGGTTTTCATCCATTTTCGGAACGTGTTCAACAATAGGACGTAGTTCGGTGACTTTTCTTAGTTGACGATTTCGCCTCGATTGTGAACGAGTATGCATGCACCACAAAATCAAATCCAATTAAAACAATACCACTTTAACGACAAGGGAACTTAAACCAATAATCAAGAATGCAAGGTTAACCTTTAAAGATAAACGTACAAGGAGCGAGAGAAAAGAATGGATTTCTCACTAGGGCGAAGTTCGTTGGATCGCCCTATACCATTTCGACTCCTCTTAGTGGTAGGTGTTCTGCCTTAATTTGCGGTGGTAAGATTTTAATGTTGTTATTATTAAACAAAGAAACGGGAAAATCTTTTTGTGTTTTTCTTATCTTTTATAGATATAATACATATATAGAAACAAAAGAAAAATATTTTTGGTTTTTTATAAGTTTTATGAAAGCGTAACTTCTTGCGAAGGTTCTGCAAGACTAATCGTCTAAACCTTATCGAGACTTTCGACACACAGCCTCCCCGGCAGCGGCGCCATTTGATTCATTGTGTTTTGGTGTGCAAAAACAATTTATCAATATATCAACAAACGTGAGGTCTAAGTTATCGTGAGACAACTAGAAGTAGAGAAATACGAGTAAACCTTTTAGGAAAAAGATTACCTCGCAAAACTCGTGAAAGTGATATTAAAATTGTGAGACCGGGAAGTGATTTCCCGGTTTGTACCCCAACGAGGTGTGAATGGAAAGCTTCGTGTAAGGTTGAGATTAGGAACTTGTATGTTTGGTTGGAAAAATTGTTTGGTTTTGTTTGTACGTTAAATTAACGAAGATTGGAAATTAACAAACGTAAATGAATTATAAACAACCTAAGGGGAAACAAAAGGCAATTGGTAAACTAGGGGAATCCTAAAATGCTACAGGAATCAAAATTAGTTATCGGGAATCCTAAATTACAATTAAACAAATAAACGCGACGTTTATTCTAAATAAACGTCAACGCGCAAATAAAAACGTGAAATTTTAGCTACGCAAGTCCTACGGGCCTACAAACAATTTTCTTATAATCCTAATGATAAAAGAAAATTTTAGAAAAAAAAGAAAATTAATTTTTCAATTAAAAATCTATTTATTATGAATTAATTACTATTTTAATAAGCAAAACAAATGAAAACTTATATAAAAGAATTAAAGTGTATGACTATGATGAAAAAGACCCAAGGGCACAGTAGTGTTTATGTTGTGTGTTATGTCTATGTGAGGAGTGAGGTCATGGGTTTGAATCCCAGGCCTTACTTTTTGCTATTTTTTTTTCTTTTTGTTCTTTCCTTGTTTACTCCTTCACGAACTTGGACACAAACACAAACAAACTTGCACTCTTGAAAACATATTATAACAATGACTTTTAAACAACTTGATTCAAATCAGATTCACAAATCAAAGATTTTTTCTTTTTTTTCAAAATTTGTTCAAGAGATTTTTTTTTCAAATAAGCTCAATGAGCCAAACAAGCTGAGTTTTAGCAACAACAATCACAACAACAATAAAAAGCTAAAACTAAAACACCAGTAGGATCAAAATCAACAACAAGATCAACAAGAACAATCAACAAGAGCAGCAACAAGAACAATCAAGCAATAAGCAGTTTACAAATAAACTCAAATAAGCCAATAAGCTTACAAAAGCTTAAACAAACAAATGACCAGCAACAACAATAGCTACAAACAATAATGATATCAATAACAACAACAATTATAAAGAAGAAGCACAAATCAAACAAACTCAGTCTAACTGAGTTGCAATAGCATGCAGTCCTAGAGGGGCTAAAAGAAGGCTAAATAATTAGCACTTAACAAGCAATCCAGCCTAAACTAAAAGTAGTCCTAGAAACTACACCTAGGGGACTTTCTAAAACAACAAACTTCAAGACCTAACTCCTATTAATGAACAATCTAAAGCCATTCTAAATTTGCCAAAAACCTGAGATGCAGGGGAGCCTTTTTGCTAGATTACCAACTTCCTAAACAAATTTGAATGAGCAAATCAAGTTCAAATTCCAATATTCTTTTTGCAATTGATGAACAATCTGGCTAAGTACCTAAATTAACAACCTTTATTCATTTTCATTCACTAATAAACTCTATAGCTAGATTTGAAAATTGCTCAAAAAACTCAGTATGCACTTTTTGACTTTTGCAATTTTGAACACAAGTTGACTAATCTGAGTTCTCTTTGATCCTAGATGATTAACTATGTTATATTAAACCTTATTGACACTAAATCAAACAACCTTAACTAGCTCTGAAGTGATTTGAAGATTTTGACACCAAAAGTCACAACAATTAAGCTGTTGTGATTTTTCAAATATGATTTTGACTTTTCCTTAAAAACTGACCAATGTAAAGGTTAAAATGGATTGAATCAAATCCAAGGACAGTAAACAGCCAATCCCTAACTCTAATAACAATAATAACTAAAAAATATAGGCAATTCCAAACAACCCTATATGGACTGATTTTATGAGTTTTCAAAGTAAATTGCCAAACCAACAACTACTCTAGACTAATTACTGAATATTAAGTTAAAGTAAACCTAAGTAAACAGAAATCAACAAGCCAATTCAGCAAATCACACTTAACACATTATATGAATAAATTTGATGAATTATCTTACTTGACATCCAAGCTAGAAGATACACTAGAACCAGGAACACAAGAACCACCTAAGTGTCTCCCATGAGACTCTAAACCAAAATCACCACCATATCTGCTTCTGTTTCTATTCCTTCTTTCTTCATCTTTTTTTTTATTTTTTTTGAATTTTCTTTGTAATTTTCTGTTTTCTTTTCTTTTCTTGAGATTTTGTTTTCTTTTGATTCAATTATCATAAACAAGGATTGAAAAACATACTGAGACAAAGTAATTAACACTTTCAATGAAATAATAAGAAACTTGAATTTTTGATTGCAAATACTAATTGTAACAAAACTAAAGCAAACTTTAATTAAACTAAAAATTTGGAATTACACTTGTAAACTAAGACTAAATCAGAAAAGATACAAGAAAAGGATGCCATTTGAGGCTTACAACAAGCTTCTATTTATACTAGGAAGTGGTAGGTACGAATTATGCCTCCTTATGCTTCATACTCTGAAATTAGGGTTTCATAACCATCTCTTGATCCTTGCAAAGACATCCCCATCGTCCAATTGCTCTAAGATTAATCCTAGCCCTACAATTGGTTTTGGCGCCAAAAGTAAGATTGTGGATTAGTGACCTGGAGTGGTTAGGTATGGCTTGTGAGATATTGGGGAAGGTGTAAGTGGGATGGGGGAATGGAGTGGGGGACTTTTTAGAGGGGGAGGGGGAAGGAGTGTTGCAGTAACCATGGTGGTGAGGGGGATATAACCAGTGGATAATCGGGGGGGGGGGGGGGGGGGTGAAAGGGGGAAGAGGAGTTTGACTGTGTTTGACTGAGGAGACTTGACCGTTTGACCTGGGCTTTGACCCAAATTTAATAAAGGGTGGACAGATGGGCTTTGGTTTGCTGGGCCAAGGGTTGTTGGGTTTCCATAATACAAATGATCCGTTTGGTTTATGTAATAAAACAAGCCCAAGGACCAAAAGTGTATAATCTGATTTCTTCAAGGACTGAATCTGCCAATCTTCCAAACTATCACCACAGGTCAAATTTGCCAAGTCATGAATTCCCAAGGACTCTTTTATCATTTTTCTTCAATTTAAAATTCCCGGGGGCCACTTTTGCCATTTTGCCAAACTTGAGGGACCAAACTTGTAAAACTCTGAAAATGCAATCTGAGGATCAATCTTTTCATTTTAGGATTGTTGGAGGGCTTTAGTTGACTTTTCTTCATGAAATTCTCTCCAGGGGTCATTTCTGCCAATTCTTGAAAGTGCAAGGACCAATCTTGCCAAATGTGAAATTCCAGGGACTAAACTTGTACACTTTTGAAAAATTTTCACCCAAAGATCATTTGTGATATCTTTTGACTTTTAAAAAACTTGGGTTGACTTTTCTTTTAAAATAAATGCTCAGGGACTAGTTTTGTCAAATTTTAAAAGTTGGGGAACTGAAACTGCCAATTATGCAAACTTTGTTCGTTTTTCATTTGGTTTCAATCATTTTGTATCTGAAACATAAAAAACACGATCTTTGGGATATTTTATGTATTTTGATGCGTTTCTTGGTGTTTTTAAACGTTTTGCAGTTTATATTTGACCAAAAATGATGAGTATTTACACCCTCATCAGTATGGTACATTAAGTAATGTTTGGAAATGGTCCAAATTTTCCCTGAAAAGGAGGAGAGTTATTTTAAATACCAAACTTTTCTTACATATCATGGGACTCATCTCCACCATCCATCTAAAAAAAATCAATGGTTGAGATTAAAGCATTTTAATATTTCACCCATTTATTATAATTTAAACACCTCTTAAACTGTTAATCGTTAAGCGAAAAAAATTACACCATCGCGACGAGCATTTAATTATCTTTCTATAGACGGGCACTTTGATATACTTTTGACAAAAAAAAATCGTTTTTTTAACGTTTTTTTCATGGCCGAAAAAATCACATGTGATATGTAATATCACATGTGATATGTAATATCACATGTGATATATCAATGATTTTTGTGTTGTTAGCTTTCATTTTAGATCAGTCGACTTATGTTAGATGCAAATAGTTAGTGTTATAAGTACCACTAATATAACAGTTTTTAATTTTAATGTTTTTTGTAAGTTGACTTTTAAAAGTCAATTTAACCCACGAGCATTTTTTATTCTGCTGGTTTATGGCTTCTTTGGATATGCATTTGAAGACTCTAATTACACATTTAAACAACTTAGTTTGGAAATGCAATTGAATTAGTCAACACATAGAAAATATGTGATTTTCAGTAAGCATAACAAGAAAAGGTACAAAAGACATTATCTCAAACAATTTGGGTTAATACCGTTGGAAAAAAAGTTTGTACTATTGAGTGTATTTAATACTGGTAGGCTAAAAGTTACTACGGTTGGGTTACCGTTGGTACTGTTTGGGAATAACCGTTATGCATTAATTTATTCTAACCGTTGAGATACTTTTTATCTATTGGTTCGCTTATAGGTTTCACTACATTGGATAATTCACAATCTTTCTTTAATTTATAACATATCTACAAGAGAAAGAAAAGATTTATTCAGTCGATTTTCCCAAAACCCTAAGTGATATCTATATCATCTCAATTGGCTTTACCAAACACCCATAATCTTCTAAACGACCATAACCCAGAACCCTAATCACATTTTTATCAATCTTAATGGCGAGTTTGGATTATTGTAAGACACATAACATGGTTGCCTACTTGCAGAAACCAAAGGGAAGTCAAGACTTTCACTAGATAGTGGATTTTCTCAATAGCAGTTACATAAGGTATGCTCTTACAAAGAATCCTACTATGTACGTTTCCTAAATCAATCAGTTTTGGCGCACTGCTAGTGTCAAAACACTTGATAATGGAGAAAAAGTGTTAAATGCTACTCGGGAAGGTGGAGAGGTGTCTGATACGTGGGAATCGCACCAGGCTTTACCTCTCGAGGGATCTCGAGAAGCTTACAACCCCCACCAGGCAATGTACCTGATCGTTGTAGTATAGTATAGTGACAAGTACCGGGGGATTGATCGTTCAACTCAGGAATAGTGTCGCTAGGATTAGAAAGTCTCCTAAACTAAGTCTAGAGGTGAGGGATGATTCTTTTTGTATTTTTATATTTTATAAAAGCAATTAAAATCTCGGGTTTTGGAAGAGTGGGCGGAATTAGTTGCTAGCCAACTAACCCAATTAACTAAGATGCAATCAAAATAAAATAACAGAAATGAAAATAAATCTAATTATACTAATGTGGTGTAAACAATGATGAGGAAAGTTGTGTTCACTTAGATTTCATTTCTCCCTAGATATCTTTTACAGGTTGATAGCTTGTTACAATTGCATGGATGACGGGTCATATTCCTTAATACTAGTCGTATGGCCGTGTACAATATTCCCTAACTCTATAGGATCCTACTTCACTCCTATGTCGAGCCGTTAGAAGCTCCTAACATGGGATCATTAGAATTCTCCTACGCATTAAATACAACCAAAAATCGTAGTACACCTCCGATCATGTTTCTTAAGACGTTCAAGCAAGTTACCAATGGAAGTCTGCCAGTTTTCTTAAGCCTAACATCGAATACAATCATCCGTAACAACTATAAACAAACAATCAACCCATAATTAACATCTAGGTTTCACTACATCTAAGCAAACTCAAAAGAAATCTTGCCGAGCATGTTAAATTGAAGACAAGCGTAAGATATATTCAAACAACACATAGACATATTGAATGAATTGAAAGAGTACTTATCTTTAATAGAACATGAAAGATTCAAAGGGTCGAAACCCTTGAAAAAGCTAGAAAATTCGACCTAGGGTTTTTCCCTCAAAGTTGCACACTAATGAATGAAATTTGGAAAACTATATATAGATTACAATGGGTGACGGCGTCATGTATTGGGTTGTGACGCCGTCAACTCACCACCTATAATGAAATCGTATTGCCTAGATCCACTTGTGACGCCGTCGTGTGTGATTTTCTTCTGGGCCGTCACTAATACTTGGACCATGACGGCCTTGGGTGACGCCGTCATATCCAATGCACAAAACTCTCTGGATCGTCACGTGTATTGTCCACATCCACCTCTTTTGTAACTCTTGACGCCGTCATTAAGGAAGTTGTGACGCCGTCAGGTACTGTTCCCAGCAAGGAAAATTAAGACTTTGCCGTTTTCTTCACTTTTACTCCAAAAACGTCCGAAATGCTTCCTTTTCTAGATTTCACTCCAAAAGTACTTAAAATGACAAAAGGAATGATTTAGGGCAATATTTGATCAAATAATCTCAACTTCGGGCTTAAATGACCCCTTAAAAATGGTTCACTTTTCGCCTCATCAAATACCCTTACATTTGAGATTTGCTTGTCCTCAAGCAAATGCACTTTTATTCTAATCAAAATACAAGTTACGGGTCATTTAACACTAATATAAAAGTAATTACAACAAATAATCGTTCCACTAAAAACCAAAGACAAGCACGGAGGTCATACACTAACACCTCACAAATAGTGTTTAGATACCACATCTCTTGGGTGTAATAAAGTATATATCACAATATGGAAATGGAAAACATCTCTTACTACCTGTCATAGCAAATAGATTACCACAGGCTTGGGAAAGTATCAAACCTCCACCACTCGTAAGCACCTAGGATAAACTATCAAAGAGGTCTTTTAAAAGGGTTATAACGTTAGGTGTAGGGATATGTAATACACGGTTTTGTTGGATAAAGGTAATATTTACTGATGGCGAGTTAATAATCTTGGTTAAATACATGTACAATACGGCGTTGCTAAGCCAAGACTAGACTCGACTTAAGCTAATGAATAAAAAATAACAAAAACATAAAATAAACATAGAATGAAACAGGATGGTAGTCCGTATGTTTTTTCTCTTTTCTTTTTCTATTTTTTTCTTAGTTTTTTCGATTTTTTCGATTTTTTTTATTATTTTTTTTTTGTGCATACACTCTTACCCTACCATCCAAAATAATACATCATAGGGAATGTACATTCCCCTTACACTTGAATTTTTTACATACTTTACAACAAACTACTCTAATGACTCGAATCAAGATAATCAAAACATTTGGAGTACTTTTAAGATTAACGCACATATGGGGGTAATAATATGATGTTCTTCCCCATTACTCCATAATACAAGTACTTTACCCATGAGTCCCAATCGTTCCAAAACAATATGTACAAGATATGACTCGACTTAGCAACCATGTAATAAATTAGATAATTAACTAAGGGTTTAAATATATAACAATAATGCACTAAAAATGAGTGCATACACGAAAGGCAAAGGCGATTTGGTTGCACATTTGGGTGGGTTGTATCAAATTCTTCCTTTAAGTAAGATGCTTAACGTTAAAATGAAAAGATAGGCTCGAAGGGGTGTAATAGGGGTTTCGTGTACTAAAGATGAGTACAACGCTAAGGTGTGAGAAAAATTAGTTGACTTTGCTAGTCAAGTAATAAGACTTAAATGGTCAAGTAATTATTATACGGGTTAAAACACAAGGGTGATCCTAATGCCTCTTATCATGTAGTAAATCCTACTACACGAATGTAGTCCCACTAGCGGTCTCAAGATGCATCACTAACGCAAATTCTAGAATCTAAATGCTACTGGTACACTCATAAGCACTAATAATGTATGCTTTTCCTATCAAATCTAAAGGCGAACCTCACATATTTGGGTGGAAAATTTTTCTGAATGTTACGGTTTTGTGCTAGTCTTACAACTCCTATCCATGAGACACTTGCTAAGGCTAAAGTTTCACTCCTAAATGTTGTAAAAAATTTTAAATTTGGAGCTAAAATTACACTAACAAGTATTTCTCTTAGTTTTATTACACACCTACCATCAAACAAACAAACTCAAGTGCAATAGTATCCTATAAGGTATCATCATTTACCCTCCCCTTACACTTAGGATGAACATTGTCCCCAATGCTCAATTAAAGAATGTAAAAGTGAAATAGGTAAAAGAATGAAAGCAAATACTCCCCTGATTCGTTCGGTGTGGATAGTGTGTCAACAAGGTTAGATCTTCCTCCAAGAAAATGAACCTTCAAAGCTTCCCTTCCAGAAAAATAAATCATCTTCTTGTCATATATAACCTGTTAAACCTGAGAAAACAAACAAGGCAACCTAGCGTAAAATCGGCGGCAATCTATATATACTAACAAATCCTATAAAGCAAATTAAAAAAAAACTTTAAGACTCCGTTAGAAAAACAAAACTCGCAAAATTTCCAAAATTTTCACATGAAGCCGTCAGGAGTTAACTCCTGACACTGTCAGAAGTGACCTGCAGAAATCTTTACGTTAAGTTTCTGAAAAATTTCTGGAAAAACTTATGTCCTACTTCCTGGAAAATCTTGCAAAACATCATTATGACTCGATACAAGCATTTGACTCTAACGAATACTAATACACATGTTCATTTAATATTGTGGTGAATCAAGATCAAATTCGTTCTTAGAAACAAATTTGGGGTTTTCCCTTACACTTAGCTTTTTGCAAAATACCTTTATATGAAGTTAAGACGAAGTAAAACAACAAAATAAAGCATTTTCACAATTTTAGTTTGAAACATGATCTACCAACAATGAAAATAAAGCACGCATACGGAAGCAAATAACAATCAAACAAATAAAAATCACACAAAACATGGGTTGCCTACCAAGAAGCACTTTTATTTATTTACGAGTCTTGTAGGTAGACTCAAGGTCATGGGCTATCCTATATGTGTAAGCTCCTCATTGAGGACATCTTTGGGATCAAACTTAGGTTTCAACTTCCTATCGGTTTTCTTTGTACGGTATAACCTCTCAAACTTTTCTCCATCCGGATCATATCAAATCATTTTCATATTCATGATCCGTCACCTTCCTTAGGTGGCTTGTCCCACTTCCATTTACACTTATCCCCTTCCCTTTTCCACTTGTTCATCTCTATGTTGATAGGCATTACGCATAAGAACTCAATCATTTTCCTAAAGACTAGGGGATCCTCAAAAGGGTCTAGTTCCTCATCCCTAGCTATGAGTTGTTCCACCGAATGTGTTTTATCGATGAAATCTTTTTCTAGATAGAATGGGTGTTGAGGTCCTATAAAGTTTCTTTCTATCCAAGGTCCATATCTAGATGGTCTCCTATTCATCTCTACCCAATGTGGTGTCGGTTCGTCCTCACAATCATAGCTATGCTTCCTAACATCATAAACCGACCAAGTATCACCCTTTCCTACCGCTATCTTAGACTCCTTACAATCTATCATGGCACTAGCGGTTGCAAAAAATCCTCTTCCTACTAACAACGGGCATGTAGTATCACAAACCATATATAGGACGTGAAAATATGCTAAAATAGTTAACTTTCCTACGTGAACCACTACGTCCTTGATCATTCTGACCGGATGGGCAATACTTCCATCCGCTAGACCAATTAGTACTTCCGTATCCTCTAACTTTCCTAGCTTAAAAGTGGTGAAAAGGGATAAGGGAATCAAGTTGAGGCTTGATCCTTAGTCGGCTAGTGTGTCGAAAGCTTCGGATTTTCCTATCTTACAAGGCAAAATAAATATACCTGGATCATCAAGCTTCTTAGGCAACTTGTTTTGAACGAAGGCGGTCCCATTTTTACCCAATTAAAATTTCTCATATTTTTCTAGTAGGGCACTATAGTAGGGAGCACGGGCTAAGACATCAATGACGGGGCGTTCAAGGTGGAGCTCCTTGAATTCATCATCAAGGTCTTGTATAGGAGGTGTTTCAACTATGTTATTGACCGGTTTGATATCGAATGTTTTATTCAATTGGTCCTTTTGAAGAATTTGGGTTTGCTTGAAACACGTGCTCATTGCTTTGACCGAATAGTATTGTGGACAAGAAGTAGGGGACGAAACCGATGATATGGCGTTAAGGTTTAGTTTCGGGTTCTTGACTGTGTCGCTTGGGAGTACTCCTAATTCTTGGTCATTGAGAACTTTCAACAATGTTTCGATTTTGGTGGTCATCGCTTTGCTTTTGTTTGAAATCGGCTTCAAACTTAGATATGCGAGCTTCTTGAGATGCCATAAACTTGGACTCAACCCTTCAAGATTGTTGGTACTACCATAGTTGTTGGAAGGATTGTTGTTGAAAGTATGGTTAGAGGGTGGACCGTTCGGTTGGTAACGATTAGGTGGATTGGAAGAATTGTTTTGGTTTTGTTTCCACCTAAGATTCGGGTGATTTTTCCAAGAAGGGTTGTAGGAATCACCGTAAGGGTTTGGCTCGGGTTTGAAAGTGTACCACTTGTCTCCCACTTCGTTGGTACGCGAGGATGCGTAGTCCGCAAAAGCTTGTCCGGGGAGTTCAACGCAATCACGAGTGTCATGGGGACCACTACATAGTTCGCATGAAGAAGTGATTTTGTTCACTTGGCTTGAAGGCTTAGGAGCTTCGCACGATTTCATGAGAAACTTGACTTGGTCCTCAAGTTCTATGATCCTATGGTCAGGAGTGCTAGGATTGTTCGAAGGCAAAGATATTGCCTTGACCGTTTTGTTCAAATCACGGGGATCATTCCAACTTTTGTTGTCATAGAGAGCAAGATCTTCTATGAGTTCCCATGATTCTTTCGCACTTAGATCACGTAGCTTGCCACCGGCCGATTGGTCAATGGTTCGCCTTGTGGAGAGGTCGATATGGTCATAGAAGATTTGGACTTGGAGCCAAAGATCTATGCCATGATGAGGGACTTTTTGGAGTAAAATCTTGAAATGAGTCTATGCTTCATATAGAGTTTCACCTTGACGTTGTTGGAACATCAAGATATCATTTCTAAGCTTGGTAGTTCTCCCCGGTGGGAAAAATTGAGCAAGGAAACGAGTGGTGAAATCATCCAATGAGGTGATGGATCCCGCGGGTAAACGTTCAAGCCATTGACTAGCTTGATCACGTAGAGAGAATTGGAATAGGCGTAATCGGGTCGACTCTCTAGTTGTAACATCAAGGTCTATAGAATCTACGATTTTAAGAAAATCCTTGAGATGTTGATTAGGATCTTCGGAACGAAGTCCATGGAATGCACATCCGTTTGCACCAACCGGATGGTGTCGGATCGTAAGGGGGACACATTGGCTCCTAGAGTGAGCTCAATAGTGTTTCGATAGCCTTGGTGGCTAGGACGGGAATACTCTCCTAAGGTTCGGGGCCTAAGAGGTTGGTTTGCTAGTGGTCGGTTTTATGGGTGGTTTCGTTGTGGTGGGTTGATGGGTTCAAAGATGTTACCACCTTCCATGATGTCGGATGGTAAAGGTTACGAACAAAGACACGAAGAAATAAGATAGACTAAAGAAAACCTAAAAATAAAAATAAAATCTTACTAGAAAGGAATCTAGCAAGTAGACCTAATAAAAAGAAATCCTAACCTAGACAATAACTATTCCCCGGGCTGCGGTGCCAAAAACTTGATACGTGGGAATCGCACTTGGCTTTACTTCTCGAGGGATCTCGAGAAGCTTACAACCCCCACCAGGCAGTGTACCTGATCGTTGTAGTATAGTATAGTGACAAGTACCAGGGGATTGATCATTCAACTCAGGAATAGTGTCGCTAGGATTAGAAATTCTCCTAAACTAAGTCTAGAAGTGAGGGATGATTCTTTTTGTATTTTTATATTTTATAAAAGAAATTAAAATCTCGGGTTTTGAAAGAGTGGGCGGAATTAGTTGCTAGCCAACTAACCCAATTAACTAAGATGCAATCAAAACAAAATAACAGAAATGAAAATAAATCTAATTATACTAATGTGGTGTAAACAATGATGAGGAAAGTTGTGTTTACTTAGATTTCATTGCTCCCTAGATATCTTTTACAGGTTGATAGCTTGTTACAATTGCATGGATGACGGGTTATATTCCTTAATACTAGTCGTAGGGCCATGTACAATATTCCCTAACTCTATAGGATCCTACTTCACTCCTATGTCGAGTCGTTAGAAGCTCCTAACATGGGATCATTTGAATTCTCCTACGCATTAAATAGCACTAAAAATCGTAGTACACCTCCGATCATGTTTCTTAATATGTTCAAGCAAGTTACCAATGGAAGTCTGCCAGTTTTCTTAAGCCTAACATCGAATACAATCATCCGTAACAACTATAAACAAACAATCAACCCATAATTAACATCTAGGTTTCACTACATCTAAGCAAATACAAAAGAAATCTTGTCGGGCATGTTAAATTGAAGACAAGCGTAAGATATATTCAAACAAGACATAGACATATTGAATGAATTGAAAGAGTACTTATCTTTAATAGAACATGAAAGATTCAAAGGGTTGAAACCCTTGAAAAAGCTGGAAAATTTGACCTAGGGTTTTTTTCCCTCAAAGTTGCACACTAATGAATGAAATTTGGAAAACTATATATAGATTAAAATGGGTGACGGCGTCATGTATTAGGTTGTGAAGCCATCAACTCGCCGCCTATAATGAAATCGTATTGCCTAGATCCACTTGTGACGTCGTCATGTGTGATTTTCTTTTGGGCCGTCACTAATACTTGGACCATGACGGCCTTGGGTGACGCCGTCATCTCCTATGCACAAAACTCTCTGGATCGTCACGTGTATTGTCACATCCACCTCTTTTGTAACTCTTGACACCGTCATTAAGGAAGTTGTGACGCCGTCAGGTACAGTTCCTAGCAAGGAAAATTAAGACTTTGCCGTTTTCTTCACTTTTATGCTCCAAAAACGTCTGAAATGCTTCCTTTTCCAGATTTTACTCCAAAAGTACCTAAAATGACAAAAGGAACAATTTAGGGCAATATTTGATCAAATAATCTCAACTTCGGGCTTAAATGACCCCTTAAAAATGGTTCAATTTTTGCCTCATCAGTGTCTATAATTTCGACACAATAGTATATAAGGAAAGTTTTTGAGGATGTGGGTGAGGATGAGGATTTTACACGTGCGCCATGGCTTAGCGTCGTTGACTATGTGAATGCTAGTGGGGGGGGTTGTGATTGGATGTTTAGGTGATATCAAAAGCTTTATCAGTAAGGGAAAGTTAAAAAAGTTGTTGCAATAATAAAGTCGTGTACTCCAAATGCCCTTGGAGATCTTACAGTAACTGTTAAAGATCTCTCAGGTGAAATATCTGGTATAATACATCATAAAATAATTAATGAGGGGGGTTATGGAAAGGATATTACTGTAGGAGCTTCTTTGATTCTTCGTAATATTTCAGTGTTTTCACCTAACTCAGGCCATTATCTTAACATTACAAAGAAAAACTTAGTAAAGGTATTCAAAAAGGATACACTTCCTGGTTGTAGTGGAATTTTAGACGAAGAAGAAATAATGAAACTGATAGAAGAAGAAGAAAAGGCTGAATTTGAGTTGCAGTTAGGTGGAAATGTTATTGATGATGAAATTCAACTGAGTTTAGATGAAGAAGCATTAAAACTTACATTAGAAGAAGAAGCAACTTTTGCAAAGGCTGAGGAAGAGAAGCTGCAACAAGAAGAAGAGGAGTATAACCTGCTTTAGGGCTTGCATGTGTAACAAAACAAAAAATGGAGATATGTTTGTTTAGTTTGACTATCTTGTGTTTAAATAGTCAACAATGTCAACCATGTAATATTGTGTTTAGTTTGACTATCTTCATATGTTTGTTTAGTTCAACCATGTAATTTGTTTCAATGTAATGGAATGAAATCACGTTTCTCATTTCCTTCATTTGTGTCAAATGGTATGATTCTAGATTATGTGCCAGATGTAAAGTGTTGTAGTCAATTTTTTCAAGTTCTCCTCGATGTGAAGAAGGTACTGCTACAACACAAGCTCACAATGTCAACTACATTCAGACAACAACTGATGTCACTCATTTCTCAATTGCATAATAACAAAGTAACAATAATAAAAATGTGATTTTCACTCCACCATTTTTCAATAAATTGCATAACCATTTAGTGAAATACTTGAACAAACTTAGTTACAACTCTGTGTCTGTAACAATTAATTTGACATTCAAACATGCGTTGCTTGTAGTCAAACAAACATTTAATGTGCCATTTAATAACTTTAACTAATGAAAGTCAAACAACTTACCTACTATAAAAAAGCAAGGAAACATAACAATTGATCACACACTTGGTAATATTAAACACATAACACTCAGACAATAACATAACCCGATCAAATCCTAAATACAATACAAGTACAAAATCAACACAATGAGCTCCCCTAACCGTGCAGGTATTTATACGTATATTTTTATTTAGCATTTGATAAATCTTTTTGTCCATTTAATTGTTGTTTATCTTGTTTATCGTATTTGAGCTTCTTTTAAGTTACAAGTTTTGGGGGTTTTGTTTGCTTGTATGTGTTTACTAAAATTAGAAAGACCATAATGTAGTTTGATGCCTACATTTGAACACTAAGATTAGAAAGACCATAATGAGCTTGTTTAAGGTTACAAGTTTTGGTGGGGTTGTTTCCTTGTATGTGTTTAATAAGATTAGAAAGACCATAATGTAGTTTGAGGCCTACCTTTGAACACTAAGATTAGAAAGACCATAATGAGCTTGTTTTATCATTCGATAAATACTTTCACTCCTCGCCTTCATTTGTGACACATGCCTTGTTCCTATACTAAAAGGACCAAAGTGAGTACCCTGCATCCCCGTTTGGGATATACATTTGAGGACCATAGTGAGTACCTTTCACCCAAGTTGGGGATAAAAATGAGAGGACCAGATTGAGTACATTGAAGCCCTGATTGGGATATACATGTGAGGACCAAAGTGAGTACATTGCAGCTAAGTTTGGGAAAACAATGACATTACCAGAGTGAGTACCTTGCAACCCTGTTTCGGATAATAATGAGAGGACCACTACATTGGTATACCTTCAAAAGCTTTTTATTAGATATATCTTGACATTTTTATCAATTAAATTGACATATAATTTCTTATTTGCAGAAACCAAACCCATTAGCTCATCTTCCAGCAGTTCCAGTTTAAGTTCTAGTGGTTATACAATCCCACCCGAATTGCTTGACTGGTTAGTTCACTAGTACAAAAACTGGTATTCGTCACACATAGCGTTTTTCGAACTGTCACATGGTAACATATTTACGTGACTAAATGTACCAGAATAAAATAAACAACCACACTTGATCCGACTTGTGTGACCATTTCGGAATTCTATTGTCACACATTTGAATATTTATGTAACTAGAGGTAACTGGAAAAAAATGGGATTATTTAGGCACTTATAATTTGGGATGTGTGACAGATACAAATGAGTTTGAGACATTAGTCACTCACCACCATTTTGATACGTAAGAATACAAAAAGGGCCAAAAACAATATGGATATCCTTGGTTTCGTGTTTTTATGTGTCTCAGGTGCAAAGGATTGAA
Organism: Artemisia argyi; assembly: GCA_030686995.1. Lineage (NCBI taxonomy): Eukaryota > Viridiplantae > Streptophyta > Magnoliopsida > Asterales > Asteraceae > Artemisia > Artemisia argyi. The sequence goes on from CM060691.1 coordinate 126,010,302, forward strand.
ATCTGGACGGAAACATATAATTTTGATCGACAAACGTGCATTTTTGAACGACTCGACAATAAATTGTGCATAATGTGATATTAAAGACGAAGTCGAGTAAATTCTGAATGTGGTTGTGTGATATTAATCCAAAACTATGCTTAACCATTAACCAAAGCCAGCCCAAATCTTTCCCAACCCAATCCAAACATAAACCCTAACAAGTCCAAATCAAACCCAGCCCACATGTAATCACCAGGCCCAACCATCACCCTAGCCCAAAAACCTCCCTTTTGCGTTTCAATATAATGTGCCAGGAACAACAAAAGTCTCCCACCTCCATCCTCTTCACTTCCCCAGGATATCACAAGCAAAGACAAAACATACACACCCTCCTAACAAATCAAACACAACTACACATCCTCCCAACTTCTTGTCTCCCCTAACATACCTGCTCCAGCCAACTTCTTGTCCCCTCAGTATCTCCACGAGATATTTAATCTCCAGGCTGGCACATCACAACCTCAAAATTGGCGCCAAAAATACAATGAAGGGCTGAGATTGTTTCAAAATAATTCAATGGCTGGGATTTTGTTCTAAACAAGCACAAGTGAAGACCCTTTGGTACTTTAGTATAAATAATAGTGCTTGTAAGCCTTTGACGGCAAGTAGGTTTCTACATAGCTTTAGTTTAATTATTGTAGTCTGCACTTTCAATTTTAGTTTTAAGTTCTTAAGATCAAGCTTTGTAATCTATTTCTCAGTTTCAATAAGAAGTTGTCAGTTTCTAGTAAAAAGTCTTGGTTACGCTAGTTTAAGATTTCAATTGTTTTCTTAAGTTTTCATAAGCCCCAATAAAAGGATACAAGTTATAGAAATCAAGACATTACGGGTTACCTATGCATAAGACAAGCGACGAATGGGAAGTGACCAGAAAAGGATTCGAAAGAGGGGTTTATATTAGCTTGTTGCAAAACGAGTTAGAGCTTGTATCAGCTTTCTAATCGCCCTGTGTTCAGCTAAGATCAAAAGGTGTTACATTCTCGTTTTTAGTTTCTTTCGATTTTTAGAGTAAGACTTTATGTTCTGTTCTTGTTGTTGTAGTAATAATCTATAGGTTGTTACTGTTTATTTATGTTCGATTAACACTAGTAGAAGTTAGTATGACAGTTTCATAGCTTAGTTCAACATTTCCTTCATTAAATTTTCCAAAACGGATTTATAAGTAGCGTTTGGATCAACCTGTTATTTTGTGCTCCAGTGATGAGGAGTAGTTAAAACCAGTTTAGATAACACATTTAAGGTTAGGATAGTGTTATCAAAGGTTAAAATCAGTAGAAAACTAGTAAGAGAGTCAAAGTCATTTAGATTCAAAATTATTACATTAATCTGTTAAGAGCAGTAGGCATAATCATTACATTAGGTGTATAAGTAGTTTAGTTAGTTTCACCTAGTTTTCATTCAGCTATTTACTTCAATTTTAGTCATCTAGGATTGTCCAAAAATCGCTTTAGTCAACCCTTAGAAAAACATAAAAAGTCAGAATTTTCATGTTAAGTAAAAATTGAGCAAAACATCAGATCATGTGCAGCCTTTAATTATGTTTGGGAATGAATAAATCTTGTTGCTTTATGTTTAATTGTGGTTTGGGTATCCGAATCAATAGGGAAATTTAATTTTCAAACTCATTTGCTTGGTGTAAATCAAGTCCAAAGTGGCCAGTTGTAACATGTTGTTGTCCTGCACCATTGGTTTCACCATTCTGACCCGTTTTTCAATTGACCATAACTTGCTCCAAACCAGAGCTTAGCCCTTGATTTTTGATGCTTTGTATACCCCACAGTATTGGTTTGTTAGTTCCATCAGTAGTTTGCTCTTATATGCTCGTTTACTAGCTTAGTTTGCCCTCCCAAGTTGCCCCCATAGCCACCTTTGCTGCTGCTATATCAGCAGCAATTTCGCTTGTTGATTTCTTTTTCCTGTTTGATTCTTGTTCATTAATCGTTGATGTTATGTTGTTTTAAGCTTGTTTGAGTTTCTTGTGTTAGTGATTGCTAGTTATTTTTTTGCTTTGGTTTTAGCTTGTACCCACATGTAGCTAATTGTCTGTTCTTAACTCACTTTAGCATAGTCCTCGAACCTGTTGGTTGTTCAAGCTTGTTTAAGCTTTTCAAAAGCCTTTCATCAAAATTAAGTAGGATTATACATGCATTGAATTTGTGGTCGTTGATTTTCTTAGTCAACTCACCCACTTTTTACCCATTTATTCAACTGCATAACGGTCCAACAGTCCCTCAATGATGTATTTTTCATTTCTTCATTACTAATCCTCTTTACATAAATTTTGGTTTTCAACTTATTTGGGAGCTTTTTTACAAGTTAGTATTTTTATTTTATTTTTGGGATTTTTTCTCATTAGCCGTTTGCACCCCCGAAGTACGCCATTTGGCCTTGTTTCTATCTCAATAGTACAATCTACCTGAGCACTCTATTTGGCTTGTGGTCAGGGCTTATCTAAGGTTTTTCAGTTGAATTGAGTTTTTTTTTAGTATATTACACCTTCCCTAAGCTTTTGGTGCATTCTAGTGCTTATTTGCTTATTTGAAGTGCTTATTTAAATTGCTTATTTGCCCGATTCAGCTTATTAGTTGGCTTATCTAACTTTTTTTATTTTTCCTAGGCTTAGTATAATATTTTTGATTTTCCATAAAGCTTCCAGATTTTTCTTAGCTCATTCAACTACTTTTCTTATTTAATATTAGTTTTTAAGAATTTTTAAATCATTTTAAATTCATAAAAATTAAATAAAAGTAAAAAAAAAAAAATCTTTTTCCTAAATTTTTCTTTTATAATTAGGTTTATAGAAAAGTAATTTTCATACCTGTAGGGTTAGTGTAGCTCCAAATTCACTTTTTATTTAGCGCGTTCGCGTTTAATTTAAATTCAAACGCGCGTTTTTAGGTTTAACTTACGTTTTCAGGTTATCTGATCATCAGTAATTGTTTATATAATGTTTCTAAGTTATTTTCATTCCTCATATCTTAGTGTAATCATACAAATCACAAACCCCTTTCTGTCCAAATTCACCCGATCACAAACCTGTTTGATTACCATCACACCTCGTCGGGACATAACAACCCGGGGAAACCCTATATTCCGCGGAGCATTGACTCTAGGCAGTTTCTCTTTATTGACCAAATCACTTGGTTAATTTAGTTGACCATTTGGAGTGTATCAAATTTTGGCACCGCTGCCGGGGAGGTTGTGCGCGTTTTTCTAAAAACGGTTTGCTGATTAGTGCTTTTGGAATTCAAATCCTTTGTATATTTACCATCCTTGTTTATATAAAAACAAATCAGTTCACGAAAACATTTTAAAATCGGTTTTCAACGAACACAAAAAACCCAAAAAAGATTTTCTTTCTTATTTGTACAAAATGTATTTCAAAAATACCAAAAATATTCACCTTTACCCTCTCACATCTTTGATTCTCCATTTCTTACCCTCCAAAACCTTTTGATTCTTTCTATGTCTCATCCACACCATGAGACTCAACAGTTTTACTATTGTGAGTACTGTGGTGGTTCACACTACAGTTCTGATTGTCAATCAGGAAGCACGCTTGTCTATGAGCAGTTTCCTGATAACAATTACGACTCTAGCACATACGACTCACAGCCACATCAGTTTTACTGTGGAGGTCCACACTCTAGCACAGATTGTCAGACAAGGAATCAATTTCCTTGTGACAATTACGACTATTCGTTTTCAGACCCACCTCCACAATACCAAATGATCCAAGCAACTCCTCATGATACTGAGCAAGACCTTTTACTAGAGGCTCTTGAGATATTGAAAGAACTTAAGGAGGAGTTAGCTACTACATCGTTTCAAGATTCTCGTGAGAAATCCATGGCAGAATTACTTGCTGAAGAATGAGATGCTAGAAATGAATTGAGCAAGGAAGAATTGTTAGTCTTAGAACAAGCAGCTAAAACACGTGCCATATTTCGCCATGCTGCTCTTCTCGACGATGATGATGATGATGAAGTTACCCTTTATATTTCTCAATTTTGTAAGGGTTCATCAGGTTCATCTGTTGTGATTTCTTCCTCGGATAATCAGGGAGAAAAGACGATGATAGAATTACTAGCAGAAGAACAAATAAAATTTATAAAACCCATGTCTGCTAGTCCTCCTCAACTCCCTCAGTCTGTTGCTATCACACCCGAAGTTCACACTTACTCTTTGAACATGGGGTATGAGCATATTAGCACTGTTCCTAAAAAGGAATCGGACGAATTAATAAAGTCTAGTGTTGAGAACCTTGTCCCAATCCCAAGAGAGTCACAGGGAACCTTTGATCATATGTGTAATTTACCTTCCACTCTTGAGTGTCCAAAAGATCAATTTGAGACTTTCTCCAATTGTAGCGAAGATTGTGCATCTTATGGAGACATCGAGTATATTGAAGCATCAGTTCCACATTCTGATGTTGATCATCTTCTTGAGGAGCTCGCCGATGAACTCACTCACATCAATCCACTTCCAACGGGAAGTGACGATGTTCTCTTTGACTTCGAAGCCAATCTGGGAGAGATTGAAAGTCTCCTACATCATGATCCGTCACTCACTTCTTATCCCAACAGTCCAATTGAGAATGTTGATCACTTTGTTTCTGAAGCATTCAAAACTACTCTCACCAATCCTTTGTTTGAATTCGATTCTTAATTCACTTTTATTTCTGATAACCCAATATTTGGTATTCAGAATGAGGATAGTGATGAGTCTACAATGGAACAAGAGTTCACAGATTCACACCATGTGAATGATTCTCTTCATGAGGAGTTCTCCGGTGAACTCACTCATATCATATCTCCACCGGAGTATGATAACTTTTACTTTGATCTAGACAAAGATGATCTTTGTGCTCCGGAGGGAAATATTCTCAACCTTGAGAATTTGATTGATATCAAAATCCCAACCCTCCCACCCATAATATGTCTAGATCATACGAGCTTAAATGATGAGATTCATGATACACCAATTATGGATCCTCTTTCTGATGATGATGACTTTATCTTGATTGTCATCAAGATCTTTCTACCCTTCTTCGACTACCGGGTGACTTCTCCTGTTCTTCATTCCTTCGGGAATGAAGACATTATCTTTGACCCCGGCATCACCGCTTATCATTTATACTATTTTAAGCTGGGATTATATCTCATCGGTGTGGAACTTTCATGTGCTTCAAATGTTTTTCCAAACATCTTGAATGAAAGTCCGATGGAGATTGTTTCTTCCACATCATGCTTCCCCAAGAACCAATGAATTCGGGGTCGAGTCAAGCTAGCAACTCGGTAAACAAAAACAGTAGCATGCTTATAGGGTTTTCACCCTAAGTGTGGGGGAGTTACCCCCACTATGGTTACAAATAAAGTGAAAAAAAAATGGTGTTTCCACATTTAGCTTGTAATGTTGCCCTTTTACGTTCAAAGAGTCGGCATAATAGTCGAGACTTTGAATATTGAGGACAATATTCAATTCTAAGTGTAGGGGGGAAATTCTAGCAAATTTTATCACAATATACTTTCTAGTACCCCCGTTTTTGGCCCAAAATTTTCAAAATTTTTTTCACTTTATTTCAAAATTTTTGTGGTTATCAATCCGCCATGTCTAAACGACAAAAGGATTGGCTAATCCAGGAGCAAACGGCTCTTGGTAAAGATATATCAAATCCGTTTACGGCTTGCAATTTGCCCAAAATTGTATGGTATCTCAACTCGCCATATCCTAAAAAGTGAAAGAGTTGGCTAGCCCGCAAGATTATGGCTTGTGGTAAAGGCAGTGGAAAAACCATAATTGGTAATCAGCTCACAAAGATGTTGACTATGTCCATCAAGAGTTGGCTAGTCTAGAAGCAAACGGCTTTTGGTAAAGACAAATCAAATCCGTTGATAGCTGATGATTTGCTCAAAATCATATGGTCATCAAGTGGACCATAGTTCTTACTTGAACTGAAAACATTTGGCTACTCCAGAAGTAATGGCTTTTGGTAAAGAGATTCAAATCCATTATGTTTTCTAAAAAGATTGCTAGGGACTAGCAATAGTTTAGTGTGGAGGATTGATGAGTATGCAAATACTCATCATTTCACCACCATTTTGATACGTAAAAATACAAAAAAGGCCAAAAACAATATGGATATCCATGGTTTCGTATTTTTATGTGTTTCAGGTGCAAAGGATTGAAATCTGGGCGGAAACATACAATTTTGATCAACAAACGTGCATTTTTGAACGACTCGACAATAAATTGTGCATACTGTGATATTAAAGACGAAGTCGAGTAAATTCTGAATGTGGTTGTGTGATATTAATCCAAAACTATGCTTAACCATTAACCAAAGCCAGCCCAAATCTTTCCCAACCTAATCCAAACATAAACCCTAACAAGTCAAAATCAAACCCGACCCACATCTAATCACCAGGCCCAACCATCACCCTAGCCCAGAAACCTCCCTTTTGCGTTTCAATATAATGTGCCAGGAACAACAAAAGTCTCCCACCTCCATCCTCTTCACTTCCCCAGGATATCACAAGCAAAGACAAAACATACACACCCTCCTAACAAATCAAACACAACTACACATCCTCCCAACTTCTTGTCTCCCCCAACATACTTGCTCCAGCCACCTTCTTGTCCCCTCAGTATCTCCACAAGATATTTAATCTCCAGGCTGGCACATCATAACCACAAAATTGGCGCCAAAAATACAATGAAGGGCTGAGATTGTTTCAAGATAATTCAATGGGTGGGATTTTGTTCTAAATAAGCACAAGTGAAGACCCTGTGGTACTTTAGTATAAATAATAGTGCTTGTAAGCCTTTGATGGCAAGTAGGTTTCTACATAGCTTTAGTTTAATTATTGTAGTCTGCTATTTCAATTTTAGTTTTAAGTTCTTAAGATCAAGCTTTGTAATCTATTTCTCAGTTTTAATAAGAAGTTGTCAGTTTCTAGTAAAAAGTCTTAGTTACGCTAGTTTAAGATTTCAATTGTTTTCTTAAGTTTTCATAAGCCCCAATAAATGGATACAAGTTATAGAAATCAAGACATTACGAGTTACCTATGCATAAGACAAGCCACGAATGGGAAGCGACCAGAAAAGGATTGGCAAGAGGGGCTTATATTAGCTTGTTGCAAAACGAGTTAGAGCTTGTATCAGCTTTCTAATCGCCCTGTGTTCAGCTAAGATCAAAAGGTGTTACATTCTCGTTTTTAGTTTCTTCCGATTTTTAGAGTAAGACTTTATGTTCTGTTCTTGTTGTTGTAGTAATAATCTATAGGTTGTTACTATTTATTTATGTTAGATTAACACTAGTAGAAGTTAGTATGACAGTTTCATAGCTTAGTTCAACATTTCCTTCATTAAATTTTCTAAAACGGATTTATAAGTAGCGTTTGGATCCACCTGTTATTTTGTGCTTCAGTGATGAGGAGTAGTTAAAACCAGTTTAGATAACACATTTAAGGTTAGGATAGTGTAATCAAAGGTTAAAATCAGTAGAAAACTAGTAAGAGAGTCAAAGTCATTTAGATTCAAAATTATTACATTAATTTGTTAAGAGCAGTAGGCATAATCATTACATTAAGTGTATAAGTAGTTTAGTTAGATTCACCTAGTTTTCATTCAGCTATTTACTTCAATTTTAGTCATCTAGGATTGTCCAAAACTCGCTTTAGTCAACCCTTAGAAAAACTTAAAAAGTCAGAATTTTCATGTTAAGTAAAAATTGAGCAAAACATCAGATCATGTGCAGCCTTTAATTTGTTTTGGGAATGAATAAATCTTGTTTCTTTATGTTTAATTGTGGTTTGTGTATCCGAAACAATAGGGAAATTTAATTTTCAAACTCATTTGCTTGGTGTAAATCAAGTCCAAAGTGGCCAGTTGTAACATGTTGTTGTCCTGCACCATTGGTTTCACCATTCTGACCCGTGTTTCAATTGACCATAACTTGCTCCAAACCTGAGCTTAGCCCTTGATTTTTGATGCTTTGTATACCCCACAGTATTGGTTTGTTAGTTCCATCAGTAGTTTGCTCTTATATGCTCGTTTGCTAGCTTAGTTTGCCCACCCAAGTTGCCCCCATAGCCACCTTTGCTGCTGCTATATCAGCAGCAATTTCACTTGTTGATTTCTTTTTCCTGTTTGATTCTTGTTCATTAATTGTTGATGTTATGTTGTTTTAAGCTTGTTTGAGTTTCTTGTGTTAGTGATTGCTAGTTATTTTTTTGCTTTGGTTTTAGCTTGTACCCACATGTAGCTAATTGTCTGTTCTTAACTCACTTTAGCATAATCCTTAAACCTGTTGGTTGGTCAAGCTTGTTTAAGCTTTCTAAAAGCCTTTCATCAAAATTAAGTAGGATTATACATGCATTCAATTTGTGGTAGTTGATTTTCTTAGTCAACTCACCCACTTTTTACCCATTTATTCAACTGCATAACAGTTAGTACACGGTCCAACAGTCCCTCAATGATGTTTTTTTCATTTCTTCATTACTAATCCTCTTTACATAAATTTTGGTTTACAACTTATTTGGCAGCTTTTTTACGAGTTAGTATCTTTATTTTATTTTTGGGATTTTTTCTCATTAGCCTTTTGCACCCCCGAAGTACGCCATTTGGCCTTGTTTCTATGTCAATAGTACAATCTACCTGAGCACTCGATTTGGCTTGCGGTCAGGGCTTATCTAAGGTTTTTCAGTTGAATTGAGTTTTTTTTAGTATATTACACCTTCCCTAAGCTTTTGGTGCATTCTAGTGCTTATTTGCTTATTTGAAGTGCTTATTTAAATTGCTTATTTGCCCAATTCAGCTTATTAGTGGGCTTATCTAACTTTTTATATTTTTCCTAGGCTTAGTATAATATTTTAGATTTTCCATAAAACTTCCAGATTTTTCTTAGCTCATTCAAGTACTTTTGTTATTTAATATTAGTTTTTAAGAATTTTTAAATCATTTTAAATTCATAAAAATTAAATAAAAAGTAAAAAAAAAAAAAAAATTCTTTTTCCTAAATTTTTCTTTTATAATTAGGTTTATAGAAAAGTAATTTTCATACCTGTAGGGTTAGTGTAGCTCCAAATTCACTTTTTATTTAGCGCGTTCGCGTTTAATTTAAATTCAAACGCGCGTTTTTAGGTTTAACTTACGTTTCCAGGTTATCTGATCATCAGTAATTATTTATATAATCTTTCTAAGTTATTTTCATTCCTCGTATCTTAGTGTAATCATACAAATCACAAACCCCTTTCTGTCCAAATTCACCCGATCACAAACCCGTTTGATTACCATCACACCTCGTCGGGACATAACGACCCGGGGAAACCCTATATTCCGCGGAGCATTGACTCTAGGCAGTTTGACTTTATTGACCAAATCAATTGGTTAATTTAGTTGACCATTTGGAGCCAATCAATATATATATATATATATATATATATATATATATATATATATATATATATATATATATGTGTGTGTGTGTGTGTGTGTGTGTGTGTGTGTGTGTGTGTGTGTGTGTGTGACAAATATATGTCACACAATTGAACAGTGTGACCAAAATTCATATATGGTCACATGAAGTAATTGTGTATGTGGCTAAATCATATAGTCAAGTTTGTCACACATTATTTAACGTGACTACTATTGTTTGCTGAATATTTAGCCACATATGATTTGAAATGTGTGACAACAGAAAAGTAAGTTTGAAGCATTAGTCACAATATGCATTTAAAAGTGATAACTATATGTCACACACTTAATGTGTATAGTCACATAAAATTGAAGCATGATCAAGTTACTATAGGGTTTACAATAGTCACACCATATCACAAATGTGTATCTAAATGATGTTTATGGCTACATTATAAGGGTATAATATGTGACCAATACATTCAAAATAGTCACGTTGTGAAATATTCATGCAACTATTGTTTATAGCAAAATGTGAACTCAGTTATCATTAACCTTGATATTAGTCACACTGAGTTTTTGTGTGACTAAATTAAAGATGCTATATATATGGTCACATTAGGTATTTATTTAGGTGTCTAAATCATAGACTCATATTTTGTCACACATTATTTAAGTATAGTCACAAATAGATACATATGGCCACACATTTATGATAACTTATGTACTTTGTAACCCCTGTAGGAATAGTGTTACTTGACTTTCTAAAGTCAATTTTCAACTTTAATGAAGTAACATGTTACTAAAGTGCCTGCAAGTGCATATACATGATATGGGCATTCCCAAGATTAGATACAAAGAAGAACATACAATTCTCTGTTTAATGAAAACAGAGAAGCTACACCCCTGCTACCTCCAAACACCTTAGCTTCTTTTATTCAGTTCTTCCTTTTGTCTCTTATACTGAGCATGAATTCTTTCAATGAGATCTTTAACTACCTTTGTACGTTCTTCACATATGATCTTTATAGATATAATCACAGCAAGTAAACTAGCACTAAAAGGATACTATTTTTCTGCAAGCATAAAAACATCAACTCCACCTTGTGTTGATAAGTGATGTACACTGCAGCTATCATAAAACTTCCATGAAGTTGAGAGATCATGAATTGGGAAGTTCCAATAGATATCAGCTAGATCAGGTTCATATAACCTGTGTAACTCAACCCACAGCTCTTGCTCTTTCACATCTGGCTTCTTGATTATTTTGAGTTTTTTTAACCAACTCCCATAATCTGTCTAAGTCTTCTCTGTCACTTGTTCTTATCAATTCCTGAAAACATTTGCACACAGCTGATCCTTCACCAAGCCTGATTATCTTCCAAGCCTTTCCAAATTTATCTTTGTAAATCTCCTAGTCTATGATTGGATGTCTAGATTGAATAGGATCAACATATAATGTTTCAGGAAAAATCACAATCATCTGATCAAGAGGAGAGCTGTCTTCATTTCTTTGTGAATCATTCTTCTTCTCAGCACGCTTGTCTTCAATGATCTTTTGTTTCTTTGATGGTGTTTATTCTGTACCCATGGGGATAAACTTTTCTTCAATATATCTCTTGCAGTGGTAGTATAGACGTTCAATTTCTTTATATGTCTTTCCCCTGAGTTGATGAGGTTTATAAAAACCTTGATTCTTTAAGTATGTCTTCATTACACTGATGAGCGAAGACCTTGTGGGATTTCTTTTCCTCTTCTGACTTTGACCTTGCTTTATTGACTTACTTAGCTGACTCAAATCTAATTCTATACCTCTTTCATTTATCAAATCAACAAGTCTTTGTACTCTGTTATCATCAGTTAAAGTCGTATCTTTGTAACGTTCTACAACTCTATCCAGTAGAACTTCATCATCATCAATAAAAGCTTGTATTTTATCTGCATGAGCTCTTTTTTTCTCCTTTTTCTTGAATAATGAATGCTACTTGCTCATCTGTTTCCAATTCAGACGCTTTAGATCTCCTTTTCTCATCCATAAAGTTAGCTATTTCAACTTCATTAACTCTCTTTCCAACCTTTTCAGCAGTAGAAACTTGATTTGTTGTAGCATCAGAAACATCTTGTACCACCTTAGCCAGTTGTTCAACATTACTATTAGCAGCAGTTTCTCCCAAACTAGTATTGGTCTCCACCATGATCTTTGAAGCTTGTACAATATTTTCACCTGGAAATTCCACTACCTGCTTTTTATTTACATCTTCCAAAACCGCCTCATTACCCTCATTGTCAGCAACTACATAGTCATCATCCACATTATCACCACTATCAATCCCAATATCTATATCCACATGCATATCAGCACAAGCACCTTCAACATTTGTTGTTTCCTCCCTGAGACACTTCTTTCATTCTTCCGCTGTTTGGGAGCATCCTCCAAACTAGTAGCCTTAGAAGAACTCACCCTGTGTGCGGTGCCCACCTTCTTCAAACTTCTGAACTTAGTTTTTCTTGACCTTTGTTGACCTTCTAAATATCGAACTCTCTTTTTCAACCTTTTGATCTCTTCACCTTGTTCTGTTGTGCGCTTTTGGATGCAAAGAACATCCTTTTCTAACTTGGTACAATAGTCCTTCAAATCCTGTATAAGTTTCATTCTAGCCTCACGACTTCGGCTTGTGTTACCTAGCCCGAGAGATGGATCATTGGAATTGACATTTTTTATGGATCTAATCACCTTGATCTGTGTTAGATTGATACTTTAAGTTATATCACTAAGTATGCGGAATCTACTTAGTAATACTTAGAAGTTTGACTGTGAATGAAACAGTTGTATATGAATGAGAATAATATATGTATCAAACTGTTAGCTCCAATATTATTATTAATAATAATACGAGTGATCTTTGTATTACTAGGGTTACAACCTTGAAACTCTAAGAAAGACGTATATCTAACCTTAACCTAGGACCTCCTTTTATAGCACAAGGAGTCCTCTTCTACAAGATAAGTATAACTCTAATAGAATAAGATATACGCAAGATCTATTCTATATTTATCTTTACACGTTTCCTAACAGTTATCCATAACAACAGTGGTAATAATATGTACTAGCAGTGGTAATGAGTTTCCACTGCTAGTGCATTCTTCAGCAGTTGTAATTTTCATACTTAGCCGTGGTAACTGTTAGTATAATTCCCAACAATCCTCCCCTAAACTTATGATTACCATGTAATTCAATAAGTTTCTTCAAGTAGTCAGCAAATATGAGGATATGGGAATTCTTCCAAACACTTATCTTCTTTTCCTTAATTCCTTATCAGCTCTCACACTTTGATCATAAATTCTCTGTAACAAATCTTCTATGACTTCACCTCTTTCCCAACATCTGAGCCTTACTGACATCATAACAGCGAGAACTCCAGCTCTCAATGGATATTCTTTCTCAGCTAACATAAACACATCAACTCCATCTTGAGTAGAAACATGATGTACAGCACTTGAATCATAGAATTTCCACAGAGTATTCATATTGTGAGCTTCAAATCTCCAATACCTGTCACTTGGGTCAGGTTCATATAATCTTCTAAAGTGAACCCACAACTCTTGAGCTTTGACATCAACAAGTTCATCTTTCTTGAACTGATCTTGAATAATCCTCCACAAAGTATCCAAATCTTCTCTATCACAAGATCTAACAACATCTTCAAAATCTCTGCAAATACTTGTGACATTTCCAGTTCTGATAATCTTCCATGCTACACCAAAGACATCAGAATAGATTTCCCAACCAACTACTGGATATCTTGTTTGTAAAGGTTCTATATTAAGCACATCAGTTTCAATATAAACCATATTGGTAACTTGTTCTTCAGTCAACTTGCTAACACCTTTTTCTACTTGAGATGACTCCTGAGTCTTCAATTTCTTTGCATCTTTAGATCCAAGACTCACTCCTGACCTTTTTGACATCATAAATGTAGGTTTTTTATCCATAGGGATGAAATGACTATCATGTCTTTTAACCCTGTAGTAAATACCTTCAATCTGATCATGTGCCATTCCTTTGAATTGTGCCATCTTCATATTTCCAACATGACAACAATAGGTCTTCATCTCAGCAATAATTTGTGTCTTTGTAGGTTGCCTTGGTTTCTTTTGACCCTTTCTAATTGTGCCAATGATATCATCAAGAGCCTGTTGATTCCTCATTTGAATGAAGTCCTTCAGTTGAGCAGACCTTTGATCTTCATCTAGAGTTGTATTTGCAATGAGTTCAATTGCCTTCTTTCTAATCACTGGATCATTTGTAATCATGAACTCAATTTCTTCTTCTGTAGGCACATAAGTGAACATAGGAGGTTTCTCATGTAATATTGTTGGTGGAACAACAGAAAGTGATTCTTCCATCACTGTTTCCAATTTATCCAACCTCTTAGCTTCCATGAAACTTGCAATTTCATCTTCCTCTTGCTTTTTCTTCTTTTCAATCTCAGCTGCTGCTAATTTCTCTGCCAATTTTGCATCATAATCTATCTGAGCTTGAGCTTTCTTTGAAACCTTTCTTGGCTGCACTTGTTCTGTACTAGTCATAACTGCTTTACGTTTTACTGTTCTTATTTTAGCAGCTTCTTCTTCTGCAGTGGTAACATCTTGACTAGCAGTGGGAACATCTTGTCTTGCAGTGGGAACTTGAAACTCAGCAGTGGAATCAAAAGCAGCATCCAAACCATAATCTTCTCCAAAATCTATCTTCCTCCCCTTAGTCTCAGCATCTGTTTTCCTCCCCTGTTTGGAAGAATCTCCCAAACCTTCACTAAAGCCTGCAGATAAAGCATCTGGAGGTGAAGATGAAGAAGAAAACACAACTTTGGCAGATCTTTTCTTCTTTAGGCTCTCAACTTCATCCTGTAACCTTTTAATCTCTGCCTTCATCTGATTATGCTCTGTGGCATGATGTTGTTTAGTCTCTGCCAGATCTTTCTCCAGAGCTTGAACCTGTTTGACTAATGTGGTACATAATTCCATCAATTCAGTTAGTTGCACACTACCCTCAACACTTCCAACCGTGTTACCTGCTGGGAGAGGTGAATCATAGGGCATTGATTCAGGCTCTTCTCTAGTTGGACTACGAGGAAGCCTTGAACCACCACTGCTTGTTCCTAAACCAAAAGGTTCAGCAACATGCAATGTTGAGATGAGAGGAGTTGCCTGTTTTGGCCTCGTCTCATATGTGTGAGTTACTGCAGGGGTATGATGAATTTGTGGAACTACAATATTGGGTGTGTGATGGGATACAACTGGGATAGTTGTATCTTCACCCTGTACCTGTGAAATCTTTGAAAACATTTCAGGAAAAAGTGGTTTAACCTCCTGATGCGTGTAAATTGTACCAGGCTTTACCTCTCAAGGGATCTCGAGAAGCTTACAACCCCCACCAGGCAGTGTACCTGATCGTTGTAGTATAGTATAGTGACAAGTACCGGGGGATTGATCGTTCAACTCAGGAATAATGTCGCTAGGATTAGAAAGCTTAAAAACTAGGTCTAGAGGTGAGGGATGATTCTTTTTGTATTTTTATATTTTTGTAGGACCGAAAAGTAATGATTTTTATGTGATTCGAGAGGTCTAGGTTGATCAAAGTATATGAAATCCATGTTTGGTTCTAGAGAGATAAAGTAGAGAGAGGGTGAAGAAAAGGATAATATTAATATTAAAGTAAAGATACACAATTTCCCACACCCCTCATGGAGAGTCATGAGGGGTATTTATAGGCTCATTACAACATTACTTTGCCTAGTGTACAATAGTAGTCCCTGCGGGTACTACTTGTTACTAATCTAGTCCAATTCACATGTGTGACGTTATCTTTATAAAAAAGCGAGGCTAACAATCTCCCTCCAAGATATCATCACACGTGAATGGTTACAATGAGACCTATAAATATATAAACAATGTAAATTACAACAATAGTAAACTATGTTGACGTTGTTGAAGCGCAGAGTCTCTGTAGTCTAGATACTAAGGCAGACTTGAAGTTCTCTCTTCCGACAATCTCGGCGTATGATCTTTGACACTGACGACAAAGGTCTTTGTAGCTCTGTACTTCAACTATAATGGTCTAGTTAGGTTATTCCCTCCTAACTAGTGAGCCTTTATTCTTTTTCCTGCTCCCTCCTGAACCGACAACTCTCATTTCATCACGCAGCGGATAAAGTAGATTCAAAAGTGTAGGCACATGGTTGTCGTTCAGGGAGCATCATGACAATATAACTCACATAGTATTGCACAGAAGGTTGGTAATACGCTCCGATGTACACATCATTAGTACTTCTTCGGTTCTAGTGTAAGCACAATTCACTCGAACAACCAACATACTAGAGATGAAACACTACTTCTTTTGGCATGTTCTTCTCCCTCCTGATGGTTGCGATTTGTCAAAATCATCATACTATTTTGTGTACATGCCATAATTACCCGTACTTTACACTTCTGATGCAATATAGATAGACCGTGTAAGCATAATTTGTGAGAATATGTCGAAAAAATACTCTCAATACTTGTCTCTCAAATCAACCTGTAATCAAACCTCCTTTGAATTCACTGGCTAATAGTAATGACCACATATGGAGACAGCCCGATATGACCAACTTGAAAACGAAGTAAACATCCCATCTTGTGACTTAATGCTTGTACGATAGATGTGACTTAATACCTATACTGAGCACTACAATGTAACTCCTTTAAGTATGAGGTTGCACGAAATATTCGCCGCTTGAACAATCCACTACTTCGTGTGACACTGAGTACTACAACGTAACTCCTTTAAGTGATAGCTATACTGTGAGCACTACAACGTAACTCCTTACATAAGTAATAACTAGATTGTCAAGACTGAATTTTTTAATTTGCGCAGACAAGTTATCTTCAAAAGTCGTGCATCCAACCACCCCTAGACTTTGAGATAAATAAGTACACTTGATGAAATTCCACTTCCAAATCAAATCAATAATACCGTACATGAACTCCGTAGTCATTTTTTTCAAACCATAACAATTCTAGCCGTAAATATATGTATCCCCGTGAAATTTTAATGACACCAAAATACCACTCTTTATCAAGTATTATCATAAATTCTTTATCCAAAAAAATTAAAATTCGGACAAAAATTTTGATAGTCCAATTTATGCTCAAATAATACTTATGTCCAACCACATCATAGTCCAATTCTAACTCTTGTCAACACACAGCCCAAGTAATTTGATCCAGCCCATTGTAATGAAATGATAGTACCTGATCCAATAACCATTCCACACAAATGATATAACCCTGTATTGTAACCCTAATAATACTCATAATCTCATATTCATATCACTTTACCAAATCCTAAACACACATCTTATAATATGCGCCCCCATCTTCTCGTTTCTCTCACCCAACACTATCACCCAAATCATATCTCATCTCAATCAAACCTCATATCTTCTCATCGATCTCATTTTCATCATAAATCATAGTCGAATAAAACAAATCGAACAACAAATAACCTGAAAAGGTTTAATCTCCTCATTAATCCAAGAAGTAAACTTCTTAAAGTTGTTCTCTTGTTGCTGTGAAGACCGAGCACCACGAACCTTTGTTGTAATATGAGTTCAAGATCTCTCATTGAGGTCATAGGTAGGGTGCATGTATAGATTGATTTACACCGAACAAAAGATAGAGTGAAATACAAGTTGTTTATGTTATATCTTTGTTTTTCGGATATTGAAAGAGAGTTTAACTCCATATAAATCAATGATGATGAAGGTTCAATAAAAAATCTTTAAAAGATTAACCAAAAAATGAACCGATCTGATATTTAATTGATTGTCATTTTGTGTATGTTAGATGTGAGGGTTTTTCGGTGAGTAAAGAGGTAGGATTGATATTGTTGGTTTGGGTTTAACGAGGCTGTGATGTTGTCTTCTGTTTCATGTCGTATTCTTTTTTTTTCTTGGACTGATGTTGGTAATAAACTGAGGTCACCATGAGTTGTTGGTATTGGGATGGTGTCGTGGTCAAAGGTCTGTCATAAGCTTCATCTACATCTTCACAATTTTTTATTAGACCAGTTTACGCATAACTTTATGCGTAGACATGTAGAAATCTTTTGCGTAGAAATCTTACGCGTAGAAAACTTTTGCGTAGAAATCTTATGCGTAGAAAACTTTTGCGTAGACATGCTTTACGCGTAAATGTATCTTTTGCGTAAACCTGTGTCTTTTGCGTAAATCTTACGCGTAAGACAAGGGTTTTTTGCCTTAGTTGAACCTTACGCATAACTTGTCCAAGTTATGCGTAGAAAAACTGAAGATATGCGTAGATCTAGGGTTTTTGGCATAATATAACGCGTAGACTGTTTTCCGGCGTCCTTTTCCTTTCAGATTCCGGCCAAAAAAAGTTTTGAGCATGATTCTGACCAATATTTTGACAATTTTATGGCTAGTGAAAAATAGTTCATAAAAAACCCACCTTGTTTGACCACTTTATGACCATTTATTTCACGGAAATGGTACAAGACAAGTCATAAAAAATGATAAGGTACAAAAAAAACTGTTAACATGACACATAAAAAGTGACAAAACATTTTTTTTGTAGCCCTGATAAAGCACACACGACAGTCTTGACCAAAAAGATACCAATAACATGTGTAAAGAAACTGTTTATCAATAAAGATAAGGAAAAAAATTTCCAGATCCGAAAAAATGTTTAAAAACAGCTTCAAAACACAATACCAACCACAAAAAAATCATCATAAACTAACACCATAGCTCTGATGCCAATTGTAGGACCGAAAAGTAATGATTTTTATGTGATTCGGGAGGTCTAGGTTAATCAAAGTATATGAAATCCATGTTTGGTTCTAGAGAGATAAAGTAGAGAGAGGGTGAAGAAAAGGATAATATTAATATTAAAGTAAAGATACACAATTTCCCACACCCCTCATGGAGAGTCATGAGAGGTATTTATAGGCTCATTACAACATTACTTTGTCTAGTGTACAATAGTAGTCCCTGCGGGTACTACTTGTTACTAATCTAGTCCAATTCACATGTGTGACGTTATCTTTATAACAAAGGGAGACTAACAATTTTTATAAAAGCAATTAAAATCTCGGGTTTTGGAAGAGTGGTCGGAATTAGTTGCTAATCAACTAACCCAATAACTAAAGATGCGTCAAGAAGAAAATTCTGACACCGTCAACCGGCCGCCCATAATAAAATCGGATTGCCTAGATCCAGATCTGATGCCGTCAAGAGTGATTTTTCTCTGGGCCGTCACGTATAAAGGGACCATGACGGCCTATGGTGACGCCGTTATGCCCTAGTGCAAAATCTTTATGGACCGTCATGGACTCCATCCTCTTCACCTCTTGTTTTTCCTCTTGACGCCGTCATTAAGAAATTGGTGACGCCGTCAGGTACTGTTCCCATCAAGGACATTTAAGACTTTGCCGTTTTCTTCACTTTTATGCTCCAAAAACGTCCGAAATGCTTCCTTTTCCAGAATTCACTCCAAAAGTACCTAAAACCACAAAAGGAATGATTTAGGGCAATATTTGTTCAAATAAATTCAATTCCGGGCTTAAATGACCCCCTAAAAACGGATCATTTTTCGCCTCATCATATACCCTTACACTTGAGATTTGCTTGTCCTCAACCAAATTCGCTTTTATTCTAATCTAAATACAAGTTAGGGGTCATTTAACACTAATATAAAAGTAATTACAATAAATAAACATTCCACTAAAGACCAAAGACAAGCACGGAGGTCATACACTAGCACCTCACAAATAGTGTTTAGATACTCACATCTCTCGGGTGTAATAAAGTATATATCACAATATGGAAATGGAAAACATCTCTCACTACCTGTCATAACAAAATAGATTACCATAGGCTTGGGAAAGGATCAAACCTCCACCACATGGCGTAAGCACCTAGGATAAACTATCAAAGAGGTGTTTTAAAGGGTTATAACGTTAGGTGTAGGGATATGGAATACACGGTTTTGTTGGATATAGGCAATCTTTACTGGTGGCGAGTTAATAATCTTGGTTAATTACATGTACAATATGGTGTTGCTAAGCCAAGACTAGACTCGACTTAAGCTAATAAATGAAAAATAACAAAAACATAAAATAAACATAAAATGAAACGGGATGGTAGTCTGTATGTTTTTTTTTTTTTTTTTTTTTTTTTTTATTATTATTTTTTTTGCATACACTCTTATCCTACCATCCAAATAATACATCATAGGAAATGAACATTCCCCTTACACTTGAATTTTTACATACTTTACATTAAACTAGTCTAGTGACTCGAATTAAGACAATCAAAACACTTGGAGTACTTTTAAGATTAATGCACATATGGGGGTAATAATATGATATTCTTCCCTATTACTCCATAACATTAGTACTTTACCCATGAGTCCCAATTGTCCCAAAACAATATGTTCAATGATATGGCTCGACTTAGCAACCATGTAATCAATTAGATAATTAACTGAGGGTTTAAACATGTAACAATAATGCACTAAAGATGAGTGCATACACGGAAGGCTAAGGCAATTTTGGTGTACATTTAAGTGGGTTGTAACAAATTCTTCCTTTAAGTAAGATGCTTAAAGTTAGAAACGAAAAGATAGGCTCGGAGGGGTGTACTAGGGGTTTCGTGTACTAAAAATGAGTACAACGCTAAGGGTGTGGGAAAAATTAATTGACTTTACTAGCCAAGTAATATGACTTAAATGGTCAAGTAATTATGATACGGGTTTAACACAAGGGTGATCCTAATGCCTCTTATCATGTAGTAAATCCTACCACACGAATGTAGTCTCACTAGCGGTCTCGGTATGGATAGTGTGGTAACAAGGTTAGATCTTCCTCCAAGAAAATGAACAGTCAAAGCTTCCCTTCCAGAAATATAAATCATCTTCTTGTCATACATAACCTGTTAAACCTGAGAAAACAAACAAGGCAATCTTGCGTAAAATTGGCGGCAATCTATATATGCTAACAAATCCTAGAAAGCAATATAAGATATAATGCTTGTGGAATGAATGTTTGCAGATTTCTTGGAGTTTATAAAACTAAAGAATTAACAAAAACTTTAAGACTCCGTTAGAAAAACAAAACTAGCAAAATTTCCAGATTTTTACACATGACGCCGTCAGGAATTAATTTCTGACGCCGTCAGAAGTGATCTGCAGAAATTCTTACGTTAAGTTTCTGGAAAATTTCTGGAAAACTTATGTCCTACTTCCTGGAAAATATTGCAAAACATCATTATGACTTGATACAAGCATTTGACTCTAACAAATACTAATACACATGTCCATTTAATATTGTCGAGAATCATGATCAATTTTGTTTCTTAAAAACATATTTGGGGTTTCCCCTTACACTTACCTTTTGCGAAATACCTTTGGATAAAGTTAAGACAAAGTCAAACGACAAAATAATTTTCACCATTTTATTTTGGAAACATGATCTACCAACAATAAATAAAGCATGCATACGGAAACAAATAACAATCAAACAATTAAAAATCACACAAAGCATGGGTTGCCTCCCAAGAAGCGCTTTTCTTTATTTACAAGTCTTGTAGCTAGACTCAAGGTCATGGGCTATTACGTGATCTCATCTTTGGTCTCACTATCTAGGTCATCTCCTATATTAGTTTTGTATTATGGTCCTAGTTGCAAGCACTCTTTGCAGAAACCAAGTATTCTATTCATAACATACTCTACTCCTCTACGTCTATCCTCATCATTCCTATAGTAAACCGCTTGTTTATGTTCCTTTTCTATGTTTGATAGGAAGCGGTATTGTTCAATTTTATAGGGCATTTGGTAAGCAATCTCATCATTCTCGTCCTTGAATCTAACTATCCCTAGAGTCGGATCATAACTCATCTTAGAGGTCTCAACGAACGGTTTTCCGAACACTACTGGACTTAGGCAATCATCTATCACCGGACGAGTATCCTCCACTATCACAAAGTCGGTCTCATAAGTGAAGTTTCCAACAATCACATGCAATCCTTTCACTCTACCTACAAAATTACTTAGCAAGTTCTTGTTGGGCATTATCCTATAACCAAGTTGCTTCTTCATTACCCAATTATAATAAGTCCTAGTCATGATGTTTATAGGAGACCTAGGGTCGATATAAGCTTTCCATACATGCATATGCTCAATGTTGCATGGTATGTTAATGTTAGAGGGATCACCTACTTTAATAAGGGGTGAACCAAGGATATATGGTGTCTCGGGATCATTGAATAAATCCTTGTGATATTCCCGTTCTTCCTTGGTGGGCAACTTATCAAAGTACTCTTCTACATTTTCTACTTCCTATAACTTTTCTCCCTTATTAACCTCAACTTCCTTGATTTCATTCCTAGTCTCGGTTTCTACCCCAACTTCATCCTTGTCACTTTCTTCTATATCCTTATCTATTGGCTTAATGGTGACAACATTGACAAAGTGGACGTGTTTGGATGACGAGGGGTCCTTAATTTGGATTCCGCTATTGGGGTCCCTAGTGTCCTTCCTATGTGTAGTTAACGCTTGGTTGTTGAGGGCTTTTAACAAGTTGTCAATCTTGTTGGTCATCTACGTTTGTTGTTGATTGAATTCGGTTTCAAACTTAACTATGCGAGCTTCTTGAGATGCCATAAACTTGGACATTAATCCTTCAAGATTGTTGGTACTACCATAGTTATTAGAAGGATTGTTGTTGAAAGTATGGTTGGAGGGTGGACCGTTTGGTTGGTAACGATTAGGCGGATTGGATGAATTGTTTTGGTATTGTTTCCACCTAAGGTTCGGGTGATTTTTCCAAGAATGGTTGTAGGAATCAACGTAAAGATTTGGCTCGGGATTGAAAGTGTACCACTTTTCTCCCACTTTGTCGGTACGCGAAGATGCGTAGTCTGCAAAAGCTGTTCCGGGGAGTTCCACGCAATCACGAGTGTCATGGGGACCACTACATAATTCGCATGAAGAAGTGATTTTGTTCACTTGGCTTGAAGGCTTCGGAGCTTCGTAAGATTTCATGAGAAACTTGACTTGGTCCTCAAGTTCCATGATCCTACGGTCGGGAGTGATAGAATTGTTCGAAGGCAAAGATATTGCCTTGACCGTTTTGTTCAAATCACGGGGATCATTCCAACTTTCGTTGTCATAGAGAGCAAGATCTTCTATGAGTTCCCATGATTCTTCCACACTTAGATCACGTAGCTTACCACCGGCCGATTGGTCAATGGTTCGCCTTGTGGAGAGATCGATATGGTCATAGAAGATTTGGACTTGGAGCCAAACATCTATGCCATGATGAGGGACTTTTTGGAGTAAGTCCTTGAAACGAGTCCATGCTTCATATAGAGTTTCACCTTGACGTTGTTGGAACATCAAGATATCATTTCTAAGCTTGGTAGTTCTCCCCGGTGGGAAAAATTGAGCAAGGAAACGAGTGGTGAGATCATCCCATGAGGTGATGGATCCCGCGGGTAAACGTTCAAGCCATTGACTAGCTTGATCACGTAGAGAGAATTAGAATAGGCGTAATCGGCTCGACTCTCTAGTTGTAACATCAAGGTCTATAGAATCTATGATTTTAAGGAAGTCCTTGAGATGTTGATTAGGATCTTCGGAACGAAGTCCATGGAATGTACATCCGCTTTGCACCAACCGGATGGTGTCAGATCGCAAGGGAGACACATTGGCTCCATGGGTGAGCTCAATAGTGTTTTGGTAGCCTTGGTGGCTAGGTCGGGAATACTCTCCTAGGGTTCGGGGCCTAAGAAGTGGGTTTGCTAGTGGTGGGTTGATGGGTTCAAAGATGTTACCACCTTCCATGATGTCGGATGGTAAAGATTACGAACAAAGGCACGAAGAAATAAGATAGACTAAAGAAAACTTAAAAATAAAAATAAAATCTTACTAGAAAGGAATCTAGCAAGTAGACCTAATAAAAAGAAATCCTAACCTAGACAATAACTATTCCCCGGGCTGCGGCGCCAAAAACTTGATGCATGGGAATTGCACCAGGCTTTACCTCTCAAGGGATCTCGAGAAGCTTACAACCCCCACCAGGTAGTGTACCTGATCGTTGTAGTATAGTATAGTGACAAGTACCAGGGGATTGATCGTTCAACTCAGGAATAGTGTCGCTAGGATTAGAAAGCCTAAAAACTAGGTCTAGAGGTGAGGGATGATTCTTTTTGTATTTTTATATTTTTATAAAAGCAATTAAAATCTCAGGTTTTGAAAGAGTGGGCATAATTAGTTGCTAATCAACTAACCCAATAACTAAAGATGCAATCAAAATAAAATAACAGAAATGTAAATAAAACTAATTACTAATGTGGTGTGAACAATAAATGGGAAAATTGTGTTTACTTAGATTTCATTACTCCCTAGATATCTTTTACAGGTTGATAGTTTGTTACAGTTGCGTGGATGACGGGTTATATTCCTTAATACCAATCGTGGGGTGGCGTACGTACTTCCCCAACTCTATAAGCTCCTACTTCACTCCTATGTCGAGCCTGCAAGAAGCTCCTAACATGGGATCATTAGAATTCGCTCGTGCATTAAATACAACCATAAAAACCTAGTATGCATTGGTTCATGCTTCTTAAGACGTTCAACCAAGTTACACTATGGAAGTCTGCCAGTTTTCTTAGGCCTAACATCGAAATCATTCATCCATTACAACTATAAACAAGCAATCAACCTATAATCAACATCTAGGTTTCATTACATCTAAGCAAACACACAAGAGATCTAGCCTAGCATGTTAAAATCAAGACAAACGTAAGATATATTCAAACAACACATAGACATATTGAATGAATTGAAAGGATACTTATCTTAATTGAACATGAAAGGTTTCAAGGGGTGAAAACCCTTGAAAATACTGATAAAATCGTCCTGGGGTTTCTCCAAGTCGTCCCTAAAATTGTCCTCCCTTAATGAATGAAAATTACAAAACTATATATAGATTTTCCAAGGTGACGGCCCAAGAAGAAAATTCTGACGTCGTCAACCCGCCGCCCATAATAAAATCGGATTGCCTAGATCCAGATCTGACGCCGTCAAGAGTGATTTTTCTCTGGGCCGCCACGTATAAAGAGACCATGACGGCCTATGGTGTCGTCGTCATGCCCTAGTGCAAAATCTTTCTGGACCGTCATGGACACCATCCTCTTCACCTCGTGTTTTTCCTCTTGACGCCATCATTAAGAAATTGGTGACGCCGTCAGGTACTGTTCCCAGCAAGGAAAATTAAGACTTTGCCGTTTTCTTCACTTTTATGCTCCAAAAACGTCCGAAATGCTTCCTTTTCCAGAATTCACTCCAAAAGTACCTAAAATCACAAAAGGAACGATTTAGGGCAATATTTGATCAAATAAATTCAATTCCGGGCTTAAATGACCCCCTAAAAACGGATCATTTTTCGCCTCATCACCTCCCCATTCCAAAGTTTTGAAGCCTTACACATATTTTGAAAAACTTTTAGCTTAAGACAGGGGGTTTCATAAACTCTTTTGTGAGGTTGCAGTTGAAATTCATTTAACACTGCTTGCACAAACCTTGGATACATCAAAAATCTATATGAACTCTTTATATTGCCTTTCATATTATTGAAAATAAACTTTGAAAAATTGAAAGTCCTATCAGTAGCCTAGCAAACCAAAGGATAAGCCATGGTTGATGCAAATTGCTCATAAGATGTTTTCTTAGTACTTAGGCAATGTAAAAGAGTATGTATTAAAAATCTCCAATGGGGACAAAAACATCCTTTTCTGAAAGTAACTTTTTGATCAGATGTATCATACCCCATGGAAGCAATATTTTTGAAAATATCTGAATTAGGTAATGTGATGATACCATTGAGATCATCCAATTGGAGAACTCTCCTCAAGGATGACTCAGTAACATCAATAGTTACCCTATCCACTGTGGCTCTAAGAGCTTCCACAGTTTCGTGTGTGTCTCCCTGTTCCAGAGTTATGGACTCCACAGTGTTCCAAAACTGTTTGGTATGAGAAACAAAGATTGTGGGATTAACAGTTAAAGCATACCTTATATGGGTTGTATTAAGAAAATCCACAATCTGATGGAAAACGGAGCCACTCTTCTTGTTTGACTTTTGTAAATAGGCCACTTGGTTGTGCTCCTCAACAAAGTTTAGAATCGCCATGATTTTTGTGAAAGAAAGATAAAAGTGTTAGTAATCGATAATGAGTATCAAGCCGTATGATGAATAATTTATACTAATAGGGTTTTGAGAAGTATGCGTAATGTGAATTAACTTAAGAAAGAATTTATCTTTGGAAAAAGAATAAACTAAAGTTGGTAAGTGGATAATTCACAAAAAGTTACCCTATTAATAAGGAAACACGGTTATTTTACAACGGCTAGTTAAAATAAGATTACTAACACAACAGTTGTAACGGCGAGTTCACCAGTGGAAAAATTACACTTACAGTGGTAACTTGTGAACTAGCAGTGGTAAAATTTTCACAAAATATCAAAGAGCAGTGGTAAGTAAAACATGAAAATTAGCTGCTCTTATCATAGTTTTTAGCAAACTGTCAGCTATAAACGGATTTGATATGTCTTTACCATGAGCCGTTTGCTATGGACTAGCCAACTCTTCATCACATGGAGTATGGTGAGTTGATAACCATATAGTTTTTGGTAAACTATCAACCATAAACGGATTTGAGAAGTCTTTACTAGGAGCCGTTTGCTCTGGACTAGTTGATTCTTATGTTGATTAGACATGGTGAATCAATAACCATTTCTTGTGTATCTGTGATACACACCTTATAACTCCAATGTCTCAAACAACATGGGTTTGTATTCTGCATAAGTAAGAAACTCTTAGCATAACCAATATAATTTAACCCAAAGTAACTTTTTGACCAAGTTACTATTCATAAAAATATCTCTCCAAAGTCAACTCGATAATATCCAAATTTACTCCTCCAACCTACCAAAACAGATAAGAGTAAATAACCTTCATTAATTATCCTTTGACCTTGACTTTGCTTATAAAAGGGGGCTCAAAAACACTTTAGTTTTCATCAAAACTAATCTCCAATATCACAAACCGTACAAAACATCATGAGCTGGTTTCCATTGATCTACATATCATCAAATGATTCTTCTGATGAAGAAATTAGTTATTGCTAGGACTCAGAGGAACCTTCAACTGGATGGAGTGATTATTTTCCTCAAAGTGCTGCAACAGCTACATCTTCCAACATGAAGCCTAACAAGAAGATATTATCTGCTCCTGCTCCATCTCTGGAATTCTATTCAAGCTCTTCCACTGATGATGATGATCCAACCTGCACCTTGTCCAAGGAACTTCCAAGAGCCCTCACTACAGCTTTGGAGTCAGCCATAGTCAACATGAAGTGGCCTGCTGTTGAGAAGCCAACACAATTGCCAAAGCCTCCCAAGCAAGTTCTGGGCCTTGCTTGTCCAAGAAAGCAACTTTCTTTTGATGACAAGAGAAAGAAAGCTTCCAAGGGAAAGCATGATTATGAGGGTAAAGGGAAGAAACCCATGGAGTAGTTGTTCTAAAGGTTTAGGTGTTTGGTTGTTGATCTTTCTGTTTTGTGATGTTATGGTAGTGTCTGTACTCTCTGAATAGTTGTACTTAATTTCTTTATGAATGAATAAAATTACTTTGAACTTTTTCCTTTTATCACTGAGAGAATCTTTCCACTGTTGTATGATGATTTCCACTGTGCTTTAATTTCTCTGCATACAAGTTAGTAGAAAAACATACACACATATACAAACAATATTAGTACCTAAAAACTATCCTGCAACACTGAAAATGTATTAGACAGCAAAGATTTATGGATTTAGCATTCCAATACCTATTACCAAGTACTGAAACCTACCTACATCAATCCCTTTTGTTAATAAATCAGCATAGTTGTCATCAGTATGAATTTTGACAACATTAATAAGCTTTTTCTAAAAACAATCTCTGATAAAGTGATGTCGAATTTCAATATGTTTAGTTTTAGTGTGTTACACAGGATTTTTAATAATGCATATGGTACTACTATTGTCTATATAGATAATGGCGTTCTTGAAATTGTACCCATAATCCAACAGTTGATTCTGTAGCCATAAGATATGAGCACAACAGCTAGCAGCAGCAACATATTCTGCTTCAGTGGTTGAAGTAGCCACCATTGTTTGTTTCTTGCACTGCCATGACACCAATCTACATCCAAGAAATTGACATCCTCCTGTAGTTGACCTTCTATCCAAACTTGCACCAGCATAATCACTATCTGAGTATGTGATCAATTCCATAGGGGATTCTCTTGGATACCACAATCCTAAATTAGGATATGTCTTCGAATACCTGAAAATCTTCTATGCTGCAGTCATATGTGATGTCTTTGGAGTAACTTGAAATCTTGCACAAGCACATACAGCAAACATAATGTCTGGTCTTGATGAAGTAAGATACATCAAAGAACCAATCATAGATCTATAGGTGTGCACATCAACATCAGCTCCACTAGCATTCTTCAACAATAGATGAGTAGTCTTATCAGCAGGGGTATTTGAAGGTTTTGCATCAGTAAATTTGAACTTCCTTATAATCTCAGTCACATATTTGTCTTGACTGATAAAGATGCCTTCTTTACTTTGTTGTACTTGCAGCCCCAAAAAGAATGTAAGTTCTCCCATAGAACTCATTTTAAATTCATCTTTCATCAGCTTTTCAAACTCTTTGCACATCTCTTGTCTAGTAGATCCAAAGATGATATCATCAACATATACTTGAACAAGTAGAATATCACCCTTGTCTTTCTTGATGAACAAAGTTTGATCAATCTTTCCTCTAAGAAATCCATTATTCAACAGATAATTAGCTAAGGTTTCATACCACTTCCTTGGAGCTTGATGTAATCCATAAAGAGCCTTAACAACTTTATACACTTTATTAGGGTGTTGAGGATCTTCAAAGCGTGGGGGTTGAGAGACATAAACCTCCTCATCAAGCTTTCCATATAGGAAGGCACTCTTAACATCCATTTGATTGACAGTAAAGCCCATAAAGGATGCATAGGCTAGAAACAATCTAATAGCTTCAATCCTTGCAACAGGAGCAAAAACTTCTCCATAGTCAATACCCTCCTCTTGAGTGTATCCTTGAGCAACCAATCGAGCTTTGTTCCTGATAACAATTCCTCTTTCATCATTCTTATTCCTGAAAACCCACTTAGTACCAATCACCTTCATAGAATCGGGCAAATCACAAAGAACCCAAACCTTTTGAAGTTTGAACTGCAACAACTCCTCTTGCATTGCTTCAACCCAGCTAGATTCTTCTAAAGCCTTATACACATTTTTTGGCTCCACTTGTGATAGAAAATAGAAAAACAAACATTCATTCTTGTTCTTATGCTTCTTGGACTCATAAACTTCACTAATGAACCCATGAACATCATCTTTCTTTGTCTGTCTTCTAGTCTTCACACCTGATTGTAGCTCACCAATGACATTTTCAAGTGGATGCACTTTGTGAATTGAAGTCTGTGATGTGCTAGGAATATCATATGTTGTTGGCATGTTTGAGATCTCAACATCATCACTGGGTGATTCCTGAGATGAACTTCCCACATTTGGACCTTCAGTGGAAAATTCTGTTGTAGCAGTGGGAATTGAGTTACCACTGCTAGTAGGAATTTCTTTATTCAAAACATCAAAATTCACACCATCTGCATCACTTTCCTTTTCAAAATTCTTTGAAGGTTGTGAGTCTTCACCATTGTCAACAAAGTCCTAAAGTGGCATAACAATTCGATCTTTATCATCTTCATCATCTTTGCAAGATTCATCTTCATCAATGAATTATTCTGATTCTTCAAGATTTTTGTCTCCAGAACTTGAAGTAATAGGTACATAATTAATTGTATTTGATAATGTCTCAAGATCAAATAGCCATTCTGGTCCTGAACCTGCTATATTAGTTTTATTTTCAAGAAACTCAACACGCAAATTCTCTTCAATCTTCTTTGTTCTTAAGTTATAGACTCTAAAAGCCTTGCTAACCATAGAATATCCAACAAAGAAGCCTTCATCAGACTTTTCTTCAAATTTACCCAGATGATCAATGGTATTGAGAATTGTAACATGACATCCAAATGGCCTCATAAATTCCAAAGTTGGGGGTCTTCCTCTGAATAGCTCATAAGGTGTCTGGTTCTTTGTTTTAACCACTAAAACCCTGTTCTGTATGTAACAAGCAGTGTTAACTGCTTCAGCCCAAAAAGTCACTGGTAGCTTTGAATCAGCTAATATGGTTCTAGCAGCCTCAATTAGTGTTCTGTTTCTTCTTTCAGCAACTCCATTTTGTTGAGGAGTTCTTGCAACACTAAATTCTCTCTTAATACCATTGTCTCTGCAGAAATCATCCATAACTTTGTTCTTGAACTCTGTCCCATTGTCACACCTGATGATCTTGATCTTCTTTTCAACTTGATTTTCAACTTCAGTGATGAATGTCTTAAGGATGCCTGTGGTCTCATCCTTGGTTCTTAAAAAGAAAACCCATGTGAATCTACTAAAGTCATCAGTCACAACAAGACAATACTTCTTCAAATTTATGCAGCTCACAGATGTAGGACCAAACAAGTCAATATGCAACATGTAAAGTGGATGATCAATAGAATTGTATGCCTTGGTCTTGCATGAAGCTCTGTGTTGCTTACCTTTATGATAGGAAACACATGTTTGGTCGTTTTCAAATCTCTTCTCTGGTAAACCTCTAACTAGACCATATTTCACAATCTTGTTAATGGTCTTGAAATTAACATGACCAAGTCTTCTGTGCCAAAGCATGGATTCATCCAAAGTGGCTTTTGCAAGCAAGCAAGTAACATCATTTTTAGCCACTATATTATTCATATCTATGCTATATAGATTTCCTTTTCTAGGGATTTTAAGCAAAATATCACTTTCATCAGGGAGCTTATAATCCTTAGATAAGATATAGCATTCATCTTCTGTGAATAGAACTCTATGCTTTTTGTCACACATATGTGACACACTGAAGAGGTTGTACTTGAGTTCTTTCACATAATACACATTCTCAAAATCCAAGTTTCCAGCCTTGATTGTTCCTTTGCCAGAAACTTTGCCACCAATACCACCTCCAAAGCTGACAAATTGTCCATCATAAGGTTTGAAATTTGAAAGATAGGACTTATTGCCAGTCATGTGCCTGGAACATCCACTGTCTGAATATCCTTGATCATCTTTAGGCTTTGAATGTTCCTGCACATAATATAAAGGAATTAGTTCCTTTTGGGGACCCAAGCCACAAATGACTTGGATCTGCCTCGTGTATCAATATAATAATATATGTCAAAGGTCATTGATACACCAATGGGATTGTTTGAGGTGATAGATCC
Source organism: Artemisia argyi (assembly GCA_030686995.1). Lineage (NCBI taxonomy): Eukaryota > Viridiplantae > Streptophyta > Magnoliopsida > Asterales > Asteraceae > Artemisia > Artemisia argyi. The sequence continues at coordinate 126,041,270 of CM060691.1, forward strand.
TTTTGGTTTCCATTCCCAACGTGCTGAGGCCTTAACAACATTTCCGACATTTACCCTCTTATTGTTCACAGAACCACCAGTGGAAACTTTTGGCCTTGCAGTGGTAACTGCTGGTTTTGAAATTTTGGGTACCCACTTGTGATTATTGTAAACTTTCTTTTAAAAATAGGTCTTTTTCCCTGTTTGTGCAGATTTAACAGAAGTAGTAATAGGTTTGGCACTCTTAACAGGGGACTTAGGGTAAACTCTATTCTTATTTCTGGTAGTGGCAACTGCTGGTTTAGCAGTGGAAATAGTTTTGATGTCAGAGTTAAGCAAAACAGACATGGGAATCATCTTACTTAGTGGATTTGGGTGAGTAAAGTTATTAGCATTATATCTATTCACCCTGGTATTCCCAAATACTTCCCTTCTACCCATGTGATAGTTGCAATTATAATGAAGATGATCAAAACTACCACATATGTGACAAGGATTATTACTAAATACAAAGTCACTGCCAAATTGCCTAGACTTAACATGATTCCAACTCCTTTTATTCCCTCTAGGAGTTGTTGACCTACTTCTGTACATCTCTGCATATCTAGGAATGGGCCTAGAGTAATTAGATTGTGTCCTAGGCTTTTCTTTGACAACTTCAGGAATACTCTTTTTAACATCCACTTGAACACACTCAGGAATACTAGTTTTAGACTCAACATTCAAACATTCATCTTTAAGAGATGAGTCACTAGCACTATCAAATGTATCAACCTCAACCTGAACCTTTTCAATAACAGCTTCTTTAACAAATTTTGGTCCATAGGTCATGGTTGGTACCTAGAACTCTTCTAATCCTATGTGTACTAAGTCAATACCAGGAGGTGATAGAACACCTCTTAGAGGTGGTGGAACTGATTTATATCCTACTCCTGATTTGGCTTTGTTTACAACTTGGGCCTCCTAAATTTTGTCAATACACTTGGATTGATGATCTAGTGTGTTACAAGTTATCTTTATATTCTCATTGGCCCTTTTAACCTTTTCTAACTCTTCCCTAAGAGCCTTGTTCATAGCAACCTGATAATCTAAGTCTCTTTTTAAATAGCAATATCATCATTGAACGACGCCGAAACCAAACCCATGTTTGGATATCAGCAAACACCTGATCAATGGACATGCACCAAATGTGCTAAGACCGTTACTGGGATCACATTAATGCGTCGTCGGATTGCAGGTACCTATCTGCGTGTGAGGCGGTATGGAGACTATTTGGTTTTGAGATTCATTATAGAACACCGAACGCTGAGAGGCTATCCTTTCATCTTGAAGGTGACGAGTCAGTTGTGTATGATGAAAACGCAGACCTTGAAGTTGCTATTCAAAAGCCAACAGTTGGTGTTTCCATGTTTGATGGTTGGATGAAAATGAATCAAAAATTTCCAGAAGCAAGGGAGTTAACGTATGCTGAGTTTCCTACAAAATATGTTTGGAACTTACAAAAGAGAATGTGGACGTATTGAAAGCAAGGTAAAGCTATAGGAAGAATTCATAATGTTCCTATAGGAACAGGAGATGCTTACTATTGTAGGATGCTGTTGAACAGTCGTAAAGGATGTCAATCGCACGCTGAGATTAGAAAAGTTAACGGTGTTCTTTATCCTACTTACAAAGAAGCTTGCTATGCTGCGGGCCTTTTGGAGGATGATAATGAGTATGTTGAAAGTATCAAAGACGCAGCCCATTGGGCATCCGCTGAACATCTTCGTGAACTCTTTGCAACATTGCTGTCTCAAAAAGAACTTACTACACCTTTCACTGTTTGGATGCAAACATGGCATTTGCTCTCAGAAGATGTTCAATACAAGAGAAGACAGATTTTACGCATTCAAGGTATAAGTTTGAAACAAGCTGTCTTACTATTATCTTTTATGCATATTTAATTGAAATTATAATCATATAAAACAGTCCAGTCATACGTTTTTTTTATCTACCAAAAGGTTATCTTATGCAACACTTTTGAGATGTTTTATATGAATATCTTAACGTTAACTCATACAGTTAAGCAAGTGATGTTTTGTATTAATAATCTTAAAGTTAAAGGTTATCTGATACAACACTTCTGACCATGCAACATTTTTACTTACCAAAAGGTTATAAAACAGTTAAGTCATGTTTTCTATTAATAATCTTATACAACATTTAAGTCATGGATTATTGATGTTACATCTTATCTTTTAATAATCTTGCTCTTAATTAGCTAACCACATGTCGTTTGTTTTATGCAGACTTGATTCTTAGTGATGAGGGAAAAAAGAATATAGCTTTGTACTATATTGAACAACTATTGCGATCAAGAGGCACTACTTTGAGGCGTTGGCCTGAGATGCCTTATCCGGATGACCGATACATAACTGAATTTGGTAACCGGCTTATATATGATGAGACTGACTACAATCCAGTAGAGATGGAATCCGAATATCAACGTTTGTACGCTTTATTGACTCTGGAACAAAAGGGTGTGTATGACACCATAGTGAACACTGTTGATAGTGCAACAGGAGGAGTCTATTTTGTTTATGGTTATGGTGGTACCGGGAAGACATTTTTGTGGAAAACACTTGCAGCCGGCATTAGAAGAAAAGGTGATATAGTATTGAATGTAGCATCCAGTGGTATTGCATCTTTGTTAATCTCGGGAGGTCGAACTGCTCACTCAAGATTTCATATTCCAATAAATGTTGATGAGACCTCCACTTGCTCAATAAGTGCACAAAGCGATCTGGGACACATGCTAAAGAAGTGTAAGCTTATTATATGGGATGAAGCGCCCATGGCAAATAAGCTTTGTTTCGAGGCCTTAGATCGGTCTTTGAGAGATATACTTCGTAAGAGCCGGTATGACACGTGTGATGATCCTTTTGGAAACATGACCATGGTGTTTGGTGGTGATTTTAGACAGGTTCTTCCTGTCATTCCAAAAGGATCTTGGCAAGATATTGTTGGTGCTTCCTTGAAGCAATCTTACTTATGGGATTACTGCAAAGTGCTTAAGCTAACAGCCAACATGAGGCTTACTGTTGGATCACGCCCTGAAGATGTCAGTGAAATAAAGGAATTTGCAGAGTGGATCCTCAAAGTTGGAGATGGCAAGCTTGGAGGACCAAATGATGGAGAGGTTGACATAGACGTGCCGGAAGAAATTCTAATAGATGAGTCTGATGATCCAATAGCATCTATTATCGACTTTACTTATCCAAACATTTTGGATAACATACATGATCCAGAGTACTTCCAAGAAAAGGCGATTCTTGCTCCCACCAATGAAATTGTCGACACTATAATTGATCATTTGCTTGACAAGTTTCCAGGTGAAGAAATGGTCTACCTAAGTTGCGACAACATCGATAAAAGTGAGCGTGGCACCGTCATAGATCATGCCATTTTCTCGTCTGAATTTATCAATGGACTGAAGTTCTCAGGTGTTCCAAACCATAGGCTTGCTTTAAAAGTGGGAGTACCGATTATGTTGTTAAGAAATATAGATCAAGCCAATGGTTTATGTAACGGAACAAGACTGCAGGTGCTTAAATTAACAAGAACATCTATTCAGGCGCAGATCATTAACGGAAACAACTTTGGAAAAAAGGTTATTATACCAAGGTTGCGAATTACTCCGTCGGATAAGCATTTACCTATTAAGATTGTCAGAAAGCAGTATCCTATATTTGTTTCTTTTGCAATGACAATAAACAAAAGCCAAGGTCAATCACTTTCTAAAGTTGGTTTATACTTGACACGTCCTGTTTTCACACATGGACAACTCTACGTTGCTGTTTCAAGAGTGAAGAGCAAAAAAGGTTTGAAGGTTGCTGTATGTGATAATGAAGGTAATATCTCAAAAACTACAACCAATGTCGTGTATAAAGAAGTTCTTGAAGGTCTATGATCCTATAACAGGTATGTAGAAGATACACATTTACCATTTCACCCGGAAAAAACTCCAACCTTTCATTGTTAGCATTTTTTGAATATTCAACTTTTAATTCATGTAACGTGTGAACATTGGCGTTATTATAATGTAACATGTTTAAGTTTGTTGTTTTGATTAAAATTCCATTTGCCGTTTACTTTTGTTGATGTTCCAAGAGTAAAAAGTCAGAAAGTGTTTACGCGTTGTCTCATTCTTTATTTCATATATTAAATACAACATGTTTACGTTATCCCTTTTCTTATCATCTCATTCCCTTTTTCGTTAAAAACAACCCGGTGTCAACGGGTCAATAAGCTAGTATGTAATATATTTGTGTGTGATTAATAAAGTGTGTGATGTGGGTTCGGTTATAGGGACAAACAAAACTAGTGAAAGCTTGAGACATTTAAGGGAAGAACCAAAATTATAGGGATTGATAGGAGGTTTACTAAATATATTGCAATTACTTCCTTAGACCATAATCTCTTCTATATTCGTACTAGCTTATAGACCCGTGAAATCCACGGGATTTTAGAGGGTTTTTGATTAAAAAAAATAAGTACATGAATGTAGTAAGAAAGAACAACGAACGTAAACGCTATAAAATTTTCTTGTAACAAAATAATAAGTTATAAGTGACTGATAGTATAAAGTGCAATGCTTATAAATATCTGTGTAATAAGGGACCATTTGGTTGCCACCTTTAGGATTTGGATTTGACTTTATATGACAAAAACTTTGTTTGTTTCCAAACCCGGGATTAAAAATTAGCTACCATGTCCAATGGTCCCACACTTTTCCAATCCTTATAACTTAGTGAGTTTTTTTTGTGGGCACAACTTTCATTTTCTCTATATCACTCTCTTATAATATTATTATTTTTTTAATTTAATAACATAATATACACTTATTCAATATTTTAAATTGTTATCAATATATGTATATCTGCTGTATATAGCTTATAGACCCGTGCATATGATAATACCCTTCTTATCGGTATATGTTTGAACACATATGATTTGAGTATAAAGTACACGGAAGATGGACATCTACTGTCCGTATTTAATTATCAACTTAGATTCATCATAATATGTATCCCCGACATAAATTAAACCATACATGTCAGATTTGATACCACGATAATATATTATTAGAGATCAGGTATGCACATATCAATAAGAGTTCTTGTACACTTACCTTAGGAATATGCAATCGTCGCATATTATTTGGGTTCTTCTTTTCCAATTCTGATTTAGTGGGCGTAGTTTTTTTAAGCACTTACGTGTGGTGAATCTAAGTTAATAAACAAAATAATTTAGAAAAGTAATTATTGTTGATAATACTTGATATCATGATCATATATATTGTAAACCACAACTCCTTCACACACGTTGATCAAAAGTGCATGTATTGTCTTCTCTAATTAGTAGATAATCTTGAAGAGCAAAGATATGAAGTCAATATCAAACACTTGAGTAGTTAATGTTCATTCTGTGAACACCTAAATAAAACTCCATATCCACCTCCGAGAACTTCTCTTTTGTAAAATGATTTATTGCAAGTTCAAAATCTAATCTCTTAAAGTAAACCAATGACCCTAACACAGTTGCAAAAATTCATGCAGACCTATAGGAGGAGCCATCATTTATTTTTTGGGTTGCAAACAAATTTTTTTGCTTATAAGAGTACTTTTCTTTTAAAAATTCGTCATTTTGAAGGTACTTTAGGACATTTTTACCCTTTGACTAAAAGAAAATTCATATTAGCTGAGTGGGGCAAAAATGTCACAAAATGTCGCAAAGTACCTCAAAAAGACCAAATTTGAAAATTTAAAAAAAAATAATAAAAAAAAAATTACCCGTATAAGCAAAAAAAAAAATGTTTGCTACCTATAAAAACAAATTATGGCAAGTATGATACATTTTCAAAACATTTGTCCTTAACAAATATACAAAACCTTGTGTGTTCAGCCAAAACGGTGATGAAACATGCATACGCGAACGAAACAAAAAGTGTATACATAATGTAATACTGAGTTTTCGTTGTTAGTTATATAACTATTAATACTTTTGTTATTTTAAATGGGCATATTAATGATCAAAGTTATATAAACTTTTGTTTTTTGATTGGGCTCAGCTTCTAATCTTGTGCTTGTGATGGATGAGTGGCTTAACATCTTTTTGGACTATTTCCTAGGAAACTTTTCTTCGAGAGTTCGAGTACAAAAGATGTTTAGTAATTAAATACGACAAAAGCTAAAGAATAATCCATATGTATTTCTGAAAGGCAGCAAATCTTTATTAAAACCAATTAATGGGAATAACAGCAACCAACACGTGCAAGACTAAACTGAACAAAAGAACTCCCATCAATTTACCTAAAACCACGCCTTCAAATTTCACTATATATAATAACCCACTTAACTTATACTACAATAGAGTTAAATCAACCAGGATTATGCCTACCCACCCACTAACCCTCAAGACCAGACACATTTCTTTTTATAAACCTAATGCGATTTTTGTTGTGCACCAAAGCTTCTGTTTGGACCAAGTACGCGTAGTTCAAATTAGATCCATACACATCATAGTGAATGATATTTTTTCCATGCTTTGATGGATGTATATCATAACTTCATCGCCGTTTGTGAACCTGTTCTTTTCCATATTTATCTGCACTTTCTTGCTTATCTATGCCTTGTAGTTCCCCATACCTAAAGAAAAAGAAAAGGGAAAACACATAAGAAAGGTAAACAACCAAAATATGATAAAAATGGCTCATATCAATTGAAATAAGTATCACATACATTATTTCTTTTAGTTGCCAACCTGTAACGACAGGTATACAGTCCTTACTTTCCTACTTAATCAAAGACACTCTGGCCAACAAAATCAAAACATCCTAACTACCGCTTATGTAACTTCATATTTAACTAACACGTAACATCTACTAATTACAACATCTAAACTCCTAGCCTTAACAGATACAAATTCACCAATAAACAGCAAAATTAACAAATCCTAGTTACTTATGTATACGTAACGTCAGAAACATAACAGTGACCCATAAACCATAAAATATGACTTGAAGAAATAGAGGATTATTCCAACACAATCACCCAAATTAAGATCCAATACAACACTTGAGATAAAACAACAATAAGATCATTAGCACAACCAATTTGCATATTCCACTAACCAATTATCTAACATAACAACAACAGCATTCTCGTTTGATAAAACTGAACTTCAGTGACATTAAGTTATGCCCTAAAAGTGGACCCTTTTCTTTTGTAGTTGAAATTACTTGGTTTTTACATGTTAGGAATAAGAGATTACCGGATGCTCCAGAATCATTTGTAAGCCTGTTAATTTGGTTTAATAAAGAAAGACCGACCTGAGCACATTTTAAGCAATCCGTATCATCAATGTTCGTTCAGCGTGTTCGTTCAACGTGTGTGCATTCAGAAACATGTGGCATCAATTTTCTTACAACTTCCATCAGTAACTTACATCATCAAGTTACTTTTGAATGCATTAACTACTACAACAAAGAAATTTTACTGCGTTAAAGTGTTTTTTATCGAGTTAAGACAAAGGTCTGCAAATTAGTTCACCACCTTAAATCCAATTAGAATTTATAAGTTATAAAAAAATTACCTCATTTCACATAAAACAATTTGGAAAATCTTTATATGCATCAGAATATGGAGAAACCAATACCAACTTGCTTTAGTTTGTTTCATAAAACTAAGAAATCCTCATAGTTTGTTTACAGAAAACTAATCTATACATTAACAAAAAAAAAAGTACTTAAATATTGGCCTGCTAATTTTATACACATAATGTACCTCGTGTTTAATATATTTATTTGTTATAACATCTAACTTTCAAGATGAACCCCGATATAATATATTAGTAACAGTTTCTCTAATGGGTCAAAAGTCACACAAACTACCCGTTTAGACGCATTAAGAACCCACCCATCTTGTCACCTCTAGTTAATAGCATACCTTCTCGAGTGTGTCCTCAATGGCTTCATCAATCAATTTCTCACTTCCACCTTTGTTAAGAATAATGACCTGTTTTTTGAACCCTATATGGAAATGCACCTGTAAAGGAAAAATTGTAAACAACCACCATTCTAATTTTGTCACAACTCGTAAATTCTGGTCTTTTCCCGAACTTTCAACATTTACTATTCATCGGTTACTATTCATCGATCACTATTCATCATTTTACTATTCATCATTTTTGAGGTCAGTTTGATATTCTGAGAAGCGTTTTAAAATTTTACTATTCATAAAACACTATTCACCTCCGGAGAAAATTTGTCATTTATACGTGGGTTGCGTCATTTCTGTACACGTACGATTATCGCCTAATAAACGTTATCCTATAAACTATTACTATGAATAATTGATCCGACAATCCCAACTATGGTCCTAAGACATTTTTTACACTCATTATAATGATACAAAAATTATAAAATTCATTTACCCGTTATTTTGGAAATTTATTTAATTCGTATCGTACGTCTAATATAATTACGACGGTTTTCTTAAAAACTAAACGATAATCATCCAAACACCCAATACTTGTACCCAACATATTTTTACAAATTTTATGACTTTATTATGTCCCGAATAACTTTGATAAAATTTATTTCTAACAAACCCGGTACCCGATTATAACTAAAACTAGCTACAACTACACAAAAACTACACTAATATCCTAAATAATTACCCAACATCTTTCCCCCTTTTCTTCCTTTGTAAAACCGGCCCCCCCCCCCTTTTAGTCCTAAAACATTAAAAGCTCACCAACACTCTTAATTACTCACCAAACTTTTGTCCCTAACTATATAATAAACTTTTTCATTCATTTTATCACTAAAATCATTTTTACAAGTTCAAGCAAAACTCTTTTCTCTCATTTCTCTTTAGGGTGGATCGAACTAGGGTGTTCAAGGAGCAAGGAGAACTAGTTTTACAAGATCTAGGTATAATCTAGTTCATATAATCATCCTTGTTTGAGTTTTGAAATAGAAACTCAAGGATTAGTAGGTTTTCATCATCTAAACTCCCTAAACCTTCAAGTAAGTTAACAAACTCATCTCTATAATTTTACCAAGTTCTTACAATGTTCATATCATTTTTATACAAGGATTTCATGCATATGTTAGTTATACCACTCATTTATATATATATATCTAACTTTTGAACACTAGAAATGGATTATAGTTAGATCCTTGTTAGATCCACTAGATTGATGATGTTTAGGAACCCATGACACCCTAAGAAGGTGTATGGTAAGATTAGACTAGATTTGTGGTGATTGAAAGTGGTTTGGTTGGATTAGAAACTAGATTGGAACATTAGAAATGGTTTTTGAAACTTCATATAAACCTACTGTCCTTAAAATGAAAACGTGGCCAACTCAGTGGGTTTGGGGTAACTTTTGACCAAATATTTAGAAAATACATTCCGAGACGGAACTATGGCCGAAAACGGGGATGAAAACGAGTTAATAACGAAGGAGATACGCTAAAAACGAGTTTACGACGAAAACTATATTTTCCGGAAATGCTTGCTGATGAACAGTTGTCACGACTGTTTCGAGGCGTAAAACTAAATCTAGCCATCCCGACTTATCAAAAATATGTTAGTATTTTGTCCCACGATTCCGGGAATATAAAGAACGAGTAAAACGGACTAATAACGACAAAGATATTCACGTTTCAATAACGGCAAAATCTATATTGTTTTGACAGCTTTTACCAAAATAATAACTTACGTACTAGACGGTATATTTTCTAGAAATATTACTAAGGACTATATTCTTAACAAATGAAGAACTTATGACCCAAGACTTATTTTTACAACTACTAGATATTATTTTAAGGTTTTCAAGACGAGGAATATAACACTAACGTTTTTATATACGATATATTACAACAAGTTTTTATAAGCCTAGTTGAACCTATTTTTCCTAAGTACGGAAAATACTTTACTTTGACAATAACAAATATTTCCAAGTTACGAGTGGTATAGGTATCATGTGTATGCATATTCATTACATCCTTTCATGATCTAAGTAGATCACTATCATTCATATTAGGTTGCGGTTAGAGATCGAACCTCATTTTCTGTGTATCCACTTTTGTCATCGTAGCTATCGCACCAGGTGAGTCATAGCCCCACTTTTACTCTTTATACTTGTTTTAACTCTTTGAGGGAGATACATGCTCAACTATTTGCTTACTAGTATAAATACTCAAAACATACTTTCTTGATACACAAAACATTTATACTTGATTGTCTTATACTTGATTATACTTATACTTGATTTTATACATACGTGATTGTGTTATACTTAACTGTGTTATACTTACTTGATACTTGAAACGTTTAAACTTTTATGCTTCGGGAAACGACACCCAGTAAACTTTTATGCTTTGGGAAACGACACCCAGTAAACTTTTATGCTTTGGGAAACGACACCCAGTAAACTTTTATGCTTTGGGAAACGACACCCAGTAATCTGTCAAAGGAGAGGTATTGATAGTACTATTATGGGGAAACACCCCCCACCCAAGTCCAAAACAGAGGCGACGTTGGGTGACAGGTACTATTTGGGATGGTGGTTCCCCGCCTTTGTGTCTATGCTTGACCTTGGGTGAATATAATCCTGAGAAACTATATATTGTAGCAGTGGGTTGTAAACACACAGGTTACAAGGCTCTTATGGCGGGACTTGTAACTGAGTGGATTTACGATGCCTTTGCTGTGTGATCATTTTCTATAAACTTTATTTGTTAAACAAACTCTATGAACTCACCAACCTCGTGTTGACACTTTAGCATGTATTTTCAGGTCTTAACCTATGGCACGCTACAGGAGGTTTTGGCAGGGCATGGCATGGTCATAGAAGACTCTGATTATTTATATGGGGACCGTTTTAAACTATTTTAAGGGCCTATTTCCGCACTACTTTCAACAATGTAAATACAATATTTTTGACCTAACTATTTTATTCTAAATGATTGAAGTGAAAACCATTTTTATACTTGTGTTGTAATACCAATTGAGTTACACCCCAGCTACACGTATGCTTCCGCTGGACCCGATTTTGGGGGTGTGACAGATTGGTATCAGAGCTTTGGCTATAGCGAACTAAGTGTTTTTAAAACCTAGACTATAGCTACTTTTACGAAAAACTTAACCCTATGACCGTCACGTGCCTGCCTGCCAAGATGATGCCTCACTTGTGGTTTGTTGCTGACTTAGGTGATGAGATTTGCGTCTCATTACCTGATATATTATATTCACTTATTCTAGTTGATTACTATATTTGTCTTTCATATAAGCATGTTCACGTATCATATATGTCACCCTGGTATGTATCTCCTTGCATAGTTTCATCATTTGACCTCGAGTTTGGTCACCTGCCTTAGTCTTTCTGAACGTCTTGGTATTTGTGAAGGACATAGTATTAGTATAACTGAGCTGAGTATTTCAAAATTCATGGAACCTCGGTGGAATATAGACTAGTCACCTATATTCAACCCGGGATAGTGGGACATAGGCTGACTACCTATATCCGACTCAGAAATGAATTTTGCAACACTGAGAATGGTTATAATAAAATTTTGTCCGTATTGAATCCTCTACTCAATTTCCAAATGTTTCATTATGTGTGTGTATACCCTCGTTGTCAGAACGCTTATACTTTTCATCACCTCGTGAACCGCCGCCTGGAAACACGTCAACTAGTCATTTATCTCATGAATCTTCACCTTTATAACACTTCGGAGACCAACGTTAACTGAACTTCGGGACGAAGTTCCCTTAAGGGGTAGAGACTGTCACAACTCGTAAATTCTGGTCTTTTCCCGAACTTTCAACATTTACTATTCATCGGTTACTATTCATCTATCACTATTCATCATTTTACTATTCATCATTTTTGAGGTCAGTTTGATATTCTGAGAAGCGTTTTAAAATTTTACTATTCATAAAACACTATTCACCTCCGGAGAAAATTTGTCATTTATACGTGGGTTGCGTCATTTCTGTACACGTACGATTATCGCCTAATAAACGTTATCCTATAAACTATTACTATGAATAATTGATCCGACAATCCCAACTATGGTCCTAAGACATTTTTTACACTCATTATAATGATACAAAAATTATAAAATTCATTTACCCGTTATTTTGGAAATTTATTTAATTCGTATCGTACGTCTAATATAATTACGACGGTTTTCTTAAAAACTAAACGATAATCATCCAAACACCCAATACTTGTACCCAACATATTTTTACAAATTTTATGACTTTATTATGTCCCGAATAACTTTGATAAAATTTATTTCTAACAAACCCGGTACCCGATTATAACTAAAACTAGCTACAACTACACAAAAACTACACTAATATCCTAAATAATTACCCAACATCTTTCCCCCTTTTCTTCCTTTGTAAAACCGCCCCCCCCCCCTTTTAGTCCTAAAACATTAAAAGCTCACCAACACTCTTAATTACTCACCAAACTTTTGTCCCTAACTATATAATAAACTTTTTCATTCATTTTATCACTAAAATCATTTTTACAAGTTCAAGCAAAACTCTTTTCTCTCATTTCTCTTTAGGGTGGATCGAACTAGGGTGTTCAAGGAGCAAGGAGAACTAGTTTTACAAGATCTAGGTATAATCTAGTTCATATAATCATCCTTGTTTGAGTTTTGAAATAGAAACTCAAGGATTAGTAGGTTTTCATCATCTAAACTCCCTAAACCTTCAAGTAAGTTAACAAACTCATCTCTATAATTTTACCAAGTTCTTACAATGTTCATATCATTTTTATACAAGGATTTCATGCATATGTTAGTTATACCACTCATTTATATATATATCTAACTTTTGAACACTAGAAATGGATTATAGTTAGATCCTTGTTAGATCCACTAGATTGATGATGTTTAGGAACCCATGACACCCTAAGAAGGTGTATGGTAAGATTAGACTAGATTTGTGGTGATTGAAAGTGGTTTGGTTGGATTAGAAACTAGATTGGAACATTAGAAATGGTTTTTGAAACTTCATATAAACCTACTGTCCTTAAAATGAAAACGTGGCCAACTCAGTGGGTTTGGGGTAACTTTTGACCAAATATTTAGAAAATACATTCCGAGACGGAACTATGGCCGAAAACGGGGATGAAAACGAGTTAATAACGAAGGAGATACGCTAAAAACGAGTTTACGACGAAAACTATATTTTCCGGAAATGCTTGCTGATGAACAGTTGTCACGACTGTTTCGAGGCGTAAAACTAAATCTAGCCATCCCGACTTATCAAAAATATGTTAGTATTTTGTCCCACGATTCCGGGAATATAAAGAACGAGTAAAACGGACTAATAACGACAAAGATATTCACGTTTCAATAACGGCAAAATCTATATTGTTTTGACAGCTTTTACCAAAATAATAACTTACGTACTAGACGGTATATTTTCTAGAAATATTACTAAGGACTATATTCTTAACAAATGAAAAACTTATGACCCAAGACTTATTTTTACAACTACTAGATATTATTTTAAGGTTTTCAAGACGAGGAATATAACACTAACGTTTTTATATACGATATATTACAACAAGTTTTTATAAGCCTAGTTGAACCTATTTTTCCTAAGTACGGAAAATACTTTACTTTGACAATAACAAATATTTCCAAGTTACGAGTGGTATAGGTATCATGTGTATGCATATTCATTACATCCTTTCATGATCTAAGTAGATCACTATCATTCATATTAGGTTGCGGTTAGAGATCGAACCTCATTTTCTGTGTATCCACTTTTGTCATCGTAGCTATCGCACCAGGTGAGTCATAGCCCCACTTTTACTCTTTATACTTGTTTTAACTCTTTGGGGGAGATACATGCTCAACTATTTGCTTACTAGTATAAATACTCAAAACATACTTTCTTGATACACAAAACATTTATACTTGATTGTCTTATACTTGATTATACTTATACTTGATTTTATACATACGTGATTGTGTTATACTTAACTGTGTTATACTTACTTGATACTTGAAACGTTTAAACTTTTATGCTTCGGGAAACGACACCCAGTAAACTTTTATGCTTTGGGAAACGACACCCAGTAAACTTTTATGCTTTGGGAAACGACACCCAGTAAACTTTTATGCTTTGGGAAACGACACCCAGTAATCTGTCAAAGGAGAGGTATTGATAGTACTATTATGGGGAAACACCCCCCACCCAAGTCCAAAACAGAGGCGACGTTGGGTGACAGGTACTATTTGGGATGGTGGTTCCCCGCCTTTGTGTCTATGCTTGACCTTGGGTGAATATAATCCTGAGAAACTATATATTGTAGCAGTGGGTTGTAAACACACAGGTTACAAGGCTCTTATGGCGGGACTTGTAACTGAGTGGATTTACGATGCCTTTGCTGTGTGATCATTTTCTATAAACTTTATTTGTTAAACAAACTCTATGAACTCACCAACCTCGTGTTGACACTTTAGCATGTATTTTCAGGTCTTAACCTATGGCACGCTACAGGAGGTTTTGGCAGGGCATGGCATGGTCATAGAAGACTCTGATTATTTATATGGGGACCGTTTTAAACTATTTTAAGGGCCTATTTCCGCACTACTTTCAACAATGTAAATACAATATTTTTGACCTAACTATTTTATTCTAAATGATTGAAGTGAAAACCATTTTTATACTTGTGTTGTAATACCAATTGAGTTACACCCCAGCTACACGTATGCTTCCGCTGGACCCGATTTTGGGGGTGTGACAAATTTGCACATTCGTTTGTCTAATTGTAAACTACTCACTATTGAAAAAGGTGGTCTCTTAAAAAAATGGTAGCTTATCAAAATAGCCAAGTATTATAGGTTCTAAATGTTAACTATTATGTGAATAAATCACATACATACCTATATATTTATTATACTGTTTTGTACTTGTCCGTTTGTAAGCGAGCCCATGCCATGATTGTTGCAAGAGACACGATGTAGCATAATGAGATTATAATAGACGTGCTAAAAGCATAATCTAAATTTTATAGTGATTGTACATTTATACCTTGAGTACTCGTCCTAAGGTAATTTGAATCTTCTTCCCTTGTGACCATTACCTACCTCGATATTCTTAAGTTTTGATTGAAGCAATTCTATCTCCTCCTCGACCCATCTTAATCTCGGTAAACGCACACAAAAACATTTGGTTATTTGTTACAAACAATTATAAATTTTAAGAAATGAATACAATTATACAATGATCTATCAAGTTTCGATAATGCAATAAGCTAATAATCTTCGTAAATAACAAATCTCAAATATCCCACGTTGAGTATAAAAAGGAATAAATAACATGAACATTGACGTTTGTACCAGTAAAAAGATGTTGATAGATCACATAGTACTAATCTAACACTTATGAACATCCATCTTAAGTTTCGCTTAATCACCTGAAATGACACCCTTCCCCCCACTTGTGCGAGATACTGAATAGCAAATCGATACACTGCTATCAACCCAAACCTGAAAATTGAAAATTTTAATATATGCTACATGAAAGAGACAAATATAGACAACCATAAGGAAAAAAAGTATAAGAAACTCACTTCATGATATCAGATCTAATGCTCTCTTACAGATGTGCGTAAGCTAATTCAAAAGAAAGTTCCATTATGTTCATGCTTAATCACCTGAAATGACACCCTTCCCCCCACTTGTGGGGGATACTGAATGGCAAATCGATACACTGCTATCAACCCAAACCTGAAAATTGAAAATTTTAATATATGCTACATGAAAGAGACAAATATAGACAACCATAAGGGAAAAAATGTATAAGAAACTCACTTCATAATATCAGATCTAATGCTCTCTTACAGATGTGCGTAAGCTAATTCAAAAGAAAGTTCCATTATGTTCATGCTTAATCACATGAAATGACACCCTTCCCCCCACTTGTGATGGATACTGAATGGCATATCGATACACTGCTATCAACCCAAACCTGAAAATTGAAAATTTTAATATATGCTACATGAAAGAGACAAATATAGACAACCATAAGGAAAAAAATTATAAAAAACTCACTTCATGATATCAGATCTAATGCTCTCTTACAGATGTGCGTAAGCTAATTCAAAAGAAAGTTGGAGGGAAATGATACTCAAGATAATGATCACGTCATTTCTAAATCGTGTCTTATGACAAAACCATTCTTCTCTTTGGAACTTTTCCTTCTCATTGGCTTTATAAGTCCCTGCTACCTTTTCATTCGAGGAAGTTTGTTTCGTTTCCTTTGGACTCAATAGGACACTACCCCTCGCAAAATAACATATAAATTGCAAGAAATTAACAAACAATAACGAACATAAATAGCACAATACATTCACGTATGAAGCTTGTAGAATCAAGTGAGCTAATTGAAACTAAACTCAAGATTCATTTCATTTCATAAATAAAGCTTCTGCCCTTCGAATGTCACTTCCAAGAATTTAAGTAATTAGTACTTAATCAACACAAGGTAATGAATATGCTATTTCACATTTTTCATTCAAAGGAGATTTCTTGTAAACATCGGCCTGATGCATAGGAATTACATGCTAAACACAATAACAACTATTAATAAGACCTGCTTAACTCCTTCCTTTTATGATATTGTGAATGGACCTTACTTACCAGTGGTTATAGTTGAACTCATTTTTTCATGTACACGTCTTGTCTATCTAAATTGCAAGAAAACGAAACTAAGAATCATCTTAAGCAATGATCTCTTTTCATATGAACTATAAAAACATGTAGTACAACTTTTGTTTCACTAAACACAAATTGATAATCATCAACCGCAAGGCCTTATTATAATCTTCTTTGGCTCAAATCACTATAAAGTTTAACAATACCCTAAAGAAGCAGTAATCTCTCGATAAAAACTATGAAACAAAATCTAAAGCAAGATTTAAACAAACATAATCATCATGCTAACACTTTATGAGCAACATCATTACCAACGTGCAAAAGTCCCTTCCACAGGTCATAAACATAATGACCTCTACTGCATTTTTGAGTTTAGACGTCTTCAAAGCAGCAACTCTTAACCAACTAAATTGTCCCTAAGCATAGTCAAACAAACACTAAACACTCGAGCTGTAGATTTGTGTAAAGATCTATAGCATACTGTGATTAGTAAGAATTTTGGCATTCACTAAACCCATAGAAAGTAATTAGAAAACAACAATAATCATAAGCATAACTAAAGGAAGAACTCGCCCGAGTTCTGGAAACAAAAGGTGAGCAAATTATCTGTTGTTTGAGAGCAATGCCATCTATCAGAAACATGCACAAATGTAGCTGTGACCCACAGAAGGTACATTCACAATTCTGATAAAATATGGCTGATCTTACAAAGCTCTTTTAGAGCAGACATGGCATTCATTTTGATGATATAGCAGTCATTCTGGAAATAAACTACAAAAAAGCAAACAACGTCTCAAGGATAATTGAGTTTATAAACCGAATCATCTACGCTTTAAAAAGAGTCTTTAGATAACTTAAATTAATCTCCCCCATGAACTCCAACTCACACTTTGCTTGGAGTAAAATTTAGCTTCATATACATTTCATCAAACATATGGTGTGATATTATTTCGTCATCTCAATTTTGGAAAATAACATTCATACCTTTTTCTTATGCATAATACCATGGAAAAGTTATGGGTGAGCCAATTTTAAACCAAACCCGTTACCTTTTACACTCATAATAAAATAAGCACTACAATTTTTGTTATTTTATATGTCAAATGATGGACAAGTTTACAATTGTCAAAAGGAAACAAAAATGCAGGATTTTCGAAGTGAGCAACAAAAATGAATATTGGTTAGATTTGAGTAACTGATCACCATTCACCAATACCAAGAGAATTTCTAATTCAGTTTATTTATCAGCTTCGTAATGTTTCTAAATACAAAATCAATCAAAACATAGTCGATTCATGTGATTATTACCTGATTATTGAAGGTCTGATCTCAATCTAGTCCCCTATATAGTATACAATGCCTACAAAAAGTAAACAAAAAACAACAAATCAATCGAGGCACAAAAGCTCCTACATAAACCATAACGAATAAAATTTACTAATAAGATTTCACCTACCACCTGCACTTGAAACAGTCTTTATTTATGAAGGTTTACCCAATCACTATCATATAAAATGCAGGAATCGGCTCAAGCAAGATTAATCCCTAGCCCACCAGCCCTTGTACTTAGAAGTAAGATTAATCCCTTAACCCGCTGATTTTACAACCTTTGATTTGTGGCAAAAGAATAAAGATGTAACACATTAAGATTAAATACCTCAGTAAGCTTTAGTAGGTGGCGGGATCTGAATTCGTTGATAGTGGTTGCAATCTCTAACATTGGTAATTTAGCCAATAAAACAAACTAAGTTATAAAAAACAAAATTTATAGGAGTAACAATTATGATTCCCATGTTCAGCTTTGTAAATATGATCATAATTCTTATTCCCCGGTTCAACTTTGTAAATATGATCAAAATATTATTCAAAGATCCCTGATTGGCTTTTGCATAAAAGTGAGTCGAAATAAATGGACTATTGAAAAAATCCTTTTTAACGGCTATAGATTATTGGAAAAATCCTTTTAAACAGACAATTGGAAAAATCCTTACATGCTAAGCTAATATTGTCATTTTAATCCATGAATTAAAGGATAAGCTAATATTGTCATTTTTTTACAAACTATTCAAAAAATCCTAGAAGATGTTAATATGGTTCCAATGTTTCAAAATACTATACGCAATATATTAATACATTACCTACCCGGAATCCATTGTGACTGCCTGAATTTCCATATGGTTGTACAACATGCTCAGACGAACACGCTGCTTCGTTAGCCGTTACCAGCAATGGTTGTCCTAGAATAGGTAATACCACAAGTTACATGTTGTCCTACAAATTAGCCCACAATAAAACCTTAATCTTATTTGTAACCATGGATATAAACATTAATGTTAGGTGACCTCGTTGTAGAAGCCAACAATAAATAAATGTAACATAGTATATAGATAACGAATAAAGGCATAACATGTAACAAAACAATAACAAAAGTTTTTTTAACATGCACCTTCACGCAATTAAAAAACTTTAGCAAAGACATAGACACTTAAAATTTAAAAATCAACTAAATATGTTTTAGCAAACTCAATAAAAACAATTTGTGAATATGGCATTTCATCAAACACTTGGCGTATGCTAAAAATCTATTTGAATCAATTATCATATACATAGCAATTAGATGGATTGTTGAGAGTTGAACTAAATAAAAAGATTTAAGGAATTAAGAATTACATACCTTCAAATTGAATTGCCTATCCCCCTGCCCAAAGAACAACAACAAAAAACGGATATCTTAATTAAGAAAATTTCAAGGGATCAAGAATAAACAAACGATTGATGGTGGAAACATAAATGAAGAAAGACACATACCTTTGAATTCTTGATTGTCCATCTATTTATTTTCTCCAAACATAAAAAATTAATAATCATAATACCAATTTTATGGTGTGGCCAGCGTATGTGATTAAGATATTAACCCAAATGAGATTTTCAATGGCACCAAAATCATTACCAATTCTATGGTTTTGCCGGCAACAACAAAGTTGGCATCTAGTAAAATTGGTAGGGTTGATTATAAAGACCAAATCAAACATATAAGAAGAAATCGTACTTATTTTTGGGATGATTTGAAAGACGCGTATACATTAAGTGTTGAGGAGAAACTGCTGTGGGTTGAATCAAATGAGAAGAGACACAGGCCAATTTTAATGAATTAAATGAGAAGAAACTGAAGAAGGAGGAGCGTATACATTGAATGTTATTTAATCACTTTACCAAAATAACTCAAAAGGCTCGTGGTATATGACTGGGTTATGGGTTTATTTTTTAGATGCATTGGCATGTTGTACTCAATAAATAATCAACCAATCACAGCCAAGACACATAAGCAAATTAATTGCATGGTGTGCTTTATAGTACTTGTAAATTTTTCTGGTTTATTAGAATAGATAGATGTGTACATATTGTAAGGTTCGGCTAGGGAAATTAAAGAAAACGTGACAGCATTTTAAATATATAAATATTTGGTTAACATAAGTTTAAATATTCGTATTACGTTTATTCGCTCAAACATTAATGTATTAAGTACTTAGGTTATTATCAGGATGAAATGTCTAAAATATTTAATCGCCTTTTATAAATTTGAGATCAAGGGTACTTTAGGTATTTTACGTTTTCAGAAATTTTGGGTTTTACACCTGTCCCCCCACTTGAAATGTACAAAGTCCCTTTTGTACACAAATAAGCAATGAGAATAAAGGAGATAAGTAGAATTGGAACAAGAACTTCCCTGAAACTTGCTTTTGAAAATGGTAGAAGGATCGTGTTTAAGAAAACGTGCCTTCGCTTCGCCTAACGAGCAAACTTCATATCCCTGAAATCACGTAACAACTACAAGCATAAAACCTAAAAAAGAAAAATAAAAGAAAAATAGAAATCCTAACTCACTTTCGTAGGAATCACGGTTGCATTTAGCATATGCAACAAGCCTTTTAAACCACTTGGTGTCCCAAGTGGACGAGTGAAGTCTCGTGAGGGTTTACAGTGAACACACCCACAAAGTTCATTTAAAAACTAATACAAGGTTTATGAATGTTTGTACTAAAAAAAATTTAATTTAGATGGTACAGAAGAAAACTACGGCGTAGAGGTATCTCAGGCTACACCGTAGTTGGAAAAATCATACAGTAATACACCTGGGGGGTGCTACGGCTTAGTTATCCAGAGGGCTACGCCGTAGACTTTTCCTGGAAGAAATTTCTGGAGTAAAAACTCCAAAATCAGCAAACGTCAATCCCCTTCTCTTTTACCTGCAAAATGATTAGAACAAAACATACAAAACCAAATTACACTAATAAAATGAAAAACAAAGATAATTCGGGTCGTCTCCCGAAAGAGCACTTTTGTTTATTATCGAGTCTTTAAGTTAGACTCATTGCCACATCAGCCATTCGAGGAAACGAACTCATCTGCCTTCCCTTTGTCATAATGGGCAGATGTCCTATTCCAAACTATTGAAGGGATGTAAGGGGCGGCTCGAAGATAATCATCTCTTAAAAAATTTGCTTTTGCCCATTCGCTTCGATACTTCATTTTAGATGCAAGGCTTAACTGAGCTTCACCAAACTTAACTTCCATCCAATCTTTAAATGAAATTCCCTTATAGCCGACTTCCTTCCTCATATGTTCATTGAAACATGCCTACTCATATCTTTTGACTAGAGGTTCATTCAGCCTTCCTCCATTACATTTTCTCCTAAGGGGGTCGCAAGTAGGCCAAGCATGAGTAGTTCCTCCTCGTTTCATGATTGCAGGTCTACCAAAATGGACCGTCCATTCTACATCTTCTCCCCAATTAATCCCATTAAAATAATTTTTTTAACCATGGGCTTTTATTAAAATCGGGTTCCTCGTAACATGCCCAAACGTTGGCTTCCCTACGTAGCTGTCTTAATCTAATATTTCCTCCACCATTGCAAGATTTGTTGAAGGGAGAACACGAAGGAATAAGTGTTCTCTTTCCTTCTTTGATGCTTTCTTTTGGTTCACAACAATGGCTTACAATTGTTACTATTATCGGTTTTGTACCTTGCCATGGGTCAAATGAGCTAACCTCTTCATCACTATCTTCCTTAGAGGATTCTTCACTTTCATCGCGTAAGTTTGGATTAACATCATGCGCTATTTTTAAACATATTGGTGTCATATAGTTAAAGACTTCTCCTAGGATTCCAAACGTGACTAGTGGATCTTCCTTAACGACGCTATTCGTCAACTTTGAATTGGCCATATCCCCGTGCCTTTGCATGTTCGTTTTTTCCATATTGAAATCGATCCTTTCGTTAAAAAGCTTAACTCCCAATGATATCTCCTTCTCAAAGACATTGATACAAGCTCTAGATGTTGCTAGAAACGGTCTTCCAAGGATGAGTTCTTTCCTTGGGATGTTTGCCATATCAATCACAACAAAATCAACAGGAAATAGAAATTTGTCAACCTTAACCAAAACATTACCGATAGCTCCAATTGGGGTTGCCTTTGTCATATCTGCTATCTCGATCACCAAACTTATTTTTCTGAGGCTCGTAAGTCTAAGTGAAAGAAATAGAGATAGAGGCATTACGTTGATGCTAGATCCTAAATCTGCCAGTGCCGAAAGGTTGGAGTCACCAATGATACAAGGGAGAATAAAGCTCTCCACGCTATCCTCCTTAGTTGGAAGCTAGCAAGGCATTGTGTCACGTCCTTTGGCTCCTCCGTTTGAAGAATTTCTTCACAAGATTGGTTTTTGAACCCTTTGGGATGATCTTCTTCCTTTTTGTCGGTGAACATTGCCATGCATGCTCCGACTGCTCTCTTGCTTTCCTCGATCATGTTGTTCTCATGGATATCTTCAGCCAACTTTCCAATCATCATTTCAAGATTCTTGAGGGACTCATCATGGTTAGTAAGACTCTTGTTAGTGGTTTCTTGGACGTTTTTTAACCACTCATCTTGCTCTTCTTATTTCTTTCTCGAGTCTTCAAGATATTTGTTGATTGTATCTTCGAGGTTAGGTCTTCTTTCTCCATAGGGTGCTCGATTGTATCTGGTGCGATATCCGTTACTATTGTAGCCTTGGAACGGTCTTCCTTCCCCATATTTTACCTCTTCAACCTTTTCATCGTCCTCTTTCGGACAATCTTTAGCCAAGTGAGCCCCTTCACAAATTTTGCATCCCACTTGAATGGCATGCACATTCTCCTTAAGCTTCTTCATATCACGCCCCAAACTTTCAAGTTTGTTGGTGATTAGGGTGATTCCATCCGAACTTCCAACGATGCTCCTACTACTTCCACCATCATGCCACTTTTGAGAGTGGTCCGCCATGTCTTCAATAGCCTTTAAGGCTTCAGCAGGTGTCATCCCAGGGATCGGTCCCTGAGAATCAAGCATTTTTTGGGTAGAAATATTAAGCCCCTTGTAGAAGATATTCACTATTTGTTGCTTGTTGAGGTCATGAGTTGGACACATGAAAAGAAGGTCATTGTACCTATCCGAAGCTTGGTACAATGATTTGTCACCATCTTGTTTAAAATTATGGAATTCTTCGAGCTGTTGATCCGTCCTTGAAGGAGGGCAATACCTTTGGATGAATTTCTTCTTCAACAATGCCCAAGTATCAATGGTTCCCACAGGCAACCTATCAATCCATCTTTTAGCTACACCGGTAAGAGTCATGGGAAAGACTCTAAGCATTACCGCATCGTGAGACACTCTAGGAATAATGAATAGACTAACAATGTAAAGAACATTCTCGATATGTTCGTGAGCATCTTCGGTCTTTGCTCCTGAAAAGGGGTCTTTCCACAACTCCCTTATTAATTGGTTCTTGATTTCAAACAGAACCTCTGCTCCAATAGCTGGCCTAATCAAACCAAGCCCTTGTTCATCACGTCTAAGAGCTAGGTACTCCTCGAGAGTGAGGGTATCGATATCAACATCACCCATAATTCCTAAAACTAGAAGAGAAATCGTGAGATTGAAAATAAAATTAAATTGTAAAATTTAAATAAAATCCTATTAGCTCCCTGGCAGCGGCGCCAAAAACTTGATGCAGGATTTACCGACCAGGTTTTAAATTTATAAAGTCTCGTCTACCTAAGGTCTACCTAATGCACTATCGACATGGTCGTGTGAGGTATAGCTAGATGGTAAAGCCGATGTCGTCCCAAGAGCTAAGGGGCGGAAAATATCTAAGTATAAATGTCACTAAAATAAAATGGGGTTTATAATGATTGAAGTAATTGAACTAAATAAAATAAATAACAAATAAGTAAATAACAAGTAAAGGGAAATCAGTAGGAGAAAGTAGTGTTAACCTAGTTACTACTCTTGTTATTAACATGAAAAGTTTTCTAATTATGCATCCTATTGTTTTATCCGGGGGTTCAATTCAATAGACTCAGATGGTCAAATCGCCTATCCTATCCGGCACCTCGCCCTATTCTTCCAAATCGATTGAAAGAGTTCGTTCGCGTGAAGTGCAAGAGTCTTTAAGCACCTCTACTAACTTAGACTGGTCTAACGGGATGTGTTGTCACTTACACCTCTCCTCTAACTCCTTTAGCACATCTATTTAGTAGGTGATCCTATGGTCAATTCGCACATGTATGGCAATGAAAGCGTCTACGGTTCGTCTTAACCACTACCAAGTCACACCTTCTAATGAAATGCTGGCACGGTCACAACACACATTCCCCTCGAAGGACTACCAAATATCAATCCCTCTAAAGTATAGAGTGTCCTAAGACTAGCTAAGAAAGTATACAAATAAAACAACTAAAGATGTGAGAAAACTAAATCATATTAATAACAATTCATAATAAGGCTAACACCTAGAGGTGTTTAGCCACTCGTGTTCATAAATGTAGGAAAACAAATTTTTATCATAACAAATGTAAACATTGAATTAATACAAATGTAATGAATGAATAAACTTATGATTATGTCATGAATTCTCCCCAGGAATGGACTTGTATGCTGATAGAACTTCATCCTCTTGCTCCCTGAATTCCTCCTGACTTCTGTTTTGTGAAAAGTTGATTGTAAAACTCAGAATTAGGGTTGGTATTTATAGGCCTTACTTTGCTACGGCGTAGCTCTATGATTGGCTACGCCGTAGCCTTTGTTAATATCAACTACACCGTAGCTTGATCAAGTGCTACGGTCGTAATTTCATAAGTTGTCATTCCTACGGCGTAGTTGTATAGGGAACTACGCCGTAACTTCTTCTTTAGCCTCGAAAGTTCTCTACTGTTTGATTTTAAGGTCTACGTCGTATGTGGAGATAGAGGCTACACCGTAGAGCCCTTTGATGTCTTACTACACCGTTGTTATGGTTAGGGCTACGCCGTAGTCTTCATAGATGAATGCTAGGGCGTAGGTAGATGGAACATCTACGCCGTAGTTAATGCAAAATCCGCATACTTCAATGATTTTCATATAAAACCTTCTAAATCCGCGTCTTTTCGTTCATTTGCTCATTTTTACCCTGAAAACAGAATATAAACAAATAAGAATATATATCCTAACATATTAACATAAAAGATGAGCAATCTAGGGGGAATTAACACTAAAATATGGGTACAATTTGATGTTATCACTACGATATAAAGTGAGATCCTGAACGAAAACGCCTTCGAGACCCAATTTGGACTCCATATACTGGTTTCTGAGAAGGTTACAATTAACCATGTGTGCACGCTCAAGGAGCTGAAGAGCTTACTCCCGCTGAGACAAAAACAATCCTGTAGAATGACAAACAGCAAAAATACCAATAAATAATTAAGTGCCCCGAAATCAGTTATGTCAAACCCACTAAAGAAACAATAATCCGCTGAAGTAGAGTAGTGCAAGAAGTTTTAAGAATAATATCGTCAACATATATAAGTAAAAAAACCAACCTCAGAACCCCGACGAATAATAAATAATGTCACAACTCACCATTTCAGGTCATTTCCCAAACTTTGGGAAAACACTATTCATCAAAACACTATTCATCAGTTTACTATTTATCATTTTGGGTGTCAGTTTGACATTTCGAGAAGCATTCAGAGAATTTTACTATTCACTGAACACTATTCATTGCCGGAAAAGATTTCATCATTCACGTGCATTATTCATTTCATCGTAAATTTAGTTTACGGGTATTTAAATTCGCGTAACCGTATTGGTTCAGGTGCGAATTCATGCATTATCAGTAAAGACATTTTATACGGACTAGAGACAGTCTGCATATCATCAGTAGGTCATTTACATGTTATACCACTCTTAGGATTTTCAAATTTACATATTTGATACATTTAACGTTTTCCTTATAATTATTTATAAATAAATGTTAACACCTGGTTTATAAAAACGACGAATATATCTAAATATTCCCACAATGGTCCCGACATATTTTTATATCCATTATATCATCATAAAAGTTATTACATTCATTTACCCAGTATTTTGGAATTTTACGTTTTCCAGTTCAGCGTTTTACGCGAATTACGCGTTTTTAACCCGCGTTTCCAGTTTTATCAACGTTCAAGCAACCCGATGGAACTTACCATTCATTTTTATTTTATTATGGAGTATTTTGACAAGTTTAGTCATTCTTTCAAGTTTCATATTTTTACGATGCCCGAATTTACGTTTCGCGTTTAAAACTTTACGTTTGCGATTAACGGAACCAAAACCGACTCCGTGAACTAGATTACCAAGCTTCTCACACACATTTAACTAACATTTGCAGCCCCCCCTCATTAGTCTTTACATTGACCATATAATTACAAGTATGCCATTGAAATTAGATGTTTGAAAACTTGGAAAGTTAAACCCGATATACACTGGACCATGTAATATTTCAGCAACACTTTTAAATAAAGTTGATGCGTTTACATAAATCACGTACCTTGTGGAAAAATGATTTCTAAAATTCCTATTTTGAACAAGTACGATCCTTTTTGGTCAATCTTTAGCAACACTATTGTACAATGAGAAATATACATAGACATCAAACTTTGGTAAGCAGTCTTAATCACAACATGTTTGAAAACATTTTTCTACTTCATAACTACTGAAATTTTGAATCATCAGGAAAAATATTACTTAGTAAATCATTTGCTCCATTTTTTCTAAATTCGTTTATTCAGAAAAAGATTTCAACCAAAACTCACAATCGCGAGACAAATTTTCAGAACCACTTTCCCTACAACATCGCTTATGCATTTAGGATTTGTGACTTGACAATAAAGAATATTTGGAATATGTGATGAAGGAATTAGGAAGGACATCACAAATTAATCACGAACTTCAGTAGTGGAGACCAAACCCAATAGACAAAGAAGGACATATGTCTTATCATCCGTTGGAACAAAACACAAGGAATCAAATTGTTACCTATATTCTATCCCTTTCAGATAACGCCAAGTTCGAAGGACCGAACGTTGTGGAATTAGTCACAAAGGTTTATTGTACCCATTTCAGTTATTCCTGTTAAGGAAACCGATTCACCTTGGACTTCAAGTAATCATTTCAAGATTTTCTTCAGAAACCCATTTAGATGTAAACATCATCTATCACCCTCAGACCGATGGTCAAAGCGAGAGAACAATTCAAACATAGGAAAGTAAGCTCAGAGCATGAGTGATTGACCCTAGAAATGGTTGGACTAATCATTTAACATAAATCAAATTCATCTACAACAATAGTTATCACACCAACAGCGAGAAACTGGCAGAAGTTAGGTTGGTACATGCCACACATCATTTGGATTGGGTATCCTGAACAACAAACCATCCAGATTCAAGAGGGAGAACAAATTAAGGTAAAAGCATTGCCTTGGATAGGCATGATACCAATTGGATAACAAGAGAGGTTGAACCTTTAGCATATTGGACCATTTAAGATTCATTTTAGAATCGATCAACTAGCATACAAACTTAAGTTCTGGCAGAATTCAGTAGTATATATTACCAGTATCACATTTAAAACATTAAGAAGCGCAGAGCATCTATTGATGGGCCAAACTTGAAAAAAGCTCAACTCACTAGTCCAGTAGGCATTCATGAGATAACCAGGAATTTTCTACAAGTCAAGAATCAGTTACAAGTTCAATAAGTTGTAAATCATTAAAACTTCAAGTTGGTAGGCAGAGTTATGCAGAAAGTTCTGCCTAGGAAAGGCATGATATCAATCAGAAAACTTGGAAAGTTAAACCCGATATACACTGGACCATGTAATATTTCAGATAGAGTAGGCCTAGTGGCCGTCAGACTTGAGCCTTTATAGAGAACAACAGGATTACACAACCATGTATTATCATCTTTTCAGATTAGTCACTCATAATCCCATTTGGAAAGGAATCCAACCCAAAGTCAAACATAGACCTTGTAAGAGAACCAACAGAAATCATGGACCGTGTGGTCAAACAGTAGAAGCAGAGTCGAATTCCTAACGTTAGAGTTCGCTGGAATTCTCGAATATCATCACCTTTCCACCAATACGTTTTCAGAGACCAACATAAACTGAACTTCGGGACGAAGTTCCTTTTAGAGGGGAAGACTGTCACAACTCACCATTTCAGGTCATTTCCCAAACTTTGGAAAACACTATTCATCAAACACTATTCATCAATTTACTATTCATCATTTTTTGTGTCAGTTTGACATTCCGAGAAGCATTCAGAAATTTTACTATTCACTGAACACTATTCATTGCCGGAAAAGATTTCATCATTCACGTGCATTATTCATTTCATCGTAAATTTAGTTTACGGGTATTTAAATTCGCGTAACCGTATTGGTTCAGGTGCGAATTCATGCATTATCAGTAAAGACATTTCATACGGACTAGAGACAGTCTGCATATCATCAGTAGGTCATTTACATGTTATACCACTCTTAGAATTTTCAAATTTACATATTTGATACATTTAACGTTTTCCTTATAATTATTTATAAATAAATGTTAACACCTGGTTTATAAACACGACGAATATATCTAAATATTCCCACAATGGTCCCGACATATTTTTATATCCATTATATCATCATAAAAGTTATTACATTCATTTACCCAGTATTTTAGAATTTTACGTTCTCCAGTTCTGGGTTTTACCCGAATTACGCGTTTTTAACCCGCGTTTCCAGTTTTAACAACGTTCAAGCAACCCGATGGAACTTACCATTCATTTTTATTTTATTATGGAGTATTTTGATAAGTTTAGTCATTCTTTCAAGTTTCATATTTTTACAATGCCCGAATTTACGTTTCGCGGTTTAAAACTTTACGTTTTGCGATTAACGGAACCAAAACCGACTCCGTGAACTAGATTACCAAGCTTCTCACACACATTTAACTAACATGTTGATGCGTGGGAATCGCAACAGGCTTTACCTCTCGAGGGATCTCGAGAAGCTTACAACCCCCACCAGGCAGTGTACCTGATCGTTGTAGTATAGTATAGTGACAAGTACTGGGGGATTGATCGTTCAGCTTAGGAATAGTGTCGCTAGGATTAGAAAGCCTAAATACTAGTTCTAAAGGTGAGGGATGATTATTTTTGTATTTTTATATTTTTTAGAAAGCAAGTAAAAATCTCGGGTTTGAAGGAGTTGGGCGGAATTAGTTGCTAATCAACTAACCCAATACTAAGATGCAATCAAAATAAAATACTAAAAATGAAAATAAGCTAATTATACTAAAGTTGTGAGCAGTAATTGGAGAAAATGTGTTTACTTAGATTTCACTACTCCCTAGACATCTTTTACACGTTAATTACTTGTTATAATTGCATGGATGACGGATCGTATTCCTTAAGACCATTCATGGGGTGGCACACATAACTCCCCAATTCTATGAGCTCTTATCTCCTCCTACACCATGCCCAGCACAACTATAGGGATTGTAAACAGTGGCTCATGCATTAAATACAACCAATAAAGACCTAGTACACCTCGGTTCATGTTTCTTAAGACGTTCAAGCATGTTACCAAGTGGAGATCTGCCAGTTTTCTTAAGCCTAACATATAAATCATTCATCCAAAACAAGAATAAACAAGTAATCAACACATAATTAACATCTAGGTTTCATTAGATCTAAGCAAACACAAGATAGATCTAGCCTAGCATAATGGAATTGAGACAAGAACAAGATATAGACAACCAATACATAGACATATTGATTGAATTAAAGGAACACTTATCTCAATTACAATGCAAGGTATCAAGGGTTTGGAACCCTTGAAAAACCTGTAAAAGTTGCACCAAAATCGTACTTAGGGTTTCTCCAAAACTACTCTCTTTAATGTGTGAAAATTAGAAAACTATATATAGAAAAATGGGTTTGACGGCGTCAAGACAAAGCTTGTGACGCCGTCACCTCGCCGCCAAAACTCTTCTCGGACTGCCTTGATCTACATTTGACGCCGTCAAGACCAAATCATTTCCAGGCCGTCATGACTTATTACTCTTGACGCCCTTCTTTCGTGACGCCGTCAAATCTGTTCTGGGTCGTCATGGACTTCTGCTCTTGACGCCGTCACCTACTGTTCCCAGCATGGAAAATTAAGACTTTGGCGTTTTCTTCACTTTTATGCTCCAAAAACGTCCGAATTGCTTCCTTTTCCAGATTTCTCTCCCAAAGTACCTAAAATCACAAAAGGAACGATTTAGGGCAATATTTGATCAAATAAAGTCGGATTCGGGCTTAAATGACCCCCTAAAAACGGATCATTTTTCGCCTCATCACATGTACAGCCCCCCCTCATTAGTCTTTACATTGACCATATAATTACAAGTATGCCATTGAAATTAGATAAATATCTACCAAAAACCACCAAAACATAACATACATAATTTTAAGAATCAAAAGGTCTTATCTTCATCCTTTCCATCTCATAAGCCACGACCAAACACCAAACTCCATGATCAA
This sequence comes from Artemisia argyi, assembly GCA_030686995.1. NCBI lineage: Eukaryota > Viridiplantae > Streptophyta > Magnoliopsida > Asterales > Asteraceae > Artemisia > Artemisia argyi. Next base: position 126,071,890 of record CM060691.1, read on the forward strand.
TCCATTATTTTTCAAAGATCAAAGCATAGAAGTTGTTCATTTTACCTTCCTAATCAAGAATCTTACAACAAAAACACAAGTAACACAAGGTTTCTCACCATCTAATCACCTATTATTTCAAAGTGAGTTATCAAATTTATTTTCATGTTTTCATCTAATTAACACTTGTATCTTATGGTTTTCATGCTTAATTTCATGCACAAGCTAGCTATACCACTTTATTTTTGTAGACTTTTTGAACATACAAACCCTAGATTTTGATTTAGGTGTTCCTTTGTTAAATTAACATGATTACTAGTGATTAGGAACCCATGGCACCCTAAGAAGGTGTATGGTAGGATTAGTATAGCTTTGTGGTGTTTGCAAGAGATTTGGTTGAAGTAGAAACTAGTTTTGAACAAGAAAAATGGATTTGCAACAAGTATTTATACATTCTGTCCCATTTTTGTAAATCCAGGAAAATCAGTAAACATAAAGGAAACTTTGGCAAAATTTTTAGAAAATACTTTCAAAAACGAATCCGTAGGCGAAAGAACGGATTAAAAAGAGTTTATAACGAAGAAGTTATTATTTTTGCAAGTTTATTGACGAAAAGTATATTTTCTGAAAATACATGCTGTTGGACGTTTTTCGTCGGACAAAAAGAGGCTTTAGACGTAACCCGGAGGAGCCAAGCTTTCCAAAATATATTACTACATACTAAGATGTAACCGTGGATATAAAGAACAAGTAAAACGGACTTATAACGACAAAGATATTCACGTTTCAATATCGGCAAAAATCCTCTATAATTGGCAGCTTTCACTAGTAATAATAATAATAATACTACTTCTACGTACTAAAATCTAGATTTCTAGAAATATTAACCAAGTACCTAAATTCATAACTAATGATGTATTAGTGAACACAAGTATATTTTCATTACTACAAGGCGTTATTTCAAGGATTTCAACACTAACATTGATACATACGATATATATATATATATATATATATATATATATATATATATATATATATATATATATATATATATATATATATATATATATATTTATATATATATACATTTCAACTAGTTTTATTTTTTCTAGTTGCCTTATTTTCCTAAGTCTTGGAAAATGTATATTTTTTATAACAAGTATTTTCCAAAGAGTAGAGTGGTATAGGAAACATGTGCATGCACATTCGTAACATCATTTCATGATCTAAAGTAGATCGTTCATCATTCATATTAGGTTTCGGCTAGTGTGCGCGCCTTGTTTTTCAGCTCATTACATGTTCATGGTACCATCATATCAGGTGAGTTTTCATAGCCCCGTTTTCAATTCAACATTTTGATTTCAAATCCCACGGGGGGAATACATTGCATCAATTATTTTAGTACGAGCCCAAGTACCAAAACATATGTACATTGCTTAAGTTGCCTTACCATCCAGTTAAAGTCCCCTGTTTATTATCATGGACCGTTAATTTGCCGATTAAGCGAGAGTGAGTGGATAGATCTATCGAGGGTGACGCCTCCATCCGTGGTAGTGATTACGAACAGTAAGCGGATGCATTTCATTTTGACACAGTTACGAGTGTTCTGGTAAAACATTCGGGAGGGGCATATAATTTCATCAGTCATAGCTTCGGGGTCATGAGTTTAAGGTCTATTGTACAATTTTACTTAACTTTTGTTATGCACTTTTACTTGTGGTGGCCGTACAACAATACATTTATAAACCTATGAAATTCACCAACATTCGTGTTGACGTTTTAGCAATGTATTTCTGGTTATTAAGGTAGCTCATGTGACATGCATTTGGACCTTTATGGAGTCGCGGAGTCGACGTGTCTCACCATTATTTCATGCACTTATGTAAACGTTTGATCTAGTATGACTTGTTTTTCATAAACTTGCAACACTTTGGGGACCTCATATTGTAAACTCTGGATTATTTCAATGATCAAACGAAGTATTTTCCAAACGACACTTTAGGTCGTTCAATGTAACCGTAACTGTGGTGCTATGACAGACACCCCCAGGTATTCCATTCCACTGCAAGTCAGGTAAATTGGGGGTGTGACAAATAATGAAGAATCACACCGAATGTGATAAAAGCCGACCCAGGTGGCATAACCTGCAAACCTCTGAAACCAAGCATGAGGTGCTTGCTTCAGTCCAAATAGAGATCTCCACAAAAGACAAAGGTGATGAGGGTACCGAGAATCAACAAATCCCGGAGGCATTGATGCAGGATTTCTGACCAAGTTTTAATATATATAATTCTCGTCTACCTAAGGTCTACCTAATGCACTCACGGGCAGTGTACCCGGTCGTGTGTAGTGTAGTAATCGATAAAGCCGAGGTCGTCCCAAGAGCTATGAGTGGCGGATCTAATTTAAGTTCTAGTATCAATGGTTTTAAAGGGGGTTTTGTACTGATGAATTATAAACTAAGAAATGAAATAAAATGAAAGCAAATTACATTGGAAAAGATAATCAATGAGGAGAAATGTGCTAGCCAAGTTACTAATCTTGTTATGTTATAATTACGTTTTCTAATTATTGTTAACTATCGCTCCACATAAGGTTTTAAGTCACTAGACTCCTTTGGTCAATTTGTCTAGCCTATTTTCCATAGCGTCCTATTCCATAACCATGATTATAAGAGCTCATGGGTTTACCCTACGGAAAAGTCATTAAGTACCGCTACGATCTAAGGCTTATTCAATGGAACCCCGCCAGTTGGAACTTAGGTTTCTGATGCGTGCGTATATCGTTGTAGAATAGATTATATTATCAAGTTTTAAATTTACATTTAGCCGATTTATCCTATAACACACACTAACGAGCAGTGTACCCGATTAATATACCTAGTTGGTAAGTAGAGTGTCGAACACTAAGATTGGAACGTTAACACCTAGATATCTATTAGTATTTTAATCCTAAGTTAGTTCTAATGCCATAATCTAACGCAAGGGGGTTTTTTCAGTCTGAGAGACTGGTACGATTGTGTAAATTAAGTAAATAGTAAATAAAACAAGAGAAGTGATTAAGCGAATGACAAACACGTATACGGACAGAAAACAGACACATATAAGATGTCAAGCCGATAGTAGGAAAACTTGTCACACGTTTAATTGTTTAGCTGTATAAGATGAGTGCTAAAATCTATTCTCTCTCAGTGGAGTCTTAGTTAGAAGCGTGTAAACACTTAACGATTACTAGGTTTATCTATTATTTATCCCTTTTGCAGGCTTACATTAACTATGCAAATGATGTTAATGAAGTAATTGTGCGAGCCTACGTTGAAAAGGCGTGATAAATCCTAATATGTAATCAAAGTACATGCATAAAGAAACCAAATAAACACAAATACTCTTTATAACAACTGGAAACAATTAAGTCTGATCAAATAGTGAAAAAGACATTAACTCAACCATTAACAGATTGCTAATACAAGTAAACGAGTTTGTGAAAAACTAGAAGGGGGGTTGAATAGTTTTACCGATTTTGTGGAAAACTAGAAGGGGGGTTGAATAGTTTACTGCTTTTTAACTTGTTAATCTTTGAAAAGCTTTACGTGTAATCAACGATTCTAGCTAATTAACAATAATTAATTTGCATGTATAAAGAAATAAATGATCAAACCACAATACGATTGTTTATCATGGTTTGGCTACAAGGACTCTTTTTCCTTGCCCTACTCCACACCCCGAGTTTCCAACTCGAGAGTTTCATGCACTAGTCAACAAGCTCCTTTCACCGGTGGAGAAACCCTTACAATCGTCGCTTACACTTTATCCAGTACAAAGCTAAATACCGGGTCCTAGTTCAAGGTAGAACCACCCTAACATCGCCTATCCACTATTTTCGACACTAAGCTAGATGTCGAGTTCCTTTACAAAGGTACAACCACTCCTATCACTTAATATATTTTGAGGACTAAAATACTAACCGATCACTTCTTAACAAAATACAAATGAAGTATAAACTACAAGAGTTTACACAATAGAAGTCTAATAAGTCTTGCAACGTTGAGTTGAAACTTGTAACTTCTCGAATGAACTTGTGAACTTTCTTTCTACACAAGAGAATCGCACAAGTGAGTTGCTACTGAGTTAGATGAGATAAATGAAAGTTTATATGCAAACTTTAGCTAAAAGTGATGAGAGATTTCTTGCAAGTGGCTTGGTATTTATAGACAACCAAACCAGCAGACTAGCGGATCCAGCGGAACCAAAACAAGGGTTCCGCCCTTGTAACCCTAGGGTTCCGCCAGGTCTGACAGTCAAAGACTACAAGAAATCTTGCTGTATCTAGCAATGTCAAATCAAGATTCAACAAGTCAACACACAATAGTTTGAGTGAGAATCCTTCCAAAATGTGTAAGAGATCTTATGGAAAGTCAACATCAAGATTTAGAAACCTTTCCATAAATGCTCATGATGCATGTCATGATGTCATGTTATATTTTCTATATTTGGAAATATAACAATGTTATGTTTAATATGAAATGTAAAAAGACTAGTTATACAAGACTGAAACTAAAATCATGTTTTACTAAAAACTAAAGTTTACACTTTGTCGTTAACAAAACTTAGCAAATATCGTAAAATATAAATAACGTTTTTAAGCGATATTTGTATCAACAATATCCCCCTTTTTGTTGATGACAAAACATAAACTTTATTTTTAAGTAAATCACTAATTCTAGTGTTAGGTCTTTAAAAGTTTGTATTTAAACTTGTTTTACTCAATTGATGAAAATCATTTTAAGGTTATAAGTTTAAATATATTTTCTCCCCCTTTTTGTCGAAACAAAAAGAAGAGTTGCGTAGCGGAATGCTCCCCCTTTAACAATACTCCCCCTAGGCGGGGTGCCAAGTAAGGATTCATGGATTTTGAACCTACAAAAAAATTAGTTTGCGATAATGACACATGATAAATCGTGTAGCCATAACACAATATGAGAATATAAGCAATCACAATCACAACTCATATATGATCAACCAACAATGCAAACAAGATAGTAGAAAAGATGTCATTCCAAGTAAAATTTGACTTTGTAAAAGTCAAAGACAATAAATGAAAAATTCCACCCTACTTTTAGAATTACAAAGTAAAATAAATAAAAAGAAAAAATAACTAAGAAAATAAAAGTCCTATTTCTATAAATGGAAGTCTCCCAACAAATTCTTAAATGGGGCAAAGCCTCCATAAAATGCTCTAAACTTAAGGTGGATGAGAGATGGCATTTAGACGCTCCAAAATGTAGTTTAGGATGAACCTCATTTCGTATGTTAGCTCACGAATGTCCTTTTGAAACCGTTCACTTATATGAGAGGTTCACTCACAATGTCCGCAATTATGAAGGGGAAAGTTGGGTGGAAGAGGAGTTTCATTTGTTGTTGGTGGATCATTGGTGGTTGATGGAGCAAATGTGGATGGTTGAGAGGTGTTTTGATTACCTACAATAGATGAGTATTGTGCCATTAGGGAATCCATGACATGGTTGAGATGAGAGTCAACCATATGCTTGAAAGCATAAAGGTGGTTCAAACGAGTTTTGAGCTCTTCGTGAGCGTTTGGAGATTTTGCCCATATGGATGCTTCTATTTCCTCATAAGAAGGAAATAGGGAATCAAAGTGTTGGGAATGCTCTTGAGGTAGTTTTTGTTGTTGATCATGATGGTGGAAGCTTGGTTCTCCGTAAAGAGGCCCATGAATGTCTTTGTAAATGGGGTGGAATAACAATGGTTGTGGTTGTGCTTGATCTTGTAGAAAAATTGAGGGTCTAGCATATCGGTAAGCCAAACGCTCTACCAATGATGGTTGATGAGGTTCATGATCTAATGTCTCACTTGGTTGAAACCTTGGTTGTTGTTGGGTTTCCATTTGAGCAATGGTGTCAAAGAGTGGCAATGGTGGTGGGTTTGATGATCTAGGTGGTAGGTCTTCTAAAGTTTCTAAAAATGGATGTGGTGATGTTGGTGGTGTTTGGAAAAGTTCCATTGGTGTTAATTTTGGTGATTGAGGTGATGGACTTTTTGATGGTTGAGTTGGTGCCGAAGGTGGTGTTGGATCACTTGGTGTTTTAGTTGGTGGCGGAATAGTGATTTCATTGGTATTGCAAGGTTTTGGAGATGGTGTTGGAATAGCAAGGTTGAGGAACTTTGCATCTTGGATGGGTGAGGAGATGTTGAGTGCTGAATCACTTGATGGTGATGAGCTTAATTAGATGGTTTTGTTGAAGCAACATGGTTTTACACTAATCCTAGCGGTTTTCCTAATAGGTCTTGATGAATCGGATGAGGTGTTGGATTTAGTCATCTCAGGACATTGGTTAGCTAGAATTATAAGATTAAGAGAAGTGATGGTGATGGTGTGAATTAGAAGTATGAATGTTGGTCAATTTATAGGAAGAACATGTTATGGAAATGAGTGTTTGGATTTGATGTTGTTCCATACAAATTTGGAGGTTCCTAATCATTTGGAAGAGTTCCAAGAACTTGTCAAGTCATTGGAAGTCAATCCAATGGAGTTGGGTGGAGTGAAAGACTAACTTATGCACTAAATGAAATGTGATCATGGAAAGTGATTTGGTTAGGAAGCTCCACGGATTACAAGGAACCTTATGGAGGGTTCCTTGCTTTATGAGGAAGGGTTCCTTGGATTGATATTGTTTGGATTAGAATTTTGGCGGGAAGAGGCTTCCTAATTGTTCTAGTGAGTAAGAATGATCCTAATGTGTTTATTGGAAGTTTGAGAAGATGTTTCTTACTAATAAAAATTATTTGGTCTTAACGAAAGTTTAAATTTAAGAAAAATAAAAAAATTTCTGCAGGTGACTGGCGGAACCAAATCCATACACGGGCGGAACCCTGTTTTGGGTTTCGTCTGATCCGTTGGGCCAAACTGGGTTTAACCAGAAAAATGCACTGGCGGAACCCTATTTTTGGTTCCGCCAGTTCTGCCAAGTCCAAAAATCCAGACAGAACAGGTGTACGAGGGTCATGAAGGAAACCAAATTTTCCGAAAACTCTTGGACCTTAAAATTTAAGGTATATCTGATTAGGAAATGCAAAAAGTGAATGTAGAAACATTCTTACCGATAGACTTTGACCGGGGGCTAGCGAATTTCACTATACTTAGTGAAATTTTCATAAACTAGAAAATTTGACAACATTTCAAATGTCGTCGTCCTGCATAAATAGTTAAACCAATACATTGTCTAACAATAATAATAGAGCATAGAAGTACAAAACAACATAAACCACATAGTTTAACGACTACAAAGTTCTAAAACTTAATTATGCCAAACGCTCCTTAAACACACATCTCACTAGCGGTCCAACTTCTTCTTCATCTTTCCAATGTACCTTCCAATGCACTTCCACATTCCGTTCGTTTGATTGAATTCTTCGGACTCATTTTTAATGGTGGGAAGCTCTTGAAGGTATTCGAGGGGATCTAGCTTAGAGTTAGGAAGACCATCATCTTTGCTCATTGGTGAGGATGAGGATGAAGGTGAAGGAGAACGAAGACGTTTCCCTTGAGTCTTAAAGACTCTCTTACCACTAAGAGGAACAAAGGTGTGAGGAATGAGAGAGTAATCAAGGTGTATACCCTTGTCATTTGGTGGAATAGCGAGACGAATCTAAAGAGGCGAGTGAGAAGCATCCTATATGGGAGAGCGGTTTTTCCATTTAGAGGTATATCGGCCATCCTTTTAGCCATGTAGTAAGCCAAATTGAAGGGTTGTCTAGTGGAGATACTATAGAGCATATAACTTAGACACGTGTTCACATGATCTCTATTTCCTACGAAACTTATGACATTAGCCCTAAGAACCTCTTCCCATTTCCTAAATTGAGGTTTAAGTTCATTAAGTTCCATTCTAAATGGGTCTTTGTTCACATCACTTCCCGAATGATTTTTCCTAGTGTCGGAAGTTCTTACGAAGAGATGGTCACGAAGCACTTCCTTACTAACAACAAGAGTGGCACAAGAGGGATCCCGTTCAACGGTGTCTAGAGTAGAGAGTGGCCATTTGTTCGTGTAAAGACAAGTGCCATTGTTTGGAATACCAACGATTCTAGCAAATTCATCTAAAGGTAAGATAGTTTCGTGTTGATTGATAGAAAATTCCACGCATATATGACCATATTCATCACTAGAGAGATCTACGGTAGCATAGAATTCTAGAATGAACCTAAAACAAATCGGTTCATCAATATCTAGGAGATAATCAAAGTTGATGGTAGCTAAGTCTTGGAGAATGGAGTTTCCTTCTCGGAAGGATGGATCAATGGTTCTCCCCTCATGAACATAACGCTTCTCTAATCCCTTAAAGACATTGACTCGGTGTGGAGTAATACCTTTGGTCATATGGTGTTTGGGTAGATACTTGAGGGTGCCTTTGTGATTAGAGAATGTTACGGGAGGCATGTTGATTCCTAGAAAGCATAAAATTTTACATTTTATTTAAGATCAATGAGTTTTATAATGAGAATGATCTAGTGTGTGTCTTTATGCAAGCAATGTGAAGATGTGGTTATCTTTGATACATTTTGATGCTCAAAACATTTTTATAATTCAAATTTTATCTTGAAACACATGATGACCCAAACGCTTCTAATTCAATGTAGTTTTAATTTATATGCATTCTCTATATCATTCAAGAGTTTTGTGCAAATGATGTTACCTAATGTTTTTCATTTGTTTTAACAATGTGATGAAGTGTTATGTCCTAATTGGGAAAGTGATTTTTTCAAAAGGGTTTTATAAGGGATGTTTGGCCAATTATGATGTTGCTTAAAGGATGCAAGAACATAATCAAGGGAAAGCATGATTAGTTTTGTTTCTAACTAAGGTTTTACAAACTTTCACAAATAGTAGCATAAACCCTAAGATTTTAGATATTGTGTGTAAATGAAAATGTTATACTTAGATTGGGAATGCAATTATGTTAGTAATACTTACAATTTTGCTTGGATTAAAGAATGATTGAAGAAGAGCCTTAATTTTCGTGTGTGGTGATGTTTTGGTCGTGAATAGTGGCAGTGAATGAGTTATAGTTATGGGTTAGGGAGTGTTTGGTTTAATCCTAGAAATAAATTGATCTGCAGAGTTGGCGGACCCGGCGGAACCAAAAAGAGGGTTCCGCCCGTTTAGTCTGAGGGTTCCGCCATATCAGTAGAGATGAAAAATGTTTTGATTTGTTTTGATTTTTTTGATTTTATTCTAATGTCCCAAACTACAATGTAGGTTCCATAAGTCCTAAGCCAAGCCTAAGAAGGTTGAATGGTTCTCGTTTAAAAGGTTTTGTGAAAGTGTCGACAATGTGGTTTTCGTATGAAACTTTCTTGGTTGAGATGTTCCTCAATGAACATTTTTACCAAGGCGATGATGATGAATTCCAATATGTTTAGTGAGAGCACATTGGATTGGATTATCACTGAGGTCGATGCTTCCTTTGTTGTCGCTTAAATGACGAAGATTACATCAAGCGAGAATATGATGTTGACGGGAGCCTTTCTGATCTTAAGAAACTTGTTGACATGCTTTTCAGCCCGTCTTGGCTTTAGTATGTTGAGGTAGCATGAGTCGTTTGTTTCATAGAGAACTATGAGGTGAGACAATGTCCAAATAAAAGTACAAATACCATTTGCGCTTTTTCTATCAACATAGTCACCGGCATAATCCAAGTAGGCATACACTATGGTGTCTACTCCTATTCCTTTGGGATACCATAATTCTAAATGTGCAGTAATCTAAAAGTTCGTTTAACGGCTTCAAGGTGGATTAGGATCTTCTTGAAAACAAGCACATAGACCAACACTAAACATAACGTCGAGTCTACTAGCCGTGAGGTAGAGTAGACTTTCAATCATATCTCTTTATTTAGCGTTATCTACGGAATCACTTTTCTCATCCTTGGTGAGACATAGAACACGTAATTCATTGTGTACTTGTGAGGAACTAGGAATGTCTTCTAAGTGATTATTCCTTGCTTTTTGGAGCTTGCAAAAAGTCTTTCATAGTATTTTTATCTTGACTTTGTTTATTTTCTTTCCAACATCTTTATTTATTTCGTAAGATCCAATTATGATTTTACTCTTCGATTGAGACGCTAAGGTCAAAACACCATTTTTATCAGATTTGTTTATTTATACCCAAAATGCTTGTTTTAAACCAATGTTTGACACGAGACAACATACGTTAATTTCAGTTTCAACTTATGTCTTTACGGTTCCTTTTATTAATGTTCCTAATGACACTAATCTATTGAATGACTCTTAAATCCTTCAGCAAATTCTCTATTTAATAGTTCATCTTCCTTGTCATTTCCTAAGCTCTCTTATCTTACCATTATTCGATTTTTCACTAAGTCATCATCTACTGAAGGTGATGTCTTAAAAGAAGATGGTCATTAGTTGAGTGTTAAGTTTAACGATTTCTCGATTCATTAGGTTTCTTCGTTTAAAATAATATAACCTTTGTTATTATAAAACCATCCAAGAGTTATATCTCCATAAAACTTGGAGTTGAATTTTTATGTGCAAAACCTTGGTGTTTTAGAATACAACGTTTTCTTCAAACATATTAAACTGTTTTGATGTACTCTATTACTTTTTGTATGCTTCATGTGAAGATTTATTAAACGCGAGTTTTAAGATATGATTGAAAATTCAAGTCTTTGTGTTTAGATGATATTATCTCATAAACTATTGTGGAGCATTTTATTTATTGAATTTGCAAGCATCATAAAAGTGTTGGTCATCATATCACTTAGGAGATTCTTAGTTATCTCACTTATAAACAAGCATTAAGTGAGACTCACTCAAGTGTTCCAATTTTCTATGTCCGAGGACTAAATAAAACGAAGCACCTTATGTATCCCATTCATTGTTATGTGGAAATACTTCGACCACAGAGGATCCAATCCTCGTTATAACTTACTAAAGAAAGAACAACTTAAGGTATGAACTACTAATACTACACACGATAAATCTTAAGCTAAAAGCATGAGACAACAATAGGTAAGTTGAAATAAGGCGTACCTTTTAAGTTCCATAGAGAAGCTACCACGAAGATAATAATTAAGCGTCTTGTCTCGTAGGAAAGCTTGGAAACTCAAATACTTATGAATCCAAGGAGGTTAGACAAAAATATAAGAGCATAGAACATGATATCCTTAATCCTTTTATCGTAAGTTTCGATTAGAGATTGAGTTACTTCTAAACATCTCTCCTATGCTTAACAAACTTTACTTGCTTTGTTTTACTTGTTGATGCACTCAACTTAAATCCTAATCCAGTTTTATCTCTAAATGACTTTTGACTTTTCAACAATCTTTCAAGAGATTTTGAACTTTCATCAAATTTAACTAACATTTTTCCTTTTTCATTTTGTCTTTTAATTTCATGTTTGTAATTTTGAAATATTTTGCATTCTAGATCAATTTCAACATTACTCTCAAGTCTAGACATTATATCTTCCAACATGATTTCCTTTTCAAAATTGTTCTCGACAAATTTTGATGGTTCATTGTTAAAGATTGTTTTTAGGTTCATGTTACACAAATGTTTAGACTCATTTTCTAGTTTAGAGAATTCTAAGATGAATGTGTCAAAGCAAAAGTGTTCAGTTTCAAGTTGTACCTTGTTTGTAGTTTTCTCAAATTCATAACTACAAACCGGATAGTCGTCTTCATCCTCATCCGTGTTACTCCATGATTCGTAAGCAAGTCCTCTTTGAGCTTGACACAAGTTTTCATCTTCACTTATACCTTCATTTAAAACATTTAGACTCGTAGCACTTGTATTATTTCAACTAAATGTCTATCTATTAGTTTTTCTAAGACTACCAACTCATATGTAAGATCAAGTTGATCATCTTTGACTTGACATATTTCTTGATGAAAATTTAATATATTTTCCAAATATCATCAGCCGTTTGGCAAAAATACACTCTTTCATATTCAATCCTTGGTAAAGCTTTATAAATAATTATCTTAGCTTTAGTGTTTTTATCAAATTTAAGATAATCATCTTGATTTTCAAAACTTGTTTTTGTTGGTTTAAAATCACCAATGGAAATAATATGCCAAAGATCTTGATCAATTGATCTCACATAGTTTTCAAATTTACTTTTCCATTCAAGGAAATTTTCTTTTTGAAATAGCAGTGGCCTTTGAATAGATTGCCCTTCTTTGAGACTTTCAAAATCCATGGATCGATCCAAGTTTTAAAATACAATATATTTTAAAGATCTTGAGTAACGTAGCTCTTGATGCCAATTGTGGAAAACTAGAAGGGGGTTGAATAATTTACCGCTTTTTAACTTGTTAATCTTTGAAAAGCTTTACGTGTAATCAATGATTCTAACTAATTAACAATAATTAATTTGCAAGTATAAAGAAAGAAACAATCAAACCACAACACGATTGTTTATCGTTGTTCGGCTACAAGGACTCTTTTTCCTTGCCCTACTCCACGCCCCGAGTTTCTAACTCAAGAGTTTCAAGCACTAGTCAACAAGCTCCTTTCACCGGTGGAGAAAACCTTACAATCATCGCTTACACTTTATCCGGTACAAAGCTAAATACCGGGTCCTAGTTCAAGGTAGAACCACCCTAACGTCGCCTATCCACTATTTCTAACACTAAGCTAGATGTCGAGTTCTTTTACAAAGGCACAACCACTCCTATCACTTAATGTATTTTGAGGACTAAAATACTAACCGATCACTTCTTAACAAAATACAAATGAAGTATAAACTACAAGAGTTTACACAATAGAAGTCTAACAAGTCTTGCAACGTTGAGTTGAAACTTGTAACTTCTCGAGTGAACTTGTGAACTTCCTTTCTACACAAGAGAATCACACAAGTGAGTTGCTACTGAGTTAGATGAGATAAATGAAAGTTTATATGTGAAGTATAGCTAAAAGTGATGAGAGATTTCTTGCAAGTGGCTTGGTATTTATAGCCAACCAAACCAGCAGACTGGCGGATCCGGCGGAACCAAAACAAGGGTTCCACCCTTGAAACCCCAGGGTTCCGCCAGGTCTGACAGTCAAAGACTACAAGAAATCTTTCCATATCTAGCAATGTCAAATCAAGATTCTACAAGTCAACACACAATAGTTTGAGTGAGAATCCTTCCAAGATGTGTAAGATATCTTATGGAAAGTCAACATCAAGATTTAGAAACCTTTCATAAATGCTCATGATTTCATGTTATATTTTCTATATTTGAAAATATAACAATGTTATGTTTAATATGAAATGTAAAGTCTAGTTATACAAAACTAAAACTAAAATCATGTTTTACTAAAAACTAAAGTTTACCCTTTGTCGTTAACAAAACTTAGCAAAGATCGTAAAATATAAATAACGTTTTTAGGCTATATTTGTATTAACAGATTTATTTTCCTTAATTAAGAAATTTTCTTTGAAAACTTTGATTCAAATCTTTTGTGAAATCAATCAACACCAATATAAGCACTAAACTATAATATCTAATATAAACAATAAATATAAAGATATGAGATGGAAAGATCAAACCGAGACAATGAAATTTATAGTGGTTCGGTCACGAAGCTCTTCTTCGCCCTACTCCACTCCTCGAGTACCCAACTCGAGAGTTCTAAGCACTATGTCAACTAAGCTCCCTTTAGGCGGAGAAAACCGTATAACGTCGCTTATCACAATTTCTGACACTAAGCTAAATGTCAAATACTAATCTAGCTAGTACCAATCTCACATACAATCCACACAATCATAACTTCTCACATGATCTACACGATCCTTACTTATCACACGATCAATACGATCCTCACACTCTACTATTGATCCACTTGATCAACACACTAACACACAAGCTACAAGAGATATCTCCAAGATATGAACGAGAGTGAAGGTATGAACGAGAGTGACGAACACTAGCTTTGCTTCCTAAACCCAACTCTTGGACAAACTAGAACCTAAGACCTCTTCTACTCGAACCAAACCTAATATCATAAAAGACCTTGTGTTGAGACTCTAGCTCCTTTCTCCTTCCCTTCCTATTCGACTTAGCCAAGACTACAATAGTGCTTGTTTGTATTTTTGCTTTGTTTGTAAATCAAGGGTGAAGGAGTGGTTGTTTATATAGGCAAGACAAGGTATGGTGCATGTGATATTTTATTACTCACGTTACATGAGTACCAACAAGAGATAGAAAAGTGTTGTTGTGTCCTAGCATGCAAAAAGGTTTCGGCCAAAATTTGGGGAAGCATGGTGGTGAAGTCATGTCGTGTTGTGGTGTGGGAGACATATTATCCTTTGGTCATTTGTGCAAGTGTTAGTCAAGCATGGAATGATCACTTGTTTATACATTAGGTTAGGCTAGAGTAGTTTGTCTCAAGTATGCTACAAAGTGTTACTTATTTCTTTTCTTGTGATTTTGGTACCGTCGAGAGGACAAGGAAGGCATGACAAGGTTTGAATGGTCATGTCGTGTAGGGAATGGCTTAGATACTTGTTTATTGTTTAGACTATGATGTTAGGGGGCTTGCTTTGCTTTAAGCATGGTACAAAGTGAGAATGAGACTTATGTTGTGCTTGTGATTCGTTTATTGTCAAAAGGAAACAAAGAGAGGAGTGGCATGTGAGGCTTAGTCAAGTCAAGCGTAGTCGTTAAGGAGCACTTTACTCAATGGTTAAAAATGTCAGAGTAGTCAAAGTAAGGTTTAGACATTAGTTTATTTGTGTAGGTAGTGTGTTAGGGTCTCATTAGGGTGACTCGTTGGTCTAGGTTCCATGCTACATGCAACACACACTAAAGAAAGTCGAGTTGTGGAAGAAACTTGGCTCGTTTGGTTTGGTCGAGTAGAACAAAAGAAAAGATCAATGTATGTGTATTAGTGAGACAAAATAAAGAAGAAAATAAAAATAAATAGAAGTGTTGGGTTGGTTTGGTTGTATTCGGCCCAAGAGAAAAGAAGAGACCCGTTTGCTTTAGTTCACGAGTGAAACTCGTGGATGTAATGTTTGATTAAAAAAATTAACTCGTATAAAAGGATTAATCATCTTTCAAATAGGATTACTTAGTGTTTATCATTAATAAATGACTCGGTAAATTACAAGGTATTACAAAATTGAACCTAAGGTCCACACACACTTTATGGGTGAGTTAGGGCTTGTATTTATAGGCTTTTGCTGATGCCGGTTCATCTACAGCGTAGTTGTAAGTCATCCTTTACGACATAACACATTCTGACCCAAAAACGCCATCAAACCATATTCATTACGTCGTAATGAAAAGGGTTCACCTATGCCGTAATGATCACTGAATTGTGATATGGTCCCTTATATAAGGGATCCGAATTGTGATATGGTCCCTTATATAAGGGATCCGTCTGGTGCTGATAAGGGTTTTTCTTGCCTTTTGCATGCATGTTTTCTCACCTCTTGTGATCATATTTTCTAGCATTCTTACATACATTTATACATACAATTCTTTGATCATTAACTTGTTTTATATCATTACAAGTTTTTACAACTGACCATCTTTTTTGCAAAGAAAGAACACAAAAAGATTTTAAAGTTTCATGTGTTGTATTTGTTAGCTTTTGTATTGTTAAGATTGTTGTACTAGTATTATATTTCACTACCATACACCAAAGTTCATACCAAACATCTTACACCAAATTAGAGAGTTAGTATTTTATGCCTCAAACTACATTGTGAGAAAGGTTGGTTCTACCACAACAAGAACTTGATATTCAGCTTTGTATCGGTAAAAGTATACGTGACATTATACGATTTTCTCTGCCAAGTAAGGGAACTTGTTTACATACTGAAGTGAACTCTCGAGTCGAATACAATGGTAGTGTAGTAAGGCGAGGAGGGAAGTTTCGTTACAGAACCACTATAAATAATTATGTCATGATTTGATCTTTTCATTATTTACTTATTGTTTTATATTTACTTTTATATATACGGAGTATCATTTATCATTCATCATTCCTTGATTTCACAATAAGTTATCAAAATTATAACTTTAAAATGATAAAAATTATTCAACCTCTTTCTTGTTTTTTACAATCCGTCAAAAACATCGCATTACATTTAGTTTCGATCATTCAATCCAACCAAATAGCAACGTTACACAAGACTTTTAGGCACAAAAATCATTGAGAGATTTGTTGGTATTCATATACACACCAGATTTCCTTTCATACAACTTATTTTGCAATAAAAGACATAGGATGAAAAAATATATCAAACGGTGTGGGATAATTGGACCAAACTTCAAAATGAAAAAAAAAAAAAAAAAAAAAAAAAAAAAAAAAGGCAAAGCATGGGGGACGTAGTTATCAAGGGGCCCACAAGAACGGAATGGGCCAGTGAGAGAGCACGTGCGTTAAGAGTCCTAGGCGGTGCGTCGCTCCCCCTTTCTCGTGACGTTGTCACGTGGCTGACGTGAGTATTAGGCCCACTTCCAAAACACAATTTTTACACCTTTGGCCCATTGTTTGCAACTAGTATTACGTTCCTCATCCACTTTTGTCCTTTATTACAATCTAAAATAATTATGCTTGAATTAGAGACCTTGACAAGAAACGAAAGTATGAACATGCGGGAAACTACAATTCATTGAGCAAGGGAGGACCGGCGGACCCAGGGGGGTTCTCGGGGTACCGATTTTTCCGAAATACGCCCTATCACAAGTTTTATGCTATAACACCAAATGACTTGAAATCAAGCGGTGTCTTTGTGGATCGGATCGTGTGAATCTTATTAGTCAAATGGTTGTGAGGACAAGTGAGGCAAAAAATACTCATGCTAGACTAATGCACATAATGTGAGAAAATATGAGATTGAAAGTTGTTTTAGAAAAAATAATTAAGCTATAACATAGCACTACTAATATGTTTATGTTGACATTGCCGTTTTAATATTTGAATTAATGTCTTTATTTTCTACCAAAATCCATAGAAACATCGACCTTGAAAGAAGCCATTGTACTATATATATCACTAAATAGAGCATGGCCGACAGCTATAAAGCATGATCAACTTGCAAAATGATAGATACGTCTTGGACAGGAAATTGGAAGCTTATTTTTCTTGTAGAAGATCATATGGCATAGTAGGTAACTTGATACAATTTTTGGGTTTGAGATCTTATCAAAGAGAGTTTTGTAAAGAGCTAAGATTTGTCTGAAATGAAGTTCATGTGAATGAGATTTATCTCCTAAAGCAAGACTTTTGTAACATAACTGAAAACTGGAAATAAATTTGGTTTAGTTCTATGTTGGTAGTAGAACAAAACTTTGAGCAAGCTTATATATAAGTGAGAACTTACATTTTAGCATATTGCTTTATTTCCTATCAACTCCCATGCGTCGAGTTGAAGAAAATTGAGCCACAAAGTTGTTTAAGGTAGGCCGTATTTTAGATTATCATGGATTGAGACCTCAAATGACGTATTACGTGTCATTTTGCTATAATATTAGTTGATTAACGAAGAAAAATATCAAATGTCATTTCACGTTAGCAATGCACACTTCATGTCAACGTCAACTTGTGTTTTTAAACGATTTTATGTTATCATGTGAGTGTGATCAGATATGAAACACTTTTTATAAAATGATGTTACATTGATATTCTATTTTTCTTTTCTTTTGCAAAATTAAAATATAAAGATTTGTATCTTATGTTTGGTCTGACTCATGGTGCATCTCGGAAAGGTTTGCGGAAGCCACATCTATACACCTTAGAGACAAACAGAAATGCATCAATTGGTTGTTTATCTCTCTTTGGATAGGCGTAGCCGCCGTCTGAAACAAAAGGGAATAATGTGTCTCAGAGAAGAATTCTGAGTAGCAAAATTAAAATTGTTGAACAAATAACGGTGGACTAGTGGTTCATCTCGTAGATCGATGGTGATGATCAATGGGGTGGACTGCATATCTTGCCAAACAAAGGCGGAGCTACATGAGGACCGGAAAGGGTCCCGGCCTCTTAGGCTTAAGCACATTAATTTATTTATTTGTGATTTCATGTGTTATTACAAAAAACAATACTTGCAATAAAAATCTTTTATATAATGAAACAAAACCCTTATTGGGAATTTTTCATTTCAAAAAAATCAATTGATACGTAACAATTTTATTTAAAAAAAAATTATTTTCTTATTAGGTAACATTTTATATTTATCCATAACACAAGTAGAAGATAAATACAAAAAATATAGATAAGATAAAATTAACAATATATATGATTAAAATTTTTAAATAATTATCTTTAATAATAAAAAACTATAATTAAACATCATAAATCAAACAAAACAAAGATTAAATTATTTGTTTTTTAATAAATAAAAATATATGATTTAAAAATTTTTTAAAAACCCGCGCGTGCGCAGGTACTATAACTAGTAAAAAATAAAAAATAAAAAAATCTCGGCCCTCCCAACTTGTTTTTCCGAAAAAAAAAATAAATTATTTTGGCCCTCTCACAAAATATTTGCTAGCTCCGCCCCTATTTCAAATTATTAAAACATACATAAATGTGTTTTAGAGCAGTCCTAATGTTAACGTGATTCTTGCGTTAACCTTTCACATTGCCATGTTAAGGTTGAGTTAACCATTGCAAGATGGTAAGTTAACCTCGTGTTAAAGTTGCACGTTAACTACTTAACGTGGTGTGAAACATACAAATGCAATAAATAAATAAAAATAATTTCATTTTTGCCTCATAAATGAATGAGTATTTTTGTAAATTGTTGTTGAGTTAAAGTTGAGTTATGATTGCGGGTTTTTATATTTTTTATTATTGTTATTTTATTTTTAATTTTTATTTTATTATTTTTTTTTTTTTTGAGTTAAAATGAAAAGGTTAAAGCTATTGTAACGCTGACGTGACAGTGTGTTAAAATTTAATCCAGATGACAATTGCGAGTGCGCTTATGGGAAAGATTTATTTAATTGAGAAGTACAAAAAGTATAGGGTAAATTGCAAAAATAGTCTTTAACGTTTCACGAAATTGCAAAAACGGGACTGAGACAAAAAGTAGCGCAAAAAAAGATACCAACGTTTCACATTTTTGCAAAATCGCCACTGAGAGGTCTTTTTCGTTAGTTTCATCGTTAAGTGTCATGTCACCGAGAGTATTATCATCATTTCACTGCTTTAAGGTTCACGTGGCATATCACTATTGATTCAGGGACTAAATTTGCAAAGTTATTTTTATCTTGTATTTCACATTTACCACCACCA
The DNA here is from genome assembly GCA_030686995.1 of Artemisia argyi. Taxonomy (NCBI): domain Eukaryota; kingdom Viridiplantae; phylum Streptophyta; class Magnoliopsida; order Asterales; family Asteraceae; genus Artemisia; species Artemisia argyi. Next base: position 126,091,152 of record CM060691.1, read on the forward strand.
CTCTCTACCACCACACAACCAACACCACCACCCTTTACCCTTCATCTTCATCTTCTCCGGTGACCAAACCCAGAGGGGGGGGGCGGCGGGTTAAGACGTTAAGTTATGAAATGGGTTGTTTGTATATTTTGTAACCCGAATATTGAATAGCTCATTTACCAATTGATATGGTTTTGATCTGATATTAAATAAGTCCGTTGAATATATGCGAAGCATTATTGGTGGAAAAGAAGTGGATTTATAACAACTAAAACCATATGATAAATTTTTGCAATTTACCTCCGTGTGAACAACTAAAACCTTACATTACTTACTTTTTCCTTTTCGAAGTGGTTTTGATCTGATATTAAATAGCTCATTTTCCATATTACCAGATACACATATTTTCTCAACAACCATATGATTTGTTGTTAAAGTACCTGTTTTATCTGTGCATATACAAGTAGATGATCTCATTGTTTCACAACCAGAAAGATGCCTTACGAGTGCCTTATCATCCATTAATTTTTTCATTGCAAATGCAAGACTTAATGTGACAGCTAAAGGTAGTCCTTCAGGTACTGCAACAACGATAATAGTTACTGCAGTGGCAAAATGTTCCAACATACTCAATGCATCGCCTGATGTCCATCTTTACAACTCATGTCACATTGCTTTTTCTATGAGAAACCTAACAGTCAACACAAGAAAAGTCAACACCGTGAATACTAATCCAATTTTACCAATAATAGTAGCAACACCATTTAGCTTCACTTGCAACGGGCTCTCTGTTTCTCCTTCATCACTTAATGTTTCCATCAAATTTCCCCATTCAGTTCTCATACCAACTGCTGCAACAAGCATTTTAGCTGAACCATCTTGCACTTTGGTCCCACCAAGAAGAAACGGTTTCTTTTCATCTATATGAATAGTTTCACTTTCACCAGTTAAACTAGATTCGTTTATTAGTAAACTATATCTTGATATAAATATCCCATAAGCAGGAACTTGGTCACCGATCGATAAATGGACAATATCTCCAACTACCAAATCATAAATGGACACCCTTTTTCAACAAGCGTCTCTCTTTACATGACAGATGAATCAATTATCAGATTTTATCATCTTCAAACATGCCTCAATTTTTCATGGGGGATAGTTTGATTGGGTTCATTGTGAAACAAGTCAAACAACAGAACTACAGAAAGTTGTGTGCTGATGGTTTACAGTCTGTGAATTGCAATGTTCGGTGATCGACAGTTCAGATGAATCAGTTTTGGATTAGTTGGAAGTCTGCAAAAAAAACTGATCAAATTATTTGGTTATCACAACTTCTAAAAAAGGCATAAGCATACTGAAACACCATGTCATGCAGCCTGTTTTTATCACAATGTTCATAATACATAATCAATCTTATAACTGGATGTCAAACACCCCCTAACAATGCTGATAATTCATGCTTGTTGTTCAATGTCATTGCTCATAAACGGACTGTGAATGCTCTAACACAACGTTGACTTTTTCTTCAACATTTTTTGATGTTTGAGCCAGTTCTTGTGCTTGAATATCAATAGAAGACAAAGAGTTGTCAATATGATCTAAACTATGCAATAGACGTTTTGCTTGTTCTTCTATGTTCTCTAACTTGTTCTCTGCCGATTCAGCAGTTCTTTTGAGTTCATTCACCAATCTTTCTGTTTGCCGCTTGAATGCATCAGTCCTGCAACAATTATAGTTCAATTATAGTCGCCTTCCTATTGAATCCAAAAACAACATAAAATTAATCTCCCCCGCGTATGAAACCATAAGTGGCAACTTCAACTCATATATTTATGAATAGGTCAACTTGGGTTGTGTTTACTCTAAACGGGTCAAATTAATCAAGTGAAAGAAATAGCTTTAACTTCGCAGTTCAAACGGGTCAAGCAGGTTTAAAGTCGACTTAAGTGTATTGTTTTTTTATTCAGTGATTTAGATATGTAGTGTAACAATACTGATTGTGCAATCATAAACAACACATTATTATCTATAAAAAGTAGATTGACAGGGAAAAAAAGAAAAAAGGAAAAGAACAATACTGATTTGCAATGAAAAAATTAATGGATGATAAGGCACTCGTAAGGCATCTTTCTGGTTGTGAAACAATGAGATCATCTACTTGTATATGCACAGATAAAACAGGTACTTTAACAACAAATCATATGGTTGTTGAGAAAATATGTGTATCTGTTAAAAAAAAAAAAAAAAAAAAAAAAAAAAAAAAGAAAAAGTGATCGGAATCTGGGTTTTGTCGCCAGAATCTGGGTTTGGTCACCGGAGAAGATGAAGATGAAGGGTAAAGGGTGGTGGTGTTGGTTGTGTGGTGGTAGAGAGTGGTGGTGGTGGTAGATGTGAATTAAAAGATAAAAATAACTTTGCAAATTTAGTCCCTGAATCAATAGTGATATGCCATGTGGACCTTAAAGCTGTGAAATGACGTTAATACCCTCGGTGACATGGCACTTAATGATGAAACTAACGGAAAAGGCCTCTCAGTGGCGATTTTGCGAAAATGTGGAACGTTGGTGTCTTTTTTGCGCTACTTTTTGTCTCGGTCCCGTTTTTGCAATTTTGTGAAACGTTAAGGACCATTTTTGCAATATACCCAAAAGTATAACTAAGACGTGTGCTTAACAATCATGACTCTCAAATGACCAGACGAGGCATGGGTGAGATAATTTTGGTAACAAAACATACTTTTTTTTGGTAAAGTTGGTATTGTGAATAGGTAATATTGCTACTTTTAGTATTTACTCTGTTTTTAGTTGGGTGTAATTTCTGATATAAGTAACTTAGTAAAAAGTACAATTTCAAATTAAGTACTTTAAGATAAATAAAAGAGTAAATTGCAAAAATCGTCCTTATAGTTTAGCCAAATTGCACGTTTCGTCCTTGTGGTTCATTAAGTGCAAAAATCGTCTATATTTTCCGTTATTACGTCCGCTTTTGGTCCTCCATTTTAACAGGCGTTAAGTGAGTTCCGTTAGCAGTTACACGTTAACCTTTTTCGCTAAAGATCCTTGCAGCGCCCATCCTTTAAACTAACGACCATTTATAAGTTAATTTAAAAAAAAAAAAAAAAAAAAAAAAAAAAAAAAAAATCGTCATGTGATTTTCTTTTCTTTGTTTTTTTGAAATATTTTTCGTCACATGTGATTTTTTTTTTCGGAAACTCTTTTTTCGTCACATGTAAAATATTTTTTATCGGAAAAAGGTTTGTTTTTGAAAAAAAAAAAAAAAAAAAAAAAAAAAAAAAAAAAAAAAAACTTTTTTGGCGCATGTTCAAATTTTATTTGAGACAAAAAAATTTAGAAAAAAAAATCCTTGAAATTATTTTTTTCTGAAATCATTTTTCACATGTGACAGAAAAAAAAATTCAGAATTTTTTTTCAACATGTGACGAAAAATAACTTTCGAGAAAAAAATATTTCAAAAGATGTATAAAAACGGACGAAAGCGTACAAAAAGAGATAAAAACGTATAAAAACATATAAAAACGGACGAAAACATATAAAAAATATTTCATATGTTTTCATACGTTTTTATCCGTTCTTACTCGCTTTCGTCCGTTTCCATTACGTTTTTGTACTTTTTTTTTGAAATATTCTTTTTTGAAAGTAAAATTTCGTCACATGTGAAAAAAATTCTGAATTTTTTTCGTCGCATGCGAAAAATGAATTTCTAACAAAAAAAATTCGATAATTTTTTTTTCTAAAATATTTTGTTACATATAAAATTTGAACATGTGCCAAAAAAGTTTTTTTCTTTTTCTTTTTTTTTTCAAAAACAAACTTTTTCTGATAAAAAAATTTTACATGTGACAAAAAAAAGTTTTCAAAAAAAATCACGTGTGATGAAAAAGAAGTTTAGAGAAAAAAAATCACATGACAAAAAAAATTTCAAAAACAAAATTTAAAAGAAAATTTTAATTATAAACGGCCGTTAATTTAAAGGATGGGCGATGCAACGATCGTTAGTAAAAAGGGCTAACGAGTAACTACTAACGGAACTCACTTAACGCCGGTTAAAATGGATGACCAAATGCGGACGTAACATTGGAAAATGTCAAAATACGGACGATTTTTGCTCTTAATGAACCACAAGGACAAAACGTGCAATTTGGCTAAACCACAAGGACGATTTTTGCCAATTTACTCTAGGTAAAAGTACATTTTTTTAAGACTGCTCACAATAGTCACTCGTGAGGACCATTCTCACCCGTGACTCCACTGTGGAGCTTTTTCTCATGTGTGAGCAAGCAAAAAGAAATGATGAAGGGTGAGCCTCTCGGTTGTTTTTATCTCACAAGAAATATGTTATCGAGGTTTTGGAGCGGGCATATATGGTTAATTGTAACCCCTGTCGGACTCATGTTGATACTGAGTCTAAACTTGGGGATGATGGTGATCATGTATCTGATCCGACTTTATATCGGAGTCTTGCGGGTTCTCTACAATATCTTACATTTACTAGACCTGATATATCTTATGCAGGTTTGTCTTCATATGCATGATCCTCAAGAGCCTTATCTCTCAGCTCTTAAACGAATTTTGCGGTATGTTCAAGGTACATTAGACCATGGGTTACAGTTATTTGCGTCTTCCGCTACATCCTTGGTTGCTTATTCGGATGCAGATCGGGCTGGTTGTCCAACCACTAGGAGATCGATTTCTGGGTATTGTGTATTTCTTTGCAACAACTTACTCTCGTTGTCCTCTAAGCGTTAACCGACACTTTCTCGTTTTAGTGCAGAGGCAAAGTATCATGGTGTTGCAAATGTTGTTTCTGAAACTTGTTGGCTACGGAATTTACTTTGTGAGCTACACATGCTTTTGTCTTCCGCTACGCTTGTATATTGTGATAATGTTAGTGTTGTTTATTTATCGTGTAATCCGGTCCAACATCAGCGTATGAAGCACATTGAGATTGATATTCACTTTGTTCGAGATTTGGTTATTACTAGTAAGTTTCGAGTTCTTCATGTTCCTTCCCGTTATCAGTATGTGGACATCTTCACGAAAGGATTACCATATGCTCTATTTGAAGAATTTCGCTCTAGTCTAAGCGTCCAGTGTCCTACCGCTTTGACTGCTCGAGGGGGGCGGGGGTGTTAACTGAGTATTATGGTAAGACAAATCATGTATTGTGATAAGTCCATAGTTATCGATTAGTGTAATTAGTTGTACATTAATAGGTGATTAGCTTAATTTATGGGATTTACCTAAAATAACCTATGTAATCTTCTTATATGTAGCCCTTGGTTTGACAGTATTCTTCGAGCAATGATTATCAAATCACTTATACATATATCAAACATATTCCAAAACATCCTCTAACACTCACCACTCATGTAATGTGTGTTTGTGGAGCCCTTGAATGTTTTTATTAGTGTTTATTTGATTTATAAGTGTGTGAGAAGTATTTTGTAAGATATATCGGTATAAAAAATGATTTGTATGTCTAATTGACGAACCTAAAAACAAACCTACAAATGTGATTGGTGAAAGTTAAAATTTTAGAGAAATGATTTAGAGATATAAAAATATGATTACTTTTGTGCTTAAATTGAAGTGAGTGTTTTATTAGTTTGTGAAAGTGTGTGCCTCTTTACTGTCACCAATAAGAATATGACACATATATTAGGTATGCCAATTAGGTATGTTAATCAATGATCAAAAATTTATTGACGAATATAATGAGAAAGAAATAAATGTATTACACTTGTTCATCACTCATCTGTATAAATTGAGTATGGGACAAGTTATATTGACCTCCCAAAAAAATATTATTCGGACCCTCTATGTTTTGGTGTTTTATTTATTTATTTATTTTTTATTATTTTGTTTATATAAAAAAACTATAAACTTGAAAGTGCGAAACAGAAAAAACAAAGTTTAATAAGTCAAACGTTTAAAACTGTCAAAAATACGAAATAGAAACTGATAAAAAAAACTGTGTTGTACTGAAGAAAAAAACGGACAAAAGGAATATAAAGTACAAACCCCCTAGTAGGGAGGGTCTGTATAACAAGACCCATTGAGTATTTTTTATAGTGATGAAAGAAATGATGATCATTGTAGGTGAAAAATGAAAGGAGTAATAATTTAGCACTAGGATAGAAAGTGACTAAAAGATGATCAGTCTAATAAGTACTTCCAAGTTACTAGTAATCTTTACAAAATAGTTGTGTAAATATGTATATTCTTTAATAAAGAATTTTTAAGTGAATTATCTCTTTATCTCCCTAAAAAACAACGTAGAAATAAAAATTTAAATATTCCCAAACAAGAGTAACTAAACAAAAAAGATAAGTGTGGTCAGAATTATTGTTGTGCGCCTTTATAATCTTGGTGTCATGATAACTATAAAAGATTATTTGACCGAAATTATTATATCATTGCATTTTCTAACTTATTGTTAATTTGTAACCTATATGGTCATGATATGTCAAAGGTGAGTAGTTGGTTGGAGATTATTGGTAAATCTAATACGCGACAATTTATGTGGAAAGTAAAGAACCTCTCTTTTATGTCGTTTAACACTTCCTAATGCGGTTTTTGGCAGCCTTCCTTTATATCTTATTGATAATTTATAAGGCTAAAAACAATTACAGATATGTTGGAAAAAGTTTGTTGTGTATTCGTGCCAAGTACTCGTGCCAAAAACTTAGGGAGTTCTTGCTAAGTGGAGGTGGCACTATTGTACTAAACAAATTCTGTTTGGCACAAAGTTATTCGTCGCCTGTGTTAATGATGGTGGTTTTGTGTCGAATGAGCGGTTGGGATGTAAAAAGTCGATTTGGCCTAGTATTATGTGTCATGTGTGTAACAGCGTAAGGCCTTCATACAGGGACGGAACCAGGGGGTGTCCCGGGACACACATGAATTTTTGTCTCGTAGTGTTAATTTTGTTATAAAACTTCTATTTTTCTATCAATGCACCCGGTCCCAAAAAGTTATGCATGCATGTAGTCTTTTTTTAATTTCTCATAAATGCACCAGGTGATTTTGTCTTCTGGTTCCGTCCCTGCCATAACTTATGGATCGTTTTCCTAGTAGAGTGGTATCTATGCTCTTGAGTCTAATACGATTACTCGACTCGACTTGGTTAGTGACACCTAATCGTCGAAGACGCTGTAAATATTGTCTTTAAAATAAAATTAGTTTGAAGTAAAAAACTTGCAACATTACAAAAAAGGAAATGCGCACCAGGTTAGTGGGGCATGTGTTGAGGTGACCTGTCTTTTATGGGTAACCTTCATTTCATCATACGTGTCATACTCACGTGCTTTAATTCACGTGCTCTTTTTCCTGGTTCTACTAGAATCTACGTGGCCCCACACATATTTTGACACCTGTCCCTCCTAATGGCCCTACTTACATCACTTTCTTCGATTGTTGATTTATTTTCAACATAAAAAAGAACTTTATGTGATATTCATATGGGGATCTATTAACCATACGGGGGACAAGGGTGGCAGGCCCCTTTTCTCCTCATTTGTCCCCTATTTTTTTTAGTGTACCTCAGTTTTTGTCAGTTTCTGTTTCGTATTTTTGACAGTTTTAATCGTTTGACTTATTAAACTTTACATTTTCTGTTCCGTACTTTCAGGTTTATAGCTTTTTGATGTAAATAAAATTATAAAAAAAAAAAAAAAAAAAAAAAAAAAAAATAGGGGGGAGTGTGGCTAAAATGTAGGGGGGGTTCTGTCAACAGCCGCCTTCATATGTGAGTCTGTGACATTTTCTTTCATTATAATGGTTCATTTGTATGAGATAAAGTTTGTTTTTTGTGACAATGAGCTAAAGCGAAAGATGATGGAATTGGGTGAATGAAATAACTGGACATGTCGTTTAAAGTGCATTGGAAATTTTATAAACTTATATTATCCTAGATTTTTTAAGGTTTTGCAGATCACAAATAGTTTTACTTTTGTAATAACTATTTACACTTTTTGAGGAAGACAAATAAATAATACAAATGAAATGAATATTATTTATCTGAATAAGTTTTTTACAAGAGATTATACATATACAAACAACTTATGTTATTTTCTGTTTAAGAGATTAAGGCTATGTTTGGCAAAAGTAGCTGTGAGCAGTAGCAGTAAACAGAAGTTATGAGCTGTGAGCAGTAGCCACAGCTCACTGCTCACCGCTCACAGCTTCATAAAGAAGCATTGAAAAAATAAGTTTTCCTAAAAATAGCAAAGCTCACCACTCTGTTGTCAAACGAACACTAAAAGCAAAAAACTCATTGCTCACCGCTCGTCGCCCCAAAAAGAACCAAAAAGCTTTGCGCCAAACATAGCCTAAGTAAGGATATCTGGAAAAAATATATATTTTTTTAATTATCCGCGTTGAATAATGACTCAAGATTTCTCTTTATAAGTTTAACACGCGTACAAGTTTTAAAATCGGCTTAAATTATTATTAACGGGAATACAAATATTAAAATGAATGCACGACCTCACAAGTTACTACAAGATAAAAATAAATAGACAAGATACTACAAATAACAACGACACATATTTCTTCAAGGTCATTATATGCTACTAAACACACATAATGTCTAAAACATGATATCAATAGTTAAATTTAAATATAATATCAATAACCAAATTTAAGTCGATTTTAAAACTTGTGCGCGTGTTAAACTTGTGGAAAACTAGAAGGGGGGGGGGGGGGGTGGGGTTTGAATAGTTTTCTCTTTTTTTAATTTGTTCAATGTTTATTTGAAAACCTTCAATTAGAGTTTAGTATGAAAATAACACATAATTAATATGATCAATTATATATGTGTGCTTTCGAATTTGTTTTCAAAACTTAGTTTTATAAATGGAGCTTTGGTTGATCTTTATGTGAATAAGTTTTCCTTTTAAAATATTAAAACGTTTTGTATCACATTATCGATTAAGTTAAACTCAACATGAGAAGTGTGAATAATACATCTAAGTCCATTAGATCATGTCATATAATTATACATCTTATCACAATTAACTTCTATCTACAACACAATCAACATCACAACAATATAAGTAACAACTAAGACATATAGGCAAGGATAGATATAAAGCGATAAATGCTAGAATAAATGAAAAGAGATAAGAGAAAGGAAATGCAAACCGGACACGATGATTTATAGTGGTTCGGCTACAAGGACACCTTCCTTGCCCTACTTCACTCCCCAAGTCACTTACTCGAGAGTTCACAACACTAATCAAAAGCTCCCTTTAGGCGGAGAAAACCGTACACACTTTTGCTTACACCAATTTAACGACACAAATCTAAATGTCGGGTTCTAATCCTAGCTAAAACCAATCTCACACCACTAGTCACTACACAACTTCTTCACTACTTTATTCATGCCACTACTTCTTCACAACTACACTACTTCTTCACGCCACTACTTCTTCACGACTACACTACTTCTTCACGCCACTACTTTTTCATGACGCCATTACTTTTTCATGACTACACTACTTCTTCACGCCACTACTTCTTCATGACTACACTAATTCTTCACGCCACTACTTCTTCATGATTACACTACTTCTTCATGCCACTACTTCTATGTTGAAATAACCAATGTGTGTGTTTTTTATGCTTGCAAATTACGCCCAAAAAGAGGATAAATGTCTTCTATTTATAGGCTCATGAGATCTTGGAATATGCCAAAGAATATTCCAAAGAATAAGGAATATGTCAATGAATATTCTAAAGCATAAGGAATATGCCAAAGAATATTCCAAAGCATAAGGAATATGCCAAAGAATATTCTAAAGCATAAGGAATATGCCAAAGAATATTCCATCCATTCCCTCCTAAATTCAAATTTTGAATTTTGAATTTTCCATTTTCCCTCCATGTTCTAGAGGCTTCTAGAAGCATTGTTGGGTCTTGATGGGCCTTGTTGGGCTGGTTACTATTGGGCCCCGAATGGGCTTGTTTGTTTGCTTGGCCCATTCCATTTAGCTAAGTCCATATGCATGCTTGGCCCAATCCAATTAACTAAGTCCATATGTAGAAGTCTTGTATGCTTGGCCCATCCAATTATCCAAGTCCATAAGAGCCTTGAGATGATGATTCGTAGTTACGAGTTACTTGTGCATTTTACGTTTTGTACTTAAGTGATTGTTGAAGCATACTTGAGACGTTGAGATGTCGAGAGATGTTGATGTATGAATGAATAGATGATTTGTGATCACAAGTAACTTAAGCACTCTACGTTTTGTGTTGTAGCTTACATCTTTTTCATCATCAAAACATGAAGAGGATGTTTAGATTAAATATCGTAATATTTATGCCAACAATCTCCCCCTTTTTGATGATGACAAACTATGTAAACTATAACTCATAGTAAAATGTATAAGTTACTTGTTTACACTTCTTCTCCCCCTTTTGTCGAAGCAAAAAGGTGGACTCCAATATGAGACTTCCACTACACTTGAACCTTTGAGATAGAATGTATAAGGCGAGCTTGCATCATCGTAAGTAAAGCCTTGATAGGGATGAAATACACATAGCCAATGCTCCCCCTTGGTGTATGCTCAAAACTTGTTTTGGCTACCAAAGAATCGAGCGATGAAGTAATCCTACAAAACAAAGTTAGTAGACAAGTGCACATATATATAATGATGATGATAGATATATGCATGACAGTAATAGGGGAACAATATATGGACGTATTAGGTATATGCATTAAAAATATGACACATGCAATGATTGCTTTAAAAACAATAACCTAAATACCAAAAAAAATAACATGACCAATGCTTAAGACATAACAATGATTAGGACCTAATGCAAAGATTCAGCCGACTTATGCAAAAGAAAAATGAAGATAAGAATGGTACGTTCTTTTAAAAATGTAGAAAAATGGAGAATGATGACCATGAATGGAAAGGGAAGGTGATGACACAAGGTTGGCAAATATGGTTTAGATTAATATATCGTTTATCAAAGGTGGATGATTGGGAATTATGGAATTTTTCAGGTTTTTTGTTGGTTGACGACTAAAGGTGGATATGTGAAATGAGGTGGTTGAGTGAGGGTAAGGATGTTGGATTAATGGAGGTATATTTTTGGGTGCATGGATGTTGGAGAGTTTGCAGGTGGAGAGTTTGGAGCGGAGGAGGTTGATTGAGGGTTAGAGTGTTGTGCTAGTGGAGGTTTTGGATGAGATCTAGTGAGAAGGTGCTCAATCCAAGAGAAATGCTCATTTAAGGCAATGGTTTGTTTTTATAGAAAGATACAACAAGGATAATTGTTGATATGTTTTTCAACTTGATTCAAGTTGTGGGGTGATGAAGGTGAACTAGAAGGGGGTTGATCCAAGTTGCGTTGAGCAAGGTGTAAAGCAAGTAGAGTACTAAACTCATGGGCTTCTTTAAGTTCTTCAATGAACTTATTGTGATCGGAAGAAGGTGATGATGGTGGAGTGTGGTTGTTATTTGGAATGGATGTTTGGACATGCAACATAGGAGTAGCATGTGAGTTAGTGGACTAGGTGGAGATGACTATGTGGAGTTATTGGTGAAGATGGGAAATGAGCATCAAGTGGAGATGACTAGGTGGATGACTAGGTGGAGTTATTGGTGAAGATGGAAAATTGTGGAGATGACTAGGTCGAGTTATTGGTGAAGATGGTAAATTGTGGTGGTGATATTTTTTGTGGTGGAGACAATGTGAGTTAAGGTAATCATAAATGGAAGAATATAAAGGTATGGAAGAAAAGGGTGTTCCATGAGTGGAGGTTGTTTTGGATGGTGCATTGGTAGGTGGAACGAGATGTAAAGTGTTGGTGATGAGATAAGGATTGTTATTTTGAGATTGAGCATGTTCTTCATAAGAATCATTTGGGTGAGATGAAGGTGTATTTTTGGGAGCAAGAATGGATGGTTGGTTATTATGATGAGGTTTGTGACAGGGTTCGTTTGAGTGAAGATGAGGTTTGAGTGTAAGGTAGAGATATATATGTGAGTGAGTGTGTTTTCCCTTCCCATTAAATTCGTGATCATCCGGACATAAAGTGTAACATGAATAAGGAAGTGAGTATGCATGGAGACTCTAGGACACTAAGGTTCTCATGAAATAAGGGTATAAATTTTAAGGACAAGAAGAATATACCTAGATGGATGAGACATCTAGAATTAAGCATTTAAGAGCATTTAAGCAAGTATTATATAGATGTCCTAATGTTTATTTGAAAACCTTCAATTTGAGTTTAGTATGAAAATAACACATAATTAATATGATCAATTATATATGTGTGCTTTCGGATTTATTTTCAAAACTTAGTTTTATGAATGGAGCTTTGGTTGATCTTTATGTGAATAAGTTTTCCTTTCAAAATATTAAAACGTTTTGTATCAAATTATTGATTAAGTTAAACTCAACATGAGAAGTGTGAATAATACATCTAAGTCCATTAGACCATGTCATATAATTATACATCTTATCACAATATTAACTTCTATTTACAACACAATCAACATCACAACAATATAAGCAACAACTAAGACATATAGGAAAATGATAGATATAAAGCGATAAATGCAAAAATAAATGAAAAGAGATAAGAGAAAAGAAATGCAAACCGGACACGATGATTTATAGTGGTTCGGCTACAAGGACACATTCCTTGCCCTACTCCACTCCCCAAGTCACCTACTCGAGAGTTCACAACACTAATCAAAAGCTCCCTTTAGGCGGAGAAAACCGTACACACTTTTGCTTACACCAATTTAACGACACAAAGCTAAATGTCGGGTTCTAATCCTAGCTAGAACCAATCTCACACCACTAGTCACTACACAACTTCTTCACTACTTATTCATGCCACTACTTCTTCACAATTACACTACTTCTTCACGCCACTACTTCTTCACGACTACACTACTTCTTCATGCCACTACTTTTCATGACTACACTACTTCTTCACGCCACTACTTCTTCATGACTACACTAATTCTTCACACCACTACTTCTTCATGACTACACTACTTCTTCATGCCACTACTTCTATGTTGAAATAATCAATGTGTGTGTTTTTTATGCTTGCAAATTTCGCCCAAAAAGAGGAGAAATGCCTTCTATTTATAGGCTCATGAGATCTTAGAATATGCCAAAGAATATTCCAAAGAATAAGGAATATGTCAATGAATATTCTAAAGCATAAGGAATATGCCAAAGAATATTCCAAAGCATAAGGAATATGCCAAAGAATATTCCAAAGCATAAGGAATATGCCAAAGAATATTCCATCCATTCCCTCCTAAATTCAAATTTTGAATTTTGAAATTTTCATTTTCCCTCCATGTTCTAGAGGCTTCTAGAAGCATTGTTGGGTCTTGATGGGCCTTGTTGGGCTGGTTACTATTGGGCCCCGAATGGGCTTGTTTGTTTGCTTGGCCCATTTCATTTAGCTAAGTCCATATGCATGCTTGGCGCAATCCAATTAACTAAGTCCATATGTAGAAGTCTTGTATGCTTGGCCCATCCAATTATCCAAGTCCATAAGAGCCTTGAGATGATGATTCATAGTTACGACTGACTTGTGCATTTTACGTTTTGTACTTAAGTGATTGTTGAAGCATACTTGAGACGTTGAGATGTCGAGAGATGTTGATGTATGAATGAATAGATGATTTGTGATCACAAGTAACTTAAGCACTTTACGTTATGTGTTGTAGCTTACATCTTTTTCATCATCAAAACATGAAGAGGATGTTTAGATTAAATATCGTAATATTTATGCCAACAAAACTTATAAAATCATGAGTCATTATTATTCAGTGCGTATAATTAAAAAATTATTATTTTTTCCAGATATCCTTACTTAATCCCATAAACATAATAACTAAGTTGTTTGTATATGTATACTCTCGTATATTTATTTATATCGTCTATTTATGTTTCTAATTTCATGCAAATAGATTAGTTTAATATTTACTGATAATAATATTTATAAATAACAACAACGTATTGTCGTATTTTTTTTTAAATAAAAATATAAAGTATAGAGGGTATCAAGTCCACTTAGTATTTATTAGGTTTATAAAGTTGTTAAAAAGTTATAACAAAGGATACATTTAATAATTAAAGTTTTACAATTACCCTTCTTTTTTAAGGTTTTAGTTTTACAAAATTGACGCGCATATATATATATATATATATATATATATATATATATATATATATATATATATATATATATATATATATATATATATATATATATATATATATATATATATATTGATGATGTACCCTTCGATTAGCTCGAAGGATCTCCCTTCTAGTCTGATCGCAACCTACATAATAGAAGGCTCTGGCTAGCCTCCTTAAACTTTCTTTGGCGTAAAACTAATCATCAATGATCTAGTTACCAAGTGGGAATTCGCCAATCGAAGGATTAAGCCCTTCGGGGTATCTCTCGATAAGTTTTAAGGACGGAACGATGCCAAGTCCAAATATTGGTGAGACCAAGTCTTACCCACGTCTCCTCTTTCTCTTTAGCTCCCCCGCTAAACCAGGAGGAGTGGGACACTAAACCCTAGCGGTTACCACAAATCATGGGACGCCCCCATGGTCTCTCTCAAACGTGTGACCACTCTCCAGGACCGTTTTCTTCACCTATAAATAGTCCTGGACGATGACAAATCTGGTATGCAATCTCTCTCATCTTACTTTACTACATTTACACTTAAACTCTCATACCGATCACTTATTCACACGCCGGAGGTGGTTCGCATGGTCTAACCCCTGCGCAATCACTTGACGTAGTGTTTTAGTATTTCTTATTTCAGGTTATATCCAAGCTTGGCGTAATCACAACACCCCTCATTTCCTTTGATCACCATCGAAGGCCTGGTAGTGCAAATTATTGTACAATCAGTGGCGCCATCTGTGGGACCCGCTACAATTAGTCCCGTTATTTCCAAGTAGAATAACCAAGTCAAATACACTCGCTATTATTCCGGCATCAATCCAGAAAGAGAAGTTACACCCCCACCGGGTTTCTCGTCTTTAACCCCTTTACCCGTAACTGACACCAACAACCTTCCGCCAATCAAGGCCTCCACATTTAACACACGATCTCACCCTGGAATAACACCTTCAACCAATCGGTGAAAAGCTTGAGAGTTGGGGAGTTCCTTCGTGTTCGATAAACCTGCGCATTGTCGAATTAAGAGCTGCTTGAAGCTTTCAATTAATTTTGTGGTAGTATGTAAGTTGTCATAAGCGCTTACCATGAATGTCTTCATTATCCGAATCTTCGGAGGGTATGGCAGCAGCAGTCTTATCTTGGGAGTTCTTCTTCTTTGAAGCTCTGGATAAGAGAGTGGGTATGTCAAGTTTCCTCTTGATTGGAGGCTTTGAAGTCTTCATTTCAGTCCCTTTCCTTTCACGAACCCTGTCAGCTATACCAGAGGTACCGACATACATCATGGGGACATCATCGGAGGAAAGGATCTCCACGTCAGGAAAGGCTTCGATTGCCAAAGGCACCTCCTCAGCATTAAGGGGAATTACCTCTTCAATTATTGTCACTGGTTCCAGCACCATGGCATCCACGTCATTATTGTTGACTGAGGTTGAAGGGGACCCTACCCCGTAGCTGAATTTTCTAGGATCCCTGGGAATGAAGCTAGCTTCCTTTGCACCATCAGATATGACGAAGTTCCTGAATGTCATTGCTGCAATATAAACAGATACATAAATATAATCAGATATGTTATTCATTTATGATAAGTTACATATACATACTCTGGCCATCAAAATGGATTTCTGGCGACAAAGGAGATCCTTCCCAATGGTCTACAAGACCAGCCATAAAGAGGATGGGTTCTGGAAAGGTTTGCGCATCAATGGGGTGTCTGGCAAGACGTTGATAAAGTGGGTCGTCTCGAACATTAAGGGGAAGTTGATCATTGAATTTCTTACGGTCGAAACAGAATGCTTCATTCAAGAGTGTTGGATACCCCGGAGGTATGATTGTATCTTGCACATAAAAGAATTTCCCTTTCCAGTTTGTTATATTTGTGAAGGGTTTAGTGATTAGCACGGGCACATCTTCATCATTCCTCTTTGACAGTGTCAACCAATCTCCCCCGGGACACAGGTTAAGGAAGCCTCGAAGCACATTTAGTGTGGGCTCATAACCATATGCCTTACACATTACTATGTAGGTGGTAAGTTTGGCTAGTCCAAACGGATTAAACCTTGAAATATGCACCTCATAATATTGTAGTAACTCTAGAAACAATGGGTGCAGGGGTATTCTTAGATTTGACCGGGTAAAGGCATGAGTATACAAGCCCACATACCCTTTTGGGGCGTCATAGATGCCCTGACTATTTTTTGGGAGAATAACTTTGTGTTGTTTGGGTATTGGGTAATCATATAGAAAGAGGGCTAGGGCTTCTCTTGAAAGAGTACATTTTTGTTGTCTTATAATACGTTTAGCATCCATACTCATGGTTACCTGGTAATACCTAAAGGGCCTAACTACAAGAGGGGGAAGAGTTTACCTTTTGATTGTTGCAGATAAACACGTCACAACTTTGTGAAAGTTGAAGAGGAAAAAGTTGTGGTTTATTATTTGAGAGTGTACCAGTATTTATATTACACATAATTATATCTACTCAACATTTTAAATTTTGAAAGATGGTTGAGCTTACCGATAATTATGCCGTTACATTCTTTTGTTCAACAGATAAGTCATAAGCATGCGCATTTAATGCATCTTTGTATTTCAAAAAATTATCTTATCCAATTTTCGAGGATATGGTGAAAGCATTGAACTATAATAGAGTTCAAAGCCACATATTCTTGTGCGCATATCTAACTTTCAACTGGGGGGCTTGATGATGTACCCTCCAATTAGCTCGAAGGATCCCCATTCGATTCTGATCGCAACCTACATAATAGAAGGCTCTGGCTAGCCTCTTTAAACTTTCTTTGGCGTAAAACTAATCATCAATGATCTAGTTACCAAGTGGGAATTCGCCAATCGAAGGATTAAGCCCTTCGGGGTATCTCTCGATAAGTTTTAAGGACGGAACGATGCCAAGTCCAAATATTGGTGAGACCAAGTCTTACCCACGTCTCCTCTTTCTCTTTAGCTCCCCCGCTAAACCAGGAGGAGTAAGACACTAAACCCTAGCGGTTACCACAAATCATGGGACGCCCCTATGATCTCTCTCAAACGTGTGACCACTCTCCAGGACCGTTTTCTTCGCCTATAAATAGTCCTGGACGATGACAAATCTGGTATGCAATCTTTCTCACCTTACTTTACTACATTTAAACTTAAACTCTCATAGCGATCACTTATTCACACGCCGGAGGTGCTTCGCGGGGTCCAACCCCTGCGCAATCACTTAACGTAGTGATTTAGTATTTCTTATTTCAGGTTATATCCAAGCTTGGTGTAATCACAACACCCCTCATTTCCTTTGATCACCATCGAAGGACTGGTAGTGCAAATTATTGTACAATCATATATATATATATATATATATATATATATATATATATATATATATATATATATATATATATATATATATATATATATATATATATGTATATATGTATGTATGTATATATGTATGTATATATGTATGTATATATATATATATATATATACATATATACATATATATATATATGTATGTATATATATATATATATATGTATATATATATATATGTATGTATATATATATATATGTATGTATATATATGTATGTATATATGTATGTATGTATATATATATATATATATATATATATATATATATATATACACACACACACACACACACACACATATTGATTGGCTCTGAACGGTCAACCTAAACAGACCAAAGGATGGTCAACTAGGTCAAAATGCCTAGAATCAATCTCCGTGAAGTACAGTGTATTCCCGGGTCGTTATGTCCCGACGAGGTGTGGATGGTATCAAAACGGTTTGTGATCGGGTGAATTTGGACGGAAATGGGTATAAGTGAGTTGTGATTGTTTACACTACTGAAATATAAAAGAAAATAACTTAAGTAAGTTATATTAACAAGTACGTAAAACTAGAAAACCCAGAATCGTTTAAAACTTGAAACGCGTACGCTCACGTTTAAATAATATGTAAACGTACAAAATAAAAAGTGAAAACGGAAATCTGAAAACACCCAGGGGTGAAAATGACTTTTTTACAAACTAAAAGATAAAAGAAATTTTTTAGAAAAAGAAAATAAATTTTAACACTAATTAATTATTTAATATTAATTAATTACTAATTATTACTAATTATTATTATTTAAGTAACTTAAATACAATATAATATTAGTTAAACACTAGAAAAGTGAAACTAAAATTTTTAAAATTATAAAATAACTAATTACTAATTAAATATTAATTACCTAATTAAACTAATTAAATTATAAAAAATAGCAAATGAACAGTAAAAATTCTAAAATTATTTTACATTATATAAAAGATAGGAAAAATATAAAAACTAGGTTTTACTTAATAAAAACTAATTATGCTATTTCAAACTAATTATTAATTAATAATTAATAAAACTAAGATTAATTCTAATAAATACTAAATAATAAAATAAAAATCTGAGAAAATTATTATGAATACTTTAATATAATAGGAATTTAAGAAAAATATAAAAAAGCTAAGTACTTAATAAAAATATAAAAATGAAAAATAAAATTTAAATAAAATTAAATATAAACTATCACTTAAAATTACTTTGTTTTTTCTGGATTTTTATTTTAGAAAACTATTTTACAACTAAAAACATGAACTTTTTATAAAAACAACTTTAGTGGAACTTAAAAATAAGCAAAGTATAAGCTATTTTACCCAATAGTTGACTTTTGTTGACCAAGGGGCAAAATAAGCTAAAATGACCAAGAGTGGGGCCCACAATGGGTAATTCTGGTTTAGTTGACTTATTTGAACATGATGAAGCTGGAAAAATCCAAATTTGACCACAAAATAAGCAATTAAGCTAACAATAAGCACATGTAATCTTATATGAACTCAGAAACTGGGACAGACTTTTGTGCTTGATTCAAGTGGGGTCCACAGGGTTTCAGGTCAATCAAAGGGTCAAAACATGGTACCTACCAGGGGGGGGGGGGGTTGAAATGAACCAAGGTTGGGCTTGTGGACCCACTGGGGTGATCAGAAAACCACCACCAAATGGTGGTGGTGGGTGGTGTATCTGCTGCAGCAGAGCAATGGTTTGCCCTGCAGCCAACTTTGGCCTAAGGTGGGGCCCACTAGAAAAGTCCTAAAAATGAAAGAAACATGGGAATCAATAGTTGGGGTGGTAGATTAAAATCTCAGAAAAGCACAAACTCTAATTCACACTACAAAATTCACAAATATTCCCACAACTTTTGAGAAAATCTGAGAACTTGCAATTTTGACTTTTGAACAAAACTTGAACTTTGACTTTGATGAGATTGTGATTAATTCTACTGACTAATTATGCAATGTTAAGCTAAAATGAAACTAACCTATGTTATATTATCTAAATATGCATCAATGATCATGATTATACTACCAAACTGCCAACAGATGTGCTTATATTGATGGATGAATGAGATTTGACTTTTTGAAGAAGAATCCTACTGACTTTAACT
Organism: Artemisia argyi; assembly: GCA_030686995.1. Taxonomy (NCBI): domain Eukaryota; kingdom Viridiplantae; phylum Streptophyta; class Magnoliopsida; order Asterales; family Asteraceae; genus Artemisia; species Artemisia argyi. Next base: position 126,110,834 of record CM060691.1, read on the forward strand.
AAAGTAAGCTTACTAGTGACCAAAGTGGCTTATCTAAGCCAAATGCAACTGCTGCAACAATTATTATACTAGCAAACTAACTTCATCCAAACACTCCTTTAAAAAAAACAATGCTGTGACTTTCAAAGCAAATCACTGTTTTAGACAATGAAACTGAATGATAACTATTTAATATGATGGAATGAACTTATTTAGACATAAAAAATACCAGTAATAGCAACAGAAACTGAGAATGATGAATATGCCATAATTGGCAGTTAAACTTAGCAAAATGCAATCATGCAACCCCCTGAACACACAGGCTATAATAAGCAAAATTATGACTAAGGAACATCAAACAAACTAAAATCAGCACAAATAAACATATGAATAAGTAATAAGCTATGAGACTGAATCATAAGTAAATACTAAACAAAAGTAAAAGGGAGCTCACTGATTCCCTTGCTCCAACAGAGGTACAATGCTCAGCTGAGTCAATCCACAAGCTGAACAGACCAAGAATAACCTATGAATCTTCTTAAATAAGCTCCACTACTTATTACAATAAGCAGTTTGACTATTATTTGACTTCTTGGAATTTTGAGATAAAACAGATACAAAAGAACTTAAACACACTACAAGTTATTGTTAGGCTTAAATGAACTTATGCATTAGTAATAGAAGCTTAAAACATGTTATAATTATGTGAAGAGACCTCTTATGCACAAAAGTAGTTTTCACAAGGATTAAATGTAACAGTGGAATTTCATTAATAAAACCTTGAATACAGTTTACTTGAAGGATTACAAACTAATGGTAAGAGCTTAATTAAACTAAGAAAGTAAATTACAACATAACGACCTAGAAAATTACTCTAAAATCTACTAACTAGCTAACTTTTTCTCTGCTCCTCTCTTTCTTCTTATAGGGACCCCTTAGGGTTTCTGAGCACTTCCCCCAACTGTTTATGACCATTGGATGGCTTTAGAAAGATCTTGGCCCTTGATGAGGTTTTGGCGGGAAATCAATTTTATTACCACTTGGGTAGTTCTGACCTGGCAGGGGGGGTTTTGTAGTTTTGTTGTTGTTTGGTTAGGCCAAGGGTGGGGGAAGGAGTGTTGCAGGAGTGAAGGGTTTAGGGGTGATGATGGTTTTAGCAGAAGGAGTAGCAGAGGTAGGGGTGAGGTGGAAGAGGTTTGACCTTTTGGTTTGACTGGTGGTAATAAAAAAATAGGGGGGGGGGGTGAGTTTTATATTTTGGGTTTTGGGTTTCTTTTGTTGGTTGGGCCAGATTGTGAAGTGATTGGGCCAAGGTAAAGAAAAGGATGGTGGACTAGGGGTGGTAATGGATTGATGTTTTGGGTCAGTAATTAAATAGGGTCCGTTTGGTATATAACAAGTCACAAGGACCATATATGTAATAACCTGAAAGTTGGGGCTGATTTGGCAAATTTCCAATTTTATCCAAAGTGTACAAATTGCTAAATATGAAAAATACAAGGTCCCAAAAATATAAATTTCCAAAATTTGAAACACCGGGGACCATTTTTGCCAAATTGTGAAACTCAGGGACCAAACATATAAATTTTCCAAATCTTTTACCCAAGGGCCATAATTGTCAACTTTTGATTTTTCAAAGACTTTTGTTGACTTTTCAATCCAAAAACATTTCCCAGGGACTAATTTTGACAATCTTTGAAAGTTCAGGGTCCTTTTATGTCAATTTTGGATTTTGAGAGGTAAAAGTTGCAGTTTGTTTAAACTTTCATCCATGGACTAATTTTGAATAAGTTTGACTTCCCAAGGACTTAAGTTGACTTTTATTTCATTTTAAAACCTTCAGGGACTAGTTTTGTCAATTTATGAAACTTGAGAGACTGAAACTGCCAATTATGCAAACTTTGTTCGTTTTTCATTTGTTTTTAAACATTTTGCATCTGAAACATATAAAACACAATCCTGTGATATTTTCAGTATTTTGATGCGTATTTGAGTGTTTTTGGATGTTTTGGCAGTTCAGATACGATAAAAATGATGAGTATTTACACACTCATCAATCCCCCACACTAAACTATTGCTAGTCCCTAGCAATCTTTTGAGAAAAACTTGATGGATTTTAAACTCTTTACCAAAAGCCATCACTTCTGGAGTAGCCAGGTGTGAGAACTGTGGTACACCTGATAATCGTGTGATTTTGAGCAAACCACCAGCTGTCAACGGATTTGATTAGTCTTTACCAAAAGCCGTTTGCTTCTGGACTAGCCAACTCTTGATGGAATAGTCAACATCTTGGTGAGCTGATTACCAATTATGGATTTTCCACTGCCTTTACCACAAGCCATAATCTTGCGGGCTAGCCAACTCATTTGCTTTATGGGATATGGCGAGTTGAGGTACCATACAATTTTGGGCAAATTGCAAGCCATAAACGGATTTGAGATGTCTTTACCAAGAGCCGTTTGCTCCTGGACGTTCCAATCCCTTTTGTCGGTTAGACAAGGCGGACTGATTACCACAAAATTTTGAGCTCTAGTGAAAATTTTTTGAAAAATTTTGGTCAAAAACGGGGGTATAAGATAGTAAAATGTGATAAAATTCGCTAGAATAGCGAAATACCCCCCCCCCCCCCCCCCCCCCCACACTTAGAATGAATATTGTCCTCAAGATTCAAAGTCCCGGTTATTATGCCGACTCTTTGAACGTAAAAGGGCAACATTACAAGCTAAGCGTGGAAAACACCATTTTGTTTTTCACTTTTGTAATCATAGCATGGGTGACTCCCCCACACTTAGGGTGAAAACCCTATAAGCATGCTACTGTTTTTGTTTACCGAGTCGCTAGCTTGACTCGACCCCGAATTCATTTGTCCATGGGGAAGCATGATGTGGAAGAAACAATCTCCATCGGACTTTTATTCAAGATGTTTGGACAAACATTTGAAGCACGTGAAAGTTCCACACCGATGAGATATAATCCCGGCTTTAAATAGTATAAACTATAAGCGGTGATGCCAGGGTCAAAGATAAGGTCTTCATTCCCGAAGGAGTGAAGAACAGGAGAAGTCACCCTGTAGGTGAAGAAAAGGAAGAAAACCATGATGAAAATCATGATTTGATCGTCTTCCTCGAGATCAAGCTCCATAGCCTGAGTTTGGATTTCAAGGGTTAAGCTCGTAAATATCCCGGGAGGGTGGGTGAGAATTTGTAAATTCTCATGATTGAGTGCATCTCCCCCCGGGCTATCATACTCCGGAGGAGTCATGATATGATGTGTGAGTTCACCGGAGAACTCCTCAAAGGTGAATGAATCATATTTGGGGAGAGAAATTTGAGAATGAGAAGTGGTACTGCCACTAATCTTCTCTCCCATATGATCAAAAGTAAAGGCTTCAAACTCCGGAATAGGATCATCGAAGAAAATGTCACTATCCTTAATGGGGATAGGAGATGAAATAGGTTTCTGTGGAAAACTAGAAGGGGGGGTTGAATAGTTTTACGTCTTTTTAATTTTATTATGAAAACTTGGTTTAGTTTTAAAACCTTGTTTGCTTTTAAAACTTTGATTCAATCTTATGTGAACTCAAATCTTGAACAATATGAACAAGTATATCTAAGTATGAACAATAATAATAATGTAAGCTAAGTATGTGAAATCAACACATGCATAATATAAACAATTCTAGCTATATACAAGAGATAAGTACGTAATCGTTTATCTTATAATCCTTAGTTATATTTTGTATGAAAACTATACTTGATCGAAATGATCAATTATATGTATGTAACCTTTTTAGTTTGATTTTAAAAACTTTGTTTTGTGAATGAAACTTTCGTTTGATCTTTAAGTAAAATCAATACTAGCACTATATGAGCAACTATATATATACGTCTACGTCTACAAATGTAATAACGATATAAGCAAGATAATAAGTAAGGTATGGAAAGATCTAACCGCGAGACAAAGGATTTATAGTGGTTCGGCTACAAGGACACCTTCCTTGCCCTACTCCACTCCTCGAGTCACCTACTCGAGAGTTTTCTTCACTATGTCAACAAGCTCCTTATGGCGGAGAAACCTTACACACCAATATACACACCACTTACACACCAAAGCTTCGTCACAACGAAATCACACCTTCTTCACAACTACTTCACACCAATCTACTACACACCTATCTTGACAACTACTTCACACCAATCTACTACACACCTATCTTCACAACTACTTCACACCAATCTACTACACACCTATCTTCTACACACCAATTATCTTCACTACAATCTACTAGCCAATCACACTATCTAAATTCCTAACACAACTATCTACAATCAAATATTCACAACACACTACACAAAGATATATGTAAATATTCTTGATGATGCACCAACAACTTGGATGTGGAGATCACAACAAGTTGTAATACTTCTTGTCTTGGAGGATAGAAGTATTCTTCTCTTGCACTTGAGAGGATAATGTAAGAATCACTTTGAAACAAAGGATTAAGTATTTATGATCAAAGGATTTGGAGAATAGAAATGGGGATCTAGAACAGAAAGTTTAGGAGTGCAAAAGGTGAGGAAAAAATCCAGGTTTAAGGTGGTATTTATAGGCAAAAGAATCTGACAGAGGAGCGTGGCCGGTCCCCTTAAATCATGGCCGGCCCCCTTAAAATTAAGGGGACCGCCCTTTATAATTAAGGGGGCCGCCCAGCTGAAACGGCCAGATTCTTTGTCTTTTAGTGGGGAAAGTTTATTTGGTGAAAAACTAACTGTTTTTGGTTAAAAATTTGAATTCATATATTTAGTATGAATAAAACATTTTTCTTTATTACCAAAAGTGTTTTTCAAAAATATATAATATGTTTATATAATTAAATAAACTTTGCATTAGTTAATTAAATACCCCTTTGATCATAAATTGCACTAAACACTTTGTTTATTCATACCTTAAGTGATTTGGATGTAAAGAGAAATATTAATCACTAAATACTTGTTTATGTCACAAGTTTTAGTTCTATGAGTTTATATTTTGTGATAATCAAAACATAGAGATATTGATAACATGTTAATAATGTTTTTAGGCATTAATTTATGTCAACAATCTCCCCCTTTTTGATTATTACAAAACCTTAAACTCAATATATCTAAAACTTGTTTTTAGACAAGTATTATAGAGTTTACATTTCTCTTCTCCCCCTTTTTGTAAAATCAAAAAGGTTAAGCCGAGTAAGCTTCGCGAGGGAAGTTTAAACGGGTAGAATGCTCCCCCTTGATGTATGCTCCCCCTCATTTGAGAGCACCAAGGGAACGAGCTATGGAGATCTTTGCTACAAAAGTATTTTAAGAGAGCAAGATACACATATATGCAAGGCAACAATTATGCAACTAAACAAAGATTCATTCAAGCATTATAGAAATGAAAAGCATTACAACACTCAATATGCTTGAAGCATATTGATAAAAATAACACAAAGGAAAAGACATAGTCCTATATTGCCTAAGAGAGCACTTGGACTTGCTTGCAACCAAAGGTTGGTTGATTCGTATTTGAAAGTGAAAATCATAAGCATGTGGTATGCTTGGATGGTTGATGATGGAGTGTTTGGAATGTTGGAGAGTTTGGTGGTGGAGAGTTTGTAGCGGAAGAGGTTGATAAAGGTTTTGGATGTTGTTCAAGTGAGGGTATTGGATGTGATCTAGTGAGAGGATATTCAATCCAAGTGAAGTGTTCATTGAATGCAATGGTTTTTAGGAGAAAGATGCAACAAGGTCAATTGTTGACATTCTTCTCAAGTTGATTTATGTTGTGTGGTGATGAGGGTGATCTAGATGAAGGTGGATTCAAATTGCGTTGAGCAAGATGTAAGGTTAAAAGTGCACTAAGCTCATGGGCTTCTTTTAGCGCCTCAACGAACTTCAAGTGTTCGGAGGAAGGTGATGGTGGTGGAGCATGATAATTGTCGTGGGTGAGGGTTTGAACATGCAACATAGGAATGGCATGTGAAGTTGTAGGATGTGGTGGTGATACTCTTGGTGGTGGAGACATGTTTGAGCTTGGGTAATCATGAAATCATGATATGTGTGGAAGAGATGCTTCATGAGTGGATGGTGTTTTTGTTGAATGAGCAACATGTAAAGTATTGGTAGTGAGGTTGGAATTATTGTTTTGGGATTGTGCATGCTCATCATAAGAAGGAGCATTAGTGAAAGCACGAGTGGATGATTTGTTGTTAAATGGATCATTTGTGTGAGAGTGAGGTTTAGGTTTTGGTTGATTATGAACAACATCGCTTGAGTTGTGAAAAGATTATGAGGTTTGAGTGTAATGTATAAGGATATGGGTGAGTAAAGGTTTTTGATATGTAATGTTGGTGAGAAGGAGAGTGTTAGGTAAGTAAAGTTTGAAAACATAGGAGGAATTTGGTGTTGGATGTTTGACAACATCATTTGGTTTGACGGAATTTGAAATGAAGTTAGGCTTTCTTCTCCAAACAGGTTTCTTGGTGGTTTTGGTTTAATGGGAGAGGAAATGATGAGATGATTGGAGATTGTGAGGAATGAGAGTGTTTATAATGTAGGATTGGTGGGATCAAGGATGGATAAACTTTGATGGAAGGTTTAGGAAAGAATAGGTTTGTGAATTTTGGGAAGTGTATGATGAAATGGGCTAAAAAGAAGAAAAGGGAAACAACACCTTCGATCATCAGATGGCCGGTCCCCTTAATTGGAGGCCGGTCCCCTTAATAATTAAGGGGGCCGCCTTATGATTTAAGGGGGCCGCCCATCTGGTGATTCCCAGATTGCCAGAAAAGGGTTTTTGGTAGTGAATTGCAGAAAGGTTGTGTTTTTGGTTTCAAACAAGTCCAACTCTTTGAGGCAATTAAACATAGACTAATTATGTAGGCAATTATGTAGCTAAAGCATGTTAACCAAGGAGATTAAGAAATCAAGCAATTTCATCTATCATGCAAACATACTCATCTAGCAAGCAAAATATAAGAGCTAGGAAACAATAAGCAACATCAAGTATTTCATAACTACATAACTAGGAGGATTAAACCTAATATGTATTATGATAGCATGGGTTTCTAGACTTGTTACAAACAAAGTCTTAATAGACAAACCATGGTCCTCTTGATTTGATTTAGTTCACTTATAAGTGTCATTTATATAAATATAGATGACAAATATGAGATCACCATGCATGATTTAAAGAGACGTTTTTAGCATTATTCAACAATGTTTGAAAGTAAGTTTTCACTTAATGCCATAAATCTGGGAACGAAAGAATCTAATGAGAAGCAAGGTTCATAAAAGTAAACTAGCGTTAGGTATATATAGGAAGTGCAATTTAATCAAGTTGGAGAATGAGTATGAGACTATTACTAGTGGTGCTCAATTCAGGCTAAACACGACCGTTTTTACGGGTTACACACACCCAACTTCTCACATAGAAGCAATTCAACCGTTAGGTTAAATTGAATTTCTAGTCAATAGATTCTCCAGTAGTCATTCTCCTTTTAGAAGAAATCGAGTTCCTAAATTTACCTATCGAAGATTACCAAATATGAAGTTTTCTTGATTCACTAATACTTGGCTTAATGTTTTGAAATACATTCAAGTTTGTATCCTAATAAAACAAATTTTGTTTTGTTTCAAAAAGAAAAATGTTTCTATCTTGATAAAGATCAAAATAATGTTATGATAGCTTATGATTAAGCATGTTGTTCGAAAAAGCATAAAATAGATATTCGAAGGGTTTTAACTCAAAGAGAGAAGTTTTTAAATATGATGTATTGATTTTGATAATCAAGAAATTTCAGGTGAAAGATATACTTCAAGAGAATCGATTCATCCCATTGTTTGAAAGTAGGTTTTCATGTAGATATGAGAGTTAATTGAATAAAATAGATTCGGTTTTACTTCAAAATGTGTTAATGAAAGGTAAAGAAAATTTTCTAAATCTTTGTTGTGGATATATATAGTGAAAACATCTTATTTAAAAGTGGGATAGTTATTTGAAAAACTATTTTCTAAAATATGAGGTTTTTGCATATTTTTAACGATATTAGATTTTGGACAACAAATATCATTAATCATATATTTTAAAAAATGTTTATTAAAGATCTCATGCTCAAGAGGATTGGTTAAGCCTACTATTATCTCATGCTATCGTTTCTACAAATCCTATGATCCTAAAGGAAGTGATGACTAAAATATATATGTTAGATGCGAGAGGGTTGAATGGGGTATAACCTAACATCTATAGTTCCTTTGTTTTTGCACGCTTATCTAACTTAATGCCATAGTCTATGAGAGCTTGTTTCATCCATAGTTTTCTTACGCGAGGGATCTAATCCTACTTATATATTAACGATTAATCCACTTAACTCATTTCACTTCATCACCATGAGTTTGCTAATAGTGGATATAGAAGATTTCCATTTTCTATTTTGTTCAACAATGAACAATTTCATCTTATACCTAGAAAGGTCAACCAATAATGTTTCTAGGTAATAAGAGTATAAGCTATTATGTACATATATATGTATAAGAGTCACAAACAATATATATGTATAGCTAAGCATTAATCTAACTAATCATATGTCTAAGCATGCAAATTTTAGCGATGAACTTAAAAGAAACGTGTACCTTTTAGTCTTCAATGGAATATCTTCAAGCACTTCAAGTGATCATGTTGACTAATAGAAGTCATTTGTAGATGATATTCGAACTTCTTCCAAGATTGCCAGCTTAGCCACTTGGTCCCCATTGTCTCGTTGGTCCAAAGTTGTTTGGTCCAAACATATTCAACATTTGGCTAGGATGCATGTATGGTGGTAGTATTCCCCAAGGATTGTAACTTGGTTGATAATTCCACATTTGATGACTAGTATTATTGTAGTTTTGTCTATTTTGGTTTCTTCTAGGTTGAGGTGTTTTAGATCGAGTATGAAGATTATTTGGTTTTCTCGGTGGTGGAGTTTTAGATCTTAATTTAGATTTAGAGGATCCTACTTCGGTCTTTAAGGATGGTTTATAAAAAGTTTTTACTTTTTCATCATTCGCAATGGGTATTTTTCTATCTTTTGTAAGTATATACTTAGGTTTTGATTCTAATGATTTTTGTTTACTAGATTCACATTCAAACTTTATACTTTTATTTTCACTAGTTGAAACATTAGTTGAGGTTAATCCTAGACCGGTTCTATCTCTCGAAGTTTCTTGAACACTTATTATTTTCTTAAGTGAGTTACTACTATTTTTAAACTTGTCGAGTTTGAAAATTTCATCTTTAAGTTTTTCGTTTTCATTTTTAATCTCTATGCATGTTTTACATTCTATAAAAACTTCTTTTCCTTTTTCCAAATGTTGTAGTCTAATTTTTAATTCGAGTACTTCATTTTCTAATAGATTATTGATATGTTTTAGTAACTTATTTTTAGCTATAACTTTTTGACCTAATTTGCACAACGTATTATATTCACTATCTAGGTGTTTTTCGTCTAATGATAAATTTTCGTCACTAAAGTATTTGGTTTCGGAACGTACCTCGCTTGATGTCTTAGCCATAAGACATTTCTCCTCATTTGTGATTTCTTTCTCATCGTCATCGCTATCACTCCAAGCTCCTCCAACAAACGCCTTTTGATTTTGATTTCTTGACATCATTGGGCATTTTCCGATGAGATGATTTGGATCACCACATTTGAAGCACTTCCTATCACTTTTGCCATTTTTGTCATCTTTATTTCTTTGGTTTGCTTTCCTTTCATCATGCGATTGTCTAACGAATCTTCCTCGCCTTTTGAAGAATTTCTTGAAGTCTCTTACGGCCATCGCATATTCTTCGTCATCACTTTCGGAGGTTGAGCTATACTCGTTACTAGATTCCTTCCTAGATTTCAACGCAATTGACTTGCTTTGCTCTCTTTTTCCATTGACCATCTCGGAGTCTTTCTTTATTATTGCTTCGTAGACTTTCAGGTTACCAATCAACTCATCAAGTTGAAGAGTTGACAAGTTCTTTGATTCTTCAATCGCCGTAACTTTAGCTCGCCATTTTGGATGAAGAGCCCTAAGAAATTTCCTAACAAAATTCTTACTAGAAAAATTCTCATCAAGTGCTTTTAAACTTGTGATGATAGTGTTAAACCTAGCAAAAGCATTATCTATTGATTCCTCCTCGGGAATCGTAAATTGTTCATATTGCTGAACAAGAAGATCTATTTTGTTATCTTTAACTTGACTATTACCTTGGTGAGTGATTAGTAAAGAATCCCAAATTTCTTTTGCGGTTTTACACATAAAAATTCTTTCATATTCTTTGCGTGGTAACGCATTATAAATAACCATTTTAGCCTCATTAGTTTTTGCTAGTTTCTTTTTCAAATCATCATTTTGTTTTTCAAAAGATACAATTTCATCCATTTTAGTTTCAAAATTATATTGAATAGGAGGAAAATCACCAAAGGTAATAACATGCCAAAGATCTAGATCCTTTGATTTCACATAAGTTTCGAATCGATTTTTCCAATATAAAAATCCATCACTTTCAAATAGTGGCGGTCTTTGTATAGATTGCCCTTCTAAATATTTTTCAGATTCCATAGATCGTTACAAGTTTTAAAATACAATATATTTTAAAAATCTTGCTAGACGTGGCTCTGATACCAATTGTGGAAAACTAGAAGGGGGGGGGGGGGGGTTGAATAGTTTTACGTCTTTTTAATTTTATTATGAAAACTTGGTTTAGTTTTAAAACCTTGTTTGCTTTTAAAACTTTGATTCAATCTTATGTGAACTCAAATCTTGAACAATATGAACAAGTATATCTAAGTATGAACAATAATAATAATGTAAGCTAAGTATGTGAAATCAACACATGCATAATATAAACAATTCTAGCTATATACAAGAGATAAGTACGTAATCGTTTATCTTATAATCCTTAGTTATATTTTGTATGAAAACTATACTTGATCGAAATGATCAATTATATGTATGTAACCTTTTTAGTTTGATTTTAAAAACTTTGTTTTGTGAATGAAACTTTCGTTTGATCTTTAAGTAAAATCAATACTAGCACTATATGAGCAACTATATATATACGTCTACGTCTACAAATGTAATAACGATATAAGCAAGATAATAAGTAAGGTATGGAAAGATCTAACCGCGAGACAAAGGATTTATAGTGGTTCGGCTACAAGGACACCTTCCTTGCCCTACTCCACTCCTCGAGTCACCTACTCGAGAGTTTTCTTCACTATGTCAACAAGCTCCTTATGGCGGAGAAACCTTACACACCAATATACACACCACTTACACACCAAAGCTTCGTCACAACGAAATCACACCTTCTTCACAACTACTTCACACCAATCTACTACACACCTATCTTGACAACTACTTCACACCAATCTACTACACACCTATCTTCACAACTACTTCACACCAATCTACTACACACCTATCTTCTACACACCAATTATCTTCACTACAATCTACTAGCCAATCACACTATCTATATTCCTAACACAACTATCTACAATCAAATATTCACAACACACTACACAAAGATATATGTAAATATTCTTGATGATGCACCAACAACTTGGATGTGGAGATCACAACAAGTTGTAATACTTCTTGTCTTGGAGGATAGAAGTATTCTTCTCTTGCACTTGAGAGGATAATGTAAGAATCACTTTGAAACAAAGGATTAAGTATTTATGATCAAAGGATTTGGAGAATAGAAATGGGGATCTAGAACAGAAAGTTTAGGAGTGCAAAAGGTGAGGAAAAAATCCAGGTTTAAGGTGGTATTTATAGGCAAAAGAATCTGACAGAGGAGCGTGGCCGGTCCCCTTAAATCATGGCCGGCCCCCTTAAAATTAAGGGGACCGCCCTTTATAATTAAGGGGGCCGCCCAGCTGAAACGGCCAGATTCTTTGTCTTTTAGTGGGGAAAGTTTATTTGGTGAAAAACTAACTGTTTTTGGTTAAAAATTTGAATTCATATATTTAGTATGAATAAAACATTTTTCTTTATTACCAAAAGTGTTTTTCAAAAATATATAATATGTTTATATAATTAAATAAACTTTGCATTAGTTAATTAAATACCCCTTTGATCATAAATTGCACTAAACACTTTGTTTATTCATACCTTAAGTGATTTGGATGTAAAGAGAAATATTAATCACTAAATACTTGTTTATGTCACAAGTTTTAGTTCTATGAGTTTATATTTTGTGATAATCAAAACATAGAGATATTGATAACATGTTAATAATGTTTTTAGGCATTAATTTATGTCAACAGTTTCTCTTTGAAAGCCTCGATTTTTGCAATGAGGAGACTGACATTCAATAATGTTGCACGAAGTGCTTCATCTTTGATTTCAGTGTCAATCTCATCATTCTCTTCTTCTAAGCTAACTAGCTCAGAAGGTAATCCGTCCACATGACTGATGTCTCCAGAAGATAAAGAATTTTCATCAACATGTGAAGTACTAAGCTCGATGTTGGGATTAGAGTTTAAAAGATTTTCAGTTTCTCCCATATCAGCTTCAAAATCAAGGAGACCATCATCACTTCCCAATGGAAGTGGAATGATGTGAGTAAATTCATCTGTGAACTCCTCAATAAGAGGGGCAACATCAGAATGAGGCAGTGGTGCCTCTTCATACTCAACTTCTCCATAAGATATACAATCATCATTAAAATCGGAGAAGGTCTCAAAATGATCTTTTGGATTTTCAGGGTGAGAAGGTAGGTCACACACATGATCAAAAGTTCCCTGTGACTCTCCTGGGATTGGGACAAGGATCCCAACACAAGACTTTATTAATTCGTCCGATTCCTTATTAGGAACAGTGCTAAGATGCTCATCCCCCATGTTAAGAGAGTGAGTGTGAACTTCGGGCGTGATATCAATAGACTGAGGGAGTTTAGAAGTACTAGCAGTTATGGAATTTTCAAGTTCCATTTGATCAACGGCTAGTGACTCCGTCACATTATTTTCTCCCTGATTCTCCATGGAAGGAATCACAATTGATGAATCTGATGGATCTTTTTGAACAATGACAATGTTATCTTCATCATCATCACTGTCGTCATCGTCATCATATAGAGCAGCATAGCGAAGATTGGCACGTATTTTAGCCGCTCTTTGCTCAGCAAGTAATTCTTCCATGCTCAATTCGTTTCTAGCATCTCGTTCTTCAGCAAGTAATTCTGCCATGGATTTCTCACAAGAAACTTGAAACGATGTAGTAGCTAACCCCTCCTTAAATTTTTTAAATGCTTCAAGAACCTCATGACAAAGGTCTTGCGGGAATTGAGGAGTTGCTTGAATAATTGGGTACTGTGGAGGTTGGTCTTGACATGAATAGTCGTAATTGTTGCAAGGAAATTGATTCCCTATTTGACAATCCGAGCTAAAGTGAGGACCTCCACAGTATTCACAACAGTAAGACTGATGTGGCTGTAAGTCGTATGTGCTAGAGTCATAATTGTTATCGGGAAACTGCTCATAGACAAGCATGTTGCCCGATTGACAATCAGAACTGTAGTGTGGACCACCACAGTACTCACAACAGTTAAACTGTTGAGTCTGGTTTGGTGAATTGTATGGATATTGGTCGTAACCAAAATTTTGATTATTTTGACAATCAAAACCTTGGTGAGGACCTCCACAATATTCACATGAAAAGTTTGGTGTATTTTGATACGAAGCATCATTATGATTTGGATAGTATGATTCTTGCTCGTATGAATGTGACGGGTAATTGGAAAAATTTGAAAGGTTGTTGAATGAGTTCTGATTAGGATCATAAGCAAATGAATTCCTCGAACCACAAAACAAACAACTTCCGTCTCGAATATCATTACCACATTGTACACATGTACACCAACGACATGGTAAACCAAAAAGTGGCTCACCACAACCAACACAAGGAATAAAATCCGGAGGTGGGACAAGTGGTGTGCTCTTAGAGCTAAGAATTTCCACCACTTCCGTTATGGTCTCGGGTTTTTGTTCTTGATGAACGTGAAGATTGGGCAAGTCGTTCTTTTTAGTCACTGCCCTAAGCTCTATACGTTTGCTTGACAAACTTTTAACCGTAAACCGTGAAAGGTTAGGATCAATTCTTGACGGTTTAGGAGCAATTGTGAGCTTAGGTTTTTGGATAACCGTAGGTTGGACGTATATAGCACTTTCATGGTTAGAGGAAAGTACATGGCCCTTTGTCACCTCGGTTTCATGATCTCTTTCCCTCACCGGAGAGGGAATAGGGGTCGATGGTCCATCATAATCAACACGACATCTCGATATCTTTGACAAGGCCATAAGTTTTTCAATTTTGCTTTTAAAGGCCCTTTGTTCAAAGAAATCGTCATCGAGAGATGTCATTAGAATCAATTATGGGACAAGTGGAAGAAGGTAGAATCAAAAGGATAGAGGGTAAAGGGATGAAGAATAAAAAAGGTAGGAGGGTAAAGATGGATATTTTTGGTATTTTTGATAAACATTTTATAAGAAAGAAAATCTTTTTGTGTTTTTGTGTTCGTTGAAAACTAATTTTAAAAAGTTTTCAGGAACAGTTTTGTTTTGATAATAAGAAAATATGAACAAAGGATGGTAAATATACAATGAGTGTATATCCAGATTCACCAATCTGTAAAACCGTGTAGAATACGCGCACAACCTCCCCGGCAGCGGCGCCAAAATTTGATTGGCTCTGAACGGTCAGCCTAAACTGACTGAAGGATGGTCAACTAGGTCAAACTGCCTAGAATCAATCTCCGTGAAGTACAGTGTATTCCCGGGTCGTTATGTCCCGACGAGGTGTGGATGGTATCAAAACGGTTTGTGATCGGGTGAATTTGGACGAAAATGGGTATAAGTGAGTTGTGATTGTTTACACTACTGAAATATAAAAGAAAATAACTTAAGTAAGTTATATTAACAAGTACGTAAAACTAGAAAACCCAGAATCGTTTAAAACTTGAAACGCGTACGTTCACGTTTAAATAAAATGTAAACGTACAAAATAAAAAGTGAAAACGGAAATCTGAAAACACCCAGGGGGTGAAATTGACTTTTTAACAAACTAAAAGATAAAAGAAAATTTTTAGAAAAAGAAAATAAATTTTAACACTAATTAATTATTTAATATTAATTAATTACTAATTATTACTAATTATTATTATTTAAGTAACTTAAATACAATATAATATTAATTAAACACTAGAAAAGTGAAAATAAAATTTCTAAAATTATAAAATAACTAAAAACAAGTTTTAAAAATAAAAATATGTATTTTTGTCTTTTTGTGATTTTTATATTAATTAATTACTAATTAAATATTAATTACCTAATTAATCTAATTTAAATTATAAAAAATAGCAAATGAACAGTAAAAATTCTAAGAAAATTTCTAAAATTATTTTACATTATATAAAAGCTAGGAAAAATATAAAAACTAGGTTTTACTTAATAAAAACTAATTATGCTATTTAAAACTAATTATTAATTAATAATTAATAAAACTAAGATTAATTCTAATAAATACTAAATAATAAAATAAAAATATGAGAAAATTATTATAAATACTTTAATATAAGAGAAATTTAAGAAAAATATAAAAAAGCTAAGTAATTAATAAAAATATAAAAATGAAAAATAAAATTTAAATAAAATTAAATAGAAACTATCACTTAAAATTACTTTGTTTTTTCTGGATTTTTATTTTAGAAAACTATTTTACAACTAAAAACATGAACTTTTTATAAAAACAACTTTAGTGGAACTTAAAAATAAGCAAAGTATAAGCTATTTTGCCCAACAGTTGACTTTTGTTGACCAAGGGGCAAAATAAGCTAAAATGACCAAGAGTGGGGCCCACAATGTGTAATTCTGGTTTACTTGACTTATTTGAACATGATGAAGCTGGAAAAATCCAAATTTGACCACAAAATAAGCAATTAAGCTAACAATAAGCACATGTAATCTTATATGAACTCAGAAACTGGGACAGACTTTTGTGCTTGATTCAAGTGGGGTCCACAGGGTTTCAGGTCAATCAAAGGGTCAAAACATGGTGCCTACCAGGGGGGGGGGGTTGAAATGAACCAAGGTTGGGCTTGTGGACCCACTGGGGTGATCAGAAAACCACCACCAAATGGTGGTGGTGGGTGGTGTATCTGCTGCAGCAGAGCAATGGTTTGCCCTGCAGCCAACTTTGGCCTAAGGTGGGGCACACTAGAAAAGTCCTAAAAATGAAAGAAACATGGGAATCAATAGTTGGGGTGGTAGATTACAATCTCAGAAAAGCACAAACTCTAATTCACACTACAAAATTCACAAATATTCCCACAACTTTTGAGAAAATCTGAGAACTTGCAATTTTGACTTTTGAACAAAACTTGAACTTTGACTTTGATGAGATTGTGATTGATTCTACTGACTAATTATGCAATGTTAAGCTAAAATGAAACTAACCTATGTTATATTATCTAAATATGTATCAATGATCATGATTATACTACCAAACTGCCAACAGATGTGCTTATATTGATGGATGAATGAGATTTGACTTTTTGGAGAAGAATCCTACTGACTTTAACTAAACTAAGCTTACTAGTGACCAAAGTGGCTTATCTAAGCCAAATGCAACTGCTGCAACAATTATTATACTAGCAAACTAACTTCATCCAAACACTCCTTTAAAAAAATCAATGCTGTGACTTTCAAAGCAAATCACTGTTTTAGACAATGAAACTGAATGATAACTATTTAATATGATGGCATGAACTTATTTAGACATAAAAAATACCAGTAATAGCAACAGAAACTGAGAATCATGAATATGCCATAATTGGCAGTTAAACTTAGCAAAATGCAATCATGCAACCCCCTGAACACACAGGCTATAATAAGCAAAATTATGACTAAGGAACATCAAACAAACTTACATCAGCACAAATAAACATATGAATAAGTAATAAGCTATGAGACTGAATCATAAGTAAATACTAAACAAAAGTAAAAGGGAGCTCACTGATTCCCTTGCTCCAACAGAGGTACAATGCTCAACTGAGTCAATCCACAAGCTGAACAGACCAAGAATAACTCATGAATCTTCTTAAATAAGCTCCACTGCTTATTACAATAAGCAGTTTGACTACTATTTGACTTCTTGGAATTTTGAGATAAAACAGATACAAAAGAACTTAAACACACTACAAGTTATTGTTAGGCTTAAATGAACTTATGCATTAGTAATAGAAGCTTAAAACAGGTTATAATTATGTGAAGAGACCTCTTATGCACAAAAGTAGTTTTCACAAGGATTAAATGTAACAGTGGAATTTCATTAATAAAACCTTGAATACAGTTTACTTGAAGGATTACAAACTAATGGTAAGAGCTTAATTAAACTAAGAAAGTAAATTACAACATAACGACCTAGAAAATTACTCTAAAATCTACTAACTAGCTAACTTTTTCTCTGCTCCTCTCTTTCTTCTTATAGGGACCCCTTAGGGTTTCTGAGCACTTCCACCATCTGTTTATGACCATTGGATGGCTTTAGAAAGATCTTGGCCGTTGATGAGGTTTTGGCGGGAAATCAATTTTATTACCACTTGGGTAGTTCTGACCTGGCAGGGGGGGTTTTGTAGTTTTGTTGTTGTTTGGTTAGGCCAAGGGGGGAAAGGAGTGTTGCAGGAGTGAAGGGTTTAGGGGTGATGATGGTTTTGGCAGAAGGAGTAGCAGAGGTAGGGGTGAGATGGAAGAGGGGTCAAGTTTGACCCTTTGGTTTGACTGGTGGTAATAAAAAAACGGGGGGGGGGGGGGGGGGTGAGTTTCATATTTTGGGTTTTGGGTTTATTTTGTTGGTTGGGCCAGATTGTGAAGTGATTGGGCCAAGGTAAGGAAAAGGATGGTGGACTAGGGGTGGTAATGGATTGGTGTTTTGGGTCAATAATTAAATAGGGTCCGTTTGGTATATAACAAGTCACAAGGACCATATATGTAATAACCTGAAAGTTGGGGCTGATTTGGCAAATTTCCAATTTTATCCAAAGTGTACAAATTGCTAAATATGAAAAATACAAGGTCCTAAAAATATAAATTTCCAAAATTTGAAACACCGGGGACCATTTTTGCCAAATTGTGAAAATCAGGGACTAAACATGCAAATTTTCCAAATCTTTTACCCAAGGGCCATAATTGTCAACTTTTGATTTTTCAAAGACTTTTGTTGACTTTTCAATCCAAAAATATTTCCCAGGGACTAATTTTGACAATCTTTGAAAGTTCAGGGACCTTTTATGTCAATTTTGGATTTTGAGGGGTAAAAGTTGCCAGTTTGTTTAAACTTTCATCCAGGGACTAATTTTGAATAAGTTTGACTTCCCATGGACTTAAGTTGACTTTTATTTCATTTTAAACCCTTCAGGGACTAGTTTTGTCAATTTATGAAACTTGAGGGACTGAAACGGCCAATTATGCAAACTTTGTTAATTTTTCATTTGTTTTTAAACATTTTGCATCTGAAACATATAAAACACAATCCTGGGATATTTTCAGTATTTTGATGCGTATTTGAGTATTTTTGGATGTTTTTGCAGTTCAGATACGATAAAAATGATGAGTATTTACACACTCATCACACACACACACACACACACACACACACACACACACACACACACACACACATATATATATATATATATATATATATATATATATATATATATAGTGAGACTTTCTTGCGAAAACCATCTTATCTGCGAGAACTAAGAGAACCACCAAAAAGATACATGCACGACTTCAATAATTGTATTTTTGCACATATGTTTTAAAAACAACATACATGTTTTAAGAAAAACATAGTTGTTCTAAAGAATTTGATAAGAAATTGGAAATACAAAATTTTTCTTCGAAGGTGTGCATGTATGTTCTTATAAGGCGTGCAACGACAATATTGCAGCCGTGTGTAAGGTTTTTGTGAAAAAAGATGATGAGTTCATGAGGATATTGAAGAACATTGGTGGATACTTACGATTATTGATGATTTGCATGTATTTTTATTTTATTTTAAAAGGCGTGCATTTATGTTTTTGGTGGTTCTCTCAGTTCTCGCAGATAAAATGGTTCTCGCAAGAAAGTCCCCCTATATATATATATATATATATATATATATATATATATATATATATATATATATATATATATATATATATATATATATATATATATATATATATATAAGGTCCCTTTCTTACGAGAACCACCTTATCCGCAAGAACTGCGAGAACCACCATTTTACAACTAATAATAAACAATGTACACCATTTAATGCTCCATAGTATTTTGTTATTTTTATTTAATTAAAAAGGGTATAATAGTAAAAGACATTTTCATATAATTTTTTTATTTTTTTATAATTCCCATTTTTTTATAAATGTTAAAATCCGGATTTTTTTTTCACCAAAAATTCAGATTTTTTTTCTTCTCAATTAGTCATGGTGCATACATGTTTTTTTTCCTCCAAATAGTCAATGTGCATACATGTTTTCAATTAGTCAATATGCATACATTTTTTTTAAGATAACATATTTCTAGATTTAGTGCTGCAATATATGTTTCAAGAAATAGATAGGTGTTGTAGGACCGTAGGATACAATATCTAACACAAGTTTGTATAAAGATTATTGAAGGGAAAAATAGAGAAAGAGAGAGAGAGAGAGATGGTAACTTCTAGAGAGAGAAAAGAAGATGTATTAGATTAGAGAGAGAAAGAAGGAAATACACATAGAAGAAACCCTAGAAGCAACACCTCCAAATGGGAGCATTTGGAGGTATTTATAGGAAGATAAGAAGATGGGCCGGGCTTGGGCTTATGTAATGAACTAGACCTAAACTAATACAATATTAGTTTAAACCAAGCCCGTTTACCCTTAACTAAACTACAAGACTATTACATTATTATTACAAGACTCAATGACTTAATAAATGATCGTCACTTCTATTTCTAACAATCTCCCCCTAAGGGGTAATCATTGAGATCTCTCTTTGATTCCATTGATGATCAACACTTCTATTGCTAACAATCTCCCCCTAAGGGGTGATCATTGAGATCTCTCTTTGTGATCTTGATCTTTGAACTTTGAAGCTTGTTGTCTTGAACTTTGAGTCTTTGTAGAATAGTCTTAAGTCTTTTTTCCTTCATGCTTTGTGATCTTTGATAATTGACTTTTCATCGTTCATTGTTCTTTTGTTGTTGTGGTGAAGTCATCTGCCTTTCGTCACTTCTTTGTCTTTGGTGGTTGTCCGCCATTCCAACATGCTCATACGTCTTTAGTCTTTGTGATACATGCATTTGTTTTTCCGTTCTTTCACTTTGATCTTTGTCACTTTACTTTGTAGATTCTTCTTTTTGGCAAAGAATCTTTCTTTGACTATTGCTATCCTTTGATCTTTGTGAGAAATTTTCTTTGACTTTGTAATGCATGTATGAGCATGTGGAATCTTTCGCCATGGAGATGATGTATAGCTGCAGGTAAACAGTTAGCAATAAACAACCGGTACTTACAGATACGGAATTAGAGATCGTCAACAGCATAGTGTGAAGAATCCTTCTAACCCTTACCATGGCCGTTCCCATGTCAGATACTCCCGAAAGAGCTTACGAGACCTACTAAGTAGCTCAATGACTGGGTGAGTCACTGGGGATCACTCCACGACTGTAGACCGTTTGAAACCACTGCGAACACTAAGCGTAACCCATAAAGAATTACCGAAGTGACCTGCTGTCAGGGCTGTTTGATGTTGACCCTGGCAGGAATTTCCGTTCAATCATTGAGAAATACATTTGTAAATTCTCTCATAAACGTTCTCGGCAGATTGCTAAGATCTGCGAAGGACTCGATAATTTACAGCCAGTGTCCATTGATGTAGAACACCAGTTGTAGAAATACTAAGTGTTCCTAAGAGATCTTTGATGTATCTCATGGCTCTAGACTCGATAAGTGCACATTAGGTTTCCTATGCGGAGATTAGGGAGAGGTCTCCTGCTTCAACATCAACTATCTCTAAGAGACAAGTCGATAGATTACACTGGTTCCCCGTGAGAATGAAACAAGCTCTTTTAAGAGAACTTGAGTGGTTAAGAAGGTTTAGTGCAGTGCGTCACTGGGTCCATGACGTCTTTATCTTCAATACCAGTGTCACCTTAGTAACAACCAGTAGCATATGAGTTGAACCCGGTGTCTGCCCTAAGGTTGAACATATGGAGGGCTATTTCTTTTCACCCTTTTTCATAACTTTTCTTTTTAATTCTTCAACCCCTTCTTTCTCCTTTCTCATTTTCTCCTTTTTTTCAATCATACCTAAGGACTTCTAATTCTAATCTATTGGAATTGTCCTTGGGTAGATCCCTCCGGCTCTGGCGGATCATAGGATGGTTTTTCCTAACCTCGGTCACCTTATATCTTCATGACTATCCTATTGTTGCCATAAAACCATTCATTTGAAAATCTTTCAAAGTGTTTATGATTATGAAACATATTTGTTAACACTATGAGAGTTTTGGTTTCTTATGAAGGACTCCCCCTTCACATGTGCTCATGGATTTTTAAGAAATTTGCACATGCGTGAGGAGTTTGCACTTTTTGAATTGATCCACTTTCAGTGATCATGACCGATTCGAGACACGCTTACATCACTAGTTAGACTAGTTTGAAATTATTACCCGTCCTGGTCAAGTCCAAAGAAAGTCTCTCGATACGGTACATTCTACTCAGACGAGTCCTATTCGAGACACGCTTACATCACTAGTTAGACTAGCTTGAAATTATTACCCGTCCAGGACAAGTCTTTTTGATTAATGACATTTAAGCTTCGTCAATTCATTGGTTATATCTGAGTCGAGCTCTTCTGAGAATCAGTCACAAACTTTGAACATCTTTGATCACATTTTAATCATGTCTTCTCCCCCTCAAAAATAGAATATCATGATATTTTTTATATCAACTGATTAAGAACAAACTTTTTGGATAGAAAGACAGATTCGATTTTGCATGAAATCGGAACATTTTTGTTTTTATGAAATACTCCCCCTCAAAACTCGCATATGATTTTGAGAATGTTAAACTTTTTAAAGTTTAGAGGGAAGGAGTCTTCTCGAAGCAAAATTATGAAAGAGAAAGAAGTTTCAGATTTGTTGAATTTTGCATCAAGGTTTTTTGAAAAAACAAAGACTTCTCTTTGTTTGAATATGAATGTCGCACAGAGGCGTACAACAGTGTCCATTTTTAGGATAAGTGCACTTTGTTGATGAAAATCATTTTTGCGTAGCACTTTCCTTTCTTTAAAAACTTGAGTTGTGCACTGTAAGGTGTACACAAGTCATTTTGATGATAAGCACCGATTTTGATAGATTTCGAAAGTCTATTTGAAAAATCTTGAAAATGTGGTGCTCATGATGTAAGAGAATTTTTGTTTTTATGATAAGTGCTCGAAAGATATTTGAAACCTTCATTTTTGATTAAGCACTTTCCTTTCTTTGAAGAATGAGTCCTTAGCTGAAATGCTAAGAAGTCATTATTTTGGTCCGGGTTTCGTACTGAAGTATACGAAATCCATAGTAAAGAAACTTTTGAGAAACGACATGTTTTAGAAAAACATTTTAAAGAACTCCCGTTCAAGCATCTGTACATGTCCGTATCATTGTTGAATGACATTTCTAGAAACGTACAGAATATTGATTTATACGAGAGACATGTTGTGAGAAGAATATTTTTGGATTTTTTGATTTTATATTGTTTTTGTATTTTCTTGAAATTTTATATTTTTGTGTTTTGTTTTTGTTGGTTTTTCAAATTTTGTATTTTGTTTTTTCCAAGGTTGTCAGGATCGCGATCCTGATCGTAGGATCGCACGATCCTACGATCCCACACTCAAAAAACGATCAGGATCTTAATGGGATCTTAAATCAGGTAGGATCGTTCAGGATCGTAGGATCGGATCGTAGGATCGTAGGATCGTTTACGATCCGATCCTGTTACTAACCCATTTTTTTTTACTTTTTTTTTCCTATGTGAAGCATTTAAGCCCATGTTTGATTCAAAAAGTCCGATTACAATCACCAATTCATTGTTTTTCACATCTGACCATTCGGTTTAAAGTGGCAGATGCTAATTATAGAAAATTAGCGTTAGCATTGACTAAATTAAGTTCGAAATTATTACGATAATGACTAACAATATTTTCCAACAACTACATGCTACTTTTAGCGTTAGCATTGACTAAATTAAGTCTTGCGTATGTACATTTCAAATAGTATAAACTAAAACTAGTTTGTTTATTGTTCACCACGAAGCAAACTTTAAAGTATGGGCTTTCTTTTTATTTTTTAACGTTATATAGCTTACAAATTGATAAAGTATAGACTTATACCGAGATAATCATGACAGACAAATGTAATAATCTATATACGCATGGCCAAGCACATAATGTCATAAGACAATAAATCTTGAAATAAAAATTATCTAAAAGAAAAAAACACTACAAGTATATGCCATTTACAGTGATGTGTGAACATTTTGAGAAGTATCCATTAAAAAAAAAAAAAAAAAAAAAAAAAAAAAAATCTTAATTGAAATATACCAAAAATCTCAGTTTCTTCTTTGATAATTGCTAGTTTGCACCATCGCTAGTTTATAAACTTTCATTATGACCATGTCTGTATTTCCTTTGTATCGAACATTATTATTTAATGATTCAAACATGAGTGGTGCACATATGTAGTATCTCTTTTATATCCAAATTGTTCATTTAGCGATTGAAAAATGAAGTAACTTTGTGCAAGTATATATTGCAATATATCTAATATATGTTTTACTAATACGGTATTTGAACAAGGAACTTATTGTTTTAGCATCTATTTATATTCGGTTATCATATAAAATATTATATAAAAATATATATAAGTATAGAACTACAACTCCTATGCAAAAATATATACATTTTCATAGGATCTTACGATCCCGATCCGATCCTACGATCCCGATCTTGCAAATCCGAAAACGATCCTAGGTAGGATCCCGATCCTGACAACCTTGGTTTTTTCAAAAATATTTACAGCGAAGCGATTTTGAAAACATTTTTCAAGAAGATTCGAGAAGACGTTCTAGCTCCTCAGGAGTTAGGCTTCGCATGCCAATTCGTCGAACTAAATAGTCAAACCGTTCTTTTGGAAGGGCTTTAGTAAATAGATCGGCGAGTTGATAATCAGTCTTAACGAAAAATAATTCAACAGTACCTGATGAGTGCTCAAACACTCATCATTTTTTATCAAATCTGAACTGCAAAACATACAAAAACACTCAGTAACGCATCAAAATACTGAAAATATTTTAAAATTGTGTTTTATATGTTTTAAATGCAAAAAGAGTAAAAACAGATGAAAAACGAACAAAATTTGCATAATTGTCAGTTTCAGTCCCTCAACTTTCAAAAAACTGATTAAATCAGTCCCTGAGCATATATTTTTAGTTGAAAAGTCAATAATAGTCCTTTGAGTTCAAAAGTTATCAAAAATAGTCCCTGGGTGTAAATTTTTAGAAATTGTCAAATATGGTTTTTTGGTTACTCACCGAGGCAAAAGTGGACAAATACCGAGCACGAGATTAGAAAGAGCGCAAAATTTTGGGATCAATAGTAATTTTATTTGAAGCCTCGAAGCAAAAGACATATAAATAAAGACAATTGAAGACAATTAAATGAAGCAAATTAAAGGCAATTAAATGAAGACAGTTAATGACAATTAAATATTTGAAATTTTAATTTGTCATTCTCACGTGCAGTTGCTACTACATTTCAAGCCCATGCACATGATCAAACAGCCCAACGTGGCACATGAAGTGAAGACCAGGCCCAGTTCACACAAAAGCCCAGCTGCATCTTGTTTTGCAAATGTCTTTTTATTGTTTTCGGATCCGTTGTTACGTCTACACATTTTGTACGAATATGTTAACTATCATTTAGTAAAACTGTTTTATTGTCAAACTTATTTTATCCATTAAGCATTTTTTTATCTTTAAACTAAAACTTTTATTAATCATATGTATTTTTTTCACTACATATCTCTAGCTAAAGAATTTTATTTTATTATTTGTTCTGTTTTTGTTAAATCTAAAAAAATTATTGATAAGTAGTAGAAATTGAAGGATATTTAGTGATTGCATGTTTGGGTACTCATGAAGTTTAAAGATTCGGGTTTGGAACTTTTGGAATCGGCCTAATCTCGTCATCTTCACATATTTAATTTCATTTGGTTATCTTTAATCCTTATCTCTTTATTTATTTATGTTTATGTTTATTGTCATGTTTAGTTTAATTATTATTATTGTTGCTTGTAGTGTAGTTTTTATTATGTGCGAGTAGTTTATATTTGTTAGTTTAGAAATATGCTTAATATTGTTGGATTATTTGGTAGTGTTAGCTTAGTAGTCATGAGTAGTGAGTAGATTTTTTATATACTTGTTGAGTAGATTATTCCGTGAATTAATTGTGGTTTCGTAAAAGTTAAAAAATTTATTGGTTAGTAATTTTAAGTTACTTAGATTGAAATTTTGTATGTTTGAGCGAGCAAAAGCCGTGAAAATAATTGGATTTTAATTTAGATACTGACATCTCTTTGCGAAAGATTGTTTTCAAAATAAACAACGTTGTGAGAAAATATTTATTCGTAAGAGATATTAATTCATCAATAAAGGACTTAATTGAAATAATAAACCACACTTAAGGATCTTGATAATTTGCTTAACAAGTATATCTTTTTATCATATATTTCTTATTTGTTTGCTTAGTATAATCTAGTTTATTATTGTTAGTTGTTATCTTTTATCGTTAACTTTAGATTATTTACTTGGTACTAGCGTTATTATTATCTTTGCTTTAATCATTTAGTTTTAGGCCCGTTTTAAGTTTAGATTGCGTTTTATGTTATTTAGCTTAACGTTATTTTTTTTACATGCTTTATTTATTGTTTTCTAGTATAAATTCACAATTTCACATAACCCCTTTTCCATTCAAATTCACCCGATCACAAATCCGTTTTAAATACATTTGCACGCCTCGCTGGGACATAACGACCCGGGGAAACCCTATTCTTCACCGGTTATCTTGCACTTTCTTCCAGGCACGCCTATTGACTGGTTGGTTTGGGAGGAGTCAAATTTTGGCGCCGCTGCCGGGGAGGTTGTGCACGTATTCTAAACGGTTTTGCAGATTAGTGAATCTGGATATACACTCATTGTACATTTATCCATCCTTTGTTCATATTTTCTTATTTTCAAAACAAAACCGTTCCCGAAAATATTTTAAACTCAGTTTTCAACGAACACAAAAAAAAACACAAAAACATTTTCTTTATCATTTTTAAAAAATGTTTATCCAAAAATCCAAAAACATTCTCCTTTACCCTCTCACATCTTTGATTCTTCATCCCTACCCTTCTATACACATTTGATTCTTTCTATGTCTCATCCACACCTTCTTGTTTGCCATTGGTGTGGTAATCCTTATAATGGTGGCAATTGCCCAGTTGTGGCATGGTAGAGTCAGGAAACGGGTCTGTCTATAACCAGAATCCCTATTCCTACCATGACACGACTGATTCATTCCATCAGTTACCACACCATAAGACTCAGCAGTTTTACTGTTGTGAGTACTGTGGTGGTTCACACTACAGTTCTGATTGTCAATCTGGAAACACGCTTGTCTATGAGCAGTTTCCTGATAACGATTATGACTTTAGCACATACGACTCACAGCCACATCAGTTTTACTGTTGTGAGTACTGTGGAGGTCCACACTTCAGCTCAGATTGTCAAACAGGGAATCCATATCCTTGTGACAATTTTGACACACCTTATTACGACCAACCTCCACAGTACGATATGAATCAAGCACTTCTTCCAGAAATACAAAATATGATGAAAATCGTTGATGAACTTAAGGGTTTAGTTAAAGACTTTGCCCAAAGACATACTCATCAAAAATCCATGGAAGAATTGCTAGCTGAAGAGCAGGCTGCTAGAATAAATTCCCAAGATGCCTATGAAAAATCTGTGAGGGAATTCATTGCAAAAGAAAAAGCAGCCAAATCTAGCTCTTTGTTCCGTTTTATTCCTGATGACAGTGATGATGAAGATACACTTGATATTCTTCAATTTTATAAAACTTCATCAAGTTCATCAGCTGATATCCCTGCAGTTGAGATTCCATCTCAAACAACTGCTATCACACCCGAGGTTCCCACTCACTCTCTGAGCATGGGGGACGAGCATCTTGACACTGTTCCTGAAAGGGAATCGGATGAATTCATAAAGTCTAGTGTTGAGATCCTTGTCCCAATCCCGAGAGAGTCACAGGGAACTCTTGAGCATATGTGTGATATTCCTTCCCCTCTTGAGTGTTCAAACGATCATTTTGAGACTTTCTCAGATTTTAATGATGATTGTACATCTCATGGAGACTTTGAGTATATTGAGGCATCACTCCCTCAGTCTGATGTTGATCCTCTTCTTGAGGAGTTCGCTGATGAACTTACTCACATCAATCCACTTTCATTGGAAAGTGATGATGGTCTCCTCGACTTTGAAGCCGATCTTGGAGAAATTGAAAGTCTCCTGCATCATGATCCACCACTCACTTCTGATCCCGACAGTACAATAGAGAATGTTAATATCTTTGTTCCCAAAACATTCAATACTACTCTCACCAATCCTCTATTTGAATTCGAATCTGAATTCACTTTGATTTCTGATTTTCTGATAATCCAATCTTTGGTATTCGGAATGAGGATTGTGATGAGTCTATTCCGGAACATGAATTCACAGATTCACATCTTGTGAATAATTCTCTTCATGAGGAGTTCTCCGGTGAACTCACTCATCATATCATGACTCCTCCGGAGTTTGATATCCCGGGGGGAGATGCACTCAATCATGAGAATTTGCAAATTCCCACCCACCCTCCCGGGATATTTTTGAGCTTAACCTTTGAAATCCAAATTCAGGCTAATGAGCCTGATCTCGAGGAAGAAAATCAAATCATGATTTTCATCATGGTTTTCTTCCTTTTCTTCACCTATAAGGTGACTTCTCTTGTTCTTCACTCCTTCGGGAATGAAGATACCATATTTGATCCTGGCATTTTCATGTATCATTATCTTGAGCCGGATACTTATCTCATCAGTGTGGAACTTTCACGTGCTTCAAATGTTTGTCCAAACATCTTGAATGAAAGTCCGATGGAGATTCCTTCTTCCACATCATGCTTCCCCAAGGACAAATGAATTCGGGGTCGAGTCAAGCTAGCGACTCGGTAAACAAAAACAGTAGCATGTTTATAGGGTTTTCACCCTATGTGTGGGGGAGTCACCATGCTATGGTTAATTATGAAGTGAAAAAACAAAATGGTGTTTTCCACATTTAGCTTGTAATGTTGCCCTTTTACGTTCAAAATGTCGGCATAATAGACGGGACTTTGAATATTGAGGACAATATTCATTCTAAGTGTGTGTGTGTGGGGGGGGGGAGGGTATTTCGCTATTCTAGCGAATTTAATCACATTTTACTATCTTATACCCCCGTTTTTAGCCAAAATTTCAAAATTTTTTCACTGGTGCTTCAAAATTTTTGTGGTAATCAGTCCGCCAGGTCTAACCGACAAAGGGATTGGCTAATCCAGGAGCAAATGGCTCTTGGTAAAGATACATCAAATCCGTTTATGGCTTGCAATTTGCCCAAAATTGTATGGTTCCTCAACTCCCCGTATCCTCAAAAGCAAATGAGTTGGCTAGCCCGCAAGATTATGGCTTGTGGTAAAGGCAGTGCAAAATCCATAATTGGTAATCAGCTCACCAAGATGTTGACTATTCCATCAAGAGTTGGCTAGTCCAGAAGCAAACGGATTTTGGTAAAAACTAATCAAATCCGTTGACAGCTGGTGGTTTGCTCAAAATCACACGGTTATCAGGTGTACCACAGTTCTCACACCTGGCTACTCCAGAAGTAATGGCTTTTGGTAAAGACAAATCAAACCGTTCTTTTGGAAGGGCTTTAGTAAATAGATCGGCGAGTTGATAATCAGTCTTAACGAAAAATAATTCAACAGTACCTGATGAGTGCTCAAACACTCATCATTTTTTGTCAAATCTGAACTGCAAAACATACAAAAACACTCAGTAATGCATCAAAATACTGAAAATATTTCAAAATTGTGTTTTATATGTTTTAGATGCAAAAAGAGTAAAAACAGATGAAAAATGAACAAAATTTGCATAATTGTCAGTTTCAGTCCCTCAACTTTCAAAAAACTGATAAAATCAGTCCCTGAGCATATATTTTTAGTTGAAAAGTCAATAATAGTCCTTTGAGTTCAAAAGTTATCAAAAATAGTCCCTGGGTGTAAATTTTTGGAAATTGTCAAATATGGTTTTTTGGTTACTCACCGAGGCAAAAGTGGACAAATACCGAGCACGAGATTAGAAAGAGCGCAAAATTTTGGGATCAACAGTAATTTTATTTGAAGCCTCGAAGCAAAAGACATATAAATAAATAAAGACAATTGAAGACAATTAAATGAAGCAAATTAAAGGCAATTAAATGAAGACAGTTAATGACAATTAAATATTTAAAATTTTAATTTGTCATTCTCACGTGAAGTTGCTACTACATTTCAAGCCCATGCACATGATCAAACAGCCCAACGTGGCACATGAAGTGAAGACCAGGCCCAGTTCACACAAAAGCCCAGCTGCATCTTGCTTGTACTATGCGTGAAGCTAACGCATATAAAGAAAAGGATATCTGAGATTTTTGCATATGTTTTTTTTTATCTTTAGGTATTATTAGATCAGTTTAAATTTATTAAAATTAGTTTAAGTTTGTATTAATCTTTCATATTTTAAGGTATTAATCTTTATCTATTTTCTTACATCTCTTATTAATTTCAAGTTTTTATTGTCAAGTTTTAGTTAATGATGTTTTACCTTTTTAATCATTCTTTTTAATCCTTTATTCTAGTAATCATTTGTTGCTGTTCTATTTTGGATAAAACTTTGTATGGATGACATTTTCATAAATGTTGTGTCTACAGATGCCAACCGACTTCACCATAACCAAACCAATCATTTTCTTTAAATTTGTATCTTTTAGTTTTAAAAGTATTATGATAATGGTTAGAGCATTAAAGTTTTGCAAATGTCTTTTTATTGTTTTCGGATCCGTTGTTACGTCTTCACATTTTGTACGAATATGTTAACTATCATTTAGTAAAACTGTTTTATTGTCAAACTTATTTTATCCATTAAGCATTTTTTTATCTTTAAACTAAAACTTTTATTAATCATATGTACTTTTTTCACTACATATCTCTAGCTAAAGAATTTTATTTTATTATTTGTTCTGTTTTTGTTAAATCTAAAAAAATTATTGATAAGTAGTAGAAATTGAAGGATATTTAGTGATTGCATGTTTGGGGTACTCATGAAGTTTAAAGATTCGGGTTTGGAACTTTTGGAATCGGCCTAATCTCGTCATCTTCACATATGTAATTTCATTTGGTTATCTTTAATCCGTATCTCTTTATTTATTTATGTTTATGTTTATTGTCATGTTTAGTTTAATTATTATTATTGTTGCTTGTAGTGTAGTTTTTATTATGTGCGAGTAGTTTATATTTGTTAGTTTAGAAATATGCTTAATATTGTTGGATTATTTGGTAGTGTTAGCTTAGTAGTCATGAGTAGTGAGTAGATTTTTTATATACTTGTTGAGTAGATTATTCCGTGAATTAATTTTGGTTTCGTAAAAGTTAAAAGATTTATTGGTTAGTAATTTTAAGTTACTTAGATTGAAATTTTGGTTGTTTGAGCGGGCAAAAGCCGTGAAAATAATTGGGTTTTAATTTAGATACTGACATCTCTTTGCGAAAGATTGTTTTCAAAATAAACCAACGTTGTGAGAAAATATTTATTCGTAAGAGATATTAATTCATCAATAAAGGACTTAATTGAAATAATAAACCACACTTAAGGATCTTGATAATTTGCTTAACAAGTATATCTTTTTTATCATATATTTCTTATTTGCTTGCTTAGTATAATCTAGTTTATTATTGTTAGTTGTTATCTTTTATCGTTAACTTTAGATTATTTACTTGGTACTAGCGTTATTATTATCTTTGCTTTAATCATTTAGTTTTAGGCCCGTTTTAAGTTTAGATTGCGTTTTATGTTATTTAGCTTAACGTTATTTTTTTTACATGCTTTATTTATTGTTTTCTAGTATAAATTCACTATTTCACATAACCCCTTTTCCATTCAAATTCACCCGATCACAAATCCGTTTTAAATACATTTGCATGCCTCGCTGGGACATAACGACCCGGGGAAACCCTATTCTTCACCGGTTATCTTGCACTTTCTTCTATGCACGCCTATTGACCGCACCCGGTTGACTGGTTGGTTTGGGAGGAGTCAGTACCCTCTTCCACGTGTTTTTAAAAATCCGATTTTCACCCAAAAAATGATCTAAAACAACCTAAAATTATCCCTAGGCTCTTGATACCAATTATAGGACCGTAGGATACAATATCTAACACAAGTTTGTATAACGATTATTGAAGAGAAAAGTAGAGAAAGAGAGAGAGAGAGAGATGGTAACTTCTAGAGAGAGAAAGGAAGATGTATTAGATTAGAGAGAGAAAGAAGGAAATACACATAGAAGAAACCCTAGAAGCAACACCTCCAAATGGGAGCATTCGGAGGTATTTATAGGAAGATAAGAAGATGGGCCGGGCTTGGGCTTATGTAATGAACTAGACCTAAACTAATACAATATTAGTTTAAACCAAGCCCGTTTACCCTTAACTAAACTACAAGGCTATTACATTATTATTACAAGACTCAATGACTTAATAAATGATCGTCAATTCTATTTCTAACAATCTCCCACTAAGAGGCGATCATTGAGATCTCTCTTTGATTCCATTGATGATCAACACTTCTATTGCTAACAGGTGCATATAGGTATTTTAATATAATGAAATTTATAACAAACCAAGTGCATAAATTTTATATATAAACTTCGATATCGATTGAAATACAATTAAAATACAAATTTCTAAAAACATAAATATATGAATATAATCGATCTATACATGTGAGCACTAATAATATTCAACAAAAATGGACATATGCGTATGAGTAGCCGTCAACATTTTTTCAAAAGTCGAACATATATGCACACTTGTAGCCGCGAACATTCTTGTAATTACATCTGATACAAAGAGAAATACAAAAATTAGCAACAATAATTTTATTAAAAATTATGCATGTTCATAATTACATGTATGTTTTACGAAACATACTTGTTTGGCAAACATGAAGTCTTTAAAAAAAACAATAATTACACTTACTAAATAAAAAAAACATGCATGTTTTAAGCAATCAGTTTTTAAAACATACATGTTTTAAAATGTTTTGAATATATATGCATCCATTTATCATTGAATCTATATTAACGTTCATCACTTTTATTAATTTTGTAGAAGCCAAAAAACACATATGCACCATTATACAATCAATACTATGTATAAAATGTAAATTTATATTACGTGGTTATGTGTCATTATAAAACAACGAACCCAATAACAAGCCAAAACATACATGAGAACATAAACCTTATTTTATAGCCAATATTAAATCAAAGAACCCATGCACAAATTAGTTACGCCACATATTTGATCCAACCGAAAGAAGACATCGTATTCCATTATAACGATATACGATAACAAGATTAAAGAACACAAATTAATCAATTTCTTTTACATAACCAATTAAATATTTTTTTTCATTGATTTGTTAGCATTAACTAAATAGCAAAGCCAAAACAAAAATTTATTAAACAAAAATCATTTAGGAAGGAGCAGACAAAAAGCGTATTTGATCCAACCATCCCATGTGGCCACCTCTAATTTCTATATCAATCCAACTAAATATCAGCCAATCTATATTCTATAATAAGAACCACATCATCCAATACATCTAAAAAACATTAATGATACACCAAAAGCATACCGATTCATAACAATTTCATATCGATTTCAGTGGTGGCGGTTGGGATTAGAATACACAGAAGTATTTGACAAACTCGTAACCTTGATACTCGTTATTTTTAATAAAAAAATGTGCATATCGCCGCATCTTGTTAGTTTTCATTTGTAATGGCCAAGAAAAAAACATGAGTGGGTCGTTGGTACATGGGAGGAGGAGGCAGATCTACAGATCTGTGGTTGTTTGGTTGTGTGAAAGAGAAGGTAGGTGGTTAGGGTTTTAAATGATAAAGATGCCCTAAAATATTCGATCTAATTAATAATAATAATAAAAAAAAAAAAAAAAAAAAAAAGTGACGGGTATATTTTGTATTGAGGTTAATGTGTTTTTTGAATTGTCCATAGTACCCTTTTAACTTTTCAGAGAATGCCTAAAGTTTTCAGTTATTTACATTAATGGCACACTTAATTATAGCCATTGATCAAATAATCTAACAGTTTAAAGGTGGTTATCGCAGTTCTTGTTGATAAAAGTGGTTCTCGTAAGAAAGTTACACTATGCGCGCGCGCACACACACACACACACATACATATATATATATATATATATATATATATATATATATATATATATATATATATATATATATATATATATAGGGGAAGGTTAATGTGAGAACTTTCTTAAAGTTGTAAAAATGAGAACTATTGTAAAATACCATTAAAACATTGATACATAACCATTTTAGCAAAGATGCACCAAAATATTATAATACAAGTTAACATTAAATCGACTAATAACCAATTCATACATGAGAAACGGATTACTGATACACAATTAAATTTTTGATACATATAAATTAAAATCTCAAAAAACTAATTTCTTATACATAAATTGATACACCTAATACAAAACAACCACTAAAAACTTGATATACAATACTAAACATTGATACACATTACACGTTGAATCAAAGTGTATCACTTAATTTACGTCAATTTTCATAAGAAAACCCATCAAATATTTAACAATTTTAGTTGTAATTAATTATGTTTTTATTTTCTTTTAAGTTGAGTGTCGTTTGTGAGATTTTGGTTGGTTCTCATTTTTAAAACTTTAAGAAAGTTCTCATTTGATCTCAATTATATATATATATATATATATATATATATATATATATATATATATATATATATATATATATATATATATATATTGTCACACCCCCAAAATACCTGAATGGCAGCGGAATGGAATACCTGGGGTGACTGTCATAGCACCGTAGTTACAGTTATATTGAACGACCTAAAGTGTCGTTTAGAAAATACAGCGTTTGATCATTAAAACATTCAGAGTTTACAAAGCTTAGGTCCCAAAAGAGTTTGCCAAAAATTGTCAAAATAAGTTCAACAAGATCAAACGTTTCATAAGTGCAGAAAATATGGTGAGACGCGTCGACTCCGCGACTCCATTAAGGTCCAAATGTATGCAACATGAGCTACCTTAATAACCTGAGAAATACATTGCGAAAAACGGTCAACACGAATGTTGGTGAATAATCATAGGTTTATAATTAAAATCTAGTGTACATATGCCATAAGTAAAGCCAAGAAATAGGATGTCCGGAAAATATATACATTGGCTCTTAAGCTCATGACCCCGAAGCTAGACGATACTTGGCCCCAATGAGTGTTTACCAGACACTCTAATAATAAAGACATGAAATGCATTCGTCCCATTTGGAGCAACCCAAACACGAATGGAGGCGTCACCCTCGATAGATCTATCCACTCACTCTCGCTTAGTACCAGAAATTAACGGTCCATGATAATAAAGGGGACTTTTCAAGACGTGGTAAATAAGACAACTTAAGCAATGTATGAAATTTTATACTTAGGCATGTACACAAAAACAAGTAATGCAATGTATTCTCCCCCGTGGGATTTGAAATCAAAATATAGAATTAAAACGGGGCTATGAAACTCACCTCGAAGTGATGGTACAAAGATGGTGCAATGAGGTAAAAGTAGTCGGGACAATGAGGCGCGAGTACTAGCCGCAACCTAAATGAATAATCATGATCTAACTTAGATCAAGCCGTAATGAAATGAATGCACATGCACATGATACCTATACCACTCGTAATTTGGAAATACTAGTTATCGTCATAGTAAAATAGTTTCCATACTTAGGAAAAATAGGTCCATTTATAGAAGTATATAACTTGTCGTATTATCTCGTATGAAAAAATGTTAGCGTTAAATTCCATGGATCGAAAACCTTGAAATAACGTCGTTAAGTCGTATAAATATTCTCTTGGGTCGTACGTATTCATTTGTTAGGAATATAGTCATTAGTAACGTTTCTAGAAAATATACCATTTAGTACGTACGTTATTATTTTTATTTGTGACCAAATATATATATATAGTTTTGGTGATCTTAAAACACGTATAACTTGCTCATTTTAGGTTCGTTTTCCTTGTTCTTTATGTCCACGGATTCGTTTTTGTATATAGTAATATATTTTTGATAACTCGGCTCCTCTAGGTTACGTTTAATACCCCTTTTTGCACGGCGAAATCTGCCAAACAGCGAGTAGTTTTTAATAAAATAGTTTTCGTCGTTAAATTTGCAAAAATCATATCTCCTTCGTTATAAGCTTGTTTTAGTCCATTCTTTCGCCTAAAGTTTCGTTTTTGAATGTATTTTCTAAATCTTTGGTCAAAACTTGGCCACCATCTACTGATTTTCCCACGAAATTAAAATAGGGACAGTAGGTAATCTTATTGTTTCAAAAACCATTTTCAAGTCTCCAAACTAGTTCCATCCTCCATCAAACCACTTTCAAACACCACAAAGCTAATCTAATCCTACCATACACCTTCTTAGGGTGTCATGGGTCCTTAAACATCATCAATCCACTAGGTCTAACAAGGGTTACTCATGTGTTCATTTCTAGGGCTCAAAGTTAAATATGTACAAAAATAGAGTGGTATAAGTTAATGCATATATGAGATCTTGTAAGAAAATTATATAAACATGGTAATAACTTGTAAAAATCATAAAAATGAGTTTGTTAACTTACTTGAAGATTTAGAGAGTTTGGATGATAAAAACCTACTAATCCTTGAGTTTCTATTTCAAAACTCCAACAAGGATGACTATATGATCAAGTTTATACCAAGATCTTGTAAAATTTGTTCTCCTTGCTCCTTGAACACCCTAGTTCGATTACACCTTAAGAGAAAATGAGTGAAAGAGTTTTGCTTGCCTTGTAAAAATGATTTGTGATTAAAATGGATGAAAAAGTTTCTTTTATTCTTGGAGACAATTGTTTGGTGGGCAATTAAGAAGGTTGGTGAAGTTTCAGTGTATTAGGACCTTGGAGGGGGGGGGGGGGTTGGCCGGTCCAAAAGGAGGGAAAAGGGGGAAATGGTCTAGGGTTTAATTAGGAAAAAGTTAGTATTATTATGTAGTTAAGTTAGTTTTAGGTTTAATCGGGTACCGGGTTTGTTAGAAATAAATTTTTATTGAAGTTATTCGGGACGTAATAAAGTCGTAAAAATTGTAAAAATATGTCGGGTACAAGTACGGAGAGTTTGGGTGATTATGGTTTAATTTTTGTGAAAACCGTCGTTATCAAGTTAAACGTATGATACGTAATAAATAAATTTCCAAAATACCGGGTAAATTAATATTATAGTTTTTATATTATAGAAGTGAGTATAAAAATATATTGGGATCATAGTCGGGAGTGTCGGACATGTTAGACACATTTATAGTTCGCGTATTAGTGTTTATTTAAAATAAACGTACGTAAATCGTTAATTGTACCAAAAGTATAAATTTAATTATCCTACGAGTGGAATAGAATGCAAGTGCCCTAATGATGATATGCAGACTATTTCTAGTCCGTATGAAATGTCCCTGATAATAATGCATGAATTCGCTCCTGAACCAATACGGTTACGCGAATTTGAACACTCGTAAACTAAATTTACGATGACATGAATAATGCACGTGAATAGTGACTTTCTTCCGAAAATGAATAGTGTCAAGTGAATAGTAACATTTATGAACGCTTCTCAGAATGTCAAATTGACCTCGAAAACGATGAATAGTGATCGATGAATAGTAAATGATGAATAGTAACTTGTGAATAGTAAATTGTCGAGGTTTGGAAAATGACCGGAAATTACGAGTTGTGACAGTCTCCCCTTCTAACGGGAACTTCGTCCCGAAGTTCAGTTTTGGTTGGTCTCTGAAGTATATTTGGTCAAAAGACGTGGATACTTGAGTTGCATTTGGTCTTCCCGTTCCCAAGTAAATTCGGGATCTCTTCAAGAATTCCAGCGAACTTTCACGATAGGAATTCGACTTTGCTTCAACCGTTCGACCTCACGGTCCATGATTTCTATTGGTTATTACCAAGTCTACGTTTGTCTCAGGGTTGGATTCCCCTCCAAATGGGATTATGATTGACTAATCTGAAAGTCATTTCCTGGATTCAAATAGGTGAAACATAGTTGTGTAATCCGGCTGTTCTTTGACAAGGCTCAAGTCTGAAGGCTACTAGGCCTACTCTGTCTGAATTATTACATGGTCCAGTGTATATCGGTTTTAACTTTCCAAATCTTTCCGAATAATATCATGCCCTTCCTAGGCAGAACTTTCAACGTGATCTAGCTACCAACTTGAAGTTTTAATGGTTTACAACTTATAGAATTTGTAATTGATTCTCGACTTGTAGGAAATTTCTGGTTATTTCATGAATGCCTATTGGAATAGTGAGTTTGGCTTTTTCCGAGTTTGGTTCGTCAATAGATGATCAGTGCTTCTTCAGCGTTATAATGTAATATGGGTAATATATGTTGCTGAACTATGTCAGAACTCAAATCTTATACGTCAGTTGGTCGATTCTAAAATGAATCTGAAATGGTCCAATATACTTAAAGGTTCAATCTCTCGTGTTACCAAAATCGTATCATGCCTCTCCAAGGCAAAGCTTTCAACTTAGCTCGTTCTTTCACGTGAATCTAGTTAGTTTGTTGTTCAAGGATACCCAATCCGTATGATGTGCGTCATGTACCAACATAACTCCTACCAGTTTCTCGTTGCTTGTAACCGGTTCTTGACTTGTGAAATTTCCTTTGTTGTTCCATGGTTTAATTCTAGACCAGTGAATTTAACTTTCCGATTTCGGTCTGTAAATGGGTAATTGGTACTTCGACCATAAAGTGCCTCAAATGGTGTAGTCTCTACGCTCGTGCGATAATTATCGTTGCAAACGAATCTGATTTATGGTAAATGGTTAGTCCAACCATTTCTAGAGTCAATCGCTCACTCTTTGAGCACAACTTTCCTATGTTTGAATCGTTCTCTCATTCTGACCATCGGTCTGAGGATAGTAGGCGGTGTTTACATCTAAATGGGGTTCCGAAGGAAATCTTAAAATGATTGCTAGAAGTCCAAGGTGATTCGATCACCTTTATCAGGAATAATTGAAACGGTACAATAAATCTTGTGACTAATTCCACAACGTTACGTCTTTCAAACACGGCGTTATACGAAGAAGATAGAATACGGTTAACAATATTTGATTCTTTGTGTTTTGGTCTAATGGATTGCTAAGACATGTGTCATTCTTTGCCTACTGTGCTTGGTCTCCATTACTGACGTTTGTAATCGTTCTATGGTGTTCCTCCTAATTTCCTTCATCACCTATTCCAATATTCCTTATTGTCAAGTCACAAAGCCCTAAATGCATAAGCGATATAGTATGGTGATTTGTTTTCAAATTTATCTCGCGATTTTCGAGTTTTTGGTCGAAATCTTTTTCTGAATAAACAAATTTAGAAAATGGAACAAATGGTATACTCAATATTAGCTTCATTGATGATTCAAAATTTAATAGTTATGAAATGTGACGCGGTTTTCAAACATGTTGTGAATAGAACTGTTTACCAAAGTTTGATGTTTAAACATTTCTCATTGTATAATGGTTCAAGTAAATACTGGCTAAAAAGGGTCGTATTTATTCAAAATAGGCAATTCAAAATTATTTTCCACAAGATATGTGATTTGTATGGACACAATTTTGAAATCAACTTCATTTAAAAGTAAAAATACTAACAAGGATAAAATAGTAGGATAGGAAATATTTGCGTAAATGCATAGGTGTTTAACATTCGGTTCCTGACATTGGATGGTGCCTATTGGTGGTTATCGGGCAGAACTACAAGCCTAGGTATTCAACCAACTTAAGTCTTGAGATGGTTTATCGTTGAAATTGCCATCCTGCTGGCAATATGAGGGTTTCAATTGGTACCATGTCGATGAATTACCGTATTGTCTTCACATGTAGCTGGGGAGATATGCTTGGGCCTGATGCCTCTCTTGATGTATAGGTGAGGTTATCTAGAATTTCCTGAGAACATAATGCTTTAGGGGAATCTATATCGATATCCATAATTCGAATCAATCATTCTTGTCGTAAACTCACTGCAGGGAAGTTTGCGTATGGATGAGACCATGTTAACTCAAACACTTTACAGTATCGGTTAGGAGGCTTGGTTTATTCCCATGGTGTTGCTTAGCGTACCTTCACAATGTGTTTGATCCTGTAGATCAGTCTAACTAGTACCTTTGAATAATAAATTGGACAACTAGGTCAGAGATGGTGGGTCGGATGGTCCAGTGGCATCTTAGAACTGTTATTGAGCTATAAATTGCCTTGGTGTATACTTCTATTCTAGGTTAGTAGTTTTCGTAACCCTTTTATTGTTTTTCTTGTATCGAGGAATCCTCCTAGTTCTTAATATGGGAAGTCTCTCCTAAAGAAGTCAATGGAAAATCCAACTTAATGACTAAGTGTGTGACAGGTGGGGTAAGTATCCAGGGAGAATTTGTCAGAAAGAAATATTTATAAAAGAGTTTATTTGTTTAAAACGCTTTTGGATGAAGATTGTTATTAACAATACTTTATAAAGTAACTATTCCCTTCATGGCATAATCCTTCCTGAAGTATACATAGGTGATCAGGCTATGTATAGTTGAGGACTAATGATGCGATGCTTGATTTAGTCAAAATAATATTATTTTCCTCAAAAGCTTTAGATGGTGTTCAACGCGTTGTTATTAAAAATGGTATACTAATTATTTCCTTCCAAAGTAATATAAAAATTGTTTCGCGTAATAATAGTAAATATTTGGCGTCATATTGGATAATCAGTTTATAGTACGGTAACAAAACGACTTATTTTAGAAATTCGGTAAAAACAATTTCCCCATAAGGTAGTAAAATAGTTTGAAATAAAACTCGTTGAATGGTTTGTTGGATACATGGGTAAATACTATGGATTGGTAATAATCTAATAATTCGTCAAATACGAAATCGGCTTAATCTCTAATAAGGCAATGGTATAATATTGCTAAACGATTGAAAATTGCGCCATTGCAATAGAAAATGGAATAAACAAGGCTACGGTTATCACAGAGGTAGCAAAAGATAGTCATTACATTATATAGGAAAGTGCTTAATACTACTAGGTTATACCAACGTACTTATGGAAAGTACCAAAAGAAAGTACAACCCTAGAGGGCTCAAACTATGGTTTTACAACATGAAATGCCTCCTCCAGTTCCGGTCTCTCAACACCGGGCATTTACTCCTGAAGTGTCCCACTACTCCACATTCACGGCAGATTACCGTGAGTTCCTGATGCTTTGCGAGGGTGGGAGCCTTGCAGTCCTTGGCTTCATGTCTGACCTTTTGGCAGTTCTTACATCGAGAGGGGCAAGATCCTTTGTGATGAAACTGACACTTGTTGCACTCAGGTAATTTACCAATATACTTTTTCTTTTGGCTTGACCCAGCAGCACGGGTCTCCACCACTTGTTGTATCTTAAGTGGTTGTTGAGAAGCATTAGCATCCAGATTACCGACCCATTTTCTCTTGTTGTTACTATTGTTTCCTGATGTCTTGTCGCGAATTATGCGTTCCTTTGCTTCGATTGCCATCTGGATAGCTTCAGACATGGCATTGGGTTCCCATGCGATGACCAACATACGAATTTCAGGAGAAAGTCCTCTGACGTACCTTTCAAGCCTCTTAATTTCCGGTTCACCAATTGCAGGGTCTAGTCGAGCTAATTCATAAAAATGAGCAGTATACTTGACAACATCATCTCCTACCATGGTAAGGTTTAGTGCTTCCTGTTCTATTGCCCGTAATTCACTTCTTACACAAAAGGCTATACCCATCATCTTTCTTAGTTCCTCCCAAGAGCGTGAGTAAGCATCATCAACTCCTACTATCTTAACATGGGTGGTCCACCATTCCTGGGCAAGATCCTGAAAAGTGCATGTGGCGAACTTAACCTTGTCTTCCTTACGACAGTCGCCACATCGAAATATCGTTTCTATTTCTTCGAACCATTTGAGAAATTTCTTTGTGTCTCTAATTCCGCTAAAGGAGGGGGGATTACAACCCATAAATTCCACGTGAGTAAGTTCCTTGGTGAGGGCGGTAGTTACGTTCCTGGCAATGAATTGTCCAACAGCGGTTTGCGTCATGCTTGGAGTTGTTTGCTTAAATCTATTTCCATCAAATCATAAGAGTCCATGAGAATCGATATGTAATAAGGATCATCCTATTCATAACACATGAATATAACACATGAAGGTTTCGGTCTATATGGACCAATATCATAGATAGCACAACCATTCCCTTATAGTAGAGTCAATACTTGGTGATTCCGTTTGTTCATCAATCAAAATACTACAAGTTTCTTCGAACTATGCCACACCTCTCGTGGCTAGGGTAATAGTAAAAGCTAGTAAGGATATAAGTCTAGTCTAAAGACTTCCTGTAGTCCTTCTAGGTGAAATCAGGTTTATGGTATCGTAAGGTCGAGATAGTCCTGAAGTGGTGTCTGTAGTTGTGCATCGATCAAGTTCTAGATAGCGTAGGTTCTAAACCATTCTTGAGGAACCTGCGGATGTTCCTGTTGAGTCCGTAATCTTGGTATTATCCACAAGGTGTTATCTAATTCGTGGCAAGTGGAAATGGAAAAGGGAAATGACAATAGTGGTATTCTAAAGGATGAGAATAACATTGATGACGATGAAATCCCAGTGATGAGTTAGGAGATAATGGTGATAATAGTGAATGGGATACTACCCTCTTTCGCGCTATCTCGCGACATCCAAGAGGTAAAGTTGAAGTACGCACTATGGGACGACCAATAGTGAAATAAGTAACCAACGGTGGTGGTAGTAAGCGTCCTACTAGTGAAGGAAAGAAAACATGCTATCTCCCTTGTAATAAGCATCCTAATAAGTCCATTAAAATTAAGTCTGAATACTCTACCAAACGGCATTCTATGTATAGGCTGAATGAGAACCTTGCTCTTATGACAATTCAATAGTGCTAATGGTGGTGTAAGTACAGCTGGTGGTATAATGGTAGTGGAAGATGACAAGGCATCTTAAATGTCGGAATCCGACGAAAGGATAACAGCGTGGGTATCTTAAGACATGTCACTTGTGAACCAGGTCAATATAATCATAAATATATATAAGTATGGGTATGAATAACTCGTACAGTGTGTGCGTAAAGCAACATGTATAGTGAATATGCACCTATGATGAAATGATGAGATGCTATGATGATGTGGTTATAGTCTAGGGTCCAAGATACATCCTAGTTCGCTATAACCTTAGCTCTGATGCCAATCTGTCACACCCCCAAAATACCTGAATGGCAGCGGAATGGAATACCTGGGGTGACTGTCATAGCACCATAGTTACAGTTATATTGAACGACCTAAAGTGTCGTTTAGAAAATACAGCGTTTGATCATTAAAACATTCAGAGTTTACAAAGCTTAGGTCCCAAAAGAGTTTGCCAAAAATTGTCAAAATAAGTTCAACAAGATCAAACGTTTCATAAGTGCAGAAAATATGGTGAGACGCGTCGACTCCGCGACTCCATGAAGGTCCAAATGTATGCAACATGAGCTACCTTAATAACCTGAGAAATACATTGCGAAAAACGGTCAACACGAATGTTGGTGAATAATCATAGGTTTATAATTAAAATCTAGTGTACATATGCCATAAGTAAAGCCAAGAAATAGGATGTCCGGAAAATATATACATTGGCTCTTAAGCTCATGACCCCGAAGCTAGACGATACTTGGCCCCAATGAGTGTTTACCAGACACTCTAATAATAAAGACATGAAATGCATTCGTCCCATTTGGAGCAACCCAAACACGAATGGAGGCGTCACCCTCGATAGATCTATCCACTCACTCTCGCTTAGTACCAGAAATTAACGGTCCATGATAATAAAGGGGACTTTTCAAGACGTGGTAAATAAGACAACTTAAGCAATGTATGAAATTTTATACTTAGGCATGTACACAAAAACAAGTAATGCAATGTATTCTCCCCCGTGGGATTTGAAATCAAAATATAGAATTAAAACGGGGCTATGAAACTCACCTCGAAGTGATGGTACAAAGATGGTGCAATGAGGTAAAAGTAGTCGGGACAATGAGGCGCGAGTACTAGCCGCAACCTAAATGAATAATCATGATCTAACTTAGATCAAGCCGTAATGAAATGAATGCACATGCACATGATACCTATACCACTCGTAATTTGGAAATACTAGTTATCGTCATAGTAAAATAGTTTCCATACTTAGGAAAAATAGGTCCATTTATAGAAGTATATAACTTGTCGTATTATCTCGTATGAAAAAATGTTAGCGTTAAATTCCTTGGATCGAAAACCTTGAAATAACGTCGTTAAGTCGTATAAATATTCTCTTGGGTCGTACGTATTCATTTGTTAGGAATATAGTCATTAGTAACGTTTCTAGAAAATATACCATTTAGTACGTACGTTATTATTTTTATTTGTGACCAAATATATATATATATAGTTTTGGTGATCTTAAAACGCGTATAACTTGCTCGTTTTAGGTTCGTTTTCCTTGTTCTTTATGTCCACGGATTCGTTTTTGTATATAGTAATATATTTTTGATAACTCGGCTCCTCTAGGTTACGTTTAATACCCCTTTTTGCACGGCGAAATCTGCCAAACAGCGAGTAGTTTTTAATAAAATAGTTTTCGTCGTTAAATTTGCAAAAATCATATCTCCTTCGTTATAAGCTTGTTTTAGTCCATTCTTTCGCCTAAAGTTTCGTTTTTGAATGTATTTTCTAAATCTTTGGTCAAAACTTGGCCACCATCTACTGATTTTCCCACGAAATTAAAATAGGGACAGTAGGTAATCTTATTGTTTCAAAAACCATTTTCAAGTCTCCAAACTAGTTCCATCCTCCATCAAACCACTTTCAAACACCACAAAGCTAATCTAATCCTACCATACACCTTCTTAGGGTGTCATGGGTCCTTAAACATCATCAATCCACTAGGTCTAACAAGGGTTACTCATGTGTTCATTTCTAGGGCTCAAAGTTAAATATGTACAAAAATAGAGTAGTATAAGTTAATGCATGTATGAGATCTTGTAAGAAAATTATATAAACATGGTAATAACTTGTAAAAATCATAAAAATGAGTTTGTTAACTTACTTGAAGGTTTAGAGAGTTTGGATGATAAAAACCTACTAATCCTTGAGTTTCTATTTCAAAACTCCAACAAAGATGACTATATGATCAAGTTTATACCAAGATCTTGTAAAATTTGTTCTCCTTGCTCCTTGAACACCCTAGTTCGATTACACCTTAA
Organism: Artemisia argyi; assembly: GCA_030686995.1. NCBI lineage: Eukaryota > Viridiplantae > Streptophyta > Magnoliopsida > Asterales > Asteraceae > Artemisia > Artemisia argyi. The sequence continues at coordinate 126,155,729 of CM060691.1, forward strand.
GAGAAAATGAGTGAAAGAGTTTTGCTTGCCTTGTAAAAATGATTTGTGATTAAAATGGATGAAAAAGTTTCTTTTATACTTGGAGACAATTGTTTGGTGGGCAATTAAGAAGGTTGGTGAAGTTTCAATGTATTAGGACCTTGGAGGGGGGGGGGGGGGGGGTTGGCCGGTCCAAAAGGAGGGAAAAGGGGGAAATGGTCTAGGGTTTAATTAGGAAAAAGTTAGTATTATTATGTAGTTAAGTTAGTTTTATGTTTAATCGGGTACCGGGTTTGTTAGAAATAAATTTTTATTGAAGTTATTCGGGACGTAATAAAGTCGTAAAAATTGTAAAAATATGTCGGGTACAAGTACGGAGAGTTTGGGTGATTATGGTTTAATTTTTGTGAAAACCGTCGTTATCAAGTTAAACGTATGATACGTAATAAATAAATTTCCAAAATACCGGGTAAATTAATATTATAGTTTTTATATTATAGAAGTGAGTATAAAAATATATTGGGATCATAGTCGGGAGTGTCGGACATGTTAGACACATTTATAGTTCGCGTATTAGTGTTTATTTAAAATAAACGTACGTAAATCGTTAATTGTACCAAAAGTATAAATTTAATTATCCTACGAGTGGAATAGCATGCAAGTGCCCTAATGATGATATGCAGACTATTTCTAGTCCGTATGAAATGTCCCTGATAATAATGCATGAATTCGCTCCTGAACCAATACGGTTACGTGAATTTGAACACTCGTAAACTAAATTTACGATGACATGAATAATGCACGTGAATAGTGATTTTCTTCCGAAAATGAATAGTGTCAAGTGAATAGTAAAATTTCTGAACGCTTCTCAGAATGTCAAATTGACCTCGAAAACGATGAATAGTGATCGATGAATAGTAAATGATGAATAGTAACTTGTGAATAGTAAATTGTCGAGGTTTGGAAAATGACCGGAAATTACGAGTTATGACATATATATATATATATATATATATATATATATATATATATATATATATATATATATATATATATATATATACAAGGTTGGCAACAGACGCCGCGTTGCCGGCGTGCCTGTTTTTTGGCGGAGGCGATTCATAAATAAAGTAGAGTAATTAGGCGTTATACGGATATGACAATTTAATTTCTAGGAAATAGAACTTTCAATGTAATTCATTATAATTAGAAAAAATGGATAGAAACAATATTTACATACTTGTCAGTCATGAACGCTAAGCACAGCACGAACATTGTACAGCTACTTAATGGTCTAAAATAATGTCTTTGCATATGTATAACATGGTAATGATGAGACACTACAACATAGAAATGATATTATGAAAAAAAATTGGACGCAATCTTTTGCCATAAAACTTTCCATTCATTGAAAGCAATACTTGTACATAAATGTTACTGGGAAAATTGTTCTTCTTCGTTTGATATCCCTACATTACACTATTACAGGCTTGAAATTGGGACTCAGTGCATATATTGCTGGTGTGTATGAAGCTGGGCCTCAACCTATTGTTACCAAATTTTCAACACCTAGGCCTGCATAAACAAAATATTATGAAATGAGTATTAGTTGCCAAAGAATGCATAAATATAAGCATCACACTTATTAAGTAATTAACTTATGTCCAATTTGACTCCTTGGATTAACTGTTAAATAGTACATTTTTGTGCTCATAAAAGTATAACAGTTACCTGTAGTTAATATGCCTAAGATAAGCACAATGGTTAGCAATGCTCGGCATTCACGTCTAACACATATAAATATGTCTAATTTGACTCCTTGGATTAACTATTAAATAGTACATTTTTGTGCTCATAAAAGTATAACAGTTACCTGTAGTTAATATGCCTAAGATAAGCACAATGGTTAGCAATGCTCGGCATTCACGTCTAACACATATATATAGGCAAAACACATTTTTTTGTCAATAACTTACCTGGAACAACATGAGACGTCGTTGTAAATTGCAAGCAGCTATTCCGTTGCACACGCGTCATTCTGTCAATGCAAGTAAGTTTATGATAATATTATTAACCAGTGGTCACTATGATGTTCAGACAAAGTTTCGGTCTAAGAGTAAAGAATATGGTAGCAAATTTACTGGTATGTCAAGTTCACTACCCAAAGTGCTAAGCAGAGACGTACCTAAACAAACCAAAGACACCGAGGGACGGCAGGTAAGTAAGACTGAACACAGTTATTGCTCATTGCTTCTATTAATCCTAATTTTATACTACATGTGTCATCTTAGAATGCATCTCTAAAGTCTGCAAGCCCACCAAGATACAAATTTGCTTATTTAATACTCTTATCACTACATTAAAACCTAAAATTGTATTTATGTTTAACCTAAAACGCTTCATATATTTATTTTTCCATGAGCATTAAAAAATAAGCAAATCCAAACACTTTGTACATAAGTGATTATTTTTAAGCAGAAATAGTAACCAATTCCAAACACCAAGAATATCTCAGCTTCAACCGATCTAATGGTTACTCGTCACAGACTCAATGATTTGGTTGTACTAATTCTTTCACACACGCACATACCAGAATCTTCCCAAACATTTACAGACACATAGAGTCAAATCAGATCATCAAAACGTGAGCAAAGCAAGCAGCAAGAAAGCTGACATTACCAATGGATCAACACAGAAGACATAAGAAAATACACGGAAGGATCAAGCAAGCACGTTGTCAGCAAACCGTGCTATAAGGACTGACATTACCTTGATTTTACGTGAGTTTCACCATAAAAAAATATCAAGCCTAATAGATTGTAAGATGTAAATAGAAAAAAGACTAAAATAAAAAGAATAATCATGTACAACTTACCTGACCCACGGTCTGCGTAACTCGAGCTCTATCACTGACTTCCTTCATATCGTAATAAACTGTTGTGACTTCTGAAAATCAACAACCCAACACATCAATCATACAAATAAACTTAGGTTCCAACCAACGGAAACATAAAAACCAAAAGCCCTATTTTTTATATAAATCTAAAGTACCTGATTAAATCCTTGTCCACTTATTTTATGCTAAACCCATATTTTCAAATCAAATCATGGCATAACAAAAAAAAAGAAAAAAGGCAATTTAACCTCATCTTGATCATCACCAAACGGGTCAGAAGACGAACCGATACCACAATCATAGAATTAACCGATGTGATTAATTAATCACCTAAATTGAATTTTAAGTGTTGTAGCAAATAAAATTATTAACAAAAGAGAAACCCACCACACTAACTTACATCACCGAAAACATTTCATAGGTGAAAAACCATCACCATTCTGGTGAAAGACCTCATCGACAACAATAGCAGACAACAATAGCAGGCACATGTTTTGTATGTGTGGGTGTCTGGAAACTTCTGGGTGTGTCGCTATACTTATCTAATAAGCTTTTGGATTAGCTGGGCCACACACAAAAGACCTTTTTGGATCACATGGGCCACGCAGAAAGGCTAACAATCTGGGGCATAATTTTGCCGGGAAAAGTGGCTACAAAAGTGACGTCGTTTTTGTTGTGGTTTAGTATATACGTCCAGAGCTTCCGTCATCGGTCTTGGTGCCTTTTGGGTTACTTGTTTGATCTGCAGAAAATGAGAGGAAAAAGTGAACAACTTTCATAGGCTCTATTTATTTAGTAAACAAATTTAACAGACGCAAGTGAAATACACAGTTATACCCAACCTCACAAAATAAATTTGGAATATGGCAGAGATTTGTATAAAACAAATAATTTAGAAAGACATTATGTGTTACCTGCTAAAAGAACAACCATCTAATCTGATCACAATCCAACAATTTTGCTTCATCTTGTGCTCAAGCCACTTACTCAGCCGATTTTATGGATATTGTTTGCTGCTCCATGGCTTCCAAAACATAGTAAACATTTTCTAGAACAAAACTGGAGATTCCAAAAGCGAACACTTAGAATATGTAGAATCTATGATCGGTTGCCGCCTTTGCCCTTGTTCTTTTTGAAGTTAGGTTTTGAGTTGGGGTGAGGAGTTGATTGGTGACCACCTTTCTTTCCATCTGCAAACAACATAGTCAACGTCAAGTTAGTTTATGTTGAACAACAATAATAATCAAACCTGGCGACTTAAATGGATATAAAAGTTAACCTGTCTTCTGAGGAGTGTTGGATTTTCCATTTTGTGGAGTGTTTTGTTTTGCTTTTGGAGGAGTGTTTGGTTTTCCCTTCTTAGCAAGGGTCTGTACCTTGGGTGCAGCTGCAGCGGGTCTCTTAGCACTCCTAGCAGAAAAACAATATAAAAAGTGAGTATATGACAGAAATAATATGGAGTAAAATAAGAAACACAAAAGAACAAAGATTTCAACAGTGTTTAAAATCTTCCAAAGTCGCTACCTTTTCCTCCACCTTTTCCTCTTCTTCATCAGAGGAATCGTCGTCCATGGAGTCAACTTCGTCAGAGTCATCAGAATCATCGGAATCATCAGAATCAACTTCAGTTACATCCTTAATAGATGCCTTTGGCTTTCCCTGAAGAGCACCTAAACAACAATACAATTTCATTCATATTAAAATTACAAACAATAGACAACCATTTCAAACAAATAACAAAATAAGGGATAATTAAGTATTTAAGATACCATTAGCATTAAAGTTCAGTGCCTCTTCTTCATTAGAGGAAGCATCAAAATCATAGGGTTCACCATCCGTAATATCGCAAAAAACAAAGCAATGGTCAAGGGTAACAACAGATTTCACTAACAGGTATACAAAACTAAAAACTTCACAATAAAGTCAAAATATCAGATTATTAAGAAAACATATAAAAAAGGATATTCTTCAGCATTATCTGCAACATATCCACAAAAGTAAACACTTCCGTCTTTCCAGCCGTGAGATAGTTCCAAATCTTGCTCGAATACCAAATCAAACATGATTTGTGGTGCACGTTCAGATGACAAAGTACCGACAACAAAGTTCTTGCCCTTGAAGTTAACCTTAAAAGCGACATTCTCAACCTTTTTACCGTTTTTAACCTCCCCTAATGCAACCTTCATTAAACATAGTTCAACATATACAATATTAAGAAAGGCCGAAAACACTTGATAATTTATCATATCAACTGCATACCTTTCTGTGACTATAAATTCTTATTGAAACACTTGATAATTTGATATTTTTACCGAAAACATGTTTAGCTCACATATGTGGCCGTTGAAAAAGCATACTGCAAATGCAAAAAAACAAACTTAAAGAATTTCCTATGTCCCATGATCCAACCACAAATCATATCAACAATCGAACACAAAAAGAGTTGTAAAAACCCATGACTCAACCACAAATCATATGAATAATCAAATATCCCTTAACGAACAACATAAACAAATACCTTACTCCGATGAAGAACACTACTTTACAGCAGTAATGTCTTTTTTCCATTCATCTGAGCAACACCAAATAAGCAAACGCAAGCATTATTTCATAGCCCAAACACAAAGAATCAACTCACTCCATAACAAAGAAGCTATACCCGCCTTCTAAGAGCCTTAAACACACAATCCCAAACATCCACTAATCACAAAATACAATAATTTGACCAAAAAAAACAGATAATCAGAACACAAATCCAAATACTTTCACATCGAGCATAAACGAAAACAATCCTCATGGGGCTATACAACCAATACCAATCTTAAGTTTTTCAATATCAACGCCATGGACAATTTGATTCAAACCTGACACAACCAAAATCCCCTAGCCTTAAAAAAAATAGATAAACATACCATTCTCATCTTTTCCTTTCGCCAATATTCATAGCAGCCCTGGAAAAGCATCCTCAAAGCGTCACCCAAATTCCCATAGCCACAAACCAAAGGCATCCTGATAATTATGATTATTAATATGATTTTTTATCATCAACCGTCACGGAAAAAAATTTGAATAACAACATATTTAAGTCCTAAACAAATCGAATCCCAATTTTTTTAACAGAATCATTAAGGAAAAAAAATATAAAAAACAACATACCTTGTTAGGAATTAGAGAACAAATCACATCTTCAATCTTCCAACACAGCATGATGGAATCAAATTTAACAGAAAACACCATCGATATCTGAGTTTGATCGTGTGTGTATACCCAAAAAAATAGATAAGCGGCGCTATTTTGCTAGGTCTTTCTTGCATCTTCATCATATAGTAAGTGGAATGGATCAACCCCGGGAGACGGATCAATAGAGCAGACTAAAAACAGCCCAATAAAAATGGCGGGAAAAGCCCAAGGGAAAATGGCGTCGTTTCCCTTGGGGTTTAATATAGACTTTAATGTGTGTGTGTATGTGTGTATGTATGTATATATGTATATTAGTATATATATATATATATATATATATATATATATATATATATATATATATATATATATATATATATATATATATATATATATAATCTTGATCAAATAAAAATCAATCTTAAAGTTGTAAAAAGAAGATCCAACTAAAATCTGACAAGTGACACACTCGTTAAAATAAAATAAAATTTTTTATTGAGTGCAACTAAAATTGTTAAAGTTCCGATAGTTTTCTTTTTTAAGTTGACGAAACCAAGGTGATACACTTTGATTCGACATGTAATGTATCAGGTTAAGGTGATACACTTTGATTCAACATGTAAATTTATAGTTGTGTATCACTAATCCAAACTCATGTATCAGTTGGTTATTAGTTAACTAAAATGTTAATTCGTATTAATACTTTATTTTTTGTGTGCTATTGCCAATATAGTTATTTATAAAATGGTTTATGTGATTGTTTAGACTAGATCTTATTTTTATAACTTTAAGTTTGATCTCACATTAACCCTCCCTTATGTTGGAAAATTTAGTGCACTTGAGGGATCAAATCATACATGGGAATGGGTTTGGAGGTACGAAGTGTACACCCATCAAGTCCCTGATTACCCTGACTCAATAGTGGTTATGCAGGATTCTGCTGCTAGTATTGGTTTCTGCTGATAGTGGATCCTACTGCTAGCTTTAGGATTCTGCTAATAGTGGTTCTGCTACTAGCAGTATGACTCTGCTGCTGAGCAGTGATTCTGCTTCTAGTGCTAAGCAGATTCTGCTGATGAGAATGTAACTGATTTGACCTTTTCAAATGACAATTATATCTACACTTATGACCATGTTTAATTGGTCATGTAACCACTATTTTCGGCTATAATGGGGGCAATTATGTGGAGATTAATGGGCCGATTAATTCTCATAATTCCATTTGACTAGCTATAAGTGTTCTCCTATATAAGAGGAAATCAGATGATGCATGACATACACACAGAAAAAACATATAACACTTAAACGCAAAGGGTTATTGATTTGTGCCTAATTCAATAACAAACATTTGGTCTTATCCTAAGTAGATATTCGTGATACCTAGGCATTAGGGTCGAATAGTTTACTTTGGAAAGTGATAACACTATTCCAAGTGATATCCAGTAACCATTCATTGGTACGTAGTTAGGTCATTGATTGTCTTCACCCTGTTCTGGGCTCATAACCTCCAACAATCAAAGTAAACTATTCTGTGATAATCAATGGCTGCTGCTATGAGGCATATGGCTGCTAACTTTTCCAAATTAGAAAAGTTTGAAGGTGTTGATTTAAGAAGATGGCAGAAGAAGATGCACTTCTTGTTGTCAAGCATGAATGTGGTGTATGTTCTAAGCACTGCCATTCTTGAGGATTATTGGGATGATGCTACTGTGGAACAGATAAGGAATCGAAGCAAATGGGAGAATGATGATTACGTTTGCAGAGGTTTAATCCTCAATGGTATGTTTGATTCTCTCTTTGACATTTATCAGAATGTTGAATCTTCTAAAGAACTTTGGGATTCCTTGGATGCCAAATATATGGTTGAGGATGGTTCAAGTAAGAAGTTTCTTGTAAGTAATTTCACAAATTACAAAATGACTGATTCAAGACCAGTCATGGAACAATACAATGAACTTTTTGGAATACTTGGAAGGTTTACACAACATAAAATGAACATGGATGAGGCTATTTCAGTCTCTTGTATCATTGACAAACTCCCTCCTTCTTGGAAAGATTTCAAACATACCTTGAAACATAAGAAGGAAGAACTGACACTTGTTCAGTTGGGTAGTCATTTGCGTATTGAGGAATCCCTCAGGGCACAGGATAATGACAAGCCAAAGAGTCGCAATGCTACTGGTGCATCTGTTGTGAATATGGTGAAACATAACAATTCCACCAGTACAATGACAACAAAGGAAAACGTAAACATCAGGATAACACAAGGGGCTGATCCTAACAAGAAGGCAACACATACTTGTTGGAAATGTGGAAAATCTGGTCACATTAAAAGGGATTGAAAAGGTGTTAAGGTTGGTGGTAAAACCAATGGTTCAGGCACTAGTGGTTCAGGGAGTGGTGGTTCTGCCAACTCGCTAAAAGGTCTGAATATGTTTAATGAATCTGTTCAGGTTTATTATGTTACATATGTATCTGAATCTAAGTATGTGCAGGATTATGATGTTGCGTGGTGGGTTGACTCTGGAGCAACTGTTCATGTGTGCAAAGATAGAAGATGGTTCAAGACTTACGAGTCACTGAATGATGGTTCTATTCTACAGATGGGAAATGAGTCAACAACTTTGGTGCATGGTCGTGGTTGTGTAGATCTTAATTTTAGTTCTGGAAAGATTGTAACTTTGTTTAATGTTATTCATGTTCCTGATATAAGGAAAAACTTGGTTTCAAGTAGTGTTTTGAATAATCATGGATATAAATGATACATGGGAATTGCGCCCTCGCAACAGGTTTTACCTCTCAAGGGATCTCGAGAAGCTTACAACCTCCACCAGGCAGTGTACCTGATCGTTGTAGTATAATATAGTGACAAGTACCGGGGAAATGATCGTTCAACTCAGGAATAGTGTCGCTAGGATTAGAAAGCCTACTAAACTAGGTCTAGAGGTGAGGGATGATTCTTTTTGTATTTTTATATTTTACGAAAAGCAAGTAAAATCTCGGGTTTTGAAGGAGTGGGCGGAATTAGTTGCTAGCCAACTAACCCAATTAACTACTAATGCAATAAAAATAAAATAAAAGAAATGAAAATAAAACTATTATACTAATGTGGTGGAAACAATAATGAGGAAAGTTGTGTTTACTTAGATTTCATTACTCCCTAGATATCTTTTACAGGTTGATTAACTTGTTACAATTGCATAGATGACGGGTCATATTCCTTAATACTAGTCGTAGGGCCGTGTACAATATTCCCTATCTCTATAAGATCCTACTTCACTCCTATGTCGAGCCGTTAGAAGGTCCTAACATGGGATCATTAGAATTCTCTTACGCATTAAATACAACCAAAAATTGTAGTACACCTCCGATCATGTTTCTTAAGACGTTCAAGCAAGTTACCAATGAAAGTCTGCCAGTTTTCTTAAGCCTAACATCGAATACAATCATCTATAACAATTATAAACAAACAATCAACCCATAATCAACATCTAGGTTTCACTACATCTAAGCAAACACAATAAAGATCTAGCCTAGCATGTTAAAGAGAAGACAAGCGTAAGATATAATAATACAACACATAGACGTATTGAATGATTTGAATAAGTACTTATCTTCAATTGAACATGGAAGAATCAAGGGGTTAAAACCCTTGAAAAGCTGTAAAAATTCGTCTAGGGTTTATCCCCTCAAAGTTGCACATAAAGTTCGACACTAATGAAAGAAAATTAGAAAACTATATATAGATTTTACATCTTGACGGCGTCATGTATTAGCTCGAGACTCCGTCAACTCGCCGCCATGATAAAATTCGTATTGCCTAGATCCATTTCTGACGCCGTCATATAGAGAATCACTCTGGGCCGTCACATGTAATTGGACCCTAACGGCCTTGGTGACTCCGTCAGGCCATAAGCTTGAAAACTTTCTGGGCCGTCATGTTATAAGTTCCATATCCACCTCTTTTGTCACTCTTGACGCCGTCACGTGTAAAAGCTTGACGCCGTCAGGTACTGTTCCCTGCAAGGAAATAGAGACTTTGCCATTTTCTTCACTTTTATGCTTCAAAAACGTCCAAAATGCTTCCTTTTCCAGATTTCTCCACAAAAGTACCTAAAATGACAAAAGGAACGATTTAGGGTAATATTTGATAAAATAATCTCGAATTCGGGCTTAAATGACCCCTTAAAAGCGGTACACTCTTCGCCTCATCAAATACCCTTACACTTGAGATTTGCTTGTCCTCAAGCAAATGCGCTTTTATTCTAATCCAAATACATGTTAGGGGTCATTTAACACTAATATAAAAGTAATTACAACAAATAATCGTTCCACTAAAAACCAAAAGCAAGCACGGAGGTCATACACTAGCACCTCACAAATAGTGTTTAGATACTCACATCTCTCAGGTGTAATAAAGTATATCACAATATGGAAATGGAAAACATCTCTCACTACCTGTCATTGTAAAATAGATTACCATAGGCTTGGGAAAGGATCAAACTCCACCACTTGGCGTAAGCACCTAGGATAAACTATCAAAGAGGTCTTTTAAAGGGTTATAACGTTAGGTGTAGGGATATAGAAAACACGGTTTTGTTGGATAAAGGCAATATTTACTGGTTGCGAGTTAATCATCTTGGTTAATTACATGTACAATATGGCGTTGCTAAGCCAAGACTCGACTCGACTTAAGCTAATAAATCAAAAATGACAAAAACATAAAATAAACATAGAATGAAACGGGATGGTAGTCCGTATGTTTTTCTCTTCTCTTTTTTTCTATTATTTTTTTTCTTGATTTTTCGATTTTTTTATTTTTTTATTTATTTTTTATTTTGCATACACTCTTGCCCTACCATCCAAAATAATACATCATAGGGAATTTACATTCTCCTTACACTTGAATTTTTACATACTTTACAATAAACTAATCTAATGACTCGAATCAAGATCAAAACACTTGGAGTACTTTTAAATATTAACTCACATATGGGGGTAATATATGATGTTCTTCCCCATTACTTCATAAAACAATAGTGCTTTACCCATGAGTCCCAATCATCCCAAAACAATATGTACAAGATATGACTCGCCTTAACAACCATGTAATCAATTAGATAATTAACTAAGGGTTTAAACATGTAACAATAATGCACTAAATATGAGTGCATACACGGAAGGCTAAGGCGATTTGGTTGCACATTTGGGTGGGTTGTAACAAATTCTTCCTTTAAGTAAAATGCTTAAAGTTAGAAATGAAAAGATAGGCTCGGAGGGGTGTACTAGGGGTATCGTGTACTAAAAATGAGTACAACGCTAAGGTGTGGGAAAATTAATTGACTTTACTAGTCAAGTAATATGATTTAAATGGTCAAGTAATTATGATACGGGTTTAACACAAGGGTGATCCTAATGCCTCTTATCATGTAGTAAATCCTACTTCACGAATGTAGTCTCACTGGCGGTCTCGGGATGCATCACTAACGCAAGTTCTAGAATCTAAATGCTACCGCTACACTCATAAGCACTAATAATGAATGCTTTTTCTATCAAATCTAAAGGCGAACCTCACATATTTGGGTGGAAAATTTTTCTGAATGGTACGGTTTTGTGCTAGTCATACAACTCCTATCCATGAGACGCTTGTTAAGGTTAAAGTTTCACTCCTAAATGTTGTAAAAAATTTTAAATTTGGCGCTAAAATTACACTAACAAGTATTTCTCTTAGTTTTATTACACACCTACCATCAAACAAACAAACTCAAATGCAATTGTATCTTATAAGGTATCATCATTTACCCTCCCCTTACACTTAGGATGAACATTGTCCCCAATGTTCAATTAAAAGATGTAAAAGTAAAATAGGTAAAAGAATGAAAACAAATACTCCACTGATTTGTTCGGTGTGGATAGTGTGTTAACAAGGTTAGATCTTCTTCCAAGAAAAGGAACGTTCAAAGCTTCCCTTCCAGAAATATAAATCATCTTCTTGTCATATATAACCTGCTAAACCTGAGAAAACAAACAAGGCAACCTCGCGTAAAATCGGCGGCAATCTATATATACTAACAAATCCTAGAAAGCAATTTAAGATATAATGCTTGTGGAATGATTGTTTGCAGATTTCCTAGAGTTTATAAAACTAAAGAATCAACAAATTCTTTTAAGACTCCGTTAGAAAAACAAAACTCGCAAAATTTCCAGAAATTTACACGTGACGCCGTCAGGTGTTAAACCCTGACACCATCAGAAGTGACCTGCAGAAATCTTTACGTTAAGTTTTCGGAAAATTTCTGGAAAAACTTATGTCCTACTTCCTGGAAAATCCTGCAAAATATCATTATGACTCGATACAAGCATTTGACTCTAACAAATACTAATATACATGTTCATTTAATATTGTGGAGAATCAAGATCATTTTCGTTCTTAGAAACAAATTTGGGGTTTCCCCTTACACTTAGCTTTTGCAAAATACCTTTACATGTAGTTAAGACGAAATTAAAAACAAAATAAATCATTTTCACAATTTACTTTGAAACATGAGCCACAAACAATAAAAATAAAACATGCATACGGAAACAAATAACAATCAAACAATTAAAAATCAAACAAATAAAAACACACAAAACATGGGTTGCCTCCCAAGAAGCGCTCTTCTTTATTTACGAGTCTTGTAGCTAGACTCAAGGTCATGGGCAATTACGTGACCTCATCATTGGTCTCCTTCTCTAGGTCATCTCCAATCTTAGTTTTGTATTCCGGACCTAGATTCCTTGTAGAAACCGAGTATTCTACTCATGATATAATCTACTCCTCTACGTCTATCCTCATCATTCCTATAGTAGACCTCTTTCTTGTGTTCCTTTTCAAGGTTTGATAGAAGACGGTAGTGTTCAATCTTATAGGGCATTTAGTAAGCAATCTAATCGTTCTCATCCTTGAATCTAACTATCCCTAGGGACGGGTCATAACTCATCTTAGAGGCCTCAACAAACGGTTTTCTGAACACTACTTGACTTAGGCAACCATCTATTACCGGACGAATATCCTTTATAATCAGATAGTCGGTAACATAAGTGAAGTTTCCTACAAAGACATGTAATCCTTTCACTCTTTCTACAAAGTTGCTCATCCAATTTGTGTTAGGTATCATCCTATATCCAAGTTGCTTCTTCATTACCCAATTATAATAGGTCCTAGTCATGATGTTTATAGGAGACCTAAGATCGATATACGATTTCCACACATGCATATGCCCAATGTTGCATGGTATGTTGATGTTAGAGGGATCACCTACTTTAATAAGGGGTGAACCAAGGATGTATGGTGTCTCGGGATCATCGAATAGATCCTTGTGATATTCCCATTCTTCCTTGGTGGGTAACTTATCAAAGTATTCTTCTACGTTTTCTATTTCCTCTAACTTTTCTTCCTTAATCTCATCGTTAGTCCCGGTTTCTATTCTAACTTCATCCTTGTCACTTTCTTCTATATTCTTATCTATTGGCTTAATGATGACAACGTTGACAAAGTGAACGTGTTTGGATGATGAGGGGTCCTTAATTTGGATTCCGCCATTAGTGTCCCTAGTGTCCTTCCTAGGTGTAGTTAGCACTTGGTTGTTGAGGGCTTTCAACAAGTTGTCAATCTTATTGGTCATCTCCGTTTGATGTTGATTGAATTCGGTTTCAAATTAGCTATGCGAGCTTCTTGAGATGCCATAAACTTGGACATCAATCCTTCAAGATTATTGGTACTACCATAGTTATTGGAAGGATTGTTGTTGAAAGTACGATTAGAGGGTAAACCGTTTGGTTGGTAACGATTAGGTGGATTGGAAGAATTGTTTTGGGGCATGTTTTGGTTTTGTTTCCACCTAAGGTTCGGGTGATTTTTCCAAGAAGGGTTGTAGGAATCACCGTAAGGGTTTGGCTATGGTTTGAAAGTGTACCACTTGTCTCCCGCTTCGTCGGTACGCGCGGATGCGTAATCCGCAAAAGATTGTCCTAGGAATTCCACGCAATCACGAGTGTCATGGGGACCACTACATAATTCGCATGAAGAAGTGATTTTGTTCACTTGGCTTGAAGGCTTAGGAGCTTCGTAGGATTTCATGAGAAACTTGACTTGGTCCTCAAGTTCCACGATCCTACGGTCAGGAGTGCTAGAATTGTTTGAAGGCAAAGATATTGCCTTAACCGTTTGTTCAAATCACGGGGATCATTCCAACATTCGTTGTCATAGAGAGCAAGATCTTCTATGAGTTCCCATGATTCTTCCGCACTTAGATCACGTAGCTTGCCACCGGCCGATTGGTCAATGGTTCGCCTTTTGGAGAGATCGATATGGTCATAGAAGATTTGGACTTGGAGCCAAAGATCTATGCCATGATGAGGGACTTTTTGGAGTAAGTCCTTGAAACGAGTCCATGCTTCATATAGAGTTTCACCTTGACATTGTTGGAACATCAAGATATCATTTCTAAGCTTGGTAGTTCTCCCCGGTGAGAAAAATTGAGCAAGGAAACGAGTGGTGAGATCATCCCATGAGGTGATGGATCCCGCGGGTAAACGTTCAAGCCATTGACCAGCTTGATCACGTAGAGAGAATTGGAATAGACGTAATCGGGTTGACTCTCTAGTTACAACATCAAGGTCTATGAAATCTACGATTTTAAGGAAATCCTTGAGATGTTGATTAGGATCTTCGAAACGAAGTCCATGGAATGCACATCCGCTTTGCACCAACCGGATGGTGTCGGATCACAATAGGGACACATTGGATCCTTGGGTGAGCTCAATAGTGTTTCGATAGCCTTGGTGGCTAGGATGGGAATACTCTCCTAAAGTTCGGGGCCTAGGAGGTTGGTTTGCAAGTGGTGGGTTTTGTGGGTGGTTTTGTTGTGGTGGGTTGATGGGTTCAAAGATATTACCACCTTCCATGATGTCGGATGGTAAAGGTTACGAACAAAGAAACGAAGAAATGAGATAGATTAAAGAAAACCTAAAAATAAAAAAAAAACCTTACTAGAAAGGAATCTAGCAAGTAGACCTAATAAAAAGAAAGCCTAACCTAGACAATAACTATTCCCCGGGCTGCGGCGCCAAAAACTTGATAAGTGGGAATTGCGCCCTCGCAACAGGTTTTACCTCTCAAGAGATCTCCAGAAGCTTACAACCCCCACCAGGCAATGTACCTGATCGTTGAAGTATAGTATAGTGACAAGTACCGGGGGATTGATCGTTCAACTCAGGAATAGTGTCGCTAGGATTAGAAAGCCTACTAAACTAGGTCTAAAGGTGAGGGATGATTCTTTTTGTATTTTTATATTTTACGGAAAGCAAGTAAAATCTTGGGTTTTGAAGGAGTGGGCGGAATTAGTTTCTAGCCAACTAACCTAAATAACTACTAATGCAATCAAACTAAAATAAAAGAAATGAAAATAAAACTATTATACTAATGTGGTGGAAACAATAATGAGGAAAGTTGTGTTTACTTAGATTTCATTACTCCCTAGATATCTTTTACAGGTTGATTAGTTTGTTACAATTGCATGGATGATGGGTCATATTCCTTAATACTAGTCGTAGGGCCGTGTACAATATTCCCTAACTCTATAATTTCCTATTTCACTCCTATGTCGAGCTGTTAGAAGCTCCTAACATAGGATCATTAGAATTCTCTTACGCATTAAATACAACCAAAAATTGTAGTACACCTCCGATCATGTTTCTTAAGACGTTCAAGCAAGTTACCAATGGAAGTCTGCCAGTTTTCTTAAGCCTAACATCGAATACAATCATCCGTAACAATTATAAACAAACAATCAACCTATAATCAACATCTAGGTTTCACTACATCTAAGCAAACACAATAAAGATCTAGCCTAGCATGTTAAAGAGAAGACAAGTGTAAGATATAATCATACAACACATAGACATATTGAATGATTTGAATAAGTACTTATCTTCAATTGAACATGGAAGAATCAATGGGTTGAAACCCTTGAAAAGCTATTAAAATTCGTCTAGGGTTTATTCCTTCAAAGTTGCACACAAAGTTCCACACTAATGAATGAAAATTAGAAAACTATATATAGATTTTACATCTTGACGGCGTCATGTATTAGTTCGTGACGCCGTCAACTCGCCGCCATGATAAAATTCGTATTGCCTAAATCCATTTCTGACACCGTCATGTAGAGAATCACTCTGGGCCGTCACGTGTAATTGGACCCTGACGGCCTTGGTGACGCCGTCAGGCCATAAGCTTGAAAACTTTCTGGGCCGTCACGTTATAAGTTTCATATCCACCTCTTTTGTCACTCTTGACGCCGTCACGTGTAAAAGCTTGACGCCGTCAGGTACTGTTCCCAACAAGGAAATAGAGACTTTGCCGTTTTCTTCACTTTTATGCTCCAAAAACGTCCAAAATGCTTCCTTTTCCAGATTTCTCCTCAAAAGTACCTAAAATGACAAAAGGAACGATTTAGGGCAATATTTGATCAAATAATCTCGAATTTGGGCTTAAATGACCTCTTAAAAGCGGTACACTTTTCGCCTCATCAATAAACAAGTTATTGAATCTGATAAATTTATATTGTCTAAACATGGTGTGTTTATTGGTTTTGGCTATTTGTGTAATCAAATGTTCAGGCTAAATATTGTCACTGACATTGTTGATTCAGCCTTTATGTCAACCTCTAAACTGAATGACTCTACCCTGTGGCATGCTATACTTGGCCATATACATTTTAAAATGATGCAAGATATGTCTAAGGATGGGTTAATCCCAGCATTTGACATGGGCACTGAAAAGTGCAAAACTTGCATGTTGACCAAAATTACTAAGAAACCTTTTCAGGGTGTTAAACGTGAGACTGAGCTCTTGGAGCTTATACACAGTGACCTGTGTGACTTGCATGTCACTCCCTCTTTAGGGAATAAGAAGTACTTTGTGACATTTATTGATGATGCTTCTAGGTTTTGTTATGTCTATCTATTACATACCAAGGATGAAGCATTAGATAAATTAAAAGTATTTAAAACTGAAGTTGAGTTGCAACTTGGGTCCCTGATCAAAAGATTTAGGACTGATAGGGGAGGTGAGTACGTGGATACTCTGTATTTTCAGTCTGTTGGTATAATCCATGAAACGACTGCTCCCTATACTCCTCAACAAAATGGTATCTCTGAAAGGAAGAACAGGGTACTGAAGGAGATGGTTAATTCCATGTTGTCCTATTCAGGATTGAGTCAAGGGTTCTGGGGTGAAGCTTTGTTAACAGCTTGCTATTTATTAAATAGGGTTCCCAATAAAAGGAACAAGATTACCCCTTATGAGCTCTGGACTAAAAAGAAACCCAACCTGAATTATCTTAGGGTATAGGGTTGTAGGGCAGTTATAAGACTCCCTGATCCTAAGTTGAAAACTTTGGGTGAAAGAGGCATTGAATGCATCTTTGTTGGATATGCTGAGCATTCCAAGGCATACAGGTTCTATGTTATTGAACCTAATGAATATGTTTCAATTAATTCAATAATTGAATCAAGGGATGCACTATTTGATGAGAATAGATTCTCATCAGTCCCTAGACCAAGTCACAGGATTCCAAATGGAACTGATGACATTGGTGTATCAGAGGTCCCTGATGAATTATCATCTCAAGCCCCTGATGAGGTTGTGGTTCAACAACCTGAAACTGAGCTCAGGAAGAGCAAAAGGGTCAGGACTCCAAAGTCATTTGGACCTGAGTTTCAATTATATTTAATTGAAGGTACAAGGGATGAGGTATCTAACCAATATTCCTATTGCTTCGTTGTTGACGATGATCCCAAAACATCTGAAGAAGCAATGAAGTCCCAGGATGTTGCTTTCTGTAAAGAAGCAATAAATGATGAGATTGACTCCATCATGGGCAACAACACTTGGGTGTTGGTTGATCTACCACCAGGTTGCAAACCTCTTGGTTTCAAATGGATTTTCAAAAGAAAAATGAAGGTAGATGGAACTATTGAAAAGTTTAAGGCTAGACTAGTCATTCAGGGCTTTAGACAAAATTCAAGGATAGACTACTTTGATACTTATGCCCTTGTGGCACGTATCAGTACCATAAGATTGCTAATTGCTTTGGCATCAATTCACAATATGATTATTCATCAGATGGATGTGAAGACAACTTTCTTGAATGGTGAATTGGATGAGGAGGTTTATATGAACCAACCTCAGGGCTTCATCTTGCCTGGTAATGAAAACAAGGTGTGTAAACTGATTAAGTCTTTATATAGACTGAAACAGGCACCTAAGCAATGGCATCAAAAATTTGATGAAGTGGTTTTGTCTAGTGGTTATGTTCTTAACCAGGCTGACAAATGTGTATATAGCAAATTTGATGAATCTGGTAAAGGAGTCATCATCTGTCTATATGTTGATGACATGCTGATCTTTGGCACTGACCAAAATCAGGTTGACCTGACAAAGGAATTTTTGTCATCAAGGTTCTCCATGAAGGACATGGGGGAGGCTGATGTTATCCTTGGTATAAGGATCAAACATGAAAGTAATGATATATCAATTTCTCAGTCTCATTATATTGAGAAGTTACCGAAGAAATTTAATTACTATTATTGTACTCCAGTGAGTACTCCCATGGATACCACTGACAAGCTTATGCCTAATACTGGCAAAGCTGTATCTCAACTTGAGTATTCTAGGGTGATTGGCTACCTGATGTATGCCATGACTTGTACAAGGCCTGATATTGCCTTTGCAGTGGGTAAACTGAGAAGGTACACTAGTAATCCTAGTGCTCAGCACTGACAAGCAATTCAGAGGGTACTGAAGTATTTGAAGAGGACTATGGATTATAGTCTCTCATATACTGGTTATCCTTCAGTGTTGGAAGGGTACACTGATGCAAGTTGGATCAGTAACACTGAAGACAATTCGTCTACCAGTGGCTGGGTGTTCTTACTTGGTGGAGGTGCAATTTTTTGGGCATACAAGAAGCAAACTTGCATAACCAGTTCAACAATGGAATCTGAATTTGTGGCTTTAGCAGCTGCTGGTAAAGAAGCTGAATGGTTGAAAAACTTGCTTCATGAGATTTCATTGTGGCCTAAACCTATAACACCTATTTCTATCCGTTGTAATAGTGTTGCTACATTGGCAAAGGCTTATAGCCAGATGTACAATGGAAAGTCTAGACACTTAGGTGTCAGGCATAGCATGATTCGTGAGCTTATCATGAATGGGGTGGTATATATAGAGTTTGTTAGATCTCAACAAAATTTAGCTGATCACCTGATGAAGGGCTTGGCTAGAGACTTGGTTTTAAAGTCTGCTAAAGGGATGGGTTTAAAGTCCAACTTATTCACTGAATGCTAAGACACCCAACTCCCTCCTGAGGAAACTTGGAGCTGAGTTCAATGTGGGAAGCTAAACATTCAGTGTACTGAAGCACATGTTTTACAAACATCCCAAGGTTTGTGTTAATACAAATATTGCCTAAAAACGTTATTTATATTTTACGATCTTTCTTAGTTTTGTTAACTACAAAAGATAAAGTTTATATTTGGCAAATTATAAATATAGTTTAAAAGCCTTTTACTTAACTTCACCCAAACTACATTTACATGTTTTCATAAAGTAATTTCTAAGTAAGTATACATTTGTTTAAGTACATATATTGAAAATGTCCAATATGTATATTTTGCAAGTTTACAAATTAGTTTGTCATATCAAGATATAAGCAAACAAACTCTTTCAAGTAAAACATTCACTTGCTAAACATTTCAAACAAACATGTTTTGATTCTATACATAAACCATTTTCACAAGTATACTTTCTTTTTTAGAAATATCTAAAATTAGAAATAATATGTTAGTTGCATCATTGCTTGCATCACACATGTCCCTTCAAGGAAACATGTGTGTAAGTGTGTAAGAAACATGTTCTATTTTGTAGTGATTCACACTCAAGATATCAAAGTTGACTTTGGAAAGATCTTGAGAATATTGTGTTAGATTGTGAAATATTTTATGCAGGATTCTGTCAGACATGCTGGCGGAACCCTGGGATACAACGGACGGAACCAAAGGATGGGTTCCGCCATATCCGTGGGTTGGTCTGTTTGAAGGCCTATAAATAGCAACTCACTTCTTGAGTTTTGGTTATCACTCTCTATCATATTTCATTGCATATACTTCATTTCTAACTCAGTAAACTTTCATATTTGTGAATCTCTCTTTGTAGCAAGAAGATCACGATCTTACAAGCTTCAACACAACGTTGCAAGACTTGTCTAGCATAGCATTAGTGTAAACTAGTAAAGTTTATACTTCATTGTATTGTATCCATTTGTAGTGAACGGCTAGTATTTTAGTCCTCAAAATACTTAGAGTGTTGGGAGTTGTTGTACCCTTGTAAAAGAACTATCGGGAGTGGTTGTACCCTTGTGAAAGAACTCGACATCTAGCTTAATGTCGTAAATAGTGTGTAAGTGACGTGTAAGGTTTTCTCCGCCGGATAAAGGAGCTTGTTGACTAGTGCAAGATAACTCTCGAGTTGGATACTCGGGGCGTGGAGTAGGGCAAGGAAAAAGAGTCCTTGTAGCCGAACCACGATAAACAATCGTGTTATGGTTTGATCGTTTCTTACTTTATACTTGCATATAATTTATTGTTTGATACGTCTTAATTAGTAATTACACGTAAAAGTATTAGAAGAAAATCAAGTTTAAAACCGGTAAACTATTCAACCCCCCTTCTAGTTTTCCACAATTGGCATCAAAAGCTACGTTACTCAAGATTTTAAAATATATTGTATCTTAAAACTTGAAACGATCCATGGCTTTTGAAAATTTCAAAGAAGGGTAATCTATGCAAAGACCACCACTATTTGAACTAAATGGTTTTATTTATTGGAAAAACCGTTTTGAAACTTATGTCAAATCAAATGACATAGATCTATGGTATATTATTATTAAAGGTGATAATAAGGCTACCGGAAGTGGTCGGGATGAGGATAGTTCACTTACTAAACATAGTGATGATCAAAAAGAAACTAATTACCAAAAATAATGAAGCAAAAATGATGCTTTATAATGCCTTACCTAAGAAAGAGTATGAAAGAGTTTTTATGTGCAAAACCGCTAAAGAAATTTGGCAATCTTTAATCACTACTCATCAAGGAAATTCACAAGTTAAGGATAACAAAATTGATCTTCTTGTCCAACAATATTAACAATTTTCTATTCCCGAAGATGAAACTATTGATTGTGCATTTGCTAGATTTAACACTATTATTACTTCACTTAAAGCACTTCATGAATCTTTTTGTAGCAAGAATTTTATCAGGAAATTCCTTAGAGCACTTCATCCTAAGTGGAGAGCAAAAGTAACGGCTATTGAAGAATCTAAAGATCTTTCAAGCATGGCACTTGACGAGCTTATTGGAAACCTCAAAGTTCACGAAATGGTGATGGAAAAAGATTCAGAGATAGTTAGAGGCAAGAAAGAAAAAAGTTAAATCTATTGTCTTAAAAGCTAGAATAGAATCAAGTGACGATGAGGAATCAAGTTCGGATAGTGATGATGAAGAGTATGCCATGGCGGTTAGAGACTTCAAGAATTTCTTTAGGAGACGAGGAAAGTTTGTAAGGCAACCTAAGGATGAAAAGAAGTCTCTACGTAAAGATCGGGATGTTAAGAAAGTTAAGAATGAAAGAAAGTGTTTTAGATGTGGAGATACAAGTCACCTAATAGGAGAATGTCCAAAACCACCCAAAAGCAAAACTCAAAGTGCTTTTCTGAGTGGTGCTTGGAGCGATAGTGAGAATGATGATGAAGAGCCAATAAAAGACGAAATAACTCTTATGGCTCAAAGCTCAAATGAGGTACCTTCCGATTCATCCTATTCTTCTATTGATGATAACACATTAGAACAAAAATACAATAAACTTTGTGAGTTAAGCTTGAAAATCATAAACAAAATTTTTTTTTTGAAGACTAAAAAGGAATTTTTAGAAAACGAAGTTTATGAATTAAAAGAAAAAGCTAAACGTTTGGAAAAGAGTAAAAACATTGACACAACGTGCAAATCATGTCAAGAATTCAAGCTTGAAATTGAGAAGCTTAAAATCACACAAGATAGTCTCATTAACCAAAACTCAAAGTTTAAGAAGTTTGATAAAAGTATCGGTTGTGCCGATGAAATAATGAAACTTCAAAAGTCGCACTTTGATAGAACAGGGTTAGGATTCATGAAAACAGGATCAATAAGTAGTTTAACAAAACAAGGCAAAAAAGGACAAGAAAATGAAGAAACTGCAGCAATGACCCACGGAACTGACGGAACCAAAATTTTGGTTCCGTTTGTTGAACCCATTGGTTCCGTGGACACTACTGCAGTAAAGAACAGCTTAAAAACTAACCGTAGTGAATTTGTTAAAGTTACAAAGAAGTCAAACACTAGTTCTACTGAAACCAAACTTAAACCGGCCATTAAAACAGGAGTAGGATTTGCTAAAAATGATTTTAGAACTAGAACCACTCAACCAAGACCTAATACTTCTATATCCAAACGCCCCTTTCCAAAAAGCAACTACAACACTAATGAGGCGAAAAATGAACCACTTTTAGGGGGTCATTTAAGCCCGGAATTGAATTTATTTGATCAAATATTGCCCTAAATCGTTCCTTTTGTGATTTTAGGTACTTTGGGAGTGAAATCTGGAAAAGGAAGCAATTCAGACGTTTTTGGAGCATAAAAGTGAAGAAAACGGCAAAGTCTTAATTTTCCTTGCTGGGAACAGTACCTGACGGCGTCAAGAGGCTTTTTATGACGCCGTCAAGAGTAAAAGTGGTGACGGCCCAGAAGAAACGTGAAGGCGTCACCCAAGGCCGTCACGTGTTAACTTGTCAAAACTTGCGCGCGAAGTAGCTGATATTGTTTTGGTCATAACTTTTGCATACGAACTCGGATTTAGGTGATTCAAAAGCCCAGACGAAGAGGACGAAGAGATCTACAATTTGGTGAAAAATTGGTCATGACGGCATCAAGAGTAACGGGATGACGCCGTCAAGAAGGGCCGATAGAAAACATGCCTATAAATATAACATCATAACTTCACTTTTTGTAAGCCCTAAAACCTAAGGTCGATTCCTGGGTTTAGGTGGGTGTTTTTCCAGCAACTTAGAGGGTTTCAATCACTCCATAAACATCATGTATTGGTTTGATGATTCTATCTTAATTATGTTTTCCATTATCATTGTTGTTTGCTCTTCTTTGATGATAATTTGCTAATTCACCTTGTGTCTACTTATGATTATGTGAAACTTGTATATAATTGATTAGATCTCATTGATTTCTTGTTGATGTTGTGTCTATCTCCATCAATGAGGGGCTTGTTGATGTGTGTCTCTATCTCCATCAATTAAGGCGTGACAACTTCAATAGATCTAGTTGGTTTAGTTTATAATTCTTGTTTCCTATTGATTCTTGTTTTGATTGAATGAATTCGATGTTAGGCTTAAGAAAACTGGCAGATCTCCAAATGGTAACATGCTTGAACGTCTTAAGAAACATGTAGCCAAGGCATACTAGGCTATTAAGGTAGTATTTAACGCATGAGCCACTGTTTACAATCCCTATGGTTGTGTCGGGCATGGCATAGGAGGAGATAAGAGCTCATAGAATTGGAGAGATATGTATGCCACTCTATGAGTTATTAGGAATACACCCGTCAATTAAAATAAGGTTTACGGTCAATAGGTAGAATTAGATAGCTAGCAAGGAGTAACATATCATGGGCAGACATGCTTCACTTATCTTGTAGAACCTTAGTTTATTTTGTTATTTATTAGTTTAATTAGTAGCTTTTGGGTTAGTTGACTAGCAACTAATTCCGCTCACTCTCCCAATACCCGAGATTTTTACTTGCTTTTCATAAAATATATAAACATAAAAAGAATCATCCTTCACCTTTAGACCTAGTTAGATTAATTTCAATCCTAACGACACTATTCCTGAGTTGAACGATCAATCCCCCGGTACTTGTCACTATACTATACTACAACGATCAGGTACACTGCCTGGTGGGGATTGTAAGCTTCTCAAGATCCCTTGAGAGGTAAAGCCTGGTGCGATTCCCACGTATCAAGTTTTTGGCACCGCAGCCCGGGGAATAGTTATTGTTTAGGTTGAATTTGATTTTTATTAGGTCTACTCATTAGATTCCTATCAAGTGAGATTTTTTTCTTTTTATTTTGCAGCTTTCTTGTAGTCTATCTTTTCTTTGTGATTTTGTTTGTAAGTTGCTTCAAATGGACTTTACACTTAGACTTCTAAGATTACAAGATAGGGTTGAGCGGCTAACACACCAAAGAGTTCAAAATACCTCATTTAGAGACACCTATGAATCATATGAGCCTTCACCTAGGATAGATTCTGATGAACAACCTCCATGTTTAAGATCTAGTTTTAGTGAGGCCAATAGGAAATGCGACCTAGTTTGCCAAGGAATTATGGAGAGAGCCATTGCAACAAATCATAAGTTGGATGAAGCACTAGGTTTGCTATTATCACTACCTAAGAAAACAATTGAGGAGGATTTAGCCGAGCATGATCACATTGATAAAAAAGACCTAGGTTTTATGATCGATGATGATAAATCTCAAGAAACAGATGATGAATCTCTTGGGCAATTTGTATATAGCAGTCAGAATATTGAAGATGATCCTTATGATTCGGACATAGAAGTTGAGATGCCTAAAGAAGCACGTGAGATACTTGGGAGAATGTTAGGGCTAGATTATAATAAAACACATGTTGAGGATATAGGTGATATTAACACATGGAATGATGAGGTAAGTAACATAAGACCACAAAATACTCAACCATCATTTGAGGCACACACACCGCCAGTGACTTACCCGGAAGAAGTAGAAGAAACTTTAGGAATTCCGATGGAGGTAGAACCCTTGGACCAGTCACCACTTGAGGATACAGGTTTGAACACTTATAGTGATAACCTTACTCCTAGTTCTAGGGAATTTCCTAGTGTTGATGAACCGGAACCTCAATCTTTACACACCTTTCCAACCTTAGATATATTTCTAGGTGACAAAAGAGGAACCGACCCACCCATCAACCAATATTATCCGAGTAGTTTTAGGATGAAGGAAGCCATTCACTCACCCCCTTCACCTCACGTGGCATATTCACACCCTAAGGGTGTGTATCACTACTTTCACCCACACTTGATCCTAAGTGTAGGGAAAACCTCCCCTATTTCCATTAAATAAGGGTAGAGTCAGGCTCGTGACTCGAACAAAAACAAGCGCTTATTGGGAGGCAACCCAAGCTTTATTTGTTTGTTTGTTTGTTTGTTTGTTTGATTTCATTTGTTTCCGTATGCATATTTTATTTTTATTGTTTGTGTCTCATGTTTCAAAGTAAATTGTGAAAATGCTTTATTTTGTTTTTAACTTCGTCTTAATTGCATATAAAGGTATTTTGCAAAAGACAAGTGTAAGGGAGATCCAAATTTGTTTATAAGAACGAAATTGAGCATGAACCACAACAATAATAAATGGACATGTGTATTAGTACTTGTTAGAGTCAAATGCTTGTACTGAGTCATAATGAAGTTTTGCAGGATTTACCAGGAAGTAGGACCAAGTTTTTCCAGAAATTTTCCGGAAACTTAACATAAGAATTTCTGCAGATCACTTCTGACGGCGTCACGAGTTTACTCTTCACGGCGTCACGTGTAAAAATCTGGAAATTTTACCAATTTTGTTTTTCTAACGGAGTCTTAAATTTTTTGTTGAATTATTAAGTTTTATTGTCACACCCCCAAAATCGGGTCCAGCGGAAGCATACATGTAGCTGGGGTGTAACTCAATTGGTATTACAGCACAAGTACAAAATTTGTTTTCACTTCAATCATTTAGAATAAAATCGTTTAACTAAAAGTTTTGAATTTACATTGTTTAAAATTAGTGCGGAAGTAGGCCTTTAAAATAGTTTAAAACGGTCCCCATAAGAATATCAGAGTCTTCTATGACCATGCCATGCCCTGCCAAAACCTCCTGTAGTGTACCATTGCTTAAAACCTGAAAATACATGCTAAAGTGTCAACACGAGGTTGGTGAGTTCATAGAGTTCGTTTAACAAATAATGCATATAGAGAAATGATCGCCCAGCAAAGGCATTGTAAATCAACTCAGTTGCAAGTCCCGTCATAAGAGACTTGTAACCTGTGTGTTTACAACCCACTGCCAAATGTGTTAAAGTCTACGTGAACAAAAGTAATACTGATATCCAAATTCCCAGATAAATATAGCAAAACGGCTATATAAATAATTCAGTCAATGAGGCCATATGATAAATCAGTCAAGCGGGAAAACCCGTAATAAGGTTGATGCAAAGGCATCTTAATTTAGTCAAGTAAGGAAACAACAATATTACGTTTGACATCACAGCCAAGTGGGGAATACCACAATACGTTTGACATCACAGCCAAGTGGGGAATACCACAATATTACAATGAACATATAGGTCAATCAAGTAGGGAAACAGCAATATTACGTTTGACATCACAGCCAAGTGGGGAATACCACAATATTACGTTTGACATCACAGCCAAGTGGGGAATACCACAATACGTTTGACATCACAGCCAAGTGGGGAATACCACAATATTACGTTTGACATCACAGCCAAGTGGGGAATACCACAATATTACAATGAGCATATAGGAACAATTGGTGACTATGAGGTCATATAAACAAGGATAATCAATCCCATGAAATACAGGAAATCAAACATACCAATGAATGCAGGTGATCAAACATATGTTTAGGTAACATTGGAAATATTTGAGAAATCAACCAGGTATAACAAGTAATGCGTTTAAGTAAAACGAGCATGTATTTTCCCCCAAAGAGTTTACAAAACAATTAAAATAGTAGGGGCTATGACTCACCTGGAGCGATAGCTACGACGACAAGAATGGATACACTGAAATGAGGCACGATCTCTAACCGCAACCTAATATGAGTAATAACGATCTACCTTAGATCATGACGTGATGAAGTGAATGCACATGCACATGATGCCTATACCACTCGTAACTTGGAAATACTAGTTATTGTCAAAGTATAATAGTTTCCATACTTAGGAAAATAAGTCCAAATATAGAAGTATATAACTTGTCGTAGTATATCGTATAAAAATGTTAGTGTTATATTCCTCGTCTAGAAAACCTTAAAATAATGTCTAGTAGTAGCGTAATAAACCTTGAGTCGTACGTACTTCGTTAGTTAAAAATAAACTCCTTGAATAAGAAATCAAGAAAATATCTCATTTAGTACGTAGTTATATTATTTTCTAATAGTGACTATATATATATATATAGTTTTGACGATTTTAAAACGTGTATAACTTGGTCGTCTTAAGTTCATTTTCCTCGTTCTTTATATCCACGGATTCGTTTTAGTATATACTAATACATTTTCAATAGCTCGGCTCCTCTAGGTTACGTTTAATGCCTCTATTTGCCCGTCGAAAACTGTCAAACAGCATGCAGTTTTTCAGAAAATAGTTTTCGTCGTTAAATTCGGAAAATCATATCTCCTTTGTTATTAACTCGTTTTAATCCGTTCTTTAGCCCACGGCTTCGTTTTTGAAATTATTTTCTAAATATTTGGTCAAAAATTAACCACCATCTACTGATTTTCTCACGAATTAAAAATAGGGACAGTAGGTCAATATGTAGTTTCAAAAACCATTTCTAAAGTTCTACTCTAGTTCTAACTTCAATCAAACCACTTTCAATCACCACAAAACTAGTCTAATCCTACCATATACCTTCTTAGGGTGTCATGGGTTCCTAAACATCACAAATCAAGTGGATCAAACAAGGATCTAGCTAAAATCACTTTCTACGGTTTTTAAGTTATAAGTTTGTAAAATAAAGTGGTATAAGTCAATATATGCATGACTTCTTGTAAGAAAAATATATATAAACATAGTAATAACTTGTAAAAATTATGAAATGAGTTTTGTTAACTTACTTGGAAGATTAATGAAGTTTGGATGGTGAAAGCCTAATAATCCTTGAGTTTTTATCTCAAAACTCCAACAAGGACAACTATATGAACAAGATTACACTTTGATCTTTGAAAAATGATGGTTTTTGCTTCTTGGATTACCCTAGGCCGAGCACACCCTTGAGAGAAAAGGAGAAAAGATTTTCTTGCACCTAGTATTGTATGTGTGAATTTTTGGTGATTTAAGCTTGTATAATAATTCAAAGACAAAAAGGACTTGTCATAAATGGAGTTAGTGAATTATTAATAATGTGTAAGGGATTGGAATGGAGGGGGGGCGGCAAGTCAAGGGGTGGATGGGTTGTGTAAGAGTTTGGAAGACTTTGTGTAGATTGTGTGTTTATTAATAGATTTAAAGGACACCGGGTACCGAGTTAACTAAAAATAAATTTTAACGGAGTTAACCGGGACATAATAAAGTCGTAAAAATTATAAAAATATGTCGGGTATAAATATTGAATGTTTGGTTAATCGTCGTTTAATTTTTATGAAAACCGTCGTAATTAAATTAGGCGTACGATACGAAATAATTAAATTTCCAAAATAACGGGTAAATTAATATTATAATTTTTATATTATAAAAATGAATATAAAAATATATTTGGATCATAGTCGGGAGTGTCGGGCGTGTTAGTCACATTCTTGGTCGTTTGTTATCGTTTATTTAGAAATAATTATACGTACAAGTTAATTATGCCAAAAGTACTAATTTAAATATCCTACGAGTGGAATAGTATGTAAGTGACATAATGATGATACGTAGACTATTTCTAGTCTGTATGAGATGTCCCAAATGATAATGCATGAATTCGCTCCTGAACCAATACGGTTACGCGAATTTGAATACTCGTAAACTAATTTTACGATGACATGAGTAATGCACGTGAATAGTGGTTTTCTTCCGGGAATGAATAGTGTCAAGTGAATAGTAAAATTTCTGAATGTTTCTCGAAATGTCAAATTGACTTAAAAAATGATGAATGGTGATTGATGAATAGTAAATGATGAATAGTAACCTGTGAATAGTAAATTGTCGAGGTTTGGAAAATGACCGGAAATTACGAGTTGTGACATTTATAATCTCCAGGAATCTGCAAACTTCATTCCACAAGCATTATATCTTTAATTGTTTTGTTTTTATTCCTAAGTCTGGAATTACATCTAGTTGTGAATTATCTTTGTTCGGGTTGATGCTTTGGGTTGTCTTGTCTATTTTCTCAGGATTTACAGGTTATGTATGACAAGAAGATGATTTATATTCTGGAAGGGAAGCTTTGATTGTTCATTTTCTTGGAGGAAGATTTAACCTGGCCACCTAATTATCCATACCGAGTGAATCAGGGGAGTATTTGATTTCATTCTTTTTACTTTTTCACTTTTACATTCTTTACTTGAACATTGGGGAAAATGTTCATCCTAAGTGTAAGGGGAGGGTAAAATGATGACACCTTACATGTACACTTTCGCTTGAGTTTGTTTTGTTTGATAGTAGATGTGTAATAAAACTATGAGAAATACTTGTTAGTGCAATTTTAGCGCCAAATTTAAATTTTTTTACAACATTTAGGAGTGAAACTTTAGCCATAGCAAGCGTCTCATGGATAGGAGATTGTATGACTAGCACATAACCGTTATATTCAGAAAAATTTTCCACCCAAATATGTGAGGTTCGCCTTTAGATTTGATAGAAAAAGCATTCACTATTAGTGCTTATGAGTGTATCGGTAGCATTTAGATTCTAGAACTTGCGTTAGTGATGCATCCCGAGACCGCTAGTGAGACTACATTCATGTAGTAGGATTTACTACATGATAAGAGGCATTAGGATCACCCTTGTGTTAAACCCGTATCATAATTACTTGACCATTTAACTCATATTATTTGGCTAGTTAAGTCAACTAATTTTTCCCACACCCTTAGCGTTGTACTCATTTTTAGTACACGAAACCCCTAGTACACCCCTCCGAGCCTATCTTTTCGTTTCTAACTTTAAGCATCTTACTTAAAGGAAGAATTTGTTACACCCCACTTAAATGTACACCCAAATCGCCTTAGCCTTCCGTGTATGCGCTCATCTTTAGTGCATTATTTTTATTTGTTAAACCCTAAGTTAATTATCTAATTGATTACATGGTTGCTAAGTCGAGTCATATCCTTGTACATATTGTTTTGGGACGATTGGGACTCATGGTTAAAGTACTTATTTATGAAGTAATGGGGAAGAACATCATATATTACCCCCATATGTGCGTTAATCTTAAAAGTGCTCCAAGTGTTTTGATTTTCTTAATGTGAGTCATTAGTTTAGTTCATTATAAAGTATGTAAAAATTCAAGTGTAAGGGGAATGTTCATTCCCTATGATGTATTATTTTGGATGGTAGGGTAAGAGTGTATGCAAAAAAAAAAAAAAAAAAAAAAAAAAAAAAAAAAAAAAAAAAAAAAAATCGAAAAAATTAAGAAAAAGAAAAAAAAAATAGAGAAAAGAAAAGAGAAAAAACATACGGACTACCATCCCTTTTTATTCTATGTTCATTTTATGTTTTTGTTATTTTTCATTTATTAGCTTAAGTCGAGTCTAGTATTGGCTTAGCAACGCCACATTGTACATGTAATTAACCAAGATTGTTAACTCGCCACCAGTAAAAAAAACTTCCTTTATCCAACAAAACCGTGTATTTCGTATCCCTACACCTAACGTTACAACCCTTTTAAAAGACCCCTTTGATAGTTTATCCTGGGTGCTTACGCCATGTGGTGGAGGTTTGATCCTTTCCCTAGCCTACGGTAATCTATTTTGCTATGACAGGTAGTGAGAGATATCTTCCGTTTCCATATTGTAATTTATACTTTATTACACCCGAGAGATGTGAGTATCTAAACACTATTTGTGAGATGCTAGTGTATGACCTCCGTGCTTGTCTTTGGTCTTTAGTGGAACGATTATTTGTTGTAATTACTTTTATATTAGTGTTAAATGACCCCTAACTTGTATTTTGAGTAGAATAAAAGCGCATTTGCTTGAGTATAAGCAAATCTCAAGTGTAAGGGTATATGATGAGGCGAAAAATGAACCACTTTTAGGGGGTCATTTAAGCCCGGAATTGAAATTTATTTGATCAAATATTGCCCTAAATCGTTCCTTTTGTGATTTTAGGTACTTTGGGAGTGAAATCTGAAAAAAGAAGCAATTCAGACGTTTTTGGAGCATAAAAGTGAAGAAAACGGCAAAGTCTTAATTTTTCTTGCTGGGAACAGTACCTGACGGCGTCAAGAGGCTTTTTATGATGCCGTCAAGAGTAAAAGTGGTGACGGCCCAGAAGAAACGTGAAGGTGTCACCCAAGGCCGTCACGTGTTAACTTGTCAAAACTTGCGCGCGAAGTAGCTGATATTGTTTTGGTCATAACTTTTGCATACGAACTCGGATTTAGGTGATTCAAAAGCCCAGACGAAGAGGACGAAGAGATCTACAATTTGGTGAAAAAATGGCCATGACGGCGCCAAGAGTAACGGGCTGACGCTGTCAAGAAGGGTCGACAGAAAACATGCCTATAAATATAACATCATAACTTCACTTTTTGTAAGCCCTAAACCCTAAGGTCGATTCCTGGGTTTAGGTGGGTGTTTTTCCAGTAACTTAGAGGGTTTCAATCACTCCATAAACATCATGTATTGGTTTGATGATTCTATCTTAATTATGTTTTCCATTATCATTGTTGTTTGCTCTTCTTTGATGATGATTTGCTAATTCACCTTGTATCTACTTATGATTATGTGAAACTTGTATATAATTGATTAGATCTCATTGATTTCTTGTTGATGTTGTGTCTATCTCCATCAATGAGGGGCTTGTTGATGTGTGTGTCTATCTCCATCAATTAAGGCATGACAACTTCAATAGATCTAGTTGGTTTAGTTTATAATTCTTGTTTCCTATTGATTCTTGTTTTGATTGAATGAATTCGATGTTAGGCTTAAGAAAACTGGCAGATCTCCAAATGGTAACATGCTTGAACGTCTTAAGAAACATGTAGCCAAGGCATACTAGGCTATTAAGGTAGTATTTAACGCATGAGCCACTGTTTACAATCCCTATGGTTGTGTCGGGCATGGCATAGGAGGAGATAAGAGCTCATAGAATTGGAGAGATATGTATGCCACTCCATGAGTTATTAGGAATACACCCGTCAATTAAAATAAGGTTTACGGTCAATAGGTAGAATTAGATAGCTAGCAAGGAGTAACATATCATGGGTAGACATGCTTCACTTATCTTGTAGAACCTTAGTTTATTTTCTTGTTTATTAGTTTAATTAGTAGCTTTTGGGTTAGTTGACTAGCAACTAATTCCGCCCACTCTCCCAATACCCGAGATTTTTACTTGCTTTTCATAAAATATAAAAACATAAAAAGAATCATCCTTCACCTTTAGACCTAGTTAGATTAATTTCAATCCTAACGACACTATTCCTGAGTTGAACGATCAATCCCCCGGTACTTGTCACTATACTATACTACAACGATCAGGTACATTGCCTGGTGGGGGTTGTAAGCTTCTCAAGATCCCTTGAGAGGTAAAGCCTGGTGCGATTCCCACGTATCAAACACACAACCCTACTTTCAACATAGCTTGGGTCAAAACTTACCTAGACATCATCAAGCTCTAAACTAGATGTCTTGGAACCCATAACCACCATTTCCTTACATGAATCAAGGTAATGGCATGATTAACCAAAATGGACCCATGTGAGATTGGGGACCAAATGTTTGAATGCTTGTTATAAAATAGGTATGCTTGAAAGTGTGTTTTGAACCGGATGAATGGATCAAAGATAGTGGTTGTTCAAGACACATGACGGGTGACAAAAGCCTTTTCTCTACCTATGAAGCCTATGACGGAGGTAACGTCACTTTTGGTAGCAAGCTTAAAAGTAAAATCATCGGAAAAGGTATTATCTCTCATGACTCTCTATCTATTGATGATGTTGCTCATGTTGATAACTTAGGATTTAATCTTCTTAGCATTAGCCAACTTTGCCGCAAAAAGTATAAAGTACTCTTTAGTGAAAACGAAAGTAAAATACTTAAAAATGGAATAACTATAGCTAAAGGAGTTCTTAAAAATAACGTGTACGTCATGAAAATTGATAAAACATCTAGAGATAAACTTTGTCTTACCTCATTAGATGAGTCCTCGACTCTTTGGCATAGACGCTTAGGTCACGTTAATATGAGACTTATTCAATCTCTATCCTCTAAGGAATTAGTTAGAAACCTACCCAAGTTGAAATACGACCAACACTTTTGTGATGCTTGCAAAATTGGTAAACAAGTTCATAGTAGCCATAAGGCTAAAAATATGGTGTCCACAACTAGATGTTTAGAACTTTTGCATATGGATTTGTTCGGTCCATCCGCTATTAAAAGTTATGGAGGCAACTTCTATAGTTTAGTAATAGTAGATGTTTTTTCACGATATACATGGACAAGATTTTTGAAAAGTAAAAATGAAGCTTTCGAACAATTTGAAATACTTGGAAAGAAAATTCAAAATCAAGTAGGAAATTGAATTGTGTCTATTAGAACAGATCATGGTTGGGAATTTGATAACGAAATACAATTTGGTGAATCTTGTGACAAAAATGGTATAACACATAATTTCTCGGCTCCTCTCACTCCTCAATCTAATGGTGTAGTAGAACGTAAAAACCGGACACTTCAAGAGATGAGTAGAACAATGCTTAATGAACAAAATATTCCACAAAAGTTTTGGTGTAATGCCATTGACACATCAACTTATATCATAAACCGAGTCCTAATTAGACCATTTTTGGATAAAACTCCATATGAAATATATAGAGGCAAAAAGCCAACATTAGGATACTTTAAAGTATTTGGGAGTAAATGCTTTATACTTAACACAAAGGATTATCTCACTAAATTTGACCCAAAGTCTTATGAAGGTGTGTTCCTTGGATATTCACAAAATAGCAAAGCTTATATTGTTCTAAATAAGGAAACTTTAAGAGTCGAGGAATCGTTGAATATAACATTCGACGAAAGTCCACCTCCCTCTAAGACATCACCTTTGGTAGATGATGACTTAGTTGAAAGTCAAGTTGTTAGTCAAATTGATCTGGAAAACGACAAGGAAAATGAACTATTAAATAGAGAAATAATCAATGTCAAAGAATCTAAAAGTCATCCATTTGATAGTGTCATAGGTAAACTTAATGAAAGAACCTTAAGATCAAAAGCTCAAAATGAAAGTATCTATTTTTGTTTTGTATCAACCATTGAACCCAAAAATATAAAAGAAGCTATAAGTGATGAATCTCGGATAATTGCTATGCAAGAAGAATTGAACCAATTTATTAGAAATGATGTTTGGACACTAGTTCCTCAACCAAAGAATCAAATTATAATTGGAACAAAATGGGTCTTTTGAAATAAAATGGAGGAAAACGGAGTTGTGTCTAGAAACAAAGCTAGGCTAGTAGCACAAGGTTATAATCAACAAGAAGGCATTGAAAACGATGAAACTTTTGCTCCGGTTGCTAGGCTCGAGTTAATTAGAATCTTACTTGCATATGCATGCGCACATGACTTTAAACTTTTTCAAATGGACGTCAAAAGTGCATTATTAAATGGTTTCATTAATGAAGAAGTTTATGTTGCTCAACCTCCGGGCTTTACCGACTTTGAAAAACCTAATCATGTTTACAAACTTAAAAAGGCTTTATATGGACTTAAGCAAGCTCCAAAAGCATGGTATGATCAACTTAAAACCTTCCTAGTTGACCATAAGTATACCAATTAGAAGATGGGATATTCTTTAATCAATCTAAATACATCAAAGACATGCTTAAGAAATTTGGTTTAGAAGATTCAAAACCTATCAAAACGCCTATGTCCTCGGAAACCAAACTCACAAAGGATGAGGAAAGTGAATCCGTAGATAACACTAAATATAGGGGTATGATTGGTAGTCTACTTTATCTCACGGCTAGTAGAACCGACATTATGTTTACCGTTTGTCTATGTGCTCGTTTTCAAGAAGATCCAAAATCAATCCATCTTGAAGCCGTAAAAAGGATTTTTAGGTACACCAAAGGCACTACACATTTAGGATTATGGTATCCTAAAGGAACGGGTGTAGAAACCTGATGCATGGGAATCGCAACAGGCTTTACCTCTCGAGGGATCTCGAGAAGCTTACAACCCCCACCAGGCAGTGTACCTGATCGTTGTAGTATAGTATAGTGACAAGTACCGGGGGATTGATCGTTCAGCTTAGGAATAGTGTCGCTAGGATTAGAAAGCCTAAATACTAGTTCTAAAGGTGAGGGATGATTATTTTTGTATTTTTATATTTTTTAGAAAGCAAGTAAATATCTCGGGTTTGAAGGAGTTGGGCGGAATTAGTTGCTAATCAACTAACCCAATACTAAGATGCAATCAAAATAAAATACTAAAAATGAAAATAAGCTAAATTATACTAAAGTTGTGAGCAGTAATTGGAGAAAATGTGTTTACTTAGATTTCACTACTCCCTAGACATCTTTTACACGTTAATTACTTGTTATAATTGCATGGATGATAGATCGTATTCCTTAATACCATTCATCGGGTGGCACACATAACTCCCCAATTCTATGAGCTCTTATCTCCTCCTACAGCATGCCCAGCACAACTATAGGGATTGTAAACAGTGGCTCATGCACTAAATACAACCAATAAAGACCTAGTGCGCCTCGGTTCATGTTTCTTAAGACGTTCAAGCATGTTACCAAGTGGAGATCTGCCAGTTTTCTTAAGCCTAACATATAAATCATTCATCCAAAACAAGAATAAACAAGTAATCAACACATAATTAACATCTAGGTTTCATTAGATCTAAGCAAACACAAGATAGATCTAGCCTAGCATAATGGAATTGAGACAAGAACAAGATATAGACAACCAACACATAGACATATTGATTGAATTAAAGGAACACTTATCTCAATTACAATGCAAGGTATCAAGGGTTTGGAACCCTTGAAAAACCTGTAAAAGTTGCACCAAAATCGTACTTAGGGTTTCTCCAAAACTTCTTTTTTTAATGTGTGAAAATTAGAAAACTATATATAGAAAAATGGGTTTGACGGCGTCAAGACAAAACTTGTGACGCCGTCACCTCGCCGCCAAAACTCTTCTCGGACTGCCTTGATCTACATTTGACGCCGTCAAGACCAAATCATTTCCAGGCCGTCATGACTTATTACTCTTGACGCCCTTCTTTCGTGACGCCGTCAAATCTGTTCTGGGTCGTCATGGACTTCTGCTCTTGACGCCGTCAGAGGATTGCTCTTGACGCCGTCACCTACTGTTCCCAGCATGGAAAATTAAGACTTTGGCGTTTTCTTCACTTTTATGCTCCAAAAACGTCCGAATTGCTTCCTTTTCCAGATTTCTCTCTTAAAGTACCTAAAATCACAAAAGGAACAATTTAGGGCAATATTTGATCAAATAAATTCGGATTTGGGCTTAAATGACCCCCTAAAAACGGATCATTTTTCGCCTCATCATATACCCTTACACTTGAGATTTGCTTGTCCTCAAGCAAATGCGCTTTTATTCTACTCAAAAGACAAGTTAGGGGTCATTTAACACTAACATAAAAGTAATTACAACAAATAATCATTCCACTAAAGACCAATAGACAAACTCGGAGGTCATATACTAGCACCTCACAAATAGTGTTTAGATACTCACATCTCTCGGGTGTAATAAAGTGTAAATTACAATATGGAAACGGAAGATATCTCTCACTACCTGTCATAGCAAAATAGATTACCATAGGCTTGGGAAAGGATCAAACCTCCACCACATGGCGTAAGCACCTAGGATAAACTATCAAAGAGGTCTTTTAAAGGGTTGTAACGTTAGGTGTAGGGATATGAAATACACGGTTTTGTTGGATAAAAGATGTTTTACTGGTGGCGAGTTAACAATCTTAGTTAATTACATATACAATATGGCGTTGCTAAGCCAAGACTAGACTCGACTTAAGCTAATAAATGAAAAATAACAAAAACATAAAATAAACATAGAATGAAACGGGATGGTAGTCATAGGGAATGAAAATTTCCCTTACACTTTAATCTTTACATACTTTACATTTAACTAAACTAATGACTCGAATTAAGAAAATCAAAACACTTGGAGCACTTTTAAGATTAACGTACATATGGGGGTAATAAATGATGTTCTTCCCCATTACTCCATAAAATAAGTACTTACCCATGAGTCCCAATCGTCCCAAAACAATATGTACAAGGATATGACTCGACTTAGCAACCATGTAATCAATTAGATAGTTAACTTAGGGTTTAACAAATAACAATAATGCACTAAAATTGAGCGCATACATGGAAGGCTAAGGCGATTTGGTTGTACATTTAATTGGGGTGTAACAAATTCTTCCTTTAAGTCAAATGCTTAAAGTTAGAAACGAAAAGATAGGCTCGGAGGGGTGTACTAGGGGTATCGTGTACTAAAAATGAGTACAACGCTAAGGGTGTGGGAAAAAATTAGTTGATTTAACTAGCCAAGTAATATGACTTAAGTGGTCAAGAAATTATAATACGGGTTTAACACAAGGGTGATCCTAATGCCTCTTATCATGTAGTAAATCCTACTACACGAATGTAGTCTCACTAGCGGTCTCGGGATGTATCAGTAACGCAAGTTCTAGAATCTAAATGCTACCGGTACACTCATAAGCACTAATAGTAAATGCTTTTCCTATCAAATCTAAAGGCGAACCTCACATATTTGGGTGGAAAATTTTTCTGAATATACGGTTATGTGCTAGTCATACAATCTCCTATCCATGAGACGCTTGCTATGGCTAAAGTTTCACTCCTAAATGTTGTAAAAAATTTTAAATTTGGCGCTAAAATTACACTAACAAGTATTTCTCATAGTTTTATTACACATCTACCATTAAACAAAACAAACTCAAGCGAAAGTGCATATGTAAGGTATCATCTTTTTACCCTCCCCTTACACTTAAGATGAACATTGTCCCCAATGTTCAAGTAAAGAATGTAAAAGTGAAAAAGTAAAGAGAATGAAATCAAATACTCCCCTGATTCGCTCGGTATGGATAATAGGGTGGCCAAGTTAAATCTTCCTCCAAGAAAATGAACAATCAAAGCCTCCCTTCCAGAATGTAAATCATCTTCTTGTCATACATAACCTGTAAAACCTGATAAAATAGACAAGACAACCTCGCGTAAAATCGGCGGCATTCTATATAAGTTACTAAATCCTAGAAAACAAGATAAGATATAATACTTGTGGAATGAAGTTTGCAGATCTCCTGGAGATTATAAAACTTAATAATTCACAAAAACCATAAGACTCCGTTAGAAAAACAAAACCGGTAAAATTTCCAGATTTTAACTCCTGACGCCGTCAAGGGTAAACCCCTGACGCCGTCAGAATTGACCTGCAGAAATCCTTATGGTAAGTTTCCGGAAAATTTCTGGAAAAACTTGGTCCTACTTCCTGGAAAATCCTGCAAAACTTCATTATCACTCAATACAAGCATTTGACTCTAACAAATACGAATACACATGTTCATTTATTATTGTGGAGAATCATGATCGGTTTGTTTCTTAAAAACATATTTGGGGTTTCCCCTTACACTTATCTTTTGCAAAAATACCTTTAGGTGAAGTTAAGACTAGGCCAAAACAACAAAGTAAAGTATTTCCACTATTTAGTTTAGAAACATGATCAACCAACAATAAAAATTAAGCATGCATACGGAAGCAAATAACAATCAAACAAATAAAATCACACAAAACATGGGTTGCCTCCCAAGAAGCGCTTTTCTTTATTTACGAGTCTTGTAGCTAGACTCAAGGTCATGGGTTACTACGTGATTTCATCATTGGTTCTACTCTCTGATTGTAGATATTCCTTGTAGAAACCAATCACCTTTTTCTCAACCGCCCCCATAATCATTTGGGCAAATTCTTTATCGACTTTATACCTTGGTCCAAGGGCCAAGCAATCTTTGTAATAAAGACTCCTTTTTTCCCAAACATAATCCATGCCCTTTTTCTTATCCTCCTCATTAGTATCCTCAAAAGCACCAACTTTGTCCTTATCAAAACGGGATATAAATCAAAATTCTTTCATCCTATTAGGCATCCTATAAGTAATACTATCGGTGTTATTTGCAAATCGGATTGTTCCTTCTATCTCATCATATTCCAAATTAGACTCCTCAACAAATGGTTTGCCAAACACAACATTGGATAATCGACAATCAATAACATTAGCAAGATCCTCCACAATCATAAAGTCAGTGACAAAAGTGAAATTACCAACAAAGACATGTAAACCTTTAACTCTCCCGACAAAGTTACAAACTCCACCGGGGTATTTGGGATCCCTTCTAGGTTCAAGTCTTGTTTTCACTATATCATTATAAACAGTTGAGGACATAATGTTGATTGGAGATTTAAAGTCAATGTAAGCATTGCTAATGTGCTTATATCCAATCATACATGGTATCTTAGCATTCTTAGGATCGCCTCTCTTGATCTTAGGTTCAATTATGGCGAAAGGAGATCGCGGGTTATCAATAAGATTATTATAATATGCAATCTCCTCCTTAGTGGGGTATAGATTAAAATTGTCATTAAGCTTCGGATCTATTTCCCCCTCTTCAAGTCCCTTAATAACATTCACAAAGTCGTTAGGCCCTAGGTCCTCATTTGAATACAAGGCGGTCGCTAGGTCACTAAATGCATGTTCGAGCTCAACCTTAATCAAACTATTAAGCTCCCTAAGTTCCCTAACCTCACTCTTAATTTGTTCACGTAACAAAGCCACTTCTCTAGGGGAAAGGGGTGGATTCGCGTTTTCCATAATGGTCAACGGAATAGTCAATGAATTTGATTTACTAACAAAGGCACAAAGAAATAGATAGACTAAAGAAACCTAAAAAATAAAAATAAAATCTTACTAGAAAGGAATCTAGCAAGTAGACCTAATAAAAAGAAATTCTAACCTAGACAATAACTATTCCCCGGGCTGCGGCGCCAAAAACTTGATGCGTGGGAATCGCAACAGGCTTTACCTCTCGAGGGATCTCGAGAAGCTTACAACCCCCACCAGACAGTGTACCTGATCGTTGTAGTATAGTATAGTGACAAGTACCGGGGGATTGATCGTTCAGCTTAGGAATAGTGTCGCTAGGATTAGAAAGCCTAAATACTAGTTCTAAAGGTGAGGGATGATTATTTTTGTATTTTTATATTTTTTAGAAAGCAAGTAAATATCTCGGGTCTGAAGGAGTTGGGCGGAATTAGTTGCTAATCAACTAACCCAATACTAAGATGCAATCAAAATAAAATACTAAAAATGAAAATAAGCTAAATTATACTAAAGTTGTGAGCAGTAATTGGAGAAAATGTGTTTACTTAGATTTCACTTCTCCCTAGACATCTTTTACACGTTAATTACTTGTTATAATTGCATGGATGACGGATCGTATTCCTTAATACCATTCATCGGGTGGCACACATAACTCCCCAATTCTATGAGCTCTTATCTCCTCCTACACCATGCCCAGCACAACTATAGGGATTGTAAACAGTGGCTCATGCATTAAATACTACCAATAAAGACCTAGTGCGCCTCGGTTCATGTTTCTTAAGACGTTCAAGCATGTTACCAAGTGGAGATCTGCCAGTTTTCTTAAGCCTAACATATAAATCATTCATCCAAAACAAGAATAAACAAGTAATCAACACATAATTAACATCTAGGTTTCATTAGATCTAAGCAAACACAAGATAGATCTAGCCTAGCATAATGGAATTGAGACAAGAACAAGATATAGACAACCAACACATAGACATATTGATTGAATTAAAGGAACACTTATCTCAATTACAATGCAAGGTATCAAGGGTTTGGAACCCTTGAAAAACCTGTAAAAGTTGCACCAAAATCGTACTTAAGGTTTCTCCAAAACTTCTTTTTTTAATGTGTGAAAATTAGAAAACTATATATAGAAAAATGGGTTTGACGGCGTCAAGACAAAGCTTGTGACGCCGTCACCTCGCCGCCAAAACTCTTCTCGGACTGCCTTGATCTAAATTTGACGCCGTCAAGACCAAATCATTTCCAGGCCGTCATGACTTATTACTCTTGACGCCCTTCTTTCGTGACACCGTCAAATCTGTTCTTGGTCGTCATGGACTTCTGCTCTTGACGCCGTCAGAGGATTGCTCTTGACGCCGTCACCTACTGTTCCCAGCATGGAAAATTAATACTTTGGCGTTTTCTTCACTTTTATGCTCCAAAAACGTCCGAATTGCTTCCTTTTCCAGATTTCTCTCCCAAAGTACCTAAAATCACAAAAGGAACGATTTAGGGCAATATTTGATCAAATAAATTCGGATTCGGGCTTAAATGACCCCCTAAAAATGGATCATTTTTCGCCTCATCAAAACCATAGTGTATGCCGACTCAGATCATGCCGGTGACTATGTTGATAGAAAAAGTACAAGTGGTATTTGTACTTTTGTTGGATATTGTCTCACCTCATGGTTCTCTAAGAAGGAAACGGCACTTGCAATATCAACAACGGAATCCGAATACGTGTCGGCCGGAAAAGCATGTCAACAAGCTCTTTGGTTGAAGCAAGCGCTCGTGGACTACGGAATTCTGACTAAAGACATATCTATCCTTTGCGACAACAAAGGAGCAATCGACCTTAGTAAAAATCCAGTCCAACATGCTCGTACTAAACATATAGAAATTCGTCATCATTTCCTTCGTGACAATGTTCAAAAAGGAAACATCTCCATTGAGAAAGTATCCTCCGAAGACAAGATTGCCGACATCCTTACAAAACCTCTTAAATGTGAACTATTTAATCTTCTTAGACTAGGACTAGGACTTATGGAAACTACTTCATAGTTCAAACGTAAAATAAAATCGTAGAAATCAAAAACAAAAAAAAATTCACTTCCTTAAACTGCAGGACTGGCGGAACCAATAAATACAACGGGCGGATCCCTATGTTTGGTTCCGCCCAGTCCGTCAACCACCTGCATAGGTTCTCTCTTTTTATATAATAAACCATACAATCCCCATACTTTATACCACTCACCAAAAACAGTTACTATTCACTTCTACATCCATTTTCACACGAAAATTAGGGTTCTTGCTCAGCCATTCTTCATTCCTACCATCATTGTAAGTATTCTAAACATAATTACTCTCCTGATCTGTGTCTAGGAAACTCTATTTATGCACAAAAGCTAAAACTTGGGGTAATGCATCAACTTAGGAATTCATGAAGAAATTTTATCATAAACAAAACAATTTATGTTTTTCATTAGTTAGGAATTGCATCTTGTAACACATTATCACATTGTACCAAACACCCCATGTCAAAATTTTGAAAAATCTTCTCACATTTTGGAAAAATAGCTTTTCATTAATAATACAAAATAAAAACGTTATGTTTAAAACATCACTTGCATTACGACTCTTGAAAGCTAAAGGGAATACATAACTAATATGTATTTTCGGGTACTTTCAACCGTAGCTACATTGAACTAGGAGCATTTAGATTATCTCAAAATTTACACAAAAGTTGCATAAGTAAAACCATTTTAACATTAAAATGAGTCGAGATAATCACAACTCCATATTGTTTTCATATAGGAACACACTAGAATTTTTGATATTTAAACCACTACTTACATAAAATTTTGATAATTATGTTTCTAGGTTCATCATACCTCCCGTAACCTTCTATGACCACAAAGACACCACCAAATACCTACCCAAACACCACAAGACCAAAGGACTAACCTCGGCCCAAGTAGAAATATTTAAGAACCTTGAGAGGCGTTATGTTCATGAGGGTAGAACCATTGATCCTACTTTCCTTGTCGGAACCAACATTAGGGAACAACTCTCTTTTATTGGCTTTGATTGTCTCTTAGACATAGATGAGCCAATTTGTCCTCGTTTCATTCTAGAATTCTATGCTTCCGTGACCCTTAGCACGGATGATGAAGGTCTCATGTCACTAAACTTCTCTATCAACCAAAATGAGTTTGAAATCACTTTAGCTCAGTTTGCTCAAGTCCTTCGTGTTCCAAATCGGGGCACATGCCTTTACACCGACAAATGGCCACTTTCAACTCTTGACTCAATTCATGACCGCATTCATCCTTATGATACCCCTTTAGTGAGCAAAGAGGAAATTCGTGACCATCTTTTTGTTAGGACTACTCATACTAGGAGAACCTGGGGAGGAGAGGAAGTAGCCAAAGACCCCTTTGGAATGGAGCTCAATGAATTGAGACCACAATTCTTGAAGTGGGAGGAAATCATTAGGGCCAATGTCATTAGCACGTTAGGAAATAGGGACCACATCAACACTTGTCTTTCCTACATGCTCTATAGTGTTTCCACCCGACAAACCTTCAACTTAGTCTACTACATTGCCAAAAGGATGGCAAACAACTCGGTTCAAGGTACCACCGCTCTTCCATACGGGATGCTTCTTACCCGTCTCTTTAGGTTTTATGAACCCATTCCTCCATCTCCAAAAGGTCGTCGCCTAGATTATCCTCTCATTCCACACACCTTTGTGCCATTGAGTGATGAGCGAGTCTACAAAGAAGGTGAACAAGAAATGAGTGAGATAAGAGGGTGTTTGGCACAAGAGTGCATTTGGACAATTTGGTCATCAAAACAATGTTATGTTATGATTTTATGATGTCTTAGGATGATATTATGTTGTTGGATTATGTTTAAACTAACCAAAATTGCAGGGGATAAGAATTTGGTACTATGCTATTTTCACTTTTCGGCTAATATTTTGAGTGCTAGAATCACTCTCTCAAACTATATAGGTAAGCATGTTTCTACCTGCAATTTTTGTTTCTTTCATCTACAAAAAAATTGATTGCTTAAGTTTTAGGAAAAATTTTGGAATTCGGAAAACTCACGTGCTCGTAAAATGCACTCTGTCTCGATTCTGAGGCTCCACGGATACGGCGGAACCCAACAATTGGTTCCGTCCGTGTTAAAACTTGGTTCCTCCAAGTTAACTGCCGACGGATATGGCGGATCCCAAAAATGGGTTCC
Source organism: Artemisia argyi (assembly GCA_030686995.1). NCBI lineage: Eukaryota > Viridiplantae > Streptophyta > Magnoliopsida > Asterales > Asteraceae > Artemisia > Artemisia argyi. Next base: position 126,200,085 of record CM060691.1, read on the forward strand.
GTCTGTGTTGTCGCAGGGTTTTGCGGATCATCTGCAATTTTTGCTTCTTGAATTTTTTGAATTTTTCTAGCAATCCTTAGGATCCAAACTTGTTTCCTACATGCTAGTTAGTATTTATCAGTAATTCTAGAGCTATCTAATCACCCATTAACCTATAGCATCATCATTCCCGCCAAAAATTCAAAATTGCCTTAACTAACCCCAAGGAACCTTTACAATACAAGGAAGGAACCATTCCTTTGGTTCCTCCCAATCCGTGGAACAACCTGACAACATGTATCCACCATGATCACATAGCATTTACTTCCCCACTTAGTCTTTCACTCCATCCAACTCCACTGGATTGACTTCCAATGATTTGACAACTTCTTGGAACTCTTCCATATGATTAGAAACCTCCAACATTGTATGGATCAACATCAAATCCAAACACCAATTTCCATGTCTTGCTCCTCCTATAAATTGATCAACAATGTATACATCCAATTCACACCACCCCATTCACTTCTCTTAAATCTCATACTTCTAATCCTAACAAAGTCTTGCAATGACAAAATCCACCACCTCATCCGAATCATCAAGACCAATTAGGAGAACCGCTAGAATAAGTGTAAAACCTTGTTGTTTCAACAAAACCATCCAAGTTAGCTCATCATCATCAAGTGATTCATCCCTCAATATTTCATCACCCATCAATGATAACAACTTCCTAAACCTTGCTACTCCAACACCATCTCCAAATCCTTGCATTATCAACAAAATCACCACTCCCCCACCAAACATAACTCCAAGTGATCCAACACCACCTTCGGCACCATTTCAACCATCAAAAACTCCATCACCTCAATCACCAAAAATGACACCAATGGAACTCTTTAAAACACCATCAACATCACCACATCCATTTATGGAAACTTTGGATGACCTTCCACCAAGATCATCAAATCCACCACCATTGCCACTTTTTGATACTATAGAACAAATGGAAACTCAACAACAACCTAGGTCTCACCCAAGTAACCCATTGGTGGAAAAACCTCATCAACCATCGCCAATAGAGCGTTTGGCTTACAAGCATGCTAGACCTTCCTTGTTTCCACAAGATCAAGATCATCCTCATCAATAACCATTGTTGTTTCATCCAATCTACAATGACATCCACGGTCCTCTTTATGGATAACCAAGCTTTCATCATCATGATCAACAACAACCACCACCTCATGACTCCTCCAACCGGTTTGAATCCATATTTCCTACTTATGAGGAAATAGAAGCTTCCTTATGGACCAAATCTCTAAACACTCATGAAGAACTCAATTCTCGCTTGGAAAGCCTCTATGCTTTCAAGCACACGATTGATTCTCATCTCACCCAAGCAAGGACTTCCAAACCGCAATGTATCATCCATTGTAGGAAACCGACACACCTCTCAACCATCCACCTTTGCTCCCGCAACAAATGTTTCAACCATCACCAATGATTCACCAACTCCAAACCAAGTTCCTCAACCACCACCTCCTCGCCATGGTTGCACCATGAGCGAAAGAACCGCTCACCTATGTGAGGGTTGCAAAATCTTGGTACATCAACTCCAAGATGAAATGAGGTTTATCCTTAACAACATCTTGGAGCGTCTTAACGCCATCTCTCACTTGCCTCAAGCATAGAGCGTTCTTAGGATCTAATAATGGTAGAATCTCACTTAGGATACTTTTTATTTGTAGGTGTAGCTTTCATTTCACTTTGTTTGTTTGTACTTTAAATAGTAGACTTTTTCAAGTCTTTAAGTTTGACTCTTTATAGTCAAAATTTAAATTTTACTTGAAATGAAATGGTTCTACTTATCTATAGTGTGTTGGTCATTTTCTTTTGATTATTCATTGTAGTTGTCATGTGATGCATACTTACTCTCTTATACTTGGTATTATCATCCTTATCTCTACAACAAACTAACCTTTTCTTGTAGGACCAAAATCCATGTATCCTCTCTTGGCACTCCATTTAGGGTGAGTATTGTCCAAGGGGGAGCATTTGGCTTGACATATTTCCGCTTCGCTACTCTTCTTTTTGTTTCGACAAAAAGGGGGAGATAGGATATATATTTTACCAAATCAACTTTTAATACATCATCTAAAATGACAAACTCAAAAGATGAAATAATCATATGAAATGTAAAATTTCAAAAGGCTAAAAATCTATAATTATCCAATTGCGTAAAAATAAAATCTATGTTTTGTCGTCAACAAAAAGGGGGAGATTGTCAATACAAATATTGCCTAAAAACGTTATTTATATTTTACGATCTTTCTTAGTTTTGTTAACTACAAAAGATAAAGTTTATTTTTGGCAAATTATAAATATAGTTTAAAAGCCTTTTACTTAACTTGACTCAAACTACATTTACATGTTTTCATAAAGTAATTTCTAAGTAAGTATACATTTGTTTTAAGTACATATATTGAAAATGTCCAATATGTATATTTAGCAAGTTTACTAATTAGTTTGTCATATTAAGATATAAGCAAACAAACTCTTTCAAGTAAAATATTCACTTGCTAAACATTTCAAACAAACATGTTTTGATTCTATACATAAACCATTTTCACAAGTATACTTTCTTTTTTAGAAATATCTAAAATTAGAAATAATATGTTAGTTGCATCATTGCTTGCATCACACATGTCCCTTCAAGGAAACATGTGCGTAAGTGTGTAAGAAACATGTTATATTTTGTAGTGATTCACACTCAAGATATCAAAGTTGACTTTGGGAAAATCTTGAGAATATTGTGTTAGATTGTAAAATATTTTATGCAGGATTCTGTCAGACATGCTGGCGGAACCCTCGGATACAACGAACGGAACCAAAGGATGGGTTCCGCCGTATCCGTGGGTTGGTCTGTTTGGAGGCCTATAAATAGCAACTCACTTCTTGAGTTTCGGTTATCACTCTCTATCATATTTCATTGCATATACTTCAATTCTAACTCAGTAAACTTTCATATTTGTGAATCTCTCTTTGTAGCAAAAAGATCACGATCTTACAAGCTTCAACACAACGTTGCAAGACTTGTCTAGCATAGCATTAGTGTAAACTAGTAAATTTTATACTTCATTGTATTGTATCCATTTGTAGTGATTGGTTAGTATTTTAGTCCTCAAAATACTTAGAGTGTTGGGAGTTGTTGTACCCTTGTAAAAGAACTATCGGGAGTGGTTGTACCCTTGTGAAAGAACTCGACATCTAGCTTAGTGTCGGAAATAGTGTGTAAGCGACGTGTAAGGTTTTCTCCGCCGGATAATGAAGCTTATTGACTAGTGCAAGATAACTCTCGAGTTGGATACTCAGGGCATGGAGTAGGGCAAGGAAAAAGAGTCCTTGTAGCCGAACCATGATAAACAATCGTGTTATGGTTTGATCGTTTCTTACTTTATACTTGCATATAATTTATTGTTTGATACGTCTTAATTAGTAATTACACGTAAAAGTATTAGAAGAAAATCAAGTTTAAAACCGGTAAACTATTCAACCCCCTTCTAGTTTTCCACAGTTTGTGCTTGGAACCTGTTGGAAAGGAGGATGAAGTCATTACTTCTTAATGGTTAATTTTCTTTGAAAAAGTGCTTGGCAGGAGCATGAATAAAGAGGAACCACCTATGTGAATGTTGAAGTTTTGCCGCTTCTAGAAGCTATGGACTTTTAGCTTTTACAACATTTATGAATTGGATATGGACACACGGCTTGTATAGTGTCAGGAGTGTTTAAGTGTTTGGAAATGTATGTGTATTTTATCTTCAGGTATTCAAATGGGTTGAAGGGTTTAATTTTTAGAACACCCTGATTCTCGAATATTTGAATGTGTAATGTACTAAGATGGAAATTCAATCCTCGGGATATTTTCGTTTATGCATACGTTTTGTTTAATGTTTTATTTTCATGCAAAGAAAGTGAACTAAACTTGGCGAGGATTGTTGGAAAATTTAGTACACTTGAGGGATCAAATCATACTTGGGAATGGGTTTGGAGGTACGGAGTGTACACCCATCAAGTCCCTGATTACCCTGACTCAATAGTGGTTGTGCAGGATTCTGCTGCTAGTATTGGTTTCTGATGATAGTGGATCCTACTACTAGCTTTAGGATTCTGTTGATAGTGGTTCTGCTGCTTAGCAGTGATTCTGCTGCTAGTGCTAAGCAGATTCTGCTGACGAGAATGTAACTGATTTGACCTATTCAATTGACAGTTATATCTACACTTATGACCACGTTTAATTGGTCATGTAACCACTATTTTTTGCTATAATGGGGGCAATTATGTGGAGATTAATGGGCCGATTAATTCTCATAATTCCATTTGACTAGCTATGAGTATTCTGCTATATAAGAGGAAATTAGATGATGCATGACATACACACAGAAAAAACATATAACACTTAAACGCAAAGGGTTATTGATTTGTGCCTAATTCAATAACAAACATTTGGTCTTATCCCAAGTAGATATTCGCGATACCCAGGCATTAGGGTCGATTATTTTACTTTGGAAAGTGATAACACGATTTCAAGTGATATCCGGTAACCCTTCATTGGTACGTAGTTAGGTCATTGATTGTCTTCACCGTGTTCTGAGCTCATAGCCTCCAACACCTTTATATATATATATATATATATATATATATATATATATATATATATATATATATTAACAAAATTTAATAATTTAATCAAATTATGCTTCAATTTTGATTTTTATTTGCAAATAGGATGCTCAATTTTGTCACACAAAAAGAATGGTGCATTCTCATTGCTCTAACTGCAAATTATTGAGGGGTTTATTTATTTATTTTTATAGATTCTCTTATTGTATGGAGCTATAATCCAAATAAGCTAATAACTCTCATTCTATTTTTGCATTAAATTGGCTCATGTGTTATTTTGTTTACAAGTTGATAAACTAATTCACTTTTTTTTAATTATATATATATATATATATATATATATATATATATATATATATATATATAGAGGGAGGCTTTATTTTCATAACCCTGTTAAGTGCGGGAACTGCGAGAACTACAATTTTGCATTAAAAAACATGCATGTTCATATAAAACATGTATGTTTTCTTACATACACCTTAATACACATGCCTGCGTATTAAGGTGTATGTAAGAAAACATACATGTTTTATATGAACATTCATGTTTTCTAATGCATAATTGAAGTTCTCGCAGTTCCCGCACTTAACAGGGTTCTAAAAATAATACCATTTTGCATTGATCTGTTGCACTTAACAGGTTTTTATATGAAAATGTATGTTATGCATGTATGTGTATTAAAGTGTATGTAAGAAAACATACATGTTTTATATAAACATGCATGTTTTCTAATGCAAAATTAGAGTTCTCGCACTTAACAAGGTTTTGAAAATAAAGATACACTATATATATATATATATATATATATATATATATATATATATATATATATATATATATATATATATATATATATATATTTGATATTTTTAAAATAATATATCGTAAACCAAAAATTTGAAAAGACTGTTTGACTGTCAAAGACCTCGTGCCGACATATTATATCATTTGGGTCCAAACATGTGGGCTTAATCGTTTGAATCTGTTAGGAATTTATGCTTGTGGGCGTCCATTTTACATAAGTTGGGTCCATGACACAAGCTCATGCTAATTGAACCCATTAAGCTTTATATCATTGATGTGTTTGTATGTTTATGTGCAAGAGAAATTGTATTTTCCAATTAGCATCCACCCTTATTTGCAAAGGAGGGTGTACTTATACCAATATTCAATTCCGAATAATTTTCTGGCTTAGGCTTATGATAACCAAGCCTTCATGTCTAAGATCGATATTGACATTTTGATGGAATATGTTTGGCTTTGTATATGACTTTTTATTTGGATGTTTTATATCATGTTAATTAAAATGAATTTTTTAAGCATAAAAAAAGTTATCGTTATTTAATGTTTACAAACATGGATAGCCTTCACAGAGTGATACCTATTGTGAAGAATACAATGCAAGTATTGTACGCACTTTATTATGGACAAAATCCATTCATTTGGATGATCTAACTTACTTAAAGGCATATTCTTCGGAATAAAAGGGATTTTATTTTATTAAGTCACCTTCATAATTTAGTAAATATTTTGACAAATTGTAAAACTTGACAAAAACCACGTTAACTTTAGTTTCTTTCTTCGGGTAAATTGATGTAGCTTTCCTTTGTTAGGTTGTTTGAGGAGGGTGAGTATTTTACTCAGATGTATGTGGTTTAACCGGAGTAATGCCATTGCCGTTTTTGACCCTTCTATAGTCAGCCACAAAGGATAACTAAAGTTGTGTTTGTATTCGACTTAATTGACTTTAATATGAAAAAAACTGAATTTATTAAGTCATATGAAAATTTTTTGTTTGTTTACTTAATAGAGAAAGATAACTGAAAATATTAAGTAATAAAACTGAAAATGTCTGCATTAAGTTATTTTTTGATTAAACATGACTTAATTGAAAATTTTAACAAACAAGCCCTAAGCCATTTAACGGTGGTTAATCATAATCACTCTTTTCAAACTTCACAATCCTCACCTTAAATAAAACTTATTGACCAAATTAAAAACACCCTAAACATTTAGGCATATTTCAAGAACACAGCCATATTTTAAGGACCAAAAGTTAAAAAAAAAGTACATACATGATTTCCCTCTAACAAACTGTTTAATAAAGCAAAGACATTCGTCAAGAAAATTGGGAGGATTCGAGAAACAGGGAAAGGAAAAGAAGAGTTACAAGGACGGTTTTCCGAGCCGTTGAATCTTCTTTTTCTCTTCATTTCATGATCCCAAATTTCTCGTAACAAGAACAAGACTCATATCCTCCTTCATGCTATTACATGTATCATGTATGTTACTTTTTTCTTTTACATGATCATCGTATTTGGATTTGTGTTTCTGTGATGAATCGTTTGATAGGTTTATATTTTTGTTTGGTCGTAAAATTTATAAGAAGATGCTTATAATTTAAAATAAGGATGATTTTCCCCCTATGTGATTATTTGTAAACAATATTGATATGGATTGATTTATGGTTGTGATGAACATTCTTGGCTTCTTGTTGTCGATCTTTATTGGTAAGTTATCTATTTTTGTTTCTTTATAAATTAATTTTGGAGTTCTAAAATGATTCTAGTATTTGGTCATGAGAAATTTTGGTTAACCCGCTTAGGCCTATGGTAGAAACTTGTTCCCTCTTAACAAACTGTTGAATAAAAGCAATACATTGCCCGTACACAAAAAAATTTGGGGGATTCCAGAAACAGGGAAAAGAAAATAATAGAAGAACGGTTTTCCCCAATCTTCTTCTTTTCAATTTCATTCCCAATTTTCAATACTATCACAATTACAACAACAAGAATCAACCCGATTGCTTCATATCCTTCATATTATTACTTGTAAGTTTTTTTTTTTTTTTTTTTTTTTTTTTTTTTTTTTTTTTTTTTTTTTTTTTTATTATTATTATTATTATTACTATTATTTTTTAATAATTATAATGATCGTATACGAATTTGTGTATCTGTTATGATTGCATGTGATTATCGTTCTTTGATTCTTCTTTTGATATATATATATATATATATATATATATATATATATATATATATATATATATATATATATATTATTTTTTTTTCTCGAATTTGTGTATTTGATTTTGTTGTTGAATTTGATCGGTATATGTTTTATTGATCGTTAAATTGTTGAGAATATTGTTAACTGTTGAAGAATTTTGAATTTTGAATTTGAAATGTGTAAATGCTCAGTTAGATATATTTTATGATTTGTTGTGACGAAACCTGTTAAACCGAACAGTTACGAGTAGCTAACAGTTATAGAAAGTATTGCTTTAAATCGTCGATTGATCAAGATTGCTGTTGTGGATCGATATTTATTGGTTCTGTGATTTATTTTTATGTTTCCGGATTTTGAATTTGAAATGTTTAAATAATATTTTATTATTTTTATTTACATATTTGATTTTGATTTTGATTTTGATTATTATTATGATTTATTTTTATTTATTTTTATTTTATTTATTTATTTTTTTTTTTTTTTTTTTTAATTTAAAATTTAGTTTAGGATAACACTACTCGTGACGAAACCTATTGAAACGAACAGGTGCGAGTGGCTACCAGTTATAGAAAAATATGGTTTTTTTCTTGTGCTGTACGAGCTGTTTTATAAAAATTAGGCTTAATTAGTAGCCCAACTTTATATGTAAGTGAGTTTGAATTATATACTTGATGCAAGTGGTAAGTAAGGTCTCACGTTTCATTAATGTAATACTCGATGTGGTCCAAACATGATTTATTTTAATCGTTTACCTTGATCAAGTGACATAATAGCCGAAAGTGACATAAAACTTAATCAGTTTATAGTTTGTCGTACATTAGTTTAACGAGTCGTTTTAATGAAAAATAGGATTAAATCACAAGCCTAATGTTAAATAATGTACCATTCATATTTCTTATTTTACTTTTATTGAACGAGTCATTCTGACAAGAATAGGCTTAAATGATTAGGCTTACATTACATAAAGTTTCGCCAATGTTAATAATTAAGTGAGTTTGAATATTCTAAATCTTTATGGTTTATTTTTACATGCAGATTTTGATTATTGAAAAGATGGGAATCATCAGATACCTTTTCTGATGTAACGAAATTGCTACGGATTGTAATTGGGTTGATATAAACCCAATGTGACGACTGTGGTTATTGAGCGGAATCTTGGTGCTCCTTCGTTATACAGCATCATAAAAGCAAGTCTGAGAAACCTATGACTAATCTTAAAATGGAAGGCCCGGTTCAAAACAAGATGGTTGTGTCACTTGTAAACAACAGTCCGTGCCATGCTGATTATGAAGGAGATGTGAGATTCAATGGAAAAATTCCCAACAAAAGGCGTGTGTTTGTCCAAACTGAAAATGGTTGTGTTTTAGGAATGGAATTGGAAAGAAAAGATAACGTCCATATAGTGAAAAGAAGAATGCAGTTAAGTTTAAATGTTCCGACTGATGAAAGTTCCTTAACGTTTGGTGATATGGTTTTGAACAATGATCTTAGTGCTATCAAAACCGATTCTGCACTTCTTCTAACTAAGAACTCAATGCAGAGAAGCTCGTCAACACCTTGTTTATCACCAACAGGAAATGCTCTTCAACTAAGAGATCAAAGTGGTGTTGTGGAGATCATTGGTCATTCTAATAATTTCTCTATGACCAAGGAGCTTGTGGAAGAGATTGTTAAGGCATTAAGGAGCAACATTGATCCAGTCCCTGTGGATGGTGGGCTAGGTGGTGCTTATTATTTTAGGAACGTTAATGGTGAGAGTGTAGCCATTGTTAAGCCTACGGATGAGGAGCCGTTTGCACCGAATAATCCGAAAGGGTTCATAGGAAAAGTACTTGGTCAACCAGGTCTTAAACATTCTGTTAGGGTTGGCGAAACAGGATTCAGAGAAGTTGCAGCTTATCTTCTAGACAATGACAATTTCGCTCGTGTGCCTTTAACATCTCTAGTGAAGATCACCCACTCGATCTTTAATGTTAATGATTGTGTAAATGGGAGCAAGATTCAGAACACTAAAGGGGTTAGTAAGATTGCGTCTTTACAGCAGTTCGTTCCCCATGATTTTGATGCCAGTGACCATGGATGCTCAAGGTTTCCCGTTGCTGATGTACATAGAATAGGGATATTAGATGTTAGAATCTTTAACACAGACAGGCATGCTGGTAATCTACTAGTTAGGAAAGTTGCCGATGGTGAATTTGGCGAGCTTGAGCTTATTCCTATCGATCATGGCCTTTGTCTTCCAGAATGTTTAGAAGACCCTTACTATGAGTGGATTCATTGGCCTCAAGCATCTTTGCCTTTCTCAGAAGATGAACTTGAATATATAAAAAACCTCGATGCGGATCATGATTCTGAGATGTTAAGAACTGAATTACCAATGATAAGGGAAGCATGCTTACGGGTCTTAACACTATGTACCACTTTTTTAAAAGAAGCAGCCGCATTTGGCCTCTGTTTATCCGAGATTGGTGAGATGATGAGTCGTGAATATAGATGCAAAAATCAAGATCCGAGTGAACTTGAACTTATATGCTTAGAAGCTATGCATCAAGTAATGGATTCACCTGATTATTCAGAACAGCAAAAACAAACTGATGAAAAACTTTCAGTTTTTGGAAAGCCTGATATGGTTTCTAATCTGGCTTTCTCTTATAAGCAGTCTTGTTTGGGTAAGAAAGTTAAGGGAAACGGGCGGGTCAAAGTGGGTGGTATGGGTGTCAGGTCAAGTGCTAAGGAGTTGGTCGTGGGACCCACAAGTTTTGTGAAGGTGGGCGATATGAATGATGACGAATGGTGGTTGTTCCTTGAAAAGTTTCAGGAACTTGTGGTTCCTGCTATGGCTGCTAGGAAAGTTTCGAGATTATGCATGAGAAGCACTCAAAGGCTTGGGAGGTCCTGCCAGTTTTGACAGCTTTTCCGGGTGGTTCATATATAATTGTCTACAAAAGTTGTAAGTGGTTAGCTTTAAAGAACATAGTAGTAGTTCATAGTAAAATAATGAACTCTTCAAATGAATCATTATATTGTTTGTTGATATCGGTTTTTGACAAAACCGCCAGCCTACCACAACCATCTACATAACTACAATCACACGAATTATGAATATACACACTTTCTGCTAAATGAATCAATGATCATCCTTTTCTTTTCAATGTTCATGTCAATACAAATATGATATTACTAGCCTATGATTAATAGTCTGAAATATTCAATATTGAGCAACAAATTTATCCAAGTTATAAATGGCAGGTCGAGATTACTGTTGGTATTATTGTACTGATATTTTGATGAGCATTGTGGCATTGAGCAATACAATTCATAATTATTAAGAATTTGTTTTGATTTGAATAGTCAAAAACTTAAACAACTCTACTGAATCAATGGTCATATATGTAGTAGCTAAATATGACATAAACATAAGAGATCAATGATCACACTAAAGACACTGATATACCAACTACTCATTACAAAATTTTATAATCATATAGGTAATAATTTGCTTAATAGCATAAGACAGGGAATAATGCATGCATTTGATTTTAATATATATTTTTAGTTTTAATATTTCTCTGACATCTATTGAGGCAGACATATAAAGTAATTATTAAATAGAAATATACAAGACCATGTCTGGCAGCTTGGAATAAAAAAGGGAATGATCATGGCACCCGGTCAGATAATGAGGGTAGTCCTTTTAATCTTAACTCAAAAGAAGAGGATTTTATTTGCTTGTAGAATTGATTGATCCAGTGATTACTTTAACGAGACAAATTGGCCACCAATCTGTCCAATTCTTTATATGAACTCCCATTTTCCCTTATCGCTTCTTTTGCTGCTGTAGAAAACTCTTTTGCTCGTTTTCTCTCCACTTGTGTCTCCTCACTCACAGATCTGTTAAACAACTTGGCTAACTCATCGGGGTCAGGAATGGTCTCCATACCCGCAGAGAACTTGATTCCTAACTGTAGTTCATGCAGCACTGTAGCATTCATGTGTTGGTCAGCAGTCATTGGCCAGGTCAGCATTATGACCTCTGCTTCCACTCCTTCCATGATTGAGTTCCACCCACAGTGAGTCAAGAACACGCCCACCGAGTCATGGCCGAGTATCGCCACTTGTGGAGCCCATCCCCTTAGAACAAGACCCCTCCCAGCCACAAGATCTTCAAATCCATCCGGGATCTTGCTGTATTTTTCTGCCACGTGTCCAACTGTGGGCTCTTTCACCGCCCATATGAATCTTACATGGCTTTTCTCTAACCCCACTGAGATAACCTCCATTTGTTCATTAGTCAACACAGCTTGACTTCCAAAACATATATACACCACTGTATTTTCTTCACATGTGTCGAGCCATGACAGGACATGGTTACTCAAACTAGACCCGTCTCTTTCAGTGGTTTTATTACCAGTAGGTAGTATAGGCCCAACCGCGAACACACGATCATGACCAACTTCCTCCTTTAGGTGGTCAACATAAACTCGTTCCAACTCCGTGAACGTGTTTACAATGATTCCCCAACTGGCCATATTATTGCATAACCCATTTTTAATAAATTCAGAATCTGGGTCTCCTTGTACGTAGCTTCGATAAATAATGGAAAGCTTCCACCAAGGGTATTCTGGGGAATTTGGTATGTTAGGAAACAATATCACCTCATTTTCATTTTCTTGATCACGCCTTTTGGGTTGGTAGCGCCACAGAGAAAATATAACAGAAAGACTAAAAGCACCAGTCACAGAGAAAGTGTAATGACGGATGTCGAGCTGGGAAGCTAGGTGGTATGTCCACCCAAGAAACATGTCAGAGACTATGGCTACAGGTGGATTAGGGTTGTTATGGAACCAATCAAGGACTGGGTTATATAGATCACCTAGAGCAACCATCATGGCCTTGAAGCCATCTCCTGGTAAGTCTTTAGTATTCTCTACGCCCGAAGGGATGGCGGGGTGTGGTGGCAGAGGTAGGACGAGGGTGGTGATGGTGTTCGGATGGGCGGATAGAAGATTGGTTAAACTAGGGACGTTTTTTGGGGTGACAAGTATGGTGATAACTAGACCACGTGTAGCGAGTTCATGCGTGAGGTCAAGGAGAGCTAGCATGTGGCCTTGGGCAGGGTAAGGAAACACCAGGATGTGAGAGCCGCTGGTAATTGCCATTGTTGGCTGGTGTATGTGTAGATTGTGACCTTTGATACTAAGAAAACTAAGCTACCAAAAACAATGCCAACTTTTAATACAATATGAGTACTACTAGATTGCATTTTCTTCCGTTGGGTCATTTAACCTGATATTTATATAATGTAAAGGAATTAAAAATGTTGAAAAGAAGCTATCGTTGCTTTCCTACTGAATCTTTTGTTGAGATTTTGTTTAGTATTTTAATCGGGAATTGATATTTAAAATACCAAATTGATTCATACACATACAATTATTAAGGTGGTTTTTGTTTTCTATAAAAAAGCCTTAATTTTATTATTATTATTATTTTTTTTTTTTTTTTTTTTTTTTTTAATAGAAAGGCAATATAATATAGAGAAACCTCGAAAGAGAAAAAGAAGAATACATGGCACCCGATCTCGATAATCAAGATAATCAAAGAGAATGGAGCCCAAAAGAAAATTGACAAACAAACCGAAAACAAAGACAGGTCCTACCATTGCGATACAAAAGGACTAACTCGAATAATACTAAGAACTAAATGAGCAACTTACAATATATTAAAAACAAACCAGAGACTCATGAATGACTCTTGAACAAAACTCTTGACAATTTTGTTTACTGTTGGACTATGAAAAACAAGATTCCATCTTTCCCTGCTGAAGCGTCACTTGATGCAGCCATCAAACATGATCCCATTTACCTTTAAAGAGTAACTAGTTGGAAAACCGCGCTTTGCTGCGGGGTGTTTTCCGAATAGGGAAAGTGTAATAATGGCCGGTAGCTACTTAACGTCAATTTAGTGACTAAGGACTAACTTTGCAATGGACGTATAACATGAAGGACCAATCATGTAAATTATGCGAGGACTAAATATGCAACGAACTTTTGAGATGAATGACCAATTTCGTATGGATTTTTAAAGAAAATGTTAAAAATAACGACCGTTAGCTAACGCCGTTAAATATCTAATGGCCGTTAGTTATTAACTAATGACTGTTAGTTCCGACCCGACCCGCCCTAAAATGGTTTCTACAATGGTTGCCATGTGAGGTTTGCCAAAAGCAATCCCAACAAATGTATATATGTATAATATAATACTAGTATAATATATGACCATCCATGGCCTGATCCCATGACTCCATGAGTGCATATAGGACAGCAAAACAAGGACAGTAGAAAAAATCCCACTTAAAACTGGAACAAAGAATGACTTTATATCCACTGCTGAAACTCGCTAATATCACTTCTGAACACGATCCCTCGAACTGAATAATATGCTTACTGAGGTCGACTCTTTGCGGGTCCTTTAACCATTGTTGTCAATCTATCACTTTATATTTATTTGATCTTCGCGTAATCTACTTGTAGCTTTTTAATTGAATATCTTGAACAATTTTGTCAGTACTTGAAACCTTGCTATCAAACACACGAGCATTTCTTTCTTTCCATATGAAGTACCCGGTAATCCAAATAACCGCTTGCCACACATGAGAATAATAAATAGGGACATTAACGTTTCTATTTGATGAGAAGAATTCATCAAGAGAGAAAGCATTAACGAGCCCCACCTTCCACCAATTAAATATCTTCACCCAAATACCAATGGCTAAATCACAAGTGATCGAGCAATGAGTACATGTTTCCACGATATTGTTACAACTTGGACAAAGAACCGAGTCCAAGTCAACACCTCTTCTATCAAGCTCCACTCGAACCGGTATTCTTCCACTTAACGCTCTCCAAATGAATATGTTGACTTTTTTAGGCACTAACTTGTTCCAAAGCGTTTCATGGCCTCCATTATCCGCCACTAGAATCTTTTCCTCGATCAATCTTGACAACTCTTTAACCGTGAACTTACCATTTTCTCCACTCGCCCACTTCCAACGATCCCTACAATTATTAGACATAACAACATTTCGCAAAGCATCAAGAAAATCCTCAAACTCCCTACTAACCCTCCCTTCAATACTTCTAACCCAATCCCAAACCCACACCCACCTATTATCTACCCATGCCCCTCTCTCCATCACACTACTCTCCTTCCTTCTCTCTAAATGATATAATCTAGGAAATCTATCACAAAGTCTCCGATTGTCCACCCAACGATCTACCCAAAACCTAATATCCCTCCCATCCCCCACCACCCCAATACAAGAAGACATAAACTCTACCCCTAACCCATCAATCTCCTCTCCAACCTTTACAATATCACACTAAACCCCACCCCTTTTCACCCCCTACCCATTGCCCTAACATCCCCTAAACCCCCATTCGCCCCATGAATACTTTTGATCACCCTAACCCACATACTTTCGCCTTCCTTTCTAAACCTCCACCACCATTTACCTAATAAAGCTAAATTTTTCTCCCGTAAAGACCCAACATTAAGCCCCCTACCCCATATGAAGATAAAATCGAATCCCATTTGACTCAAGAAAGCTTTTTGCCCTCCCCACCCCGCCCCAAAAAGAAATTCTTCCTAATTCTCTCAAGAGTTTTTATGACACTCATAGGCACACGGAACATCGGAAAATAATACAAAAAGGCAAGCTACCAAGAACCGATTTAACCAATGTTAGACGACCCCCGAACGATAACGTTTTTAGTCATATAAAGTTTTTAGGTGTCAAGTGTTTGTTTTTTATTTTTCGTTCAGGCAGAAGTAAAAACATATAAACAGACCATGCATGGAAGGAGCATCTTAATAACTCTAGTTGAACTAGTAAATATTCAGTCGTTTTGTTTAAAAAAAACAAAAAAACAAATAATATTATTTGATTTAGATTTAGACATTTCCGCTTTAAATTCAGATTTAGATGTACGAGTCAAATTAAGATTCAAAACCTTTTAATAAACAAACCTACTATGCCCTTATATAGTTTTTAGGGCAAATGGTCTAAAAAATCAACTAACTTTCCACTTTTTTCTTTTGTAGGCATTGAACTTTTATTTTTCCTATTGTAGCATCCAACTTTCTATTGTATCCCCGGGAAAAAGTGATGTGACAATAAGAAAATTAAGGATGTTGGATGTTTACGAATATAAAAATTAAGTTAGATGCATACAATAGGATGATTAAGGAAGTTGAAAGCTTACAATAAGAAAATTAAGAAAGTTGTATGCTACAATAGAAAAAATAAAATTTTAATGCCTATAAAAAGAAAAAGTCGCAAATTTGTTGATTTTTTAGACTTTCTTTACCCTAACGTGAGTTATCATTCATATATGCCGCCTCTCTTTTTAACTAAGCCATTGTCGATCACTTCCATCATATTAGCAAATTAATAATCACATGTATATATGCCGTTGACTTACTTGTCAATTTATATAGAACTATAAACTTTTACTACCGTAGTCAACTAAACTTATATGGCATGATAAGCAAAATTGCGGCTTCTTTGTTTAATTTGGTTGGGGAGATTTTAGGCGAGGCAAAATGTAGGCACTCTTATTCATCTAGGAATCACAAGTGCTAAAAAAAGATGGAACTAAATTGTGGCTTGCTAGTTGCTTGACTTGCTTCACTTAAAAAATAATCTTGAAAAAGAAAGACGTTATCTTTTCTAAACCAGAGATAATTAGATGGAGAAAATTGTAGCTTATACATCGCACAAATTGTATCCGAGTATCTAATATACAGTTCAAGCATTTAACTCTATATGAGCATTTGATTATTGCATATCCTAAAACGACGTCATGGTGAACTTGAGGCGGTTGAAGAAAAGTGATGGTTAAATAGGAATGTCGTTAAATTGAGGCGATTGGAAATAGCGACAATATAGTTGAGGACATGAGTACAATGGGAAGGTCTTTAATGAAAATGGAATTTACGTGATCGGGAAAACAAGTACGTGACGGCATGCAAAAACAAACGATGGGTTTGCTACAATATTTGAGATGCAATTTCAAATGATGGTAAACATAAAGAAGGGCATAAATTTCTATTCAATCACAATTTGTGTTGTGTATGAAACTATGAATCAAATGACTATGTGAGCATCTCAATTCCCTTAAAGCCACCTTACATGTAAAAATATTGTCACGTGAGACTAAATGCTTAGACCATTAGGTGTGGTGATTTAGGTGTCTCGCCGTTGTGACATAGAGGGGGAAACGGCGCTCGCCGTTTCTCTTCACCACACCGCCCCCTCGCCGTCGTGACTTCGTTCCATTCTCGTCGTTGCAATGAACCAAGTAAAAGAAAACAAACTTTTCAGAACTTACCATTTGGTAATAAAATGTAAACGTTGCAATTTTCAAAAAACTATCCGTTTGCCTTTTTTCTTTCCTTACCAATTTACACACTGTATATAACACACCAAATCACAATTTGTAACTAAACAAATTCCATACATTTAACCCAAATTACAATTTCAATACACTTTTTCTTTTCAAAAACCATGGCTTGCAATCTCCCACGCACTGTCGAAGAAATCAATGATGGCGTTTAGAAACTGACTGACGGCAATAACATTCGCAAGGAAAAAGTTTACGAGGTCTTTGAGATGCTTAGCAACGCAAGTAACTTTAAAGAGGATCTGAGGAAACAATATGCAAATTGCAATGACATTTCGCCTGAAAGGCGTGCTGTCATTGAGAAATTTTTGCACGAGGAAGGTTGGAAAGATTATGAGATTAGGAAAATGTTAGGGAGATGTATGTCACAAATACAAGATAACATAAGTCATAAAATCCGTTGGATGCATAAGGAAAACACTATGGGTGGTTTGTCATCACAACAAGCAACGCACCAACCCATATATATCCCATTTCTTCATTTCCACCAGCAGAGGAACCAGTTGATGAGAACGGATTTACTGACAAACAACTACTGTATATCAACTTGCGCGAGATGAAGAGGCATTAAATTAATGGTTAGAAGAAGAAGCAAGGCATCAAGAAGAAGCAGCAAGGGTTCAGAAATAGTAGGAAGAGAAACGTTTGAAAGAACAAGCAGAACATGATGCGTTCGTGTTGGAATTTGGGGTCATTGAATCATCCGATTATGAAACATATTACGCTATGTATTGTTTTCAATGAGTCATTTGAATGAAATGTTATGGTTGATGAGTGCTCAAACACTCATCATTTTTGGTCAAATCTGAACTGCAAAAACATACAAAAACACTCAATAATGCATCAAAATACTAAAAATATTCCAAAATTGTTTTTTATACGTTTTAGATGCAAAATGAGTAAAAACAGATGAAAAACGTACAAAGTTTGCATAATTGGCAGTTTTAGTCCCCCAACTTTCAAAAATTGGCAAAAATAGTCCCTGAGCACTTATTTTAAAAGAAAAGTCACCAAAGGTCCTTTTGAAATCATAAGTTGACATATTTAGTCCTTTGGTGAAAAAGTTAAAAAGTTTTGAGAAATTTGCAATTTAGTCCCTAGAGTTTCATTTTTGACAGAATTGGTCCCTGGTGGGATATTTTTGGAAAAACATTCAATTTTGGCTTTCCAACACCAACACCAAACACTGTACACCCATCCCCTACCCCTGATTATCTGCAACTGTGTTCCCCCCTTCTCCACATTTTCTCAACAAACTTCACCTCCTCATTAATATCACTCCTCTCACCAACACTCCAACCCCTTCCTCATTAAATACCTCACCAACTCCACTCAACCTGCCAATTTGACTTTCCCGCCAAAATCAAAACAAACGGCTGAGATCACTAGAAACAATCCAATGGCTCAGAACAGAGTGGGAAAGAAAGAGAATCATGTCAGGGCTTATATAAGTAAAGAAGAAAAGAAGAAAGAGCAGTAGTTAATATAGAATTAGTTAATTAGTGTAGCTTAGGTGTCGACTTAGTGTAAATTTGCTCTTCAGTTGTAATTTTTAGTTTCAAAAGCTTGTATTCAGTATTTTTAGTGATTAATCAACTTTATTTAAGCTTAATTTGAAGTCTCTTTTGGAATTTCAAGATTTTGTCCATTTTTAGTTTAAATCTCATCTCAACTGTTAAGTTGATATAAGTTGTTGTTTATCAATCCATCAAACTCATCTAAGTTATTTATAAACTTTTAAAAGTTTCTTAAGCAGTGTAATCAGTCCTAATTCAATAAACTCAAAAATACAAAAAAAAAATAGAATAAAATAAAAGAAAAATAAAAAATCAGTTTCAAGGGAGATGGAAGCCAAGGTACATGTGGATTTTGAATGTTTTTATGGTTTAGAACTCATGGTGAGTAATAGGACTGGAGTTTGAGCCCTGTGTGTCTCAGTCCCTTGCATTGGCCAAATTGTAAGCATTTTCCATAATTTTTTGCATAATCTGTGTATGTGAGTTTGTGTTGTTTATTGTTGTTTGTTTGTTTTTTTTTTTACCTAATTACATCTATTTCAGCCTAATATAAGTTAAACTATTCAGTTTGTGGGTTAGATCCTCAAATTAGTTCATGAAATTGTCTAAAAAGTCCATTAGGGAGTGTTTGGATAAGAAGATTTCACCACTGTGTTTTGAGTTTCAGTTGCTACAAATAGGTGGAGCATGTCATATTAAGTCCATATAACTTAGTTAAATCATAAAATCCAGTGTCTCTTTGATAAAAAGTCAAATCTTGTTCCAATCTCATATGGCAGTTTCACTGTAAGGTTTGAAGAACCATGAATCATGCACATTAGCTTATTAGTGGTAATCATAGTTTAAGTAAGCCTCATTTTAGCTTAATATAACTTAATCAATCATCTATAAGCTATAGAATCTCACTTTAGTCAACATTTGTGTTCTTATTAAAAAGTCAAAATTTGTAGTTTTAAATTTTTGAATTAAATTGTTCATTTTCTGTAGGGTTCATTAATTGGTTGTATGTTTTGTGCTTTTAGGATTATGTTGTTTTGCTGCTCATCTTAAGTATAGTATTTTTCTAAATTTTTATTAATCCAGTTTTAGTGCTTATTTGGCTTCTTGTTTAGGCCTGTTTTGCTAGGAGTTGCCCTGTGCATCAGGATTGCATGCTTTGTCACTGGCTTGTAGCTTGGTCAATTGTTGACCTTAGCTTAAGCTCTTTAGTGTTTTATAAAGCTCTTCTGTCCAGCTACTTGTGCTTATTCATGTTCTTCCTTTTTGTGCTTATTAACATGGCTTATTTTGCTTCTAGAGTTCTTATCATTGAACCACTTACACTGAGTCATCAGTGTAAGTAGGTCAGTTTCACAAGCTCATTGTGAGCCCTCTAGTGGGCCCCACAAGCTCAAAGTTGGTTCTCTGGATAGCTATTCCAGCTGTCTAGTGGAATGCAAGCTTGATTTGAGCTCAAGTTCTTTTGCCCCTAGCTTAATCTAGTCATCAACAAGCCTGCAGGCCTGTTTGTTTCTGAGTGTGGCTTGGATTTGCTATTTGGCTTATTTTAGCTTATCCAGTGCCCATTCCTTTTTCATATCACTTATTTCCTGTACACATAAGTTGTTTGCATCTTATTTTTCTGCTTGTGTACCCTGGTAGCTTATTCTTAGCTTTTTCTTAGGCTTGTTTGACCAAAAGTCAATTGTCAAGCTTATAAGCACTCATAGTGCTTATTTTTGAGTTCTAAGCAAGTTGTTTTTGTAAAAGTTGTTTGTTTTTAGTTTTGAAATAGTTTAGAAAAAGAAAATCCAGAAAAAACCAATTTAAAATCAAGTGATAGTTTCTATTTAATATTAATTATCTATTTAATTTTCCTTTCTAGATTTTTATTAAGTAACTTGCATTTTTATATTTTTCTTAAGTTTCTTTTATATCAAAGTATTTTCAGTAATTTTTCCAAATTTTTATATTGTAATTTAGTAATTATTAGATTTAATATTAGTTTTATTAATAATTAATTAATAATGAAGCATTAAATAGCATAATTATATTTTATAAAGTAATACCTAGTTTTTATATTTTTCGTAGCTTTTATAAGTTATAAAACAATTTTAGGAATTTTTCTAGAATTTTTACTGTTCATCTTGTAATTTTTATAATTTAATTAGTTTAATTAATAATTAGAATAATAATTAGTAAAATAGTGTAAAAACATATAAAACAAACTTTTTTATAATTTTTTAGGATTCCTGTGATGGTTAATTAGTTTTATAAAAAATTTCTATAATTATCTAAGTCATTTTAGTATTTTTAGTAATTTAACATTAGTTAATTAGTTTAATTAAATGTAATTAGTAATTAGTTAAAATAAAAATCACAAAAAGACAAAAAGTCATATTTTTAATTTTAAAATTTGTTTTTATTTATTTTATAATTTTAGAAATTTAATTTTTATTTTTTTAGTACTAAAATAATATTATATTATATTTATGTTATTTAAATATTAATAATTAGTATTTAATAGTATTTAATTAATATTAAATGATAAATTAGTGTAAAAATTCATTTTCTTTTTCAAAAATTTTCTTTCATCCTCAGGTTTGTGAAAAAGTCATTTTCACCCCCTGAGGGTTTTCAGATTTCAGTTTTCACTTTTTATTTTATACGTTCATGTAAATTTAAATTGAACGTACGCGTTTTAGGTTTTAAACGTTTCTGGGTTTTCCAATTTTACAATCTTGTTAATATAGCTTACTTAAGCTATTTCCTTTTACACTTCAGTAGAATAATCATTCACAACCCCTTTTCTGTCCAAATTCACCCGATCACAAACCCGTTTGAACACCATCACACTTCGTCGGGACATAACGACCCGGGGAAACCACTATACTTCCACGGAGATTGACTCTAGGCAATTTGACCTGGTTGACCATCCTTTGGTCAATTTAGGTTGACCGTTCAGAGCCAATCAATGGTATTTAGTTTCTTAGTATTTCGTATTGTATCGTATTATATTTTAGTTTGTATTGTGATTTAGTTAAATGAAATGAATTTAGTTTATTTGAAATTTGGAAAAAGAAATAAAATTGTGAGTGATGGGGCATAAATGAAGAGGTTTGTTGTGTGTTATGATAGAGGAGAATAATTGTTATGGTAGTTTGTTATGATGTGACACCGGTAGAGCCTAAATAAAGATGTACGGAGAGTTCACCACATCTAATGCTCTTACCATGCAACTATCTGGTAGTAGTATGTTGATAGCTTCACCATTCTCATCACTTTTCCTTTTTTCTTTTTCTTTTTTTTTCTTTTTTTTTTTCTTTTTTTTAGTTTCCTTTTCATTTTAACATTCGTGTCTTTTTTTTTTGTCTTGTCTATAGGCTTTAGCTGGTTTATGTACTTATACTTATTTCATCTATAATTGCTTGGATCGGTAGTCTTCAATTTCTCTCCTTGTTCACGGTTTAGATTTTCTTTTATATTTGTGTTCATATTGAGGTGTGCATCTTTTTGTTCTGGATATTATATTTGAATATTTTATTTTAACTTTTTACTTTAAAATTTTCACTCTTTCGACATAAGAGGCGGAGCTATTATGATGATTAGTGGATGCTGAGTCACCCCTAATCAACTCATTTCATTCAATTGTTATTTAGATTACAAGCCGCTTTTCTACTAGTTTTTACATTCGGCCCTTTTATTCTATATACATGTCTAAAAAATTCATAAATAAATAACTTAATCGACAAAAGAAAACACTATTGATTAATTTATAAAGCAATATTTATCACTATGACTTTTTACATTAAGCACGGCGAGCCCCCCTCAACTAAAAATCTTGGCTCTGCCTCTGTTTGCCATAATATGTGTGACAAATGGTAATTTTCACACTTTGATTTAATAATAAATATTTATTATTTTTTTTAAATCGAACATTTTTATGCATAAATGCATGTTTCTGAACATTTTTAAACATTTTTGGGAGCTGTCCCGCATACTGCAGCTTACAGTCACTGTTGAAAAAGTTTATTTTTGTCAGTAAACGTAAATTATTCTATTTCTGATAGTTACTGACAAGTTTTGTATTTAACTGAGAAGCTTTCTCGTATTTACTGAAAAGCAACCTCACATGCGAACCGACACTACATCATACATGGTAGCAGTCAAATAAATACATTTTTGAGCAAATAATAATATTTTATTATTATTCTGACGAAAACGTTGATAAAAACTTTATTTTACGTATACGTGTCCAAAAACGTCAAACGGAAATTTACGGTAACATTTAAGCTTAAACCGACACACGTTACACCATAAGGCTCAAATTTTCGAATACCCCCTCCCCTTTGACTTGTAATTCTGTCAACCCCACAAACAAACAAGATCACCACAAATTTAACTTATTATGACCTAATGATTTTTGTTTGTTACTTAAACCTTAAGACACATTTGAACACATACACAACTAACCATATAAAATTTTCCATAATATTTTTCTCATGCATTCGATCCAACTTAAAAATCAAGATCCACAAAAATTGGTTGAAGTTATAACAAATCGGGTTGTACTTTTGAGCTTTTGGAAACGATCGGAACGTATTATGGGTAAATTTGGTGCACTTTGGGTCTTTTCTTGGTTCTCTAGCTCATGTAAAAACACACCCTGTGTAAGCAATCTAAAAAACTTGTTCAATCTTACTCATATCATGTTCTTATGATGTTTAATGATGTTACAAAATGCTAAATGTATATGTTTTGCTAAAATGAAAAAGCTAGGGTTTAGTGTGTTAATGCATGTGCTCGACTTTTTTATTTATTATTTTTTTTTTGAGGTTTTTGTACAAATTAGATTATTTCTTTGCTTGTGTGGTAATTGCTTGTGGTACTAGTTTGATGATACAAATGTGATTAGTGTTAATTACATAAATTGTATATATACATAAATTGGCTATATGTTAAAAGAAACAAAAATTGAGGTTTTGAAAAACATAAAATTTTGGCTCAAATGGTGAAATTAGTCTCAAAAGCTTATTTGGAATAGCTTATTTAATAAGCTATAGCTTATTGTGTTTAGCTTATAAAAACTTGATTTTCGGTCGTACGGTTCACATAGGTCGAACCCACTGAAAAGGACATTTATAAGTGCTTATTTGATTTAATTAAATATCGTTACGTAACTAATTAAACTAAAAAGGACATTGGGCTTAAATTAATATTTTTGGGCTTATGATATTTTCGACACAGTTGGGCCGAGCCCAACAAAGTTTCGGCCTCCTTTGACTTTTAACCAAATGTCGTGAAAAGCGTGTTAATTTGATTATTCGAAACTTAACAATATTTATATCGTAACTGATGAGGCGAAAAGTGTACCGCTTTTAAGGGGTCATTTAATCTCGAATTCGAGATTATTTGATCAATTATTGCCCTAAATCGTTTCTTTTGTCATTTTAGGTACTTTTGGAGAGAAATCTAGAAAAGGAAGCATTTTGGACGTTTTTGGAGCATAAAAGTGAAGAAAACGGCAAAGTCTCAATTTCCTTGCTGGGAACAGTACCTGACGACGTCAAGGTTCTAAAAGTGACGGCGTCAAGAGTGGCAAAAGAGGTGGAAGTGAAAAATACACGTGACGATCCAGAATATTTTTAGGCATATTGCCCTGACGGCGTCACCTAGGCCGTCAGGGTCCAAATACACGTGACGGCCCAGAGCTCATTTACACATGACGGCGTCAGATATGGATCTAGGCAATACGAATTTCATCATGGCGGCGAGTTGACGGCGTCACAAGTTAACACATGACGCCGTCCAGGTGTAAAATCTATATATAGTTTTCTAATTTTCATTCATTAGTGTGGAACTTTATGTGGGATATTAGGGCATAAACCCTAAGACGAATTTTACAGCTTTTTCAAGGGTTTCAACCCCTTGATTCTTCCATGTTCAATTGAAGATAAGTACTTATCCAAATCATTCAATATGTCTATGTGTTGTGTGATTATATCTTACGCTTGTCTTCTCTTTAACATGCTAGGCTAGATCTTTATTGTGTTTGCTTTATGGGTTGATTGTTTGTTTATAATTGTTACGGATGATTGTATTCGCTGTTAGGCTTAAGAAAACTGGCAGACTTCCATTGGTAACTTGCTTGAACGTCTTAAGAAACATGATCGAAGGTATACTACGATTTTTGGTTGTATTTAATGCGTAAGAGAATTCTAATGATCCCATGTTAGGAGCTTCTAACGGCTCGACATAGGAGTGAAGTAGGATCTTATAGAGTTAGGGAATATTGTAAACGGCCCTACGACTAGTATTAAGGAATATAACTCGTCATCCATGCAATTGTAACAAGCTAATCAACTTGTAAAAGATATCTAGGGAGTAATGAAATCTAAGTAAACACAATTTCTCTCATTATTGTTTCCACCACCTTAGTATATTAGCTTAATTTTCATTTATTTTATTTTATTTTGATTGCATCTTTAGTTTATTGGGTTAGTTGGCTAGCAACTAATTCCGCCCACTCCTTCAAAACCCGAGATTTTACTTGCTTTCTATAAAATATAAAAATACAAAAAGAATCATCCATCACCTCTATACCTAGTTCAGTAGGCTTTCTAATCCTAGCGACACTATTCCTGAGTTGAACGATCAATCCCCCGGTACTTGTCCCTATACTATACTACAACGATCAGGTACACTGCCTGGTGGGGGTTGTAAGCTTCTCAAGATCTCTTGAGAGGTAAAACCTGTTGCGAGGGTGCAATTCCCACGTATCAGTAACTTAAAAAGGTTAAATGGTTTTCGGACTTAAAATGAGTTATTGGGTCCATTAAGGACTTTTGGCCCGATATGTATTTCGGATGACAAAAATGAGTTTTGAAACATGTTTCGACTCACTAGGTAATAAAACGATATGTATCAATTAAAACCATTTTGGACTCGTTTTGACACATTAAGCCCAATAAGGCTAATAAATGGATTTTTGGTCCAATTTCATGAATGTTGACCTTTTGTTCACTTTTGAAGGTATTTTGACTAAACGTTGACTTTTGTATCAAAACCTATAGTTAAGTAGTAAACGTAACGATAAATGTAATTATGACGATAAATATATATTTCGTACTAGTTTTGCAAATATAAGTTAACGTAAGGGTTGAGTAAATTGCAATACTTGAGAAAAATAGAAAAGTTGAATAAACGAACGGGTCATGCCCGATTTTTCTAAAATTTCGACACTTAGAATATTTTCGGATGAAAACCAACTAAAAGACGAAATGAGTTATTTTTATTGTTAAAATATTAATTTTTCCAAATTAATATTTTTAGACTTTATAAGACTTATATATATATATATATATATATATATATATATATATATATATATATATATATATATACTTACACTTATTTAATTTTTCAAAGGTTGATACTTATTATAATTTTCTTTATAAATATCATTGTATTATAAATATTCATGATATCTATAATATAATATTACCCCACTATCATCATTATTATATTAATTATTTAATTCTTATATATATATATATATATATATATATATATATATATATATATATATATATATATATATATATATATATATATATATTGGCTACAATTATTGTAGCCAATATGCTACAATCCTTTATTAAAAATATAAAAGAAATATTTCAGGACCCACAAAAATAACTTAGAGACCTATAGAAAGATTAAGTGATCCACAAATTATAACACAAAATTTTAGTGAGTTAGCTACAACTATATATATATATATATATATATATATATATATATATATATATATATATATACACACACACACTAGATTTCGAAGCCCGCCCATGACTTATAATTAACGTTGACATATTTTACTATAGCGAAAGAAGGTGTGTAAAAAAATGGCTGGAAAAGTGTTCAATAAATAAATTAAGTAATGGTTAATGAATATAAATATGATTTTACTTCATATGATGTTACTTAATGGAAATTTGATTTTTAAGTACGTAAAAACAAAGTATCAAAGCATAGCCCACCCGATGGGTGAGCAAGCCTTATGAATATTATTTAAAAACTTAAGTTGACGAAATATAAGCTATAAACATACCAAATTTTTTATTGAATGCATTAAGAACAAAAAGAAATAAACGATTATCAAAGCATGACCTGCCCGATGGGTGAGCAAGCCTTACGAATATCGTTACAAAACTTAAGTAAACGAAAATAAGTTATTAACATACCAATATAATCTGAAGTCACTTTTTCTTTCTAATCAGTATAAGTAGACACAAACATGATAGTATAATCTAAACCAATATAATCGTGCAAATAGCTCACGTAAAAGAGGTCTATGTTTATATATTTCATTACGATACATGAGCTAATCATGATTAAGTCATACAAACAGATTGCGAAGAATAAAAATTTAAAATATCTCCAGTATAATGCATAACAAATAAAGTAGTTTTGATTTTTTTTATTTGGTTATATTAAGTCGATTGCATAAATCAATGAATCAAAATGCATGGTTTGTTAATGTAACATGTTTGGATTTTATGTTTAACTATATAAACTTAAATTGGATATGAACTACTTTCATTGAACTTGATGCCAACTTTAATATAGCAAAATCCTTATACTTGATCTTGTGGCTTGCTTTGTTTCTTTGTTCCATAAATCATGCAAAAACATGTGCCCTACACAACCAGGACATCATATAATCAAGTTAAAGTTGAAATTAGATTGATATACATTTTTTACTTGTTTTATTTACCTTCTTTGCTGGCTTCACTTCCCTTATTTCCTCAACACTTGTTGCTTGCAACTCTTCACGTCTCTTCTCTTCTTGGCTTGCTATGTATGACGTCTTGCTTCGCTTCGATTCGCTTTACTTTATGTGCTGAGTGTGTTAGTTAATCGAATATGAAAATTTATTTTCATTGAACATACATGATAACAAAATATTCTGTAACTGTTAGGTGCATAATAGATTAATCATTTATGAAAGGAGTAACCAAAATTATACTTACTTGTGTTAGTTAATATGGGGAAAAAACTTTAAAAGTTTTTTTTTCTTTTTTTTTTAAACATGTAACCTGTCTAATACAGGTTAAGAGCGAAAATATGTTATAGTAACACATGTTCATATATCACCTGTGAGACTCCAATGCTTGTTTATCCTTTTTTGTAGTTGGTTGAAAGAAACAAACTCAAATTAATGAGATGGGAATCCTCCGTCAGGAATGTGCTCGAACTTTGTATATTTCCCGAACTTGAGTATTTTTTCGTTTGAGGATGTCATCATGTAGTTCTTTGCAGTGAAGTAGCTAACATAATTTTAAATTTGGTAACACTAATTTACTTTGATTATCTTATCAAAGTCATCTTTATCATCGTAATCCATGTTTGTTTGATTAGCTTTACCCAATGATATAGCATTTATTTAATCAATGACAGCTAAAGTCATACTCTAATATTAGTTATTAGTATTCTTTGTATGATTCGTTGTTTCAGGTTAGTCAATAGTGAGAGTAACAAACCTCCTTAGGTAGCAGCATGCAATAGTAACCGGTTGGTGTTGGATTTGGCGGGATGCTATCAGTCCAATTTCCATATATAGTTGTAAACCACATTTCTGTTCACTATTGCACTGCAACATTTAAGCATTAAATTAAAACATTCTTAACCTTGAAAACAAATAATTATGCATTATCGTGACAACCTAACATAAACCATTATGTAATATGAAAAATAAGATGCATAAACATGTTAAAATGAATAATATTAACTTAATTTATGTCAGAAGGGGTTATAGAAGACAACGATGAATGTCCATTTGTCATTCGAATTAGGACTAACATGACAACGACATACTTAATCCATTTGCAACAAACCCTCCAGTCCCAAATGCCATGAAAGTTATGTCTATCCAGTCAGCATGTTCTGTAATCATCTTTATTAACCCAAGTGACGCCCTGCTGTCAGGTTGGCCCCAAACAGCCATAGAAGTTTCAGTTAGTATTTTTTTAAGAAATACTTTTATTTAGCATTTTAATTATCAATCCAAAAAGCCCACAACAGTTTTAATTAGCATTTTAGCTATCAATCCAAAACAACCCATAACAGTTTCAAGTAGCATTTAATTATAAGTCCAAACATGCCATAGTAAAGCTAATAAGCCATCATTTTCAGCTAGTGAGCCTATTAACTTGATATTATGAATTCAAAATGTCATAAGCTCATAAGTTGAAAATCTGACGCAAGTAAGCTTTATCCTAACACCCCCTGAAATCAAACAAAAAAAATTCCTAACCTGTTCATTTGAATCGTTACACTACCCGCACAACCTACCCATTTTTCCACTTCTACATAATATAATATAACATACCTTTAGTTAACTAAAGGATATGCATAGTAAATATTCCAGCTGCAAGTCTCACAATAGTTAAGTAAGCAAAACGTGAAAAAAAATCAATGATTAAGTGTTACTGTTGCTTGGAGTGCTACACGCATTGCATCTCTTTCAGTTGTCTCGTCTCAGCCTGTGTAACATCACCTAATGTTCGTGTTCACATTGTGGTTGTCTTCCAACACACTGGCCATCAGCTGAATCAGGGCCACAACGGCCCATAACTATAGGCAATGTTGGGAAAGTCTAACTACTTATGGAATTAACAGGATGTGAAACTACATACCTCGGGATTAACATGAATGTTGTTAATTTTCTAGACATTTTGCTTACAATAGCAGCCTCCCAAACTATTAAAAGAAATTTGGATCATCATAATGTCTTATACATGCTAGATAAGGTTTATGTTAATGAACTTCTAATCATACCCGCATTCAACACAACCGGATCAAAGAGCTGATCCCATAAGTACTTGTTGATAAACTTGTTGATATTCTCATAAAAACATCATTTTCATTTAATTAACTGCAGTGTGAAGTAGAAGAGAATGTTAGTATTATTTTTTGCTACTTCCATCGGGAAAGAAGTATGATATGTATCAAACCCAAAGATAACCATTTTGACCCATTCAATACTAACTAACGGGTCATTTGGGTTACGCTTTATCTCAAACAAATCGAATGGGTTAAATAATTTTATAATAAATAAAATGGTTCAAAAGGGTTGAAAGTCATCTAAAATGTATTCTAACGCATGATTACTACTAAAAACTCCATCATGTGGTAAAGTATTTATCACCAAACTGTGCATGATGTAATAGTGCCAAAGTGAGCCATAAATGGGTCAGAAATTAACCTCTAATGATAGTTTTAAACATGTAGGTGAGATTCATATTCAAGCTCCAATGTTGCATTTATAACAAAGAAATAAGTATAACTCAAAAACTTACATATAATGTGGAAAAGGTTTGAGATTAAGTAGTAGTAGAAGGTTTGACCAGGTGCTATGGTGAACAAAGGTCAAAATATACCTTCTGTGGAAATCAGGTGAACTTCGGTTGATACAGCTCCCGCGATTTTGTGAAAAGATGCATCTTCAGTAAAAACTCCGTTTGACACTGTAGTGACCAACTCATCTTAATTTTTTTTGTGAGATGTTGATGTAAGAGGGCCAAAGTTTAAAATAACCTTTTTACCACAATTTTGACTCTAACTCGGCCTGCTGACTTGTACCAAGGAAAAGGCATTCATTTAGCATTTACTGGTCACAAATATCATACAAATAATGAAAAGTAAGTTACCATGAGATTGATAAAATACCACTTACTCTTGGACGTATACGCCTGTTATCTGTAGTAGGTTGGAGTTTCGAGTGTCCAGCCGGGTTTTTTGTGTCCGAACAACGATAGTTACTCAACATCTAACAACAACACATTTTCCACCTAAGACACTACCTAACATATATATTCATGAATAGTGTAACTACATCTACCACTGATACACCCGCGCCTATTAGCTATGGAGGTACCACGTGCATAATTTATGAAAGGAGTAACAAAATTATACTTACTTGATGTTCTCAAATTACAAAACTCTCCATACAATCATATTCTTGTTCGGATTTCTAGATTTCCGAACCATGGCATCTGACCTTAAACATACCAAGTAATATGGGGAAAAAACTTTCAAGTATTTTTTTTACTGATTTTAAACATGTAACCTGTCTAATATAGGTTGAGAGTGAAAATATGTTATAGTAATACATGTTGTTCATATATCACCTGCGAGACGTATTTTTCCCATACGAAGTGTCTTCCAAATGCATCAAACCACCTAAATTGTTCCACAACCAATAAAAGAGTTATTGTTAGAATGAACGCTTTTGAGCCCACATAAGAATACTTCGATTGCATACAACTTACTAAAAGTCACGCATACAACCTGTCAAACGCTTTTGGTGGCATCTTATTCATCATATCAGTTGCTGTTTTAAGCATGTCAGGTGTGAAATTTGGCATACCTGACCCTTGATGAGAGTTGCTTAATGGGTTATTATTCTCCTGGAATAGGTAGCCATTTCAAGCATTCTTTGTAATTCATCAGGTGGCATACTGCTTATTAAACTTGAAGCAGTCTTCACCATATCACGAGATATCCCTTCAAGTTTTCCCCCGCCAGCAGATGTTAGAGTTTCTGGATTAGCTTGAGACATGAAATTTTGAAACGATCTATCAAATATACAAAAAAAAAATAATAATCAAAAAATAAAAAATAAATAAATAAAAAAAAAAAGAGAAAAGAAAAAAAAAGTCAATTAATAAGAAGTGACAATTTACTGTTGGACTTAAAGAAATTAATCTAAGTCGATGCAATGCGTCATCATTATTTTTCGTAACATATGTTTTCCATTTGTGTAACACTTTTTTTTACTAAAATGTTTTAGCTAAAAAAGACAATACATAAATAAATAACCTTTTTTATCACAAAATGCATACTAAAGTTGTTATATATTATTACTAACGCAATATTGAAGATAGAAAGTTGGGGATAAGTATATTACCACAGCGCCTATACACAAGATTGCATTGTATTTTACAGACTTTCCAAAAAAACCTTACACGAAGAAAGATTCAAACGAACAAATCACATAATAAGTAATAACTACACATCAGTAAAACATAAATTAGCCCTAAATATAAAAAATGTCATATAAGTTTGGATCAAATGATTAAAGAAGGTAGTGAACTGCATAACATAAAGATGTAAAAGTTGTCTGTTGGAAATTGTGGTTCTTTTGTTGCTATAGGTTGGTGCGATTAATAGGAAAATCATACCTCAATCAGATTCTGT
The DNA here is from genome assembly GCA_030686995.1 of Artemisia argyi. Lineage (NCBI taxonomy): Eukaryota > Viridiplantae > Streptophyta > Magnoliopsida > Asterales > Asteraceae > Artemisia > Artemisia argyi. The sequence continues at coordinate 126,231,970 of CM060691.1, forward strand.
ATATACAATGCACTCCATAGCAAAGTGGGCTTCACTTCTGCATTATCGGTTTGATTAGTTGAACTACTATCAAAGACCAATTGAATCAAAACTTATGTTTCAAAAACTGCATATGCGTAATAGTAACAGGTAGATAGTACTTCTATTATGAACACAGCTTTTCTAGAGCCACATTTACATGACCACCTATAGGTTCCAATGTCTTTTTCACCAACGTTTCAGGAAATTCCATCTCGATAAGCTTATAAAAATCATTGACAACATTACAATCATAAACAAATTGTATAAAACCCAACATATTTTCTGAGAATCAAAGAACAAAAAAAAAAGCTTGTGCTTAGATTTACTCACTTGAATATTTGATTTGATAAACAACATAAGCTCCATGCAAAACGACTAAACAACAACCTCTTATATTGTGAAGTGATCTGGTATCATTGGATCAACATGGAATATCACTTAAATATAGGGTCATAGGTTATATCATAATATTATTTGTGAATATCATACGTCAAGAACATGAAGAGCTCTCTGAACATCTTTATTACAGTATAAAAATATCACGTTAATAGGCATACGAAAGATAATTCTAAAATCTTCATTAAAAAACATCAGAAAAAAATATTCGACAAAAAAATATTAATAAACTGACTTAAATAGCCAACCTTCTTGGTACTTTGGTTGCAGATTTGTTATTACAAAAACCCTAATCACAGTACCTACAAACATACATATAAATAGATTTAAACATAAGCACATGAGAGTTATATACTTTTAACACATAAACTTAAGATTACTAAAAGAAACTTACATTGATCAATCTTTGTACCAAGCATAATTTTGCAAAAAAATAATCGAATGATTTACAGGAGGAGTCTAATGCCGTGGGTTTTAGGATGGTATAGTCAATGATGAGTTTAGGTTAACATATAATTGTAAAAGCTATAATTAACGAATAGATTGGGTCATATTTTGTAAACCTTAGGATATAGATTTTGTCTTGCAAATTTTATCACAACCATTGGAATGCTCCAATGGTTGATGTGTTGATTATTTGTGTCTCCGATCCCAAGTTCGAATCCTTGTAATTCCCTTTTTACCCAAATTAATTCCGGCATTATATATATACTTAGATGGCATTAATTTATGATGACGTGGAAAATGCAAATAAAATAAATTTAAAAAATTGCTTACATGGTGACAATATGATGACATGGCTGATAATGAATTACTGGGCAATGAGGTGGCGTTTTCTTGAATTATCTACGTGTAACGCCTCCTGTTATATATAATGTGTGTGTGTGTATATATATATATATATATATATATATATATATATATATATATATATATATATATATATATATATATATATATATATATATTACGACGACAAATAATAAGCACGGATGTTCCGTCACACGTATTTTCACCAAACACTTTCACCATGAGCCATCACCAAAGAGTCTTATACGATAAACCACTTTTGAAATGTACCTTACCACAAAGCAAGCAAGAAATACACGAGCACTTTGACACACGTAAACCTTTCCAATGAGTCAAAACATTTAAAAGCACGAATATTGCGCTAAGACTTACCATACTGATCTAGGTCGCGTGTCGGAGCAGTTGCACTGTGTTATGTGTTGACTAGCAGATTTCTATTTTTAAGGTGAGTTTATAGCCATATTTTTTATACGTAATGTTTTTATAAACCTTGGGGGTGAGAAACATGCAAAACTGTTTTAATGGACCAAAAATGAAACTTTTGTTTTTACACACTAGTATGCAGATAACCTATGTATGTTTGAATCATATTGCGCCCACTATCATCAGCCGTCAATTCCTGCTGGGAAGCGCGTATGATATAAATAGATCTATTGGGGGTGACTATCCCGTTCGGTTGGCCCGGCAGGTCAACGCGAACGTATACCATGTCGGATTTTTGCCAAGTGTCTGGGGATTAACACTTGCGGACAACCTTATTTGCTATGCCTTTGACATATTGTTTGTCTAGTTTCAGTTGGATGAGCTTAATGTTAGCATGTGGTTAGAGTGTGTTTGCTGAATTACTTGCTATGGTCCATATGTGCCAGTGTTAGCTGACTTTTAGCATGTTTTTCTCAGGTGTTTGAGAATGTATTTGTTGAAGGCAGGGCATGGCATTGGTCATAAGTATCTGAAGTGTTTTTACACACGCGTTAAACTCTGATTTGGGACAGTCATGTCAAATGGGCCTTGTTTTTATTTAAGTTGAACTTGATGTATAACATTTAACTTTGGTAATGTAAACTATTTTAAAACGGATCTTCAAATCCGTTCTCTACATCTTTGTGTTGTGATTACCAATTTAGTAGCACCCAAACATGTATGCTTTTTGGTTTTAGTTTAAATTCACTTTTTCCCTCTTTTTTGGTTTTATGTAAGGATTCAGATTTGGTCATGTCGTTTCCTTTTGGACTTTCAATTTTCTTATCTAGATTTTTCTTGTCAAAATTGTGCCTATATTTGTCTCACATATATTTTTTTTACCTCTAATTGGGTTTCATATTTTCAACATACTTTGAAGCTTTTTCTTACGTTGTTAGGTTCTATTAGATTCAATGTTTGGATATTGAATTCAAGTTATGCCAATCGAGTATGAAAATAATAAGGTTTCAACTGCCGGTAGATGTTTTCAGTTGCTGGTAGAGAGCGATACAGAGCCATAGAGTTATTACATATGTTGTGTATGTGATGAGGTGAAAAATGATCCGTTTTTAGGGGGTCATTTAAGCCCGAATCTGACTTTATTTGATCAAATATTGCCCTAAATCGTTCCTTTTGTGATTTTAGGTACTTGGAGAGTGAATTCTAGAAAAGAAGCCATTTTGGACATTTTTGGAGCATAAAAGTGAAGAAAACGGCAAAGTATCAATTTTCCATGCTGGAAACACTAGGTGACGGCGTCAAGAGTTATACCCTGACGGCGTCAAACATCATGAATAAAATACCGTAGTTGATGACGGCGTCAAAAGTCATCCTGACGGCGTCAAAAGGCCAAGAATAAAATACCGTGGTTGGTGACGGCGTCACACAGGCCATCATAAGTAGATCAAGGCCGTCCGAGGAAGTATTTGGCGGCGAGGTGACGGCGTCACATGGTTGTCTTGACGCCGTCAGCCCAGTTTTCCTATATATAGTTTTCTAGTTTTTACATTAAAAAGAGAGAAGTTTTGGAGAAACCCTAAAGACGAATTTGGTGCAACTTTTACAGGTTTTCAAGGGTTCCAAACCCTTGATACCTTGCATTGTAATTGAGATAAGTGTTCTTTTAATTCAATCAATATGTCTATGTGTTAGTTGTCTATATCTTGTTCTTGTCTCAATTCCATTATGCTAGGCTAGATCTCTCTTGTGTTTGCTTAGATCTAATGAAACCTAGATATTGATTATGTGTTGATTACTTGTTTATTCTTGTTCTTGGATGAATGATTTTATATGTTAGGCTTAAGAAAACTGGCAGATCTCCAAATGGTAACATGCTTGAACGTCTTAAGAAACATGAACCGAGGCGTACTAGGTCTTTATTGGTTGTATTTAATGCATGAGCCACTGTTTACAATCCCTATAGTTGTACTGGGTCATGGTGTAGGAGGAGATAAGAGCTCATAGAATTGGGGAGTTATGTATGCCACCCCATGAATGGTATTAAGGAATACGATCCGTCATCCATGCAATTATAACAAGTAATTAACGTGTAAAAGATATCTAGGGAGTAATGAAGTCTAAGTAAACACATTTTCTCCAATTACTGCTCACAACCTTAGTATAAATTAGTTTAATTTCATTTTTAGTATTTTATTTTGATTGCATCTTAGTTTTGGGTTAGTTGAATAGCAACTAATTCCGCCCACTCTTTCAAAACCCGAGATTTTACTTGCTTTCATAAAAATATAAAAAGACAAAAAGAATCATCCTTCACCTTTAGACCTAGTTAGATTAATTTCAATCCTAACGACACTATTCCTAGCTGAACGATCAATCCCCCGGTACTTGTCACTATACTATACTACAACGATTAGGTCACTGCCTGGTGGGGGTTGTAAGCTTCTCAAGATCCCTTGAGAGGTAAAGCCTGTTGCGATTCCCACGCATCAAGTTTTTGGCGCCGCAGCCTGGGGAATAGTTATTGTCTAGGTTAGGATTTCTTTTTATTAGGTCTACTTGCTAGATTCCTTTCTAGTAATACTTTATTTTTTTTAGGTCTTCTTTAGTCTATCTTATTTCTTCGTGCCTTTGTTCGTCACTCTTTACCATCCGACATCATGGAAGGTGGTAACATCTTTGAACCCGTCATCCCACCACAACAAAACCCACCACTAGAACCCCTTAGGCCCCGAACCTTAGGAGAGTATTCCCGACCTAGCCACCAAGGCTATCGAAACACCATTGAGCTCACCGGAGCCAATGTGACCCCCTTGCGATCCGACACCATCCGGTTGGTGCAAAGCGGATGTGCATTCCATGGACTTCGTTCCGAAGATCCAAACCAACATCTTAAGGACTTTCTCAAAATCGTAGATTCCAAAGACCCAGATGTTGAAACTAGAGAGACTACCCGTTTACGCCTATTCCAATTCTCTCTACGGGATCAAGCTAATCAATGGCTTGAGCGTTTAACCGCGGGATCCATCACCACATGGGACAATCTCGCCAATCGCTTCCTTACCCAATTCTTTCCGCCGGAAAAGACTGCAATGCTTAGAAGGGACATTTTGATGTTTGAACAACAGCGGGGTGAAACTTTCTACGAGGCTTGGGCCCGTTTTAAGGATCTCCTCCACAAGCTCCCTCATCATGGCATAAACCATTGGTTATTAGTCCAGATTTTCTACGACCATGTTGACTATCACACTAAGCGCACCATCGACAGGGCCGCGGGAGGTAAACTGCGTAATAAGAACGCCGAGGAGTCTTGGGCAATTATCGAGGAGCTCGCCACTGACAATCAGGAATTGTGGGAGTTTAAACATATGATAGAAGCGGCCATCAATGCAGTCTCGACATCTGGAGGAACCACCAAAGTACCTGATGAACTCCTATGCAAACTTGAGGCAAAGGTTGACTATTTTGAGGAAAGGCAAAGGCGACCTTTGAGTCCTAGACGGGCTACTGTCAATTCTGTCTCAAAAACAACTTCGGCACCATTATCTGAATCACCCTCTAGGGAAAACGCCGAGACTTTTCAGAACTATGCCCCTACTTGTTCCCCTCCCAAGGAACTTAGCTCGGAGTTTGAGGCTAGGATGAGAGAATATATGGCAACTCACTCAGATCGGCTTGCTAGATTCGAAGAAGCAGTTTATAAGCAGAAAGAAGAAATGCAGGAGAAAATGAATGAGATGTTGAGTCTATTGGAGGAGTATGCCAATCAGAGATCCCCCGAACGAATGCTACTAAGGAAAGAAAGCGCCACTCCCACCACCCAATTTTTTAACTCCATCACCATTGTCCATAAAGATAACGAGAAGGTAGAAACTCCTGCTAAACAGACCTTAGAAAAACAACCAGAGTCTCAACCTTTGAGTTACTACCTGAAACATGATATAAACAAAAACACCATAGCAAATTGGATTAAGGGTGATGGACGTAACCAATCCTCCGGACAGATTCCTGAGAAAGAGGAAAAAGAGGAAGATGAGTATGATACGCTTTCTGGAGGATCAGTATTCGAGAGGTTACTGGTACAGAAAGTGGCTACTAAGCAGGTAGCATGTGGGAACTTTGAAATACCAACAAGCATCGGGGACTTGAAACATCTTAGTGCTTTTGTGGACCAAGGATCGGAAGTGAATCTTATGCCCCTAACTACCTACATCCAACTAACGTCAAAAATGCCAGCACCTACTCGTGTTAGGTTATCTCTTGTTGGACACTCGTACGTATACCCCCTAGGAATCGCAGAAGATGTACTAGTTAATGTCGCAGGATTCATGTACCCCGTTGATTTTATGATCATCGATGATAAAGGGGATGGATGCATGCCAATAATCCTTGGGGCACCATTCCTCACCACCGCTAGGGCTGTCATTAAGTATGAAGGTAGGAAGATTGAGCTTAAATCAGGAAAAAGAAAGATTAGCTTCCCCATGACCCTGCGAAGTGGGCATGAGAATTTGAGTTGGAGAATGATAAAAAACAACATTGGCACGACACCCATTCGTGTTCAGAATAAGATTCTTGCATGGGAGGCAAGGATCAAAAGCTATAAGAAAGCTAAGGATGAAAGAAGAAAAAGCAATAAGGTTCCGATTGAACTCGAACATACTCGACATGAAAAAAATCATACACCATTTGAGGAAGGGAACTTGGTGCTCTTGAGACACTTGGAAACAACAATACCACCCGATAAACCAAGTCCTTGGTGGTATGGGCCATTCACAATCGAAGAATTGAGCCAGGATGGGGTAGCTAACTTGAGAACCAAATTAGGTGGGAAGGTGATTGCGAGTACCGACAGATTGAGGCACTACCACCATAACAGTAATGATCGCAACTATATGGGGTATATCATTTCCAATGATGAGATCACGTAGTAACCCATGACTTTGAGTCTAGCTACAAGACTCGTAAATAAAGAAAAGCGCTTCTTGGGAGGCAACCCATGTTTTGTGTGATTTTAGTTGTTTGATTGTTATTTGCTTCCGTATGCATGTTTTGTTTTTATTGTTGGTTGATCATGTTTCTCAATTAAAACGTGGAAATACTTTACTATGTTGTTTGGCCTAGTCTTAACTCCAACCTAAAAGTATTTTTGCAAAAGATAAGTGTAAGGGGAAACCCCAAATATGTTTTTAAGAAACAAACCGATCATGATTCTCCACAATATTAAATGAACATGTATATTAGTATTTGTTAGAGTCAAATGCTTGTATTGAGTCACAATGAAGTTTTGCCGGATTTTCCAGGAAGTAGGACCAAGTTTTTCCAGAAATTTTCCGGAAACTTAACATAAGAATTTCTGCAGGTCCATTCTGACGGCGTCAGAGTTTTACTCTTGACGGCGTCAGGAGTCAAAAATCTGGAAATTTTCCCAGTTTTGTTTTTCTAACGGAGTCTTATGGTTTTTGTGAATTATTAAGTTTTGTAATCTCCAGGAAATCTGCAAACTTCATTCCACAAGCATTATATCTTACTTTGTTTTCTAGGATTTAGGAACTTATATAGGATGCCGCCGATTTTACGCGAGGTTGTCTTGTCTATTTTGTCAGGTTTCACAGGTTATGTTCGACAAGGAGATGATTTATATTCTGGAAGGGAAGCTTTGATTGTTCGTTTTCTTGGAAGAAGATTTAACCTGGCCACCTATAATCCATACCGAGCGAATCAGGGAAGTATTTGATTTCATTCTCTTTACTTTTTCACTTTTACATTCTTTACTTGAACATTGGGGACAATGTTCATCTTAAGTGTAAGGGGAGGGTAAAAAGATGATACCTTACATATGCACTTTCGCTTGAGTTTGTTTTGTTTAATGGTAGATGTGTAATAAAACTACGAGAAATACTTGTTAGTGTAATTTTAGCGCCAAATTTAAAATTTTTTACAACATTTAGGAGTGAAACTTTAGCCATAGTAAGCGTCTCATGGATAGGAGATTGTATGACTAGCACATAACCGTATATTCAGAAAAATTTTCCACCCAAAAATGTGAGGTTCGCCTTTAGATTTGATAGGAAAAGCATTCATTATTAGTGCTTATGAGTGTACCGGTAGCATTTAGATTCTAGAACTTGCGTTAGTGATGCATCCCGAGACCGCTAGTGAGACTACATTCGTGTGGTAGGATTTACTACATGATAAGAGGCATTAGGATCACCCTTGTGTTAAACCCGTATCATAATTACTTGACTATTTAAGTCATATTACTTGGCTAGTTAAGTCAACTAATTTTTCCCACAACCTAGCGTTGTACTCATTTTTAGTACACGAAACCCCTAGTACACCCCTCCGAGCCTATCTTTTCGTTTCTAACTTTAAGCATTTTACTTAAAGGAAGAATTTGTTACACCCCACTTAAATGTACAACCAAATCGCCTTAGCCTTCCGTGTATGCGCTCATTTTTAGTGCATTATTGTTATTTGTTAAACCCTAAGTTAACTTTCTAATTGATTACATGGTTGCTAAGTCGAGTCATATCCTTGTACATATTGTTTTGGGACGATTGGGACTCATGGGTAAGTACTTATTTTATGAAGTAATGGGGAAGAACATCATTTATTACCCCATGTGTACGTTAATCTTAAAAGTGCTCCAAGTGTTTTGATTTTCTTAATTCGAGTCATTAGATTAGTTGATTGTAAAGTATGTAAAGATTCAAGTGTAAGGGGAATTCTCATCCCCTATGATGTATTATTTCGGATGGTAGGGTAAGAGTGTATGCAAAAAAAAAAAAAAAAAAAAAAAAAAAAAAAAAAAAACGAAAAAATCGAAAAAATCAAGAAAAAGAAAAGAAAAAAAATAATAGAAAAAGAAAAAGAGAAAAAACATACGAACTACCATCCCCGTTTCATTCTATGTTCATTTTATGTTTTTGTTAGTTTTCATTTATTAGCTTAAGTCGAGTCTAGTCTTGGCTTAGCAACGCCGTATTGTACATGTAATTAACCAAGATTGTTAACTCGCCACCAGTAAAACTTCCTTTATCCAACAAAACCGTGTAATTCATATCCCTATACCTAACATTACAACCCTTTAAAAGACCTCTTTGATAGTTTATCCTAGGTGCTTACGCCATGTGGTGGAGGTTTGATCCTTTCCCAAGCCTATGGTAATCTATTTTGCTATGACAGGTAGTGAGAGATATCTTCCATTTCCATAATGTTATATTACTTTATTACACCCGAGAGATGTGAGTATCTAAACACTATTTGTGAGGTGCTAGTGTATGACCTCCGTGCTTGTCTATTGGTCTTTAGTGGAACGATTATTTGTTGTAATTACTTTTATATTAGTGTTAAATGACCCCTAACTTGTCGTTTGAGTAGAATAAAAGCGCATTTGCTTGAGGACAAGCAAATCTCAAGTGTAAGGGTATATGATGAGCCGAAAAATGATCCGTTTTTAGGGGTCATTTAAGCCCGAATCCGACTTTATTTGATCAAATATTGCCCTAAATCGTTCCTTTTGTGATTTTAGGTACTTGGAGAGTGAATTCTGGAAAAGAAGCCATTTTGGACGTTTTTGAAGCATAAAAGTGAAGAAAACGGCAAAGTATCAATTTTCCATGCTGGAAACACTAGGTGACGGCGTCAAGAGTTATACCCTGACGGCGTCAAACATCATGAATAAAATACCGTAGTTGATGACGGCGTCAAAAGTCATCCTGACGGCGTCAAAAGGCCAAGAATAAAATACCGTGGTTGGTGACGGCGTCACACAGGCCGTCATAAGTAGATCAAGGTCGTCCGAGGAAGTATTTGGCGGCGAGGTGACGGCGTCACATGGTTGTTTTGACGCCGTCAGCCCAGTTTTCCTATATATAGTTTTCTAGTTTTTACATTAAAAAGAGAGAAGTTTTGGAGAAACCCTAAAGACGAATTTGGTGCAACTTTTACAGGTTTTCAAGGGTTCCAAACCCTTGATACCTTGCATTGTAATTGAGATAAGTGTTCTTTTAATTCAATCAATATGTCTATGTGTTGGTTGTCTATATCTTGTTCTTGTCTCAATTCGATTATGCTAGGCTAGATCTCTCTTGTGTTTGCTTAGATCTAATGAAACCTAGATATTGATTATGTGGTGATTACTTGTTTATTCTTGTTCTTGGATGAATGATTTTATATGTTAGGCTTAAGAAAACTGGCAGATCTCCAAATGGTAACATGCTTGAACGTCTTAAGAAACATGAACCGAGGCGTACTAGGTCTTTAGTGGTTGTATTTAATGCATGAGCCACTGTTTACAATCCCTATAGTTGTGCTGGGTCATGGTGTAGGAGGAGATAAGAGCTCATAGAATTGGGGAGTTATGTATGCCACCCCATGAATGGTATTAAGGAATACGATCCGTCATCCATGCAATTATAACAAGTAATTAACGTGTAAAAGATATCTAGGGAGTAATGAAGTCTAAGTAAATACATTTTCTCCAATTACTACTCACAACCTTAGTATAAATTAGTTTAATTTCATTTTTAGTATTTTATTTTGATTGCATCTTAGTTTTGGGTTAGTTGAATAGCAACTAATTCCGCTCACTTTTTCAAAACCCGAGATATTACTTGCTTTCATAAAAATATAAAAAGACAAAAATAATCATCCCTCACCTTTAGAACTAGTAATTAGGCTTTCTAATCATAGCGACACTATTCCTAAGGTGAACGATTAATGCCCCGGTACTTGTCACTATACTATACTACAACGATCAGGTACACTGCCTGGTGGGGGTTGTAAGCTTCTCGAGATCCCTCGAGAGGTAAAGCCTGTTGCGATTCCCACGCATCAGTATGCAACATTACATATCACTCACTAAGTGAGGCATTTTGAGGGGTTGATGGAGCTCCTAAGGTGAATTCTTTAAAAGTCTTATGCACTTAGCCTCTTTTCTCAAGGCACTCAATAAAATCAATATAAGATCTTGTCCTCCTCATTTCATTCCTCCATCTTGGTATATCCAAACTGCTGTAATTATATTTTTTCTGGTAAAACTCTATTGTCGGACTTGGTGGATTCACGTTCTCCATAATAGTGAATGGAATAGTCAATGAACTTAATTTACTAACAAAGGCACGAAGAAAAAGGTAGACTAAAGAAACCCTAAAAATAAAAATAAAAATCTTAATAGAAAGGAATCTAGCAAGTAGACCTAATAAAAAAAATTCTAACCTAGACAATGACTATTCCCCGGGCTGCGGCGCCAAAAACTTGATACACGGGATTGCGCCCTCGCAACAGGTTTTACCTCTCAAGGGATCTTGAGAAGCTTGCAATCCCCGCCAGGCAGTGTACCTGATCGTTGTAGTATAGTATAGTGACAAGTATCGGGGGATTGATCGTTCAACTCAGAAATAGTGTCGCTAGGATTAGAAAGCCTACTAAACTAGGTCTATGGGTAAGGGATGATTATCTTTGTATTTTTTATATTTTATAAAAGCAAGTAAAATCTCAGGTTTTGAAGGAATGGGCGGAATTAGTTGCTAGTCAACTAACCCAAATAACTAAAGATGCAATCAAAATAAAATAAAAAGAAATGAAAATAAACAAATGTGATTATGTGGTGAAAACAATAATGAGAAAATATGTGTTTACTTAGATTTCATTACTCCCTAGATATCTTTTACCTGTTGATTAGCTTGTTACAATTGCATGGATGATGGGTTATATTCCTTAATACTAGTCGTAGGGCCATGTACAATATTCCCTAACTTTATAAGCTCCTACTTCACTCCTATGTCGAGCCGACTAAAAGCTCCTAACATGGGATCACTAGAATTCACTTATGCATTAAACACAACTAAAAATCGTAGTACACCTCCGATCATGTTTCTTAAGACGTTCAAGCAAGTTACCAATGGAAGTCTGCCAGTTTTCTTAAGCCTAACATCGAATACAATCATCCACAACCGTTATAAACAAACCATCAACCAATATTCAACATCTAGGTTTCACTACATCTAAGCAAACATAATATAAACCTAGCCTAACATGTTAAAAGAAAGACAAGCAAAAGATAGAATCACACAACACATATACATATCGTATGATTATTGGAAAACTTATCTTCAATTACGCATGGATGGAACAAGGGTTGAAACCCTTGTTTTTACAGAAAATTCGTCTAGGGTTTAAGCTCTCCAAAGTTCTCCAAATGTTCCACACACACTGAATGAAAAATTGGAAAATATATATATAAAGAATACATCCTGACGGCGTCACGTTGTAGTGTCTGACGCTGATGTGCTCACGGTGTGTACAAGTTTTAAATTTATAAACACGATTACCAGATCCAAAAATAACACATACGAGCAAGTGAACTTGTCCGCTATAGCAAGATTGGGTTGGTAAGTCGGGATCGTTCGCCGGGATTTGTGAGTGAATCTAAGCGTAAGTTAAAAAGGTAAATCTCTAACACAAGCGATAATGATTATAGATAATTCAAATGATTAAAAAGTACACTTGCTTAGACTAGTTAACTACTCATAAGAAAAGCATGATCGTGATAACTTCCTTAACATGTTGGTAATTGAGAATTAGTTGGTGTTTTAATCTATTGTTTCTACAAGTTAAACATTCGTCAAGATCTTAGTTTATAAAAACAAGCATTAGGTTTGGACCAATCAATTCAAGATCAATTCAAGGTTTATAAAGTTGAGTTAACAACCTTAAACACAAAAATAGTCTCTTGTTTAATCAAATACTCTTAAGAAATAGTCAATACAAAAGATAACCTAATCATAGACAACGAGGTTACAATTGATTATAAACTACTAAAACTTTCGACCAATTAGGCGTTTACAACCAATCCGATTTGATTAACAAAAAGTATTCTCATTACAATTACACATTAGTTCCTTTGTTTAGCCAAGAATAATTATGGTGAAAAACAATCTTTTATAGACAAAAGATTATAACTAGTTGAATGATAACAACCCTTTCAGCCAATGATATTATAAGCAACTAGTTAAACTTGACTCAACAAATGTCACATGAAACTTTAGTCTAATTGGGTTTTATAATTGACTTGAAATTGAATTAAAACATGTTATCACAATCATAGACTAATCATTAAGTAATTAACATCATCTAAGCAAATGCAAAAGGTTACTAGCCACTCATAATAAACATGAACAAAAATTTAGAATATTGAACATTAGAAATCATAATTAAAGTCTTACAAATGTTTGGAATATGATTACAAATGAGTAGGAAATGATTTCCTAAGTATTGGTGTTGACTTCTTGAAAGTTTGACCTTCGGATGTTGACTTTTTGGACTTCCAATGCTTCCTGAACCTTTATGGATGAATTTGAGAACTTTGAGACTAGTAAAGGACTGCTTTGTTATTGGTGTATTGAGTTGTAATAGTTGTGTCTTGAAATGAGATTACAAAGCCTCTATTTATACTACTCCTCAAGCCTAGGCTCATCAATGCAACAACTTGGCCTCCAAGGTGAATAAAAAGACCTAGAATAATAGAGAGAAGGGCCTAGAATTGGGTATAATGAGATAGAAAACATCTTGCAAAATTTTAACGAACTGACCAACCGTTCGGTAACGGGCTCTAACCGATCGGTTGGTTGTGACCTCTGCGACTAACCGGTCGGTTGGATTCATAACCGATCGGTTAGATGTAACAATTTCCCCTAACCGATCGGTTGGATGAATATCGATCGGTTGCTTGAGTTCTGACAGCAACAAACTTGATCTTTAACTTGGCTCTTCATTCTTTGTCCAAACTTGATTATTCCTTGTCAACGTTCTTTGGAATGATGAAAACTTGGATTCTTCTTTGTGAAATACTTGAACGAATTGAATCTCGAGATGAGAATGACACTTCCTTCATTTTCTTCCTTTTTCCTGTTTTTGGCTACAAATGCTTGCAAACACACTTTGATACGATTATGGGACAAAAGAATATAAAAATAACCGAAAAACATACGAATAACGCCACTAAAAACATGCACAATTTGAGCGTTATCAGACGCCGTCAACTCGCCGCCAAATTAAGAATCATATTGCCTAGATCCAGTCTTGACCCTGTCATGTAGAAATTGAGCTCTAGACCGTCACTTGCAAAATGACCCTGACGGCCTTGGTGACGCCGTCAGGTCAATTACACTAAAAATGTTCTGGGCAGTCACGTATATTTTCCACTTCCACCTCTTTTGCCAAGCTTGACGCCGTCATGTGTGAAGTCTTGACGTCGTCATGTACTGTTCCCAGCAAGGATTTTGATACTTTGCCGTTTTCTTCACTTTTATGCTCCAAAAATGTCCAAAATGCTTCCTTTTCCAGATATCATCTCAAAAGTACCTAATATGACAAAAGGAACGATTTAGGGCAGTAATTGATCAAATAATTACGAATTCGGGCTTAAATGACCCCCTAAAAGCGGTACACTTTTCGCCTTATCAAATACCTTTACACTTGAGATTTGCTTGTCCTCAAGCATATGCGCTTTTATTCTAATCAAAATACAAGTTAGTGGTCATTTAACACTAATATAAAAGAAATTACAACAAATAATCGTTCCACTAAAAACCAAAAATAAGCATGGAGGTCATATACTAGCACCTTTCAAATAGTGTTTAGATACTCAAATCTCTCGGGTGTAATAAAGTATATATCACAATATGGAAATGGAAAACATCTCTCACTACCTGTCATAGCAAATAGATTACTATAGGCTTGGGAAAGGATCAAACCTCCACCACTTGGCGTAAGCACCTAGGATAAACTATCAAAGAGGTCTTTTAAAGGGTTATAACGTTAGGTGTAGGGATATGAAAAACACAGTTTTGTTGGATAAAGGAAATATTTACTGGTGGCGAGTTAATCATCTTTGTTAATTACATGTACAATATGGCGTTGCTAAACCAAGACTCGACTCGACTTAAGCTAATCAAAATCTAACAAACTATGAAACAAACATAAAATGAAACGGGATGGTAGTCCGTATTTTTTTTCTTTTTTTTATTTTTCTATTTTTTTTTCTTGTTCTTGATTTTTCAATTTTTTTTTCATACACTCTTGCCCTACCATCCAAAATAATACATCATAGGGAATTTGCATTCCCCTTACACTTGAATTTTTACATACTTTACAATAAACTACTCTAATGACTCGAATTAAGATAATCAAAACACTTGGAGTACTTTTTAAATATTAACACACATATGGGGGTAATATATGATGTCTTCCCCATTACTACATAACACTAGTACTTTACCCATGAGTCCCAATCGTCCCAAAATAATATGTACAAGATATGACTCGACTTAGCAACCATGTAATCAATTAGATAATTAACTAACGGTTTAAACATGTAACAATAATGCACTAAAGATGAGTGCATACAAGGAAGGCTAAGGCGATTTGGTTGCACATTTGGGGTGGATTGTTAACAAATTCTTCCTTTAAGTAAGATGCTTAAAGTTAGAAACGAAAAAATAGGCTCGGAGGGGTGTACTAGGGGTTTCGTGTACTAAAAATGAGTACAACGCTAAGGTGTGGGAAAATTAATTGACTTCGTTAGTCAAGTAATATGACTTAAATGGTCGAGTAATTATGATACGGGTTTAAATACAAGGGTGATCCTAATGCCTCTTATCATGTAGTAAATCCTGCTACACGAATGTAGTCTCTCTAGCAGTCTCGGGATGCATCAGTAACGCAAGTTCTAGAATCTAAATACTACCGGTACACTCATAAGCACGAATAATGAAAGTTTTTCCTATTAAATCTAAAGGCGAGTCTCACATATTTGGGTGGAAAATTTTTTTAAGTGGTACGGTTTTGTGCTAGTCATACAATTCCTATCCATGAGACGCTTGTTAAGGCTAAAGTTTCACTCCTAAATGTTGTAAAAAAATTAAATTTGGCGCTAAAATTGCCCTAGCAAGTATTTCTCTTAGTTTTATTACGCACCTACTATCAAACAAACAAACTCAAGTGCAATTGTATCCTATAAGGTATCATCATTTACCCTCCCCTTACATTTAGGATGAACATTGTCCCCAATGTTCTATTAAAGGATGTAAAAGTAAAGTGATACGTGGGAATCGCACCAGGCTTTACCTCTCGAGGGATCTCGAGAAGCTTACAACCCTCACCAGGCAGTGTACCTGATCGTTGTAGTATAGTATAGTGACAAGTACCGGGGGATTGATCGTTTAACTCAGGAATAGTGTCGCTAGGATTAGAAACCCTAATAACTAGGTCTAGAGGTGAGGGATGATTCTTTTTGTATTTTTATATTTTATAAAAGCAATTAAAATCTCGGGTTTTGAAGGAGTGGGCGGAATTAGTTGCTAGCCAACTAGCCCAAATAACTAATATGCAATCAAAATAAAATAAGAGAAATGAAAATTAAACTAATTATACTAATGTGGTGTAAACAATGATGAGGAAAGTTGTGTTTACTTAGGTTTCATTACTCCCTATATATCTTTTACAAGTTGATAGCTTGTTACAATTGCATGGATGACGGGTCATATTCCTTAATACTAGTCGTAGGGCCGTGTACAGTATTCCCAAACTCTATAGGATCCTACTTCACTCCTATGTCGAGCCGTTAGAAGCTCCTAACATGGGATCATTAGAATTCTCCTAAGCATTAAATACAACCAAATATCGTAGTATACCTCCGATAATGTTTCTTAAGATGTTCAAGCAAGTTACCAATGGAAGTCTGCCAGTTTTCTTAAGCCTAACATCGAATACAATCATCCGTAACAACTATAAATAAACAATCAACCCATAATTAACATCTAGGTTTCACTACATCTAAGCAAACACAAAAGAAATCTAGCCGAGCATGTTAAATTGAAGACAAGCGTAAGATATAATCAAACAACACATAGACATATTGATTGATTTGAAAGAGTACTTATCTCAAATTGAACATGAAAGATTCAAAGGGTTGAAACCCTTGAAAAAGCTGGAAAATTCGACCTAGGGTTTTTTCCTTCAAAGTTGCCCACCAATGAATGAAATTTGGAAAACTATATATAGATTACAATGGGTGACGGCGTCATGTATTGGGTTGTGACGCCGTCAACTCGCCGCTATAATAGAAATCGTATTGCCTAGATCTGATTTTGACGCCGTCATGTGTAAATTTCTTTTGGGCCGTCACTTGTGTTTTGACCCTGACGGCCTTGGTGACACCGTCAGGTCCTATAGTTAAAAATCCTCTGGATCGTCACGTGTATTTTCCACATCCACCTATTTTGTAACTCTTGACGCCGTCATTAAGGAAGTTGTGATGCCGTCAGGTACTGTTCCCAGCAAGGAAAATTAAGACTTTGCCGTTTTCTTCACTTTTATGCTCCAAAAACGTCCAAAATGCTACATTTTCCAGACTTCTCTCCAAAAGTACCTAAAATGACAAAAGGAACGATTTAGGGCAATATTTGATTAAATAATCTCAAATTCGGGCTTAAATGACCCTTTAAAAGTGGTTCACTTTTCGCCTCATCAAATACCCTTACACTTGAGATTTGCTTGTCCTCAAGCAAATGCGCTTTTATTCTAATCAAAATACAAGTTAGGGGTCATTTAACACTAATATAAAAGTAATTACAACAAATAATCGTTCCACTAAAGATCAAAAACAAGCACGGAGGTCATACACTAGCACCTCACAAATAGTGTTTGGATACTCACATCTCTCAGGTGTAATAAAGTATATATCACAATATGGAAATAGAAAACATCTCTCACTACCTGTTATAGCAAAATAGATTACCTTAGGCTTGGGAAAAGATGAAACCTCCACCACTTGGCGTAAGCACCTAGGATAAACTATCAAAGAGGTCTTTTAAAGGGTTATAACGTTAGGTGTAGGGATATGGAATACACGGTTTTGTTGGATAAAGGCAGTATTTACTGGTGGCGAGTTAATCATCTTAGTTAATTACATGTACAATATGGCGTTGCTAAGCCAAGACTAGACTCGACTTAAACTAATAAATCAAAAATAACAAAAACATCAAATAAACATAAAATGAAACGGGATGGTAGTCCGTATGTTTTTTTCTCTTTTCTTTTTCTATTTTTTTTCTTTTTCTTAATTTTTCGATATATATATATATATATATATATATATATATATATATATATATATATATATATATATATATATATATATATATATATATATATATATATATATATTTTGCATACACTCATACCCTACCATCTAAAATAATACATCATAGGGAATATACATTCCCCTTACACTTGAATTTTTACATACTTTACAATAAACTACTCTAATGACTCGAATCAAGATAATCAAAACACTTGGAGTACTTTTAAGATTAACGCACATATGGTGGTAATATATGATGTTCTTCCCCATTACTCCATAACACAAGTACTTTACCCATGAGTCCCAATCGTCCCAAAACAATATGTACAAGATATGATTCGACTTAGCAACCATGCAATCAATTAGATAATTAACTAAGGGTTTAAACATGTAACAATAATGCACTAAAGATGAGTGCATACACGGAAGGCTAAGGCGATTTGGGTGTACATTTGGGTGGGTTGTAACAAATTCTTCCTTTAAGTAAGATGCTTAAAGTTAGAAACGAAAGGATAGGCTCGGAGGGGTGTACTAGGGGTTTCGTGTACTAAAAATGAGTACAACGCTAAGGTGTGGGAAAAATTAGTTGACTTTACTAGCCAAGTAATATGACTTAAATGGTCAAGTAATCATGATACGGGTTTAACACAAGGGTGATCCTAATGCCTCTTATCATATAGTAAATCCTACTACACGAATGTAGTCTCACTAGCTGTCTCGGGATGCATCACTAAGGAAAGTTCTAGAATCTAAATGCTATCGGTACACTCATAAGCACTAATAATGAATGCTTTTCCTATCAAATCTAAAGGCGAACCTTACATATTTGGGTGGAAAATTTTTCTGAATGGTACGGTTTTGTGCTAGTCATACAACTCCTATCCATGAGACGCTTGCTAAGGCTAAAGTTTCACTCCTAAATGTTGTAAAAAAAATTTAAATTTGGCGCTAAAACTACACTAACAAGTATTTCTCTTAGTTTTATTACACACTTACCATCAAACAAACAAACTCAAGTGCAATTGTATCCTATAAGGTATCATCATTTACCCTCCCCTTACACTTAGGATGAACATTTTCCCCAATGTTCAATTGAAGAATGTAAAAGTGAAATAGGTAAAAGAATGAAAGCAAATACTCCCCTGATTCGTTCGGTGTGGATAGTGTGTTAACAAGGTTAGATCTTTCTCCAAGAAAATGAACATTCAAAGCTTCCCTTCTAGAAAAATAAATCATCTTATTGTCATATATAACCTGTTAATCTTGAGAAAACAAACAAGGCAACCTCGCGTAAAATCGGCGGCAATCTATATATACTAACAAATCCTAGAAAAATAGCATATATATCTTAAATTGCTTTCTAGGAATTAAAGGGATATAATGCTTTTGGAATGAATGTTTGCAGATTTCCTGGAGTTTATAAAACTAAATAATTAACAAAATCTTTAAGACTCCATTAGAAAAACAAAACTCACAAAATTTCCAGAATTTTACACATGACGCCGTCAGGAGTTAACTCCTGACGCCGTCAGAAGTGACCTGCAGAAATCTTTACGTTAAGTTTCCGGAAAATTTCTGGAAAAACTTATGTCCTACTTCCTGGAAAATCCTGCAGAACATCATTATGACTCGATACAAGCATTTGACTCTAACAAATACTAATACACATGTTCATTTAATATTGTGGCGAATCATGATCAATTTCATTCTTAAAAACAAATTTGGGGTTTTCCCTTACACTTAGCTTTTGCAAAATACCTTTATATGAAGTTAAAACGAAGTTAAACAACAAAATAAAGCATTTTCACAATTTTAGTTTGAAACATGATCTACCAACAATAAAAATAAAGCATGCATACGGAAGCAAATAACAATCAAACAAATAAAAATCACACAAAACATGGGTTGCCTCCCAAGAAGCGCTTTTCTTTATTTTACGAGTCTTGTAGCTAGACTCAAGGTCATGGGCAATTACGTGACCTCATCATCAAATGTTACATCCTCTTCACTAATCATCTCATTACTACTTTCTTGATAATGTTTTACGCGTTGTATGTTGACAGTGAACTCTCTATTTTCATCGTCTATTAATACAACAACACCAGTTTTTGAGGAACTTTTTACTGTAAAGGGCCCATACCATCTAGACTTGAGTTTCCTGGGAAATAACCTTAACCGAGAATTATACAATAGAACTTTGTCCCCTTTTAAGAACTCCTTAGGTTTCTTAATTCGCTGGTCATGCCATCTTTTCGCCCTTTCTTTATATGTAACGGAGGATTTATACGCTTCTAGCCTTAACTTATCAAGCTCATGGAGTTGTAAGAACCGATTCGTTCCAGCGACCGTATAATCCAAATTACATGCCTTAAGTGCCCAATAAGCCTTATGTTCGAGTTCCACCGGAAGGTGACATGCCTTGCCATAAACCATGCGGAACGGGGTCGTTCCAATAGGTGTTTTGTAGGCAGTTCGGAATGCCCATAAGGCCTCATCGAGTTTAAATGACCAGTCCTTTCTGTTTTGATTAACCGTTTTTTCCAATATTCTTTTAATTGCCCTGTTGGTGTTTGGGAGTTCTTTACGTGGGAATCGCACCAGGCTTTACCTTTCGAGGGATCTCGAGAAGCTTACAACCCCCACTAGACAGTGTACCCGATCGTTGTAGTATAGTATAGTGACAAGTACCGGGGGATTGATCGTTCAACTCAGGAATAGTGTCGCTAGGATTTAAAAGCCTAATAACTAGGTCTAGAGGTGAGGGATGATTCTTTTTGTATTTTTATATTTTATAAAAGCAATTAAAATCTCGGGTTTTGAAGAAGTGGGCGGAATTAGTTGCTAGCCAACTAACCCAAATAACTAAGATGCAATCAAAATAAAATAAGAGAAATGAAAATTAAACTAATTATACTAATGTGGTGTAAACAATGATGAGGAAAGTTGTGTTTACTTAGGTTTCATTACTCCCTAGATATCTTTTAAAAGTTGATAGCTTGTTACAATTGCATGGATGACGGGTCATATTCCTTAATACTAGTCGTAGGGCCGTGTACAGTATTCCCTAACTCTATAGGATCCTACTTCACTCCTATGTCGAGCCGTTAGAAGCTCCTAACATGGTATCATTAGAATTCTCCTAAGCATTAAATACAACCAAATATCGTAGTATACCTCTGATCATGTTTCTTAAGATGTTCAAGCAAGTTACCAATGGAAGTCTGCCAGTTTTCTTAAGCCTAACATCGAATACAATCATCCGTAACAACTATAAATAAACAATCAACCCATAATTAACATCTAGGTTTCACTACATCTAAGAAAACACAAAAGAAATCTAGCCGAGCATGTTAAATTGAAGACAAGTGTAAGATATAATCAAACAGCACATAGACATATTGATTGATTTGAAAGAGTACTTATCTCAAATTGAACATGAAAGATTCAAAGGGTTGAAACCCTTGAAAAAGCTGAAAAATTCGACCTAGGGTTTTTTCTTTCAAAGTTGCCCACCAATGAATGAAATTTGGAAAACTATATATAGATTACAATGGGTGACGGCGTCATGTATTGGGTTGTGATGCCGTCAACTCGCCGCCATAATAGAAATCGTATTGCCTAGATCTGATTTTGACGCCGTCATGTGTAAATTTCTTTTGGGCCGTCACTTGTGTTTTGACCCTGACGGCCTTGGTGACGCCGTCAGGTCCTATAGTTAAAAATCCTCTGGATCGTCACATGTATTTTCCACATCCACCTATTTTGTAACTCTTGACGCCGTCATTAAGGAAATTGTGATGCTGTCAGGTACTGTTCCCAGCAAAGAAAATTAAGACTTTGCCGTTTTCTTCACTTTTATGCTCCAAAAACGTCCAAAATGCTACATTTTCCAGACTTCTCTCCAAAAGTACCTAAAATGACAAAAGGAACGATTTAGGGCAATATTTTATTAAATAATCTCAAATTCGGGCTTAAATGACCCCTTAAAAGTGGTTCACTTTTCACCTCATCATAAAGCAGGTAAAAGAATGAAAACAAATACTCCCCTGATTCGTTCGGTGTGGATAGTGTGTCAACAAGGTTAGATCTTCCTCCAAGAAAATGAACGTTGAAAGCTTCCCTCCAGAAATATAAATCATCTTCTTGTCATATATAACCTGTTAAACCTGAGAAAACAATCAAGGCAAACCTCGCGTAAAATCGGCGGCAATCTATATATACTAAAAAATTCTAGAAAGCAAATTAAGATATAATGCTTGTGGAATGAATGTTTGCAGATTTCCTGGAGTTTATAAAACTAAAGAATCAACAAAAACTTTAAGACTCCGGTTTAAACAAAACTCGCAAATTTTTTCAGAATTTTGGTACTTGACGCCGTCAGGTTGTGACTCCTGACGCCGTCAGAATGTTCCTGGAAAAATCTTATATTAAGTTTCCGGAAAATTTCTAGAAAAACTTATGCCTTATTTCCTGGAAAATCCTGCAAAACATCATCATGACTCGATACAAGCATTTGACTCAAACAATTACTAATACACATGTCCATTTAATATTGTTGTGGCTCATGCTCAATTTCGTTCTTACAAACAAATTTGGGTCTCCCTTACACTTAGCTTTTGCAGAATACCTTTATTTTTAATTATGACGAAGTTAAAAACAAAATAAAGCATTTTCACAATTTACTTTGAATCATGATCCACAAACAATAAAAATAAAACACGCATACGGAAACAAATAAAATCAAACAAACAAAACAAATAAAACTTGGGTTGCCTCCCAATAAGCGCTTGTTTTTGTTCGAGTCACGAGCCTGACACTACTCTTATTTAACGAAAATAGGGGAGGTTTTCCCTACACTTAGGATTAAGTGCTGGTGAAAGTAGCGATACACACCCTTAGGGTGGAAATATGCCACGTGAGGTGAAGGGGGTGAGTGAATGGCTTCCTTCATCCTAAAACTACCCGGATAATATTGGTTGATGGGTGGGTCTGTTCCTCTTTTGTCTCCTAGATTTAAATCTAAGGATGGAAAGGTGTGTAAAGATTGAGGTCCCGGTTCATCAACACTAGGAAATTCCCTAGAACTAAGAGTAAGGTTATCACTACTAGTAGGGTACTTAGTGAGCTTATGTTATTTATTTCATCATTCATTGTGTCAAGATCACCTATATCCTCAACATGTGTTTCATTATAATATAACCCTAACATTTTCCCAAGTATCTCAAGTGCTTCTCTAGGCATCTCAACTTCTATATCCGAATCATAAGGATCATCCTCAATATTCTGACTGCTATATTCAAATTGCCCAAAAGATTCATCATGTGTTTCTTGAGATTCATCATCATCGATCATAAAACCTAGGTCTTTTTTATCAATGTGATCATGTTCGGCTAAATCCTCCATCACATCAAGGTCACCTATGTATTCATCTTGTATTATGGTAGTGCCTAACCATGACATGCAGCTAGGTGGCTCATACGAAACTATCCTAGGTGAAGGCTCATAGGGTGCATAGGTTTCACTAAGTGAGGCATTTTGAGGGGTTGATGGAGCTCCTAAGGTGAATTCTTTAAAATTCTTATGCACTTGGCCTCTTTTCTCAAGGTACTCAATAAAATCAATATAAGATCCTGTCTTCCTCATTTCATTCCTCCATCTTGGTATATCCAAACTGGTGTAATTATATTTTTTCTGGTAAAACTCTAGTGTCGGACTTGGTGGATTCACGTTCTCCATAATGGTGAACAGAATAGTCAGTGAACTTAATTTACTAACAAAGGCACGAAGAAAAAGACAGACTAAAGAAACCCTAAAAATAAAAATCTTACTAGAAAGGAATCTAGCAAGTAGACCTAATAAAAAGAAATTCTAACCTAAACAATAACTATTCCCCGGGCTGCGGTGCCAAAAACTTGATACGCGGGATTGCGCCCTCGCAACAGGTTTTACCTCTCAAGGGATCTTGAGAAGCTTGCAATCCCCGCCAGGCAGTGTACCTGATCGTTGTAGTATAGTATAGTGACAAGTACTGGGGGATTGATCGTTCAACTCAGGAATAGTGTCGCTAGGATTAGGAAGCCTACTAAACTAGGTCTAGGGGTGAGGGATGATTCTTTTTGTATTTTTTATATTTTATAAAAGCAAGTAAAATCTCGGGTTTTTTAGGAATGGGCGGAATTAGTTGCTAGTCAACTAACCCAAAAAACTAAAGATGCAATCAAAATAAAATAAAAAGAAATGAAAATAAACTAATGTGATTATGTGGTGTAAACAATAATGAGAAAAGATGTGTTTACTTAGATTTCATTACTCCCTAGATATCTTTTACGTTTTAGTCCGCTTTTTTACATTGTCGCCCGTTTTTTACGTTTTCGTCCATTTTTTTACGTTTTCGTCAGTTTTTTACGTTTTCGTCTTTGATTGGTTTCAAATCAAATATATTTTATAGTATAGAGTATTTATATTTCTCCAACGGATTTGAAGGAAATACAAATCCCAAGATCGTAGTCCGTGTGAAGGTGTGAATGGAATTTCAAATTCCCGGTTCGTGAAAAGTGTCGTGATAGTGGGAATTAGTGATTTCAATAAGATTACACTAATGAATATGAAAATGAAACACAATTAACCAATTAAGCAAGTAAATCAAGTTACCAAACCTAAAACGCAACGTAGAATAAAAAACGTAAGCTAAAACGCAAATTAAACGTAAACGCGCGAATTAAAAAGTGAATTTGAAGCTATACTAATTCTGCAGGTTTGAAAATAATTTTCCTAAGTTAAAAATGATAAAAAAAAATTTTGAGAAAAAGAAAAATATTTTTTTGACTTTTTATTTAATTTTTATGAATTAAAAACTAATTTAACTAATTAAAAAGTAATTAAAATTCAAATAAGATTGAAATTAAATGAGAAAAATGTAAAATTAATTTCTAAAAATCTAAAATAAATGAAAACTATTTTCTAAAATATTTTTGGATTTTTTATGGTTTTTCTGATTTTTTATATTTTTAAGGTAAATTTAAATGAAACAGTTAAAACAGATTATGCTTAGAAATAAGTAGTTTATAATGATCTAGATACTGGAATCAAGCCAACAATAAGTTAAAACAACAATATTAAAGTAAAACTTGAAACAGAAATTTAAATGTAAAACAACTAAATTATATTAATTTGAAATTCAGTACAATACTTGAAAGAAGGAAATTACAATAAGAAACTAATTTAAGCTGAGTGAAAAATACTAAAACTACACACACAAGCTGTGAATGAGGGGGGGGGGGGGTATATATAGGCTGATGGGATGAGGTCCTTGGATCCTTCTAGTATTCCAGCTCATCAATCCGTGTGAGGATTGTGTTTCTTTGAGTCTCTAATAGCCCTTTGATCACGTTCCAGATACATCCCATCAATATCAACCCTTGGATCGTGTGTACATGATTGGGAATCCTTCGTGTATACTCTTATTGGTCCATGTGTCATTCCTTTGCGTCAGGTTGTCAGCTGTCAGCTTCTAGAAGCTCCAATTATTGGGTAATCTGTTTTACACTACTTATTTCTAAGCATAATCTGTTTTAACCGTTTCATTTAAATTTACCTTAAAAATATAAAAAATCAGAAAAACCATAAAAAACCATAAATCATATTTTGGGTTTTTTAGGGTTTATGGCTACAGTAGATTTTCTGGGTAAATATGATTTGGGGGGCGGGAATTGGGGATTTGGCGTTTTATTAGTTGTGTTGACCAGGTTTGACCGATTAAAGGGATGGATTGGGTAGGGTGTAAGGGTGGTGGGCTAATTGTTAGCTTTTGGGCTTTTCATTTGGACCAGGCTTATTATAAATCCGTGTAGTAGTTTGTTGTTTCTTTTTTTAGGACTAGTAATAATTGACAAGGACCAATGTTGTAATATCTGAATTCTTAGGGACTGAATTTGACAATCTCCAATAATATCTTCCAAAGGTATTTATTGTCACTTTCTGAATTATGAAGGACTAATTTTGTCTTTTCTTCCATTGTTTGTTCAAGGGACCAATTTTGTCATTTTCTAAAAGCTGAGAGACTGAAATTGCCAAACTCTTTAAACTTTGATCAGGGACTAATCTTGGCACTTTTATGAATCTTTGAGGACTTCTTTGACTTTTTGATCTCTCTTTGATAATTAAGCTTCCCCGGCTCCGGCTTTTGACCTTTTTCCATTCTCGTGCTCGTTTTTGTCGGTTTTGCTTTGTTTTTTACCCTTTTTCTCATATCCGTACCTGCACATAAACAAATACAAAAACACACATTTTCTTGGCATATTATGTTAGTATGTGGTATTTTTTTGTCTGATTTAAGGTCTAAAAAAGATGTGTGAATAAGCACACATCAGTCTGTTTTTTTTTACGTTTTCTTCCATTTTTTTACGTTTTCATATGCTTTTTTACATTTTAGACATTTTTTTACGTTTTAGTCCGCTTTTTTACGTTTTCGTCCATTTTTTACTTTTTCGTCAATTTTTAACCTTTTTGTCAATTTTTTTTGATGTTTTCATCTGCTTTTTTACGTTTTGAAATACAAACTTGAGATCTTTTTTAATCATGCCGCACTCTTATCTTGTATTAACTTGTTTTGGCAAGTTGTATTTAAAGATTTGGCAAATATGAAGCCTTTTTAGTCGACGGATATATTGAGGCCTTTTTTACCTTTTAGAGGTTTTGACTATGTAACTATCTATCTAGTTTTACGTTATGCTCCCTCCGTCTCAAAATTATTGTCAGGAGTAAAATTGAGACCACTATAAATCTCAACCACTTAAATAGAACATTCCTCCACTAAATTCTCTTTTTCTTACTTAAAAAGGAAAGTTGAGAATTATTTTGAGACATCCCAAAAAGGAAATGTGGACAATAATTTCGAGACGGAGGAAGTATTGTTTAAGAAAATCAATACATAAAAGGATACTATACTTTTCTCTCTCAGAAATTTCTTTCATTTGAATTCACACATGTAAGACACTAGATTATATGTAAACTATAATTTCATTTTTCATTTTGGTCTAACTCTATCTTCTTTTAGGGAGGACCAAACTTTATGCTATAATTAAAACCCTTACATCCAAAAGTGTAGATATATTCATTTGTTTTTTACAAACGTAAACATATAAAAAACAGAAGAAAATGTAAAAAATAGGACAAAAATGTAAGAAAAACATACAAAAACGTAAAAAAACCAAACAAAAGCGTAAAAAAAGGGATGAAACATAAAAAGATGGACGAAAACGTAAAAAAGCGGACAAAAATGTAAAAAAAACTGACGGAAAAATAAAAAAAATTGAAAAAAACGTAGAAAAAACGGACGAAAACTTTAAAAAAACGGGTGAAAACATAAAAAAAACGGACGAAAATGTAAAAAAAAGAGCAAATACGTAAAAAAAACGGACGAAAACGTAAAAAAGCAAATGAAAACTTAAAAAACGGACGAAAACGTATAAAAACGGACGAAAATGTAAAAAAACAGAGAAAATGCAAAAAAGTGGACGAAAACTAAAAAAAAACGGATGAAAATTTAAAAGACGGACGAAAACGTAAAAAAACAGACAAAACGTAAAAAAACAGTCGAAAACGTAAAAAAATGACTAACAGTGTAAATACACCTATAGGACGAACGGTGTAAATATTTTCTATCTCGTTAGGAGATAACGGAGAAATAATTTGTGTCGTTTGTCCTTATTTTAACGAAGGGATGTATATAGGTTAACTTTTACTAACGGAGCGATGTATCTGTTGAAACTTTTACGAGAGGGATGTATAGTGCGAATTGGGGTAAACCACTAGGATGTATTTTGGAGTTTACTCTAAATTATATATAGACAAAAATACACCGTTGGTCCCTAAACTTTCCACGAAATATCGCCAATTCGCCATGGCCCTTAACTTTTCAAAATCATCGTCGGGCGTCCAAAACTATGGATTTTGAGGCCGAATGCGTCCCTTGACTAAAAATGGGGAGGTCAACGCTCAGTTTTGGTTATTTTTCCAAGGGCAATATAATCAAACCACATTTACAACTAGCGTATGGTTTATGTCTAACCCGACATTCAATTTAAGGGACCAACTGTGTTATTATATCGTTTTTACCTATGCAACTTGACCACAACTTCTCAGATACGCTTATTAATTATTTCGCAGGAACCAATAAACCCATAACTACCGTTGATTTTTTAGTAAGTCCCGATGATGTTACATACACATTGTAACATACAACATATACTGAAAACAACCCTCAACAACGCTACCCATAGTTATTCCATAAACAAAAGGAAAAAAATCCAAAGAATGGCAGACATGGAGCTTAGTAAGCCACAAGTGATGGATAAGATGGTAGAGTATGTGAAGGCAAAATATGGTGATAGTTGGTTAGAAAGTGATGAAATGTCTGATGAGATGTATGAAGATTTATGCAGATTTGCCAAAGAAGCCGAAGTGATCAAAGGTTAGTTTAGTTTACTCTATTTGTGTCATTGACATAGTGATTGAAAAGTAGGATAGTAGTAATGGTTAAAATCTGATGTCCTTGTGTTTTTGTTGTATTTCCAGATACCAATTCTAAAGGAAAAGAGGTTGATGCATCAAATGCACAAACTATTAGCACCACTGTTCATAAAAGTCCAAAACTAAGTAAAATGGTTACAAATGTTGTAGTAGGTCTTGTTGCGGAAAAGGTAAGCAGCAGAAATAAGAGGAAACATTGGTATGTGCCTCCCCATAAGGACCTCAACTTTCCCACTATGAATATCAAGTCCCCCATCAAAAAGTTCACTTGTTATTTTTACTGGTTTATGTAATGAAGATGTAAATTTTTTGGGATGATGATGGCTAATGAAATAGTTGGATTTTACATTTTTGCTTTACTTGTTTACAGTTTTTAGTTTGCAATCGCATATGTAGTATATTGTAGTGTTTGGAATAACTTATTAAAGTCAACATATACCCAAGAAACAAAATAGTAACCAAACTGCATTGTTATAACATATGAATTACAACATATCAGTTCAATTGCATTTATTAAGCAGAAAGAAAATATAGAATTTCTTGCTCCTCATTCACTTAGGTAAATGACTAGCAATTTCTTCAATTGGTTTATGAGTTGTAGGTCCTTCAGTAGGTGTTTCACTTGCAGATTCTTCACTAGCTGATTCACTTGGGCATACTCCACTTGCTTTTTTAGTTGTAGTTGTCGTTGTAGTTGCTTCACTTTGTTCATTACCACTGCCCACGTTAGCACGACCTCTACCAGAATAATTAACACCTAAGCCAATCACATACCCACCACGATCGGTTGTAGTTGTCTTTTCCCCTGTAACATCAGCTCTTCTGGTGTAAGATGGGGTTCCCATTTTTTCAAGGCACGATGGACAAGTATACCACATGAAATCTTTGTAAGGGGACGCTAAGAACATCAATCCAGCCCTGTTTTCCCTTTCAATCCAACAGTCACTGCAGACCAATTGGCAACCATTTTGTTGATCAATTGTGAAAAGCAATTGAATACATAAAGAGTTGATGATAAGGTATTATATAATAGATAGAAAAAGGATAAAGGTTCAATGAGGTTGTTGAACAATTAGGTAGTATTAAAGAGACGAGTAAATGCATACAATACAGCCAAAAGACTGCAAGTTTTTGAAATTGTTGACTATAGCGAAGTACCAACATCACAAACTTAAACTTTAATTGTATTTCGGGTGATCCCAAGTCTGAGAGTTGTTTGAGTCGTAACCGTCGTCGTAAGGATCAAAGCTCGCAAACCTCTATGCATCTAACTGAGCTTTCAATCTGCTCAGCTCCCGCTCCTTGTCAGAGTTCCAGCCATCTTCATTAGCTGCCACATTTTCCTCAAAGCTTAGTAGAAAGTTATCCAGATGAGGTTCCTATTGTTGTTCAAGTTGTTTGTACATTTTCTCTTCTTCCAACTGGTGGAATGCTTCTTCTGCTAGGCTTAACTGCTCCTCATCTTCATCCAACCTCTTATATTCTTCTTCTTGTAAAAAAAGAGATTCAAGAATCTTCATCCACTAATAAAAAAATTAATATATGCATACATCACATCCTATTTAAACACAATAGATCATCAGTCAATCATACGATGAATGTTTGCATACCTGCTGCCTTCTCCTATCAACATGCCTATTTTTCCTCGTATGTTACTTTCCTTTTGGGGTTGTGGAAATCGTTCCTTGTGACACCTTCTCTTATTATGTCCAACGGTCTGACAATTAGAGCATTTCATTTGTTTACGAGATCTAGATCTACCCATTGATAAGCAATTTCAGGGGGAAATACTAGACTAATTTTGAATTTGAATTTGGGGATACTAATGGTCAAAATACAAACGTACTTATAAAAGCATTCACAAAGCTTTATGGTAACCATAAGACGTTGTAAGGGACAAAACATACGAAATTTGTATGTTTACACTGTTTCACGAAGGACCAAACATATAACACCAATGTGAATAAGTAATTAAGCTATACAAGCAACAAACAAAAACTAAAAACAAAAGCGGATTAAGCTAAACAAATCTTCATTTCATTCGGTAACATAGATCAAAAGTACATGATAGTGTGATACTAGATGATCAAGCAAAATACATAATTCATAAGGCCCAAAAGACAATAAACATTACACATGAGTCAGTTGATATCTTTGTTAAACATAGGCCCAAGATGTTAGCAGTATTTTACTTGGAAAATATTGGTTTTGAGGTTGTGGGTTGGTTAGAGGAAGATGCTAACTTCAAAATTTAAAGTGGGAGACCTTTTATGACTCGCCGTAAATAGAAGGGTATAGATAAGAACAAATTGCAGGTTGGTGTTGATGAAGTGAAAAGTGTACCGCTTTTGGGGGGTCATTTAAGGCCAAAGTCGAGATTATTTGAACAAATATTGCCCTAAATAGTTCCTTTTGTCATTTTAGGTACTTTTGGAAGGAAATTTATAAAAGGGAGCATTTAGGACGTTTTTGGAGCGAAAAACTGAAGAAAACGACAAAGTCTCAAAATCATGCTGTAAATTGCACTTGACGGCGTCACATGTTGCTAGTGACGGCGTCATGACTTGACAAAGAGATGGATAATTCAATTACACGTGACGCGCCAGAATGTTTTCTAAAGAGTTCGTGACGGCGTCACGTTATAATTTGCCAAGGCCATCACGTATTATCCCAAAGAGAGACGGCCCAGAGTCCATATAGAGTGACGGCCTCAGAAGTGGATATTGGCAATACGAGTATTATTTTGGCGGCGAGTTGACGGCGTCAAACCTAACTCTTGACGACGTCAGGATACAAAATCTATATATAGTTTTCTAGTTTTCATTCATTGTGTGCAACTTTGAAGGGATTAAACACTAGATGAATTTTACAGATATTTTGTGGGTTTCAACCCTTTGTTTCATCCATGCTTAATTGAAAATAAGTCTTTCATCAATTCATTCAATATATCTATGTGTTGTTTGATTATATCTTACGCTTGTCTTCTCTTTAACATGTTAGGCTTGGTTTTCTTTGTGTTTGCTTAGATATAATGAAACTTAGATATTGATTATGGGTTGGTTGTTTGTTTATAATTGTTGTAGATGAATGAATTCGATATTAGGCTTAAGAAAACTAGCAGACTTCCAATTGGTAACTTGCATGAACGTTTTAAGAAACATGATCGAAGGTGTACTACGATGTATTGGTTGTATTTAATGCGTAGGTAACTACTAATGAGGCCATGTTAGAAGCTAGTAATCGGCTCGACATAGGAAGAGGTAGAAGCTTATAGAGTTAGGGAAGATTGTACACGGCCCTACGAATGGTATTAAGGAATATAACCCGTCATCTATACAATTGTAACAAACTAATAAACCTGTAAAAGATAGCTAGGGAGTAGTGAAATCTAAGTAAACACGTTTTCTCTCATTATTGTTTTCGCCAAAACTTAGTTTAAGTTTAGTTTATTTTATTTTGATTGCATTTTTAGTTATTTGGGTTAGTTGATTAGCAACAAATTTCACCCACTCCTTCCAAAACCGATATTTTACTTGCTTTCATTTAAAATATAAAAATAGAAAAAGAATCATCCCTCATCTCTACACCTAGTTTTAGTAGTTTTAACCCTAGGGAACACTATTCTTTGAGTTGAACGATCAATCCTTCGGTACTTGTCGCTATACTATACTACAAAGATCATGTACACTGCCTGGTGGGGATTGCAAGCTTCTCAAGTTCCCTTGAGAGGTAAAACCTTTTGCGAGGGCGCAATTCCACGCATCAAGTTTTTGGCGCCGCAGCCGGGGAATAGTTATTGTCTAGGTTAAAATTTCTTTTTATTAGGTCTACTTGCTAGATTCCTTTCTAGTAAGATTTTCATTTTATTTTTATAGGTTTCTTTCGTCTATTTTTTTTCAGTCCTTTGTTGTTAACCTTTGCCATCCGCCATCATGGAAGGTGGTAATCTCTTTGATCCCATCAACCAGGAATTAAGGCGTAAGTTTTTCCAGAAATTTTGTGGAAATTTAACATAAGATTTCTGTCAGAACACTCTGACGACGTCAGGATCATAACCTGATGGCGTCAGGTGTAAAAATTCTGAAAAATTTTGCAAGTTTTATTTTTCTAACGGAATCTTAAAGTTTTTGTTAATTCTTTAGTTTTATAAACTCCATGAAATCTGCAAACATTCATTCCACAAGCATTATATCCTTATATATATAGATTGCCGCCGATTTTACGCGAGGTTTGCCATGATTGTTTTCTCAGGTTTAACAGGTTATATTTGACAAGAAGATGATTACTATTTCTGGAGGGAAGCTTTCAACGTTCATTTTCTTAGAGAAGGATTTAACCTTGTTATCCATTTATCCACAACGAACGAATCAGGAGAGTATTTGTTTTTATTCTTTTACCTTCATTACTTTTACATCCTTTTTATTGAACATTGGGGACAATGTTCAGCCTAAGTGTAAGGGGAGGGTAAATGATGATACATTAGAGAATACAATTACGCTTGAGTTTGTTTGTTCAATAGTAGGTGTGTAATAAATCTAAGAGAAATACTTGTTAGGGCAATTTTATAGCCAAATTTAATTTTTTTTACAACATTTAGGAGTGAAGCTTTAGCCTTAATGAGTGTCTCATGGATAGGAGTTGTATGACTAGTACAAAAACCGTACCACTCAAAAAAAATTTCGACCCAAATATGTGAGGTTCGCCTATAGATTTGTTAGGAAAAGCATTCATTATTAGTGCTTATGAGTGTACCGGTAGTACTTAGATTCTAGAACTTGCGTTAGTGATGCATCCCGAGACCTCTAGTGAGACTACATTCGTGTAGTAGGATTTACTACATGGTAAGAGGCATTAGGATCACCCTTGTGTTAAACCCGTATCATAATTACTTGACCAGTCAAGTCATAATTACTTGACTAGTAAAGTCAATTAATTTTCCCACACCTTTGCGTTGTACTCATTTTTAGTACACGACACCCCTAGTACACCCCTCCGAGCCTATCTTTTTCATTTCTAACTTTAAGCATTTTACTTAAAGATAGAATTTGTTTACAATCCACCCCAAATGTGCAACCAAATCGCCTTAGCCTTCGGTGTACGCACTCATCTTTAGTGCATTATTGTTATTTGTTTAAACCCTTAGTTAATTATCTAATTGATTACATGGTTGCTAAGTCGAGTCATATCTTGTACATATTGTTTTGGGACGATTGAGACTCATGGGTAAAGTACTAGTGTTATGGAGTATTGGGGAAGAACATCATATATTATCCCCATATGTGCGTTAATCTTAAAAAGTACTCCAAGTGTTTTGATTATCTTGATTCGAGTCATTAGATTAGTTAATTGTAAAGTATGTAAAATTTCAAGTGTAAGGGGAATGTAAATTCCCTATGATGTATTAGATGGTAAGGTAAGAGTGTATGCGGAAAAAAAGATCTAGAAAAAGAAGAAAAAATAGAAAAAGAAAAAGAAAAAAAAATCATACGGACTACCATCCCGTTTCATTTTATGTTTATTTTATGTTTTGTTAGTTTATGATTAGCTTAAGTCGAGTCGAGTCTTGGCTTAGCAACGCCACATTGTACATGTAATTAACCAAGACGATTAACTCGCCACCTGTAAATATTACCTTTATCCAACAAAACTGTGTTTATCATATCCCTGCACCTCACGTTATAACCCTTTTAAAAGACCTATTTGATAGTTTATCCTAGATGCTTACGCTAAGTGGTGGAGGTTTGATCCTTTCCCAAGCCTATGGTAATCTATTTTCTATGGCAGGTAGTGAGAGATGTTTTCCATTTCCTTATTGCGATATATACTTTATTACACCCGAGAGATGTGAGTATCTAAAAACTATTTGTGAGGTGCTAGTGTATAATTTCCGTGCTTGTTTTTGGTTGAAGTGGAATGCTTATCTGTTGCAATTACTTTTATATTAGTGTTAAATGACCCCTAACTTGTATTTTGATTGAATAAAAGCGCATTTGCTTGAGGACAAGCAAATCTCAAGTGTAAGGGTATTTGATGAAGCGAAAAGTGTACCGCTTTTGGGGGTCATTTAAGGCCAAAGTCGAGATTATTTGATCAAATATTACCCTAAATCGTTCCTTTTGTCATTTTAGGTACTTTAGGAAGGAAATTTACAAAAGGAAGCATTTTGGACGTTTTTGGAGCAAAAAAGTGAAGAAAACGACAAAGTCTCAAAATCATGCTGGAAATTGCACTTGACGGCATCACAGGTTGCTAGTGACGGCGTCATGACTTGACAAAGAGGTGGATAAATCAATTACACGTGACACGCCAGAATGTTTTCTAAAGAGTTCGTGACGGTGTCACGTTATAATTTGCCAAGGCCATCACGTATCATCCCAAAGAGAGACGGCCCAGAGTCCATATAGAGTGACGGCCTCAGAAGTGGATATTGGCAATACGAGTATTATTTTGGCGGCGAGTTGACGACGTCAGACCTAAATCTTGACGCCGTCAGGATACAAAATCTATATATAGTTTTCTAGTTTTCATTCATTGTGTGCAACTTTGAAGGGAGTAAACCCTAGACGAATTTTACAGATATTTTGAGGGTTTCAACCCTTTGTTTCATCCATGCTTAATTGAAGATAAGTCTTTCATCAAATCATTCAATATGTCTATGTATTGTTTGATTATATCTTACGCTTGTCATCTCTTTAACATGCTAGGCTAGGTTTTCTTTGTGTTTGCTTAGATGTAATGAAACTTAGATATTGATTATGGGTTTGTTGTTTGTTTATAATTGTTGTGGATGAATAAATTCAATGTTAGGCTTAAGAAAACTGGCAGACTTATAATTGGTAACTTGCTTGAACGTCTTAAGAAACATGATCGGAGGTGTACTACGATATATTGGTTGTATTTAATGCGTAGGTAACTACTAATGAGGCCATGTTAGGAGCTAGTAGTCGGCTCGACATAAGAAGAGGTAGAAACTTATAGAGTTAGGGAAGATCGTACACGGCCCTACAAATGGTATTAAGGAATATAACCCGTCATCCATGCAATTGTAACAAACTAATCAACCTATAAAAGATAGCTAGGGAGTAGTGAAATCTAAGTAAACACATTTTCTCTCATTATTGTTTTCGCCATAATTTAGTTTAAGTTTAGTTTATTTTATTTTGATTGCATCTTTAGTTATTTGGGTTAGTTGATTAGCAACTAATTCCGCCCACTCCTTCCAAAACTGAGATTTTAGTTGCTTTCATTTAGAATATAAAAATACAAAAAGAATCATCCATCATCTCTAGACTTAGTTTTAGTGAGTTTTAACCCTAGCGAACACTATTCTTTGAGCTGAACGATCAATCCCCCGGTACTTGTCACTATACTATACTACAACGATCAGGTACACTGCCTGGTGGGGATTGCAAGCTTCTCAAGATCCCTTGAGAGGTAAAACCTTTTGCGAGGGAGCAATTCCACGCAACAAGTTTTTGGCGCCGCAGCCCGGGGAATAGTTATTGTCTAGGTTAAAATTTGTTTTTATTAGGTCTACTTGCTAGATTCCTTTCTAGTAAGATTTTTATTTTATTTTTATAGGTTTCTTTAGTCTATTTTTTTTCTTCATTCCTTTGTTCGTAACCTTTGCCATCCGACATCATAGAAGGTGGTAATCTCTTTGATCCCATCAACCCACCACAACAAAACCATCCACAAAACCCACCACAACCAAACCAACCTCCTAGACCCCGAACTTTAGGGGAATACTCCCGTCCTATCCACCAAGGCTATCGAAACACCATTGAGCTCACTCAAGGAGCCAATGTGTCTCCCTTGCGATCTGACACCATCCGGTTGGTGCAAAGCGGATGTGCATTCCATGGACTTCGTTCCGAAGATCCTAATCAACATCTCAAGGATTTCCTCAAAATCGTAGATTCCGTAGACCTTGATGTTGGAACTCGAGAGACGACCCGATTGCGTCTCTTCCAATTCTCTCTACGTGACCAAGCTAGTCAATGGCTTGAGCGTTTACCCGCGGGATCCATCACCTCTTGGGATGATCTCACCACTCGTTTCCTTGCTCAATTTTTCCCACCAGGGAGAACCACTAAGCTTAGAAATGATATCTTGATATTCTAACAACATCAAGGTGAAACTCTCTATGAAGCATGGACTCGTTTCAAGGACTTACTCCAAAAAGTCCCTCATCATGGCATAGATCTTTGGCTCCAAATCTAAATTTTTTACGACCATGTCGACTTCCATACCAAACGTACCATTGATCAAGCCGCCGGAGTTGAATGCGT
This sequence comes from Artemisia argyi, assembly GCA_030686995.1. NCBI lineage: Eukaryota > Viridiplantae > Streptophyta > Magnoliopsida > Asterales > Asteraceae > Artemisia > Artemisia argyi. Next base: position 126,268,588 of record CM060691.1, read on the forward strand.
GACAAGGACGCCAAAGAGTCATGGAAAATCATTGATGAACTTGCATTCGATGATAATGAATTATGGGAGGTTGCCCATGTCGTAGACTCTGCCGTCAATGCAATCTCATTATCAGGAGGTACCACTCAACTTTCCGAAGAAAACCTCTCCGAACTTGAGAAAAAAGTTGACTATCTCATGGAAAAACGAAAAAGATCTTTAAGTCCTAGACATGCATCGATCAACTCTATCTCAAACGTAAACCCAACACCGTTGTCTAAATCACCCCTTAGAGAGAATGCCGAAACCTTCCAAAAATATGCTCGGCCCCATTCCCCTCCTCAAAACCTCAGCCCGGAATTCGAAACTCGAATGAGAGAATATATGTCTTCTGAGTGATTAGCAAAATTCGAGGAGGCGGTTTATAGACAAAAGGAGGAGATGCAAGAGAAAATGACGGAGATGATGAGCTTATTAGAGGAATACTCAAACATAAAAACTCCGAAAAAGGTGTTGTTAAGAAAGGAAGACGTCACCCCCACTACCAAATTTTTTAACTCTATATCCATTGTCCACGAGGGTAATGAAGAAAAGGAGACCCCCATTGCACAAACCGTTGAGGAACCCCCAAAATCCCAATCATTAGGGTACTATCTAAAGCATGAGATAAATGAGAAAACAATAACCAACTGGATAGAGGGCGACGGACGTAACCGATCTTCCAAAAGGGACTCTGAAGGAGAAGAAGTAGGGGAGGATGAGTATGACACCGTACCTGGGGGGCTGGTATACGAAAAGATACTTAAGCAAAAAGTAGCTACGAAGCAGATGGCTTATGGGAACTTTGAAATACCAGCTAGCATTGGGAAATTGCAATATTTGGATGCTTTCGCCGATCAAGGATCATTGGTGAACCTGATGCCTTTAACTATTTATACCCAACTCACCAATGAAATGCCGACCACCACCCGCGTTAGGCAATCCTTCGCTAGTCACTCTTATGTGTATCCTTTAGGAATTGCAGAGGATGTGCTGGTCAATGTAGCAGGTTTCATGTATACCGTTGATTTCATGATCATCGATAATAAAGAGAATGGGTGTATGCCAATAATCCTTGGAGCACCATTCCTTACCACAGTAAGAGCTGTTATCAAGTATGAAAAAGGGGAAATTGAACTTAAGTTAGGAAAAAGAAAGATTCACTTCCCCATAACTCCAAGATATGTGCGAGAAAGCATGATGGAAAGGAGGCTCAAAAATAACGCCGGCACACCGCATAATCATGTTCAAGAAAAAATCCTTGCATGGGAAACAAGGATTAAAAGCTACAAAGAAACTACGCTTGAGAGATGCAAAGGTAGTGATAAAGTTCATGTCGAATTCGAGCGCAATCAGCCGATATAGAATCATACCCTATTCATCGAAGGAGACTTAGTACTCCTAAGACATTTAGGGATGAATGAGCCTCCCGATAAATCAAACTCTTGGTGGTATGGACCATTCACGATCAAAAACTTAGGTCACAATGGAGTAGCACTCTTGAACAGCGAAAGGGGTGGGGAAATAACTGTGAATATCGAACGATTGAGACATTACCACCCGAATGACGTGGATTCTGTTGATAAGGGTTACATCATATTGCGAGACGAGGTCACGTAATAGCCCATGACCTTGAGTCTAGCTACAAGACTCGTAAATAAAGAAAAGCGCTTCTTGGGAGGCAACCCATGTTTTATTTGTTTTGTTTAATTGTTTGTTTGTTTTATTTTATTTGTTTCCGTATGCATGCTTTATTTTTATTGTTTGTGGATCATGTTTCGTAATAAATTGTGAAAATGCTTTACATTGTTGTTTGTCTTAACTTCATAAAAAGGTATTTCGCAAATGATAAGTGTAAGGGAAACCTAAATTTGTTTTTAAGAACGGAATTAGACATGAACTACATCAATATTAAATGAACATGTATATTAGTATTTGTTTGAGTCAAATGCTTGTATCAAGTCATAATGATGTTTTGCAGGATTTTCCAGGAATTAAGGCGTAAGTTTTTCCAGAAATTTTCCGGAAACTTAACATAAGATTTCTGTCAGAACACTCTGACGACGTCAGGATCATAACCTAACGACGTCAGGTGTAAAAATTCTGAAAAATTTTGCAAGTTTTGTTTTTCTAACGGAGTCTTAAAGTTTTTGTTAATTCTTTAGTTTTATAAACTCCAGGAAATCTGCAAACATTCATTCCACAAGCATTATATCCTTATATATATATATAGATTGCCGCCGATTTAATGCGAGGTTTGCCATGATTGTTTTCTCAGGTTTAACAGGTTATATTGGACAAGAAGTTGATTTATATTTCTAGAGGGAAGCTTTCAACATTCATTTTCTTGGAGGGGGATTTAACCTTGTTATCCATTTATCCACACCGAACGAATCAGGGGAGTATTTGTTTTCATTCTTTTGCCTTCATTACTTTTACATCCTTTTTATTGAACATTGGGGACAATGTTCAGCCTAAGTGTAAGGGGAGGGTAAATAATGATACCTTAGAGAATACAATTACGCTTGAGTTTGTTTGTTTGTTTAATAGTAGGTGTGTAATAAAACTAAGAGAAATACTTGTTAGGGCAATTTTAGCGCCAAATTTAAATTTTTTTACAACATTTAGGAGTGAAGCTTTAGCCTTAATGAGCATCTCAGGGATAGGAGTATTATTACTAGCACAAAAACTGTACCACTAAAAAAAATTTCCACCCAAATATGTGAGGTTCGCCTTTAAATTTGTTAGGAAAAACATTCATTATTAGTGCTTATGAGTGTACCGGTAGTACTTAGATTCTAGAACTTGCGTTAGTGATGCATCCCGAGACCGCTAGTGAGACTACATTCGTGTAGTAGGATTTACTACATGTTAAGAGGCATTAGGATCACCCTTGTGTTAAACCCGTATCATAATTACTTGACCAATCAAGTCATACTTAATTGACTAGTAAAGTCAATTAATTTTCCCACACCTTTGCGTTTTACTCATTTTTAGTACACGATACCCTAGTACACCCCTCCGAGCCTATCTTTTTCGTTTCTAACTTTAAGCATTTTACTTAAAGATAGAATTTGTTTACAATCCACCCCAAATGTGCAACCAAATCGCCATAGTCTTCTGTGTATGCACTCATCTTTAGTGCATTATTGTTATTTGTTTAAACCCTTAGTTAATTATCTAATTGATTACATGGTTGCTAAGTCGAGTCATATCTTGTACATATTGTTTTGGGACGATTGGGACTCATGGGTAAAGTACTAGTGTTATGGAGTATTGGGGAAGAACATCATATATTACCCCCATATGTGCGTTAATCTTAAAAAGTACTACAAGTGTTTTGATTATCTTGATTCGAGTCATTAGAATAGTTAATTGTAAAGTATGTAAAAGTTCAAGTGTAAGGGGAATGTAAATTCCCTATGATGTATTATTTTGGATGGTAGGGTAAGAGTGTACGCAAGAAAAAAATAATAATAAATAATAATAATAATAATAATAATAATAATAATAATAATAATAATAATAATAATAATAATAATAATAATAATAATAATAATAATAATAATAATAAATCAAGAAAAAGAAAAAAATAGAAAAAAAAAAAAAAAAAAAAAAAAACATACGGACTACCATCCCGTTTCATTTTATGTTTATTTTATGTTTTGTTAGTTTATGATTAGCTTAAGTCGAGTCGAGTCGAGTCTTGGCTTAGCAACGCCACATTGTACATGTAATTAACCAAGATGATTAACTCGCCACCAGTAAATATTGCCTTTATCCAACAAAATCGTGTTTAACATATCCCTACACCTCACGTTATAACCCTTTTAAAAGACCTATTTTATATTTATCCTAGATGCTTACGCCAAGTGGTGGAGGTTTGATCCTTTCTCAAGCCTATGGTAATCTATTTGCTATGGCAGGTAGCGAGAGATGTTTTCCATTTCCTTATTGTGATATATACTTTATTACACCCGAGAGATGTGAGTATCTAAACACTATTTGTGAGGTGCTAGTGTATAATTTCCGTGCTTGTTTTTTGTTGAAGTGGAACGCTTATTTGTTGCAATTACTTTTATATTAGTGTTAAATGACCCCTGACTTGTATTTTGATTAGAATAAAAGCGCATTTGCTTAAGGACAAGCAAATCTCAAGTGTAAGGGTATTTGATGAAGCGAAAAGTGTACCGCTTTTGGGGGGTCATTTAAGGCGAAAGTCGAGATTATTTGATCAAATATTGTCCTAAATCGTTCCTTTTGTCATTTTAGGTACTTTTGGAAGGAAATTTACAAAAGGAAGCATTTTGGACGTTTTTAGAGCAAAAAAGTGAAGAAAACGACAAAGTCTTAAAATCATGCTGGAAATTGCACTTGACGACGTCACAAGTTGCTAGTGACGGCGTCATGACTTGACAAAGAGGTGGATAAATCGATTACACGTGACGTGCCAGAATGTTTTCAAAAGAGTTCGTGACGGTGTCACGTTATAATTTGCCAAGGCATCACGTATTATCCCAAAGAGAGACGGCCCAGAGTCCATAAAGAGTGACGGCGTCAGAAGTGGATCTAGGCAATACGAGTATTATTTTGGCGGCGAGTTGACGGCGTCAGATCTAACTCTTGACGCCATCAGGATATAAAATATGTATATAGTTTTCTAGTTTTCATTCATTGTGTGCAACTTTGGAGGGAGTAAACCCTAGACGAATTTTACAGATATTTTTGAGGGTTTCAACCCTTTGTTTCATCCATGCTTAATTGAAGATAAGTCTTTCATCAAATCATTCAATATGTCTATGTGTTGTTTGATTATATCTTACGCTTGTCTTCTCTTTAACATGCTAGGGTAGGTTTTCTTTGTGTTTGCTTAGATATAATGAAACTTATATATTGATTATGGGTTGGTTGTTTGTTTATAATTGTTGTGGATGAATGAATTCGATGTTAGGTTTAAGAAAACTGGCAGACATCCAATTGGTAACTTGCTTGAACGTTTTAAGAAACATGATCGGAGGTGTACTACGATATATTGGTTGTATTTAATGAGTAAGTAACTACTAATAAGGCCATGTTAGAAGCTAGTAGTCGGCTCGACATTGGAAGAGGTAGAAGCTTATAGAGTTAGGGAAGATCGTACACGGCCCTACGAATGGTATTAAGGAATATAACCCGTCATCCATGCAAGTGTAACAAACTAATCAACCTGTAAAAGATAGCTAGAGAGTAGTGAAATCTAAGTAAACACATTTTCTCTCATTATTGTTTTCGCCATAATTTAGTTTAAGTTTAGTTTATTTTATTTTGATTGCATCTTTAGTTTTTTGGGTTAGTTGAGTAGCAACTAATTCCGCCTACTCCTTCCAAAACCGAGATTTTACTTGCTTTCATTTAAAATATAAAAATACAAAAAGAATCATCCGTCATCTCTAGACCTAGTTTTAGTGAGTTTTAACCCTAGCGAACACTATTCTTTTAGTTGAACAATCAATCCCCCGGTACTTGTCACTATACTATACTACAACGATCAGGTACACTGCCTGGTAGGGATTGCAAGCTTCTCAAGATCCCTTGAGAGATAAAACCTTTTGCGAGGGCGCAATTCCGCGCATCAGGTGTTGTTATCAAAGATGAAAAAGATGTTATCCATGACAAAAGTATCAAACTGGAAAAAGATGTTATATATGACAAAAAGCATAAAAAATAAGGGAAATGGTAAGCTGATTCTAGAAGAGGACGTTTTGCAAGAGGAAAAGGGCAAGGAAGTTGTAAAAATTTATAAGCGAGGTTTTGATGGGAACGGGAAGGCCATAATGGTTGAAATTCCTAGTTTTGATGGTGACAACATTGCTGATGGTGCTGGTGATTGTGATGTTGTGCCTAGTGGTGCTAATAAACGTTTTAAAAGCAGTAAAAAGATTACCAATTGTGTATTTGGCTTTTGTGCCAACAAGTCATCCTAAGTAAGTTTTCAATTTTAAATTGCATGGCTTGTGTTTTATATTATGTTACGCCAATTATACCTTATATAACTTGAATATTTGGTGTTTGGATACTTGTTTTTCCAGGCACATTTGCAGTTTAACGATCAGTTACAAGATGAATGTTTTTGTATGTTGATAATCCAGTTCCAGTATGTACATGGTAAGAAGGTTGATCAGGTGAAGGTTGTGCAGTGGAGGTCGCATTGTCTTCTCCAATTTGTGTTAATTATCAGTAGAACCTTGTATCAGACAATGTTTTAGTCATTTTCATGTTGTATCAAACATTGTTTGACCAGTTGACTACTATAAGTCAAACTATCCAAATGCTAAATGCTTAATAGTCAATGTGTTAAGTCATTCTCATGTTGTCTAATACATTATATTTTATGGCTGTACATATTAGATATTCGTTGACATTTAAAAAAACAAACCAAATGCTAAATGTGATGGTATACGCACCACAATTGATCACACCTTTGTATCAGCAAAAATAGAAACACAGTGGCCACTTAACATTTGATGAACCTATGTTCAAACCATACCCAGTAATTGTACAAGGTTACATGTGTTAAAAATGCAAATGCTTTACATATTTTATTATGTAACTCCAATATGAAATTGCTAATCCAAACAACCACTATAGTTAAAAAGGCAAATCGTTTAATTACTTAAACATCTAATAATCAAACTGCCAAATTGACTTGTAACAGTCAAACTAAAGAATTAACAACAACATGAAAAATATTGATTGCCAAACAATATGATTTACCCAAAACCCAGATTTTTATTGATTGATCTCATGTTGACAATCATTACAAACTTCACTACAATCTAAACATACAATTAGCTAGACCCACAAAACCTTCCCTATCACCATTTTCCTTCATTTCCTTCCTTTCCTTTAGATATTTATACAGAGCTTCAAGTTTTGTAATCCTTCTTTCCAAATCATCAAACTTTGGTAACACATTTCCGGTAGCCTCTTTCTTCTCCTTCTTAGCACCCAAACGATGTTCCTTGGAGCAATCTTCTTTCCTCAACCCAGTGTACAAACCCTTCCCCTTATCGTTTTGTGTCATTCTAAGTTATTTTGATTGAATCTATGTGTGTTGCGTTGTTGATAGTTGAGGATTTTATAGAATTTAATACAATGTCAGGTTAGACATAAACCATACGCTAGTTGTAAATGTGGTTGAACTATATTGCCCTTGGAAAAATAACCAAAACTGAGCGTTGACCTCCCCATTTCTGGTTACTGGACGCATTCGGCCTCAAAATCCATATTTTTTGACGCCTGGCGACGATTTTGAAAAGTTAAGGGTCATAGCGATATTTCGTGAAAAGTTTAGGGACCAACGATGTATTTTTGTCTTATATATATAAGTTTTTTTTAAAGACAGTTGTAATGTTATCAATTAAGAGAAAATATGTCATCGTTTGTGCCCATTTAACAATTAAATGTGCAATACATGCCCCCCTGCCTTTTTCTTTCTTTCTTTTTTTTTTTTTTTTAAGGAAAAGGTTAAATATGCCAAAATATTTTTAAAATTTTGCTCTAATTTGTCATTTTTTTGAGCACAAGCTGTCACCTTTATATTTTATTTTAATATAATTTCATCTCTTTTCTTTAAAAAAAAAATGTTGCGTATCGTATTGAACTTACTTTTGTCAAATAACGTCTTCCTACACATATACTCACAAAAATTGACCTTGTACCAGGCACTCAGGCAGGTCCGTCCAATGTATTCTAGAAATTTTTGAGTACCCTGAATGAAATTATAAAATAAGGCTTTTTGAGAAAGAATGTTATATATAAAGTGTTACCGTTTATAAAATATAATGCAATTATTTATCTAATAGTTATAACATATTACTTATTTAAGATAATTTTTTCATCCAAATACTATTTTCTTTGTGGAAAATATGTGTACACATGCATATAAAATTAAACAGAAAAATTTTGGGGCCATTAAAATATTTGAGACCCTGAACGGTCGCTCATCTTGCACACCCTCAAATACGGCTCTGGTATCAATAGCGGAGCTAGAATATGGGAGGGCCGAAACAAAATTTTTCCCGAAAAAACATTTGATTAGAGAGCCGAGATGAAAAAAATCTTTTTCTAACACATGAGATCGCAAATAAATACACTAACGAGCTTAGATCTAGTGAGACAAGGACCCTTTCTGATCTTCATTAAGCTCCGCCCATGCCTGGTACCAGGCTACCAGCCACCGGGTCGTGCGTAGTATGGCCAAATACCTTTAGTTACAATAATAAATGCACGTCAATATTGACAAAGTGACAAAAGAAAGAACAATATGTCCTTTAATCAACTTCAACTCTCATTAAATATTGAATATAAAATATAAACGGTCCTAGATCTAACGTCATAAACTAAACAATCACCTAGAGATCATAAAACAATAACCATTCAATCTCCCTACCAAAAACCATGTCATCAATCACCGGAATCAATCCCGGAACACACATCCTAGTTTTCCCATATCCAGCCCAAGGTCATATGCTATCACTTCTTGATCTCACACATCAACTAGCCATAAGAAAAATATTCACGACAATATGCATTACACCAAAAAACCTACCAGCCTTAACCCCATTATTATCCACCCATCCAAACACTATCAAAACCCTTGTCCTCCCTATGCCATCACACCCCGATATCCCTTCGGGTATCGAGAACGTAAAAGACTTACCAGCTGGAGGCTTTAAAGCCATGATGGTTGCTTTACGTGATCTATATAACCCTATTGTAGCATGGTTTCGTGAAAACCCTAATCCACCTGTTGCTATTGTGTCTGACTTTTTTTTAGGGTGGACAAATGATCTAGCTCGAGATTTAGGTATTCGTAGGTATTGTTTTTCGCCTTCAGGTGCTTTGGCTCTTTCGGTTATACTTTCGTTATGGCGTTATGCTCCTAAAAGATGTGATCAGGACAATGAGAATGAGGTTATAAAGTTTAGTAATATACCAAATTGTCCTGAATATCCTTGGTGGCAGCTTTCTCCTATTTATAGGAGTTATGTAAAAGGTGAAGCGACTTCGGAGTTTATTAAAGATGGTTTTTTTGGTGATATAGCGAGTTGGGGTGTTGTTATTAACTCGTTTAGTGAGATGGAAAGTGTTTATTTTGAGTACTTAAAAGAGGAACTAGGTCATGACCGCGTGTTCGCGGTTGGGCCTTTGTTACCTCCTGATAGTAAAGCTATCGAAAGAGGTGGACCCAGTTCGCATGATGTGTTGTCGTGGCTTAACACGTGTGCGAATGGGTCTGTCGTTTATGTTTGTTTTGGAAGTCAAGCTGTTTTGACTAATGAGCAAATGGAAGTTGTTGCAAGTGGTTTAGAAAAGAGTCGGGTCAAATTTATTTGGTCGGTTAAGGAGCCCACGGAAGGACACGCGGCGGGGGAATACGGGGTGATCCCCACGGGGTTCGAAGAACGTGTGGCTGAGAGGGGTCTTGTTGTTAGAGGGTGGGCTCCACAAGTGGCGATACTGAGTCATGACTCGGTAGGTGCGTTTTTGACTCATTGCGGATGGAACTCGATCATGGAGGCAGTGGCGGCCGAGGTTTTAATGCTCACTTGGCCGATGAGTGCTGACCAGTATTCAAATGCGACCTTGTTACATGAGTTAAAAGTGGGAATGAGAGCATGTGAGGGGGCGAAGACCGTTCCTGACCCAGGCGAGTTGGCCGAGTTGTTTAGAAAATCAGTGAGTGAGGAGGTACGAGTCGAGAGAGAACGAGTCAAAAAGTTTGCAAAAGCGGCTAAGGAAGCGGTGGGTGAAAATGGCAGTTCACTGGCAGAGTTGAATAGATTAGCGGTCAATCTCTCGCATTAAAGTAGTTATGGTCTATGGGACCAAATTAGAAAAACCAGTAATTTAAGATTGATTCCTCGTTGTTTATATGATGTTGTATTTTTTTTTTTTTTTTTTTTTGAACATTTTTATATGATGTTGTATAATACCAAAGGATGATTCATATATGACTCAAAATCTTCAAGGATGAAAATTGTAAAATTAAAAAATAAATAAAAATAAATAATGTTAATCCCTTAGAGCACTAGGTACCGTTGGTGTAAGCTTGGTGTCGTGGGATTTTTTTCTGCCACGTCAGCAAAAAACTCCACGGCACCAGAAACCCCACGACACCACATTTCAGGGGTATCCGTTGGCATCAGAATTTCTGATGTTGTCGGTCTTTTTTTTTTTTTTTTTTTTTTTTTTTTTTTTTTTTTTTTTTTTTACATAAACTAAAATATACACAATATAAACTAAAAAAACCATCATTAATTTAAAAAAAGAAAAAATTACATTAAAAAAAACACATTACATTTAAAAAAAAAAAAAAAAAAAAAAAAGTTTCATAAATATATTTAAAAGTATATGAATGTATAACCAAATAGTATAAAATTGAAGCCCAAAATTTATACTCAATACAAAATTTAAAAAGTGTGAAATTTATCCTCAATGCAAATGGGCTCAAAATTTAAGCCCAAAACTATTACAACCCTAAATAAATATATTCTCTTCCTCCCTCTCAAAACTGCTTCCTCCTTCTCTCCAAACATGCAACAAGGAAAAAAAAATCACTCAAAAAAAAAAAAAAGAAAACTGCTTCCTCCATCTCTGACCAAACAAACACAAACACAACAAACAAAGAAGCAAAGAGAGAGAAAAAAAATGCTATGGCTCTGAGCCATGAGGACGGCGCAAGGGACGACAGCGCGAGCGACGGTAAAGTGAGTCATGAGTATTTTTTGGCTAGTGGTGATGGCGCCACCCACCAGCTCACGGTACCTCATGCTCTTATGGGTATAAATGAGATCTCATTCTTCCTCTTTTCTTTTTTTATTTAAAGCAAACATTCTTTTTCTATTTAGCACGGTATATTTTTACAGTAGTTATTTGTTAGACTGCTTGTAGTTGGTTTGAGCCCTCACAATAAAGACTTGAACGGACCGGACCGACCGAAGGACTGACCGAGACCAGACCGGACCGACCACATTCAGTCTGGTCTTTGGTCTTGGGTTTTTGGATAATTCAATCCTCGGTCCGGTCCGGACCACAAACTGATTATTTAGCCGTGTTAGACCGGACCGACCGAGACCGGACCGGACCGGACCGAGCACATTCGGTCTGGTCCTCGATTTTAGCTTTTTGACTAATTTTGTCCTCGTTCTTGTCGGTCCGGTCCTGGACCGATGCTCACCCTTAGCTCACATAGTCCCATACATTCTTATGCGTAAACAGAAAGAAAAAGATGTATAGAGACCACATTCCTCACCTGTTGGATTACGTGAAAAATGTGGGGTCTTACTTTTTGGTGACTCTTGCATTGTATAAAAAGATGTATTTTTTACCTATAAATACCCTAAAACTTTAACATTTTTAAACACATCTTCTCATAATCTTACTCAATATATACACAGCTCGAACAAAATTATATCATTATTCACCATCCAAATGAATTCTGAAACCTTCATGTTCATCGACTCATCGGAAGAAGTTGTTAGTCGGAACTAGAATTTTTTTTAGAATAGCATTGTCGTTTATTAAGAATGGATGACAAGCAAATCGACCAACGAGAAACATCGTACCGCGAGATCGTTATTGTGCTCGTGATCGTTTAGTCGCCGCCTATTTTAGTGCGAACCAGATATATGATGCATATACATTCTGGAAGAGGTTCCGAATGAGATGCCACCTTTTCACAAGGATAGTTGAAGAAGTAATTATCCATTCTACATATTTTGTGATAATATTAACTGTACCGAAAGAGAAGGCATTTCCCTATTGATGAAGTACACCGCCGCAATTCGTCAATTGGCATACGATACCATTCATGTTATGGCACAAAATTCATGGATGTCACATGTTTTCTTTAGTGTTTTTGTGGCGAGCAACTACAACAACATTATACAACAATCCCCTTTATTTAACGATCTCAAATCCGGAAAAGCACCAGAGATTTTGTTTCCGGCTACTAGCATAACTTACAGATGGGGATATTATCTTGTAGATGGGATATATCCGGAATGGGTGACACTCGTTAAGTCAATTCCAAAACCTACGATGACCACAAGAGAATAAGGCAAGATGTGGAACGAGTGTTTTGTGTTTTGAAGAAGAAATGAACCATATTAGTCAATTCCGCATGATCGACGAAAAAAAGAAAGAATAAGGGATATTATGTATACATGTATCATATTACATAATATGATTCGAAAAGATAAAAGGAATGCGATATCTCCCGATCGGTATCCGGACGAAGCACATCAACCAAATACCTCTTACGACCTCAATAACAAGTACTACAAGTTATGAGGCAAATCAAATTGTTACCAATGCATCAAAACCTTCGTGCCGATTTGGTCGAACACTTGTTTCGTAATGATTAATTTCAGTTTTAGATGTAATATTTTTAATATTCGAAGTCTACATAATGTTTTTAACTTAGGAATAATAGTTTTTAATTTCGTACATTTACGTTTTTAATTTATGAATAAAAAGTTTAATTAAAAATATGGGTTGAAAGTTAAGTAGGTGTGACCAGTAAGATTAAAAGGTGAGAATGTGTGAGGGAAAGTGAGAGGAGATAGAAATTTAAAGTGATGCTGATGTGAAAGGTGAGTGGGTATGACCACTACCTTTAATCTTACATTAATGTATCCACAAGTAAAAAATATCAATACTCTATATATATTATTTTGGGTGAAGGGTTTAGGGGTGAAAACGAGCCGAGTCAAGCCCGAGCCTGCAAGAGCTCGAGCTCGGCTCGTTTATATTTTAAAAAGCTTGAGCTCGAGCTCGGCTCGGTTCGAGCCTTAAGATTTAAGCTCGAGCTCAACTCGTATTATGATATTAAAGGCTCGAGCTCGGCTCGGGCTCGGCTCGTTTATGATGCCCTTATATAAAGCTCGAGCTCGGTACAACATCAACACACAAGAGTTTAATCATCACAGATTTTTTAAAGCTTAGCTCATTCTTTTATTTCTGAAAATTTGAAAGAAAGAACAAAAGTCAAAAACCTTAAACAGTTTCACTCTTTTTTTCTTTTTGTTTGGTTTAGATAAGACACATAACAATAACAGCCATCAACAAGATCTAAACACCATCAACCAAATGCTAAGATCTAGACATAACAAAAAACCCATATCCATCCAACTCTAATAAAACCACTCGAAAAAAGAAAAGAAAATAGATCTCAGTTTGTGTTTCAAAGTGCTCGTTGCAACAGAAAGAAAACAAGGAGATTTTATGGTTATTTTTCGTGTTTGAGTGGTAACAGAAGTTTGTGTTTGTGATTCACACTTTAGAAGAATCAAAGATTCAAAGGGTTGAACTTTATTTTTTAAATGAAAAGATTGATATCAAAATGAAAAGGAGTGAGTTGGTAGATGAAAATTTGATGGGATTTAGGAATATGAATGGACGAGAGTGTTTCAGTGTGAGGCTCGAGAAAAAAGTACTAGTAAGAGCACAAGGTGCAGCAACAAGCATTTGCCTCCTCATTCGGGCCCCACCATGCCACATCACCAAAACACCTCAATTTCAACTACCAACAACAAACCCCTTTCATCAAACAACAAACTTCAACTTCCTCATTCTGGCCCCACCTCTTACACACTTATTTTTTTATTCATTTTATTAAAAAAATTAAATTCTTTTCACAAATACGTAAAAATAACACAACACATTAATTTTATTTCATCAAAATTAAAAAAAAAAAAAAAAAAAAAAAAAAAAAAAAAAAAAAAAAACAAACAAACTCAACAGTGTAAAAAAAAAAAAAACCATTCCTTTTCATCAAAATTTAATAAACCACCTTTTGTACCAATTCCTTTAGAAAAAAAAAAAAAAGAAAAAAAAAACTGCTGCTTTTTCTTTTTCTTCTCCAGCCAAAACACACACAAACACACACTAAAACCATAAACATATTTCTTTTTCTTTCTTTCTTCTTGTTCGAACAAACAAAGCAAAACCATATTTCTTTTTCTTTCTTTCTTCTTGTTCGAACAAACAAAGCAACCCAAAACACCATTTTTGGTTTCTGTGTGTCGACCCAAACCCAAAAACAACCCAACGAAAAAGAAAGAAAAAAAATAACCTGCCAACTTGTCAGAAACTTTGCTTCGCCGTGGCCACGACGAGTTGGCCAACGGCGAGCAACGGCGAGGGGTGATTGGTGTGGCGGCGAGCAACGGCTCGCCGTTGCCCATGCCACATCGGACGGCGAAGGCCCCTTCGTCGTTTGCACCTTGTGCTTTAATTGTGTTGGAACTCTTAACGTAAATACATATGTTGTATGTATAAATAATTAAATACTATGAAATATATTAAAGCTCGTTTAGGCTCGCGAGCCTATTCGAGCTTTATAAATAAAGCTCGGGCTCGGGCTCGATTATTAAATGAGCTTTAGTTTAGGCTCGAGCTCGTTTAGGCTCGGCTCGTTTGAGCTTTTTACTGATCCGATCCCGAGCTTTTCACGAGCGGTTCGGCTTGTTTCCACCCCTAGGTTTGTACATTATACCATAGTACCTAACAAAATTTTGAAAAGATTAAAACAATAATTGCACGAGAGGTTTAAATGTCACAAGACATATGTTGTAGACAAAATGAACAAGTGATAGACAATACATCATTATGTAATATGCTAATTGGATTAAGCACGTATAATCATAATTAGCCAACACAATTAATTAGAATTCACAATATTTGGTTAATTCAAAGTAGAAATCGGTTAAAAGGATTTGTTATTCAATGATGAATTGTACAAAGATTATAGAGAAAAAAATGAGAGTAAAATCAAAGCTGAAAATGAGATGGGTTCGTTACAAGTATTTAAACTAGAGAAACAGGGCGGGAAAAGTAGTTTAGGTTGGTTTGGTTTGGCGGGCTCACGTGCTCTGCATGTGGGTCTTAATCGTTTAAACTTTGAACATATAACAATGTCTCCTCCTTCCAAAGACCGTTGTCCTCAAGGATCTAACACAAAAGAAGGGAACCTTTTCACAATGTCTGAGAGATCTTCCCATGTAGCATCTTCTTCATTCCTATTGCTCCATTAAATCAATCCAAGCACTCTTATACGATTTTGCTGCTTGACTATTTTCCTGTCCAACAACTTGACTGGTTCAAGAACTATTAATCCTTGAGTGTCACATTCAAGGAAGGTACCCATTGCAGTAGTAGGTGATAGGAATTTCTTTAAATGGGAAACATGGAGCATAAGATGCACTCTAGCATTATCTGGGGCTTGTATCTCACCAATCTTAGCAATCACTTGAAATGGACCAAAGAACTTTGGGGATAACTTGTGTTGTCTGTCTTGCCTAATAATGACCTGCATATATGGGCTGCAATTTTAAGTAGACCTAATCATTGACTGCAAACTCTCTGTCTGGTTTGTTTTTGTTTGCTTGGGACTTCATATTTTCTTGGCTTTCTTTAAATTGAACTTCAACATGTCAATTGCCTTTTCTCTTGCCTGTAATAATCTGTCTACCAGCTTTACTCTTCTATCTTTAGCCACATATGGAATATGAATGAAATGAGGCTGACCATACAAACTCTCAAAAGGATTAGTCTTTGTAGCACTGTGATAATTGGTGTTGTACCAAAATTCTGCAAAGGGTGACCACAGTGTCCAATCCTTTAGGCTTTCACCAGTCATGCACCTCAAATAGCACTCTAAACACTTGTTTGCCACCTATATTTGTCCATTAGTTTGTGTGTGGTAGACGATAGACATTTTTAACTGGACTTGCAACATTTTGAATAGAGACTGCCCAAACAAACTCATGAACACCTTGTCCCTATCACTTAAAATAGTCTTTAAAAGACCATGAAGCCTATAAATGTGATCCAAAAACAATTGGGCAATTATCTTTGTTGTGTAGGGATGAGTGACTACAATAAAATGTGCATACTTGCTTATCCTGTCCTCAATCACCAAAATATTACTTTTACCATGAGACAATAGTAAGAAATCCACAAAATCCATAAAGATATCCTACCATATTATAGTGGGAATTGGAAAGGGCTGCGATAATTCAAGGTATGATGACAAATCAACCTTGTATAGTTGGCATACTTCACAAAGCCCTTATTGTCTCTTTATCTAGTTTCTTCATAACCTTTCAATAGAATAATGCACAAATTCTCTTGAGAGTCACTTGCACCCCACTATGTCCTGCTATAGCTGAAGTATGGAAGTAGTGACCATGAATTCCTTAATTTCTCATCTGCTCCAACTACCCATTTTCCTTTACTCATCAACTGTTGATCTTGCCAAGTGCACTTAGTGTTCACTACAGTGCCCTCTTGTATCTCTTTAACAATTTTACTCAGGACAGGATCAGTAGACCATAACGATGTAACTGTATCCATAAACTTATTAGAAGTCACAACAGTTAAGAGAGCAAACAATTCCCCTTGTCTTTGAATCCTTGACATTGCATCAACAACCACATTTTCCTTTCCCTTTTTATACTCCATTTCATAGTCAAAGCCCAACAACTTTGATAGCCATTTAGTTGAAAAGGAGTAGTGATTCTTTGGTCTAAAACATACTTGAGACTGAAGTGGGTTGTCTTTATTTTGAAGTGTCTGTCAAGAAGATAACCCCTCCATTTATGTAGTGCCAAAACTAATGCCAACAACTCTTTTTCCATTTGTAGATAAAGACTAATGTTTGGGAGCCAATGCTTTGCTTAGGAAAGCTACAGGATGACCATTCTGTTTAAGTACTACACATATACTATGTCCTGATGCATTAGTCTTAATAGTATAATCTTCATGGAAGTTGGGCAAAACCAAAGCTAGAGCTTCAGCCATAGCTTGCTGCAGTTTCTCAAAAGCCGATTGTACCTATGGATTCCACAAGAAAGCATTTGATAAGGATTTATTTGGTACCATTTTAAGGGGTCATCTAGTCCCAAAAGCCATACGAGTATGATCAAATTTTGCCCTAAATCGTTTCTTTTTGCATTTTAGATACTTGGGGCGAAAAATATGAAAACTAGCATGTTTTGGGCTAAATCGGAGGAAAAAGTAAAGAAAACGACAGAGTCGCAAAATCTGTCAGAAAAGGAGGTCTGACGACATCACACTTTACTAAGTAACGCCGTCACTTGCATTTGAAGATGAAGACCTAGTGCAAATTTTACAAGTGACGCCTCAGAACTTTTGGAAGGGCTTATAACTTGACATCGTCAGGTGTATTTGAAGACCAAAAATTAGAGCAAACTTAACATGTGACAACTTAGAAGTTTTATAAGATGATGGCGTCAAGACCCAACTGACGGCATCAGAGATCAAACGGGACAGGGTCACAACAGGCTGACGGCGTTACAACTTTCAAGTGACTTCGTCACAGATGTAAATCTATGTATATTTTTCCTATCTTTTTCATTCATTGTAACATCTTGGAGAATAACTTTAACGAGCCAAATTTCTTCTACTTTGTAAAGGTTTTTACAGCCTTTTTATCCATGTTTCATTGAAAATAAGTAAATTATTTGATGAGGCGAAAAGTGAACCACTTTTAAGAGGTCATTTAAGCCCGAATTCGAGATTATTTGATCAATTATTGCCCTAAATCATTCCTTTTGTCATTTTAGATACTTTTGGAGAGAAATTTGGAAAATGAAGCATTTTGGACGTTTTTGGAGCATAAAAATGAAGAAAACGGCAAAGTCTCAATTTTCCTTGCTGGGAACAGTACCAGACGGCGTCACAACTTCCTTAATGACGGCGTCAAGAGTTACAAAAGAGGTGGATGTGGAAAATACACGTGACGGTCCAGAGGATTTTTAAATAAAGGACCTGACGGCATCACCAAGGCTGTCAGGGTCAAAACACAAGTGATGGCCCAGAAGAATTTTACACATGACGGCGCCAAAGTCAGATCTAGGCAATACGATTTCTATTATGGCGGCGAGTTGACGGCGTCACAACTTAATACATGACGCCATCACCAGTTGTAATCTATATATAGTTTTCCAAATTTCATTCATTAGTGTGCAACTTTTGAGGGAAAAACCCGAGGCCGAATTTTACAGCTTTTTCAAGGGTTCCAACCCTTTGAATCTTTCATGTTCAATTAAAGATAAGTACTCTTTCAAATCATTCAATATGTCTATGTGTTGTTTGATTATATCTTACGCTTGTCTTCGATTTAACATGCTAGGCTAGATTTCTTTTGTGTTTGCTTAGATGTAGTGAAACCTAGATGTTAATTATGGGTTGATTGTTTGTTTATAGTTGTTACGGATGATTGTATTCGATGTTAGGCTTAAGAAAATGGGCAGACTTCCATTGGTAACTTGCTTGAACGTCTTAAGAAACATGATCAGAGGTGTACTATGATTTTTGGTTGTATTTAATGCGTAGGAGAATTCTAATGATCCCATGTTAGGAGCTTCTAATAGCTCGACATAGGAGTGAAGTAGGATCCTATAGAGTTAGGGAATATTGTACATGGCCCTACGACTAGTATTAAGGAATATGACCCATCATCCATGTAATTGTAACAAGCTATCGACCTGTAAAAGATATCTAGGGAGTAATGAAATCTAAGTAAACACAACTTTCCTCATCATTGTTTACACCACATTAGTATAATTAGCTTTGTTTTCATTTATGTTATTTTATTTTGATTGAATCTTTAGTTAATTGGGTTAGTTGGTTAGCAACTAATTCCGCCCACTCTTCCAAAACACGAGATTTTATTTACTTTTATAAAATATAAAAATACAAAAAGAATCATCCCTCACCTCTAGACCTAGTTTAGGAGGCTTGCTAATCCTAGCCACACTATTCCTGAGTTGAACAATCAATCCCCCGGTACTTGTCACTATACTATACTACAACGATCAGGTACACTGCCTGGTGGGGTTGTAAGCTTCTCGAGATCCCTTGAGAGGTAAAACCTGGTGTGATTCCCACGTATCAAGTTTTTGGCGCCGTTGCCGGGGAATAGTTATTGTCTAGGTTAGGATTTCTTTTTATTAGGTCTACTTGCTAGATTCCTTTCTAGTAAGATTTTATTTTTATTTTTAGATTTTCTTTAGTCTAACTTATTTCTTCGTGTTTTAGTTCGTAACCTTTACCATCCGACATCATGGAAGGTGGTAACCTCTTTGAACCCATCAACCCACCACAACAAAACCACCCACAAAACCCACCACTAGCAAACCAACCTCTTAGTCCCCGAACCTTAGGAGAGTATTCCCGTCCTAGCCACTAAGGCTATCGAAACACTATTGAGCTCACTCAAGGAGCCAATGTGTCCCCCTTGCGATCCGACACCATCCGGTTGGTGCAAAGCGGATGT
Source organism: Artemisia argyi (assembly GCA_030686995.1). Taxonomy (NCBI): domain Eukaryota; kingdom Viridiplantae; phylum Streptophyta; class Magnoliopsida; order Asterales; family Asteraceae; genus Artemisia; species Artemisia argyi. Next base: position 126,287,954 of record CM060691.1, read on the forward strand.
GCATTCCATGGACTTCGTTCCGAAGATCCTAATCAACATCTCAAGGATTTCCTTAATATTGTAGATTCCATAGACCTTGATGTTGTAACTGGAGAGTCAACCCGATTACGCCTATTCCAATTCTCTCTACGTGATCAAGTTAGTCAATGTCTTGAACGTTTACCCGCGGGATCCATCACCTCATGGGATGATCTCACCACTCGTTTCCTTGCTCAATTTTTCCCACCGGGGAGAACTACCAAGCTTATAAATGATATCTTGATGTTCCAACAACGTCAAGGTGAAACTCTTTATGAAGCATGGACTCGTTTCAAGGACTTACTTCAAAAAGTCCCTCATCATGGCATAGATCTTATGCTCCAAGTCCAAATCTTCTATGACCATATCGATCTCTTCACAAGGCGAACCATTGACCAATCGGCCGTTGGCAAGCTACGTGATCTAAGTGCGGAAGAATCATGGGAACTCATAGAAGATCTTGCTCTCTATGACAACGAAAGTTGGAATGATCCCCATGATTTGAACAAAATGGTCAAGGCAATATCTTTGCCTTCGAACAATTCTAGCACTCCCAACCGTAGGATCATGGAACTTGAAGACCAAGTCAAGTTTCTCATGAAATCCTACGAAGCTCCTAAGCCTTCATGCCAAGTGAACAAAATCACTTCTTCATGCGAATCATGTAGTGGCCCCCATGACACTCGTGATTACGTGGAATGTAATACTCCATAAAATCCCAGGTCATTTATTAATGCTAATTTTCGACACTATTCTAAACTAAGCCATTTTTGCGGGCTAATTTGAAATTTTTATATGAGACACCGTTTGTTTGACACCCGATTATTTTAGTCACCGTTTGTTTGTCACGCAACTTTGTTTTGTCACCTGGTATCACCTGATTGTCACTCTTGGATGTCACCCAATGAGGTTAACACCGGTAACTCCCACTTGCGACCCGATACTTTGTTAAGACACTGAAATATTATTATTATTATTATTATTATTATTATTATTATTATTATTATTATTATTATTATTATTATTATATATATATATATATATATATATATATATATATATATATATATATATATATATATATATTAATTACTACAAACTATTATCACTACGTATATATATGAGTATATATACCTAGGAACGACACTGTTTATATTTATGAGGATCACACAAATTGACACCGAAAGTAAAGTTACGAACGAATTAGTCACCGATACTATATATACTTTTCTGATGGGCCGTATACCACCTAAGCCCAATTGTTTTCATTCTTTCTTTTGCCGCACTGTTGGGCCGAGTACACCACAAGCCCACACGGTTTCCTTTTGTTTTTATGATTCACTTGGGCCTTGGGATCTCAAGCCCAAATGGCTGTTTCCTTTCCTTTGCACTGCATGCTACTCACACGAATAAGATGGTGCACAACATGAATAATACACACGTTTTATTTTCTTTGGTTCCCTACTCACACGACACAAACATGCAACCTCCCTTTGACTTTGTATCATGCGACATTGAGCCACCATTTGTAGCCGTCAAACCATTGGGCAATCGCAATATTCACCTAGTGATTCCAATCGACTAATGACCAAAGGGTCGAGTGTTTCATATCCTCCCAACATGTATATACCACATGTGCTCTAATCTTATTGTTTATTACTCTACTCACCTAAGCTAGGCTTAAACTAATCAAAGTAAACCATTGTTGCTTCCTTATTACCACAACTTGATTTGACAACACCCTTGGAAACTAGACAACAATGTAGAGAGTGAAATGACCACACGGAGTATGTAGTAACACATGGAGACATTCGAACCACCATTGCTATACTATATAAACCACATTTAATGCATTTAAATCTCACACTTTCAAACTTCACCAAGAGCTCAAATCACAAAACTCTCTACTTCTTTTCTTGGTTACTGTTGAAGGGTACTAAGCACACACGAGTAAGAATTGGAGCAAGAATACTAGTTGGGTAATTATTTTGGATCAAGGGTCACTATACGAAGAGAGTACCACGTTTGCTCGTTTACTTGTCTCGTATCACACAAACTCTTCACCACCATCTTTGGTGTTATAAGTTATCACCTCCCTTTTCAATTCTTACATCACTCATTTCCTTTCTTTACGTATTGCATGCATGTCACCCGTTGTATAACACTTAGACTCTAACACACACGTAACATCAACACCTCGACACCCTTAGGAAAGGGCTCATTTCTTCATTATTATACGAACAACATATATATATATATATATATATATATATATATATATATATATATATATATATATATATATATATATATATATATATATATATATATATATATTATTCGACACTCTAATTTTTCGACTCACGCTTAACTAAACTAACGTTACATGCAAACTATACTCGATCCTATACTACGAAAACTAAGCCAAAATCAAACCTGTGTCGAGCACCCCTTTTATACAAGATAAAATGTCACTTGGGCCTAGATTTGGCTAACGAGCCCATTTTGTTTTCAAAAAGAGATTTTTGGTTCAAAATTTGGAAAATAGCGAGAGGCATAAAACAGATTTTAAGGATTTTTACCGGTCGTAATTACTACTTTTATTGTACCAAAAAGTTTGTTTTTCAAAAACTTAACTAAGGACTATTTTTGCAAAGTCTCACGTTAAGGGACTAAAACTGTCAAAATCACAAAACTTTCGGACTAATTATGACACTATCGATTTCTAATAGAAATGGAGGGTAAAAACTGTAAATCTTAAAAGTTTGAGAAACAAAGTGTAAAAGCACTAAAAGGACTAAAAAGTAATTATTTTTGACCAAGGGGTGAAAAGTGTAACTTTATTAAAGTCAAGGGTAAATTTTAACAAAAGGATACTTTACTACTTTACACATTATAACTTTTTATATAAATACATATATGGTAACTTTTAAAATAAATAGATATTTTTACTAAAAATATTTAATTATAAATATTTTTATTAAACGATATTATTTTCACAAATAAATTAATATTTAATAGACACCGTTTCGAAACAACGTTACGAATAACTACGTAAAGTTATTTTGGAATATGTTAAGACACCCGAATGGATATCACCGTACACGAGACATATCACATGTCATTTACGAATCGAATCTAAGACACCGATGACAATATATATATATAGGTCGCAAGTCGGAGGAATTTCATTGCTAGTCGTAGCAGTACACCGTCACTTTTGAGCACCGTTGTGATTTACACACCTGTCAGGTGAGTTCATGGTCCCCCATTTTTAATTTTTTTTAACCCCGTGGGGAGATACATGCTATAAATCGAACACTAGTATTTTCTATATGCTGTTATCACCTAATATTGCCTAAGTTGACACCTATGCTACAAGTCCCTTATATCACGAACCTTAATCACTTGCGAGTGAGCGCGAATATAGTTGGTAGATCTATCGGAACGGCAGCCCACCTCTGTCAAGGTGATCACTTGGCAGGAGGTGTGCTATATTCGAGGTACCATGGAAATTTGGCACATTTCCTGTCACCGAGGGCCCCTTGTCATTTACATCCTCTGTGGTGTAGGTGATTGTTATTATCTTTATGATATGTCGAATCGATATTAAGGCTTGCGTTTCGTGAGGCTTAGGACCAATATTTCACCAGTTTAGTCAAGACCTGTCTATCTTGGCCTGTTTATTTCAAATGCTTGACTTGTGTTCACACTATTACTATTTAAACTACTATGGATTCACTCAACCTCTGTGTTGACTTTTTAAGCATGTTTATATCAGGAAATTAGCAAGCATGGCGGTACGAAGCTGGAAAAAGGGCACACAGGACCTCCCTTTTTATTTCAATAATTATATCATTCTTTTCAAACTCATCACTTCTTTTGTGAAACAATTAACATTTTGGAAAAATGTTTGTAACTCTGACTATTTGAGTTTTCATGGAATGATATTGACTATCGTTTGAATTGTTTTCTATGAATATGACTGTGTACTAAACTGTAATGAACCCGATTAGACTTCCGCTGCTTATCAAATTTTTGGGGTGTTTCATTGAACTCCCCGGACAAGCTTTTGCAGATTACACATCCTCGCGTACCAACGAAGCGGGAGACAAGTGGTACACTTTCAAACCCGAGCCAAACCCTTACGGTGTTTCCTACAACCCTTCTTGGAAAAATCACCCGAACCTTAGGTGGAAGCAAAACCAAAACATGCCCCAAAATAATTCTTCCAATCCACCCAATTGTTACCAACCAAACGGTCCACCCTCTAACCGTACTTTCAACAACAATCCTTCCAATAATTATGGTAGTACCAATAATTTTAAAGGATTGATGTCCAATTTTATGGCATCTCAAGAAGCTCGCATAGCTAAGTTTCAAACCGAATTCAATCAACAACAAACGGAGATGACCAATAAGATTGACAACTTGTTGAAAACCCTCAACAACCAATTGCTAACTACACCTAGGAAAGACACTAGGGACACTAATAGCGGAATCCAAATTAAGGACCCCTCATCATCCAAACACGTCCACTTTTTCAACGTTGTCACCATTAAGCCAATAGATAAGAATATGGAAGAAAGTGACAAGGATGAAGTTGGAATAGAAACCGGAACTAGGGATGAGATTAAGGAAGTTGAGGTATTAAGGAAGAAAAGTTAGAGGAAGTAAAAAATGTAGAAGAATACTTTGATAAGTTATCCACCAAGGAAGAACGGGACTATCACAAGGATCTATTCGATGATCCCGAGACACAATACTTCCTTAGTTCACCCCTTATTAAAGTAGGTGATCCCTCTAACATCAACATACCATGCAACATTAGGCATATGCATGTGTGGAAAGCTTATATCGATCCTAGGTCTCCTATAAACATCATGACTAGGAACTATTATAATTGGGTAATAAAGAAGCAACTTGGGTATTGGATGATGCCCGACATAATTAGGATGAGTAACTTTGTAGGAAGAGTGAAAGGATTGCATGTCTTTGTAGGAAACTTTACTTATGTTACCGACTTTGTGATAGTAGAGGATACTCGTCCGGTAATAGATGATTGCCTAAGTCAAGTAGTGTTCGGAAAACCATTTGTTGAGGCCTCTAAGATGATTTATGACCTGTCCCTAGGGATAGTTAGATTCAATGAAGAGAACGATGAGATTGCTTACCAAATGCCCTATAAGATTGAACAATACTACCTTCTATCAAACATAGAAAAGGAACACAAGCAAGTGGTTTACTATAGGAATGATGAGGATAGACGTAGAGGGGTAGATTATGTCATGAATAGAATACTTGGTTTCTACAAGGAATGTTTGCTACTAGGTCCGGAATACAAAACTAAGATTGGAGATGACCTAGAAAATGAGACCAACGATGAGGTCACGTAATTGCCCATGACCTTGAGTCTAGCTACAAGACTCGTAAATAAAGAAAAACGCTTCTTGGGAGGCAACCCATGTTTTGTATGATTTTTATTTGTTTGATTGTTATTTGTTTCCGTATGCATGCTTTATTTTAATTGTTGGTAGATCATGTTTCAAACTAAAAATGTAAAAGTGCTTTATTTTGTTGTTTAACTTCGTCTTAACTTCATATAAAGGTATTTTGCAAAAGCTAAGTGTAAGGGTGATGAGGCGAAAAATGAACCATTTTTAAGGGGTCATTTAAGCCCGAATTTGAATTTCTTTGATCAAATATTGCCCTAAATCGTTCCTTTTGTCATTTTAGGTACTTTTGAAGTGAAATCTGGAAAAGGAAGCATTTTAGACGTTTTTGGAGCATAAAAGTGAAGAAAACGGCAAAGTCTTAATTTTCCTTGCTGGGAACAGTACCTGACGTCGTCACAAGCTTCTACATGACGGCGTCAAGAGTAATATAAGAGGTGGAAGTGGATGATACACGTGAAGATCGAGAAAGTTTTGTACATAGGACATGACGGCGTCACCCAAGGCCGTCATGGTCCAAGTATTAGTGACGGCCCAGAACAAAATCACACATGACGGCGTCAAAAGTGGATCTAGGCAATCTGATTTCATTATGGGTGGCGAATTGACGGTGTCACATGTTTACACATGACGCCGTCACCCTGTATTATCTATATATAGTTTTCCAAATTTCATTCATTAGTGTGCAACTTTGAGGGAAAAACCCTAGGACGAAATTTTCCAGCTTTTTCAAGGGTTTCAACCCTTTGAACTTTTCATGTCAACTTGATATAAGTACTATTTCAATTCAATCAATATGTCTATGTGTTGCTTGAATATATCTTACACTTGTCTTCAATTTAAGATGCTCGGCTAGATCTCTTTTGTGTTTACTTAGATGTAGTGAAACATAGATGTTAATTATGGGTTGATTGTTTGTTTATAGTTGTGACGGATGATTGTATTTGATGTTAGGCTTAAGAAAACTGGCAGACTTCCATTGGTAACATGCTTGAACGTCTTAAGAAACATAATCAGAGGTGTACTATGATTTTTGGTTGTATTTAATGCGTAGGAGTATTCTAATGATCCCATGTTAGGAGCTTCTAACGGCTCGACATAGGAGTGAAGTAGGATCGTATAGAGTTAGGGAATATTTTACATGGCCCTACGACTAGTATTAAAGAATACGACCCGTCATCCATGCAATTGTAACAAACTATCAACCTGTAAAAGATATATAGGGAGTAATGAAACCTAAGTAAACACAACTTTCCCCATCATTGTTTACACCACATTAGTAATTAGATTTATTTTAATTTCTGTTATTTTATTTTGATTGCATCTTTAGTTATTGGGTTAGTTGACTAGTAACTAATTCCGCCCACTCTTCAAAAAAACTGAGATTTTAATTGCTTTTATAAAATATAAAAAATACAAAAAGAATCATCCCTCACCTCTAGACTTAGTTTAGGAGACATTCTAATCCTAGCGACACTATTCCTGAGTTGAACGATCAATCCCCTGATTCTTGTTACTATACTATACTACAACGATCAGGTACACTGCCTGGTGGGGGTTGTAAGCTTCTTGAGATCCCTCGAGAGGTAAAGCCTGGTGTGATTCCCACGTATCAAGTTTTTGGCGCCGCAGCCCGGGGAATAGTTATTGTCTTGGTTAGGATTTCTTTTTATTAGGTCTACTTGCTAGATTCCTTTCTAGTAAGATTTTACTTTTATTTTTAGGTTTTCTTTAGTCTATCTTATTTCTTTGTTTCCTTTATTCGTAAACTATCTCGATGGATAACAATAGCATTGATCGTTTGATTCCTGTTATTCGTGTTTTTCGTCGTAGGATTTTCCAAATGCCCGACCCAATCCCTTTAGTGGAAAATGAGAACCCACCTAACCTCTCACCTAACCATCACTTTGATAATAATTCTGAGACGGCGGAGTCTGACCATGATGATGACCATAGGGCTAGTCCTTTTTACTATTCGGACTCCGATGAGGACCTAGATGATGGTGACGTAATTAATAAGGGTAGGATGGAAGATGAAGTGGACCCTCTTAGGTATGCTGACCCTAGAACAAGAATTGAGAACGATAGCTCATTTAATATGTAATTTCCTTGTAAAATTGGATATAGGAGCTTTGATGCCTACCTTAACTCCTCTCTACCAATGAACATAATCTCGCGTAGTGAATACAATAAAATTGTTGTAGATGAGTTGGAATACAAAGGAGACAATATTATTGCTAGGGCAATGTCATTGCATGTGTTTGTAGGAAGCTTTGTTTATCTTGTTGATTTCATGGTTATCGAGAATCTAGGAGAATTTATCGATAGTAAGTTAACCCAAGTTGTGTTTGTGAAACCCTTCAAAAGGTTAACCAACCCCGATGAAAAACTTATGGAAGGGTTAATTACATTCTCTAATGGGGATGAAGATTTTGTTTAGCAAATGCCCCGTGCATACCCTAGGTTCAAGGATTTTTCTATGGATAAATGTAGTAGGTATCCACCCGTAGAAATGCTAAGTGAGAATGATAAAAGAAAAGGGTTTAAATATCCTCATGAAAAGATTAAAAAGTATTATCACGGATGTTTAGAGCTAAGTGATGACTATAAGAAAGATGAGGCGACTATTAGATGGCTCACCCTAGGGTATGTGAGAATAAGCGACACACGATAGCCCATGACCTTGAGTCTAGCTACAAGACTCGTAAATAAAGAAAAACGCTTCTTGGGAGGCAACCCAAGTTTTGTGTGATTTTGATTTGTTTGATTGTTATTTGCTTCTGTATGCATGCTTTATTTTTATTGTTGATAGATCATGTTTCAAAACTAAATTGTGAAAAGGCTTTATTTTGTTATTTAACTTTGTCTTAACTTCATATAAAGGTATTTTGCAAAAGATAAGTATAAGGGGAAACCCCAAATTTGTTTCTAAGAACGAAATTGATCATGATTCTCCATAATATTAAATGAACATGTGTATTAGTATTTGTTAGAGTCAAATACTTGTATCGAGTCATAATGATGTTTTGCAGGATTTCCCAGGAAGTAGGACATAAGTTTTTCCAGAAATTTTCCGGAAACTTAACGTAAAGATTTCTGCAGGTCACTTCTGACGGCGTCAGGAGTTAACTCCTGACGGCGTCATGTGTAAAATTATGGAAATTTTGCGAGTTTTGTCTTTCTAACGGAGTCTTAAAGTTTTTGTTAATTCTTTAGTTTTATAAACTCCAGGAAATCTGCAAACATTCATTCCACAAGCATTATACCTTACATTGTTTTCTAGGACTTATTAGTATATATAGATTGCCGCCGATTTTACGCGAGGTTGCCTTGTTTATTTTTCTGGAAGGGAAGCTTTGAATGTTCATTTTCTTGGAGAAAGATCTAACCTTGTTACCACACTATCCACACCGAACGAATCAGGGGAGTATTTGCTTTCATTCTTTTACCTATTTCACTTTTACATTCCTTAATTGAACATTGGGGACAATGTTCTTCCTAAGTGTAAAGGAAGGGTAAATGACGATACCTTATAGGATACAATTGCACTTGAGTTTGTTTGTTCGATGGTAGGTGTGTAATAAAACTAAGAGAAATACTTGTTAGTGTAATTTTAGCGCCAAATTTAAAATTTGTTACAACATTTAGGAGTGAAACTTTAGCCTTAGCAAGCGTCTCATGGATAGGAGTTGTATGACTAGCACAAAACCGTACCATTCAGAAAAATTTTCCACCTAAATATATGAGGTTCGCCTTTAGATTTGATAGGAAAAGCATTTATTATTAGTGCTTATGAGTGTACCGGTAGCATTTAGATTCTAGAACTTACGTTAGTGATGCATCCCGAGACCGCTAGTGAGACTACATTCGTGTAGTAGGATTTACTACATGATAAGAGGCAGTAGGATCACCCTTGTGTTAAACCCGTATTATAATTACTTGACCATTTAAGTCATATTACTAGACTAGTAAAGTCAATTGATTTTCCCACACCTTAGCGATTTACTCATTTTTAGTACACGAAACCCCTAGTACACCCCTCCGAGCCTATCTTTTCATTTCTAACTTTAAGCATCGTACTTAAAGGAAGAATTTGCTACAACCAACCCAAATGTGCAACCAAATCGCCTTAGCCTTCCGTGTATGCACTCATCTTTAGTGCATTATTGTTATTTGTTTAAACCCTTAGTTAATTATCTAATTGATTACATGGTTGCTAAGTCGAGTCATATCTTGTACATATTATTTTGGGACGATTGGGACTCATGGGTAAAGTACTTGTGTTTTGGAGTAATGGGGAAGAACATCTTAGATTACCCTCATATGTGCGTTAATCTTAAAAGTACTCCAAGTGTTTTGATTATCTTAATTCGAGTCATTAGATTAGTTTATTGTAAATTATGCAAAAATTCAAGTGTAAGGGGAATGTACATTCCCTATGATGTATTATTTTGGATGGCAGGGTAAGAGTGTATGCAAAAAAAAAAAAAAAAAAAGAAAAAAAAACATACGGACTACCATCCCCTTTCATTTTATGTTTATTTTGTGTTTTTGGTTATTTTTGATTTATTAGCTTAAGTCGAGTCTAGTCTTGGCTTAGCAACACCATATTGTACATGTAAATAACCAAGATGATTAACTCGCCACCAGTAAATATTTAATTTATCCAACAAAACCGTGTATTCAATATCCCTACACCTAACGTTATAACCCTTTGAAAGACCTCTTTGATAGTTTATCCTAGGTGCTTATGCCAAGTGGTGGAGGTTTGATCCTTTCCCAAGCCTATGGTAATCTATTTTTTTATGACACGTAGTGAGAGATGTTTTTCATTTCCATATTGTGATATATACTTTATTACACCCAAGAGATGTGACAATCTAAACACTATTTGTGAGGTGCTAGTGTATGACCTCCGTGCTTGTCTTTGGTCTTTAGTGGAACGATTATTTGTTGTAATTACTTTTATATTAGTGTTAAATGACCCCTAACTTGTATTATGATTAGAATAAATGCGCATTTGCTTGAGGACAAGCAAATCTCAAGTATAAGGGTATTTGATGAGGCGAAAAATGAATAGTTTTTAAGGGGTCATTTAAGCCCGAATTCGAATTTATTTGATCTAATATTGCCCTAAATTGTTCCTTTTGTCATTTTAGGTACTTATGGAGTGAAATCTAGAAAAGGAAGCGTTTTGGACGTTTTTGGAGCATAAAAGTGAAGAAAACAGCAAAGTCTTAATTTTCCTTGCTGGGAACAGTACCTGACGGCGTCACAAGCTTCTACATGACGGCGTCAAGAGTAATACAAGAGGTGGAAGTGGATGATACACGTGACGATCCAGAAAGTTTTGTATATAGGACATGACGGCGTCACCCAAGGCCGTCGTGGTCCAAGTATTAGTGACGACCCAGAACAAATACATATGACGGCGTCAAAAGTGGATCTAGGCAATCCGATTTCATTATGGGCGGCGAGTTGACGGCGTCACATGTATACACATGACGCCGTCACCCTGTATTATATATATATAGTTTTCCAAATTTCATTCTATAGTGTGTAACTTTGAGGGAAAAACCCTAGGACGAATTTTTCCAGCTTTTTCAAGGGTTTCAACCCTTTGAACTTTTCATGTCAATTTGAGATAAGTACTCTTTCAATTCAATCAATATGTCTATATGTTGATTGAATATATCTTACACTTGTCTTCAATTTAACATGCTCAGCTAGATCTCTTTTGTGTTTGCTTAGATGTAGTGAAACCTAGATGTTAATTATGGGTTGATTGTTTGTTTATAGTTGTTACGGATGATTATATTCGATGTTAGGCTTAAGAAAACTGGCAGACTTCCATTGGTAACATGCTTGAACGTCTTAAGAATCATGATCAGAGGTGTACTATGATTTTTGTTTGTATTTAATGCGTAGGAGGATTCTAATGATCCCATGTTAGGAGCTTCTAACGGCTCAACATAGGAGTGAAGTAGGATCCTATAGAGTTAGGGAATATTGTACACGGCCCTACGACTAGTATTAAGGAATACGACCCGTCATCCATACAATTGTAACAAACTATCAACCTGTAAAAGATATATAGGGAGTAATGAAACCTAAGTAAACACAACTTCCCCATCATTGTTTACACCACATTAGTAATTAGATTTATTTTCATTTCTGTTATTTTATTTTGATTGCATCTTTAGTTATTAAGTTAGTTGACTAGCAACTAATTCTGCCCACTCTTCAAAAAAACCGAGATCTTAATTGCTTTTATAAAATATAAAAAATACAAAAAGAATCATCCCTCACCTCTAGACTTAGTTTAGGAGACTTTCTAATCCTAGCGACACTATTCCTGAGTTGAACGATCAATCCCCCGGTACTTGTCACTATACTATACTACAACGACCAGGTACACTGCCTGGTGGGGGTTGTAAGCTTCTCGAGATCCATCGAGAGGTAAAGCCTGGTGCGATTCCCACGTATCAAAGGGGAAACCCCAAATTTGTTTTTAAGAATGAAATTGATCTTGATTCACCACAATATTAAATGAACATGTGTATTAGTATTTGTTAGAGTCAAATGCTTGTATCGAGTCATAATGATGTTTTGCAGGATTTTCCAGGAAGTAGGACATAAGTTTTTCTAGAAATTTTTCAGAAACTTAATGTAAAGATTTCTGCAGCTCACTTCTGACGGCGTCAGGAATTAATACCTGATGGCGTCATGTGTAAAATTTTGGAAATTTTGCGAGTTTTATTTTTCTAACGGAGTCTTAAAGTTTTTGTTAATTCTTTAGTTTTATAAACTCCAGGAAATCTGCAAACATTTATTACACAAGCATTATATCTTAAATTATTTTCTAGGATTTGTTAGTATATATAGATTGCCGCCGATTTTATGCGAGGTTGCCTTGTCTGTTTCTCAGGTTTAATAGGTTTTATATGACAAGAAGATGATTTATTTTTCTGGAAGGGAAGCTTTGAATGTTCATTTTCTTGGAGGAAGATCTAACCTGGTTACCACATTATCCACACCGAACGAATCAGGGGAGTATTTGTTTTCATTCTTTTACCTATTTCACTTTTACATTCTTTAATTGAACATTGGGGACAATGTTCATCCTAAGTGTAAGGGGATGGTAAATGATGATACCTTATAGGATACAATTGCGCTTGAGTTTGTTTGTTTGATGGTAGGTGTGTAATAAAACTAAGAGAAATACTTGTTAGTGTAATTTTAGCGCAAAATTAAAATTTTTTTTACAACATTTAGGAGTGAAACTTTAGCCTTAGAAAGCGTCTCATAGATGGGAGTTGTATGACTAGCACAAAACCGTACCATTCAGAAAAATTTTTCACCCAAATATGTGAGGTTCGCCTTTAGATTTGATAGGAAAAGCATTCATTATTAGTGCTTATGAGTGTACCGGTAGCATTTGGATTCTAGAACTTGTGTTAGTGATGCATCCCGAGACCGCTAGTGAGACTACATTCGTGTAGTAGGATTTACTACATGATAAGAGGCAGTAGGATCACCTTTGTGTTAAACCCGTATCATAATTACTTGACCATTTAAGTCATATTACTAGACTAGTAAAGTCAATTGATTTTCCCACACCTTAGCGATTTACTCATTTTTAGTACACGAAACCCCTAGTACACCCCTCCGAGCCTATCTTTTAGTTTCTAACTTTAATCATCTTACTTAAAGGAAGAATTCGTTACAACCCACCCAAATGTGCAACCAAATCACCTTAGCCTTCCGTGTATGCACGTATCTTTAGTGCATTATTGTTATATGTTTAAACCCTTAGTTAATTATCTAATTGATTACATGGTTGCTAAGTCGAGTCATATCTTGTACATATTGTTTTGGGACGATTAGGACTCATGAGTAAAGTACTTGTGTTATGGATTAATGGGGGAGAACATCATATATTACCCCCATATGTGCGTTAATCTTAAAAGTACTCCAAGTGTTTTGATTATCTTGATTCGAGTAATTAGATTAGTTTATTGTAAAGTATGTAAAAATTCAAGTGTAAGGGAAATGTACATTCCCTATGATTTATTATTTTGGATAGTAGGGTAAGAGTGTATGCAAAAAAAACAATTGAAAAAATCAAGAAAATATATATATATATATATATATATATATATATATGTATATGTATATGTATATATATATATATATATATATATATATATATATATATATATATATATATATATATATATATGTATATGTATATATATATATATATATATCTATATATATATATGTATATGTATATATGTATATATATATATATATATATACATATACATATATATACATACATATATACATATACATATATATATATATATATATATATATATATATATATATATATATATATATATATATATATATATATATATATATATATATATACATATATATATGTATATGTATATATGTATATATATATATATATGTATATGTATATGTATATATATATATATATATATATATATATATATACATATATATATATATATATATATATATATATATATATATATATACATATATATATATATATATATATATATATATATATATATACATATATATATATATATATATATATATATATATATATATATATATATATATATATATATAGAAAAAGAAAAGAGAAAAAATATACGGACTACCATCCCGTTTCATTCTATGTTTATTTTATGTTTTTGTTATTTTTTATTTATTAGCTTAAGTCGAGTCGAGTCTTGGCTTGGCAACGCCATATTGTTCGCCACCAGTAAATATTGGCTTTATCCAACAAAACTGTGTATTCCATATTCCTACACCTAACGTTATAACCCTTTGAAAGACCTATTTGATAGTTTATCCTAGGTGCTTACGCCAAGTGGTGGAGGTTTGATCCTTTCCCAAGTCTATGGTAATCTATTTTGCTATGACAGGTAGTGAGAGATGTTTTCCATTTTGATATTGTGATATATACTTTATTACACCCGAGAGATATGAGTATCTAAACACTATTTGTGAGGTGCTAGTGTATAACCTCCGTGGTTGTCTTTGGTCTTTAGTGGAACGATTATTTGTTGTAATTACTTTTATATTAGTTTAAAATAACCCCTAACTTGTATTTTGATTAGAATAAAAGCGCATTTGCTTGAGGACAAGCAAATCTCAAGTGTAAAAGCGCATTTCCTTTTGTCATTTTAGGTACTTTTGGAGAGAAATCTGGAAAAGGAAGCATTTTGGACATTTTTAGAGCATAAAAGTGAAGAAAACGACAAAGTCTCAATTTTCCTTGCTCGGAACAGTACCTGACAGCGTCACAACTTCCTTAATGATGGAGGCAAGAGTTACAAAAGAGGTGGATGTTGAAAATAAACGTGACGGTCTAGAGGATTTTTAACTAAAGGACCTGACGGCGTCACCAAGGCCGTCAGGGTCAAAACACAAGTGACGGCCCAGAAGAATTTCACACATGACGGCGTCAAAGTCAGATCTAGGCAATACGATTTCTATTATGGCGGCGAGTTGACGGCGTCACAATTAAATACATGACGCCGTCACGAGTTTTAATCTATATATAGTTTTCAAAATTTCATTCATTAGTGTGCAACTTTTGAGGGAAAAACCCTAGGCCGAATTTTGCAGCTTTTTCAAGGGTTTCAACCCTTTGAATCTTTCATGTTCAATTAAAGATAAGTACTCTTTCAAATCATTCAATATGTCTATGTGTTGTTTGATTATATCTTACGCTTGTCTTCGATTTAACATGCTAGGCTAGATTTCTTTTGTGTTTGCTTAGATGTAGTGAAACCTAGATGTTAATTATGGGTTGATTGTTTGTTTATAGTTGTTACGAATGATTGTATTCGATGTTAGGCTTAAGAAAACTGGCAGACTTCCATTGGTAACTTGCTTGAACGTCTTAAGAAACATGATCGGAGGTGTACTACGATTTTTGGTTGTATTTAACGCGTAGGAGAATTCTAATCATCCCATGTTAGGAGCTTCTAACGGCTCGACATAGGAGTGAAGTAGGATCCTATAGAGTTAGGGAATATTGTACATGGCCCTATGACTAGTATTAAGGAATATGACCATTCATTCATGCAATTGTAACAAGCTATCGACCTGTAAAAGATATCTAGGGAGTAATGAAATCTAAGTAAACACAACTTTCCTCATCATTGTTTACACCACATTAGTATAATTAGCTTTGTTTTCATTTCTGTTATTTTATTTTGATTGCATCTTTAGTTAATTGGGTTAGTTGGTTAGCAACTAATTCCGCTCACTTTTCTAAAACCCGAGATTTTATTTGCTTTTATAAAATATAAAAATACAAAAAGAATCATCCCTCACCTCTAGACCTAGTTTAGGAGGCTTTCTAATCCTAGCAACACTATTCCTGAGTTGAACGATCAATCCCCCGGTACTTGTCACTATACTATACTACAATGATCAGGTACACTGCCTGGTGGGGGGTTTAAGCTTCTCGAGATCCCTTGAGAGGTAAAACCTGGTGCGATTCCCACGTATCATTATTCTTAATCATTCAATATGTTTATGTGTTGTTTGATTGTATGATTTTCTTCTATTTACTTTAACATGCCAGGCTAGAGTTATTAGTGTTTGCTTATTTCTAATGAAACCTAGTTATTGATTATTGATTTGTCGTCTCTTGCTTAATTGATTGCCCCGCGTTAGAATAAGAAAACCTGCTTAACTCTTATAAGTACTAGCTTGTCCATCTTATAAAACACAACCCTAGAGTGCACTAGCTGGTTTTTCTCGTTGTATTTATTGCGTGAATTGCGGCTTGTAGATCCTAGAAGACTTAATAAACTTTAAGGTTTCCAGGGGAGACTTATACGTCTATAGAGTTGGGGTATTCAGCACCTCCCCACAACCAATAAAAAAGAATACAATGCTTCAATTAAAACAAGGACATGACAATTCGACTAATCAATAAGAGATAACTAGGAGTAAAGAAATCTAAGTGAACACATTCTCCTATAAAAGAGTTGCCAATTTAATTTTCTTATTTATTCGTTTAATTATTAGATTTGTTTTAGTTAATTAGTAGCTAAAACGCCCACTCTTTCAAAACCTGAGATTTTTACTTGCTTTCTATAAAATATAAAAATACAAAAAGACTTATCACTCACCTTTAGACCTATCTCGACATACACTTCGGCCTTCACACAAACTATTCCCCTAGAGAACGATCAATCCCCCTTGTCTTACCTATACTACACTACAAAGGTTAGGTACACTGCATAGGAGGATTGTAAAACTTCTTGTGAGGTCTTACAACCGCCACATCAGCATTCTTATTCAAATAGTAGTGAGAAGTTGACTAATGCACGCATATCCCTTGATGAATCTTCTATAGTAGCCAGTGAGACCCAAAAGTCCTCTTAGCTATTTGATATTGGTAGGTGCAGGAAATTTTTCATTGCTTGAATCTTGTTAAGATTAGTATCCACACCCCAAGCTGGAATTATGTGTACCAAATATTCTACTTTTTCATTGCTTGAATTTTGTTAGGAGGAAAAGGGAAGAAGAATAAGTCTTCCAAGACAGTATTCAACGGAGGCAAACCCAAGAAGGGTTTTGCTTGCTACAAGTGAGGGAAAGAAGGACATTTGGGCGAGAACTTGTTCAAACGGCCCAAGAAAATAGGACAAGGAGAATACCATTAAGACCTCATTATAGTACATAACTAATAGTATTATTGATGCGAGGATTGAGGCCACGCAAAAGGTTTTACTTCTCAAGGGATCTTGAGAAGCTTGCAGTCATCCAGGGAGTGTACCTGGTCGTTGTAGTGTAGTATAGGTATGTCCGAAGGATTGATCGTTCTCTAGGAGAATAGTGTCGTTAGGTTGAAGTGTATGATGATTTAAGCATAAAGGTGAGGGATGATTCTTTTTGTATTTTTATATTTTATAAAAGCAAGTAAAAATCTCGGTTTTTAGATGAATGGGCGGAATTAATTGCTAGTAAACTAACCCAAAAACTACTTTTATAAAATAGAAATTAAAATAACAAGAAAATAAAAATAGTGAATTTCTTATAGTGAGACAGACATATTTACTTAGACTTAATTACTCCCAAATTATCTTTTATTGAATTGTTGAATGTCACAAGGCAATTGTTTTAGTTGAAGCGTTGTATTCCTTAATACCAGTCGTGGGGGTGTGCTACCTTCCCTAACTCTATGAATATCAATTTCACCTACAACCATAAGTCAATTACGCAATCATAGGATCATAAACCTCAACTTACGCATTAAATACAACGAGAAAAACCTATATTGCACATATGGTTAAGTTTTCTAAGACATTCAAACTAGTTACACAAAGGAAGTCAGCCAGTTTTCTTAGCCTAACGTGAATCAATCAACTAAGCAATAGACAACGCAACAATAATTAATAACTAGGTTTCATTAGATCTAAGCAAACGCTAATTAACTTAAGCTAGCATATTAAAAGAAAGAAAAGATAAACATGTAATCAAACAATACATAGACATATTGAATGATAAAAAGAATACTTAACTTTAATTGAACATGAAAGAAAAGAGGTTGTGAAAGCCTTACAAAAGCTGTAAAATTAGTATAGGGTTTAGGTCTCTAAAGTGTCACACCAATGAATGAAAATCGAAAAGTATATATAGATTTACAAAGCTGAAGGCGTCAGGTTATAGATCTTGACGCCGTCAAACCGCCGTAATTATGGTTTCTTCTTGTGCAAGTCGACCATTTGATGTCGTCACTCATTATCTTCTAACGCTGTCAGGTTGAGTCGGACGTCGTTATTCTTTAAGCCTTCTGAGCCGTCTCTAATAACTTTAACAAGTGATGTCCATTTTCTAATTACACCTGATGGCGTCAGGTGTAAAATCTCCAAAAGTTTCTGAAGCGTCACGTACAAATTCTTCTAGCTTTAAGATTAAAGGCTGACGGTGTCACAAGGTATAATGTGACGTTGTCAAGGCTTCTTTCCTTACAGGTTTTTCGCGACTCTGTTGTTTTCTTCACATTTTTGCCCAAAAAATTCCAAAAAGCTCCAAATTCCAGAATTCACGTCCTAAGTACCTAAATGCAAAAAGAAATGATTTGAGGCAATATTTGATAATATAAACACGGTTTTAGGCTTAAACGACCTCTTAAAAAAGTATCAAATAAATCCTTATCAAATATCTCTACAATTGGGATTTGCTTGTTCTCAAGCAAATGAGCTTTTATTCTAATCAAAGTGCAAGTTAGGGGTTATTTAACATTAATATAAAAGTAATTACAACATATAATTGTTCTACGTTAGTCAAAACAAGCACGGACATTACATACTAGCACCCCACAATAAGTGTTTGGATTCTCACATTTCTCTGGTGTTATAAAATTATATATCATATATGGAAACGAGAAAAAATAACACTCTCTACCTTTCATAGCACCTAGATTACCATAGGCTTGAGAACGGAATCAAACCTTCACCACTTTGACGTAAGTAGATAGGATAAACTATCAAAGAGGTCTTTTAAAGTGTTGTAACGTTAGATGTAAGTGTAAGAAAAACACAGTTTGTTGGTTAAAGAAAATTTTACTGGTGGCAAGTCAATTGTCTTGGTCAATTACATGTACAAAGAGGCGTTGTTAAGCTAAGACTCGACTCAACTATGCCAACTATAACTATTTTTGGTATTTTTCAAGACACTATTTTGACTTTGACAGAAATAAAAGATGCGGATGGTAGCCCGTATGGGGTTTTTTTTTCACTTTTCTTTTTCTATTTTTTTCTTCATTTTTTCATTATTTATTATTATTATTATTATTATTATTATTATTATTATTATTATTATTATTATTATTATTATTATTATTATTATTATTATTATTATTATTATTATGCATACATTCTTACTCTACCATCCAAAATAATATATCAAAGGGAGCTTGCTTCCTCCGCACACTTGAACTTTTACATAACTAAATTAAGGACCCAAATTAAGAAAATTTAAATACTTGGGGTACTTTTAACGTTAACGTATATAAGGGGCGATGAATTTCCCTTTCACTTACAACTAGTACATTTACCCATTAGTCCCAATTATCCAAAAACGGTATATACAAGATATGACTCGACTTAGCAACCATGTAATCAATTAGACAATTAACAAATGGTTTAAACATGTAACAATAATGCACTAAAAATGAGTGCATACAAGGTAGGCTAAGGCAATTTGAGTGTACATTTGGGGGTGGATTGTAAACAATGTTTTTCATTAATATTTTGGAATCCATTGAAATATCACGAGAACCACGAAAAAGATAGGCTCTGAGGGGTGTACTAGGGGTATCGTGTACTAAAAATGAGTAAATCGCAAAGGTGTGGGAGAATTACTTGACTAATGAAGTCAATGTAATCATAATACATGTTTAAAATAGGGGTTATCCTAATGCCTCTTATCAAATAGTCAATCCTAACTACATGAATCTAATCTCACTAGCATTCTCGGGTTGCATCACAAACGCGAGTTCTAGAATCTATATACTACCGGCACACTCATAAGCATTAAAGATAAATGCTTTTCCCTAAAGATTTAAAGGCGAACCACACATATTTGGGGTGAAATTTTTTGAGTGGTACAGTTTTTGTGCTAGCTATATAATTCTTATCCATGAGACGCTTATTAAGACTAAAGTTTCACTCATATATGTTGTAAAAAAATTAAATTTAGTGCCAAAATTGGCTAACAAGTATTTTTCTTAGTTTTATTATACATTTACTCTAAGACAAAACAAAAATCAATTGGAGTTACAATTTCTAAGGTATCCCAATTTACCCTCCCTACATTTAAACCAAACATTGTCCCCAATGTTCCTAAAAAGTATAAAAGTAAAAATAAAAGAGCTTGAAAGAAACTAGTACTCCCTTTATTTGCTCGGTATTG
Organism: Artemisia argyi; assembly: GCA_030686995.1. NCBI lineage: Eukaryota > Viridiplantae > Streptophyta > Magnoliopsida > Asterales > Asteraceae > Artemisia > Artemisia argyi. The sequence goes on from CM060691.1 coordinate 126,308,413, forward strand.
ACGATATGGAAACATGGTTAAATCTTCCTCCAAGAGAATGAACATGATAAGCTTCACTTCTGAAATATAAATCATCTTCTTGTCCAATATAACCTGTAAATAACTAAGAAAACAAAACACAAAATCTCGCATAAAATCAGCGATAAAATCTACATAAAGTTTAAATCCTATAAAGCAAGATAAGATATAATAATTGCAAAATAAATGTTTACAGGTCCTTGGAAATTTAAAATTCTAAAAATTCTCAAAAACATAGAGTTGAGCAAACGGAATAGAGAGTATATGGTAAATTAATTCTTGATCATTTAACTAAAGAGTACAAAACATGATAGGGATATAGGTTGATCTATGTGGGAGTTACTAGTATTGCAAGATTCAGTGGGAGGATGTCAATATGATTAAACAAGACTTACATTGTTCAATAGAGAAAGATAGTCTGGCACGGTAAGACGTGTTGATGTTGAGTTGTTGTGGAACAATTAAAGAAGCCATGTGACTTGATGAGTGCTCAAACACTCATCATTTTTATCGTATCTGGACTGCCAAAACATCCAAAAACACCCAAAAATGCATCAAAATACACAATTTATCCCAAAAGTGTGTTTTATATGTTTTAGATGCAAAATGTTTAAAAACAAATGAAAAACGAACAAAGTTTGCACAATTGGCAGTTTCAGTCCCCCAAGTTTCAAAATTTGGCAAAACTAGTCCCTGGAAGTTTAAAATGAAAGAAAAGTCAACCCAAGGCAAAGAAAAGTCAAAAGTTATCAAAATAAGTCCTTGGGTGAAAAAGTTTGAGAAAATTACACTTTTACCCCTCAAAATCCAAAATTGACACAAACGGTCCCTGGAATTTCAGAAAATGGTAGATTTGGTCCCTGGTGGTGTAATTTTGAAAGAAAAAAATCATTTTTATCCTTGGAAAGTCAAAATGTGTTAAAAATGGTCCTTGGGTAAAATATTGTGGTAATTACATGTTTGGTCCCCGAAGTTTGGCAACTTGTCAAAAATGGTCCCCGGGAATTTCAAAAGTTAAAAAATTGCAAATTTGGTCCTTGGGTTAATAAAAGGTGGCAAGAATGGTCCTTATACTACTTTTGGAAAATTACAAATACAACCCCTCATAATTTGCAATATTACAAAATTGGTCCTTGTGTTGTTTTGCTATGTAACCAAACGGACCCTTTTGTATTATTACCCAAACCCAAAACAACCTAACCAACAAACCCACCTTATCACTCCATTTTCAGCCCATCCCCACTTCTTGGCCCAGTCCACCTCACAGCCCACCCCCTTACCCGGTTTAAAATAATACCTCCACCACTTTGACCCTTCTTTGACCCAACTCCACATCATCACCCTCACCTCTGCCATCTCTGCAAACACTCCACACCCTTCATCATCACCCCCTACACCTCTTCCACTACCACACTCAAACCCTTCCCTAGCTAATCAAACAACCACCTCAGTCCAAGAATGCATCCCTGGCACCAATTAGCACAAGAAAAAGCCAAATTGCATTTGGGCGCCAAAAATATTGAAGGGTCAGGATCAATGTATCTCATCCAAAGGTCAAGATGACAACTGGGATTTGCTCACAAGGGTCCAAGAAACCCTAAATTTCAACTATAAAAGGGGTCATTGTAGCAGTGAAGAGAGGAGGATAATTTTTAGTTTAATCTTAGTGTATTTTCAAATTTAATGTAATTTTTCACTTCTAGTAAACTCTAGTTTGTAAGTTAGTTGTTCTCAAAGTTAACATTAGTTCCTGAATTTGAATTCAAGTCTTGTACTACTTTTTAGAATTAATGAAAAAAGTGATGTTTTCTTAATTATAATCCAGTTTATGTTTCATTGTTGTTAACATGGTAAGTTAAGCTCACTTAGATCATTAACCCGTGTAAGTAAACAAATATTAAAAAATATATATAGAACTGTGATAAAAAATTCACTCAAGGGTACCTATGCATGAGACTTTGGAAGCTAAGGAAGTTGCCAGTACTGGAAATGGCAAGATGGACCTTCACTAGCTTGTTTTACAACAAGCTAGAGCTTGTAGCAGTATAGAGAAACTCTGGTTCAGCCAGAGATTGAGGTTCCAATTTCTTAGTTCTAAAATTTGTATTCCTAGTGTAATCTTTGCATAATATGCCTTACTTAGTTGTTGTGTTTCATTGTTATTTGTTTGTGTTTATTTTAACTTAATTTAGCTTAGTAGTTAGGTTTCAGCTCATGTTTCATAGATTTAAACACATTTCATCACATGTTCATTTTAAATGTCAAAAAGTGTATTATGGTAGTTCATGGGTACAAGCTGTAAATGGTGGTATTCTTGAGTCTAAATGGACCTAGATCATCATTAATTGCTACTGAGATTGATAATTGCAGCTTAAATCAGTTAAATAGTTGGAAATTCATGCTTTCAATGTTTTTAAGGAGTGTTTGGAATAAGAGAAACCACTGAGTTTCAGACAGTTATACTGGTGGTTTTTGTTTATTGCAAGTCCATTTAGGGTGTAGCAGTCCATAGTAGTCATAAAAACTTGGTCTTGGTAAGGAAAAGTCAAATTTACAAAAATTACACCACCACAGTTAACTGTGGTGGTTTTTGAGTCCCACAACCCATCATCTCATTAGAAAAGTTATTGTTTTAACATAATTCAGTCTCACTTTAACTTACAAACATGATTTCAGTTAATTAGATCCCTCCATAGTTCATAAAAGTCAAAGTATACAAAAATCTTTAAAAGTCAAAAGCTGTCTCAGTGAATTTTGATCAAACTTTGGAGGTCTGTAACTTGTTTGGTATAAGGTTTTAGGGTCTGAGATTTTACAAGATTAATCTTTACCACCTTGTTGATTTTTAAGATTTTTCCCAGATTTTATGGATTTTGTTTAGTGGGTCCCACCAGGCCTCAAAGTGAGTTGCAGGGCAAGATACTTGCCCTGTCTCAGCAGCTCAGCTGCACACCACCACCTTTTGTGGTGGTTTGTGGCCACTACAGTGGTCCAAGGCCATTGTTTTTGGTTCCCCTCACCCCTCCTACCAGGGAGTGATTTTGAACTCTTTGTTTGACCCCTAAGCCTGTGGACCCCACCTGTTTTTGGCCCTAAATTTTGTCCCACAACTGCATCAGAAAACCAATAAGCAAAGTGCTTATTTGAGCTTTTTGGCTTATTCAGGCCACTTTGTTGTTTGATATCTGCTTATTATTGTTCATTGGACTCAGAGAAACCATACTCAATCATTGTGGACCCCACACCTCACCATTTGAGCTTAAAATATTCCACAGTCAACAAAAGTCAACTGTGGGTGTAATAAGCACTTCAAGTGCTTATTCCTTGGGTTAAAATAAAAGTGTCTTTATTAAAAGTAGTTGTTTTTAGTTTATAATTAGTTTAGAAAAAGAAAAAAATCCAAAAAAAACCAACTTTAAAAATAGTGATAGCTTCTATTTAATAGGATTTATCAATTTATTTTTCTTTTTAATTTATTTCTAAGTAATATATCAATTTTATATTTTTAGAAATTCTATTTTAGGTTAAAATAATTTTATAAATTTTTCCAGATTTTTATTTTGTCTTTTAGTGGTTTATCTAATTAATTTTAGTTTAATTTAGTTTTAATTAATAATAATCAATTAAATAGCATAATTAGATTTTATATAGTATAACCTAGTTTTTATAATTTTTCTAGCTTTTATTTTAGTTAAAACATTTTTATAAATTTTTCTAGAATTTTTACTATTCATTTTCTATTTTTTATAATATAATTAGTTTAATTAGTAATTAGTAAGTAATTAGATTAATAATTAGTTAATTAGCTTAAAAATACATAAAATTAACTTTTTATAATTTTTTAGGATTCCCATGATGGTTAATTAGATTTATAAAAATTTTCTTAATTTTCTAAGTCTTTTTAGTATTTTTAATAATTCTAATTAGTTTAATTAGTATTAAATAGATAATTAGTAATTAATTAATAATAAATAATTAAATAGTGTAAAAACAATTTTTATTTTTCTTAAAATTTTCTTTAATTAATAGGATTGTAAAAATATCAATTTTACACTTTTAACCCTTCCCGTCCTTCAGTTGTTCTTTTTGTTTTGTGCGTCTGTATACGTTTTTTAATTAAAACGTACGTTTTTAAGTTTTAGCTCAAATCTTCGTAATCTAAATTCTCGTAATCACTCACGTAGCTTTCCTAAGCTATATTTGTTAATATTTTCCAAATAATTCTGATCATAACCCTTTTCTGTGAATAATCACCCGATCACGAATACGCTAAAGTTACAATCCACACTTCAACGGGACTTAACGACCTGGTGATACCTTATATTACCCGGAGCATTGACTCTGAGCAGTTTGCCCTTGTTGACCATCACCTGGTCAATTTAGGTTGACGGTTTAGAGCCAATCATGACTTCTAAAGGATTTGAAGTCAGGGGACTACAAATCAGGGAACGCGCAGCTACATCGAGGTTCAAAGGGCTTGTATTGAAGTTCTCATGGACTTAGGAGAATCATTAACAAGACTTTCTATATTAATCAAGCACACACACTCTAACGGCGTACCTTTTGCATGACGGGTCAATGTGAAACGGTTCTTAATTGTTGAAATAATTCCATTTTACATAAGTGTAAAATGAAGTGCATCGTTGAACACTAAGCTCAATGTGTAAAAAAATTAGCTAAGTCTATTGTCTAGTCAGAAAAAATTCGTTTGTAACAAAATTCACTTAGGTTCTTTAATAGTAAGACAATATGTAAAGCATTGAATAGTGAGGCTCAGTGGTTCTCTGGGAGGATCGTCAGGAAGGTTTAAATAACAGTGATATATTTACTCCCACCACTTTCTAGCAATGTTGCAAAAATCGGCCTAGGCGGCCGATTAATCGGTAATCGGCCTTATACCTTGTTGATTTTTGAAAATTGGTGGAAAAATCGGCCTAGGAAAAAATCGGCCACTATTCAGTCAAAAATCGGCCGAGTCGATCAAAAATTAGTCTAATCGGCCAAATTGGACTAATCGTTCAACTTTTAAAAAAATTAATAATTTAGGCATCCTACTTAATTTGAGGATCGTTTATTTCACTTATAACGCACAACGGACCTCATAATCATAATTGGAGCCTTTTATTGTGGTTTGGAAACATAGCAGGCTTGGAATATAGTAGGCTTGAAATCAGTTAAAATCTTTAGTTTGGTCTCCAGAACTACCCAAAACTTGCAAGAAATGCCAATCCAATTAATCACCGATTAATCCCGCCTTGAGCGATTAATCGCTGCAAGATGGTCGACCATCCGACTACCAATTCACGATTTTTGCAACATTGCTTTCTGGTACGAGCTAAATCAATTGCTATTCTTCAAGGATCAAGGTAACGTTGTAGACTCGTGCAAATCAACGAGACAACACTAAGATCCTAATTAGCATCTTTTGAATCCATAAATGAAAGACATTTCATTCTAAAGGAGTCCTTAGTTGATTATCATGGATGGATACCGAGATAATGCTGACAACGATTATGAAATAAGAAACATTTGGCAAACTATTGAATTTCACATGCATTTGCGTGGAAAATGTTAGACGTGACCATGATCGAGAAGCGACCACATGGATCAAAGTTATGGCATTCTCTGATCGTGATGGACTATCATAATTACCTGATGAGTTAGGTCATTTAAGTTTTTTTTTTCTTCACTGGGCTTAGATTTAATTTCCAGTAAAAGCATAACATTGTGTACTAGCTTCAAGTTCAGTAGAAATGTAAGGGAGAATGGCTTATTGGCCAAGATGGCAATTTGCAGCTCCAAGTTGAAATAGACTAGAGAGAAGGATATTGTTTTCGGGCCCCTTATATTCAATGAGTTGTGGAAAGTACAACTGTACGAAAAAAGTGTTTGAGACACTTTAGGGGGCAAATCATTCACAAAAACAAGAAAGGGCGAAAGTATTACGAGGTTAAGATATCCATGCCTGGTACATTCAAAAAATATTGATAAGGTGCGAAGGGATACAATCACATACTCGGACTCAACTTGGTGGAGTTGAAGTAGCTAGGACTTAGCTGGGCGTAGATAATATCACGAGATATCACAATTTGGGTATTGAATTGATTTCTATAAGTGAGGTACTGCAATGTTTTGTTCGGGACCTCTTGGTACAGTGAAAGAAGTTCCTACGTTGATGTGTTTGCCAAAGGGTCACACATGTGCACACTAAACAGAACATGCAAGCGGAAATAAGAAACAAGATTATGAAATGAAATGGATTAAATGAGGAAATGAAAATATAATATTATTTTCATTAAAGGATTAAACGGTAATTACCCGAAGCTTAATATTTATCCGGGATAAATATTAGAGGGTAATAAATCGACACAAGACAAAACAACAAACCTCTAAGGGTTTGTTGTAGGCCAATTGATCGAATCGAGGAGTTTGTTTCCTAAACAAACTCTAATACTTGTTCTACAAATATTCTAGAATGTCCCTAAGAAGCCTATAAATACAAAGGCATCCTTAGGCATTCTCATAACACATTTCTTAACCTTAAAATCCCTCTCCTCACTCCTTCTACAACTGATCGGTCGACCAAAGGGTTTCTAAAACCCTTTGTAGACTTTCAATTGACTTCCAGTTGATCCCTAAATCGACTCTAGTCGATTTGGGTTTTACCTCAGTTTCATATCTCACCTAACTTGCATAGGTTCAAGCCCTAGTTTTACCTGTTAAGTATCCGTGGATACCTGACGTAACCCGAAGAGTGGTTTTCCTCCCGAAAAGCCTAACCTGCTCGATCAAAGAGTAAAAAGTAGATCCGAGCATCAGCATGATTCAAAAGCTTACACAACCGCAATAAATAAGTAAGTATTCAATAAACACCATTAATACATGTTTAGGGTTAGGTTATATTACTAATTAGGAAAGATTTTTCTAGTTAGGGTTTGTCTGGTTACATGGACAAATATCTGTTTACTTCTGCTGATGCATATTTTATTGACCATGTGGGAACCACTAGAACCCTACAAACATGTCATGGACTCCTCAATCACCTATCTCATCACATACACATATACCGTCAACACATATTGGTTAATGAAAATAGCACATATAAACGACTAACACATAACACATGGTAGCTTCTACTAAGATAAACCAAGTACATACACTTGGTAGCATTCTAACACATGAGCTATATAAGCATTTAATTATCTGTAACTTGCATAAAAACCATTTCATGTCAAAATCATCAAAGAACTTAACAAACAAAGACGTCATTTCTGTAACAACCTGCAAATTCTCTTTTTTGACTGATACGAGCTCATAAGGCCATATTCATAAGAATATATACTCTTTTGCCTTTTCAAAAACGTATGGCATGCCTTAAACAAATCTACAATTGATTTTGTATGAATTTTATAAGTTCTGTTTTGCTGCACTTTTTAGCTTGTGACAAGCTATACCAAAACACATTTTTTACCCGTTTAACTTATGAATTAGTCCATGCTTCTTCATATAAACTGAAGTAGACACTTGGGGATTTCTAAAAGCTCATGTCATGATCCAATCTGATTTGTTATCAATTTTATACGATTTTTCAAACATGGATAACAAATCTAGAAAATTACTTGAGATCATATAGCTCATAATCATACTAAGGGGTGTTTGGGTTATCTCACAAAGCATCAATAACACTTCATAAACATCCTAATATGATCGTTAACTTAAAACCCATCAAAACCCATAATCATCATTCACATGCTTGTAACACTTAAATCACGAATACATCAAATACTTCATGTAAAATACAAGGTTGTCAGGATCGGGATCCTACCTAGGATCGTTTTCGGCTTCACAAGATCGGGATCGTAAGATCCTATGAAAATGTATATATTATTGTATAAGAGTTGTAGTTTTATACTTTTATAGAATATTTTATATGATAAATGAATTTAAATGAATGATAAAAGAAAAAACAATAAGAAACATGAGCTTCTAGTAGGATCGGATCGTTCACGATCCTATGATCCTGTTTGCGATCCTACGATCTTGCTCCCCTCGAGATAAAAACATTGACTTGTAGTAGGATCGGATTGTTTACGATCCTACGATCCTGCGTGCGATCCTACGATCCTATACCGATCTTGATAGAATTAAGATCCTACTACGATCCTGATCGTTTTTTATATGTAGGATCGTAGGATCGTACGATGCTACGATCAGGATCGCGATCCTGACAACCTTGACATGAGCTTCTAGTAGGATCGGATCGTTCACGATCCTACGATCCTGTTTGCGATCCTACGATCTTGCTCCCCTCGAGATAAAAACATTGACTTGTAGTAGGATCGGATCGTTTACGAACCTACGATCCTGCGTGCGATCCTACGATCCTATACCGATCTTGATAGAATTAAGATCCTACTACGATCCTGATTGTTTTTTATATGTAGGATCGTAGGATCGTACGATCCTACGATCAGGATCGCGATCCTGACAACCTTGGTAAAATACATCAGCCGAATCATACCATTCAATACTTGCATCTTTAATACTATAACAACAAATCTCATGCTAGAACAACATCTTTCATACTATAACAACATAAATAACATAATAATTTCATCACACATCTTAATTAGTTTACAACCATTAGACTAACACTCACTTATCTAACTAAGTAAATCTCTAAACATTTCCATACTTTCTATGCCAAGGCTCTTATGCCCTTAATACCTTCAACTACAAACACAATGTATCATAAAATCAATAAATTACATGTTATATCCAAAGTTACTTACCTTGGCTCCATAGCTATTTTACCACATACATCATCATCATCATCATTCGTACTTGATTCCTATTCCACAACCATCACAAACATTTAACACATCTTAATTTATAAATAGAGATTGTTTCTAACACTATCCATAACATACCCATCTCATCTATAACAAGTATATGATCGTATCATGATCATATAAGAAAACCCCCAATTTTACTAAATTAATCATAACCGGTAAAAGGGTCTTAACCAACAGCACTATAACATAATTAATGACTTAAAACCATCTTTACCTAAAACCTCCAATTTAGCTTATGAACCCTAACTCAAATTGATCAAGTTTAAGAGTTACTTACTTGTATAAGAACATGACAAGGGCTTATCTCTTTGATTAGGACCTTAATTTATCACGGATTTATCATCAAGATATTCTTGGTTATCGTCACACAACACCCACACACTCTAAATGAAGTGTCCGGAATATGGTGGGAAATGTCTAGATATTAGTTTAGTGGAAGTTTACCACTTTGGTAAAAATGGTCCCTGTTAGGCAAATCCTTTCACATTACGTCCTTATAGCTAAAACAATGTGATTCTGGTATACTAAAACAAGCCAATTCTAGTACTAATTTGGGATTTGGCAACATAAGTCCCTCAAGTTCCTTTCTTTAATACTTGGGTTAATAATAATTTTCATAGCATATATTAACCACTTTGACTAATACTTAACTTGAGTTCGATTATTTGGTTTGACTTCCTTTACCATGATTTGACTAACTAAACATATTTAGTCTTTCAATACATAAAAGTAATAGTCAAACGATTACAAACAATTTTAACTAATAAATTATATAAACACCGGTTTGTGGTGTAACAAAAACATCATAAAAGAAAACGTTAAAACTAGTATATGTTTGGTAACATACGTTAACACTAGAGAAAGTTTATTATAATAAACAATATCCATCCATTTCATAGACAAAATACTTAATATTCTCACAAATATAATTAGTTGTCGCGTTAAATTTCCACCGCTATGCACGCTGCTCGCTAGTGTATACATACTTCATTTGAGAAGTTTGAATAAAATATATAACCTAGATTCTTTTGCAAACTAATAGATCTTACCATCGTTCTCTTTAACATCACATCTATATAAAATGACGTTAGAACTTAGAACAACGAACAAATGTAAGTCAAAACACAAAGTGTACACTGTACAATTATAAATTACCCAAAATCCCAGTTTTACGTTGATTGATTAGATAAATTTACAGCAAAACATCATAAACGAAAATGTTAACACTAGTATATATTTGGTAACATACAGTTATATCAGATTTCCACAAATTATACCTATATAGTCGGCCAACACGATCAAATGAAAGGGTGGAGAGGTTAAAATACGACTAGTACTACAAAATTGGTTCCTTAGCTTTATTAGCATAAGGTTGTTGATCCTATGTCTTAGATCGAAGTCAGTTATGTCTGGGTGGGTGCGATCTTGGGACATAGTAATCAGCATTGCTAAACATGATAGTTGAGCTCATTTTGGCTTCAACTTGGTCATCTTGTTGACCTAGCTTCTTGCTTTTCTTTGTCCTTTTATGGACACCAATTTTAGCATTCGAAGTTGAAGACGAGGAAGAAGATTGTTTCCTTGAAACTGTTTTTTCTTCATTTATATGTCCTTCAGTCATTATCTTCATCATCTTTCTCCCTTCAACTATTTTTGCCTTTGCTACCAGTTCAGTGTTGGCTGAAACTGCATTGAAAATTTCCTAACAGTTGAAACAGATATGTCCTAATGTCAGCTGAGGGTTGAGGCTTGCAGATTGTAATAACTACTATATATTATGACTCTTCTTTTAGTTAATTATAGTTTTATAAACTGAAAATATTTGCTCATTTCTTGCACACTAGTACAACAATGATTATTGGCGTTTTGCAAGAACAATAGTTTTTGATAAATAAACTGAGAACCATAGACATTCTTGTTTTTGCAATTAAACTGTAAACAAATTTTTGATGCAACACTACATGTTTAAATATGCAAGATTCACCTTTTTTTGTTCAGACAACAGGGTCCCTTCTTGAACCTTGTCTCTAGTCATCAGCATCATCTTCTTGGTGTCTATATATATATATGCATAAGATAAAAATGTATTTGAATTCGTTTAGCCATGCATGTTATATAAACATAAACACTTGGAAAGTATATGCTAACTTATAGAAATATATAAACAAGCTAGTTTGAAGTATACCTTGAAGGGAATATGCAAGAGAGTGAAGCAACATGAAGAGGATTGCATGGACAAAGCTACTCAACCTTATTGAAACCATTATGTTCTTTGTGTTTCTCTTTGCATGTATGCTTTAAACAACAAGAAAGCGATCGAGAAAATGGAAATGGATGGAGAAATTTAATCATTTATAGACCCAAGATTCAAGTCAAAGTCAAAGTCAAAGATATGTACAAGAAGCACTTTTTGGAGACATAAATTACACATTCAATATAAATGGGTTTCACATGATGAGGTTGAGAAAACGAGACGAATAAACAAAATGTACTCGTATTAATCGAAAACTAAAAATAAACAAATTACTATTCTAAAGCAAATAACATTGATATTGTTCATCTTTTTGAATAATTAGTCAATAATGACAAACAGAAAAGATAATATCGTAGACTAAATTGATACTTTAATATGTTGAAATTACAAATATGCATGCCAGACACACGGCTTTTAAACAGAAAACATATGCGATTACGTAAAATCTGCAGATCTTCTTGACCTATGTACGTGTCTGTTAATGACTTTATTGTGTTGATCTTGCAAAAGTTTACTTTGTAATAAAAAAAAGTGATAATGATAGAGGTCACCTAAGTAAAGGAGGCCAAGAAACTACTGCGAATACTTATAGTATCTATCTTTTTTGTTCGATTAAAAATAATTATAAAGATATACTACATCTTCTGAAAACAACAAGTTTCATCTAATCATCTTTTCGTAACATTGTCGTGTGTCTCCTTTCATACGAGTCTACGACACAGTTTACACAAACGTCCAATCTGTTATGAGCTCAACTATGCGTTTGGAACAAACCATCCCAATCTTAATTAGTTCTAATACCACGAACCAAATTACTAGAAAGCAAGTTCTCCTACTTCCTAGTCGAGGCACACGCTTACGCATGAGTCGACCATAATCATTTTTATACAACTCAACCTTACAATCGTTGACTTGTGAAAAATGAGAAATTACATTTTTTAACAGCAGTGATATTCTATAAATATTGTATTAACGAACTTGCCGAAAGCAAGAAGGAAATTACTAATGAAAAAGGTAACTCGATCGGTAAGAATAATGATCAGGGAATTATGCAAGTATTCGTGCTTTTTTTTTTTTTTTTTTTTTTTTTTTTTTTTTTGATAAACGTATTCGTGCTTTTTTAGGACACAACTAATTATAAAATTAAACAATATCTTAAAAAAAATGAGAACCAGTGCGTAGCGTGGAATGGAAGATACGTTGTCTGCCGTCATGCATGCTACGAGGCACCTTAGTTTACATTGACCAATGCAAACTCTCACATTTACAAAAGGCTGCCAAATTTTATTAGTTAATTATAAAGTCAAATACAAGCCTAACCTCTAGGTGTGAAAACAACTTTAGCCTTGTGTGCCTAAAATGTAGCGAAGTTCGAAAATTTATTTACCTCCCTAGTTTGACTGTCAGAAATAGTCAATGTTTTGGTAATGAATTTGGGTTGCGGTTTTCGACCATCTTTTAACGACAACAATAATTAATCCACACACAACAGTATATGAAAAAAAAAAATGATTTGTAGGCCTAAGAGCATCTACAATGGGTAAAGTTTTTAAAAGCTTTTTACTATTTCAAAAAGTCATTTTATAAGGTTTTTTGCATTGCTTCAAAAGCTTTTTGAAAAGCTTTTCTTCAAAGACTTGGTGAACCTCAAGTCTTTGCTCAAAGCTTTAGTCATTAAATGCATTAAATGCAAAAAGTCTTTAAAGGTTTTTCTATTGTAGATGCTCTAAGTAATGAATCTAAGAATAGACTTACAAATATGATTGGTGTAATTCAAAATTGATTGGTGAATATGAGAAGAGAGAAAAAGTGTTTTTAATACTTGTCAAAATTTGAATGAAGTAGGCTTATTTGTAGGTCTATTTAGTAGGCCTAATTATCAATGCTCACTTATGAAAAATGAGAAATTTATACATTTAAACCCTTACGCTATGATAAAAGATTAACACAGGGTAAATATGTGTGTGCATATATATAAAATTTACGAGTGATCGTGTGCGTATAGGCACCAAGATAAAAGTAAAGGCATATATAAGAAGCAAGACATAAGAAGATAAGGAGCCATAACACCTAATAATATCAAATTCCTCGGTACGTCGCGCAATATAATTTTAACACCAAATAACATAAAATTAAAAAATCACCCGTTATCATAACACCAAATAACACTATCTTTTAAGACTCATTTAAAATAATAATAATAATAATAATAATAACACCGCAAACCATAACTTGGCATAACTCAAGTTATAAATTGAGTGGGGGAGTCATAACTTGGCATAACTAAAGTTATAACTTGAGTTGCTATAATAACTTGAGTTGTAACGCTGGAGCAACACCAACTAGCTCGGAGTGGAAAACGTGAATCAACGTGAGCTAGCTAGGACGAAACGTCGGTTTTACGTTATTACTCTGTTTGCTATAAAGGCATGTTTGGTAGAAGGAATTGAGATGAGAGAAATGGAAATAAAATCATTTCCAATGTTTGGTACACATTGAAAAAATAAAGTGGAGAATTACAACTCTTTGAAAATAGATCATTTGTAAAAGGTGCAGAATTGATTTCCACTCACAAAGTGATGGAAATGAATTCTCCCATAATAATAATAATAATAATAATAATAATAATAATAATAAACAAATAATAAATATTAATAATAAATTAATAATAAATAAATAAATAATAATAACAATAATAATAATAATAATGTATTAATATAATAATAATAATGAAATGAAATAATAATAATAATAATAATAATAATAATAATAATAATAATAATAATAATAATAATAATTTCTTGAGTTAATTCTCTGGTGTTACCAAACACTGGAATTTATACTGAATTTCTGTGAGAATTCATTTATGTCATTTGATTTCTGCACTTTATTTCATTTTTTAGAATTTCACCCTACCAAATGTGCCCTAAGTGTCTATAGACATTAACGCATACTTATATATAAAAGATAAGAGCATACAAACATATATATGTAAGAAAAAAGAACATATGGGCATATAGGACTCAAATTACAAAAAGGGCAAGATATAAAAAAGAGTAAATTACAGTATTAGTCCTCAAACTACGCTAAATTCTCGCATTTGGTTCTTTTTTCTCAAAAATCGCACTTTTAGACCCCAAACTCTTTTTTGTGGTCGTTAGCATTTCTCGTTAGTTGCATGGGCATTTTCTTCCTTTAGACTTTTAGTAACGGCGCGTTGTGGCGGCGGGTACCCTAAAACTAAAATTCCTCGTGTGCAATGTTTTACAATTATACCCATATTTCGTGAGGATAATTATACGAATGATAATAGTTTTATGTTGGAATAACTTTAAGCAATAACGAATATTTCATATAAAAATAGTAGGGTATGATAGTGATGCAGATACAAATCTGCAATATAAAGGCGATAGTCCGTAATATTATAGAGGCGTATGGTCAAAGGTTTTCACTTGCTAATAACGTTCTAATTATACATATTTATTCTCTCAATTATACAATATTTATCTACTAAATTATATTGAATATTATGCTATTTATATAGAATTGGTACTAATCTGGTTGCAGGGCTGTTTAAAGGAAGAAATTGATAATATGGTTTAAAAACCATTAAAAATGTTAATATTCGTTAGAAGGGAGGACTTGGATTGAAAATACTTAAATGAAGACCCAGTACGCCAGTTTTAGGACCTTGTGCGGCGTACTTACTTGGCGGGTAAAAGGATTTGATTCAAAGCGAAGTACGATGTACTTTCTAGAAAGTGCAGCGCACTTTCCCTGTCACTTACAAGACTAGAGTTGTTGATTGCATTCATTCAGAGGCCGATCATTTGCATCCTGTAGAACCGTAGAGGGGGTGAATACGGTTTCTTTGGCTTTTTAGATGTTTAAAAACTTTAAGCCAAAGAGAACACCAAGTGGTTGTATAATAATCTAACAACCACTAACACAACCAAAGTATATAAAACAAGTAAAAGACACCACGATATATACTGGTTCGTGATGGGGGGTTTATACCATCCGTACGTCCAGTTGCGAATCCGCGACTTCGATACTATTCACTAGTATAATCCTTTCGGTAGACTACAAACCATTACAATTCACTCCACCAATATTCACCAATATTGATGCTCACAAAGAAGGAGTTACTCACCAACGGTATTCCGCCCTCGGAAACCACCCAAAAGAATCTCACAATTCGACCTTACCTAAGGATCACGAAGATCTCTACCAAGATTTCAACCCGGAAGTATCAAACCCCAACTAGATCCCCAATGATCTAGGCTTGGTCACCAAGACACAAGACTTCCCTTACAAACAATTGAATGAATGAAAATATGTTTGTTCAATCAAGTCCTAACCTAACCTAGAGACTCGATTGTAATAGAAAGGGTATAAGAAAGAAGACCCTCGACACAATCACAAGAGTGGATTAGGTTCTTGTGATTCTTCCCTTGCAAAGATATGTGTTCTTTCAAAGATGTTAGTATGAAAATCAAGAACACAAGATTAGAGATAGAGAGATTTGAGAGTGTTTAGAGAGAAGGAATCTAGAGAGAAAGAATAATGGCAAGGGGTGAGGAATACAAGAGGCAAGGGTGGTACTTATAGGCCAAGAACCCAAACTTGGGAAATTTTACCGAGGCCGGCGCGTCACCGGCGCGTCAGCGCGCGGGCAGCGCGCCAGGCTTCTGTAAGATTTTCCCAAGTGTTGAGTGTTTGGATCTTACAAATACCTATCCTTGCTAAACCCCCAATTGTACTTCACACTAAACCTTAACATTAATCATTCTAAGGTTTGCCAACTCAAATAGCCAATTTGGAAAATGTTTTGTGAAGTGTTTAAAGAGAAACCAAATTACCAAGGGTTTAAAGTGTAGATAGGGTAATTTGGAAGGGGTAGAAGTGTATCTCCTCACATAGCATAGAAAAAAGAGATAGAATATGCCAAGGAATATTCCAATGCTTAGGGGGGAAGAATGATATGGAGGGTTGAGATGAAATGGTTTGAATTGGATGGCTAGTATAAAAGGGAGCCTCCCTTGGTTTTCAAACAATTTGGCATGTGTGGAATGTGGATGGTTGAGATGAATTCATTTGAAATGGATGGTTAAGATCAAGGATGCCTAGGATAGGGTTGAGAAGGATATTCCAAGGAATATGCTTTGCTTGGGGGGAAAGGAGAAATGGAGGGTTGAGATGGTTTTGGTTTGAATTCAATGGTTGAGATCAAGCACTTGTGGTGACATAGATAGGAGAGATTGGATGGATGGTTGAGATGAGTTTAGTTTGAATTCAATGGTTGAGATCAAGCCCATGTGATGATATAGAGATGAGGGGTTGGATGGATGGTTGTGATGTGTTGTAATTTGAAATCAATGGCTTGGATGAGAAGAGCCATATTAGGGTTTCAAACAATTCCCCATGTGTCAAAATTGAAGGGATGAGATGTGTTGTAAGGGAATGTATGTAGTGTGTAAGGGAATATGTAAGGGTGTAAGAGATTGTGTAAGAGAATATTTGATTTGGATATGATTGGATATGATTGGTTTTGTCTTATGTATAAATGGGATTAAGAGAGGATTAAGGCAAAATCTAATTGTCATTAAGAAGAAAAGATTTAGACAATTAAGATTATAAGTTGAGAAAATCATAGGTTACTTATAAGTTCAAGTAACACAACGTCGAGAATCCATAGTTTCATATCTCGTGACTTTCCACGACTCGACGTTCTCAACTAATACCTTGGTTCAAACAAGTTAAGTGCTTTGCCTCGATGTAAAGTGTTAATACAAATATCGCCTAAAAACGTTATTTATATTTTATGATCTTTGCTAAGTTTTGTTAACGACAAAATGTAAACTTTAGTTTCTAAGTAAAACATAATCTTAGTTTTAAAGACTTGCATAAACTAGACATTTGCTACATTTTACATTTCATAAAACACAACACTTTTTATTTCTTAAAATAGAAATGTCACATCACATTTATGGCAAGTTTTGTCAATATACATTTATGGAAAGAAAGTGTGTTTGACTAACCATATGTTTGCTTGCAAGTTATGTGTTTGACTAGGTATAATGAGATGTGACATTGTTTGGTTTGCAAGATTTATTGCAAAACCAACTGCAAGCCCGACGGAACCCTGGGGGTACACGGGCGGAACCCATCTGAGGGTTCCGCCGTATCCGCCAGGCCTGCAGAAGGTTTTGCTATAAATACTAAGCCACAAGTTTGATTTTTGGCTTATCACTCTACATTATATTTTCACACATTCATTCATTCTTTGATCTAACCCTTTAAAATTTCATATGTGAAGTTTCTTTTTGTAGCAAAGAGATTCACGAGTTCATAAAAAGTTACAAGTATTCAACACAACGTTGCAAGACTTGTTAGCTTAGCGTTGTGTAGACTTGTGTAGTTTACACTTCATTTGATTGTGTATTTTCAGTAGTGATCGGTTAGTATTTTAGTCCTCAAAATACAAAGTGTGACGGGAGTTGTTGTGCCCTTGTAAAAGAACTAACGGGAGTGGTTGTACCCTTGTAAAAGAACTCGACATCTAGCTTAGTGTCGGTAAACGTGTATAAGCGACGTGTAAGGTTTTCTCCGCCGGTGAAAGGAGCTTGTTGACTAGTGAAAGAAACTCTCGAGTTGGATACTCGGGGCGTGGACGTAGGGCAAGGAAAAAGAGTCCTTTTAGCTGAACCACGATAAATACTCGTGTTGTGGTTTGATCGTTTCTTTCATTTACTTGCATGTTATATATTGTGTTTGTGTATATATCTTTGATCAAACGGAAAGTTTCAAAGCTAATTAAACAAGTTAAAAAGATTTTAAACGGTAAACTATTCAACCCCCTTCTAGTTTTCCACAATTGACATCAAGAGCTACGTTACTCAAGCTTTTAAAATATATTGTGTTTTAAAACTTGAAACGATCCATGGATTTTGAAAATTATAAAGAAGGGAATCTATGCAAAGACCACCACTTTTTGAAGCAAATGGTTTTATATATTAGAAAAACCGTTTTGAAACTTACGTGAAATCTAAAGATATAGATTTATGGTATATAATTATTGATGGTGATAATATAGTTACTAATATTAAAGATGATGATCAAAAGAAATTGATTGCTAAAAATAATGAAGCTAAAATGATGCTCTACAATGCTTTGCCTGAGAAAGAATATGAAAGAGTCTTTATGTGTAAAACCGCCAAAGATATTTGGCAATCTTTAATAGTCACTCATCAAGGAAACTCACAAGTCAAAGATAACAAAATTGATCTTCTTGTTCAACAATATGAACAATTTGTTATTTCCGAAGATGAGATTATTGATAATGCATTTGCTAGGTTTAACACTATTATTACTTCACTTAAAGCACTTGATGAATCTTTTTGTAGTAAGAATTTTGTCAGAAAATTTCTTAGAGCACTCCATCCGAAGTGGAGATAAAAAGAGACGGCAATTGAAGAATCCAAGGATCTTTCAAGCATGTCACTTGACGAGCTAATTGGAAACCTCAAAGTTCATGAAATGGTAATGGAATAAGATTCGGAACTAGTTAGAGGCAAGAAAGAAAAAGTTAAGTCCATTGCCTTGAAAGCTAGAGTCCAATCAAGTGATGATGAAGAATCTACTTCGGATAGTGATGATGAGGAATATGCTATGGTCGTTAGAGACTTCAAGAAGTTCTTTCGTAGAAGAGGGAAGTTTGTAAGGCAACCTAAAGATGACAAGAAAAATTTCCGAAAAGATCGTGATGATAGGAAAGGAAAGGTAGAAAGGAAATGCTATAGGTGTGGAGACATAAGTCATCTAGTAGGAGAATGTCCAAAACCACCCAAAAGCAAGCCTCAACAAGCTTTTGTGGGTGGTGCTTGGAGTGACTATGAAAGAGATGACGATGAGCCAAAGAATGATGATATTGCTCTCATGGCTCACGACTCAAATGAGGTATTCTCCGACTCATCTTACTCCTCTATTGATGATGACACCTTACAAAAAGAATATAACAAACTTTGTGAATTGAGCTTAAAAATCATAAACAAAAATAAGTTTTTGAAAACTAAAAAGGAGTTTTTAGAAAATGAAGTTTATGAGTTAAAAGAAAAAGCTAAGAGATTAGAAAAGAGTAAAGGTATTGACACATCTTGCAAATCATGTGAAGAGCTTAAACTCGAAGTTGAGAAACTTAAAATTACTCAAAATGATCTAATAAAACAAACCACAAAGTTTAAGAAGTTCGATAAGAGCATTTCTTGTGCGGATGAAATTATGAAACTTCAAAAGTCACCCTTTGTTAAACAGGACTAGGATTCATGAAAATAGAAAATTCAAAGGGTTAAACGAAACAAGAAAATAATGCACAAGAAACTAACAAAACTGCTACAGCAGCCCGCAGAACAGACGGAACCCAATCCAGGGTTCCGCCCGTTGGACCCGAAGGTTCCGCCAGGTCTGCTGCAGCAGTAACATCATCCACATCGGATCGTTCAAAATTTTTTAAAGCCACATATAAAAATGGAACAAAACATGCCTTTAAAACTGGAGTAGGACTTAGTAAAAACGAATTTAGAGCTAAGACTACTCAACCAAGACCTAAGACTCCAATTCCCAAACGCCCCTTTCCAAAGAGTAACTTCAACACTCGACCAAACTACCAACATGTTTGGAACCAAAACACTCCTGGACATTTCCAAACTCCAAATTACATGTCATGGAACCCTTATGCTCTATTTTCATACTTGGAACAAGTTAATGGTAAGCTTAACCAAAATGGACCCATGAGAAATTGGGGACCAAATATTTGAGTGTTTTTCGTAAAATAGGTGTGCCTCAAAGTTTGTTTGGAACCGGATGATTGGATTAAAGATAGCGGTTGTTCAAGGCACATGCCGGGTAACAAAAGCCTCTTTACTACTTATAAAAAATGTGATGGAGGTAATGTTACGTTTGGTAGTAAAGCTAAAATCATCGGAAAAGGTACAATCTCTAATGACTCCCTTTCTAAAGATGATGTAGGTCATGTTGATAACTTAGGTTTTAATCTTTTTAGTATTAGTCAACTTTGTCGTAATAAGTATAATGTCCTTTTTAGTGAAAACGGAAGTAAAATACTTAAAGATGGTATAACTATAGCCAAAGGTGTTCTTAAGAACAACGTATACGTCATGAAGATGGATCCAACATCTAGAGACAAACTTTGTCTTACCTCATTAGATGAATCTTCAACTTTATGGCATAGACGTTTAGGACATGGTAACATGAGACTAATTCAAAACCTCTCCTCCAAAGACTTAGTTCGAAACCTACCTAAGTTGAAATATGACCAACACTTTTTTGATGCTTGCAAAGTCGGTAAACAAGTCCATAGTAGCCATAAGGCTAAAAACTTGGTTTCTACATCTAGGTGTCTAGAACTTTTGCATATGGATTTATTTGGTCCATCCGCTATACAAAGTTATGAAGGTAACTTCTACACTTTGGTCATAGTCGATGATTACTCAAGATATACTTGGACAAAATTTTTGAAAAGTAAAAATGAAGCTTTTGATAAATTTGAGATTCTAAGTAAGAAAATTCAAAATCAAGTGGGGTCTAATATTGTGTCTATTAGAACGGATCACGGTCGTGAATTTGATAATGAATTTCAATTTGGAAATTTTTGTGATATTAATGGTATTACTCATAACTTTTCGGCTCCACGTACCCCTCAATCTAATGGTGTAGTAGAACGTAAAAACCGGACATTGCAAGAGATGAGTAGAACAATGCTTAATGAACAAAACATTCCACAAAAGTTTTGGTGTAATGCCGTTGACACATCAACGTACATTTTAAATCGAGTCTTAATTAGACCATTTTTGAATAAAACTCCTTATGAACTATATAAAGGTAAAAAACCTACATTAGGATACTTTAGAGTGTTTGGGAGTAAATGTTTCATTCTTAACACCAAGGATTATCTCACCAAATTTGACCCAAAGTCTTATGAAGGTGTATTTCTTTGATATTCACAAAATAGTAAAGCTTACATTGTTTTGAACAAAGAAACCTTAAGAGTCGAGGAATCATTGAATGTAACATTTGACGAGAGTCCACCTCCCTCTAAGACATCACCTTTGGTAGATGATGACTTAGTTGAAAGCCAAGCAATAGAAAGTCAAGAGATTTTAGGTAATGATAAGGAAGACGAACTATTAAACAAAGAACTTGTCAATGTCAAAGAATCTAAAAGTCATCCATTAGATGGTGTCATAGGCAACATTAACGAAAGAACACTAAGGTCAAAAGTTCAAAATGAAAGCAACTACTTTTGTTTCGTGTCAACCATTGAACCGAAAAACATTAATGAAGCCATTAAAGATGAGTCTTGGGTAATTGCAATGCAAGAAGAGTTAAACCAATTTGTTAGGAATGATGTATGGACATTAGTTCCTCAACCAAAGAGTCAAACTATAATTGGAACAAAATGGGTCTTTCGTAATAAAATGGATGAAAATGGAATTGTGTCTAGAAACAAAGCTAGGCTAGTTGCACAAGGATATAACTAACAAGAAGGCATTGACTACGATGAAAATTTTGCTCCGGTTGCTAGGCTCGAGTCAATTAGAATCTTACTTGCATATGCATGTGCACACAATTTTAAACTCTTTCAAATGGACGTCAAAAGTACATTTCTAAACGGAGTCATAAATGAAGAAGTGTATGTTGCTCAACCACCGGGTTTCATCGATTTTGAAAAACCAAATCATGTTTACAAACTTAAAAAGGCTCTTTACGGACTTAAGCAAGCTCCAAAAGCATGGTATGATCGACTTAAAACCTTCCTAGTTGACCATAAGTATACCATGGGCTTAGTTGATAATACTCTCTTCACTAAGAAGAAAGATTCACATATTATCATAGTCCAAATCTATGTTGATGACATTATATTCGGATCAACTTGTCAAGAATTATGTGTGGATTTCTCAAAAATCATGCATGACGAGTTTGAAATGAGTATGATGGGAGAACTCAACTTTTTCCTAGGACTCCAAATTAAACAACTAGAAGATGGTATCTTCTTTAACCAATCTAAATATATTAAGGACATGCTTAAGAAATTTGGATTAGAAGATTCGAAACCAATCAAAACACCCATATCCACGGAAACTAAACTCACCAAGGATGAGGAAAGTGAATCCGTAGATAGCTGATGAGTTCATAAAAACTCATCATTTTTGTCCTGTTTAAAATACAAAAAACAGTTAAAAACACACAGAAATACCACATAATACTACAAATATCTTTGAAATGTGTTTTTATATGTTTCAGGTGCAAAAGGATTGAAAACAGATGAAAAACGTGCAAAGTTTGCACAATTGGCAAAATCAGTCCTTGAACTTTCAAGAAATGTCAGAAATGGTCCCTGGGAAAGTTATTTTGAAGAAATGTCAACAAAAGTCCCCCAGGAATCATAAAATTACAAATTTAACCCTTGAAAGTTCAAAATTGCACAAATGGCAAAACAGGTCCCCCAAGTTTCAAAACTTGTCAGTTTTAGTCCCTGGTAGTTTATTTTGGAAAGAAAAGTCAATTTAAGTCCTTGGGAATTTACAAAGTATCATAATTAATCCCTGGATAAAAAGTTTGAGGAAATTACAAAATTGGTCCCTGAAGTTTCAAAAATGGCAAAAATAGTCCCTGGGTATTTTAAAAATAGAAAATTATCAAAATATACCCTTGTACTATTCATAATTAACAAATCAAGTCATTTTTGATTAACTTTTGTAAAATTACACTTTTTACCCTCAAACTTTATAAATTGACAAAAATGGTCCCCGGTTAATTTTTAATTTGGAAAAATATTAAAAAGATCCTTAAAATATTTAATCATGGCATGAAAGGCCCTTTTTAATTAACTTTGGAACAGGTACAGGTTTAGTCCTTGGAAATTTATAATTTACAAGTTAGGTCCTTGGGCTATGTATATATTTACAAACCAAATCCAAATAATCCAAATCCAAAAAAATAATAACCAAACCAAACCATAAGCCTGGTCCAGTCCATAAAATCCCCCAAGTTCCAAAACTGAGCCCACTTCACCTTTTGTTAACTCAGGTCTTTGACCGCGTTGACCGACCCCTACCTTCTTCCACCTCCCAACTCGTCACCTGCTCATCTACCATACTCCATCACCCTCTCCACTTGCAAAACCTTTCCACCTCACCCTACCCCTCTGTCACGCCCACAACCAAAGCCCTTCCCCTGGTTTTGCACCAGGGGACTCCACGTAGCAAAAACCACACCCTCCACCATCCTATACTCTGCAACACTCCAACTCCTCCACCTAAGCCCACAATTACACTCCAACTTGTCCACCTCCACCATCACATCATCCCAGTTGCATTTAATGCACAAAAACGGCCACAAGCTACCTCTTGGGATTTTGGCGCCAAAAACGATTAAACAGGTGTGATGAAATGGGACACGTATCAAAGCTAACACATGGTGGGAAAGGCTCAGCAAGACACCTGGATCATGTGGGAGGCCTATAAAAGAGAGGAGAAGCAGAGGATTAGAGTTAGTTAGTTTTTAAGTTTAATTTTATGTCAAATAATATAGTTAAATGTTCTCAGTGTAATTTAAAGCTTGTAAGCAATCAATTAAGTTATTTCTATGTATCCTTAAACTTTTTAAGCAATCAATTTCAGTTTTCAGTTGTTATCTCAGTTTGTTCATTTTCATAGAATTTCAAAAATCTCAAATAGCTTGTATGTTGTTAATTGTTGTTGTTACTGAATTCATAAGCTCACATAGGCTTTGACAAGGCTTATTAAGCTTATTGGAACTATAAATTAGCAATATTCAGTGAAAAAGAAAAATACCAAAAATAATCAATTAAATAAAGAAAAAAATAAAAAATAGAGGGAAGTGAGGAAGAAGGACTGAGCAAGGCTTGATTTGAAGTGTTTTGGGTAGTAGTAACCTTGAGGAAGGTTGTTAGGAATAATCTTGGTCTTGGTTCATTCATCTCAGTAGCATACCCTTTGTAAGTGATATTTTAATTTTATACTTTTTAGTGGATAATGCTTGTTACTGTTTCATTAATGCTCTTAGGTGTTCACTTGATACTTGTTATTGATATTGTAGTTTAAACTCAGTCTCTTGTCCTTTGGAATTCAATTGTTCTTAAAATTAAAATCATACTGCATAAATCACAAACTTGACAAATCTGTGTTTCATGCTTGTTTATTTGTATTTTTCTGCTCAATTGAGTTCATAATAGGTTATTAATTAGTTAGAAACCAATAGCTTGATCAGAATTAATGTTTAGTAGTGTTATTATCAAAACAGTCCTAGTTTAAGGGGTGTTTGGCTCAGCTTGTTACTGAGTGTTTTGGGTAGTTTTAGTCATCTAGGTTAGTTCACTTAGATTACTTTAGGTCATAATAGGTTGTAGTAAGTTTAAAACCCAGGTCTCAAACAATAGAAAGTCAAAATCATACCCTATTACCCCTCACAGTTGACTGTGAGGGAATAGAATCCCACAAACCCTCACATTAGCTCATATCAATAAGCTTTAGCTTAATTTAGGTCTATTACAACTTAATATAACATATTGAATCAGTAGGGAATGTTAGAAATTCATATTAGTCAACCTAGGTTATTTTCTTAAAAAGTCAAAATTTCCAATTCCAGAAAATCACAAAACTTCAAGGAATTTTGTTGATTTGTGTATTAAGATTCAAGCTTTGATCTTTTTAGGATTTCAAGTCTACCATCTCAGCTTTAGTATCCCATCATTTCTATATTTTTAGGATTTTTGAGGTGGGCCCCAGTCACCTCCAAACACAACTGCAGGGAGGATAACCTCCCCTGCACACCAGTTATCAGGCCACACCACCACCTTTGGTGGTGTTTTGTGACCAACCTAGTGGGCCCCACCCCTTGTTTTTTAGCTTTTTGGGAAGCCAAGCAAAGTGATTCAAGGTTCCATTGCTTATCTACCTTTTTCTAGCTTGTTCTATAGGGCTGCATAAGCTCTTTTGTTTGCTTCATTTACTCAGTTATCACTGAGTATTCAGTATTCCACCCACTTTCACAAGCTTCTCCTGAGCTTGTAAGTGGGCCCCACTTGGTGTGCTTTGGCTTTTTGAGAAGCCCATCCACCAAGCTCACTGATTCCAGTCCTTGTTTGGTTTCTAAAGCTTATTTGATAAGCTTTTAGAGGGCTACAAATAGCCCCTTAAGGTCTGTTTGGTTTCAGTTGGATTGGAATAGCTTATTTCTTATTTCCAGCTTATTTTCTTTTTTTTCTTTTTTCATTGGCTTCTTATAAGCCCTTATTAGCTGTTTGTACTTTATTTTCTTGTTTGTTTCCAGTTTGGAGCTTATTATAAGCTTTTGTACTTGAAAAATCCAAGTTAAGCCTTAAAAGGCTTAACTGTTGGGAAGTCAAGCTCATTCTGAGCTTATTTGTGCTTTACAAAAATATTGTCTTTATAAAAGTTGTTAGTATTTGTTGTTGCAATAGGTTCGTAAAATAAAAATTGAAAAAAAAAAATGTTTTGCAAAAAACGTGGGGTGTGGGATTCGACCTTGGGACCTCTTGGCTAGTAGCATGCATAAGTCCACACCCCCTTCCACTAGCTCTGGGGCACCAGTTCCGATTAAACTTGCACAATCAATTTACTTAACCAAGTTTTTGGCCAAATAAGCTTAAATAAGCAGTTTAGCTTATAACTGCTTATTCAAATAAGCTGTTCACCCAAGCTTATTTTTCCTAGGTTTGTCATCACTAAATATACTATCTGTAAATTTTTTATAATTTTTACTTTTCAAATACTAATTATTTTAATTAATCCGTATTTAATTAGTAATTAGGTAATATTAAATAATTAAATAGTTTTAATAAATTTTTGTTAATAACAACATCTTTTTAATTTTTTTTAAAGTCTTATATACCATAGGGTATTTGTAAAAAATAAATTTATAATTATTACTGTTCATTTCCTATTTTCTTTAATTAAATTTAGTTAATTAGATTTTAAATAATAAATAAGTAATTAATTATAGAAATAGCTTTTTAATTAGTATTTAGGAAATTTATATTTTTATAAAGTTTCTGTTACTTTAACATAGTTGTATAAAAAGTTTTATAATTTTAACTTTCCATTTAGTATTAATTATAATTTAAATTAGTTTAATTAATAATTAGTTAATAAATAAGTTTTAAATAGCATAATTAATTTTTATAAGGCAACACCTAGTTTTTATATTTTTCCTAGCTTTTAAATGTTATAAAATAGTTTTATAAATTTTTCCATAATTTTCTAAGTCATTTTAGTATTATTTGTAATTTAAATTAATTTAAATAGTTTAATTAAGATAAATAGTTTTTAATTAATAAAAAAATCTATAAAAAGACAAAAATATTTATTTTTATTTTTTATACTTTCTTCAAGTTCATTTTAAGTTTTAGAAATTATTTTTATAAATTTTTAGTTTAATTTGTAGTATTTATAATTTTTAGTTTGATATATATTAGTTTTAATTAAATAGTTAAATAGTTTTTAATTAAATAATTAATAATAAATAATAAAATAAACTAAAAAATAATTTTCTTTTTAAATTAATTTTGTAGGATTTTCAATTTTGCCCCCTGTAGTTTAAATTTGCATTAAAACTCACCTTTTTCCCTGTACGTAGACGTAAGTTTTAAAGTTATATACGTTTTTAAGTTCCCATAACTGTTTAAAGTTATTTTCTTATTTGTTTAAATTGTGCAAATCAGTAGTATAAATCAAATTCACCTTTGCCCATTCATAATCTCCCGATCCCAAATTTCGTTTTATTACAGATTTCACGCCTCGTTGGGAAATACGACCCGGGGATACATTGTACTCCACGGAGCATTAGTCTAAGCTGTTTTTGACTTATTAACCTTGGTTAATAATAATCTGACGGTTCAGCACTGATCAAATTTTGGCGCCGTTGCCGGGGAGGTGTGCTGCGTACAACGAATTTGGAAGCATACGTGGTTCTGAATATAAACTTACTGTACAAATATCATCAGTCTGTAAATTTTTGTGAAAATAAATATCATAACTGAAAAGTTCACTAACACTTTTCCTAAAGTGTTAAAAACACCAAAAAAATTAAATAACAACAAAATAAATCGTGAAGTTAAATTACTTCGTTTTCTTTAAAATCACAACCTATACAGCTGGTATAAGGTAAGTTCTGACATTAAATTGCGAACTGAAGAGGAATCCATTTATTTCCTCCCGCTAGCCTGCGAGTGATTTTAAAGGAACGATTTCGGTTAACGAATCGATTCCAAAAATATTTTCCAAGTTTTCACCCATACACATATACCCAAAAACATTTTCTTGTGAATAAATTAAATAACCCTCAGAATAAGTTCCCAAACATAAGATATAAAAAATTTAACGTAATATCCGTGTAAGTGGTGTACCTTTTATAAAGAAGTCATTTTACCTGTGATTATTGGGTTAAGTTTACTGTGGTTTTGCCTCGATCTTATTTTGAAAATTTTGTTTTTAGTACATGCACACACGTTCTTCTAGGTCTACAAGTCCTCATCGCGAGCTTGTCAGTATTCCTCGAAAACGTACACAATCTGCCCCGAAAATTGAAACTCAAATACAGACTGAACCTAAACCTGCAGTCATCATGGCAGAAGAACGCCCAATGTCAGAGCTTCTCCAG
The DNA here is from genome assembly GCA_030686995.1 of Artemisia argyi. Lineage (NCBI taxonomy): Eukaryota > Viridiplantae > Streptophyta > Magnoliopsida > Asterales > Asteraceae > Artemisia > Artemisia argyi. The sequence continues at coordinate 126,336,262 of CM060691.1, forward strand.
GCACCCATCGAGGGTTATGGAGATGCTATTATTGTACCAGCCATAGTATCTGATAATTTCGAATTAAAGACTGGATTACTTAATCTGGTTACTTCTAATCAGTTCTATGGTTTCGAAAGGGACGATCCCCATTCACATATAAGATGGTTTAACAAGATTACATCCACCATTAAATATAAGAATGTCCCATCGGAGGCTATTAAACTACTTCTGTTTCCATTTTCTCTCGAGGGAGCAGCCAGAATCTGGCTAGAGAAACAACCCCCTCGATCCATAGAAACATGGGAAGATCTAGTTAAGAAATTTGTGAATGAATTCTATCCACCATCCAAAACTGCCTATCTGAGGAATGAGATCACCAAGTTTACACAAAGACCTGGTGAGACATTCAGTGAAGCATGGGATAGATTCAAAGAGTTGCTTCGCAAATGCCCCCACCATGGATTTTCTGAGTTGATGCAACTCGACACATTTTATAACGGAGTAAGCCAAGCAGACCAAGATTCCCTTAATGCCTCAGCAGGAGGGAATTTTTTGAGTCGTACTGTCAAGGAAGCTTTAGCAATAATTGAAAATAAGTCCAAGGTTCGAACCATACGTAATAAACAGGTCGATCCTTCTACTTCTTCTACCGTGAGTCAATCTAGTACTGATGCTAAGATTGATAAACTCACGGATGCTATACAAGCCTTGGTTCACTCCAATCAGAAGAAAGTCTCGTTCCCACAGAATCCTTCACATGCTGAAGTGAAGAAAGTGGATGTTTGTGTTACCTGTGGTGGACCACATGCCTATTATAATTGTACTGCCACAGACAATAACACATTTGAAACCAACGCGATTGCTGGTAGTTCTAGCCAAGGAGGCAATCCATATCGTCCTCCTGCTGAGCCACCATGGCGTCCGAGCACTTACTCTGTACCACCTGGTTTTAACCAGAACACCCAAAACCGTCCCCAAAATCCAAACAGAAGTAACCAAGGTTATCCTAACCAAGGTCACTTTAATCAAGGTTATCCCCAAAACTTTCAAAATCAGGGGAATAGAAATCAGGGACCGAGTAACTATAATCCTGGCTACTTTCATGGAAACCCTAATCAGGGACAATTCCAAAATCAAGGGTTTCAGCAGAACACTCGAGGGCAAACCCCTCCCGTTCAAACACCAGCTGTTGTTCCAAACCCTACCTCTTCTGATGAATTGTTAAAACAATTCATGAAAGCACAGGAAGAAACCAACAGGTTGTTGATCAGCCAAATTTCTGACATAAAGAAATCTTTAAATGATCGACCCTCGGGCTCAGGTACTTTACCTAGCAACACGATCGCTAATCCGAGGGGCGATGTTAAGGCGATCACCACAAGGAGTGGAGCTTCATATAAAGGACCTAAAACTCCATCTACCTCTTTCTCTTCTCCCGAGGTACTGGAAAAAGAAGCTGAGGTTACAACGGACACGATACCTCCTATTCATAATGGAAGTACCGACGACGTCCCACCTCCAGTTATCCCGGTCCCGACTCCTCCTAAAAGAGTTGTGTTTGAAACTACCGAAGGTCCTGTTGAAAATCCAAAAGCCAACCCAAAACCAACAATTCCATATCCCTCACGATTGCAAGACCAAAAGCTCCGTGAAAAAGCTAATCATCAGATGGAAAAATTCTTTCAGATTTTTCAAGAACTACACTTCGATATTAGTTTTGCGGATGCTCTTCTTTTAATGCCCAAATTCGCATCGACAATTAAAAACCTGTTGAGCAATAAAGAAAAACTGTTTGAGATGGCACGAACTCCACTCAATGAGAACTGCTCTGCAGTTCTGTTGAAACAGCTTCCCGCGAAGCTAGGAGATCCTGGAAGATTTCTAATACCTTGCGTATTTCCAGGAATGGTTGACTGCTTTGCCTTGGCCGATCTTGGTGCAAGCATCAACTTAATGCCCTACTCAGTTTGGAAAAAGCTCTCTCTTCAGGCACTTAGTCCCACATGCATGACTCTCGAGCTTGCAGACCGTTCAATTTCACGTCCCCTTGGTATTGCCGAGGACGTATTTGTAAGAGTGGGAAAGTTCCATTTTCCGGCAGACTTTGTCGTTGTTGATTTCGATGCGGATCCAAGAGTTCCTCTCATTCTTGGGAGGGGATTCTTAAGGACGGGTCGTGCATTAATCGATGTTTTCGATGAGGAAATCACGTTACGAGTTGGCACTGAAGCGATAACGTTCAACCTTGATCAAACCTCGAGATACTCCTCGAATTATGATGCTGAATCGGTCAACCGAATTGATGTCATTGACATTGCATCCGAGGAGTATGCTCAGGAAATCCTTGGCTTCGCTGATAGTTTTTCAAGTGGCAATCCCACTCCCTCTTCTCACCCCATAATCGCTAATTCTTATCCTTCCCTCACTCCGTTTGAGGGAAGTGATTTCGTCCTTGAGGAATTAGAGGCCTTTCTCAAAAGTAATTCAGTTCCCGAGGGGATTGATAACCAAGAGATTGACCCGGAAAGGGATATACTTCTCCTAGAGAAGTTATTGAACAAAGACCCCTCTCCCATTCCTGTTCTACCTCCACAACTTCATAACGCGGAAGTCAAATATGTTGAGAAAACTGATGATTTCCCCGAGGTCGAACTTAAGGACCTGCCTCCTCATCTAGAATATGCATTTTTGGAAGGTAACGATAAGTTACCAGTCATTATTGCTAAAGGTTTAAAGAATGAGGAGAAAATCGCGCTGCATAAGGTTTTAAAATCCCACAAGCAAGCAATTGCTTGGAAACTCTCAGACATAAAGGGTATTAACCCGGATTTTTGTACACACAAAATCCTAATGGAGGAGGACTTTAAACCTACCGTGCAGCATCAAAGAAGGGTAAATCCAAAAATCCACGAAGTTATCAAGGAAGAAGTTATCAAACTTCTCGATGCGGGATTGATTTACCCTATATCAGATAGTCCTTGGGTTAGCCCAATACATTGTGTTCCAAAAAAGGGTGGCATCACGGTTGTCACAAATGAGGATAACGAGTTGATACCAACTCGTTTGGTTACAGGGTGGCGAGTATGTATTGATTACAGAAAGCTTAACGAAGCCACCCGCAAAGACCATTTCCCTCTGCCCTTTATGGATCAGATGCTCGAGAGACTAGCGGGGAATGAGTATTATTGCTTCCTCGACGGCTTCTCGGGTTACTTCCAGATTCCCATTGATCCACAGGATCAAGATAAAACTACCTTCACATGCCCTTACGGAACATTTGCCTATCGTCGCATGCCTTTTGGGTTATGCAATGCTCCGGGCACTTTCCAGAGGTGCATGATGGCTATTTTCCACGACATGATCGGGAAAACTATGAAGGTATTCATGGATGACTTCTCAGTCATTGGGAATTCTTTCGACTCATGCCTTTCCCATTTAGAAAAGATGCTTCAACGTTGTGAAGACACTAATCTTTGTCTAAACTGGGAGAAGAGCCATTTTATGGTTAAAGAGGGCATTGTCCTCGGCCATAAAATTTCAAAAAGTGGGATTGAGGTCGATAAGGCCAAAATTGATGTTATAGCTAAACTGCCTCATCCCACCACTGTTAAAGGAATTAGGAGTTTCCTTGGCCATGCCGGGTTCTATCGGAGATTCATTCAGGATTTCTCCAAAATAGCCCGGCCCATGACTCACCTTCTTGAAAAGGATGCTCCTTTTATCTTTTCCCCCGAGTGCATCGAAGCTTTCTCTACTTTAAAGAAAAAGCTTACCGAGGCACCAATCCTTGTTGCCCCCGACTGGGACTTACCCTTCGAACTTATGTGCGATGCTAGCGATTTCGCTATTGGTGCAGTTCTGGGGCAACGCAAATCCAAACATTTTCAGCCAATACACTACGCAAGTAAGACCATGAGTGAAGCTCAAGTACATTATACCACCACAGAAAAAGAATTATTAGCTGTGGTATATGCCTTTGAGAAATTTAGGTCTTACTTAATCCTAACCAAATGCGTGGTGTACACGGACCACTCGGCTTTGAAATACCTGTTCACTAAACAGGATGCAAAGCCAAGACTGCTCCGTTGGGTTCTGCTCCTTCAGGAATTCGATATACTCATACGAGACAAAAAGGAGCAGAGAACCTTGCTGCTGATCACTTATCCCGGTTAGAGAATCCTCATCAGGATATTCTCGAGAGAAAAGAAATTAATGAAACTTTTCCTCTGGAGACTCTCAATCTAATCTCTACCAGGGATGATACTTCTACCCCATGGTTTGCAGATTTTGCAAACTACCATGCGGGTAATTTCGTTGTGAAAGGGATGTCGTCCCAACAGAAGAAAAAATTCTTCAAAGACGTTAAACACTATTTCTGGGACGACCCCTACCTCTTTAAGATATGTGCGGATCAAGTCATCCGACGGTGTGTCCATGGTAATGAAGCCATGGAAATCCTCAAAGCTTGTCATGATGGACCCACTGGGGGACATCACAGCTCAAACTACACCGCCAAAAAGGTGTTTGATTCTGGCTTCTACTGGCCCACCATCTATAAAGATGCCCAAGAACTTGTCAAAACTTGTGATGCTTGTCAGCATCACGGGAATGTTTCTAAGAAGGATGAAATGCCTCAAAACATCATCCAAGTCTGTGAAATATTTGATATCTGGGGCATTGATTTTATGGGCCCATTCCCATCTTCAAGAGGTAACAAGTATATACTCGTGGCAGTCGACTATTTGTCAAAATGGGTTGAGGCAAAAGCCTTACCCACCAATGATGCCCGAGTAGTTGTAAAATTTCTGAAGTCTCTTTTTGCTCGATTCGGGACTCCTCGTGCCATTATCAGTGATCGTGGTACACACTTTTGCAATGATCAATTTGCAAGAGTGATGCTGAAATATGGTGTAACTCACCGTCTTTCTACTGCATATCACCCCCAAACTAGTGGGCAGGTGGAGGTCTCAAATCGAGGCATAAAGAGAATTCTGGAGAGGACGGTTGGTGAAAACCGTGCCTCTTGGTCGGACAAATTGGACGACGCACTCTGGGCTTTTCGTACAGCTTATAAAACACCCATTGGGTGTACTCCATACAAGTTGGTGTACGGAAAGACATGTCATCTTCCGATCGAATTAGAGCACAAAGCCTACTGGGCTTTGAAACATGCAAACTTTGACATTCAGACAGCGGGTGATCACCGTAAGGTTCAGCTAAATGAGCTAAATGAACTACGTGATCAAGCTTACGAGAATTCTTTAATCTATAAAGAAAAGACTAAGAAGATACATGACTCTAAAATAAAGAACCGCGTTTTCAACGTTGGTGACAGAGTTCTTCTTTTCAATTCAAGATTGAAAATTTTCTCGGGCAAGCTAAAAACCCGTTGGTCTGGACCATTTACTGTAGCAAAAGTATACCCATACGGAACTGTTGAGTTATCACAACCCGACGGTCCCAACTTTAAAGTAAATGGACATCGTTTGAAACACTACTTTGGAGGGGACATACCACAAGTGGTTGTCCCAGATCTCCAAACTTTCCCCATGGACTAATTAATACGGGGTCGAGTCATGTACATAAATAATAATAAAATTTTGTAAATTTTTGTATGTATATTATATACTTTATCATTCAACTCCCTAGCTGTCAGGACATATTTATTACAGTTAATCATTCACAAGTGATTAGCTAGCGTGGTAAACCTGACACAAGCCTGGGAGGTAGTGATTACATAAACAATATAAAATACAAAAATATTTTTCCCTTTGCACACAACTTGCCCAGTTTGATTAGTCCCTTAGTTACAACATTTAGTTGTTGGCTGTTTACAGTTACTGAGCTCTGTCAAACCCAGATTCCCTTTCGAGGGGCAGTTGTAAGGAATTTTCTTTCTTTTGTACATATATATAAAATTTTAAAAAATACAAAAACATTTATAAAAGTAAAAAATCAAAAACAGTAGAATAAGCTTGGGTTTTCACCCGTGTGTATCACCCAAGTGTAGGGGAGTTGCCCTACTGTAAATAAAGTACATAGAATAAAAATAAAAATAAAAAATACAAAAATAAAATAAAAGTTGTTCCTACATTTAGCTTGTGATATTCCCTTTTTACGTTCAAAGAGTCGGCATAATAGCCGGGACTTTGAATATTGAGGACAATATTCATTTCTAAGTGTAGGGGGGGAAATTCTAGCGAATTTAATCACATTATACATCTAGTACCCCCGTTTTTGCCAAAAATTTTAAAAAATTTTCAAAATTTTCACTTAATGAAGTACTTGGCATTAACGCAACAAATGGTTATTAGTCCACCATGTCTAATCCACATAAGGACTGGCTAATCCAGGAGCAAACGGCTCTTGGTAAAGATAACTCAAACCCGTTGATGGCTGGCAATTTGCCAAAAATTGTATGGTTCCTCAGCTCCCCCACATCCTCATAAGCAAATGAGTTGGCTAGCCCGCAAGATTATGGCTTGTGGTAAAGGCAGTGAAAATCCATAATTGGTAATCAGCTCACCAAGATGTTGACTTAGTCCATCAAGAGTTGGCTAGTCCAGAAGCAAACGGCTTTTGGTAAAGACTAATCAAATCCGTTGACAGCTGGTGATAATACTCTCTTCACTAAGAAGAAAGATTCACATATTATCATAGTTGACCATAAGTATACCATGGGCTTAGTTGATAATACTCTCTTCACTAAGAAGAAAGATTCACATATTATCATAGTCCAAATCTATGTTGATGACATTATATTCGGATCAACTTGTCAAGAATTATGTGTGGATTTCTCAAAAATCATGCATGACGAGTTTGAAATGAGTATGATGGGAGAACTCAACTTTTTCCTAGGACTCCAAATTAAACAACTAGAAGATGGTATCTTCTTTAACCAATCTAAATATATTAAGGACATGCTTAAGAAATTTGGATTAGAAGATTCGAAACCAATCAAAACACCCATATCCACGGAAACTAAACTCACCAAGGATGAGGAAAGTGAATCCGTAGATAGCTGATGAGTTCATAAAAACTCATCATTTTTGTCCTGTTTAAAATACAAAAAACAGTTAAAAACACACAGAAATACCACATAATACTACAAATATCTTTGAAATGTGTTTTTATATGTTTCAGGTGCAAAAGGATTGAAAACAGATGAAAAACGTGCAAAGTTTGCACAATTGGCAAAATCAGTCCTTGAACTTTCAAGAAATGTCAGAAATGGTCCCTGGGAAAGTTATTTTGAAGAAATGTCAACAAAAGTCCCCCAGGAATCATAAAATTACAAATTTAACCCTTGAAAGTTCAAAATTGCACAAATGGCAAAACAGGTCCCCCAAGTTTCAAAACTTGTCAGTTTTAGTCCCTGGTAGTTTATTTTGGAAAGAAAAGTCAATTTAAGTCCTTGGGAATTTACAAAGTATCATAATTAATCCCTGGATAAAAAGTTTGAGGAAATTACAAAATTGGTCCCTGAAGTTTCAAAAATGGCAAAAATAGTCCCTGGGTATTTTAAAAATAGAAAATTATCAAAATATACCCTTGTACTATTCATAATTAACAAATCAAGTCATTTTTGATTAACTTTTGTAAAATTACACTTTTTACCCTCAAACTTTATAAATTGACAAAAATGGTCCCCGGTTAATTTTTAATTTGGAAAAATATTAAAAAGATCCTTAAAATATTTAATCATGGCATGAAAGGCCCTTTTTAATTAACTTTGGAACAGGTACAGGTTTAGTCCTTGGAAATTTATAATTTACAAGTTAGGTCCTTGGGCTATGTATATATTTACAAACCAAATCCAAATAATCCAAATCCAAAAAAATAATAACCAAACCAAACCATAAGCCTGGTCCAGTCCATAAAATCCCCCAAGTTCCAAAACTGAGCCCACTTCACCTTTTGTTAACTCAGGTCTTTGACCGCGTTGACCGACCCCTACCTTCTTCCACCTCCCAACTCGTCACCTGCTCATCTACCATACTCCATCACCCTCTCCACTTGCAAAACCTTTCCACCTCACCCTACCCCTCTGTCACGCCCACAACCAAAGCCCTTCCCCTGGTTTTGCACCAGGGGACTCCACGTAGCAAAAACCACACCCTCCACCATCATATACTCTGCAACACTCCAACTCCTCCACCTAAGCCCACAATTACACTCCAACTTGTCCACCTCCACCATCACATCATCCCAGTTGCATTTAATGCACAAAAACGGCCACAAGCTACCTCTTGGGATTTTGGCGCCAAAAACGATTAAACAGGTGTGATGAAATGGGACACGTATCAAAGCTAACACATGGTGGGAAAGGCTCAGCAAGACACCTGGATCATGTGGGAGGCCTATAAAAGAGAGGAGAAGCAGAGGATTAGAGTTAGTTAGTTTTTAAGTTTAATTTTATGTCAAATAATATAGTTAAATGTTCTCAGTGTAATTTAAAGCTTGTAAGCAATCAATTAAGTTATTTCTATGTATCCTTAAACTTTTTAAGCAATCAATTTCAGTTTTCAGTTGTTATCTCAGTTTGTTCATTTTCATAGAATTTCAAAAATCTCAAATAGCTTGTATGTTGTTAATTGTTGTTGTTACTGAATTCATAAGCTCACATAGGCTTTGACAAGGCTTATTAAGCTTATTGGAACTATAAATTAGCAATATTCAGTGAAAAAGAAAAATACCAAAAATAATCAATTAAATAAAGAAAAAAATAAAAAATAGAGGGAAGTGAGGAAGAAGGACTGAGCAAGGCTTGATTTGAAGTGTTTTGGGTAGTAGTAACCTTGAGGAAGGTTGTTAGGAATAATCTTGGTCTTGGTTCATTCATCTCAGTAGCATACCCTTTGTAAGTGATATTTTAATTTTATACTTTTTAGTGGATAATGCTTGTTACTGTTTCATTAATGCTCTTAGGTGTTCACTTGATACTTGTTATTGATATTGTAGTTTAAACTCAGTCTCTTGTCCTTTGGAATTCAATTGTTCTTAAAATTAAAATCATACTGCATAAATCACAAACTTGACAAATCTGTGTTTCATGCTTGTTTATTTGTATTTTTCTGCTCAATTGAGTTCATAATAGGTTATTAATTAGTTAGAAACCAATAGCTTGATCAGAATTAATGTTTAGTAGTGTTATTATCAAAACAGTCCTAGTTTAAGGGGTGTTTGGCTCAGCTTGTTACTGAGTGTTTTGGGTAGTTTTAGTCATCTAGGTTAGTTCACTTAGATTACTTTAGGTCATAATAGGTTGTAGTAAGTTTAAAACCCAGGTCTCAAACAATAGAAAGTCAAAATCATACCCTATTACCCCTCACAGTTGACTGTGAGGGAATAGAATCCCACAAACCCTCACATTAGCTCATATCAATAAGCTTTAGCTTAATTTAGGTCTATTACAACTTAATATAACATATTGAATCAGTAGGGAATGTTAGAAATTCATATTAGTCAACCTAGGTTATTTTCTTAAAAAGTCAAAATTTCCAATTCCAGAAAATCACAAAACTTCAAGGAATTTTGTTGATTTGTGTATTAAGATTCAAGCTTTGATCTTTTTAGGATTTCAAGTCTACCATCTCAGCTTTAGTATCCCATCATTTCTATATTTTTAGGATTTTTGAGGTGGGCCCCAGTCACCTCCAAACACAACTGCAGGGAGGATAACCTCCCCTGCACACCAGTTATCAGGCCACACCACCACCTTTGGTGGTGTTTTGTGACCAACCTAGTGGGCCCCACCCCTTGTTTTTTAGCTTTTTGGGAAGCCAAGCAAAGTGATTCAAGGTTCCATTGCTTATCTACCTTTTTCTAGCTTGTTCTATAGGGCTGCATAAGCTCTTTTGTTTGCTTCATTTACTCAGTTATCACTGAGTATTCAGTATTCCACCCACTTTCACAAGCTTCTCCTGAGCTTGTAAGTGGGCCCCACTTGGTGTGCTTTGGCTTTTTGAGAAGCCCATCCACCAAGCTCACTGATTCCAGTCCTTGTTTGGTTTCTAAAGCTTATTTGATAAGCTTTTAGAGGGCTACAAATAGCCCCTTAAGGTCTGTTTGGTTTCAGTTGGATTGGAATAGCTTATTTCTTATTTCCAGCTTATTTTCTTTTTTTTTTCTTTTTTCATTGGCTTCTTATAAGCCCTTATTAGCTGTTTGTACTTTATTTTCTTGTTTGTTTCCAGTTTGGAGCTTATTATAAGCTTTTGTACTTGAAAAATCCAAGTTAAGCCTTAAAAGGCTTAACTGTTGGGAAGTCAAGCTCATTCTGAGCTTATTTGTGCTTTACAAAAATATTGTCTTTATAAAAGTTGTTAGTATTTGTTGTTGCAATAGGTTCGTAAAATAAAAATTGAAAAAAAAAATGTTTTGCAAAAAACGTGGGGTGTGGGATTCGACCTTGGGACCTCTTGGCTAGTAGCATGCATAAGTCCACACCCCCTTCCACTAGCTCTGGGGCACCAGTTCCGATTAAACTTGCACAATCAATTTACTTAACCAAGTTTTTGGCCAAATAAGCTTAAATAAGCAGTTTAGCTTATAACTGCTTATTCAAATAAGCTGTTCACCCAAGCTTATTTTTCCTAGGTTTGTCATCACTAAATATACTATCTGTAAATTTTTTATAATTTTTACTTTTCAAATACTAATTATTTTAATTAATCCGTATTTAATTAGTAATTAGGTAATATTAAATAATTAAATAGTTTTAATAAATTTTAGTTAATAACAACATCTTTTTAATTTTTTTTAAAGTCTTATATACCATAGGGTATTTGTAAAAAATAAATTTATAATTATTACTGTTCATTTCCTATTTTCTTTAATTAAATTTAGTTAATTAGATTTTAAATAATAAATAAGTAATTAATTATAGGAATAGCTTTTTAATTAGTATTTAGGAAATTTATATTTTTATAAAGTTTCTGTTACTTTAACATAGTTGTATAAAAAGTTTTATAATTTTAACTTTCCATTTAGTATTAATTATAATTTAAATTAGTTTAATTAATAATTAGTTAATAAATAAGTTTTAAATAGCATAATTAATTTTTATAAGGCAACACCTAGTTTTTATATTTTTCCTAGCTTTTAAATGTTATAAAACAGTTTTATAAATTTTTCCATAATTTTCTAAGTCATTTTAGTATTATTTGTAATTTAAATTAATTTAAATAGTTTAATTAAGATAAATAGTTTTTAATTAATAAAAAAATCTATAAAAAGACAAAAATATTTATTTTTATTTTTTATACTTTCTTCAAGTTCATTTTAAGTTTTAGAAATTATTTTTATAAATTTTTAGTTTAATTTGTAGTATTTATAATTTTTAGTTTGATATAAATTAGTTTTAATTAAATAGTTAAATAGTTTTTAATTAAATAATTAATAATAAATAATAAAATAAACTAAAAAATAATTTTCTTTTTAAATTAATTTTCTTTTAAGTTTAAGTTTGTAGGATTTTCAATTTTGCCCCCTGTAGTTTAAATTTGCATTAAAACTCACCTTTTTCCCTGTACGTAGACATAAGTTTTAAAGTTATATACGTTTTTAAGTTCCCATAACTGTTTAAAGTTATTTTCTTATTTGTTTAAATTGTGCAAATCAGTAGTATAAATCAAATTCACCTTTGCCCATTCATAATCTCCCGATCCCAAATTTCGTTTTATTACAGATTTCACGCCTCGTTGGGAAATACGACCCGGGGATACATTGTACTCCACGGAGCATTAGTCTAAGCTGTTTTTGACTTATTAACCTTGGTTAATAATAATCTGACGGTTCAGCACTGATCAATAGCACTAAATATAGAGGTATGATTGGTAGTCTACTTTACCTAACGGCTAGTAGACCCGACATTATGTTTAGTGTTTGTCTATGTGCTCGTTTTCAAGAAGATCCTAAGACTACTCATCTCGAAGCCGTTAAAAGGATTTTTAGGTATATTAAGGGTACTACACATTTAGGTTTATGGTATCCCAAAGGAACGGGAATAGACACCATAGTGTATGCCGACTCGGATCATGCCGGTGACTATGTTGATAGAAAAAGTACAAGTGGTATTTGTACTTTTGTTGGACATTGTCTCACCTCATGGTTCTCTAAGAAGCAAACGGCTCTTGCTATCTCAACAACGAAAGCCGAGTACGTTTCGGCCGGAAAGGCATGTCAACAAGCTCTTTGGATGAAGCAAGCTCTTGTCGACTACGGAATTCAACTTAACGACATCACAATTCTTTGTGACAACAAAGGTGCCATTGATCTTAGCAAAAACCCGGTTCAACACGCTCGTACCAAACATATGGAAATCCGTCATCATTTCCTTCGTGACAACGTTCAAAAAGGAAATATCTCAATTGAGAAAATTTCTTCCGAAGACAACATAGCCGACATTCTCACAAAACCCCTTAAACGTGAACCTTTTAACCTTCTTAGGCTAGGCTTAGGACTCATGGAACATACGCTGTAGTTTTGGACATTAGACAAAAATCACAAAAATCTAAACAAATCCATAACTCTTTTTCTCGGCAAGGTCGGCGGAACCCTCAGACACAACGGACGGAACCCAATTCAGGGGTCCGCCGTATCCGCCGACCTGCAGAACCATTTTTTTTGTTTATATTAAACCAAACACCCATTATTTCATACCACCATTTCCAAACTGTTACTATTCACTTTACCATCCATCCAAACCTGCGATTTCTTGGTCTTTCTTTCACTCACATTGCAAATCAATCATCATTGTAAGTATTCTAAACTTGATTACAATCCTGATCTGAGTCTAGGAATTCTATTTTTTGTACAAAAACAAAAACTTGGGGTTATGCATTAATTTGAGAAACTCATGCATGAAATTAGGTGTTTAACAAAACTAATCATGTTCCCCATAGTTAGGAATTGCATTCTTACTAAGTGTAAACATGTTTGCTAAAACACCCCATGACAAATTTTTCCAAAAATTTCTCACAAATAGGACAAATATTTTTTCGTCTCACATTGAGAATACAAAATCAAAACGTTATGTTTAAAACATCACTTGCATAATGTCTCTTGAATGATAAAGGGAATACATAACCAATATGTATTTTCGGGTACATTCAAACGAAGCTACATTGAACTAGGAGCGCTTGGGTTATCTTTTGTTTTATAACAAAACTTGCATTATAAAACGTTTTTGAAGCATCAAAATGAGTCAAGATAACCGCACATCCACATTGTTTTCATATAGACACACACTAGAACAACCACATTACAATAGTCATTTACTTAGACTAAAATGTGAAATTTTGTTTTTCTAGGAATCATCATGCCTCCTCTAACCCACTACGACCACAAGGACACCATTAAGTACCTACCCAAACACCACAAAACCAAAGGCCTTACCCCAAATCAAGTCAATGTTTTCAAAGCCTTAGAAAAACATTATGTCCATGAGGGTAGAACCATTGACCCGTCCTTCCTAGAAGGCACAAACCTCTACACCGAATTTGCCATAATCAACTTTGAGTGTCTTTTAGAAATCGACGAGCCTATTTGTCCTAGGTTCATTCTAGAATTCTATGCATCCGTCACTCTCTCCACGGATGAGTATGGTCGCATGTCTATCAACTTTAGGGCTAGTGGTCATCAATACTTCTTCACTCTTGAGGAGTTTTCTCAAATCCTAGGTGTCCCAAACCGTGGTACTTGCATCTACTCCGACTTGCACTCTTTCTCAACTCTTGACACACTTCATGACCGCATCCATCCTTATGACACCCCTATTGTGTCCAAAGATGAACTTCGTGACCACCTCTTTGTTAGGACAACCAACACTAGCAGAACCCGTTCGGGAAATGAGGTCGAAAAGGACCCATATGGAATGGAAATGAATGAACTCAAGCCCCAATTCAAGAAATGGTAGGAAGTCCTTAGAGCAAATGTCATTAGCACCATAGGAAACCGAGATCATATAAATCTTTGCCTTTGCTACATGCTCTACTCTTTGTCCGTTAGGCAACCCTTCAACCTTGCCTACTACATGGCCAAGAGAATGGCCGACATTCCCATGCATGGCACAACGGCTATGCCGTATGGAATGCTCTTGACCCGTCTCTTTAGGTTCATCACTCCCATTCCACCAACTCCAAACGGTCTTCGCCTTGACTACTCTCTCATTCCACACACCTTTGTCCCACTAAGTGATAAGAGAGTGTACAAAGCCCAAGGAAAACGTCCTCATCCTCCTACCTCCTCATCATCTTCCTCAATGAGTGAAGATGACTCTTTGCCCAACTCTAGGCTCCCACCTCTAGAATACCTATCCCAACTTCCGGATATTCCAAATGAGTCGGCGAAGTTCAAGCAAACAAAGGGGATGTTTAAGAATCTTGGAAGATTCCTTGGAAAGCTCAAGAACAAGATTGACCGTCAATGAGTGCGGGTGTGAAGGAGTGTTTGGCACTAGATGCTATTTGAACAATTTGGTCGTTTAAACAATGTTTGTGATGTATTTGTGTGTTGGTACATTGTGTGATACTATTTGGAATATGTATTAACTAACAATGATGCAGGTAGACAACTTTTGGCAAGTTTTCAAATTTTCATGTTTATGAAATTTTCACTAAGTATAGTGAAATTCTCGACCCCCCGGTCAAAGTCCTATGGTATGTGTGTTTACATGTCCAATTTTTGCATTACCTAACCAGATATGCATTATCTTTTTTATTTTAGGAGTTTTCGAAAAATTTGAAAATCATCTCGCGGGTCAAAATCGCGGACTGCCAAATTTTTCAGGCCTGGCGGATCTGGCGGCACCCTAGAATGGGTTCCGCCAGTGCATTTTCTGGGCAACCCAGAAATGGCCCAATGGACCGGACGGAACCCTCACACGGGTTCCGCCTGTGTATCCTGAAGGTTCCGCCAGATTTCCTGCAGAATTTTTTTTTAGTTTTCAACATTTCAACATCTAATCAACAAAATACCACCCTTTTAGATAGAAACCAATTTCCTGCAATTTGTTAAGCACAATAGGGTAGTTCTCATTCCTTATAACTCATAGAAAACCATTTCCCGCCAAATTTCAAAAATACCCATAACTACCTCAAGGAACCTTCACACACAAAGGAAGGAACCCTTCCAAAGGTTCCTTGAAATCCATGAGACATATCCTTCAACAAATTTACCAAAACCACTAAGCATTTAGTGCAAATCTTGTCTTCTCACTTCACCATTTTCATTGGATTCACTTCCATGATATGACAACCCACAATTAGTCTTCCAAATCATTAGGAACCTCCATTTTTGTATGGCCTAACATCAAATCCAAACACTCCTTTCCACACTATAAATTAAACCATCCTAAACACTATCAAATCACACCTTCTTCATCACAATTTCTGATCTTTTAAACCATTTTAACCATGACTAAGTCAACAATCACCTCTCAACCATCACGACCCATCCGGAAAACCGCCCGGATAAGTGTCAAACCACTTTGGACTAACCAATCCATCAACCTAAGCTCCCCATCCTCGGATGAATTCACATCACCAATCAAAAATGAACATTTTCTAAACCTTGTATCTCCATCTCCATCACCCAATGAACCCAATGAGCTCACTCCACCACCAACAAAATCACCCATTGACCCAACTTCACCAAGTGCTCCAACCCAACCATCCAAAACTCCATCACCATCACCATTGCCAAAACTTGAACCTATGGAGTTATTTGGATCTCCTCCAACATCACCACACCCGTTTGTCCAAGATCTCAATGATCTTCCACTAAGACCAACACAACCACTACCTTTTGCAAATGAAACACCAAGGTCAATTCTTGACCAAAATGAGCATTTTAACCACAACCAACCACCACAACAAGAATACCACCAACCCAAACCATTGTTGTTTCACCCAATCTATCATGACATCCACGGTCCTCTTTATGGAGAACCAAATTTTGAAAACCATGATCACCTAACTCCACCACATTCTTAAGCCCAAACCTTTGAGTCTTTATTTCCTTCCTATGAGGAAATCCAAATCATGGTTGAGAATCATCTCCATCAAGCAATGGAATTTCAAACCACCTTGCTTGACTCTATACTAAACCCATCCTCCAACCAAGAACCAAAAACCAACCAACCCTCAAACCAAGAAACCAAAACCAACCCATTTCCACCCACTCATCCCCATGTTTGCTCAAATTGTGAGCAAATGGGTGCAAGCATCAAATTGTTGTTTCACCAATTCCAAGATGAAACCCGTTTTGCATTCCAACACGTCATAGAATGTTTGGATGCTCTTTCCCACCCAAACAAATCCTAGACAACCTTTGGAGGCCTTTTGCCCCATTTAGGAAAGTAGGATTTGATTTTCTTTTATTTTCTTGGTTATTTTTAGTTTTTCTTTTAGAAGTAGAATAATCTTTCCCATTTCTTGTCTTTGACTTTTGAAAGTCAAATTTTACTTGGAATAATATTTCTTTCTACTTACTTACTTGCATTGTTGGTTGATCATTTTTGTGTTGTCATTGTGGTTGCAATGTGTATGGTAACTACAAGCTTGACTATATATATCACCAACTAACCAATTTTTTTGTAGGATCAAAATCCATGTTTCTCATCTTGGCACTCCTATTAGGGGGAGTAACAACCAAGGGGGAGCATGTGCATGATTCCGCTTCGCTACTCTACTTTTTGTTTCGACAAAAAGGGGGAGAAATATATTAAATCTTTAAAACTTAATATAATTTTCATCACTTAAGTAAAACAAGTTTAATATAATTTTTTTGTTTAAGTCTTAAACACTAAGATTTTGTGAGTTACTTAAAAACAAAGTTTATGTTTTGTCATCAACAAAAAGGGGGAGATTGTTAATACAAATATCGCCTAAAAACGTTATTTATATTTTACGATCTTTGCTAAGTTTTGTTAACGACAAAATGTAAACTTTAGTTTCTAAGTAAAAGATAATCTTAGTTTTAAAGACTTGCATAAACTAGACATTTGCTATATTTTACATTTCATAAAACACAACACTTTTTATTTCTTATAATAGAAATGTCACATCACATTTATGGAAAGTTTTGTCAATATACATTTATGGAAAGAAAGTGTGTTTGACTAACCATATGTTTGCTTGCAAGTTTTTTGTTTAACTATGTATAATGAGATGTGACATTGTTTGGTTTGCAAGATTTACTGCAAAACCAACTGCAAACCCGGCGGAACCCTGGGGGTACACGGGCGGAACCCATCTGAGGGTTCCGCCGTATCCTCCAGGCCTGCAGAAGGTTTTGCTATAAATACTAAGCCACAAGTTTGATTTTTGGCTTATCACTCTACGTTATATTTTCACACTGTTGATATAAATAAATGACTAAAAACGTTATTCATATCTTTCGATATCTCTATGTTTTGATAATCACAAAACGAAAACTCATCAAACCAAAGATTATGACATAAACAAGTATTTAGTAGTAAATACTCATCTTTACCATTAAATCACTTAAGGTATGAATAAACAAAGTGTCTAATGTATTACAAGATCAAAGGAACATTTTTGTTAATCACTAGATAATTATAAAATGTTACAAAACATTTTATATCTTTTGTAAAACATTTTTGGAATTAAAAGAATATGTTTTATTCATTACAAATTTGTGAATTCAAATTTTCAACCAAAAATGGCAAATCTAATCCAGAAAAATTCCCCTCACAAAAGGACAAGAAAATCTAACGTTCAGGAGGGCGGTCCCTTAATTATACTAGGCGGCCCCCTTAATCATTAAGGGGACCGCCCCCTAATTAAGGGGACCGGCACGCTCCAGAACAGTATTTTCTGGCCCTATAAATATTGGATCATTCCACATATTTTTCTCACCTTTTTGCACTAAAACTTTCTGATCTAAACATCCCTCTCCATCTTCTAAAAATCCTTTGATCTTATATACTTTGATCTTTATTTCAAAGTGATTCAAGCCTCAACACTCAAGTGCAAAGAGAAGAATACTTCTACTAGAAGTATTACAACTTAGTATCATCTTGCTATCTAAGTTGTTTGGTTGTTTCATCTTGTTGATCTTTTATACTTTGGTGAATAAGGTGTATGTATTAGTTTGTTAGATTTAGTTGTAGAATCTAGAATTGTTGTAAGTGTGTAGTGGAAGTTGAAGTGAAGAAGTAGTGTTGGATATTAGTGAAGATAAGAGAGAGTGGCAATAGTGATTAGTTGTGAAGAAAGTGAAGCTTTCAAATGGAGAAGATTTGAAGACATTAGTAGATTAAAGTTGTGAAGACTCTAGTGGCTTGAAGGTGCAAAGACATTATTGGTTTGAAGTTGTGAAGACATTGGTGCTTTGAAGTTGTGAAGATTGCAAGACATTGAAGTCGTGAAGAATTTTGTGAAGGTGTGAAGATACTCGTGGTGTGAAGATATATTGAAGAAGTCAAAGGTGTGAAGAAGTTGTGGTGTGCTATTTGGTGTGAGATTGGTTCTAGCTACAATTAGGACTCGACATCTTGCTTTGTGTCGTTAATTGGTGTAAGCATTTGGTGTGTACGGTTTTCTCCGCCATAAGGGAGGTTATTGACTTAGTGAAGAAAACTCTTGAGTTCGGTGCTTGGGGAGTGGAGTAGGGCAAGGAAGGTGTCCTTGTAACCGAACCACTATAAATTCTTTGTCTCTCGGTTTGATCTTTCCATCTCTCATTCTTAACTTATTTACTTACTTGCTTCTCGTACATTATTATTATTGTTTGTTGTGCATATATTGGTTTCACATAAAGATCAAACTAGGTTCCATTCAAAACATTAATTATACATTAGTAAATTAAAGTATATACAATTATTAAAACACATATACACATATAAATACAAACTTATATTAAAGTGAGATATATGAAATTATAATTTCTATTCAACACTTTAAATAAGAAGTATTTATGTGACATATGTGAATTAATTTGTATCTATACTTTAGCTTCAAAGGTTTTTACAAATTACCATCAATTCTTTGAAAGTAAACTTTTATTAAAACGAAAAAGACGCAAAACTATTCAACCACCCCTTCTAGTTTTCCACAATTGGTATCAAGAGCCACGTCTAGCAAGATTTTTAAAATAGATTGTATTTTAAAACTTGCAACGATCGATGAAATTTGAAAAATATGTAGAAGGGAAATTTGCACAACAACCACCTTTATTTGAAAATGATTATTTTCTTGAATGGAAAAACAAATTTGAAAATTATGTGAAATCAATAGATCTTGATCTTTGGCATATCATCTCAATTAGTGATTTTAAACCAACCAAAATAGATTTTGAAAATCAATATAATAATCTTCAAACTAAAATTGATAAAAACACTAAAGCCAAATTACTTATTTTCAAAACTCTACCAAAAGTTAAATATGAAAGATTATTTCGTTGTAAAACGGCAAATGATATTTGAAAATGTCTTTTAAAGATTCACCAAGAGAAATGTAAAACCAAAGATGATAAAATTGATATTGCACAAGAAATAGTTAATCTAGAAAATTTAGTAAATAAATATTTAGTTGAAATAAACACATGTACTACTAGTTCAAATGTGATCATTGAAGGTATCTACAACGAAGAATACATGAGCCAAATCCGAAGAAAGAGCGTGAATAAATCATGGTGCAACAAGTGCAAAGAAGACGATGATAATACGGCTTATGAGAATATTCAAACAAATGAGAACACAAGTATTGATGGCAAGAACTACATGTTTCTAGATCCAAGTGAAACTACAAACAAAACATGGAGCGACATGGAAAATGGAATTGATCATCGTATAGCATGTGAAGAATGTACAACTACAAAGAAGGTACAATCCAAAACTAAACATTTTTGCTATGATCAATTTATATTAGAATTTTTAAAAATGGAAAACAACTTCAAACATTTTTGCAACATTGACTCAAAAATTATTTTTAAGAACGAATTTTCAACACCCGCTGAAAACAACTTTGAAAAAGAAACCATTTTAGAAGATAAAATGTCTAGACTTAAAAGTAATATTGAAATCGATCTTGAATGTAAAAAATGTCGAGACTACAAACATGAAATTAAAATGGAAAATGAAAAAGCAAAAACATTGGCAAAATTCAAAAATAGTTCTAAATCTTTAAAATATCTTCTCAACATTCAAAAGCCATTTTATGATAAAACCGGCTTAGGATTTATCGTAAATGATCCTTCAACAAATGTATCAAAACAAATAAAATTTGTTAAATCTAGTGAATAAATTTAGAACTAATACTATTAACATTCATTACTTATTATTCTAGTCAAGAAAGTCATTGTTTGTTAATTAAAACAAACTATTGATGAATTCTTGTACTTATCGACGACATCCCCATCATGTGCATTCAAATGCAATGGATGTTCTCATCTAACCAACTAGGACCCATGAGAATCTGGGTACCAAGCTGTTTATCATGTTTAGGTAATTAACAAATGAAGAGTCTATTACGTGTTGATTTACTCATCTCGCTCTATTACCTTTGACGGATATTGGTCTCTATCACGTTGTTTCACATTCTGCAAATGTTTCGCCTATGACGTTGTTGCGGGAATATTCTTGTCTCGGAATTTTGCTCATCACTCTTGTAGTATTGGTATCATGGTGTGTCCGTTACTATTTCAAGATGAAGCCTCCTAAGTACTACTTCTATTAACCTTCACGACTTGTGATGATTGGTGTGATCGATTGAGCATCTCGGATCTAGTTCCCTTGATTTCTATTCATGGGAATATTACTTGGCTACTTCGACATGTTTTGGACTAACTCTTAAGATTTCTTCTATCACCGTCATGCCCACTCTTTTTGAAAAGCTGGACCTGAGATAAGTTTTCTTTTCAAAAACTTGTCAATGTTACATTATATTTTAGAATGTTTTAATTAGTATGTGAATATGATTTAACTGATAAATTGCCATGCTTTTAGATTATTAACACTAATATATGCATATATGATATTAGCATTATTAACCTTCTTGTTGTTTAGTCTATTATCATTTTTCTTAATCTTCTATGATCTATAGTAGAACCCTTCCACTTAAGCTGTATGATCTTACTAGTTGCATTAATTGATGTATTATAATTGAGATTTGTTTGCAACATGATATTATGATGTTCTTTATATATATATATATATATATATATATATATATATATATATATACATGTCTATCTTGTATTCATGAACTATTTACCTTGCCCCTTCCTGTCCCATTGCATTTAGATCATAAATATCTATCATTTCACTTTAATATCTTTAGGTGTCATTAAAGATGATTATGTGTGACAATGGGCTTAATCGATTCTCTTGAGCATGATAAGCTTCCATTTCAAATCCTTCACTTGCAACTTCTTGATTATCATGATCAAAACATCATGTTCAAAACTTCTCTCTTTTTGAATGAAATATTTTCTTTAACAATTTACTTGACTAAAATTTCTTTCATAACCATTATTTTAATCAAAAACAAGATTGAAATTCTTTTTGTTACACGTTATGAAACAAAATTCAATCTATGTTATTGTAATGCACACTTGAATTTACTTCAAAACATTATTGAATAAAACTAAAAACGTTTTGCTTAAAACACATTTAACTTCCTCACATGTGTCATACACTTCTATTGGAAATGACATTCACAATTTAATCAAATCATTTCATGAGAATCATGGCTTGCCCATATGGATCTTGTTTGTAACAAGTCTTGATGTCCATATAATCATGTCCACCTATTTGTTACTTGTTAACAATCATCAATATGTTTGCTCTAGACTAAATGTTATCATCTTCATATAGTTACACATTTAACTTATTTGCCTTATTGTCTCCTTTGTTGCATATCTTAATTGATAAATTAATAGATAGCATGATTATTAGAAATTGATTGCCTATTTTAATTAATTCTATATCACTCTCTACATTCATGAATAGTATGCCCTATATTGCCTCAAAGAGATGAACTTACTTGAATCCAAATCCAAAAACACAACCTTTTTGAAAATTTTCTGCCAAAAACCCATTTCTGGCATTCTGGGAATCACCAGATGGGCGGCCCCCTTAATTATATAAGGCGGCCCCCTTAATGATTAAGGGGACCGGCCCTTAATTAAGGGGACTGGCCATCTGATGGTCGGGGATACTATTTTCTTTATCACTTTTTGACCCATTTCAGCCTATACTTCCCAAAATTCACAAACATATTTTGTCCCATGCTATCCCTCAAAATTTACCTTCCTAAACCACATTTCTCATACACTATAAATACCCTCTTCCCATCATTAATGCCATCACACCCAAACATGTCATCTCCCAACAAACAAAAACCTAAGATTTCAAGAACCGCAAGGATCTCCGTCAAACCCGTTTGGAGGAGAAAACTTGATTCTTGTCATAACTCAAGTGATGTTGTTCCAAGTCAACCAACTACTAAACCTCAAACCCACAATAATGACTCATCTCACAACCTATCACCCACTCATTCCTTCATTCATGTCTCTTCTTATGATGAGCATGCTCAATCCCAAAACAACAATCCCAATTTCTCAATCAATACTTCACATGTTGCTCATTCAACAAAAACACCACTCACTCTTGGAGAACCTCTTCCACCCATTTCATGTTTTCATGACTACCCAAGCTCAACCATGTCTCCACCACCAAGAGTACCACCACCACATCCTACAACCTCACATGTCATTCCTATGTTGCATGTTCAAACCTTCACCCAAGACAACCATCATGTTCCACCATCATCACCTTCCTCCGAACACTTGAAGTTCGTTGAGGAGCTAAAAGAGGCTCATGAGCTTAGTGCTCTTTTAGAATTACATCTTGTGCAATGCAATTTGGATCCAACCCAATCAAGCTCACCATCATCACCACACAACATCAACCAAGTTGAGAAGCATGTCAACAATTGCCCTTGTTGCATCTTCCTTCAACAACAAACCATTTCCTTGAATGAGCACTTCACTTGGATTGAGTATCTTCTTACAAGATCTCAACAAACATCATCACTTGAACAACATCAAAACCCTCAATCAACAAACCCTATCTCTAACCCAACACCTACAAGTTCCACATCTCCAAACTCACCAACATCCACGCAACCAAAAGTTTATCTCCACTAAACCACCAAGCATTTTATATGCTTATGTTTCTCATTTTCAATTAAAACCTTTCAACCATTTTGGGATTCAAGAAAGTTTGGTGACACTCCTTGTTAGCACAATAGGATGCTATACTTAGTCTTAGTATTCTATAGTTATGGCTTTTGTAACAATGATTATGGGTTGACAAAATCATTCTCTATCAATGAATGACTTAATATGTATTCCTTATTATCTTTTGCCATGCTTATTACTTGTTGGTATTATGATATATGTGTTTGCTTTTGCTATGCTTGTGCTTCTAATATTTTTCTTGCAAGAATTCCAATTCTAGAACCTTTGGTGCCCTCAAACGAGGGGGAGCATACATCAAGGGGGAGCTTACTTCCTTTTGGCTTAAACCTTTTTGATTTTACAAAAAGGGGGATAAGTGAATATAAACTCACTAAATACTTGTCTAAAAATTAATTTTTGGATTTAATGAGTTTAGGTTTTGAAATCATCAAAAAGGGGGAGATTGTTGATATAAATAAATGACTAAAAACGTTATTCATATCTTTCGATATCTCTATGTTTTGATAATCACAAAACGAAAACTCATCAAACCAAAGATTATGACATAAACAAGTATTTAGTAGTAAATACTCATCTTTACCATTAAATCACTTAAGGTATGAATAAACAAAGTGTCTAATGTATTACAAGATCAAAGGAACATTTTTGTTAATCAGTAGATAATTATAAAATGTTACAAAACATTTTATATCTTTTCTAAAATATTTTTGGAATTAAAAGAATATGTTTTATTCATTACAAATTTGTGAATTCAAATTTTCAACCAAAAATGGCAAATCTAATCCAGAAAAATTCCCCTCACAAAAGGACAAGAAAATCCAACGTTCAGGAGGGCGGCCCCCTTAATTATACTAGGCGGCCCCCTTAATCATTAAGGGGACCGGCATGCTCCAGAACAGTATTTTCTAGCCCTATAAATATTGGATCATTCCACATATTTTTCTCACCTTTTTGCACTAAAAACTTTCTTATCTAAACATCCCTCTCCATCTTCTAAAAATCCTTTGATCTTATATACTTTGATCTTTGTTTCAAAGTGATTCAAGCCTCAACACTCAAGTGCAAAGAGAAGAATACTTCTACTAGAAGTATTACAACTTAGTATCATCTTGCTATCTAAGTTGTTTGGTTGTTTCATCTTGTTGATCTTTTATACTTTGGTGAATAAGGTGTATGTATTAGTTTGCTAGATTTAGTTGTAGAATCTAGAATTGTTGTAAGTGTGTAGTGGAAGTTGAAGTGAAGAAGTAGTGTTGGATATTAGTGAAGATAGGAGAGAGTGGCAATAGTGATTAGTTGTGAAGAAAGTGAAGCTTTCAAGTGGAGAAGATTTGAAGACATTAGTAGATTAAAGTTGTGAAGACTCTAGTGGCTTGAAGGTGCAAAGACATTATTGGTTTGAAGTTGTGAAGACATTGGTGCTTTGAAGTTGTGAAGATTGCAAGACATTGAAGTCGTGAAGAATTTTGTGAAGGTGTGAAGATACTCGTGGTGTGAATATATATTGAAGAAGTCAAAGGTGTGAAGAAGTTGTGGTGTGCTATTTGGTGTGAGATTGGTTCTAGCTACAATTAGGACTCGACATCTTGCTTTGTGTCGTTAATTGGTGTAAGCATTTGGTGTGTACGGTTTTCTCCGCCATAAGGAAGGTTATTGACTTAGTGAAGAAAACTCTTGAGTTCGGTGCTCAGGGAGTGGAGTAGGGCAAGGAAGGTGTCCTTGTAGCCGAACCACTATAAATCCTTTGTCTCTCGGTTTGATCTTTCCATCTCTCATTCTTTACTTGTTTACTTACTTGCTTCTCGTACATTATTATTATTGTGTGTTATGCATATATTGGTTTCACATAAAGATCAAACTAGGTTCCATTCAAAACATTAATTATACATTAGTAAATTAAAGTATATACAATCATTA
Source organism: Artemisia argyi (assembly GCA_030686995.1). Classification (NCBI taxonomy): domain Eukaryota; kingdom Viridiplantae; phylum Streptophyta; class Magnoliopsida; order Asterales; family Asteraceae; genus Artemisia; species Artemisia argyi. Next base: position 126,361,390 of record CM060691.1, read on the forward strand.
AAACACATATAAATACAAACTTATATTTAACTGAGATATATGAAATTATAATTGCTATTCAACACTTTAAATAAGAAGTATTTATGTGACATATGTGAATTAATTTGTATCTATACTTTAGCTTCAAAGGTTTTTACAAATTACCATCAATTCTTTGAAAGTAAACTTTTATTAAAACGAAAAAGACGCAAAACTATTCAACCCCCCCCCCCCTTCTAGTTTTGCACACACACATTCATTCATTCTTTGATCTAACCCTTTAACATTTCATATGTGAAGTTTCTTTTTGTAGCAAAGAGATTCACGAGTTCATAAAAAGTTACAAGTATTCAACACAACGTTGCAAGACTTGTTAGCTTAGCATTGTGTAGACTTGTGTAGTTTACACTTCATTTGATTGTGTATTTTCAGTAGTGATCGGTTAGTATTTTAGTCCTCAAAATACAAAGTGTGACGGGAGTTGTTGTGCCCTTGTAAAAGAACTAACGGGAGTGGTTGTACCCTTGTAAAAGAACTCGACATCTAGCTTAGTGTCGGTAAACGTGTATAAGCGACGTATAAGGTTTTCTCCGTCGGTGAAAGGAGCTTGTTGACTAGTGAAAGAAACTCTCGAGTTGGATACTCGGGGCGTGGACGTAGGGCAAGGAAAAAGAGTCCTTGTAGCCGAACCACGATAAATACTCGTGTTGTGGTTTGATCGTTTCTTTCATTTACTTGCATGTTATATATTGTGTTTGTGTATATATCTTTGATCAAACGGAAAGTTTCAAAGCTAATTAAACAAGTTAAAAAGATTTTAAATGGTAAACTATTCAACCCCCCCTTCTAGTTTTCCACATAAAGCATAACCCAAGTGGGAAAGGATGCGTTTACGCAAAGTGACCTTTGACTTAGTTTGACCAATAAGGGAGTAAACCCGTTACGTAATTATAGAAGACGTAAGCACGGGATATGAGCATATGGATGCTTCAACATGATGTCTCGTGAAATATATAAGCTCCCTAAGTTTAGAAAAGCCTTGGCTAGAGGCAATAGTTAGAAAACATGAGTTGGCGTTTTCCCGTAAATGGGTGTTCTAAAAGTGGGATCTCTCAAGTCTCAAAACTCGTTTCGAGTGTTCTCAATTAAGCACATAACATATTCATACCTGTATTGAAAGATCCACATTTGTCAGGTAAGGGGAAAGCCGACTTTCAAAATTCGCCCGGAACCATACAGACTCCTGGCGCGTCACCCGCGCGTTGACGCGCGGGCAGCGCGCCAGGAGCAGACATTAGCTCCGGCGATTTTAGGCTAACGTTTGTTATTTTATGTGTTTTGATGGTTTGTTTGTCATCATTAAAACATAAAGAGATCTTGATCATGTTGCCTCAACAATCTCCCCCATTTTGATGATGACAAATAAAAACCGAAAGCAAATAAAATTACCAAACATAGCGAAGACAAAGCGTGTCTTTGGTGTAGCTTGCGTCTTGACCTTTGTCTTGTAATTTGGTGAAGCCTTTAACATTACTTGAATGGTCTTCACGCTCTTGCTTTCTTTCTCCTCCTTTTGTCGAACCAAAAAGGCGGGACCGAATGTGCTCCCCCTTGAACATAGCTCCCCCTAGATCGTTGCTCCCCTTTGTTACAAGGCGGGGATCCATGGTTCAAGAGCCTCACCTTTTTGGTGGCCTAGCTATATATGGACATCACAACATGCAACCAACAAGAAATCCTCACATGTGAAATTTCCAAAATGGGTTAGGTTACCATTTGGAAACTTGCAACATGGGTTAGTCCACAATGTTATGTATATATGTATTTGTCCCATATGACTCCAATAACCAATAGTTGAGCATGACAAGGTTGAGATAAGTGCATTTGTTATTATTATAAAGCATGAAAGCTAAAGTTACAACTAGATCATGGTACCAAGAGATCCAAGAAACACAACATACACACAAAGCATCTAACAAACACACTTAAACAATACATGTTATAAGGAGACTATTTCTTGTGATCTACAAGATTGTCCTCACATGTGTCAACACCCCTATCTTGATGCACAATGCATGTCATGTTTGAGGCTAATGCTTGAAGCATTTTAACACCATCATGAAGAGATTTGAGCATTTTACGGTTTCTTCTCTATGATCCTTAATAGCATTAAGCATGTCAATTGTGTTTTCGCAACAAATTGCATGATTGCCTTCACGAAGTTTTGGGCTTAAGGGCTTCCTTATCTTTTCCCAAACTTCTTCATCACCAATTCCCTTAGTTAGGGGTGATGTGGCTTGAACATTTTGTGGAATGCTCCAAACATCATCTTGCATTAGTTTTTCAAGGTTGATCCTAGGATATTGTTGTTGGTTATTTATCATAAACCACCCATTTCCTATCCCATCACTCTTGGTTGTAGCTTGAGGGACAACATTGTTGTTAGCAATTTCTTCTCTTCCATTGTTTGCACTCAAGGAATTAGTGTCACTACTTTGGAGGATGAAATTGTCAAGAACATTGTTCGGAGAGAGTGGTTGGTTATTCATTTTTAACTTAGATTGAGATTTTAGGTGGAATGCTTAGACAAGATCTCTAATCCTTAAATAATAGTGAAGTGGGATTTAGATGTGGGTGATGACACTTATTATCCAACGGGTATTAAGGCAATTAGTAATAAGATTCCTCATTAGGTGTACAAATTGTGAAGATAAAGAGGAAGAGAATATATAGGAAAGGTAAATATGCTTAGATCACATGATCATGAGAAAATTTATTCAAAGAGCAATGAGTGTTATAGTTGATCTTAAGTTGTGATATGTGGACAAAATACATGTGCTACCTACCATTAAGAATGCACCATAAATTGTTAAGATATGCATCAAATTATAAGCAATGAGGCATTATTCATTAAAATTTGGGTGTGTAACATGTATTCTTCACATAAGGTGAACAAGAAGAGCTAGATACAAAGTACTCAACACAAGTGTGAGTTGTGATGAGTATCATATCTAATCTTGGAGGCAATCACAAGATTAATATTATCGAGATTAAGCAAGATAAATTGTGTCAACTTTTCTTGTTCAAGCACATAGTATAGACATGTAGAATCTTGGATACTATCAATCATTGTTTGAATAATGAGTTGATACATATCTTTCCTCTTGGAAGACATTTGTTTGATCTTCCATCCATGCCTCCACATAAGCCTTAATCACATAAGCTCTAATAGCACCTAAAGATTGTTCTCCTAAGATGCATGTTTAAGCATCAAAACCTATCCCAAAACAATTTGGACTCTTGAAAATGTCATGCCAAAACTTAGACTTGTTTGTTTTGTGACCTAAGTGTCCTTTTATTCAAGTCACCAATGACTTGTTGTATAGGATGACCCCTCGCTTCTCTCAATTCCTTAGGATTGCCTTCATCTGAAACATTAACTTGTAATGTTGGCGACCTTTCTTGATCTTGAACTAAAGGTTCGTTGATCACATCATCTTCTACCGAAGGAGATGATTTAGGCTCGGGCATGCTCTCATCAAAGGTTTCATTGAGAGATTCCTCAATCCACATTGTTTCCTTGTTAAGCACTATGTATGCTTTACTAGTTTGGGAGTATCCTAGGAACACACCTTCATACGACTTTGGGTCGAATTTGGTGAGATATTCTTTGGTGTTAAGTATAAATACTTTGCAACCAAATACTCTAAAATACTCTAGGGATGGTTTTCTATTCCTAAGTATTTCATAAGGTGTTTTATTAATTACCTTTCTTATGTTGACTCTATTAAAAAAGTGACAAGCGGTATCTAGGGCATGACACCAAAACTTTTGTGGAATGGATTGCTCGTCAAGCATTGCACGGCTCATCTTTCTTAACTTACGATGTGTTCTTTCAACAATCTCAAGCGATTGAGAAGTGAACGGGCCCGATAAGTTATAAGATATTCCATGTTGTTCACAAAAGGCTCCAAATTGCATTTTATCAAATTCGCTACTATGATTTGTCTTAATTGATACAATTGAACAATCAAGTAGGTTTTCAAGTTTCTTTCTCAAAATGTTGAATTTATTCAAGACACCATCCTTGTTTTCTAAGAACAATATCCAAGTGTAATTTGAATAATCATCAATGATCATTAAAGTGTAGAAGTTTCCTCCATAACTTTGGATCGAAGATGGACCATACAAATCCACATGAATCAATTCTAAAACCTTACTAGTTGACACTTCCTTTTTATTCCTATTATTGGTTTGATCTTGACTCCCTAGACATGTGTCACAATAATGCCTTTCAAAGCTCAACTTTGGTAAATTCCGTACTAGCTCGTTAGAAGCTAGGTTTTGGACTAACCTCATATTGGTGTGACCTAACCTCCTATGCCAAAGCGTTGAGTTGTCCACCATGGACGTAAGACATATGTGTTGCTTAGAGTTATCACCCAACTTACATGTATATAAGTTATTTCTTCTATGACCTTTTGCTAACACAACACCATTTTTACTAATAGTGCAATCTACCTTAGTAAATTTGACCTCACAATCATCATCACATAATTGACTTACACTAATCAAATTGAAACTTAGACCCCTAACATGCTCAACATTGGAGATTTCTATGGAGTCATGAAGGACATTACCTTTGCCGACAATTTTGCCGTTAAGTTTGCTTCCAAAAATGACTTGATTTCCATTAAACGCCATGTATGATGTGAACAATCTTCTATTCCCGGTCATGTGTTTAGTACAACCACTATCCACTACCCACTCATCCGGTTGTAGATCACTTTTGAGGCAAACCTACAACAAAAGTACAACTCATGCCTTTGGTACCCATTGTTTCTTGGGTCCATTTTGGTTAGCATTTAAAGTGCCCAAGTTAAACATTCTTGGGTCTTGAAGTAAGACACATAATTTCTCAATACCATATTTAGAAAATGCGGACCAAGGATTGTTTTGATAGTCATTTTGAGTTTGATAACTTGGTCTATAGTTATGATATGCTTGTGGTCTAAAGAAGTTTTGGTTTGAATAAGAGTTGTCTCTCCTTTGGTAATTATTGTAATGGTATTGAGAAGACTCTTGATCATAGTTAGAAAAATTTCTTCTTTAGTTTTTATGAAATGATGGTCTTTGGTTGTATGAGGTAGAAGATCTCATATTAGGTGTATGAAAAAATGGTCTATGATTTACTCGAGGTTGTGAGTATCCAAGTCCACTGCGAGATTTTGAGTTATAAAATTGTTTTGTATTTTCTCTTTTTGCAATAGGAGCTTGATTACCTCGAGTACTTACAAGAGGAGCTTGAGAAGTAATTGGTTTAATGTTATCGTTTAATGGAGGTCCAATTTTCCTCAGAGGCCTGGTACGCTGATGGCGCGTTGACGCGTCAGCCAGCGCGTCAGCCTCGGGGATTTTTGGAGCCTCATTTTCTTTAGCCTTTACAAATGTTATTGGTTTTGTTAGGCTTATAGGAGTGGTTGTACCTTGTTTAAAAAATCCAAGACCTCCCTTATCTTGAGACACCTTTTGCCGACTTATTAATTCTTCTAAATTGTTTGTGCTCTTTTTATATTTTGAAAAGCTTAATGACTCTTTTTGAAGTTCCAACACTTTTTCATTCAAAGAGTTAACCTCAAGTGTGAGTACTTCACAACTTTTACAAGGTTCGATCATCCCTTTGCAATGTTCTAGTGTTTTTACTTTACTTTCAAGTTCACAAACCCTTTCTTTAGATTTAACATTTTCTAATTCAGGAAGATATTTATCTTTGAGAGCTCTATCAAGGGTTTTTCTAAAATCATCATTAAACTTAACTAGTTCCTCATTCTCCTTTTGCAAATTGATAATATCTAAGTTATTAGAAGAGGAAGGGTTTAGAGATACCTCAAATTTCTCTTGAGCCATAAGACACGTAGCGTCATTTGTTGGTTGGTCTTCATCTTCACTATCACTCCACGCTCCTCCAACGAATGCCTTGTTCACTTTCGGCTTAGGACATTCATTGATAAAGTGACCCTTTTCTTCGCAATTGTGTGCGTCTTGAGCTTTCACCGACCTTGTTGTCACCACTTCGGTTTCCCCCAAAATTCTTCCTTCCACCATTATCTCGGTTTCCAAACCGATTTCTTCTACCAAAGTTGCCTCCTTTCCTAAAGAACCTCAGAAAGTTCTTAGCCATGAGATTATACTCTTCGTCATCCATATCATCTTCTTCATTGCTATCCTCTTGACCATCACTATCATCACCAGCTTGAGTACTAGTGACTTTAGCTTTAAGAGCCAAAGACTTAACCTTCTCCTTCTTGTCTTTGGTACTTGCCTTGTCGTTCTCAAGAATCATTTCATAGACTTTGAGATTTCCAATGAGCTCGTCAAGAGGTAGTTCCGCCAAATTCTTGGCTTCTTCTATGGCCGTCACCTTTGGCCTCCACTTCACCGGAAGTGCTCGAAGAAACTTTCTCACATGGTTCTTGTTATAGAAGCTAGGATCAAGATCCGTGAGACTAGTGATTATAGCATTGAACGTTGTGTATCCATTATCAATGATTTCTTTATCCGAGATCGAGAACTTCTCATATTGTTGTATGAGTAAATCGATCTTGCAATCTTTCAATTGGGAGTTTCCTTGATGAGTGATGATGAGAGAGTACCAAATTTCCTTGGCGGTCTTGCAAACATGAACCCTCTCGAACTCCCTTTGAGGTAGAGCATTATAGATCAACATTTTGGCTTCATCATTCTTACCAAGCTTTCTTCTTTCATCATCATTAAGATCCATACGTAGCTTTTTCACCAACAACTTTGTTTCCGAGTCTTCCACCATAAAATCAAAGTTGCCATTTTGGATGATTTCCCACAAATCAAGATCTTTGGACCTAACATAGGTCTCAAATCGGGTTTTCCAAAAGCAAAACCCATCGGTTTCTAGCAAAGGTGGTCTTTGCATAGAACACCCCTCAACATAGTTCTCTTGAGCCATGGATCTATACTCTACTTTTCCAAAAACCTTAGTTAGGATTTTAGATTTTTGGGAAAGAAGTTTTTGACATAAAACGACTTCTCGGGAAGGCTTTAATGCTCAAAAACTTGAGTATACCGCTCTGATACCAATTGTAGAACCGTAGAGGGGGGGGGGGGGGGTGAATACGGTTTCTTTATCTTTTTAGATGTTTAAAAACTTTTAGCCAAAGAGAACACCAAGTGGTTGTATAATAATCTAACAACCACTAGCCCAACCAAAGTATATTAAGCAAGTAAAAGACACCACGATATATACTGGTTCGGGATGGGGGGGGGGGGGTTTATACCATCCGTACGTCCAGTTGCGAATCCGCGACTCTGATACTATTCACTAGTATAATCCTTTCGGTGGACTACAAACCGTTACAATTCACTCCACCAATATTCACCAATATTGATGCCCACAAAGAAGGAGTTACTCACCAACGGTATTCCGCCCTCGGAAACCACCCAAAAAGAATCTCACGATTCGACCTTACCTAAGGATCACAAAGATCTCTACCAAGACTTCCACCCGGAAGTATCAAACCCCAACTAGATCCCTAATAATCTAGGCTTGGTCACCAAGACACAAGACTTCCCTTACAAACAATTGAATGAATGAATATATGTGTGTTCAATCAAGTCCTAACCTAACCTAGAGACTTGATTGTAATAGAAAGGGTATAAGAAAGAAGACCCTCGACACAATCACAAGAGTGGATTAGGTTCTTGTGATTCTTCCCTTGCAAAGATATGTGTTCTTTCAAAGATGTTAGTATGAAAATCAAGAACACAAGATTAGAGATAGAGAGATAGAGAGATTTGAGAGTGTTTAGAGAGAAGGAATCCAGAGAGAAAGAATAATGGCAAGGGGTGAGGAATACAAGAGGCAAGGGTGGTATTTATAGGACAAGAACCCAAACTTGGGAAATTTTACCGAGGCCGGCGCGTCACACGCGCGTCAGCGCGCGGGCAGCGCGCCAGGCTTCTATAAGATTTTCCCAAGTGTTGAGTGTTTGGATCTTACAAATACCTATCCTTGCTAAACCCCCAATTGTACTTCGCCCTAAACCTTAACATTAATCATTCTAAGGTTTGCCAACTCAAATAGCCAATTTGGAAAATGTTTTGTGAAGTGTTTAAAGAGAAACCAAATTACCAAGGGTTTAAAGTGTTGATAGGGTAATTTGGAAGGGGTAGAAGTGTATCTCCTCACATGGCATAGAAAAGAGAGAAAGAATATGCCAAGGAATATTCCAATGCTTGGGGGGAAGAATGAGATGGAGGGTTGAGATGAAATGGTTTGAATTGGATGGCTAAGATCAAAGGGAGCCTCCCTTTGTTTTCAAACAATTTGGCATGTGTGGAATGTGGATGGTTGAGATGAATTCATTTGAAATGGATGGTTAAGATCAAGGATGCATAGGTTAGGGTTGAGAAGGATATTCCAAGGAATATGCTTTGCTTGGGGGGAAAGGAGAAATGGAGGGGTTGAGATGGTTTTGGTTTGAATTCAATGGTTGAGATCAAGCACATGTGGTGGCATAGATAGGAGAGATTGGATGGATGGTTGAGATGAGTTTAGTTTGAATTCAATGGTTGAGATCAAGCCCATGTGATGATATATAGATGAGGGGTTGGATGAATGGTTATGATGTGTTGTAATTTGAAATCAATGGCTTGGATGAGAGGAGCCATATTAGGGTTTCATACAATTCCCCATGTGTCAAAAATGAAGGGATGAGATGTGTTGTAAGGGAATGTATGGTTAGGATGTAGTGTGTAAGGGAATATGTAAGGGTGTAAGAGATTGTGTAAGAGAATTGTAGAACCGAAAATATGTATGATTCATGTGGTTCGGGAGGTCTTGGTTGATCAAACATGATGAATCTACACATGTTTCTAGTGAGAGAAAGTAGAGAGAGGGTGGAGAATAAAAGGAAACTTTATTAATAAAACAATGAATACACAAAACCTAATGATTTCCCACACCCCTCATGGAGAGTCATGAGGGGTATTTATAGGCTCATTACAACATTACTTTGCCTAGTGTACAATAGTAGTCCCTGCGGGTACTACTTGTTACTAATCTAGTCCAATTCACATGTGTGACGTTATCTTTATAAAAAAGCGAGGCTAACAATCTTCCTCCAAGATATCGTCACACGTGAATGGTTACAATGAGACCTATAAACAAATAAATTACAATAATAATAAAATATGTTGACGTTGTTGAAGCGCAGGGTCTTTATAGTCTATATACTGAGGCAGAATTGAAGTTCTCTCTTCCGACGATCCCGGCGTTTGATCTTTAACACTGACGGCAAAGGTCTTTGTAGCTCTGAACTTCAACTGTAATGGTCTAGTTAGGTTATTACTCCCTCCTAACTAGCGAGCCTTTTCTTACTTTTTCCTGCTCCCTCCTAAACCGACAACCTCTTTCATCACGCAGCGGATAAAGTAGATTCAAAAGTGTAGACACATGGTTGTCGTTCTGGGAGCATCATTACAACATAACTCACATAGTATTGCACAGAAGGTTGGTAATACGCTCCGATGTACACATCATTAGTACTTCTTCGGTTCAAGTGTAAGCACAATTCCCTCGAACAACCAACGTACTAGAGATGAAACACTACTTCTTTTGGCATGTTCTTCTCCCTCCTGATGGTGCGATTCATCGAAATCATCATACTATTTTGTGTACATGCCATAATTACCCATAGTTTACACTTCTAATGCAATATAGATAGACCATGAAAGCATATTTTGTGAGTATATGTCGCAAAAGTATACTCTCAATACTATTCTCTCAAATCAACCTTTAAACGAACCTCCTTTGAATTCACAGGCTAATAGTAATGACCACATATGGAGACAGCCCGATATGACCAGCTTGAAAAAGAAGTAATCATCCCATCTTGTGACTTAATGCTTGTACGATAGATGTGACTTAATACCTATACTGAGCACTACAACGTAACTCCTTTAAGTATGAGGTTGCACGAAATATTCGCCACTTGAACAATCCACTACTTCGTGTGACACTGAGTACTACAACGTAACTCCTTTAAGTGATAGCTATACCGTGAGCACTACAACGTAACTCCTTACATCAGTAATAACTAGATTGTCAAGACTGAATTTTTTAATTTGCGCAGACAAGTTATCTTCAAAAATCTTGCATCCAACCACCCCTAGACTTTGAGATAAATAAGTACACCTTTCAGAAATGCCACTTCAAAATCAAATCAATAATACCGTACAAAAACCCCATGATCATATTTCTAGCCGTGAAACAATGTATCCCCCGTGAAAAATTATAATCCCAAAAATACCACTCATTTACCAAATGTTATCAAAAAATTATATCCAAAAGCTTAAATTCGGATTATATCTTTTGATAAAATTCAAATCGTAAGCCCAGACCACGTTTTTCATATCAGCTCAATGCAATTCTTGTGTTAACTCATTTCAGCCCAAACGGATCCAAACTGATAAGCCCACATCCATTGAAATACAACCGTATATGATAATAGCAGTTGTTTACCCTAACCCAATAACACATTACATTATACATTTGCCCCATCTCTTCCTTGTGTAGATACTACAAACGCTCCTGACAAACCTATCTATTCTCATCATAAAATCCAATCAATCTCATCTCAGCTTCATCCCAATTGATTCATCTCCATCAAATAACAAACACAACAAATAACCCCTCTCTTGCTAAACCGACCATCAAACACTCTCATTGATTAAGACACCGAACAAAGATGAAGATGGCTTCAAGATCTTGAATAGGTCTCGGGTAGGTATTTATTGTATTATGTTTTTCTTTTTGCTTTTGGTCATGAACGAAACAAGATAAGATAATAACAGATTCGTTATTATTCTTCATCTTATTGTTTCGGATAATAATTGAAGTGAAGCTTCAAAAAATGTAGATCCATGATGATATAGGTTCAACAAAAAATCTTTAACACGATTAGAAAAGTGAACCGATCTAATATTTATATAATTATTGATTTTACATTTGAGTCTTGAAGTAGATATGGAGAATGGATAAAGGTTTGATGTGTTGACGGTTGAAGTGTTGTATGGATTGGTTATGGTTTGGGATCTGTTATGTTTTTTCTTTCGGTATGGATGCGTGGACTGATGATGGTTAACACCTGAGGTCGAGTTGAGTCTTGGTATTAAGGTTTATGGTCGTGGTCTCTTCTCTTCATCTTAATCTTCTGTCACTTTTCGAAAACTTCCATCTTCAATTTTCGAAACTTTGCTTATCTTTAGTTTTCGAAACTTGGACAATTATCGAGAACAGTTTTTATCGAGAACGTGAATCTGACAAACTTTTCAAAAAAGTAAAAAATTTCGAAAATATAGATTCTCGAAAAATAGTACATTTAACATATTCTCGAAAACTAGTACATTTCGAAAATGTATTCTCAAAAAATAGTACATATCGAAAATTTCTTATACAAGAATTTCCGACCAGATTCCGGCGACTTTTCCCAGATTCAGATGAGTTTTCCGATGAGTTTCTGGTAGTTTTGACACCATGTATGTAGACCAATATTAACCACTTTCGTGACCGCATTATTCACGCATATGGAACAAAAAGTATTAAAAGATGAGCTTGCACAAAAAGCTCGTATCTTGAGACAAGAAAGGCACAAGAAACAGTTAAGCATTATACTTTTTGACCATATGTTGGATACAAAAAAAATCGTATAAAACTGCCACCACCAAAAATAAAGGAATTTTTTTTTCCCAGATTCAAAAAGTACGAGTAAAACAGTTTTAAAAAAGGACGAATCCACACAAATCAATCACACCATGGCTCTGATGCCAATTGTATGACTGAAAATATGTATGATTCATGTGGTTCGGGAGGTCTTGGTTGATCAAACATGATGAATCTACACATGTTTCTAGTGAGAGAAAGTAGAGAGAGGGTGGAGAATAAAATGAAACTTTATTAATAAAACAATGAATACACAAAACCTAATGATTTCCCACACCCCTCATGGAGAGTCGTGAGGGGTATTTATAGGCTCATTACAACATTACTTTGCCTAGTGTACAATAGTAGTCCCTGCGGGTACTACTTGTTACTAATCTAGTCTAATTCACATGTGTGACGTTATCTTTATAAAAAAGCGAGGCTAACAAGAATATTTGATTTGGATATGATTGGTTTTGTCTTATGTATAAATGGGATTAAGAGAGGATTAAGGCATAATCTAATTGTCATTAAGAAGAAAAGGTTTAGACAATTAAGATTATAAGTTGAGAAAATCATAGGTTACTTATAAGTTCAAGTAACACAATGTCGAGAATCCATAGTTTCATATCTCGTGACTTTCCACGACTCGACGTTCTCAACTAATACCTTGGTTCAAACAAGTTAAGTGCTTTGCCTCGATGTAAAGCATAACCCAAGTGGGAAAGGATGCGTTTACGCAAAGTGACCTTTGACTTAGTTTGTCCAATAAGGGAGTAAACCCGTTACGTAATTAGAGAAGACGTAAGCACGGGATATGAGCATATGGATGCTACAACACGATGTCTCGAGAAATATATAAGCTCCCTAAGTTTAGAAAAACCTTGGCTAGAGGCGATAGTTAGAAAACATGAGTTGGCGTTTTCCCGTAAATGGGTGTTCTAAAAGTGGGATCTCTCAAGTCTCAAAACTCGTTTCGAGTGTTCTCAATTAAGCACATAACATATTCATACCTGTATTGAAAAATCCATATTTTTCTGGTAAGGGGAAAGCCGACTTTCAAAATTCGCCCGGAACCATACAAACTCCTGGCGCGTTGACGCGCGGGCAGCGCACCAGGAGCAGACATTGGCTCCGGCGATTTTGGGCTAACGTTTTTTATTTTATGTGTTTCGATGGTTTGTTTGTCATCATTAAAACATAAAGAGATCTTGATCATGTTGCCTCAACACATCCATTAAACGATTATGGGAAGTTAGTATCATGTCCTGGAGCTATAAAATACACACTAGAGGCCAGGAAAAAGGAGCATAATCATACTACACTAAAGTTACTCTGCCAAATTGGATATTGGTGAACTTACACCAAGTTCACCATATCGAGGTTACCAAGTCAGAATTATTCGAGTTCCAAGTGCTGTGACAAAGTCTAGGAAGGCTAGGATACGTGTGGAGTTTTCCCTTGTGAAAACTATTTGATCAATCTCTTGTAATCATTGGTACAATTTTTGTTATGAACTTTATAGAATTTCTCTTGATTGTTATAAGTTTTGTTACTACAATTATGTAGTAGTCGAATTGTGTTTATTTTAGTGATGTAGTAATGTGATTGTAACATACTCATTTGAATGCTTGCTTTGATACTATGAATAGTTCTCTTGATGATTTTGTGTTTAGACCATTGTTAATTGTCTGATGTATCTCTGTGAAAGAAATAGGTCGAAAGGCTTTATTGCTTTGATACTATTTCAAGTTATTTGTCTATGGCAACTTGGTGTTAGCCTTGTAGAAATTGGCCAACAAAACCTTTATCGACCTAAACATGATCTTATTTAATGCATAATCTCATGTCTAACGAACTTGATTGGGAAAGTGATCTGTTTTTACTTCTATCATGAACTTATCTTATTGCATTTTATATAATAAGAATTATAGGCCGAAAAGACTTTTTAATATATTGAATAGTTATATGTTTGAGTGATCACCAATCATCTCTTGCTTATATACTTCGTTTATGATTAATAGCTTGTTCTTATGTGTGTTTACTCTCATGTTATTCAGCCTAAGTAAAAATACTTTTAACATAATCTTGTAGTGACAATCTTTGGATTGTTTCTTTGAACACTTGTTAAACTGAATTTTCACGAATCCTTTGAGACGACCTGTTCTTACATGTTTGCTAAATTACAACGAGGGTTATACTTTACTCATGTGTTATCTTACATGTTTGCTAAATTACAACGAGGGTTATACTTTAAATATGTGTTAGTTAAAATAAACAGATAAAACTATTCTTATAAATTTAAAGTTTTCTTAACATATCACTTGCCTTAAAGTAAAAAATATGTAATATACAAGTGTTATAAATTTTGATGGCGAATGATTTTGTTTTTGACAAAGTGTATATGTACCACTAAAAAAATCTTTTTCGAATAGCTACATTGTATTACTTTTATTTGTTTATGTATGTGTGCCCCATTTTCTATATCAACTTAATACAAGTTCATACAACAAAATAAACAAATAACTAACTAAAAAGAAAAATCTTGTACATCAAAACTTTCTAACAAATTTAAGAAAGAATCAATACATTTCCGACGAAAACTACATATTACTATGGCGGTAGCACAGATTTCAGTGACAACAACGATAGATGAAGAATGATTGTCTCAAGATTTATAAAAAACTCAGATCAATAAATATAGTAAATAAAGCATATGTATTATGGTCACACAAGCAGTTGCGAGGAGGAAGCCGTTTTATCCAGGAGGAAGCCATTAGGCGGTGGCTAAAATAAGAAAATGTCAATAATCTTATGAAAAGAAAACGTAGATCTACACAAAATATCTACATAAAAATAAATGAAAAAAAAAATAAAAAAAAAAAAGTACTCCGTAGTTCTTAAGTTTACCTACCCTTTTGAGCAAAATGAAACGCATCGTAAATGGGTCAAAATTATGTCATTTAACTCGCATAAAAAAAAGAGGTTTTTTTATTTTTATTTATTTTATCTTTTTTATTATTTATTTTTTTTAACGGCGAAAATTTATTAACTAGCAAAGAGCTAGAACAAACAAAAAAAGCATTACAAGGAAATCAAATAAGGGTTTTTAAGCCAATCCTCCCAAGAAAACAACCTTTTACATCTATTATAACACCAGTGAAAAGAGAAAGACATGATATCATCGAAAATCACCGATCGAATAGGAGGATTATCATCAAAAATAGTACGGTTCCGTAATACCCATATGGACCACCAAGCAACGCAAAAAAAAAAAAAAAAAAAAAAAAAAAAAAAAAAAAAAAAACCTTCCAATAAGCTCTTAACTTTGGATGAGATCCGAATAGAAGGAAACCACAAATACCAATTCGAAAATGATGACCATAGCTGCCAATCTAAGGTCCACCATCGGCACATACGACGCAGAACAGCCCGAGCCAAATCACACTGAAATAAAACATGGTGAACATCCTCCTCACATGAAAGACATAACGGACAGTTGGAAGACTCCAAAGTAACACCTCTACGAATCAAATTAACCCTAGTTGGCAAACAGTCACGACAAGCTCGCCAAGCAAAGATGTTAATTTTAATGGGAATATATTTCACCCATCTCGTAGGCTCAGGATGCGAAGGGAGCAATAAATCATCAATAAAGTTCCGAACCTCTTTAACTCTAAATTCGCCATCGCCAGACAAATAACCCACCGATCATGAAAAGAAGAAAGGGACACCGATCATGAGAAGTCTAGTACTATATACAACAACAACAACAATTCATTGACTCGTTAGTTATAATGACATACCCACAAAAGAAAGAAATAATGGCATATAATAAGCACCTATTTTCTTGTTCACACCTAGGCTACATTATATTACTTTTGTTTTCACTTGTGCAACATATTAGGGAACTACTTTTCCATTTATGGATCATTCGTTGTCGATTAATAACAATAGTGTATGGAAGTATGGAACTATTAAAAACAACGACGGAAGTGGTGGCAGCGACAGAGGTGGCAAAGGTGATCGTGGAGGCGGTTGTAGCATATGAGGCGGAAGTCAGTGATTGTTTACAAAGGTGGTGGCAAAGGTGTTTTAGGTTAGACAAAGCTTGTAAAGTGGAAAAAGAATATTATTTTTTATTTTATTTTTATTTTTTGCATCTTGTTAAGGATTTATATTAATATTTGAGAGATGTTACTAATGGGTTGTTAAAGAATTTAGATTAAATGGGCTATTACAAAACAATGGAATATATGAATATTAAATGACTATTAAAGTCATGTACTTAAGGACATTTAATTTTGATGTAATGTAATTTATAGTACGTATACAATTCTTTTCTATTAAAAAAAATACTTTTGGTTTTAATTTTTTTAAGACTTCTTTATTAGAAAGTTTTAAATATTTTATACAGTAGTATATGTATATATATATATATATATATATATATATATATATATATATATATATATATATATATATATATATATAGACACACACACGTGTGTGTTTGTTATAATGTGTGCGTACATCATATAGTAATATGAAAGTTAATCTAATTTCATAAAACTATTACAAAAATTGTTAAAAAGTAAATAAATAAATAAATTTTTGAAGTAGATCTCTTGTATATTTGTTTACATATCTCAATAACTTTTGATTTAATTTGATAATTATAAGGCGTACGTATGTGGAGTTTTTAATAATAATAATAATAATAATAATAATAATAATAATAATAATAATAATAATAATGTTGATAATAATAACAAAAATTATTTTTCTTAAAGTGTTAAATACATGTGGTTTACTTGTTAAATTTATAAGTTTACTAGAAGTTATGAAAGTGAGAATTTTGCATTTAAGTTCATTAGATTGAATTTAGAATTAGCTCTCTAAAATTAGATCTTCATAAATTGAGATTAACCTGAAATCAAATAAAAGTATGTTAGGGTTCTAGGAAAAGTGGGGTGGTGGCCAACTTTGTAATTGAGTCAAACACCACGACATGCGAGTCATGTGAGTTGCCAAAACGAGATAAACCGTAAACTCAGTCTCTATATTTGTGACAACGTTTAATAATATTCCGTACACATGACTGATTTTAAAAAGGTCAAAAATAAATGTCCAATACCTATTTACTATTTAGCATACCGCCAAGGCGCCAACATCCCCCCTTGAACGTTGCAATAGTCTTTCATTGCAATACACAAAACTACATTTTTTAACCAATACCTGGATGCATTGTAAACTCAACAAGGCACGCTACTTGTATATTTAAAACACACAAGAACCTCCTTTTTTTTTTCAGTCATTATCGTGACTGAATGTGGTGTTTCTTGCTTGTCGCGTGTGACTTTTGAAGCCAAGTCATGGTAGTGGCGCATTAGCTTTTGTCTCACGTGTGAGGGTATATACACCCGTTACAACATGCCTCAAAGGTGTTAGACATGCGTGTATAGTGTGTTACATTTTTGTATCAAACAACATAATTAAGGACATTCACGGTGGAGTTTCAAGAAAAAGTTTACTAACTATATTTAGAATGCTCTTTTACTTTTTCTTTTTTTAATGATGGTAATTCTATTCCACATGAGCAAATCCTTAAAAGCCATTCATAATTTAATGATACGTATTTTTGTGTTATTGAAAAAAAAAAAAACTTATGTTTTGTCATGATAACGGTAGTTGAAATTTAGTAAGCGTTGAGCCATAAACAAACATTGTGCAGTCTAGAAATATATTATTGTCCAGCAACTTTAACCTCACGAAAACAACCAACAAAAATCCTTTTTTCACGCATTTTCTTATCAATTTCATTATCATTTCACTTATAGAAGACCCCTTTTTCGATATTTTATACAAATCATGGAGGAGGTTTCTTACCTTCAGCTCCATGAAAATCACGAACATGATAATGAAAATGATGTTGATCAGCTTGATGACACGAACCATGTTGTCGTGCAGAATTGTCTGCACGACAACTGGTCCACAGATATTGAAGGTTTTGGTCATGTTTACCCTTGGGATGCTGATTATCCTTCCTCCCATGATTTCTCATCCAACGATAACAATTCAGTTGCCAATTTTGTAATGGACATGTTTCATCAACGTGTTGAGCAATCACAATCCCATGCATCGTCCCGCGTTAGTGAGTTGCATGAATATAATGTGCATGAAGATCTTTCATGGGAAGAAGTGGATGGCCCGATTGATGATCATGAAGTACACGATGAAGCTCATGAATCTGATCATGCTTTGGAATGGGAGGTTTTACTTGATAACCACAATCTTGAATTAAATCCAGAGCTATCAGATTATAATTACATCGAATATGAAATGCCTTTCGGGCAGTTTGCAGATAATGATTCATCTTCTATGGGTCGGCCACCCGCTTCCAAAACAGTTGTGGAGAATCTACTATCTGTTGTGATGACGGATGAAGATATTGAAAATAATTATACAGTTTGTGCTGTTTGTAAAGATGAGATTGGTGTTGGGCTGATAGCGAAGCAGCTTCCTTGTGCTCATCGTTATCATCGTGATTGCATTCTTCCATGGTTAGGTATCAAGAATACTTGTCCTGTTTGTCGCTATGAGTTGCTAACTGATGATCTTGATTATGAACGAAAAAAGGCAGAAAGAGCTGCCCGTGTTTAAATAATAAAGATAGAAAGGGTTGGATATAATTTTAAAGGTATATATCATGTGAATTATTATGTAATATGTCCTTGTGTAAATTATATGATTGTTTGCCTCTTCAGGTTTCTTTTTGAAATTTGTATCCAACATCACCTAGATTTATGAGAGCCATGTCGAGTGTCCGAGTGAGTTGGGCAATAGGTCTAAATGGTTTCTGGTTGAAACGAGTCATAATGGTATTGTTGGTTTATGTTAACCCACAAGCACTTTTCTGTAAACTTTTCTAAACAATGTGCCACTTACAATTACAAATTCAAATTGACTCATAAGTAAATGAGGCAAAGTTGACACAGCTAAAATCTATAGCTAATTGCTTGTATGTCAGCTTGTTTTTTATACTGTCGTTTAAAAAAAAATGCTTATATACAATGCCTTCGATGCTTGTTTGCAAATTCATAAATCATGATCGAGGCAAATTGGTCATTTTGACTACTATCATGGAAAAATGGCACAAAATTATGTAGCACTCCTATGCAACTAAATTATGCAAGATTTGAGTGACTATTGATCGATTGCTTCACATATACTTCTGGTGGACACCATCTTTTAAGAATCCATAGAAGAAATCGAAAGAGAATATTTTGTAATAGAATCCGTGGGATTTAGGTTCGGTAGGTAAGATGGGTTCCAATCTCCAGCCATGATCACAACAATCTTTGGCTCAACATCTACGATTGGCACATTGATGCCATGTTTAGGAGGCTTGTGGGTTACTTGAGATTTATGTGGTTATTAACGAGATGTGTTCCTTTGTGCATGGGATACGATGAACTTGAAGATCGATGGATGTAATGATGCTTTAGGGGCGTAAATTTTGAACCAGGTTGACCCATACCTCAACTTCCGAGTAGGGGTGGCAATCGAGTCGTGTTCGGGTTGCCCTTGAGTTCGCGGGTTATTATAACCTCTACCCAACACAACGCCATTTATTAATTGTGTCGAAACTCAACCCTAACCCAGACCTTTGTGACTCATTTAACCTGTTTAAGTAAATAGGTCAGACGATGAATAAGGTTGCTAGTTTGTCGATTTAACTAGTTTAAATGCAAAAATGATATAAGGATCTACAGTAAAAAATTATAAAAGTAACATACAAATAACTATACGATAATTTCAATAATGTTAATACAAATATCGCCTAAAAACGTTATTTATATTTTACGATCTTTGCTAAGTTTTGTTAATGACAAAGTATGAAGTTTAGCTATAAGTAAATCATCACTTTTAGTGTTTAAGTCTTGTTTAACTAAGGTTAACATTTCCTTTTAAACAAAACATTGTTTTTATTTTTTAAACTAGAATGAGTCTTGTCACATCACATTTATTTCTTAATATAGTAAGGTCACATCACATTTAGGGCAAGCTTTGTCATTATACATTTATGGTAAGAAGTGTGTTTGACTTAGTAAGTGGTAGCTTGCAAGTTTAGTGTTTGACTTGATATTATGAGATGTGACATTGTTTGGTTTGCAAGAGTAATGAGATGTGACTTTGTTTGGTTTGCAAGATTTATTGCAAAAACCAACTGCAGCCCTGGCGGTACACGGGCGGAACCCTTTTGAGGGGTCCGCCTGATCCGCCAGACCTGCAGAATGGTTTGCTATAAATACCAAACCATTTGTTAGTTTTGTGTAACCCTTTTAGGACATATATTCACATACTCTCTCAACTAACTCAGTAACCTTTTGATTTGTGATTCTCTTATGTAGCAAGGGACTTCACAAGATCATTCAAGAAGTTACAAGCTTCAACTCTAAAGTTGCAAGTCTTGGTAGCTTGGTCATGTATAAGCTTTGGTAGTTTATACTTCATGTGTGTCATGTATATAGAAGTAAGTGGTTAGTATTTTAGGCCTCAAAATACGTAGTGTGTCAGGAGTTGTTGTACCATTGTAAAAGAACTAACGGGAGTGGTTGTACCCTTGGTGAAGAACTCGACATCTAGCTTAGTGTCGGTAAAAGTGTAAGCGAGGAACGGGAGTGGTTGTACCCTTGTAAAAGAACTCGACATCTAGCTTAGTGTCGGTAAAAGTGTAAGCGACGTTGTAAAGGTTTTCTCCGCCGGTGAAAGGAGCTTGTTGATTAGTGCTTATAACTCTCGAGTTGGAAACTCGGGGCATGGATGTAGGGCAAGGAAAAAGAGTCCTTGTAGCCGAACCACGATAAACAATCGTGTTGTGGTTTGATCGTTTCTTTCTTTATCTTTGCTTATTACATGTTGTTATTTAGTTAGAATTGCTAAGTTACATATAAAGCTTTTCAAAGAACTAAACTAGTTAAGATGTGTTTGTATCTTCAAACAAAAGTAAACGCTTTCCTAATAACTAAACAAGCAAAGTTAAGATTATCACAAGCAAAACTTTTCAATGTATGAAACTAGTAAAGTTAGAATTGATATCTACATAAAAAGCTTTTCAAAGAATCAAACATATAACATTGTGTTTATATCTTTAAGCAAACGTAAAAGATATTCAAGTTAAAAAGAATCTAAAAAGCGGTATACTATTCAACCCCCCTTCTAGTTTTCCACAATTGGCATCAAGAGCTACGTTACTCAAGATCTTTAAAATAGAATGTATTTTAAAACTTGGATCGATCCATGGATTTTGAAAATCTCAAAGAAGGGCAACCTATTCAAAACCAACCGCTATTTGAAAAAGAAAACTTACTTGAATGGAAAAGTAATTTTGAAAACTATGTGAAATCAATTGATCAAGATCTTTGGCATATTATTTCTTTTGGTAATTTCAAACCAAAGAAAACAAGTTTTTGAAAACCAAGATAACTATCTTAAACTTGATAAAAATACTAAAGCTAAAACAATGCTTTACAAAGCTTTAGTACCAAATATGAAAGAATGTATTTTTGTCAAAAGGCTAATGATGTTTGAAAAATATGGTAAACTTTCATCAAGGAATATGTCAAGTCAAAGATGATCAATTTGATCTTACATATGAATTAGAAGTTTTAGAAAAACTAATTGATAAACACTTAGTAGAAGTTAATACATGTGCTACTAGTTTAAATATTTTAAATGAAGGTACAAGTGAAGATGAGTACGTGTGTTTTGATGAACCTGCTTGCGTATCTTGGAATGTAATGGATGTTGACGAAGACAATGATCCGGTAGTTAATTGTCAATTTTTTGAAACAACAAGCAAGGTGTTAGTAAAGGTGATTACTCGTGTCAAGCTCGTAGTAGTCTTGCTCGCGATTCATGGAATAACTCGGATGAAGATGTTGTCAATCATCCGGTTTGTGATTCTAAACTAGATAAAACATCAAGCAAGGTACACTTGAAACCAAACTCTTTTGCTTTGATTATTTTATCCTAGAGTTTTCTAAACTAGAAAATGAGTCTAAACGTTTATGCAACATGGACCTAAAAACCATCTTCAAGAATGAGTCTTCAAAATCTCTTAAGAATATCTTTGAAAAGGAAATCTTATTAGAAGATAAAATGTCTAGAATTGAGAGTAATGTTGAAATTAATCTAGAATGTAAATTATGTCTAGATTACAAACATGAGATTAAAATGCAAAATGAAAAGGAAAAATTATTAGTTAAATTTGATGAAAGCTCAAAATCTTTTGAAAGATTGTTGAGGAGTCAAAGATTGTTTTAAAATAAAACCGGATTAGGATTTAACTCATAAACATCATCAACTAATAAAACAAAGCATGTAAAATTTGTCAAACCTAGAAGAGAAATTTAGAGATTATTCAATCTCTAATAGAAACTCATGATATAAGAATTAAGACTATCATTCTCTATGCCTTTATATGATTATCTAACCTTCTTGGATACGTGAGTTATTGAGTTTCAAAGCGTATCGTCAAACCATGTTTCTACGCGTAATGCTTATCCGCTTGATAGCATCTCTATGCAATTTAAAAGGTACGTATCACTTCAACTTGACTTTGATTGTATCTTGTTTCTAGCATTACGTGTTCGAATATGTGTTATTTGTAATACTCTAGAGTGTCTACTTGCTATTTGTAAATAACTAAGATTAGATTCTATGCAACAAGGAATTTAGTCTTTAGTACTAGTAGGAGATATAAGGTGTTTTGGTTCTTTAACCATCAAGAGATAAACACGAAAAACTCTTGAGTTTGTCTCACTCAACTCTCGCTTACAAGTGAGCTAACTAAGAATTTCCTAAGTGTTAAAATGTCTAACACTTTTGTGATGCTTGTAAAACAAACCCTTGTTAAACAATTTTCTCAAACACCATACTTTGAGTCTTTAAATTGTGCTTTTCTTCAATCACTCCTTTATGATAATCTCACATAAAACACACAAGGTGAAATAAATCACAATAGCATATATTAGGATGTGTAAAAGAAAATGAGTCTTCAACATCTAGGATTTACACATCAAATGTAACACATAGTCTCATGATGTTGTACCTCTTGGACTTTTTCAAAATAAATAGTGTTCATAGTATCTTAAGTAAGAAAACCCAAAGAATCGAGGAGTCGTTGAATATGACATTTAACGAGTGATCTCCTCCTTCTATGATATCATCTTTGGTAGATGATAACTTAGTCGAAAGTCCAATGATGACAAGACAAGTATGTTGTGTAAAACATTAAGAATAAAAGTATAAAATAACATTTCCTCACCATGAGACAAACATTGAATCAAGCAAAATTGACATATGTTATAAAACTTGATTTATAGGTCATAGTTGTGTCTAAAAAAAAAAAAAAAAAAAAAAAAAAAAAAAAAAAAAAAAAAAAAAAACTAACAATTTTTGGAATTTAGAATAAAACAACTAGTGAAACGAAATTGATATTTCAAAGTAATCAAGTGAGTATAGTGTCAATATTTGAAAGACCTTTTGATAATAAAAGCAAGCCACAAAAGCAAGGGATTTTAACTTAAAGACATTCCTAGTTGCTCTCTTGTTCTCAATGGTTAAGTTGTTGATGACTTATCAAGAATGAGATTAGTAAATCCGTAGGTAAAACTAAATGTAGAGAAATGTTTGGAAGACTACTTGTTCTCATAACAATTAGATTCAACATTATGTTTAGCTCTTGTCTATGTGCTCGTGTTAAAGAAAATCCTAAAACAACTCTTTAGTTGAGCCTATTTGGATACATCATAAGGTACTACACAACTAGAATTATGGTCTCCCAAAAGAACGGGAATAGAAACCATAAGTGTTTGACAAATGGAATTATGTCGGTAATAAGTTGATAAGAAAAGCTCAAGTGGTACTTGCACTTTTATGCTTACTTACCCAATGATTCTCCAAAACACGTATGACTCTCAAATTAGTATCGAATGGAGAAGCACATCAACAAGCTCCGCTTGAACAAGCAAACTCGCATCAAGGAATTCATCTTATCAACATTGTTATACCTTCAGCAAAGGAAGCATCGACTTCAGCGACAATTCAATCCATTATGTTCTTTATTGACATATTGTGATCCATCATCATCGCCTTGGTAAGATTGTTCATTGAGGAACGTCTTAACTATTTCATCATCGCGTTATCAAAATCTCTTGAATGAAAAGCATTCATAATTCCTAGGCTTAGTCAAGGACTCATAAGACCTAAAACCTTAAGTTTTGAACGTTAGGATAAAACCATAAAAATCAAGACAATTCCTTTTAAGTTTCTCCCTGCAGAACCCACGGCACCCTCAGACCATACGGGCGGAACCCACTTTTTGGTTCCGCCTGGTCCGCCAAACCTCAGAGTGTATTATTTGTAATTTCAAAACCAAACACCCTCTTAAAATCTTAACAAAAACTTTCAAACAGCATCACCCTCTCTAAAACACATATCCTCACGAATTTTAGGGCTTCTAATCCAATCTCTTCCAATCCAACTAACTTTGAATCAACATGCCTCCCGCAAACAAATCCGATCACAAAGAAACCCTTAAATACATGCCCAAACACCATATGACCAAAGGTCTCAACTCGGTTCAAGTAGAAACCTTTAAGGCATTAGAAAAACGCTATGTTCACGAAGGTAGAACCATTGATCCATCCTTTCTAGAAGGAACATCTATTCGCCAAAACTTTGCCGCAATTCACTTTGATTGTCTCCTTGATATAGATGAGCCAATTTGTCCTAGGTTCATTTTGGAATTTTATGCAACCGTAAACCTTTCCTCATGTGCTGGTGGTAGGATATCATTAAACTTCACAACCAATCAAATATCACATGACATAGATTTAAAAGACTTAGCTATAATTCTTGGTGTACCAAATGAGGGAACTTGCCTCTACACGGATAAGTGGCCCATTTCAAGTCTTGATACTATTGATCGTTTTTATCCATACGATACACCTCTTGCTAGTAAGAAAACTATTAAGGAACACCTCTTTGTTAGAACCTCTACCACTAGGGTGAATTGTTCAGGGAATACTGTAGACAAGGATCCTTTTGGTATGGAGCTCAATGAGCTTAAACCACAATTTAAGAAGTGGGAAGAAATTCTTAGGGCTAACGTCATAAGTACCATAGGAAATAGAGATCACATCAACACATGCCTATGCTACATGCTTTATAGCATTTCCACCAGTCAACCCTTCAACTTAGCCTACTACCTAGCCAAAAGAATGGCCGACATATCCTTGGTCGGGACAACCGCTCTTCCATATGGAATGCTTCTTACCCGCCTCTTTAGAGCAATCTCGCCCATTTCTCCTAACGAAAATGGAATACGCCTTGACTACGCTCTCGTTCCTCACATCTTTGTTCTTTTAAGTGATAAACGAGTTTTCAAAAATAAGGGCAAACGTACTCGATCACTTACACCATCATCATCATCATCCGGCATGAGCGAGGATGATAAACTACCAAACTCTAAGTTACCTCCCTTAGAATACCTTCAAGCTCTCCCCATCATTGAAAAAGCTTCCGAAGAGTTCAAGCAAACCAAAGGAATGTTCAAGTGCTTTGGAAGGTACCTAAACAAGCTCAACAAGAAGATAGACCGGTTGTGAGAAGATTAAGGAGTGTTTGGCATAAGAATGCTTTAGAATCATCTTTGTGTTAAAACTACGTGAATTATGTGTTTTTCACTTTCATGGTTTATTATGTTTGTTGGATTATGTTTGTATGAACTTCTATGCATAATGACAATGTTTAAGGTATTTGTCATTTTTTTTTTCTATGCTTATGACAATTCTTACTAAGTATAGTAAAATCCTCGACCTCAAGGTCAAAGTCCCATGATATGTATGTTTACGTGTCTAATTTTTGCATTGCCTAACCAGTAATACCTTATCTTTTTGATTTTAGGAGTTTTCAAAAATTTTGAAAATCGTCTCGCGGGTCAAAAACGCGGACTGCCTAATTTTTTACCTCTGGCGGATCTGGTGGTACCCAAAATTGGGTTCCGCCAGTGTATTTTCTGGGAATTCCAGAAATGGCCCAACGGACCAGGCGGTACCCTCAAATGGGTTCCGCCAGTGTATTCTGAAGGTTCCGCCAGACACCTGCAGAAAATTCTTCTATTTTTCTTAAGTCAAAAACTTGTAATGTGTCAAAACCATTATCCTAAGTGAGAAACATTTTAAATTAACTCCAATAACCATATTAGAACAACTTTCACTCATTAAAACAATTAGGAAGCCACTTCCCTCCAAAAATTCAAATTCAAACATAACCAACCCAAGGAACCCTTTTAAAGGATCCTTCAAAACCATTGAAACATTTTCAACCAAATCACATCTCATGATCACAAAGCATTGAGTACATTTGTTGGTCTTTCACTCCACCTTATTCTATTGGAATGACATGCATTGATTTGACATATTCATGAAAATTTTGCAAATCATTTGAAACCTCAACCTTTGAATGGTAGAACATTAAATCCAAACACCCTATACAACATCTTCTTCATACTATAAATTTGAAAGCTTTGCAACAATTCAAATCACACCATCACCATTAAACCTTCTTCTCTCAAAACATCAAAACCACACCTTTAAAAATGACCAAATCCAACACATCATCCGAGTCATCAAAATCCCTTTCAAAAATCACTAGGATTAGTGTTAAACCTTGTTGTTTTAAAAAAACCGTCAAGTCAAGCTCATCTTCTTCAAGTGAAGCTTCACTTAACATTTCTTCACCTATCCAAGATTTCCTTAATCTCACTACCTCAACACAATCCCCAACACATTGTAATACCAATGTTATGACCTTTCAAGAATTGCTTAATCTTGATACTTCAACACCCTCTCAAACACATTGCTACACAAACATGGCCACCATTCCTCCAACAACTAGACCTTCAAGTGATTCATCATCACCTTCTCAACAAGCTCAACTATCAAAAACCTCATCACCTCAATCACCAACAATTTCACCAATGGACCTTTTCCATACACCACCAACATCACCACTACCTTATTTGGAAACTTTAGAAGACCTATCACCCAAATCGTCAAATCCACCATCTTTGTCACTTTTTGACACCATTGCTCAAATGGAAACCCAACAACAACCTAGTGAGCAACTAGATGATGAACCCCATCAACCATCATTAGTAGAACGGTTGGCTTACCGTTATGCTAGACCATCCATTTTTCCAAATGATCAAGGCCATACCCACTCACAATCATTTGTGTTTCACCCAATTTACAAAGACCTTCATGGCAATCCTTCCGGGGAAACAAGCTTCCGCCATTTTGTTCAAAACCAACAACCACCACCACAACAACAACCATCATCACAAGAACCTTCCCAACACCTTGAATCTCTACTTTCTTCTTATAAGAAAATAGAAGCATCCATATGGGAAAAACCTCAAAACCTTCATAATGAGATTGACACTCATTTAAACCACCTTCATGCCTTCAAACGTATGGTTGACTCTCAAATCAACCATATCATGGTTTTACAAACAACACTTCAATCAACAAATGAAGGAAGCAAAAACACTACTCAACCTTCCACCTTTGCTCCTTCGAGTTCAAACCATCCACCACCAACATATCAAACCACCCTTCCACCAAACTTTCCCCGCCATGCTTGCAATCATTGCGAAAGAACCGCTCACATAAGTGAAGGGTGTCGAAGGGAAATTCGTGAGCTATCCAAAGAAATGAGGTTTATACTAAACCACATTTTGGATCTTCTACAATCCTCGTCTCACACACCTCAACCCTAGAGTCTCCAAAATGAAACAAAACCGTTTCTTTTGGAAAATGTTTCCCATTTAAACCAACAAACCAAAACCGTGTCATCCTTTCAACCTTCAAAATAAAGCCCGCTACAACCACAACCCACATTTTCATCCTTAAACAACCTTAGCCTTGTTTTTGGAAAATGTTTCTCACAAAGGAAAATGATGATTTCCTTGTAGCTTTTTATGGTCTTAGCATATTTGTAGTTTTTCTTTATTTTTAGAAGTAGGATGGTGTAATCCAAATTTCTTGTCTTTGACTTTTTAAGAGTCAAAATTTTACATGAAATGAATTTCATTACACTACAAGGTTTTCATTGTTTGTTGACCATTTAGGTATAATAAGTGAAATATACCTTGTTATGGTACCATACATATATCTTGTGTTGTTTAAACTAACCTTTCTTTTTGTAGGATCATCTTCCATGTTTTCCTTCTTTGATACTCCATTTAGGGGAGTAATATTCAAGGGGGAGCATGAGTGTTGTACTATTTCACTCTACAACTCTTAGTTGCGTTTAAACATGAATTACTTTCATGACTTATCTTGTGCAACAACTAACCTTTTTCTTGTAGGTTCAAAATTCATGTATCCTCTCTTGGCACTCCATTTAGGGGGAGTATCGTCCAAGGGGGAGCAAGTGCTTACTTCCGCTTCGCTACTCTTCTTTTTGTTTCGACAAAAAGGGGGAGAATTTTAGATATAAACTTGTTTCAAAAATTCTTTTTGTATATCACATCATCTTAGCAAAAACAAGTTTTTATACCTAACTTTATAAGACTTAACACTAAAACTAGTAACTTACTTATAAATAAAGTTTATGTTTTGTCATCAACAAAAAGGGGGAGATTGTTAATACAAATATCGCCTAAAAACGTTATTTATATTTTACGATCTTTGCTAAGTTTTGTTAATGACAAAGTATGAAGTTTAGCTATAAGTAAATCATCACTTTTAGTGTTTAAGTCTTGTTTAACTAAGGTTAACATTTCTTTTAAACAAAACATTGTTTTTATTTCTTAAACTAGAATGAGTCTTGTCACATCACATTTATTTCTTAATATAGTAAGGTCACATCACATTTAGGGCAAGCTTTGTCATTATACATTTATGGTAAGAAGTGTGTTTGACTTAGTAAGTGGTAGCTTGCAAGTTTAGTGTTTGACTTGATATTATGAGATGTGACATTGTTTGGTTTGCAAGAGTAATGAGATGTGACTTTGTTTGGTTTGCAAGATTTATTGCAAAAACCAACTGCAGCCCTGGCGGTACACGGGCGAAACTCTTTTGAGGGGTCCACCTGATCCGCCAGACCTGCAGAATGGTTTGCTATAAATACCAAACCATTTGTTAATTTTGTGTAACCCTTTTAGGACATATATTCACATACTCTCTCAACTAACTCAGTAACCTTTTGATTTGTGATTCTCTTATGTAGCAAGGGACTTCACAAGATCATTCAAGAAGTTACAAGCTTCAACTCTAAAGTTGCAAGTCTTGGTAGCTTGGTCATGTATAAGCTTTGGTAGTTTATACTTCATGTGTGTCATGTATATAGAAGTAAGTGGTTAGTATTTTAGGCCTCAAAATACGTAGTGTGTCAGGAGTTGTTGTACCATTGTAAAAGAACTAACGGGAGTGGTTGTACCCTTGGTAAAGAACTCGACATCTAGCTTAGTGTCGGTAAAAGTGTAAGCGAGGAACGGGAGTGGTTGTACCCTTGTAAAAGAACTCGACATCTAGCTTAGTGTCGATAAAAGTGTAAGCGACGTTGTAAAGGTTTTCTCCGCCGGTGAAAGGAGCTTGTTGATTAGTGCTTATAACTCTCAAGTTGGAAACTCGGGGCGTGGATGTAGGGCAAGGAAAAAGAGTCCTTGTAGCCGAACCACGATAAACAATCGTGTTGTGGTTTGATCGTTTCTTTCTTTATCTTTGCTTATTACATGTTGTTATTTAGTTAGAATTGCTAAGTTACATATAAAGCTTTTCAAAGAACTAAACTAGTTAAGATGTGTTTGTATCTTCAAACAAAAGTAAATGCTTTCCTAATAACTAAACAAGCAAAGTTAAGATTATCACAAGCAAAGCTTTTCAATGTATGAAACTAGTAAAGTTAGAATTGATATCTACATAAAAAGCTTTTCAAAGAATCAAACATATAACATTGTGTTTATATCTTTAAGCAAACGTAAAAGATATTCAAGTTAAAAAGAATCTAAAAAGCGGTAAACTATTCAACCCCCTTCTAGTTTTCCACAAATAATATGAGTTATAATCATAATTCACGCATATTAAGTACATACTACCTCCGTCTCAAATTAATTGTCCATATTTCCTAAAATAGATGTCTCAAAAAAATTGTTCATTTTCCTTTTTTAGTAAAAACTAGAGAATATAATGAGGGAATATTCTATTTGAGTGGTTGAAAAATAAAGTGACCCCACTTTTATTAAACTTTGTGTTTTTTGTCTCTTAACAATTATTTTGAGATGGAGGGAGTAACAAAAAACATGAAATCTAAATCCAACATAAAATCTAAGTTATATATTAGAGGCTTATCTACTTAAACGAGTTCACCGGTGACCTGTTTAATAATTAATCAACCCAAACACGACATATTTATTAAACGGGTTTAGCTTTTGGTTTATAAGTATTATGTTCACTAAAGTTAAAATATGGGATGGATTGTTTCTTGGCTCATGCTTAAAACCAGCTATTGTTTGTCGAAAAGCTTTAATTTGTCTAACATCGCCAAAACCTGTCTTCTATGTTTGTATGATGGAATCAAAAGTTCTGCAAATTCATCTTCATGTATCATATTCGATTTAATACAAGTGCTTTCTATTAAGTTAACAGGTGATAAAAGCTAAGCGTTAGGTTTGTTAGACGGTTGGGTACAAGTCGAATTAGAATTGGATGAAAATAGGTAAATATGAGTATATGACTAATTTGACTT
The DNA here is from genome assembly GCA_030686995.1 of Artemisia argyi. Taxonomy (NCBI): domain Eukaryota; kingdom Viridiplantae; phylum Streptophyta; class Magnoliopsida; order Asterales; family Asteraceae; genus Artemisia; species Artemisia argyi. The sequence goes on from CM060691.1 coordinate 126,391,925, forward strand.
GTTAGGGATTATAATATCAACCCATTATGACATAAATAGATCTTACGCATATGCGTATAGCTCAAATGTCATATTCGCTTCACATATACGAGTACAATGAAAGAAACTAAACTAAACAACTGGAAAAATAAAGTACTTAAAATGCTTGATCTTATGTACCCACTCGAACAACAATTTACCGGGGTAACCCTTTACCCAAAAAAATATGTACCCACTCGAAGCACAAAAATTTCATAGCAATTTTACATTCAAAGGTCTTGATTCCATAACGAATTTTGTTTTAGTTTTACAAACCACGGAGAATATATTATTAAGCTGAGGTCCGACAATAAATATTACAAAAATGGAAGATAAATATATATGGTCAAATACATTAATGATTTGTTGCTACATAGCATCACCTATATAACACCCTTCCCTTCCAACTGCTTGAACACGACCCACATACTTCTGCACATTCATGTATCTATGGGCAAGAACTGACATGTATAACATCTCTAACACCAATAAACTACCAACTGTTCTTATCACGTCTTTAAATTTTCATTTGCCACTAGCAATGGTATCTGATAACCAGTAATTATAAAATTAAGTTTGGACGGCAAACTTTGGAATCAGCTTGTCAACATGGATGATAATGTCATCTATGCGAGGACGAACTGTGGCTGAAGGCTGAAGCATCCATGACACAAACTGGTGAAGAGCTTCTGGGTAAGATGGCTTAGGGGTTGTTGGCCATTTGATCTGTGCATTTATGACCGCCAACTGCAAGCTTCCTCCTGACTCTCCTAGTGCATACTCAAATGGTGAAACACCGTACCTGTTAAACATAACAAAGTGCATTCAGTCATTTAAATATGTCGAATGTGTTCCATGCCAAGATGCCATTAGACTTTGGCTCAGTTTAAGGTGTCACTTCGGGTTGTTTTATCTCAAACGGGTCAAACTAGAAACTTTAGCAAAAAGATCAGGTGCAACAGTTCAAGCTGGTTGCATTTCGCTCATAGCTTTTTTCTATAAGCATGCCTCCTTCAACAACTTATTCAAAGGTTCAGATTTTTATCTTAATGATATTGCTTTTTCAGCTATGACTATCAAGTTCGTTTTTAATGGGGAAAAAAAATTAAAATAATAATAATAATAACAATAACAATAACAATAACAATAACAATAACAATAATAATAAACAAATAAATAAATAATAATAAACCAAAAAATTGTTATAGAGTCGAACTGACCCATACTAAAAAATGGCCCATTTCAATCCTAACCCGTTTTGACCCGCAAGCCAAGTTGCCCATCTTTCCATCTCTACGTTTATTGTTATATTATTAGCTATATATCAATCTCAGTTACTGTAAGGTATAAGATAAAAAAGAGGAGAGGAGATATCTATAGAATGGCTAATTTTTAATTAATCAACAAAGTGCCAACCCATTTAAAATAAAAAGGAGGGAATGTGAGGCCTAAAAAGAACCGAAATTCTAGCTTCTGATAATCATTTTGCTGGCATATCATATTACCGTTTTTACAGAATTATCTTCCTTTGTCAGTATAGAAGGAACTTTAGATATCTAACCATGTCAATACGTAAGAAGCTAAGTGATATCAAAGTGATGTGAGAGTCTTACATTATAGCATACAAAGTGCAACCTAAAGACCAGACATCAGTCCTTTCATCAATGTCTGCTTGGCTTGGGCAATCCCACAATTCAGGAGCTCGGAAAGGTGCTGAAACATGCTCCGATGCCCATTCCTAACCAACATAATAAAAAAAATAAAAAATAAATAAATAAATAAATAATTATTTAGGAGTAAAGATTAAAAAATAAAACATCAATTTAAGAGCAATCCCTTTTGTTTTTGTTTTGATGTATATATATATATATTTTTTTCTTGGGAATATCTGTTGTTGAGATGTAATATAAAAGAGAGCATATAATGGTTATCAGATAAACAGTTTTAATGTTTGCATGAACAGATTCTGCTTCAGAATATTAGATTATGTAAGCGTTAGATAATCAGTTTCATAGTAGACATAATAATACTGGTTATGAAAGGGTAAAATAAAATTACATAACCATCTTTGGATGGCCATGGAAAAATCCTAAAACGGCCAGGGGATACCGATTAGGCCGTATACTTTAGAGCCAAAAAAGGCTTGACTTCCACTTTCTGCAGGTAGCCTAAAGTCCTAAACTGGGATCCTATCCATTTACCGGATTATACTAAGGAATTCCAAGAATAACGAGTAGAAATCAAAAGATTGAAATGATAATAGTTTAAAGATAGACGTACCACAAAATAGGGGTGAGCAAAACCGAGTCAAAACCAAACCGACCCGAGAAACCCGAAAAAACCGAGCCGACCGAAACCGAACCGAGAAAACTCGGTTCTATTTGGGTTCGAGATTTTTCCGAGTTTCGGTTTCGGTTCGGGTCGGTTCGGTCAGGTTCGAGCAAAGAGCCGACTAAAACTGAAACCGAGAAAAACCGAGACTCTTATCACTAGGGGTGAGCATCGGGCCGAAACCGACCCGTCCCGACCCGAAACTGACCCATCTCGAAACCGAATATCCTGGGAAACCCAAACTGAATCCCGACCCATCCCGAAACCGACATCCTGGAAAACACAAACCGAATCCCGACCCGAAATTACTCGGTTTTACTCGGATCGGTTCGGGACGAGTCGGTTTCAGTCTGTTTTCTCAGTTTTGTTTGTGTTTTCTCGGTTAATGCTCACCCGACCCGAGTCCCGACATCGTGGAAAATCCAAACCGAGTCCCGGCCCGAGTATCAGTCGGTTTGTGTCGGTTACAGTCGGTATCGGTCGGTTTGTGTCGGTTTTCGGGATTAGGTCGGTTTTGCTCAGCCGTACTTATCACGGTACCTGTTTATGAAAAAATATACATCTAATGTCAACTAACTATAATAATCTTGGGGTGTCAGTTAATTAGGTTAGCTTCCCCATATACATCTGACTTGTCAACTCTAAAATGATTCAAATCACCTAATTTGAAACTTTTAATCCCTTCTGACAAAAAGAAAGTCCTGACTTCATAATAACATCCTTTTTCCGTGTTTCAGTGAGAAAAAGAATCAGCATTTGTTTTTTTGGGTAAAGAAGAATCAGCATTTGTTAAACACTTAAAGAACTGATTATCTTATTACTAACAGCTATACAACATCAAACAGCAAATGCACATCTATCATCTGCTACAGCCCATTTTATTACGGCCTGATTCTGATAATCTTACCAACATAAAAACCTTTAAAACATAAATACAAACGTGAAATATAAGAAAATGTGAAGGGAAGGAGATTAAACCTGCAGCTGAAGGGCCTCTGATCGAGAACGGATCTGCTTTCTAGCAGGACGGGCACTTCCAAAATCCATTAATACAGCCAACGGTGGCTGTCCTTTACGATGTGTTAGCAAGACATTTCCAGGTTTGACATCATTATGCGCATACGGAGTTTCAAGATTATGCATATGCTGAAGTCCTGAACAAAGCTGCAAGTTTTGTTTTTCAGTATAAACACACTAACCAGAAATGAGATGCAATAACCTCATAGAATTACAATCTTTGATACATATCACAAAACAATGTCTGCAAAGACGTAACATCTAAATGTGGATAATCATGTTATTGTTAAAAGTATTCAAGAAAACATTACACAAGAATGAAAGGCAGATTGAAACAGAGCTCTTCACTTGCATACCAAATATCATGTTTTCAAGTATGATATTAGAAACAAGGGTACTGGTAAAAAACCTGTACTCTTTCCGTGCAGGTCATGTCACCTTAATCAGCAACACTTTTTGGCTGAGTGTTTTTTTTTTTTTTTTTTTTTTTTTTTTTAAATTGTAAATAACTAGTGTAAATATGTTATAATAAAAGCCACACTATTTAAAAAAGAAAATCCAATTTCTAATAAAACAAAGCTAAAGGTTTAATGCATAAACAATACAATTTCAGCGACTTTTGATCAGTTTCGAGCCAACTTATTGACTTAACGTTATTTTGAGTTTACACATTTAACCTGTTAGACATAAAAACATAACGCGAATAGACCCATTCACAACTATGGAGTGAAACTGTCACCTCTATAGAGATCCGTAGTTACCTGACGGAAAATTTGGAGAACATCAGAGGTAGAAAAGAACTCCTTCTTAGCTTTCATAGTTTTTGCATTGTCCAGCAATGTCCCATCCATATGAACTGGAAATAACAGGTATGCTTCATGTGTCCAAGTTTGTTCTGGTTTGCCCTAAATCAACATAACATAATATGGTTAATGTACTAATGTACAAGAATAAACTTAAGCAAAGTCAAGGTAGCATTCAAATATCAATCTGGTTTATCTTAGAACCATTATCTCGACTATCTCATTCAATGCTGCATATGAAATAAACAAGCTTTGAGAATATAGAAGTAAAGAAAGCTTTGAGTGTATTTGTTAACATCAGGAAGTCAGAGAATGGTTTAGCTTTTTGCCATGTTCACAGAGGGTGATGGATCTTGTTATTTTTAGTTGAAGATACTAAAGTACTAACCATCCAGATCTACAAATAAAATAATCATATTCTATCTGAGTGGATTAAATCGCCACCATGTTCAATGCTGATAACCGAAATGTAGAGAGATCAAATGATATCCTTATGTAGTTATGTCATCCAGACAATGAAATTGATCTCGGGTAAGATTTAATGTTTTATAAGGGATAGACACCGTATAATCCCTATTTCCATGAATGCAGCCTTCATCAATCTGAAATCTATTCTAACCCGAGCAATTCTACTTCAGATCTCTTTTCTCTCTTGCAAGTTGCAACTTAAGTTTTCAGCATACATGAGTAAATTATGAGATCTTACAGCTTAAATATAATCTATGATCTGAAACATGGATCTTCACTTACCTTCACTGAAATAATGGCATGGTCAAGTAAAGGAAGCAGATTCGCATGATTAAACAGCGATGAGATCCGAATCTCCTCTTTCACAAGCTGCAACTGATCATTACTCTGAATCAACACTTTCTTCATTGCATAAGTTCCATCATCTACACATAAATAATCACATCCTTCAAAAACTCAAATCAAATATCACTTTATTCCTACTTAACATTTTACCAAATCATAAGATTTACAATGCCCCGATTCCGAAACCTTATATAGATCTCACAGAATCCTAACATCTAAATCACAACACTTCACCTAATCAAAAAATCACAATAAACCGATCCCGAAAACTTGTATAAATCACAATCAACTATCATAACATCCTGAAATTCAAATCACAACATTTCACACATTCATACCAACTAAAACTAAACAAATCACCACATTACACAACAATACCCATATCACAAAAACTAAAATAAACAAATAAAAAACACAAAATGAAGGATCTTTATAAAATATACCAGACAAATGAGTAGAATCTTTGAACTTCTTAGAAATACCACCATCAGAAGACTCATTAATAACTTCTTTAACAAGGTAAACAAAAGCAAAACCACCTTCACCCAACTGTCTTACAATCTTAAACCTGTTTTCATTAATCCAAACATCACCAGCACTTGAATCATATAAAGCATTTAGTCCTGAAAATGAGCATCCCATGATGCTCAAAAACAGAGTTTAAGGTTGTTGAGTGTGTGTGTGTGAATGTAACAGCAGATCTGTTGTTGTTGTTGTTGATATGAAACTGTTTTTGAGTTTGAGTTTGGTTAGAAAGACAGAACACAAGATCCAAACATGACGCAATATTAATATTTTTTAATGTTGGAATATGAAGTACTGGTTATTGTCAACTCTTGTATTTTTGGTTTTGGGCACCGACTGGTTAACATTGAAGTGAGATTTACGTTTCTTCTTTTACCATTTTTTGGTACTTTTTTTAACAGCATTGTGTTTTTGTGTGGTACTTTAAGCATGGTTTCCTTACGAAAATGTCTTTCTATGAAAAGTATCTACTTTCTAACAAGCTTAAAATGTACTACCTCCTTTGCATATTAAGTGTCCACAATGAAATCTTTGGACGTTTCAAATTAATTGTTCACTTGTACCTTTCAACCAATAAAATGAGAGTTTAGTGGATAAAAGTAATATTTAATTGGTGAAAAATTTAGTTAGTGGAATCTCCTAAACCTATAAGTATTCCGTTTTTAATACATATGTATGAGGCTACACATACCAGTGACCAGCAACAACTTTTATTTTGTCTGTCACATAAGTTTTCTCTCTTCGACGACCTACATATGACTTTTTACCACACTAAGGGCTTGTTTCTTTTTCTTTCTAGATTAAATGGGTGGGTCCCTTTCTGTTAATGAGTCTTAATGGGGAGGACCACCCTTTGCTACATCTACCCATATAGACCATTTAACAGAAAAAGAAACATATTATATGTATGGCCCCCACCACTATCTCCTTATTAAGACACATTAACAATAAAAAGAAACACCCCCTAAGACTACCTACGCTACAAAAAACATACCCCACAAATATTCTTTTTTAATTAATTAACACACACAAAACATACACAAACTCAGTCGTCCAAACGACCTAAACCAAAAAAAATGGCCCTTCGACCTTGGACGACATACTTTGCACACCAAGGGCGACCCACACAATCTCCATCAACCTAGTGGTCAACCTTCATTAGTGTGGGCAGTCTAAAGGATTATCTTATAATTAACCTTAATTCGTTCTGATTTTGTAATTAACAAACTTAAAATTTCCTATTTAATCATCTAAATTACTGTCATGAGGGCACTATTTAGACAAATCCTATGTATTAGGGTGAGCATGGGGCTGTTTTTTGCTAAAACCAAAACCCGAACCGAAAATTCGGTAAGTTTTTTAAAATCAAATCCCGCACCAAAAGTTCAGTTTGGTTTTTGATTTTTTGCGGATCGGTTTTGGTTTTTTTGGTTTTTGGATATCCAAAATTTGAGTTGATGATTTTATGTTAGACCCATTATTTTATCTAAGTTCTTTAAATTCAGATATCCGAAATTTCGGATAACAGTTTATATATCCAAATATTCAAATATCTATAATTTTTGAAAAACTTTTATATGAATTCCAAAACTAAACCATTTCATAAAACCCAACATTTTAATAATATTTTTTAAACATCCAAAACCTAAATCAAGAAATCGTATAATGTAAATTGAATATTTTGTCGTAAAATAATAAGATTGCGTAATATGCATATAAAGATGAGATGTGCAAACATATATAGAAAAAAAACTAACTAACTTTACGAATTTGTTATAGTGTTAGCTAAATAAACGCTTGTTACGAATATCTAAGCTCTTAGTTTTTTGGCCTTTGGTGATTCCTTGCATCAAAAATAATACATATACGTTTTTATTAGTTTTATGAATATTAGTATGTGGCGGTTTGGTTTTTTCGGTTTGGGTTTTCATATAAAACCAAAAATCAAACCAAAACTTTCGGTTTTTTTAAAAACTAAAATCGCACCATCAGTTTTAGAATTGTTTCGGTTTTTCTAGAGCGTTTTTTTTGGATTTTTGGGTTTTAGTTCGGTTTTTTCGGTTTTGTTGCTCTCCCCTACCATGTATAATACAAACATATAGAGATCTTTGGTCAAAATCCTAATAGATTGTAGCTCATTTATGCAATCTGGCTAGGCCTTCTTAGCTAATTTATCATCTAATACTCTCTCGCGGTTCAAGCAATGAAATCGTAAAAGCTCATACTGAAAATTATTAAAAAAATTAAAAAAATAAAATAAAATTTATAACACTTAACCATAAAGGTAAAGATAGGTTGATAGGTTGGTGATTACCGCTTCAATATCATCCAACAACATCATATAAGCATCGATTTAGAAAGGAAAGTAATTTTCTCGGCGCCTGTTGAGACTTATAACGAAGCTTGACGGCGTGTCCGACTAGTGGAGGCGGCGATTTCGGTATGGTTTTTTTTTAGAATTTGATTAATTTCTTTTTCCAAGACAATAACTCCGGCAAAATTTCAAGTTGCCGTTTTAATTGTTCATGTTTTTTTAAAACACGCATAACTCGATTTCAATGGAAAAAGGTTGTGGTGATGGATGCGGAAAAGATAATAGGATGATAGGTTTTCAGTTATTTTGGTTATGAAATTATTTATTTTTTATTTATTTTTAAGATTTTTTTATTTTTTATTTTAATTTTTGTTTTCTATTTTTAATATTATTATATTTTCAACAATAAACTGCTTCATGATTCCTAAACTAGTAGTAATATATACACTTGATCATAATAAATTCAGTAATCCCTCTTTAAATGCAGAAATTAAACTCCACGGTCGTAGAGTCTATAAGTTCATTATGAGTTGATAATCAAGAGTTTATTTCACTATTTCCCCATTTCCACCATTTGCAAAATCTTGATCACAAACTATGAAGTCTAAAAGGCGTTTAAGTTTTCCTAGAAATCCACTCAACCTATGTGAGTGTTTTGAGTAGGGGTGAGTTTGTCCTGTTTGTGCGGTCTTTTCAGTTTGATTCGATTTTTTCAGTTTTCGTGCTCACCTCCACTAAAAACACTCACATAGGTGTTAACAAATAGGGTTGAAAAAATGAAGTGGTCGATACATGTGTCCCCTTCATTCCAAACAATATCTTCTATACATTCTTTTACTAACTCACATTCTTCATATCACTCAAATTTGAATTCACCACTCACATACAAACACATAAACTCTCACAATTCAAATTTGAATTTAGATAAACCTTCCATATCTCTACCTTATCTAAGATAGCTACTAAACCTTCTTGTGAATTGTGTCAAATGTCTTTTTATCTATACCCTTTCTATTAGAATCGACTCACTAGGTTAGTTTAGGGCTTGATTTGTATAAAAATTATCAAACATTAAATTTGGTTGTAAGGTTGTGAAGTCTTGTACCTTGGTGGTCAAGCCTAGTTCAGGCAAGAACTAGTTGGGGTTTGATACTTCCGGTAGGGAAGTCTTTTTGGTCTTAGTGGTTAAGTTGAATCTCGAGATTCTTGTGGGTGGTTTTAGATGGTGGAATATCGTTGGAAGTAGCTCTTCTTTGTGAGCGCCGATCTTTGTGCATATTGATGGAGTGAAGTTGTAACGGTTTGTAATCCACCATAAGGATTATACTTAGTAATAGTATCGGTGTCGTGGATTCACAATTGGACGTATGGATGGTATAAACCCCCTTCTCGAACGAGTACATATCATGGTGTCTCCTTACTCGCTTTATACATTGTGGTTTGATTGAATCGTTGTATAATCAATTGTTGATCTTTGAGACTAGAAGTTGTTAAACTTCAAGTTAGTCGAAAGGACCATATTCACCATTCATAGTGGGATACTCAATTTTTTGAGCGTTAAAACCTTCCTGAGAAGGCGTTTTAAAGCAAACATTTCTTTTTCAAAAATTTCAAAATCCAACGGTAATTTTTGGAAAAGTTGAGTATAGATCCATGGCTCAAGAGAACTATGTTGAGGGGTGTTTTGTGCAAAGACCAACTTTGCTAGAACCCGAGGGTTTTTGTTTTTGGAATACCCGGTTCGAGACTTATGTTAAGTCTAAGAATATTGACTCGTGGGAAGTTATCCAAAATTGTGACTTTATGTTCATGGTGGAAGATCTGGAAACAAAGTTGATGGTAGAGAAACCATTTATGGAGTTGAAGGATGATGAGAAGAAGAACATTGGCAAAAATAATGAAGCCAAGATGACGATTTACAACGCTTTACCACATACAGAATTCGAAAGGGTTTTTATGTGTAAAACTACAAAAGAGGTTTGGCATACACTTATTATTACTCATCAGGGTAACTCACAAGTCAAGGATTGTAAGATCGACTTACTAATTCAACAATATGAGAAGTTTGCGATCTCGGATGAAGAAACCACAGATAATAGTTACACACGGTTCAACACTATTGTTTCAAGCTTAAAATCTTTAGATCATAGCTATAGTAACAAGAACCATGTGAGGGAGTTTCTTCGAGCTCTTCCAGTCAAGTAGCGGCCGAAGGTGACAACGATTGAACAAGCCAAGGATTTGGTCGATCTTCCTATTGACGAGCTAACCGGCAACCTTAAGGTGTACGAAATGATTTTAGAGAACAACAAGGTCATTTCTAAAGATAAAAAGGAAAAGGTTAAGTTGTAAGTTGTTGGGTCACTTTAGTACCCAAGTCACTTTAATCTAGGATTTGAACAAAATATAACTTAAGTGTTACATAACAAATAATGACATTTAAGTCACTGAGTGAACATTTACTTAGTGAGTTACCTTCAGGAAGCCTAGGATGAGCCTAAGAAAAAAGCCTCTCCATTTAGTGAGGCGGAACTCAATGAATGACACCTAAGCCAAAGAAAAAGGTGATGGGTTCAGTGAGTAATGATAATAGCTCACTGAACCCCAAGACTCCTTAACAACTATTCAGACTGAAGACTCAGACTGAAGACTCAAGACTGAAGACTCAAAGACTGAAGACCTAAAGACTGAAAGAAAGGCAGGATAAGGCGGGAATTTTGAAAGGATAAGGAGAAGTCCTTATCACTCAAGAGTCAAACTTTTCTTGAAAGGCAAAAGGTCAGGATAGTGTCATCATTGTGCCTAAGAAAGCAGTATTATCCTATACCCAAAATAGACATCTATAACAGAGACAAAATATGTAAGTATTTTGTCCACATTAGCCTATGTCATCTTTGTCTTCTTCTCAATTGTTGTAATTTACTTGTGTATAAATAGAATCATAAAATGGAATAAAAGGTCGACAAGTTTGTGCATTAAGTGCTTAGACATTTACAAATACCTTTTACTCCTCCAAAGCAACTAAGTCCCTGAGATAGCTCAGTTGGTTAGCATAGTTGTACTCAAGCTCAGCTTGAGTTTAGTGAGGAGTTGTACTCATACTTGTCATTTCAATCCCAAGTGTTATTCCGCAAAACACTTGGGTATAATTCTTTGTTAATTGCAAATAGAATTAAACGTTGAAAAACTCTTGTCTTATATACTTTATGTTTATATTTTAGCAAAGTCTTTTAAATGCACTGCTTTACCATGGAACAAGATTAGTTTAACTTTTTACTTAATGCTATCAGTGTAAAGGGAACAACATTAGCTCTTAAAGCTAAAATTACTAGGGATCAAACTAGTGATGATGGTGAAAGTCAAGATAGAAGTGACGAAGATGAAGAAAATGATGAAGAGATCAACCTAATGGTAAAGAACGTTAGAAAGTTCTTGAGAAGAAGTGGTAAATTTAGGAGTGGTAATCGGTTTGGTAACCGTGATGATAGGGTTAGTAGAAATAAGGTTGGAAGAGGTCGTGGTTATGAGAATCAGGGTGTTGAAAGCTCAAGCGTGAATGGGACTGTTACAATTGCGATGACAAGAATCACTTCATAAATGATTGTCAAAAGCCAAAATAAAAAAAGGCGTTCGTTGGTAGAGCTTGGAGCGATAGCGAAGACAGCGATCAACCAGACAACGAGGCTAGGTGTCTTATGGCGATTGGAACTCAAGAGGTATCTCCGAACCCTTCTATTTCTAATAATAATTTAAATATTCATGATTTTCAAAAAGAGAATGAGGAACTCTTGGAGTTTAATAAGGATTTTACTAAAATGTTTAAAAGTATTCTTAAGGAAAAACGCTCTCTTAAACTAGAGCAAACAAAACTTAATGAAAAGGTTTATGAACTAGAACGTGAAGTAAAGAGACTCGTTCATTGCAAAGAGGTGATTGAACCATATAAAAGATGTAAGGCTCTTACACTCGAAGTAGACTCTTTGAATAGTGACGTATCTGATGTGTATTTTATAGAGACTCGTTCATGCATTAAGTCGTGTCAACTAATCTATGTGATTTATACGTGGTGTCCACTTGGTCCATCTAACACCTACCCTTCCCCATTTGGTCCATGTGAGAAGAGCACTATGCTAACTTAAGTGGTCTCGTAATATAAATCCAATACCCACTTGGTCCATGTGATACTAGACTTAAAAGTCTCAAACATATAAATGAGCATGTAATGAACGATAAACACATAAACTAAACAGTACTAAACATTAAATCTTAACAAACAGAAATAACTATCATGAAATAATAACAAACATAATGTAAGTAAAAGCACAAGAAGATAATTCAAATGATAAACAAATGGAAATCATAACGAAGTCGATATGCATATCGAATAATTAAATCTAATTTGATGACATGAGACCTTCTCTCCTTGATTTCCTAACTCTTGAGACTGATCGTGGGGCCTTGGAATGGTAAAATTTGGCTGTGGTTAAGTGTGGTGAGTGAATGATATCAAAAACTCCCGTATAAGGTTTGTATTTATAGTCTTCTGTTAGGGCACCAATACGGCATATCCAAGTATGGATACGGCGTATTTAAGATTTCTTAATTGCTGACGAAGAAAGCATATTTTGCATATCTTTTAGATACGGCATATTGCCAGAGTTAAATACGCCGTATACCTTCAAATCTTGATATACTTGGACTAGGGATAAGATCTTCAATATGGCGTGTGGACAGAGTCTCATACGTCGTATGCCTTCAATAGTTGACTTGAGCTTTGACTGTAGAGCTTCCTAGTATGGCATATTACCAGAGTTAAATACGACATATGCTTCCATATTCACCAATACTTAGTGAATTTTTCCAGATACCAATATGGCGTATGGCCAGAGTTACATAAGTCGTATGCTCCTTTATAGCTTGCATACAAAGTTATCATAATTAGCTCCAAATCATGTCTTCTTTCCGTGTCTTTTGTAATATTTCTCCATAATTACTAAAATAGGAAAACTTAGGCAATTAAATATCAATTCAGATATAAATATGCATAATATGAGCAATTAAACATGTTATAAGTATTCAACAATATAGGACTTATCAATATTCAAACTTCAACAAGAGACATTAAGTTTTGCAAACTTCAAAAAGAGTAGTAATGTTTTAGATAACATGTTAAGTAAACAAAAATTGTCCCAAGACAAGGAAGGTCTTGGATTTTTTGAAAACGATAAAAATACTTCCGAGAGTCTAAGTAAACCAATAGTTTTTGTAAAAGGAAGTGAAAACGAGAACCCGGAGAATTCATTATAGCTATATATACAAGCAATTTACTAATAAAAGATTAAAGAGAACTATTTAAAGAGATTTTAACTAAAAATGAATATTTTAAAAAATATAAACACATATGATCACTAAACATATGAAGTTGTTAATTTACTATTAAAAAGCTATACTTTTTACATTATTAGTGCATATATAAAAATATAAAATCACTTCGGATGATAAATGGATCACTCATAGATGACAAATCGTCATCCATATATGATCCATTAAACATCAATATCCATATCTATATCAATTATTCATTCATTTAGGTGTTTTTTGTTTGATAGGTTTTTCACTATTAGAATAAATTAGAATAGAGTACTAGCTTAAAGCTGCAGTTGAGTTTAAGGATTTTGAAATAAAACAAATGATTTAATCCAAAAGTCTATTCCCTTATAATTTGATAGGATTTGACATCATTTTTCTGACAATTTTAATTTCTTCATTAACCTCCGCCACAAACTTTATATCTTTTCTCTTAAATCATCTATTTCTCTCTCTTAATTTTTTCAAATAATATTTTGTCATTACAATAATATCACGTCTACTTTAATAATCTAAGAAAGATAAAGTGGGTGTGAAAACTTTAGAGTAGAGAGAGAAACGAGAGAAACATAGAAAGTCTCGTATTGCATAGACAAAGAACACACACCACGTGTAAAAACAAATCAGAATAAAAATTTATTACAAGGTTGCATGAATTGTTTTTAAACTTGAAAATTCATAGCATTGGAAACTAAGAACATGTTTGTAAATTATCCGTCAAATCCATTCATTCATTTTCACAAAGTGTTCATAAAGGTGCAATCATAGAAAAGTCTACATATTCAAATTAAACATATGCATCACGTACTCTTTTAAGGCAATATAGTGATACAATCCTAGTCTAATTATTATTATGAAACTAAACATATGCAATTTTATGTCTCAAAAATTTAAAATTTCTCCTTTATTTGAGAAAGTATTTGCTTTTTGAATTGATTTTAAAATTTGATAAACACTTTTTGTGTTATACAAAAATTGGCTTACTTTTGAACTTTTTAAGTTTCGAAAAGTATTTTTCAAAAAAATGAGTTTTGAAACAGTTATGACTTTTTATTGAGAAAGTATGTTTGATCATGACAATTACTTTGTTACAATTTGTTAAAATGTTTGTTAAACTTTATATAAGTATGAAACTTATAAAATTTTTGCAAAGATTTTAAAATTTTGGGCAGAGTAACGTTTAGAAATAGTTGGTGACAAAAGTTTCACAATATCTCGTATCGCAGAATTTGGTATCGCAAATAAGGTCAAACACAGTCAACCATCGCAGTTAAGATAAAACAAGTATCGCAGTCTAAAGTTGTGATAAAAAAGTTCTATCGCAAAAAGTGTCGGAAAGGACTATCGCAGAGCAATGCTGTGATAGCAAGCTATCGCATGACTTATAAGAAAGTTACTATCGCAGAGAAATCAACTGGGATACTAGTTGTGAGACTACCATCGCAGCCAAAGTATCGTAAAATTTAAATATATTTAATGCACATTTTGGCTATAGCCTAAAGTCTCGCATTCCACCATTTCTGGTGTCGCAACCCCAACTATTCATCTTCTTCCTAAAATTGACCATTTTTACACCAAATCAAACCGTTTAAATTCCCATTTTCTTTCCAAAACATGATCTAAACACCCTATCTCAGTTATCTAACCACAAGAATTCAATTAAAACACTCTACATCACAAACTCAATAGTAGTTTTAATTCGACATCTATAGGTAGCCCTAATCATGCATTTTTTATCAATATAATGAAAACCAGGATTGAAATTTATAACAAAGATGTAAAACCATTGTATAACAAGATTGTAAGCTTACTTTTTGCACGAATTAGACGTAATGGGCAAGAAAATCTTGAAATGTCGCGAGTTTTGCGATGCGAGTTTTTTGAGTTTTAGGAGAGAGAGAATTTGTGATAGTAAAAAGGTTGTAGGTGTGTTTTTCTCGCATTCCGTAAGAGGGTTATTGAACCCATGTTTTACTTTGACCTTCTGTTTTTGAACTAGGTCTGCGAGGGTTTTGGACTAGGGAGGGTTCAAAACTGTTTTGGTATATTTTTTTAAAACTCACCCTTGACTTTAGCTCTCTAAACACAAATGCCTTTTTGTTTTCATTTTAACTTTAACAAGGTTTTGAAAACATGTCAGTTCAAATAAATGAACGTTTGTGTTATATCAAAATTGTTTAAAATAAAATCTATCACTCCCCTTCGAAGTGATGCTATTTTCCTAACTTTTTCAACATCTTTTTTTTTTTCATTTTTAATTTCCGACAACATTTTCATTATATTTGCAACAATTTAAAGCGACTTATTCATTGATTTCAAAAACGAACTTCTCAATTTCTCCCCCTAAAAAATAGCTTAATATTTTAAACTGTTTTTGTCTATTATTGAGGCGGGTAGTATTTCATACTCGAGCTAAAAAAGATTAAATTAATAATCATAAAAACGTGCTCGAGATTTGTTTATCATGAGAAAAAATTTTTATAAAAAGGTTTTTGGAAAAATCTTTTTGTAAAATCTTTTATAAATTTTGCTCACGATAATTAAGAAGATTTCTCTTCTATTTAGAAGGATTGACACACTGAAGCATACGTTCAGGGTCCTTTCTTTGAAAAACGGGTGTTGATATGTGATTTAATCAACAGCCATTATAAATGAATAATTACCGTTGATGAGTGTCTAAATACTCATCATTGTATACCAATCTGAGCTGCTAAAACATACAAAAACACTCAAATATATATCAAAATACTTAAAATATCTTAGAAGTGTGTTTTATATGTTTCAAATGCAAAATATGCAAAAACAGATGAAAAACGTACAAAGTTTGCATAATTGGCAGTTTCAGTCCCTCAAGTTTCATAAATTGGCAAAACTAGTCCCTGGTCATTCTAAAAACTTGAAAAAGTCACCAAAGGTCCTTTTTAATCATAAAGTTACATATTTAGTCCTTTGGTGCAAAGTTTCATAAAATTACAAGTTTAGTCCCTCAACTTTAGAAATTGACAGAAATGGTCCCTGGGATGTTTAAAACTTTGAGAAATTAAATTTTAGTCCTTGTACTAATCATCTTTTGCAGGAATGGTCCTTGGGTAAAAAGTTTGGAGAAATAGCAAAATTGGTCCCTGAAGTTTCACATTTGGCAAGATTAGTCCCTGGATGTAAAAAAATAGAAAAATATCACATACAACCCTTGGACTATTCACAATTGGCAATTTTAACCCTTTAAATAACTTTGAAAAGTTGCCAAGTTGCACCCTCCAAAAATACAGAATTTACAAAATTAGTCCTTGTGAAAATACCAAACCAAACGGACCCTATGTTATTATTACATCCAAATCCAATCCAACCCAACTTACACTACCCAGCCACCCACCTTTTATTACCCAAGCCCAAAACCTCAAAAAGCCCACCCCGTTTAAATATTAAACCCGGTCAAATACCGGTCAACCCAACCAATACCCCTTCCCCTACCTTTTTTCCCTCCCACACACACAGACTCCATTACCACCCTGGTATTTCATCACCAGCTCACCACCTACTCTCCCACTAGTCACCCTCCACCTCATACAACCCTCCAAACCCCTTAATCACCCTTGAAACCCTCACAAGTTACCCTCCTCTGTCCCATGACTTTTTGGCGCGCAAAAAGTTATTTAAACGGCTAGGATTCATCAGTCATCCAACGGTTCTAAATGTTGGTGGGAAATGGTTCTGTGGGTCCCAGAAACCCTAGAAGTCCATTAAAAAGGAGAAGGAAGCAGGAGAACCATTTATTAGTTTTAGGTTTAGTTTAATAAAATCGTATGTAGTGTAGTTTACACTTTCAGTTGTAATTTCCATCAAAATCACTTGTACTCAGTTATTTTTAGTGTAATGCAAACTTTATTCACTCTTTAATTCAAGTCTTCTTTTAATTATCTAATATTAGCAAATTTGATTGAATTTGAAAAATTCATTTAAAGTTGTTAATTGTTGTTGTTCTGTGTCATTATAAGCTCATTTAATCTCATTTGCTAGTTATTAAAAGTTTCTCAAGCATTTTATTCAGTCTTAATCAGTTTACTAAATAAATCACAAAAATAGTTTAAAAATAAGGAATAAAGTCAGAAATCAATGGAGGATGTGATTCAGATTTGAAGAATGTTCACCATGGATTTCAATGGGTTTAGTAGCTTATTTGGAAGCTGTTAGGGTGGTTCATGGTCCTTGTTTACTAGTTTCTCAGTCAAGATTTCAATTGTAAGCTATAACTCTTACTTTCACTTTTCATTGTTCTATAGCTTAAGTATTGCTTATTCTGTTGTTTTGAGCTTATTTAATGCTTGTTAGTCAAATTATTGCTTAAAATTGCTTGGGTGTTCATTAGATTCCTATTGTGCCATTTTTATTAATTTAACTGTGAATTTAGCATAATATGAATGCATGAGTACTTGCTGTTTTAAGTATTGTTTCTATGTTTCATTAAGTTGATTTCATCATATCATGATCTTGTGGATTGGTTTTATGGACTGAATCATAAGAATCCTTTGAAAATCACATATTGAGATTGTTATAAGGGGTGTTTGGCACAGTGGCTTTAACCACTGTGCTTTGATTTTTGTTGTTGATTTGTGGATGAGTTAATCTTATTTAGGTTCTAATAACTCAGTCATAGCCTAAAACTTCCATGTTACTTGTTTAAAAGTCAAATTACTCTTTGATCAATCTCCACAGTCTACTGATGGAGTTTCTTGAACCCAAATCATCATCATAAGCTTGAAACTTGTTATAGTAGCTTTATCTAATCTTACTTAGGGTTTACAAACATCATTTAATCATCCAAGCTCATCCAAAGTTCATTAAAGTCAAATCTTAGTTTTTATTCAAAAGTCAACTTTTGCTCATCTCAGATTTTTACAAGATTTCAAAGATTTGTTTTGATTTATGTGTTGGGATTGAGACTTCAGGATTTTTACATGTTAAAATATGTCAGCTAGTCTTTAGAAATCAGTTAAGGGCTTATTTTTGTGATTTTTATTGTGGGTCCCACACATCCCCAAACACAACTGCAGGGGAAGTGGTTGTCCTGCATCAGCAGAACCCATCCATCATCACCACTTTGGTGGTGATTTGTGACCACCTCAGTGGGCCCCAAACCTCCAAATTAGGTTCTTACAACCCCCTCCTAGTAGACTACTTGTATTAACCACTAGTTTGTCCTAAAGACTTGTGGACCCCACTTTGTTTTGCTCCCAAAATCTGTCCCAGTTTCTGAGTGTATACAAGTGTCCAAGTGCTTATTGATTGCTTTTTAGCTTATTCCACCTGCTTATCTGATCAAATCTTGTTTAAACTTGTTTACTTAACTTATTGGAACTAGCTTTTACCATTGTGGGTCCCACACCAGCTCATTTGAGCTTATTAGCTTATTTGGTCAAACTTGGTCAACTGTGGAGCTTATTGCTTTCCATAGTGCTTAATAATAAGCTATAAAATATTTGTTTTTACAAAAGTTATCTATTTTTAAGTATAATATAGGTTGGTAAAAGAAAAATCCAGAAAAACAAATATAAAGATAAGTGATAGTTTCTATTTAATATAATTTAATTTTAATTTTAATTTTTATATTTTTATTAAGTAATCTATATTTTTATTAATTTCCTTTTATATTAAAGTATTTTTAATAAATTTCTTAGATTTTTATTTTGTCTTTTAGTATTAATTATAATTTAAATTAGTTTTATTATTAATTAATCAATAATTAATTTATAAATAGCATAATTAATTTTTACAAGGTAACACCTATATTTTATATTTTTCCTAGATTCTATAAGTCATAAAATAATTTTAGAAATTTTCTTGTGATTTATACTGTTCATTTAATAGTTTTTATAATTTAAATAGTTTAAATAGATATTAATTAATAAATAGAATAATAATTATTAAACTAGTTTAAAAATATATAAGATAAAGTTTTTATAATTTTTTAGGATTCCTGTGATGGTTAATTAGATTTATAAAAATCTTCTTAATTATCTAAGTCT
Organism: Artemisia argyi; assembly: GCA_030686995.1. Lineage (NCBI taxonomy): Eukaryota > Viridiplantae > Streptophyta > Magnoliopsida > Asterales > Asteraceae > Artemisia > Artemisia argyi. The sequence goes on from CM060691.1 coordinate 126,411,136, forward strand.
TTTTAGTATTTATAATAATTTAAATCATATAAATAGTTAATTAATAATTAAATAGTTAATAATTAATAATAATTTGATAAATAGTATTAAAAATATAATTTTATTTTTAAAATAAGTTTTATAATATTTTAGACTTTTACAAAGTTTAATTTCATTTTTCTAAGACTTATTTTACATTTTATTAATTATTAGTGTATTATTAAATAAATAATAATAGTTATTAAATAAAAATAATTAATTAAATAATTAGTAATTATAAAATAAATATTTTAAGTTTATTTAATTTGCATTTAAAGCCCCTAAGGTTTGCAAATTACCACTTTAGTTAAATTTGTTTTTGTTTCGTACGTTTACGTAGAATTAAATTAAACGTACGCGTTTTTAATTATTAAACGTTTTTAAATTATCTAGCTTTCACGTAATCGTTAAATTAGTTTATCTAAGTTATTTTAAGTTATAAAACCCTAGTGTAATCACACACACACACTTTATACCCTTTCCTGTTCACTTTCACTCGATCACAGATTCGTTTATAATAAAACATCGCACACCTCGTTGGGACATTACGACCCGGGAAAACACTGTATTACCCGGAAGCATTGGTTTAGAATGTTTGACTTGTTGACCATTACTTGGTTAATATTATCTGACTGTTTCAGACCAATCAAAATTTGGCGCCGCTGCCGGGGAGGTTGTGCGCTTATTTTAAACGATTTTGCGTATTAGTGATTCTGGATATACATCCATTGTATATTTACCATCTTTTAGCCATATTTTTATAAAACAAAACACAAAAATATTCACCTTTACACCCTACCTATTTGATTCTTCATTTCTCATCCCCAAAACCCTTTGATTCTACTTTCTTCCACTTGTCCCATAATTAATTCTAATGGCATCTCTCGATGACGATTTCTTTAAACAAAGGGCCTGTAAAAGCAAAGTTGAAAAACTTATGGCCTTGTCAAAAATGTCGAGATGTTATGTTGATTATGATGGACCTTCGATTCCTATTCCCTCTCCGATGAGGGAAAGAGATCATGAAACCGAGGTGACAAAGGACCTTGTACTTTCCTCTGACGATGGAGGTGCTAAATACGTCCAAACCACGGTTGTCCAAAAACCTGAGCTCACAAATGCTCCTAAACCTTCAAGAATCAATCCTGATCTTTCACGGTTTACGGTTAAAAGTTTGTTAAGCAAACGTACAGAGCTTAGGGCAGTGACTGAAAAAAACGATTTGCCTAATCTTCACAATTATCAAAAACAAAAACCCGAGACCATAACGGAAGTGGTGGAAATTCCTAGCTCTAAGAGCACACCACTTGTCCCACCTCCAGATTTTGTTCCTTGTGACGGTTGTGGTGAGCCTCTTTTCGCTTTTCCATGTCGTTGGTGTACATGTGAACAATGTGGTAATGATATTCAAAACGGGAGTTGTTTGTTTTGTGGATCGAGTAATTCATTTGCTTTTGATCCTAATCAAAACTTATTCAACGACTCCTCAAATTTTTCCAACTACCCATCACATTCATACGAGCAAGAATCATATTATCTAAATATCAATGATGCTTCGTATCAAAATACACCAAGCCAGACTCAACAGTTTAACTGTTGTGAGTACAGTGGAGGTCCACATTTTAGCTCTGATTGTCAAACAAGGAATCCATTTCCTTGTAACAATTACGACTATTCGTTTCAAGACCCACCTCCACAGTACCAAATGAACCAAGCAACTCCTCAAAACCAGCAAGACCCTTGTCTAGAGGTTCTTGAAAAACTTAAAAACATTAGAGAGGAGTTAGCTAATATGTCATTTCACAATGCACCAAGTTCTTCTTGTGTACATTGTGGGGGTCCTCATAATGATGATCAATGTCAACCTTCCGGTTTTGACACATTCACACCCCCACAGTTTCCACTCATTCCATATTCTTGTGATAAATCTATCACGAATTTACTTGCTGAAGAACATGTTGCTAGAGACGGAAGAAGCATGGAAGAATTACTAGTCTTAGAACAAGCAGCTATAACACGTACCAAATTTCAAAATGCTGCTCTTCTCTATGAGGATGATGAAAGTGATGATACCTCATCATGTTCATCAGTTGAGACTTTTTCCATGGATATGCAGGGGGAAAAGAATATAACTGACTCACCAGCAGTAGAAATAATGGAACTTGTAGACTCCATTACTTCTAGTCCTTCTCAGCTCCCTCTGTATGATGTTATCATACCCGAGGTTCCCACTCACTGTCTGAGCATGGGGGACGAGCATCTTGACACTATTTCTAATAAGGAATCGGACGAATTCATAAAGTCTAGTGTTGAGAACCTTGTCTCAATCCCAAGAGAGTCACAGGGAATTCTTGATCATATGTGTGATATCCCTCCCCCTCTTGTCTTCCCAAATGATCATATTGAGATGTTCTCTGATTCTGATGAGAACTATTCTTTATCTTATGGAGACATAAGTTACGTGGGGGAATTGCCTTCTGAGCTTGTCATCTCAGAAGAAGAAAATGAGGAAGAAATTATCCAAGACGACTTCGTCTTACATTATTAAATGCTAATCTTCTCATTTCTAGAATCGAGGCTTTTAATGAAAAGCCTATTTCATCTCCTATCCCCGTCAAGGATAGTGAGGTTTTGATCAATGATTCTTTTCCGGAATTGCAAACGTTCCATTTTGATCAAACGGAAGAGAAGATAAGTGGTATCACCAATTCTCATTCTTATAATTCTCTTCCCGTTTATGAATCATTTACTATTGAGGAGTTCCCAAGTGAATTCACTCAAATCAATCCCAAATACGAATCATTCACCTTTGAGGAGTTCTCCTGTGAACTCACTCATATCATATCTCCACCGGAGTATGATACTTTCTATTTTGATCTAGATATACCCATAATATGTCTTGATCAAATGAGCTTAAACGAGGAGATTCATGAAACAATGAATTCTCCTATTGAAGATGAGGAGTTAGTTATGATTCTCATCATGATTTTCTTCCTTTTCTTCATATATTCTGTTCCTTATCCTATTCTTCACTCTTTTGGGAGTGAGGACATTATCTTTGACCCCGGCATTCTCATTTATAAATTATGAGCCGGGTGTCATTATGTCTCACCGGTGTGGAACTTTCACGTGCTTCAAATGTTTATCCAAACATCTTGAATGAAAGTCCGATTGAGATTGTCTCTTCCACTTGCTTCCCCATGGACAAATAAATTCGGGGTCGAGTCAAGTTAGCGACTCGGTAATCAAAAACAGTAGCATGTACATAGGTTTTCACCCATGTTTCACCCTAGTGTGGGGGAGATACCCCACATGATGTATATATGTAAATATCTCTAAAAAAAAAAAATGTAAATATAGTGATAGTTTCTATTTAAGAAGTTTTATCTAAAAAAATATATGTATGTATATACACATAAAATAAAGGCTATAGAATATTTCCTTCTTACGTTCTAAGTTCGGTTTAACACCCGGTACTTTGAATATTGAGGACAATATTCAGTTCTAAGTGTGGGGGGAGATTCGTTATTCTAACGAATTTAAACACATGTTCCATCAAGAACCCCCATTTTAGACAAAATTTTAAAATTTTTTCTCACTTAGAACGCAATAAATGGTATCAATCCTCCATGTCTAACCCACAACAGGATTGGCTAATCCAGGAGCAAACGGTTCTTGGTAAAGATAACTCAAACCCGTTTATGGCTTGCAATTTGCCAAAAATTGTATGGTTCCTCAACTCCCCATATCCCATTAAGCGAATGAGTTGGCTAGCCCGCAAGATTATGGCTTGTGGTAAAGGCTGTGGAAAATCCATAATTGGTAATCAGCTCACCAAGATGTTGACTATTCCATCAAGAGTTGGCTAGTCCAGAAGCAAACGGCTTTTGGTAAAGACTAATCAAATCCGTTGACAGCTGGTGGTTTGCTCAAAATCACACGGTTATCAGGTGTACCACAGTTCTCACACCTGGCTACTCCAGAAGTGATGGCTTTTGGTAAAGAGTTTTTCAAATCCATTAAGTTTTTCTCAAAAGATTGCTAGGGACTAGCAATAGTTTAGTGTGGGGGATTGATGAGTGTCTAAATACTCATCATTGTATACCAATCTGAGCTGCCAAAACATACAAAAACACTCAAATATATATCAAAATACTTAAAATATCTTAGAAGTGTGTTTTATATGTTTCAAATGCAAAATATGCAAAAACAGATGAAAAACGTACAAAGTTTGTATAATTGGCAGTTTCAGTCCCTCAAGTTTCATAAATTGGCAAAACTAGTCCCTGGTCATTCTAAAAACTTGAAAAAGTCACCAAAGGTCCTTTTTAATCATAAAGTTACATATTTAGTCCTTTGGTGCAAAGTTTCATAAAATTACAAGTTTAGTCCCTCAACTTTGAAAATTGACAAAAATGGTCCCTGGGATGTTTAAAACTTTGAGAAATTAAATTTTAGTCCTTGTACTAATCATCTTTTGCAGGAATGGTCCTTGGGTAAAAAGTTTGGAGAAATGGCAGAATTGGTCCCTGAAGTTTCACATTTGGCAAGATTAGTCCCTGGATGTAAAAAAATAGAAAAATATCACATACAACCCTTGGACTATTCACAATTGGCAATTTTAACCCTTTAAATAACTTTGAAAAGTTGCCAAGTTGCACCTTCCAAAAATACAGAATTTACAAAATTAGTCCTTGTGAAAATACCAAACCAAACGGACCCTACGTTATTATTACATCCAAATCCAATCCAACCCAACTTACACTACCCAGCCACCTACCTTTTATTACCCAAGCCCAAAACCTCAAAAATCCCACCCCATTTAAATATTAAACCCGGTCAAATACCGGTCAACCCAACCAATACCCCTTCCCCTACCTTTTTCCCTCCCACACACACAGACTCCATTACCACCCTGGTATTTCATCACCAGCTCACCACCTACTCTCCCACTAGTCACCCTCCACCTCATACAACCCTCCAAACCCCTTAATCACCCTTGAAACCCTCACAAGTTACCCTCCTCTGTCCCATGACTTTTTGGCGCGCAAAAAGTTATTTAAACGGCTAGGATTCATCAGTCATCCAACGGTTCTAAATGTTGGTGGGAAATGGTTCTGTGGGTCCCAGAAACCCTAGAAGTCCATTAAAAAGGAGAAGGAAGCAGGAGAACCATTTATTAGTTTTAGGTTTAGTTTAATAAAATCGTATGTAGTGTAGTTTACACTTTCAGTTGTAATTTCCATCAAAATCACTTGTACTCAGTTATTTTTAGTGTAATGCAAACGTTATTTACTCTTTAATGCAAGTCTTCTTTTAATTATCTAATATTAGCAAATTTGATTGAATTTGACAAATTCATTTAAAGTTGTTAATTGTTGTTGTTCTGTGTCATTATAAGCTCATTTAATCTCATTTGCTAGTTATTAAAAGTTTCTCAAGCATTTTATTCAGTCTTAATCAGTTTACTAAATAAATCACAAAAGTAGTTTAAAAATAAGGAATAAAGTCAGAAATCAATGGAGGATGTGATTCAGATTTGAAGAATGTTCACCATGGATTTCAATGGGTTTAGTAGCTTATTTGGAAGCTGTTAGGGTGGTTTTGTTTACTAGTTTCTCAGTCAAGATTTCAATTATAAGCTATAACTCTTACTTTCACTTTTTATTGTTCTATAGCTTAAGTATTGCTTATTCTGTTGTTTTGAGCTTATTTAATGCTTGTTAGTCAAATTATTGCTTAAAATTGCTTGGGTGTTCATTAGATTCCTATTGTGCCATTTTTATTAATTTAACTGTGAATTTAGCATAATATGAATGCATGAGTACTTGCTGTTTTAAGTATTGTTTCTATGTTTCATTAAGTTGATTTCATCATATCATGATCTTGTGGATTGGTTTTATGGACTGAATCATAAGAATCCTTTGAAAATCACATATTGAGATTGTTATAAGGGGTGTTTGGCACAGTGGCTTTAACCACTGTGCTTTGATTTTTGTTGTTGATTTGTGGATGAGTTAATCTTATTTAGGTTCTAATAACTCAGTCATAGCCTAAAACTTCCATGTTACTTGTTTAAAAGTCAAATTACTCTTTGATCAATCTCCACAGTCCACTGATGGAGTTTCTTGAACCCAAATCATCATCATAAGCTTGAAACTTGTTATAGTAGCTTTATCTAATCTTACTTAGGGTTTACAAACATCATTTAATCATCCAAGCTCATCCAAAGTTCATTAAAGTCAAATCTTAGTTTTTATTCAAAAGTCAACTTTTGCTCATCTCAGATTTTTACAAGATTTCAAAGATTTGTTTTGATTTATGTGTTAGGATTGAGACTTCAGGATTTTTACATGTTAAAATATGTCAGCTAGTCTTTAGAAATCAGTTAAGGGCTTATTTTTGTGATTTTTATTGTGGGTCCCACACATCCCCAAACACAACTGCAGGGGAAGTGGTTGTCCTGCATCAGCAGAACCCATCCATCATCACCACTTTGGTGGTGATTTGTGACCACCTCAGTGGGCCCCAAACCTCCAAATTAGGTTCTTACAACCCCCTCCTAGTAGACTACTTGTATTAACCACTAGTTTGTCCTAAAGACTTGTGGACCCCACTTTGTTTTGCTCCCAAAATCTGTCCCAGTTTCTGAGTGTATACAAGTGTCCAAGTGCTTATTGATTGCTTTTTAGCTTATTCCACCTGCTTATCTGATCAAATCTTGTTTAAACTTGTTTACTTAACTTATTGGAACTAGCTTTTACCATTGTGGGTCCCACACCAGCTCATTTGAGCTTATTAGCTTATTTGGTCAAACTTGGTCAACTGTGGAGCTTATTGCTTTCCATAGTGCTTAATAATAAGCTATAAAATATTTGTTTTTACAAAATTTATCTATTTTTAAGTATAATATAGGTTGGTAAAAGAAAAATCCAGAAAAACAAATATAAAGATAAGTGATAGTTTCTATTTAATATAATTTAATTTTAATTTTAATTTTTATATTTTTATTAAGTAATCTATATTTTTATTAATTTCCTTTTATATTAAAGTATTTTTAATAAATTTCTTAGATTTTTATTTTGTCTTTTAGTATTAATTATAATTTAAATTAGTTTTATTATTAATTAATCAATAATTAATTTATAAATAGCATAATTAATTTTTACAAGGTAACACCTATATTTTATATTTTTCCTAGATTCTATAAGTCATAAAATAATTTTAGAAATTTTCTTGTGATTTATACTGTTCATTTAATAGTTTTTATAATTTAAATAGTTTAAATAGATATTAATTAATAAATAGAATAATAATTATTAAACTAGTTTAAAAATATATAAGATAAAGTTTTTATAATTTTTTAGGATTCCTGTGATGGTTAATTAGATTTATAAAAATCTTCTTAATTATCTAAGTCTTTTTAGTATTTATAATAATTTAAATCATATAAATAGTTAATTAATAATTAAATAGTTAATAATTAATAATAATTAGATAAATGGTATTAAAAATATAATTTTATTTTTAAAATAAGTTTTATAATATTTTAGACTTTTACAAAGTTTAATTTCATTTTTCTAAGACTTATTTTACATTTTATTAATTATTAGTGTATTATTAAATAAATAATAATAGTTATTAAATAAAAATAATTAATTAAATAATTAGTAATTATAAAATAAATATTTTAAGTTTATTTAATTTGCATTTAAAGCCCCTAAGGTTTGCAAATTACCACTTTAGTTAAATTTGTTTTTGTTTCGTACGTTTACGTAGAATTAAATTAAACGTACGCGTTTTTAATTATTAAACGTTTTTAAATTATCTAGCTTTCACGTAATCGTTAAATTAGTTTATCTAAGTTATTTTAAGTTATAAAACCCTAGTGTAATCACACACACACACTTTATACCCTTTCCTGTTCACTTTCACTCGATCACAGATTCCTTTATAATAAAACATCGCACACCTCGTTGGGACATTACGACCCGGGAAAACACTGTATTACCCGGAAGCATTGGTTTAGACTGTTTGACTTGTTGACCATTACTTGGTTAATATTATCTGACTGTTTCAGACCAATCAACCGTTTTGTTTTACCAGATGTATTTGTGATGTCTATTACTTTGGTGACTTTTTTGACCTTTTTAGTATAATCGTCATGTTCATCACGAATGCTTGCCATTCCTAGACGTTATCGTAGATACTCGAATCTTTCCGGTGTCAAAGATTTTGTGAAGAAGTTGGCAATTTGGTAATTAGTTTTTACGAAGTACAATTCCACAATCTGTCTTTCGACATGTTCCTTGATGAAATGGTATCTGACTGCTATATGCTTTGTCCGTTAGTGTTGTACCGTGTTACAAGAGATTTCAATGGCATTTTGTGAATCACAATAAATTGGAATTTTGTCATAGAAGAAACCGTAGTATGTCAATTATGTTTTCATCCATAATACTTGTGCACAACATCCGGAGAGGGATATATATTTAGCTTCTGTAGTTGATAAGGCAGTTTGATTCTACTTTTTTGAAGACCAGCTGATTAACTTCTCCCCCAAGAATTGAACAGATCTAGAAGTATTTTTGTAATCAATTTGACAACCTGCATAATCTGCATCTGAATAGGAAATTAGTCCAAAACTAGTATCTTTCAGATACACAAGGCCCATGTGAGTGGTTCCTTTGAGGTACCAAAAGACCCGTTTTACACCAGTGAGGTGCTTTTATCTGTTTCTTAACTTCCTTTAAGGCATCTATTTCATAAGAATTATATCTCACAAGTTCATCCGTTTGAAACTCTTGCTTCCTACAAATAATAGATAATGTGTTAGGAATACAAATATTCCTATAAAAGACTCGGTCACCTAATTGATGTAATAGCATTTAAGATAGCTCGTAGTTAGTTAATTAGGTATTAGTTTAGTTTAAGTAACACCGTGGAAGAAGGACAAGTCTTTACCCACTGTATGCTTGATCCACAGCCCGGGTGCGGGCGTTTTCTTTTCTTTGTATAAATACTCCTCTCCCACCAAGGGAGAGGGTTGGACCTTTCATACATTCAATCTAATATTCACTAGTTTCTCTCACTAAAAGGCTCCCACTTCTCTCTACTTTCTCTCTCTACATTTCTGGCTATTCGATCCATACAAATCACAAAGACCATACGTGTTTAAGTTTATAAGTATTCTACAATTGGTATCAAGAGCCATGGTTTCATCTTAGGACCTTGTAGAATCGGATTTAGTGTGGTTTTGTGTGGTTTTTGTATGATAGAAGTGTTTTTTCTTTGAAAACATCATGGTTTGATTCTTCTAGTGTTATTTGACATGTTAGGGGTGTACTTTTATGATCATTGGTGTTAGTACTACATTGTTTTTCAGTTGGTTATGCTATATCATACGTTTATTTGAAGATTGGATTGATTTTGGGTCGTTTTGCTTGGTTGCGGTTTGCTACACTGTTTCATTTCCTCGTTGCGATTTGCTACTAAATCTTGTGGTTTGCTAGGTAGCGAGTACTATTTTGGGTATAAGGACAAAACGCAAGATAGTGACTGTTTTGGACTATTGTGACTAGCGTTTTGCTATTTGCGGTTTGCTCCTGCGGTTTAAGTTTTTGCGGTTTGTTCCTACGGTTAACTCTGGTTTGCGTTTTGCTAAGGATAGCGATTACCTCATCCTGCGGTTTGCTACTCTCAGCGATTACCTCAGATAGCGATTACCTGAAGATAGCGGTTTGCTCCAACTAGCGTTTAACTCTAGCGATTAACTCTAGTTTGACCAAAGTTGACTTTTTACATCAAAACTTCAAACGGCCATAACTTTTGAACCGTAACTCCGTTTTCAGCGAATTAGCTGTCAAAACATTCGGAACAGGCTGAATATTGTGAGGTTTCACGACAAAGTCGTGAAACGAATTTTTCGAGGCCCAAATCACCTCCGGAGTGAAGTTTTTGAGGTTTTAAGTTTTGAGACCAAATTTTCACCAAATTTTCGAGGCCAAACTTGCATCAACCAAACCAAGATCACAACTAAACAACATATAACATAGTCTATCAACTGATCATCAAGTCCATCAACTGATCATCAAGTTCAACTCCTGTCTTCAGTGTTTCTCGGTTTCTTCTTGATTTTGTAAAATCCCGCGAAAGAATCTATTTCTTGGTTTAAATCATAGAAGTGTAAAATCCCGTGCACGTCCACGTCATGTCAAATTCTTTAGATTCAGTCATACCTGAGATACTCACATTGTACGACATGATCGATGAACATAAGACTTCCAACCCTTCACAACAAATTAACGTGTTTGACGTGTTTGAGTCTGATAATGCTAAAATGGAATCTTTGTGCTCGAAGTCTCAAGAGAATGAACTTCATCAGCCGCAAAAATTGCCCGATAATGCTAAGGAAAGGTGCATTGAATGTCTTCAACTACTTCACTCACGTCTTAAGGTTCTCTTTGAACGACCTGGATACTTAACAGGATACGAACATGCATTCGCGTACGAACGTGCTTTCACATCACTCTTTGGTCAGGATGTTCAGACCTTCACTGTCAAAATGACTCAGTATTTAGACCAACTTAAACAACAACTTGACAAAGGAAATTTTTCTGAAGGAAGATCCATGGCTGCCTTTTGTGTGATTAACAACCAACTCCAAGTGTTCATTGATTCACAATACACTGAGTAACAAATGATTAATAAGTATTTTACTAATTACACTGGAATTGAAGTTAATGCGTTCAGAGAAACACTACTCTAATGCATGAGTAATGTTGTGAAGTACATTGATGAAAGAGCACAACATAAACGAATGTATGACATCATGATGAATGAACAACTAATCCAATCAAGGGAATCGAAAGTTGATTCGAGTAAAGCATTGGATGCTAGTTCAGTTGTCACAGAATGCAGTAGGACAAAGTCAGATATGCATGATACAAGCAACAGTTCAATGATTCACATCACACATGGCGTGGATGCAGATATCAGACCAGTAAATGACCAAGTGCCATTTGCTGAGGTACATTTAACTGTTCAACATAATGTTCCTGCTAGTGAACGACAACATACTGATCAATCTGAACCTATTTATGACACATATCTGTTGGAAAAGGTTGATAACAATACCACTCCTGATTCAACAAATATTAGTCATAAGGAGGGAGAAATTGACCTGGATGTTGAACATGATCGAGTTAAATGTTCTTTGCTTAAGGCTTAGTTTTTCAAAACAAATAATATGGTTGAAAAAGAAATTTATGATGAACTTTCTAACAAATTCTTACAACTTGAAAAACATTGTATTTCACTTGAAATTTCAATACAACAAAAGGAAGAAAGTCTTCAAACGATCAAACCAGGTAAGAATCCGAAATTTCCTGAATTTCGTGAATTTTTTGAAATAAAAAATTTGAAAGCTCAGCTACAAGCCAAAAACTCAACGATCACCAACTTGAAAACTCGAATTAATATGCATGAGAAAAGTAATGATGCCAAAATTAAACATGACATTGATGCAATGAAAACAAGAAACATTGAATTGGAATGTAATGTGACTAAGTTACTTATGGAAAATGAGACTTTGAAAAAGCATTACAAAGATCTGTATGATTCTATCAAAGAAAAGAAGATTAAGACTATTGAACAAACAACTTCTTTGATGGCCAAAAATGATGAATTCAAAGCTCAACTTCAGGAAAAAGGTTTTGCAATTGCTGCATTAAAAAACGAGTTAAGTAAATTAACTGGAATTAGTGTAAACACTAAGTTTGCAAAACCATCAATCTTGGGAAACCAATTTCACAACCTCTAAGGAAACAAAGTGTTATTAGGCAACCGACTGCGTTTAGATCTGAAAGACCAAAATTTTCAAAATTGCGATTTGCCTCCCAAGTTTATGAGATATAAGTTTTGTCAAAACCAGTCACTTCACAGTCTAGACCTAATGAAAAAGAATGTGTTGTTGCAAAACCTCATCATATGAGTGCCTCTAGTGCTTCTAGGAATAATCCAAAGCGTGTGTCATTTGTGACACCAAAGGAACATGTTAGACATAAAAACAGTGTTCAGAATCATAACCTAGAGGATACTAAGAAAACCACACATGAAAAGACTAGGATTTCGCCTGTTTCCAAGAGTAGTTACGTATCGATTAAATCGATTCCCGTTAAAGATCACTCTAAGAATCCTAGATCCTTTTCTGAATCTAAACACTTTGTTTGCTCAGCTTGTCTAAATGTGTTTTTGAGGCAAATCATGATAATTGTGTTACTAAATTCCTGAAGGAAGTGAATTCTCATGCTAAGGTTCAATCCTCTAAGACTAGAAACTACAACAAGCCCGTAGAATCAAAGAGTTATACTCAGAAATCTGATAGGCAGATTGCTATAGGACAAAGGTCTTCTCTCAAAATGACTTCCACATTACATGAGAAACCAAACACTCCTAGATCTTGCCTTAGGTGGATACCGATGGGTAGAATGTTTAAAATTGTTGGTCTTAGATGGATACCTACAAGAATGATGTTCACTGATTGCAAAACCAAGGTTGACAGTGGAACCCCAAATGATATAGATGCTGATATCACTAACCCATATAAATGCAAATAAACTCTCAATGTCTGTGCAGGTAGTCTTTACTTAAGTGCAGGTACATCATTCAACCCTAGTAAGGAAAGACTCAGAGTTTGGCTGCTGAAAAGAATGATATCTCATCAATCAGGGGTTAAAGATACTTAACTTTGATGCACATCGATTATGACGTTTGAATACTTCAGTTCAGGCCTCGTTCTTCATCAACTATGACGTTTGAACAACTCAGTTCATGCCTCGTTCCTCAATGTCATCATTATGGCGTCTGCTGACAACACTTCAGGCCCCATTCATCAAAGAAAAGAAAGGTGTACGATTCAGTGCGCCTTATCTTCGGAAGAAGAGAAATCTTCTTAGTTTTGACAATTCTCAACAACATGCTTCATGCTTCCTCCATGTTCGTTCAGTCATCAAGTGGATCTACTTATCTTTGCTCAAATTCGTATTCACTTGCTCATTCAAAAATGGCAAACTTCGTATGCAATTTTTGAGGGGGAGAAGGGTGAATAAACTACATGATTGAGTGTATTCTTATTCACATGCTCAATCAAAAATGGCAACCTCGTATGCAATTTTTGAGGGGGAGAAGTGTGAATAAAATACATGATTGTATTCTTATTCACCTGCTCAATCAAAAATGGCAAACCTCACTTGCAATTTTTGAGGGGGGGAAGTGTGATTATACCACTTGTTGATTGATGTTTAAAGAATGGTCATTCGACTCTCCTCCAACATCTAATGTTCTACTTACTAAGGATGACTGGGATTTATGTTTGATGATTACTTCCAAGCTTCAACGAATGATGATTGATCAGGATGCACAGTCTAGAAGTATAACTCAAACTTCTCTAGTAACCCAATCTCCTGTTATTCCTCAAGATGTTGTTGATGATTATCATGATTGTGAAGTTGCACACATGAATAATGATCTGTCTCTTTGTTCTATTTCATCACGGATTGTTGTTCCTCCAAATGTGCACTTTGTAAATCAACCACAAAAACATAATGGAAAATGTCGATTATAACGTCTAAACGGCTAAAAATTTGGACATGGAATGTCAAGTAATCACGGAGTTTATTTGGTATCCCTTATTTGAGATTGAAGTTGACTTTCACAAAGGCGTGATCTTAATTTATCTTGAAGTCGGGGTTAGTTTGATGAAGATTCTTCTAGATCCTTGCTCGAGCTTTTACCTTTGCAATGAAGAAGACTTGGATATCTAGTTATTATGGTGATTCTTCATTTTATTACCACAAAATAACTATCACTTTAAGTAGTGTCACAACTCACACGAAGTTGTCGGTAGTCAAGAGGTGATGTACATCTTATACTTGATGGTTGGTTGGTTGGTTGAAGAGTATAGAGTACTCAGGGATTCGATGTTGCACGAACTCTCTACACCGCTCTTAGTCACACACTAGTGCAAGCTTAAGTCACAAAAATGGGGAATTCTACTTCAGTTTCAAATTTGGTATATTGGGTTTACTTCATCAGTGGTCACTTCAAATAGCCTACATAAGGGGTGGTAAAGATAGTCAGAGAGTCTTTTTGTAGCAGTTGATTCTCACCAGATCCATTTAAGCAAATTTTTGTTCTTCTCACAAGATTTCAAGAAAAGGTGCCTATAATGTGTTGCTGATTCTGAGGTATCAAAACCAGCAAGGGGAAGGAGACATACATCTAAATACATAACGAGTACACGTGATGAACATAATACTTCTTCTTAATTGAAGTTATCCCGGGAAGACATATGTCATAACCGTAGAGAAACTCAGTGTCTTAACTCGTAGCGTTTGGTGTATTATTCCAACAACGTAGGAGAAGTAGTCTCTTGATACTTGTGGCATATACTACTTCAGCTTTCAGTAGGAAGAAATATGAGAAGGACATTTGGAGTATGAGATGATATTGCTTATCGACATCTTCATACAAGCTGATATGGTTTACGCTTAAGTGCTTCTGGTTAATGCTTCATGTACACAATGGTATGATGATTCCGATGAGATCGCAAACATCAGGGGAGAGATTTGTGTACATCAAGGACGCGCAACAGGTTCACGTGATCGGGCTTAATCATATATTCCGGAGGAGATATTCGCAGAGATGATCAGTGCTTCAACCTGTTACTTTAGTGTCATCATTTCTTCTTGTGTTGGATACATGCGTACAATATGGATTAAGTTGGTATGTGTAAGAGAACTGGAAAGCATTTGGTGAAATGAAGATGTTGATATCATTTTCCCCTGAATAGACAAACTGCTCAAAACCGCAGAGTAATATGAACATCGGGGACGTACAACAGGGTCATGTGATCGGGCTTCATCATACATTCCAGGATTGATTACCGTAGAGATGATCCATGGTTCACCTTGTTACTTTGGTGTTTTCGTTTTCTTCGGGCTTTCGAGCTTCATTCAATGAGACTTTTTGCATCACTTCAACTATCTGGGGGAAGTGGTCTCATGAAGATGATTTTTGGTTTGGGGGGAAGCTACCAAAGTATCACAATGAGAAGGCATAAGTTCAGATGATTATTCGTGGGCCTCGAATGCTTTGGTGGTGAAAGTTTAAGAGACGTTGACTACATATTTCTACAACGTGCTGAACGATATCCTCTTTCTGGTATTCAAGTCAATATCTTCTTAAACTGAATAATATAATTTGCACATATCTTATGCCAAAATTTTTTTGTGAATACTTTTTCAAAAACAAAATAAAATAAATACATTATTTTTTAAAACTACAAAAAGAATCTTCTTTCTTCGTGTGTAAACTTCTTACCTTCAAAACTACGTTCCTCCATTTAAACTTATTTTGCTTTGCATTGTCAAAGTGGAATATGTTTTGAGGGGGAGAAAAATTTTCACAACTTCGTGAAGTTGGCACACCTTATCATAATTCTTCATGAAAAATTGTTTCTTCATCATTCAAATTAAAAATGCTCTCAAAAGTATCACACATAGTTGTAAATCTCAACGATTCAGACTAACAAGTTTCTTCTTATCCTCGATTATTGTGCAATTCTATTTTCTTCATTGTTGTTGTCTAATCGTTCTATAAAATGTTTCAAATGATAACACCAATCAAAAAGGCATAATCTGATACTAGGGTTTATATAACTATCGATTGAAGCATTTCCCTTTGATGTGTTCTAGTCTAAATAATTAGTTCATATAGCCTTAGAGAACCCTAAAGAATTCTTGATTGGGTGTTTACTCGATTAGACACAACATAGGTTTGAAATCAACTGACTTTAGGGTTAAGATGTCAATGTCTTTGCTGCTACTACTAGGGTGTTTGCGTGTACATTATTCATGCATCATGATACTAGTATGCATGTAAAGTCTCAAAACGTAACCCTAAACCATGATAATAATCGAAAAATCTCGAGTGAAAAAATGAATTAATCTGTGATCTTGTGTGTTAGTTTGAGAATTCTGTGCACTTAGGAAGATTTAGAATGAGTTTTTGATTCTCATGTGTGCTTGTTTGTGCCTGATGCATTTTCTGTGAGCAAGTACATGTCATCGTATTTGAAGTCAAGATATGTTTCCTCACAATTTCAACTATTGTCAAAATATTTCTTATGTAACTTATCTTGAGGAAGTAAAAAATGTTCAACTGTATTGTTCATGTAGTTGCATATTTTCGTTTGATCTCTGCTGCACCAATCTCTCGTGAGCGTTTTGTATTGTGTAAAATCAAGTAAATGTTTTCATGAAAGGAATGAGAGAGGTCAAAGGGGCTAAATGTGTCAAAAGGCCAAACGTGATACAAGATTCAATTGTTGAGAAATATGTTTTTCAAACTCTACACCATCGTTTTACACCGGTAAAGCAGGTGTGGAGACCAAAGCAAAGTCGTTCACATTCTTTTAAATTTTCAAAATCTGTAATGCTTTTGATGCATTATAAGAATGACTCTGCTTTCATCATCTCAAATGTCGGAAGATTTTCGTATATGACAAAACATTAAAAAGAACCCATGTGGTTCAATCTTAGAGGGTGTAGGTTCGAAATATTATGTTGATTATGTGGATTGGGAGGTCTTGGATTGTGGAAGTATATGATAAACATGGTTAACAAGTTAGAGAGAGAGAGTTGAGAGAGTGGGAGGTTTCTAGTGTGAGAAACACCTAATGAGGTGTGTGTATTATGATGAAACAACCAACCCTTCCCATGTGTGGGAAGGGGTATATATACACTTACATTATACGCCCTCCTGCGGGCTGTGGATCAGGTGTACAGTGGGTAAAGACCCGTCCGTCCTCCACGGTGTGACTAATATCTAATCTATTACTATAATATCTAATCTAATAAATACAAAACTAAGAGCTACACTAAGTATGTAAATACATGGGGTGACCGAACCTTTTTCTTAATCCTAACAATCTCCCCCTAAGGGAGGTCACCCCAGAAAAATAAATTGAATCTTAGCATTCTATACATTGATCTTTAGCTCTAGCTTGTATCCGTTGATTCTTCAAAGTCATTACTCTTTGTGCTTCCAGCAGTGGACTTTTGATGACTTGTTAGATATCTTGGATGTTCCTTGACGGTTCTCTGAGTTTATCATCCAATGTGTGTCTCTAAGTAATCTTTGTATAGTATCGCCTCCATGTGATCTAGTGATTGTTGAATTGGCGTGCTCACACTTTTCTTTGAATCATGTTTTCAGCATCAGAGTAGCAGAAGCTTTAGATGAAGGCCTTTGAGATCTCATGATTTCTTTGATATAGATGATTAAGTGTGAGCACGGGGTGACAGATCGGCATCTTTTCAGCAATCATCAGAAATTCCTGTAAGCAAACAGTTAGCAATAAATCACCCGGTACTTACAGGTTTGGAATTAGAGATCGTCAACAACATAGTGTGAAGACTCCTTATAATCCTTACCAAGACCGTTCCCAATCGGAAACCCCTGAGAGGAGTTACACGATCTACCTGAGTAAATCAACGACTGGGTGAGTCGCTGGAGTTCACTCCACGACTGTAGACCATTGGTAGCCACCGCAACCACTAAGCGTAATCCACAAGGAATTACCTAAGTGACCTGCTTCAGGGCTGCTTGATGTTGACCCTGGCAGGAATTTCCATTCAATCATTTGAGAATCACATAAGTAAATTCTCTCATGAATGTTCTGGTAGATTGCTAAGATCTACGTAGGACTCATAGTATTACACCTGGTGTCCTTAATGTTGAACAACTAGTTGTAGAAGTAGCACGTGTTCCTATTGAGATCTTTTGATGCTTCTCGAGGCTCTAGACTCTATAAGTGCAAGATTTGGTTTTCCTATGCGGAGACTAGGGAGAGGTCTCATGCTTCAATATCAACCATCTCTAAGAGATACGTTGATAGTTTACACCGGTTCCCCGTGAGAATGAAACAAGTCCTTTCAAGAGAACTTGAGTGGCTAGAAGGTTTAGTGCATTGCGTCACTGGGTCCATGACATCTTGTCTTCAATACCGGTGTTACCTTGGTAACCACCAGTAGCATATGTATTGAACCCGGTTTCTGCCCAAAGGTTGAATAATTGGAGGGCTATTTCTTTTCACCCTTTCTCATTTCATTTCTTTTTAATTCTTCAACCCCTTCTTTCTCCATTCTCACATTTCTCCTTTTTTCATAATCATACCTACGGACTTTCTAATACTATCTATTGGGTATTGTCCATGGGTAGATCCCTCCGGCTCTGGCGGATCATAGGACGGTTTTCCTAACCTTAGCCACCTTATAACTTCATGACTTTCCTATGTTGCCATACACCAAATCATTGAAAATTCTTCTCAATGTGTTTATGATTAAGAAACACATTTTGTTAACACGTTGAGAGTTTTACCATTATCAAATGCTCCCCCTTAACATATGCTCATATATTTTGATTGCTGAAAAATTGCACATGTCGGGAAGAGTTTGCACTTTTGAATTGATCCACCTTTAGTGAACATGAACGGGCATTCGAGACACGCTTACATCACTAGTTAGACTAGCTTGAAGTTATTACCCGGCCTGATCAAATCCATAAAAGGTTTCTCGAAATGGTACACTCTACTCAGACAAGTCCTTTTCGAGACACGCTTACATCACTGGTTAGACCAGCTTGAAATTATTACCCGTCCAGGACTAGTCCTTTCGATTCATGACAGTATATGTTTCGTCAATTCATTGGTTAAGCCTGAGATGCACTCACATGAGATGCCAAGCCCTTTTTGTCACCACAAACCATTTGCTCCCCCTCAATATGTGCATTGATGTACAAAACGAGTTTGGCACATATGGGAGAGTGTTTTAACTCCAAAACAATCACATTTTAATCAGGTTTCATATTTAAATCACATTTTCTCCCCCGATCAAAAATTTCAAACCATTTGAGATTTGTGATCCCAAGTGATTTAAATAAGTTCCAAGATTTTTTGGGAGAAAAATGTGGTCAGATTTAAGAATGACTGATTTTGATACGATACATTTGCTCCCCCTCAATCCTTGAGGGAGCATGTTATGTGTCAGAAATGATGAGTTTATAAATGATTTAGAGTTTAACGAGAAAATCATGAAAAATTCATATTCTCACACATAACAATTCCATTCACTGCTTTTAATGCACAAAGATTATGTTTTGATGATATAGAATTTTTGAAATCATTCTCCCCCTCAATCGATGACCCATTTTCAATTTATCACTTTTTCTTCAAAAGATTAATCATTTGGCATCGATTGAGAGGCAAGTTTATATAAAATTGCAAGTTTGATTGATTTTCAAAAATCATGGTACCACCAAGTTTAGAACAAATACTTTTCCGAAGAATCATTGAAGGAAAAGTATTCGTGATGTAAAGAAGACTTCTCTCCTTTTACAAGAAATGATGCACTAAAACGTACATCAAGTCGAGGACACACGGATATAAAGTAATCCGTGCCCGGGTGAACATCACCCAGTGAGAGGAACAACCGTCTTTTTGGTGACATGCTTTCCCCATTTTGAAGAGCGGGTTGCTATCTGAAGTAATAGCAAGCCATAATTTTTTGAAGTCCGGGTTACAGCCTGAAGTGACTGTAAGCCATTTTGAAAGAAAAATTTTGAGAAGCGACATGTTTTAGAAAAGCATTATTTGGAAAAAAATAGAAAAACTCTCGCTCAAGCATATGTATGTTTTCGTGTCATTATTGAATGACATTTATAGAAACGTACATAATATTGATTACACGAGAGACATGTCGCGAGAAGAATATTTTTGGAATTTTTATGTTTTTCCGATTTTTATGGATTTTCTTGATTTTATAATTTTCTATTTTCTTTTTGGTTTTTAAAATATGTACAAAGGATATTATGCAGTTTAAGAGGATGTTGACATGAATACCGAAAAGAGGATATCGGTCTGCACGTAGTAGAAGTCAGTAGTCAACATCTCTTAAACTTTCACCACCAAAGCGTTCATGGCTCCTGAATAGTCGTCTGAACTTGAGCCTTCTCACTGTGAAGCTTTGATAAATCTGCAACGTATCATCTCACGCTTGAATAGTTCTTCTCAACTTTCTTCCTACTGAAGGCTGAAGTAATGCGTACCAAAAAGTATCCAGAGACCACTTCCCCCCAAGTAGTTGAAACGATGCAATCAGTCTCATTATATGAAGCTCAGAAACCCGAAGTACACACACAATCAATTGTGTACGTCTTTTGTCATCAGAAACTATTTCTTACATCTCTTCCCCCCACGTAGTTGGAATAATACACCAAAAGAACGAGTTAAAACACTGATTTCCTCTGCGGTCATGACATTTGTCTTCCCGGAATGACTTCAATACAGACGAAGTATAAAGCTCATAATGTGTACTCGTTGTGCGTTCCAATGTATGTCTCATTCCCCCTTGCTGGTTTTGATACCTCAGAATCAGCAACACATCTTATGCCCATATACTTGAATTCTTGTGAGAAGAACACAATAAGCTCAAATATGTCCTGTGAGAATCAACATGCTGAAGAGCAATGTGAGCACATCTAATTAGGGATTTTAACACATACTTTACACTCTCCCCTAATTAGTGCTCTCCCCTAAACTGACAACCTTTCTTGATGAATGCCTTGAATATGAAGAAGTCTTTCGATAATTAGTTGCATATCGTCTTTAGTCTTCTAACACGTAGCAAAGAATGTAGAACAGACTATAGACTCGACCTTCTTCAATGTTGTCCATTTGGGGAATAGGATATCAACATCTCTATCTCACTAAATACATTCCAGTTATATTACATATACCAAATCAGCCCACATGTACCAAATACAAGAAGAAACGATAACACCAAAGTAACAGGTTGAGGCACTGATCATCTCTGCGGATATCAACTCTGGAATAACTGATTAATCTCGATCATGTGAACCTGTTGAGCGTCCCTGATGTACACATTTCTCTCTCCCCTGATGGTTGCGATTAATCAGCCCGTGATGTGCACATGAAGTGATGCAACCAAAGTAACAAGTTGAACCACTGATCATCTCTACGGTTATCAATCCCGGAATAAGTGATTAAGCCCGGTCACGTGAACTCGTTGTGCATCCTTGATGTACACATTCCTCTCCCCTGATGGTTGCGATTAATCGGAATCATCATAATGGTGTGTACATGAAGCATTAACTGGAAGCCCTTTATCTATAATTGGAAGCCCTTTATCAATAATAATATTAGCCCGTGAGAAAATGTCGATAAGCCCTCATGATTCCTGAACTGAAGATTTCAGGAGTCATGAAATGATGACTAATTGAGTTTGCTCCCCCTCAATTAGGCCATCGTATGTAACGAGCCTCTTCGAAACTTGTGAAGTTTCAGAATTGGCTCCTCCTCAAACTGATCATCCCCTTTTATTGATTCAACACTTTAACGTCATGATCACGTTTGAGGGTCTTGATATTAACCATCTTCTTCTTTATCTGAATCAGTCAATCAACTGGAGTACTAAATGATAACGCCAAGTTCGAATCCCATAAGTGACAATAGAACTCGAACAGATTAACAAACCACGGAATATTTTGGAGTGGAAGAGACCAATCTCCCCAACATGAAAAGTTAAGCTCGATCCCTTCGTGATTTATAACCCCAGCATACACATTTCTCCTCCCACGAAAGAATAGAAAGAACACACGCCTATTCTCCCCCTCAAAAGTGGCATGATAATGACATTTTTGCCATAGTCTAAAGGAAAAGGACATACGCATGTTCTCCCCCTAAAAAATGGCATGGAATGACAGTTTTGCCATAGTTGAGATTCCGTGATGGTTGAAATTTATCAGATGCAGCATAAATATGTGTGTAGCACCAAAAACTACTGCGAAGAAGATGATGATTAAAACACTCTTGAAGCAGCGCCTCTTTTGTTTCCTCATCAATGGTTTACCAAATGAAGAGTTCCATGAAGCTTGTAATATACCTAAACCACTTGTTGACATGTGTTAACCCTTAGAGGGAGAAAATATCTGCGTACAAGAGCCGAATGACCTTTCTACAAACATCATCAACATGTAGTATCTTCATCATTTCCCTTCTCCCCCTCAAAAATTGCATATGCCGGTTTGCAATTTTTGATTGAATAAGTGAAGCACAAAATGGTAATCCAATGTATGTCGATCCACTTGATGACTGTACGAACATGGAAAAAGCATGAAGCTTGTTGATTAGCATGGTCATAAATAAGAAGATTTCTCTTCTTTCTAAGATAAGGCGCACTGAAACGTACACCTTTCTTGTCTTTTGAGGAATGGGGCCTGAAGTGTTATCTGCAGACGCCATAATGTTGAAGAACGAGGCTTGAACCGTTGTGTCCAAACGTCATCTCTCTCTTTCCTTCTTCTCTCCGCTAACTCATTACCAACCCCATTATCATTCAGTCAGCTCTTTGTCGTGACTACTGATTGAGAAAAATCCAATATGATGAACTTGAGACTGAAGTAAAGTAACCCGAACTTGTGACTTAAGCTTGCACTAATGTATGACAAAGAGCGGTGTAGAGAGTTCGTGCAACATCGAATCCCTAAGTACTCTATACTCTTCAACCAGCCAACCATCAAGTATAAGACGTACATCACCTCTTGAATATCCACAACTTCGTGTGACACTGAGCACTACAACGTAACTCCTTAAAATGATAGTTATTTTGTGGTAATAGAAAGGAAGAATCCCAAAAATAACTAGATATCCCAGTTTTCGTCATTGTAAAGGTTAAAAGCTCGAACAAGGATCTCGAAGAATCTTCATCCAACCACCCCGATATCTTCAGATACTAAGTACACGCACCCATGAAATTTCACTTCAACATCAAATAAATAATAATGAATTAATGCCGTAGTCACATCTTGTGGTTTAAATGCCCAAATCTAGCCCTTTTTGATGTTTTGAATGAACTTTGATAATGGTTTTTTTCTCCCGATCATGGTCAAAAGCGCATATCCCCGTAACACTTTGTTATAGCCAAAATGCCATGAAGTATATCATAAAAGTCATCCAATACATGAAGTACACACCTTATCCCTTCTTTGAAGTTGAAACCGTAGCACCATAAATAATTAAGATCCAGAAATGCACTTTATTTCTCCAGGATAATTCCATCATCACGGGATTTTATAAATCTATGATTTAAACCGAGAAATAAATTCTTTCGCGGGATTTTACAAAACCAAGAAGAAACCGTGAGACAATGATAGATTGAATGAGTTATGACAACTGTTGGATTTGGTGAATAACTGTTTGGGAAAACATGCAAGAGATCAGCAACAATTCTTCTCCCATATGTAAAATACTTCACAAACCATGCTAAGTCAAGTAGTATAAGATACTTCTCCTTGGAGGTTGACCTTATATCATCAAAGTACACGACAAACCATGCTAAGTCAAATAGTATAAGCTACTTCCCCTTGGAGGTTGACCTTATATCATCAAAGTACACGTTTCTCCCCCATGATGGTTTCGAACTTTCAGAAACATCATTGACGTGTACGACCACATGCACGAGAAATTCTTGTCTTAAGCAATCATCTTGAAAAAATCATGAATGACATTGAAGGAACTTAAGAGATTTTGCTTAGACTGTGAAGTATCATTGACATTTTGTAGCGTCGACTATCCTATGAAAATTGCTGATCACATCTCAACCTTTGAACCCTTTGGCTAACAACCCAACCTCATATTCTTTTGGCTATTGCTGTGACCACTTGGTGAAGTAGACCCGATATACCAGACTTGAAAATGAAGTAGAATTCCCCAAATTTGTTACTTAAGCTTGCACTGTTGTAGAGAATTAATGCTCAAAGCAAATCTCATAAGTACTCAATGCTATCCCAAAGCATAAATCTGTCATCACCTCTTGCGATTATCCACAACTGCATTAGTGTGTGACACTGAGTACAATAACGTAAATCCTTTAAGTGATAGTTAACCAGGTATTCAACCATCCACCCCGACTACTGGTAACTAGATAACCTAAGTCTTCAACTTAAATCTTAAGCACGAGCAAGTTATCATTGAAAGTCATGCATCCAACCAACCCCGACTTCAAGATAATATAAGTACGCGCCTTCATGAAACCTGTTGAACTATAAGACCTTGATAGATCTTCTTGAGCACTCTAGAATCGTTAGTTATGTTACTGTAATCAATAACACACTAATAGACAATCTCTGTAACTTGTATTTTAAAGCGGAAACAAACACAAGTTTAATACTAAGAACTTTTGATCCTCTATGGATCTTTTAATAACAATGAGAAGTGTTTTCTCAAACGTAATTCAATACATAATCGTGTGTTCCTTTTATACACAAGGAACCCTAAACCGTTTCCCAAGAAACGTATATTCTAAAACTTCTAAAAGATATGCATTATCACTTCCTAAATAAACTCATGCATATCCAAACTATAATACATAAAATACGGAAATACTATATCCGCAGAAACTAATAATGCTGAAATTAGACTTCAGCAGATACACTGCTTCAGCAGGAACCAGCTCTTCAGCAGTAACCTTCAGCAGTAACCTTCAACAGAATTCTTACTTAGCAGAATTCCCAACAATCCTCCCCTAATCTTGAATTTGACCTGGTTAAGTTCAAGATTCTTGATAGATCTTTGAAGTTATATACCAAGAGGATTGTAATAATATAGCACGAGCAAAGAATCATCATCAGCAGGATCTCTATGATCAGCAAATACTTGAAAGCTCCATTCTTTGCAGCAACAAATGACTAAATGTACATCAAAACAAATTAGTTGCATACTATTCTCATTACTTCCAGGTGTGTTAACTCCTGTGAGAGGTGAATCATTGAAAATAATGGATTTGATGTCTCTTTACCAATAGCCATTACTACTGGAGTAGCGAAGTGTTCTAAGGTACACTAATAACCACATGATTTTTAGCAAATCATCAGCTATAAACGGATTTGATATGTCTTTACCTGTAGCCGTTTGCTCAGGACTAGCCAATTATTTTGATGAAAAATCATCTTGGTTAACTGATTACCAAATATGGTTTTCCACTGCCTTTACCACAAGCCATATACATGTGGGCTAGCCAATTATTTGGAATCCATAAAGGAAAAATCCATGGGCAATTGACAACCATTTCAACTACTCAGCAATAAAGCATGGGTGAGTTGAAAACCCTATGGTTTTGAGCAAACCATTACAGCTATCAACAGATTTGATGTGTCTTTACCAAAGCTGTACCCTTTGGACTAGCCAACTTTTTGATGGAATAGTCAACATCAGGTAAGTTGATGACCAAAGAATAGTGTGAAAAACACCAAACCTGCAGAACATAAACACAATACTATACAACAAAAATGTCAGTTTTTTTTTTTTTTTTTTTTTTTTTTTTTTTTTTAATTTTTTTAATACTAAATAAGAAATAATAAAACAAAGATACAACATTATACCATTAAACAGAAGCTGCTCTGGAAGTCTTAATCCTTTGTTTGAAGACTTTCACCAAAGATTCAGCAAACAATCTTGCATTCCCAACTGGATCAGGAGGAATCTCCAACTTTTGTTGTAGCATTTTCTCCATCAGAGACACTTTCATAGGATATCTTTTGCCAATATCCATAATAAGCCTTAAACCAGTTGTAGTTTCCAACTCATGAACATAAGGCATAGGATAAAATTTCCAACTCTGAACTTTCCATCTCTGATTGTTCTTCCATATGTCATAACTAGCACCAGTGGGAGTAGAAGAATCAAACAACACTCTTAGATCACCCAATAAATACAATCCAGACCCTGTAGGAGTATGATTTGCATAAAATTTGAGAACCAAATCATATAGAGTGACCAAATCTTGATGATCAACAAGATGTAGAATCTCTTGAAGAAATGTAAAAGATATGGAAGTTTTATCCAATCTATAAATGGTATTAACTTGGCCATTTTCAGTTAACTCCCAGTGAACCAAAACATCTCTAGTTGCATCAGGCCAATCATCAGGGGATCCTTCTCTTATAAATGAAGCATCAGAAGCATTCACATTTATTAGGCTTTGTGTGGAATGTGAAGTTCTGACTTTAGCCATTCTCTTTGCTCTTCTTCCAGGAACATAAATAGCAGCATGAGGTAGAGAAGATGCATCAGGAACTTCAGCTTCAGCAGATTCACCTTCTGCAGCATCAGTTTCCACTGATGGATTATCCAATTGTTCATCAGTAGAATCCTGAGAAGATTCAAGTTCAACAGATGCATATTGTTCATCCATAGCCTTCCTCATCTGTTTGTCTCTAGCAGCTTTAAATTCAGCTTCTCTTACCTTAAGCTCATGAAATCTTGAAAGTTCAGCTTTTTGTTCCTCATCTAACCTTTTAGCAACCTCTTCACCCAATCTTTCCTCCTCCAGTTGTCTCCTAGTTCTCTTTCTAGATGGAGGATCTTCTGCTATCACTTGACCTTTACCTTTATCCACATAAGATGAAGCAGCAACATGTGGTACATAAGCAGAAGTATCAGGTAAAGATACCTTTTCAGCAGCAACAGGAATATCCACATTTGGAATATTCTTAGAAGCACCCATTCCAGCTTTATCGTTTCTAGCCTTGATCCTGTTATACATCTGAACCAATTTGTCAAATGGAAGTGCCCACACTTGTTTCTTAGACCAAGCATTATTATACAATGAACTGCTTTGACTTTTCACATATGTTCTCATATAATCCCTCTGCTATGCTTGAGTCATAGGTTTATCTCTTTGAGCTTTGGCTTTTAACTCATCTGCTACTCTTTTCCTCAACTTCAGCACTTTCACAATTTCAGAAGCCCAGTACTGCTTCTCCACCCTTTTACCAAGAATGTCTGTAGCTAAATCAGGAGTAGCAAGCACTTGTTGTCCAATATGCTGCCAATCTGACTCATCAAACTCTTGAACAGCAGCATCCAATTCTCTTTGTCTTTCAATAGGCAAAGTAGAAACATATCTTTGGGTGGCAGACTGATATGCTGCATCAAACTTGGCTTGCTGTGCCTCAGCCATATTAGAACTCTTCTTATAATCTTCCCATTCTTTGAAGAGTTTTTCTTGTGCATCTCTGTCTTCAGCTGTAACAAGCTCATCCTCAGCCACCTCAGTTCCTTTAGTAACATCGTCATGAGGAACTGCCAAATCTTCCATAGGATCATCATATAATTCTTGAACATCTCTATCAGTAGATCCTTGAGGCTTGAGGATTTTAGTGATGTCATCAGGAGAAACTTGCTGATTATGAACAGGGGAATTCAAATACTCTTTCCATGCTACAAAGAATGTATCTCCTGATGTATGAGCTTTATCCGCAGAAATGTCAGCAGCAATACTACTTGGTGATTGTTTCTCCTGAAGAAGATCAGTAGCTTCAGCCATAAGTACATCATCATCACCACTAGACACTTTGGAAGATTTAGCAGCTTTCTTTGCCAAATATTGTCTTCTACTTCTTCTTCTGCTGAATTGAATTGGTGGCTTAGATGAAGGTACTTCGGCAGCTTTAGAAGGAACAACATGAGACTGTCTAGCAACTTCAGCTAGAATCTCAAGAGAATCCAAATTTGCCTCCTGAGCAACTTCAGTAGTATCCAATCCACCCTTACTTTGCTTCTGCCGATTCAACTATTCCTTCAAATCTTGAACCTTACTTTTCAGCCTTTCAATTTCATTACCAAGAGTAGACTTGGTATCAGCAAGTTCCTTTTGGAGATCATCAGTCCTTTTCATGTACCTGCAAAGTGAATCATATACAGAAGTAAGAGTAATAGGGTCCTCTGCTCTACTAGCTGATTGCTCAGTGGTAAGTGGAGCTTCATTGAACCCAGTAGGAGAAACAGACTCATGTACAACATTAGGAAAGCCTTCATCAATTTGCTCTCTCATAGGGCTGGGTGTAGGTAGTCTAGTGATCTCAGGCTCAAGAGGCTGAAAGGTATCTTCAAATTCATGAGATTGCTCAACTAGAGCATCCTGAGATGGTGAAATGGTAGGACTAGGTGACATATGTACAGGGGTAGGTGGTGGTAAGTCAGTAAAAATAGGTAATGGTTCAGCAGTTGTAGCTGGCTCTTCCTCAATTACCACTGAAGGATTACCATCAGCAGCAACACCAGAAGATGATGGATTACCATCATCAGCAGCATTTTGAGAAGGCACATTACCAGCATCATCACCCTCAACTACATTATCATTGCCATGTGGCAACATACCATCTAACAATGGGCGATGTTCCCCATTATAATTTGTTTTCATTGAAGCAAACAACTTAGAACCAAGACTTTTAATAGGCACATGGGTTTTATCTTCAGTGGTTATATCTAAAATAATTTGTAAGAACCTAGGGTACATTAAAAACTTATGCTGTTGTTTATCAATGTTTTCTAGCATATTTTCAAAGATAAACTTAGAAAAATTATAAGTTAGACCCTTAGAAAGACAAACAATACCACAACCCAATTGTAGAGAGAATTGGTTCCATCCACCACACTTGTTGCTAATACATTGGAGCAGCAAATGCACCAAATACCTCCACTTAGGACAAAATTGATTCTTGTGCCACTTAGTAGTATCAGTACTTTGATATCCAGCTTCCCTTAGCCCAGCAAGAATCTCTGTAGTGTTGGAGTGATACACACCATTCTCATCATCCAATTGAAGCTTCATCCTAATCAAACCTTATGTCACCACATACTCTACACCATCAATCTCAGCTACAATCTCTGTGTCAGATCTCTTTGTAGCAGATGCCCAAAATTGCTTCACCATTGATTCACAAATCAGATTGGGACTATGTGTCAAAGCATAATGAATCTTTGACCTTTGTAGAAACTCCACCATTAAATCGAATTCTTCATGTCCCTTTGCCTTTTTCAGAATAGCATACTTGTTATGATCGCCTTTCAATTCAAGTTGTGCCATTTGAATAAACTTGCGTGAGACGGTTTATGAATTACTCAGAGAATTATGGGTTTAATTGGAGTAACAAGCGAATAATTTTGTTTAGAAAGAGATATGTGAAGTGGGTTATATTTGGAAGTTCCCCAACCGTGGTCAAAATTATCGGAACTAATTATTGACCAAGTCTGACGTGTAATTTAAAAACTTCCAAATTCAAAATTACCCTTCAGCAGAAATGAAAGTCAAATCTGCTGAGGAATGGTCAACATCAGTAGAAACCAAGCAAATGCAAAAATATCTTCGGTGAATATCTTGATTTTACTGTGCCACCCAACTCGCATTAATTATCATAACGCCTAAACTTGGCTTATTTAATCACCCCCAAATAACACATCTCAGTTATCAATTTACCCCAAATCATCTTTCAACCCTAATTTCCCAATTAAACTTAATTCATCACCAAAATCATGTCATCAAACCCAGAAACTTCAGATCAAAAATCCTCTTCTTCATCATCATCAGAAGATTTACCACCATATCCTTGGGAGCTTGATGATTCAGACTATGAAAAAGAAATGGAGAGACGATGGGATGCACATGAAAGACAATGGAATGTACATAAGAAGGGTGAACCAAGTCATGTATCCATTCCTGCTGAGAGAGAACTTGTCTCTCCCTTCATCTGTACCTCTGATGAAGACTCTTCAGAGGAGGAAAATGAAGATCCAACCTTTCTTCCTCCTTCCACACCAAAGAGATCCCAACCAAGATCAAGTAAGAGAGATCCATCTCTTTCAACATCACAAAATTTGGTGTTGGATCTTCCTGCTCCAGGACCTGGTCTTTCTCATCAAGAACATATTGGACAGAGCAAGAAGGCAGGGATTGTACGTAAGGGAAAGGAGAAGCTGAAGTAGATGATTGAGGAATGTTGCCATGGACCAAAGTTCTTGAGTATTTTCTTGACTTTGGTACTTGAGCATCTTCACAGTCTTCCTTATCTTCTTTTTCCATTTTCATCTTCAGCTTCATCATTGTACTTGTCATAGCCTCAAGTATTTTGTAATAAGTGATAGAAGCTAGTAGTACTCAATTAGGCAAATGTTTAGGAATAGTCTTTGTTATCCAGTTGGAACTTTGAATGTAAGCTGTAACTTGTTTCTTTGAATGAATGAAAAGATCTTCTTTATTAATCAACTTTGTAAGACCTTCAGCATAATCAACTAATCAGAAGAAACCATGTTCAGCATACTTGATCACATTCCCTTGAATATAGCTCTTGGTGTTTAACATACAACCTACAATCTCAGAACATCTGCAAAACAGACATAAAACATGCAAATACACCAAACAACTTGCACAAATATTAGTGGGTTAGTGTTAAAACTCAAAAAGTATACAAATTATACAAATCTACAAAGTTTACACTCATAATCCTCCCCTGAGGCATATGCCTCCCCTGAGGCTTATGCCTCCCCTTAAACTTTGCAGTTAAGGGTTAAGCATTCCAATATGGACCACTAAATATTGAAACCTAGGTCCATCAAATGCTTTGGTTAACAAATCTGCCACATTCTCATCTGTGTGAATTTTGACCACTTTAATTAAATGTTTCTCATAAGCATCCCTGATAAAGTGGTGCCTGATTTCAATATGTTTGGTTCTATTATGAAAAACTGGATTTTTAACAATGCAAATTGTACTTTGATTGTCAATGAAAATGGTAGTATTCATAAAGTTATACCCATAATCCAGCAATTGATTCTGAATCCATAGAACCTGTCCACAACAATTGGCAGCAGCAACATACTCTGCTTCAGTAGTAGAGGTAGCAACAATGGTCTGTTTCTTGCATTGCCAAGAAATGAATCTCCTTCCAAGGAATTCGCAACCTCCAGTTGTAGATCTTCTATCCAAATTTGCACCAGCATAGTCACTATCACTATAAGCTGCTAGCTGAAATGGAGACTTTTTGGGATACCAAAGACCTAATTTGGGTTGGCCTTTTAGGTACTTAAAAATCTTTTTGACAGCATTCAAGTGAGAGGTAAGTGGAGTGACTTGGTGCCTTGAACATGCACTCACAGCAAATGTAATATCAGGTCTAGAGGCAGTCAAATACATCAAAGAACCAATCATTGACCTGTATAAATGAACATTCACAGGGAGATCAGGATCAATATTGTTCTTTGGTTTGGGAGCCTCATAAGGAGTAGTGGCAGTCCTGACATTCTCCATAGAAAACTTGGACAACATATCTTTTACATACTTCTCCTGATGAATGAAAATACCATCAGGTTTCTGCTGAACCTGTAAACCCAAAAAGAAAGTGAGTTATCCCATGGCACTCATTTGAAATTCTCCCTTCATCAAATCCTCAAACTCTCTACACCATGCTTCTTTGGTGGAACCAAAGATAATATCATCCACATACACCTGCACAAGAATAATATCCCTAGAATCTTTCTTGAGGAATAGAGTCTTGTCAATGACACCTCTTCTGTAGCCATGCTTCAACAAAAATGTGGAAAGTCTAGCATACCAAGCTCTAGAAGCTTGATGAAGTCCATAGAGAGCTTTGACAACCTTGTACACATACTCAGGATGATCAGGGTCTTCAAATCCCTTGGGTTGAGTCACATAAACCTCCTCTTCAATCTCACCATATAAGAAAGCACCTTTAACATCCATCTGATAAACCATAAAGCCCATATAAGAGGCATAGGCCAAAAATATCCTAATTGCTTCAACTCTGGCCACTGGTGCAAAGACTTCATCATAGTCAATGCCTTCCTCTTGTCTAAACCCTTGAGCCACTAGTCTAGCTTTGTTCTTCACCACAATCCCCCTTGCATCTCTTTTATTCTTCAAAATCCATTTTGTCCCAATGGCATATTTACCATCAGGAAGAGGAACCAAAATCCAAACCTGCTGATTCTTAAATTGTAGCATCTCTTCTTGCATTGCTTCAAGCCAACTTGAATCTGCCAGTGCTTGAGGAACACTAGTAGGCTCTATCTGAGAAAAAAAGCATGCAAACAGACAATGTTTGAAGTCTGTGTGATTGTTCCTCTTTTGATTGTAAACATAAGAGATGAAAGCAGCTTCACCATATTTTGTATTCTTTACAGTGCTTCTAGTTCTAACAGGTGCTTTAGGATCTCCAATAATCTCTGATAAAGGATGAGCATTATGAATCCTTTTTGTTGCTGTAGGGTTAACATCAATTGTGGCATCAAGGTTGTTGACTGTAGGCCCAAACTCAGTATCATAAGAAGCTGAGTGAAATAGGCCAGGCTTTGGCTGATAATTCCCAAGATCAGAAGGACTTGGAAATCTTGTAAAAGGCTTCTCCAAGTCTGTAGATGCTTCAGTAGAAATGGGAGAGTTGGCATCATTAGTATCAGCAGCTTTGAACTTGTCAGTGGGAATAGGTGTGCCTTCAGTAGAATTGTCAGCAGCATCCTGGTTTCCACTGACTGCTTGTGCTGATTGATGTAGGATTGCTTCAGCCTCTTGTGTAACCTTGTCATTGAGTTTCTGAGCTTCCTTTGTAGCAGCATGTTCTTGCTTCTTCAGTCTTGCAAGATCCTCTGCATAATGTGACTCATCATCTTGTTCAGCAGCAGAATGATTACCTACAAAATGGTTAGGTGGAAAAGATGGTACAACAATGGTATGTTCATCTGGCTCAGATTCACATTCTGAGTCATCATCCATGGAACCTGCAGGGTTAGAATTTGGATCTTTGGTACCTGCATGAGGATTAGAAGCATGTCTAGTATAACCCAAGTATTCAGTCAAATAATCTAGGTCAAAATACCAAGAATGGCCTTGTCCCTGAGTATTAGGCTGATCTTCAAGAAATCTTAGGTTAAGGGTCTCCTCTATCCTTTTAGCATTCAGATTATATACCCTATAGGCTTTGCTATGAGCTGAATATCCCACAATATATCCCTCATCAGCTTTCCCATCAAACTTACCCAGTACATCAGCAGTATTTAAAATGGTCACTTTGCATCCAAAAGGCTTAAGGTAATGTATGTCTGGAACTTTCCCAGTGAGAAGTTCATAAGGTGTCTTGACATGATGTCTAGTGATGGATACCCTGTTCAAGACATAGCAAGCAGTACTTACTGCTTCAGTCCAAAACATAGTGGGTAATTTGGAGTCTGCAAGCATTGATCTTGCTGCCTCAATGAGGGTTCTATTTTTCCTTTCAGCAACCCCATTTTGTTGTGGGGTCCTTGGAGTACTATAGTCCCTTCTAATCCCCTTAGACTTACAGAATTCTATGAAAACAACATTTTTGAATTATGTCCCATTGTCACACCTAATCCCTTTAACCTTTTTATTAAGCTGGTTTTCAATTAATGTGATGAATTCTTTCAAAATAGGAGTTGTTTCATCTTTAGTTTTTAGAAAGAATACCCAGCAAAACCTGCTAAAATCATCTGTGATAACCAAGCAGAAGTACTTATGATCAATACTTCTGATAGGAGTTGGACCAAAGAGATCCATGTGCAGCAACTGAAGAGGTTCTGAAATGGTGCTCACAACTTTGATGGCTTTGTAAGAGGCTCTGTGTTGCTTTCCCTTGTTGCAAGCAATACAATTGTGTTCATTGGTGAAGAGTTTAGAAGGAAGGCCCTGAACAAGACCAAGTTTAGACAACTTGTTGATAGTCTTGTAATTCACATGAGCCATTCTCCTATGCCATTTGGTAGATTCATCCTGGGAAGCTTTGGCCACCAAACATGTTAGATCACCTTCTGGCTTGACATCATTCAGATTGAATGTGTACAAGTTGAAGGTTCTAGGAACTCTCAGCAAAACAGTTGTGTCTTCTGGAAGTGTGAAGTCCTTGGAGAGTACAAGACACTCATCTTTAGAGAAGAAAACCTTATTCTTAGTGTCACAAATTTGTGATACAGAGAATAGATTAAAATGGTCCAGTTCCTTCACATAATAAACATTCTCAAAGTCTAACAAAGGTGTGTTAATAGTTCCTTTCCCAGTAATTTTGCCATCTCCACCACCAAAAGTTACACTGCCTCCTCCTTCTATGGGCACAAAGTCATGCATCTTGTCCTTGTTCCCTAACATACTTCTAGAAAAACCACTATCAACTATACCTACTTCAGTACTTTTCAAAGGATGATCCTACAACAACAACAAAAATATACAAAAGTTAGTGCAGATTGGAGACTCAAGTCATTGCTGACTTGAGCCTGCCTTGTGGATCATTAGTGATAGGCCATGTAGATGTTTTAGATCCACCATTGTTCTTGGGCCTGTAATGCAAGTTAGGTCCCTTCTTTGTCCAAGAACAACCTGCCGAGGGCTTCACAGCAGTATTCCAATACCCACCACCATAATACATTGAGTCAAAGTGATTAGGCCAATAACCATTAGAAAAGAAAGAACTAGTGGGTCGAACATATGGTCTAGTATTGGTTCTTCTCCATGAAGAATGTGGTTCAGCAGAATTGGATTTCTGCTGATGTGGAACAAAAGAGGGTATTTCACTAACATTCTTCCACATTTACCTAGGTTTCCTTTGACTAAAACATACACCCATTCTTTGCTCATGAAAGGTACAATCTTAATCAAATGAGATTTACTTCCACACACAAAACATTTCTTCTTCTTAGAAGATTTATTCAAA
The DNA here is from genome assembly GCA_030686995.1 of Artemisia argyi. Classification (NCBI taxonomy): domain Eukaryota; kingdom Viridiplantae; phylum Streptophyta; class Magnoliopsida; order Asterales; family Asteraceae; genus Artemisia; species Artemisia argyi. The sequence goes on from CM060691.1 coordinate 126,445,807, forward strand.
CTAAAGGAAGTTCCATTACATGAAAAAGTATTCAAACCACCATGATAAACAGAATTGTTTTTAATAGAACTAAAAGTATTATTTTGCAAAGAATTTAAAAACAAGTCTTCAGTAGAAACTGTCTTGGTATTAGCAACAACTCTAGAAGGCTTGTGGGGAGTCTTGGGTGATGTCTTTGGTGTGGTCTTGGGAGTGGTCTTGGGTAGGTCAAACTTCTCACTTGAATCACAGCTGGCAAATGAGGTAGACCCTTCATCAGAAGACTTGTCACTGTCACAACAAGAGACAAAGTCAGTAGATTTAATAATAGGGTCTGGCAAGTCAGTTGACTTTTTGCCATAGAGATGGTGTGATCCATCAAAGTCACTAGGTATGGACAGGTCTATAGGCATATGTTCCCCTCTTATAGGTCCAGGGACAGCATTCATTCCCCCTTAACAAATTTAACAGGTGTTTGATAAGCTAAGGCTGGTTCAGGGTCAAAAACACTAGACATATCAGGATATGTTAACTCTTCAGGGTCTATATATTTCTCATATCCTAATGCTTTTCTAGACCTAACAGATTGGCGACCATCAATCAATTTACTCAAATTAGATGCTCCTTCCTGCCATTTCATACGACCAACTATCTCTTTATCTAACTTAGCTTGTAATTCTTGTTTTTCCTTTTCTATATCAGATTTCTCTTTTTCAGTACGTCTTAAATCTATCTTAGCAATTTCTAAATCACTTTCTAGAACTCTTATTTTTTCATCATATTTAACTTGATTCTTTTGAAACCAAACCTTTTGTTTCTCTAAAGTTTTTAAAGCCATTTTATAGGACTCTACTTCAATATAACACTGATCGTACTTTGGTTTCAATTCATCATATTTTTGTTTAAGCTCATTGTATCTTACACTACATACAAACACACAGTTGTGTACCTGAGAGATTCCCATCAAGGAGACTTGCTCCTTCTTGTCCTCTGAAGATGAGTATGCCAGCAGATTCACTTGTGTAGAAGTAGAAGCTTCCTCTTTAGCAGGTTCATGTTCAGCCCAATCAATCTGGTGATCAAGAGTCACCATAGCCTTTGATGGTGCAGCCTTAGAAGTCCCTGCTTCCAATGGATATGAGCCATATCTAACTTCATCACCAGACTTCCTCTCCTTGCATTCTCTTGAAAAATGTCCCACTTGACCACAAGTGTAGCATTTAACCTTCCTTCTGTCAAACCTTGCTGCCTCTCTTCCATTAAAACCAAACTTTCTTCCAGACTTGGTTTCAAACCTCTTAATGTTCATAGAAATCATTGCTAGCTGCCATTTCAAGTGCATCTCCTCCATCTCCAAAGGATCTACCTGTTCAAAATCCTCATAAGCAAGAAACTGCTGATGTTCATATTCAGCAGCAAATGAATAAAAAATGTCATCCATTATACTACTGGATTTTGATTTAGGAGCAGATTGAGTTTGGGTTTGAGAAGATGCTCCTGATGAATAAGAGCTTGAGGCATGATGCACAGGTTTTGTAGTGGTGCCAACAAATGCTGAGTGAGTGGATGGACGAATGGGACTTCTAAATCAGGCTCAAGTGATTTAAGCATGTTGTAGAGGTCATCAAAGGACATCATGTCCAACCCACCCTTGGTCTTGAGAGCAATACAGACTTGCAACCAAGATGGTGGCAAAGATCTCAGAAATTTAGCATTACAGTCCTCATTGTCTGGTCTAGCCTTCAGCTGATTAAGTTGACTTAAAATCTTGTGGAACCTGTCATAGCCTTTGTGAATGCCTTCTTCCTCAGATATCTGAAACTCTTGAAACTGCTGCTTCAACATAGACTTCTTCAACCTTCTTGATTCCTCATTCCCACCAAATCTAGCCTTTATTGCCATCCAAATATCCTTGGCATCCTCCATGAAGTGGAAGTCACCCATGTGGTCATCTGGTATAGCTTAGAGCAGAATTGTTCTTATTTTATTCTCCCTTTGCACGGCTAGAACCTCTTCAGCAGTTTTGGGGCCTACAATTGTAACTACCCCATCAGCATCTTTAACATGCTTTTTCAGGCTGTTTCCCTTTCGAACAATCTCCCAAAGATTCCAATCAATGTTTGTGATCCAGTTCTGCATCTTCATGGACCACAAATCATAGTCTTCAGCATTCTTCAAGTATGGAAACTTAGCATTACTGTTGGAGAGGTTGAGTTGTTGGAGAGAAGTGGTGTTAAGGTTTTGGGTTGTATCAACTTCATCATCAGATCTAGGCATGATTCTTGATTTTTTTGGATTCTTAAGGTGTAAGATTTGTGTTTCTCAGTATAACAGAGACTCTCTCGAGGCTCTGATACCACTTGTTGAACTATAAGACCTTGATAGATCTTCTTGAGCACTCTAGAATCGTTAGTTATGTTACTGTAATCAAGAACACACTAATAGACAATCTCTGTAACTTGTATTTTAAAGCGGAAACAAACACAAGTTTAATACTAAGAACTTTTGATCCTCTATGGATCTTTTAATAACAATGAGAAGTGTTTTCTCAAACGTAATTCAATACATAATCGTGTGTTCCTTTTATACACAAGGAACCCTAAACCGTTTCCCAAGAAACGTATATTCTAAAACTTCTAAAAGATATGCATTATCACTTCCTAAATAAACTCATGCATATCCAAACTATAATACATAAAATACGGAAATACTATATCCGCAGAAACTAATAATGCTGAAACTAGACTTCAGCAGATACACTGCTTCAGCAGGAACCAGCTCTTCAGCAGTAACCTTCAGCAGAATTCTTACTTAGCAGAATTCCCAACAATCAATAGTAAAGATCGTTTAAGCCCATCTAGGATATAGTAATGTTAACGTGCACAGCGGAATAAGAACAAGAATAACATCAACATTACTATCAAGGTTTTCTTTATTGAAAATAAGATAAACTACTAAACTACTAATATACACACGCTATAATCGTGTGTCTAGACTCTCATTGGAAGAGTTCTATATCATTGGATGATCTGTAACCCTAGACGCCTACCCTCTTTATATAATAGAGGGAGGTTACAAACCCTAATATGTTTAGCTTACTAAGAAAGCTAACTATTTTATATTACGTCTCTGTTGTTTCTTGTTTCTTCATTTCTTCTTATGGGTTTTGTAATCTTCAAATCTTGTAATTCCCAACAATCTTCCCCTATTTGATATTACAAAACAATCTGCATGAAGAAACAATGTTATCACCAATAATAAGTTGCACATCATAACTATTCTTCCCCTTTTTGTAATCTTCTAATAGGGGTCTTGTGCATCTCGTAAACACTTCCCCTCAAGTGATGCATGTAGAAACCAATTAAGAAACAAAATAATATATATATATATATATATATATATATATATATATATATATATATATATATATATATATATATATATATATATATATATATATATATATATATTTACTAATAAGCAGCAGTAACGAGCAGCAGGAATAAGTATCAGCAGTATCGAGCATCAGCAGGAACGAGCATCGGCAACATGGTCAAGTATAAATTAACAATAAGCTTCCCCTTAAAAATATATACTTGCCATCTCTGTAATCTAGTAGGCTCCATGGAGTGATCACTGATGAAGAAAATCAACTATAACTGATTTGATGAAGAAATGGAATCTCCCAACCTTGCATCTTATGTCTTGCACTATCCACGTGACGTCCTCTTGACAAACTCCTCATTGATTTATCCAATGAGACACTGAGCACAAATAACGTAACTCAAGTGATAGCAAATGTACGCATTAAGCACAATAAAATAGATCGTACCCCTTCACTAGAGTCGTCAAGTCTTCGTCACCATATAAACCAAGCAAGTTATCTTAAAAAGCTGTTGATCCCTTTAAGATATGATAAGAACACAATACTTGGGAAAATCAATTACAACATCAAACAAGCGATAATCAAATGTCTTCGTCAAGTAATCTTCTCAATGAAATGATGATGGTTGATAACTCCGTCCTCCCTAACCATTAGTAATCTCACATGACTAGTAGGAACCAAAACCGACCAAAAGAAAAAGTATACAACAAGCCAGCGAGAACCATAAAAAAGTCAGAAAGAACCATCAGTAGAAATCACCAGGAGGAATCGATAAGTAGGAACCAAAGTGGAGAAACCAAATAACCATCAGGAGAAACCAAAAGTGACCAGGAGGAATAGTATCAGTTCACGAATCAGCAACACGTGAAGCATAGCTGTACTTTTAACCTGACATGAAACCACACCGTACAGCCCATGACCTCAAACTAATTTCTTATCACCACATTATGTGAAAGACGACAATAAAATTAATTAAAGAACACTTGTTGACATCCACTATCAAATCAGTACGAGAAAATTGTGTAATCACATTCACGTGTCGCTTGCATTAACCAATCCAAAATTACCATGAATGCACCAAACGACAAGACAACCAATATATTATCAATACCGACCCACTATCTTAAATAGACCAATCCAGCAGCATCAGTATGTACGCAAACAGTAGCATCTCGTCACGTCAGCAGTAATAAAAACTAGTAACCCAAACTAATGTGGAATTATTAAACTTCCATACGAGAATATTTAATTCATCCATGATTAACTTTGTGGAATATTAAACAAATAATTGATGAATCAGTATAAGGTAACCCCACATGAATGAATAAATATACTAACCAATTAATTACAAGGAGAGTAATAAAATTCTTGACCACCGATAAATTTAGTCAACCAATCGAAACCCTATGCATAATATACTGATCGACAATAAAGTACCAACAGCAATGACCAAAACTTTAACCAATAAAATTCATCTTGTGTGCCACCGACACCTTTATTAATATTAGCACCGAATCTCATGTATCATGTAATATATCTGCTCTACCATATTACCCAAAAAAAAAAATATATATATATATATATATTCCCCTTGACCAATTAATTTTTGTCGCCATTTATTTGTTACTCACCATTGAATAGGTATGATGTAATTGACAATCACATAATTCCCAAATCTTGTAACCGGATCAATTAATGAGATGAATCAATATTATATAAAATTCGAGCCAGTACGAGTTTAAATAAAAGATTCAATACCAATAACAATTACCTCAAAACTCGTCAAAATTACTTCATACGTACCTTCTTTTACCATATCTGCTTTCATCAACTACTGCTTTTTATTGACAATAAAAACCTTATAGATCCCTAGATATCAAGCCCCTGTTCTCTGATGCCAATAGTAAAGATCGTTTAAGCCCATCTAGGATATAGTAATGTTAACGTGCACAGCGGAATAAGAACAAGAATAACATCAACATTACTATCAAGGTTTTCTTTATTGAAAATCAGATAAACTACTAAACTACTAATATACACACGCTATAATCATGTACTAGACTCTCATTGGAAGAGTTCTGTATCATTGGATGATCTGTAACCCTAGACGCCTACCCTCTTTATATAATAGAGGGAGGTTACAAACCCTAATATGTTTAGCTTACTAAGAAAGCTAACTATTTTATATTACGTCCCTGTTGTTTCTTCTTTCTTCATTTCTTCTTATGGGTTTTGTAATCTTCAAATCTTGTAATTCCCAACAAAACCCACTTCAATTTCAAATAAGGGATACCAAACATTCCGTGATCATCTCGTGCGGTTACCTAAAGACTAGCCTTTTGATGGTTTAAACAAAAACTTAACCCCGTGAAATTTGTCACTTTGTCGTTACGAACCGCAAGTAACCATTAAACCACTAACATATACCAAAAATTTGTAATATCAAGTTTTAGTTCGAAGACATATAAGTAATACAAATTTTCGGATATAAACATTTAAGCCCATCATTTTAAGTGTTGCCACAGAACAACCCAACCCGTTGTTTAACAACTTCAGACATAATACCACGTTACACACAATCCGTTCCAATATCAAATCGGGTGTCAGCCTAATCCAACTCAAACTTATACCATCTTCGGCTCAGAAAGACCACGACAAGAACCAAGACGACCTCTATTTCTTGTCAAAATTTATACCAAAGATTAACACATTGTAAAAAAAAAATTCATTTGAAGAATCACATTTAAGTCCAATATTTGATATAATTTTTTTTGAAAAAAACAATAAGCCTCCAATCCAAGATAATAACCTTATCCGCCCATCACCAAAATGATATAACTCGGACCCAATTACGTCAAGCCCAATCCAACACATAACCCGGTCCAGTCATTAGGGTATATAAATCCACTTAACCCTAAGATTTTGTCATTAGCACACCCTAATCACAATATTCATCCGCCTCCATCTCATTGCAATTAGCAGTCATCAAACGATCTCTTTCTGTCACCAATCAATAAACACAACAATCTCATATCATCTCAGATGTATCTCTAATCCGAATCAACATCATCCTATCATCGAACCAATAACCTCACCTATATTTTCTCTTTCAGCACTATACAAATCAAGAGAGTATCTTAATGCCTTCAAGATCCTTTAATAGGGTTCTCACAGGTAGGTTCAATACATGTTATTCAGATTGTTTTTCGTCTTGAACGAATGAAGGAAAGAAAATAACAAGCTTGTTATATTTCTTATCTTTATATTCGGATATTAAGGGAAGCTTGTCTTCCAAAGTAGATCGATGATGTGCTTTCACTTTGGTGTAAGTCTTTGGACGTGTAAATAATAACCAAAGTGTAAACTGAGATCTAATTTCTTTTCTTTCCTTTTATTTATTAACTGTGAACGAACGAACGAAAGAAAGAAGAAAGTAACGTATATGTTACGTTTCTTTTCTTATTGATTCGGAAAGAAATGAATTTTAGCTTCACAAAAAAAATTGGATCGATGATGGTTAGTTTCTTTTCGCGATCTTGATCTTTAAGGTCTTGTTATTACCTACGAAAGATACGACTGAGATCTAGGTTTTGGTGATTGTTGTACGTTGAGGGTGAGACGACGGGTTTAGGATTAGATTGGATTTTGATGTTGGTTTTAATTGGTTTTGTTATGTTTGACTTGTGATGCTAAGACTGAGATCAAAGAGTTTGTTGGTATCTTCGGTTCTTGTCATCATCTGCTTCGTCTTTTATCTTTATCTTGTTCGATTCTTAATGTGGTTGTGGTACTGGGATGGGATAAGTTATAACTTGTTGATGTTGTATGAATATGGTGTCCGTTTTCTCTTCTTCTTGACTTTCTTGTTTTACGATAACCGTAAAGTTGAGGTAAATGTTAGACTAAAAGTTAGACTCAAGACCCAAAAGTTTAACGCAGGTTAATATAACCACTAAACTATCTGAGATGAGGTAACCGCAAGAAAGAATTGAGATGAGGTAACCGCAAAAAAAATAGAGTTAGGTAAACGCAAGGAACATTAACTAAACGCTAGCCCAGGAGATACTCGCTACAAGTAAAAGCCAAAACTGTCACTTTCCTTATTTTTGTCTATTACCCCTTCTTTGAGAAAAACACCAAACCAGTAACTACAGGACCACAAAAATGCTACTTTGAGTGTTACAACTTGAAAGTAATCGCTAGTAAGAAAAAAAAAGAACCTCAAGCATCAAAGAAAAAACTTCCAAATCACTTTTGACCTGTGGCTTTTATACCAAGATAAATTGACATGTAAAACTCATGATATTGACCAAAGTAAGCACAAAGAACCAATCTTTATTTGAACACACAAACAAAAAAAATAAAAACGACACGGATCCATGCATCAACCCAAGGTATTTTCAAAGAGTACCATTCGAACCATACATGAACACAAGACCATACAAAAATCCGAATATGCCAAGTCTTAAGATGAAACCATGGCTCTGATACCAATTGTAGGTTCAAAATATTATGTTGATTATGTGGATTAGGAGGTCTTGGATTGTCGAAGTATATGATAAACATGGTTAACAAGTTAGAGAGAGAGAGAGTTGAGAGAGTGAGAGGTTTCTAGTGAGAGAAACACCTAATGAGGTGTGTGTATTATGATGAAACAACCAACCCTTCCCTTGTGTGGGAAGGGGTATATATACACTTACATTATACGCCCTCCTGCGGGTTGTGGATCAGGTGTACAGTGAGTAAAGACCCGTCCGTCCTCCACGGTGTGACTAATATCAAATCTATTACTATAATATCTAATCTAATAAATACAAAACTAAGAGCTACGCTAAGTATGTAAATACATGGGGTAACCGAACCTTTTCTTAATCCTAACAGAGGGAAATCTTCTTCTTCTTCAGATTTTAAAACTCCGAGAGAAACACTGGGTTTCTCAAACAATTTTTTCAACGGAAAAGGAGTTTTCTCAAACAACTTTTCAAAGGAAAATGAGTGTTAAAATCTCCACTAATTCCACGAGGGTTATTTCAAAATGAAACACCGGTTTTTCTATCCTCGTTGGAATTCAATGATTGGAAAGTGCCCCGCTAAACCATTCTTTAAAACCAAGCGTGCACTAAACCACTTTGTACATATTTTTTATTTTCCATAATTGTAAATAGAAAATTATATAACCTACAGTTTTTTTTGCATGTCTTTTGGCATCGATAACATTTATGGTCCTAGAAATGTCATTCAATAATGACACGGGTCCTTAAATGAAGTTCGAACAGAAGTTCAAAAAGTTTTCAAAACATACCTAAATGGCTTGCAGTCATTTCAGGCTGTAACCCGGACTTCAAAATTATGACTTGCTATTACTTCAGATAGCAACCTGTTTTTCAAAATGGGGAAAACACGTCGCCAAAAAGATGGTTGTTCCTTTTACCGGGTGAAGTTCACCTGGGCATGGATTACTTTACATCCATGTTTCATCGATCTGATGTACGCTTTAGTGCATCATTTCTTGTACAAGAAGAGAAATCTTCTTTTTATCACAAATACTTTTCCTTTTATTATTCTTCCAGAAAGTATTTGTACAAAACTTGGTGGTACCATGAGATTTTGAATGAAAATCAAATTGAATCTAAATTTTGATAAAAGTTTTCACTCAATCAATGACTTCAACATTTTATGATAAAATTTCAGTTTTAACATCCTTCATTGATTGAGGGGGAGAGTGATTTCTCAAAATTTTATGTATCATCAAAACTCTCCACTTTGTACAAAAACCTTGCAATAATACACTTTGTGATGGTTATGTGTTAGAATGAGAAATTTTCAAAGAGTTTTCGTTAAAACTTCAAATCTTTTGTAAACTCATCAAATCTGACACATAACAACCTCCCTCATAGATTGAGGGGGAGCAGAAAAAGTTCCTTTTATCAGAAAATAGTAAAACTGACCGCATTTCTCTCCCAAACGTTTTATAACTTATTTAAATCAATGGAGATCCAAAATCTCGAAAGATTTGAAATTTTTGATCGGGGGAGAGAATGTGATTTAAATATGAAATATGATAATCGAATGTGATATTTTGGACTCAATAATAGGCTCCCACATATGTGCTAAACTCTTTCAAATATCGATGCACATATTGAGGGGGAGCAAAAGGCGTTTGTGGAAGTAATACCAAAGACCGACCATTTATCTTTGTGCATGGAGTGATAAGGATGGTTAAGGTTAGGTATAAGTTCCCATGATCCACCAGAACCGGAAGGATCTTCCCAAGGACAATCCATAGATAGATTAGAAGTCCTTAGGAATGATTGAAAAAAGGAGAAAAGTGAGAAAGGTAAGAGTGCGGACTGAGATAGAGCTAGGACTGGAACAAACCCAATAAGGTTCTAGTGATGAAGTCTCGGTAAGCACTGAAGGGGTTGAAGAATGAAAAAGAAATGAAATGTGAAAAGGGTGAAAAGAAATAGCCCTCCAAATATTCAACCTTAGGGCAGAAACCGGGTTCAATTCCATATGCTACTGGTGGTTACTAAGGTAACACCGGTATTGAAGATAAGACGTCATGGACCCAGTGACGCACTGCACTAAACTTCCCAACCACTCAAGTTCTCTTAAAAGAGCTTGTTTCATTCTCACGGGGAACCCTGTTCAATGTATCGACCGCTCATTGTGAGCTATGTTGATACCTAAACAGGAGACGCCTCTCCAGTCTCCAGGAGCGGATCAAAACACACTATTGAGTCTAGAGCCAAGAGATCATCCATAAATCTCACTAGGACACACTTCCAAATATGCTTATTGTTTCACACTATGTGGAAAATAAGATAAAATATTTAGAGTCCTACGCATTATCCTTGTGGTATTGCCAGAACATCCGAGTGATATGAAAATATTCACGATGAAGATGGAAATCCTTCTAGAGCGAACATCACTCAAGCTCTTGGTGGGTGACATGTGAGATCCATCTTGGATTAATGATCAAGTGACAACTGGAAATTAACAATGGTGCGATTCAACATTGAATCAAACTTGTTCCAGGATATGGATTGACGGATACTTTTGCAAAAACCTTTCAGTGTGCTCACCTACTAATTTTCGAGCACATTGATTGTGTAAAATCTTTCAAACAAAAGTATTTTTGATGGAAATGTGATTCAAAGTATAAAACTCTCGTCGTGTCTCAAAATTGTTTATCATATGATACGCAAGTGATTTCTATAAATCAATTTCTCATCAATCCGTGAATATCAATTCACCGATTCACTCTATCGTGCTGTCTGCTTTGAGACGTTCCGGTATGAGAACATGCTTGGTATGAAGATTCTGAAGTGGATTCTTTGGAAAATTCTTTACTACAAGCTGGAAATTCCTGTCAAGGAGAGTCTTCTTTAAAAGAAACTCTACCTGATCACAGGTCGGTTTTCACAAAACCGAAGGGTAGTCTGTCCTCGCAGAACAAATGACAAAGCCATATTCGTTCTTTATCTTTGTTGCTAACTGTTTTATTTCAGGGACACATATAAAGATGGCGTTGATGGTTCCTAATTCCAGCTGAATCATGTCAATTCATACCTCATGCTCACACATGCTACTCGCTGTCAACGATGATCGTGAAAGTTAAAGAGACTACCAACAATGTTTCCGCAACTCTGATGAAAAGTCTCCTAATACAGAAGGGTGTGAGCATGACGGTCCTAATGTCACTACATCACATGAAGGCAATACGACTAAGGATGAGCTTGGAGATTTACTGTGGCTGATGATCTCAAAGAAAGCTCAAAGATCACACATCACAAAGGAACTCAAATCACAAGTTCATTGCTTGAAGTACAAAGTGAGCTTAAAGTGAAGAATCAGAACCTATGAGCTACAAAGTCTAAGAATGCTTGAAGACCAAAGAGCTTAATTTCCAAAGGTGACCTCGCTTAGAGGGAGATTGTTAGGAATACAAATATTCCTATAAAAGACTCGGTCACCTAATTGATGTAATAGCATTTAAGATAGCTCGTAGTTAGTTAATTAGGTATTAGTTTAGTTTAAGTAACACCGTGGAAGAAGGACAGGTCTTTACCCACTGTATGCCTGATCCACAGCCCGGGTGTGGGCGTTTTCTTTTCTTTGTATAAATACCCCTCTCCTACCAAGGGAGAGGGTTGGACCTTTCATACATTCAATCTAATATTCACTAGTTTCTCTCACTAAAAGGCTCCCACTTCTCTCTACTTTCTCTCTCTACATTTCTAGCTATTCGATCCATACAAATCACAAAGACCATACGTGTTTAAGTTTATGAGTATTCTACATAATGATCCACTTATTTGATTTCTGAGATGACAAAAAGTTCTTCTTGCTAAACTCTCATATCTGCTATAATCATATGGTTCGACAGAAGTCTGTTCCACATGTTTTGTTAACATTTGTTGGTTTTCGTAAAAGAGCATTTTTCTTATTAATCAAACAATAATCGGCACTAAAGTAGGAGAAATTGGTTTTCTTTTGATTGACCTTTAAACGTTTTTGGATTTCCTCTTTAGAGATGTCATTAGGAACAACATATAATCTTTGAAGGTATCACGTCTCATGTAATCAGCATTATACGAACTTGGTGTTTGACGTTTAACCATGTCAAGATAAGATGATTTAGTGTAACCAAGGCCCTGTTTTAGATCCATGACTGAATCTGGTTTAGTTTCAGCTTTGGTTAATCGTTGAATATAATTAGCTTTTTCTTTTTTAAGTCTTAAAACTTCGTTTTCAAGATTCTTTTTTAGTATATTCAAAACTGGAAATATTTCTTTTGAAAAGAAAAATCTCATTGTGTAAATCTTGAATTTGACGTTTAAGCACTAGTGGTTGTAGGTCCAAAAGTTCTGGATCTAAGCAGCCTTTGTAAGACAATAGACACCTTGGATAAATCCAAACTATCTATATGAGAAACTCTAAAGGATGTATACTTGATGTTAACGCGGAATATTAACACAAGTAGTGATTAGGCGAAAAGTGTTATGCTTTTAGGGGGTCATTTAAGCCCTAAGTCATGATTATTTGATCAAATATTGCCTCAAATCGTTCCTTTTGTCATTTTAGGTACTTTGGAGAAGAAATCTGGAAAATGAAGCATTTTGGACGTTTTTGGAGCGAAAAGTGAAGAAAACGACAAAGTCTCCAAAATCAAGCTGGAAACAGTACCTAACGGCGTCACACTCTAAAGGTGACGGTGTCACGTGTTGGCAAAGAGGTGGATATGAAGTTTACACGAGACGCGCCAGAAGGTTTTTTGGATTTAAAGAGTGACGGCGTCACCCTTTGTGGTGCCTAGGCCGTCACGTATAATCTATAAGGTGACGACCAGTGAAGAATATAAGGTGACGACGTCAGATCTGGATCTAGGCAATCGAGGAAAGCATTGGCGGCAAGTTGATGGCGTCACATGTATAACGTGACGCCGTCAGATTGTATTCTCTATATATAGTTTTTTAATTTTCATTCATTAGGGAGAGAACTTTAGGAGAGAACTTTTGGAGGAACTTCACCATAAACCCTAGGACGAATTTTAGCCTTTTTGTAAGGGTTTCAAACCCTTCTTTCATCCATGATTAATTAAAAATAAGTCTTCCAATAATCATTCAATATGTCTATGTGTTGTTTGATTCTATCTTATGCTTGTCTTTACATTAACACGCTAGGCTAGGTTTATTTGTGTTTGCTTAGATGTAATGAAACCTAGCTATTGATTATTGATTGCTTGTTTGTTATTAATTGTTGTTGGATGAATGATTTCAATGTTAGGCTTAAGAAAACTGGCTAATCTTTAATTGGTAACATGTATGAACGTCTTAAGAAACATGAATCGGATTTGGACTACGATTTTAATGGTTATATTTAAGGGATAAATAGTACACTAGCCCAGTTGCCCAATGGTTAGGCATATTTAGCCCCTTTTTAGAAAATTCCCGTATTAGCCCGGGCAACTTTTAAGATTGGGCAACTTCCATCAAATGGAGACACGTTTCACGTATATGTATTTTGGGCAACAATATTTAGTTGGGCAATCGTAATAGGGCAACTGGTTTTTTGGTCATTTTACACATTATACACTATTTACCTATACCCTCCCCCTCTCTAAAAATTTCTGTTCATCTAAAAAGGGGCTAAATAAAGATTGTTACACATTATACCTATTATTTCTCAAAATTTCTGTTCATCTAAGCCGATTTGTTGGTACTTTGTTTTAGTTCGACTTTTTGGGTCAACCTTTTAATGTTTTGGATCGATGTGACACAGGTTTGGTCGAAAAAATATAATTTGCCACACTTTAAAAGGCCTAAAGATATCATTAGTTCAGTAAATATGATTGTTTATTATCTATCAAATTACTGGTAGCATGTCAACGTACAAAATCATTTGGAACAGGATGATGTTGTTTCCTTTTTTGAAAATAAGGAAACAGGATGATGTTAATAATGTCAATTTTATAAACCAAGTCATCCAAAACATAAGAATATCAAATGACAAAAGGTTTATTCTAATTGGAATGTGAGATTTAACTAACTGAACTGTTGATCAATACAAGATGTGAAACTAAATAAACTGTTAACAGTAACATGCCAAAGTACACGATCATTACGATAAGAACTGGCCACTTCCTTTTGCATTTCTACACAATACTCTAACAAGCTTCCATCATACAACTGCCTTACAGATTCTTTCGACAAAAAACCTTCTGAATCCTTCGCAAGCATATAAAGAACCCCCCATTCCATCTTTATTTTTCTTATTATGTTATTATCTTGATCATGAGAACAATAAGATAAGAATGTGACAACGTGAGCCATCTATTCATTAACCTCCTCATTAAGGCTGTAAACGAACTGAACGTTCAGTGAACATTTCATGAACCGTTCGGTAAAAAGTTCGTTTAGGTTCGTTCATTTATTAAATGAATGAACATGAACAATATTTTACGTTCGTTTAGTTAAATGAACGAACATGAACAAAAGTCTCGTTCGTTCATTTATGTTCGTGAACGTCTGATTAGGCGTTCGTTAAAGTTCGTTTATGTTTATTTATCTATTTATGTTCATATATCATATCTTTTAATTTTATAATTTTAAAAATTGGTTTGTTTAAACAAAACAACACTTATAAAATAATATATTGTGAAAAATTCAATAAAGTTTATGTTTGTTTGTCTATTTTCATTTATGTTCGATCATTTATGTTCGTTTAGCGTTCATTTAGTGTTTTAATGAACGAACATAAACGAACATGAACAATTCATTTTCTTAATAAACAAACATGAACAAGAAAATTCGTCCGTTTAAGCGTCCGTGTCCGTTTATTTGTCCGGTTAAAATTAAATGAACGAACATGAACAGGGCTCCGTTCGTGTTCGTCCGGTTCGTTTACAACCCTACTCCTCATTAAATTATGATTATGATTACTATCCTCATCAGAAGGTTACATAAGAACCACTATATTCTACTACCCTACCCCCTCCCCTTGAAACCAATTACCAAATAATCAAGATCGAGAATCATAAACCAATTACCAAATAAATTTAGTATCAATGATGATTGAACTTACAGGGCATGGTTTTAAGTCCACAAAACAATCTTATCGACGATTTGTCTAGACTCAATGAAATGAAACTACTTGACCTTCTCCGATCTACTAAAAAATTATTTGCTAAAACAAGCCCTATGTATGAGTTAGAAACCTGAAATTCTGAAACAGTCCCAAAGATTGGAAAGTCTGCACAACTCAGTCAGTTATGGGCCTTAGGTAATTAGATAGGGTGATAGAGATATTTCTTGTGGTCGTTTCTCCGGGTGGCGCACCTCATAACTCATCCCGATGAGTAAATGAGAGCCAAAATGGCGAAAGGTGTCAAAATCTGCACACCAGATTTCAATCAGAAAAAGCTCATGGTTCTGGTCATTTCTAGGGCTCGGCCCAGTTTTATGAAATGCAGGTAAGACATAAAATTAAATGTAGCCGCAAATGGCACATCAACTGGAGTTGTAGAACTCTAGATATCGCCGAAAAGGCGGGACTGCAGTGAGCTGTTCCAAACAGCTCATGTATGCAGTAAATAGACAAACAAAACGCACCCTATTATACAGAAAATTAGCACACGAATACTCCCATTTGGTGAAGAAAATCAGCACACAAACACCCCTATTTGGGCCTGTTTTGCAGCCACTAAACACCCTCGGTTGGGGATGGTTTTGGCTGGACAGAAAGCAACAAACAAACAACCTATGTTGTGCACAAAGTAAACAAGTAAACGCACCCCCTTTGGATGGACTTTGTGGCTAATCCTAACAACAAAATAACAGCCTTTCGGCTGTGAATGTGGACCGAATCAACACTCCCCCTTGGGTGATTTCCAACCGAAACCAACCGAAATCCTTTTGTCTCTTGTAGAGTTCCCAATTCGCCTCTTGTACCTTTGTTTACATCAACATTTTCAGATCATATATAGTGAAATAGATGAACATGTCACAATACTTATAACATGTTAGAATCACATATAATTATTACATTTTTTTAGAAAGCAGCCATAAAATAATTACTAATCTGTAGCAGTAGAAAACTTGCTAAACCGTATTTATAAATAAGCTAATTGTTTAAGATATTTATATAAGTTACATGTTTGGTTGATTGTAGTAATTTAAACTAAAAAATGAGTTGTTTTTTACATCATTACATGGTTATATCTACAAGTTTATAGCAAATGAAATAATATGTACATTACTAAGTGTCTCCTATGATCATCATCAAAAAATCACGGCATAAGCATAGCAAATCCTAGCCACAGTTAGGTAATTATGTAACTAATAAGAGTAAAAAATCAATAGCGAACCTTAGTTTCATACTCAACACTGGCTTTGCTCAAGAACTCGGCCTTAAGTTTCTCAGTATGAGTAAACGCATTCATGATCTCGACTTGCTTCTGAAGCTCCGCCTCCCTGAGTGCCACCGCCTTCTTGGCTTTGACCTCCGCCACTTGTGCGTTCTTGGCCAACTTTGCCTTCTTCATCGCCAGCTCAACATTGGCTTCAGCCACTTCAGCCTCCCTCTCGTTTTCAAACACTTTTACCTCCGTCTTCACCCTTATTTCTTCTTTCGTCCCCTGTCCTTGCCATTGTTTTGATATGATCTTTGTCTCTGCATCTGTCTTTGCTGCATTCTGCAGCGTCTGTCCTTCTCGAAGCTTTGACCCTATTTCACCCTATATTAATCAAACACAAAATTGATCGGTAATCATAGTGCTTCTTTAAACATAGTTATTGCAAGGAACTTTTATAATTAAGATAACCTGTATTGACTAATTACCTTCATCTTGGCTTCAGAAACATCGATTTTAGCTTGATTTGCAGCTTCTTGCTGTGTTTTTTGACCTAAATACGAGAAATACTCATGTCCAACAACGTCAACAAGCTGTTTAACATTAGCATTGTAGATCCACAAACCGAACTGATTAAGTTCCAGTTGAACTGTCTCAAAAACTTCCTTCTTAAACTCCTTTGTTCCTTTAAAGATCTCTTCCATAGTCATAGACGCAACCAAAACACGTGTCTCTCCTTTAATAACCCCCTTGACAAGCTCGTTCATATGGTTTGATGACTTGTCCATACGGGAAATGAGTTTAGCATATCTATAAAGACTCTCTCTATCATCAGAATGAGGCCCAATGGTGAATACAACAGGTAGGATAAAAGGGAGTTTCTCGGCACTCATGGCTTGAACTTCAAAAGTGTAGTTAACTGGAGTAATGTCGAATTTGCCAAAGGATTGGCCAGGAAAGACCCATGATTTCTTAGAAATTTTGACGTCATCGATCCCAAATCCTGTGATCACCAAATACTCAGACGCTTTTGCGACCCTATACATTATGACTCACTATCAAGAATTTTGGTATAGAATTGTGTTTGAGTGAAAATTAAGCTGCAAGCACAAGATGGATGTATATACATAAATGGTTGGCACACCCCCTTGGGTGATTTCCAACCGATCCCAAAACCAAAATCAAATAAACCATATGTTTGATTAATAGACTAGAATTAAAAGGAACCAAGAATAAACCAACAAACACCCTTGTGTTGCTGTTATACGCAGAAGACAAACACCTCTTTGGTGGTCTCGGTGGTGAGTCACAACAATAAGCACACCCTTCGGGTGGTTGTAACTCGCAACAAAAACCCTCTTGGGTGATCCTTGGCCGAGCACAAATACAGGCACCCTATTCGGGTTTGCAGCCAACTTGAGCGCAATAAGCAAACGAACCAAACACACCCTTATGGGTTGCGATTTGGTGGACTGAAACAACAAAACCAATCAACTTCTAACAACCTCAAAACAGACATCACCCTCTCGGGTTGGTTCTGAATCGAAACATATTAAACACCAAATAAGCTTCGCCTTACAACAATCAATATTAATAACAAGCTTGACTCGTTGTCATTCGGGTCTGACCCGACCCATTTGCAAAATCCGATCAGACAAACATTTTTTTTTAATGATTTAACCACCCAAATCTTCATTTTAAAACTTGTTTAATCAGGTTTCTAAATCCATGAAAACTAAATGAATCAAACTATGTTCAATGTGGAAATAAAAGAAAACACATAGTAGTTTTGCGTTTTTCGACATACCAATTAAGAATAACGAGAGGGAGATAGGAATAAGGTGATGGAGCTGCGGCAGTGATGGTGGTGGCTGTGGTGACGGCGGATACAACACAACACAACCAAGAGCTCACGATCTAACTCCAAAACATGTTCAAACACTTGGTCACTATATCAATATCAATATTTAGTATTAGATCTATGATATAAAATGACAACATACTAGTCATTTTAATAAAACACTAACCAGGATAAGTAGATCTAATGATGTTAGAGATGTTTATATTAGTTGGTTTCGGTGGTGATGGCGTTTTGATCAGAAAATTTTATGATGTACGGTTTCGGTGGTGGTGGCGTCAGGTGGTGGCGGCGTCGGGTTGCTGGGTAGTTGTGGTGGTGTGAGTTGTGATTGTTTATCTGGAGAGGAGAGGAGGATTGTGAGATGTTTATATTAGTAGGTTTAGTTAATGTTATGAGTGTAAAGAGTAAAATGACCAAAATGCCCAGTTGCTCATGTATTGGTTGCCCAAAATACAATACGTTCATGTACCTCGTACAAACAGTGGTTGGTCGGACACGTGTCACCCTGTAGTTGGATAGACGTTAGTTGCCCAGGGCAACCCAGGCTAAAACGACAATTTTCAAAAAAGGGCTGAAAATACCTAACCCGTAGGGCAACGGTCCATTTTAGTAATTTTCCCTATATTTAATGCATAAGTGACTACTAAGGAGGCCATGTTAGGAGCTAGTTGTCGGCTCGACATAGTAAGAGGTAGAAGCTTGTAGAGTTGGGGAAGATCGTACACGGCCCCACGAATGGTATTAAGAAATATAACCCGTCATCCACGCAATTGTAACAAACTAATCAATTATTGAAAGATAGCTAGGGAGTAGTGAAATCTGAGTAAACACGTTTCTCTCCACATAAGGTTTTTCTCACATTTTATTTTCTTGTTATTTTATTTTTATTGCATTTGTAGTTATTTGGGTTAGTTGACTAGCAACTAATTCCGCCCACTCTTCCAATACCCGAGATTTTTACTTGCTTTTCATAAAATATACAAATACAAAAAGAATCATCCCTCACCCTAGACCTAGTTTGATTAAGTTTCAATCCTAACGAACACTATTCCCCCGGTACTTGCCACTACACTATACTACATCGGTCAGGTACACTGCCTGGTGGGGATTGCAAGCTTCTCGAGATCCCTCGAGAGGTAAAACCTTTTGCAAGGTTGCAAAACCACGCATCAAGCAATAAGAACAACACAGAGAATTGCTAATTTTATATTTTCTATTAAACTTGAAAACTTGACATAGAACACAATGTCGTAGGGTTCCTTTTATATTATAAGGAAAACCCTAACCCTAACTATACAAAACGTGTGAAAGGATGCATACATATCTTTTCCTAAGATATCTAACCTTGTGCATATCCTTTCCTAGAATATCTCCTAACTTATCTATTCTTGTTGAACAAGACAGACTTAACTAGCTAAAAACATAAACAGACTTAACTAGGTCTGCTAGACTTAACTTAGTCCTGGCAGACTTAAATATTTACCCGACTTAACTAACAAACTTAAGTCTGTTTACAAATAATTCCCAACAATCCTCCCCTAACTTGATCTTCATAGCCCATGAACTTCAAGTTCCTTTCTTCAAAGCTTCCTGAGGATTTTTGTAACACCCCAACCCGATAAGGGTAGAAGTGCGACATTATGGTGACATATCAAAGCAAGCACAAGCATACATCTCAAGTAATACAAATGAGTATCAAGGTTACAAGGGAGACTGAAGTACAAGTACAAAATAAAGTAGTACAAATGAGTAAGTCTGGAATGTACAAAAGCTCCTACTAATCCAAAAGCTATCAAGGTAAAGTCTTCTAAGTCCAATGCACTCTCCACTCATAACCCAGCTTCCTACTAAAACCTGCCGCAGGAAAAGAAATGCGGATGAGCTACGAGAGCCCAGTGAACAGATATGAAAGTAACAAGCAATATAGAATGATATATATATATACATATATATATATATATATATATATATATATATATATATATATATATATATATATATATAAGACAAGTGAAGGATAAAGTAAAGCATAAAGGAAGTACAACCGAAGTAAGAAGAACTTGTATTAAAGTTGTAAAGGTGTAAGGTATAAAGGTCAGGTCAGTTATCCACCACGAGCCCAAATCCAATCAAGTATCAAGTCAAGTCAAGTAATCAAGTAACCATGCATCCGGAGGGGATACCTCGGGATACCAAGTATAATATGAGGGGATACCTCTAAAGGTTGGAGTAGCTAGCTCCCAAGATGTGAAAGACGTGTATAGCACACACCATCAGTCACCAAGCATATAACAAGTAATATGATAAATCCATCAAAACAAGAAACAAATCTAGGATGCATCCATACGCCCCAGTAAACAAGTCATAATCATAGCAGTAGTCGATAATCAATTAGGGACGGTGGGGGACATCTCTCTAGCCCCACTAGAGGACATAAAATTGGTGCATCAATGCTATGGTTGTGGCTACTCCACAACAAGTAGTACCAAGTATAAAAAGTGGTGGCTCGTATTCTCAAACTGTGGGTTAAGGGTTGATATGTGTCGAATTACACATATATTTGTATTGTATAAACCCACAAAAACAACCAAAAACACACAAATGACTCACAAAATGTTACAAATTCATCACAATGTGTTTTATATGTGATTCAGGTACAAAAAGATTGGAAAACAAGTGAAAACTGATCAAGTTCACACAAATGTCATTTTCAGTCCCTGGAGTTACACAATTTGTCAAAACTAGTCCCTAAATGTTCAAAATGAATGAAAAGTCAACTTAAGTCCTTGGGAAACCAAAAATGTTCACAAAACATCCCTGGATAAAAGTTTACACAAAATGGCAATTTTTACCCCTCAAGTTACAAAATTGGCAAAATAGGTCCCTGGGTATTCAAACTTGGAATTTTACAAATAATACCCTTGTACTATGCATGATTGACAATTTGGAACAATTTTATAAACTTTTGGGAATTTACAAGTTTAGTCCCTCAAAATCCAAAAATAACATTTTAGGTCCTTTAAAGTTTTTAAATACAAAATTATATACTTTGGTCCTTGTGTTATGTTTACTTAGCAGGTTTGGTCCCTCAAAGAAAGTTTGGAAAAGTTGGCAAGATTGGTCCTCAAAATTTCAGAATATACACAATTGGTCCTTGGGGCTTATTATACTAAAACCAATCCGAACCCTTAATATATACTAATCCAAACACAACACCAAACCCAGTCCACCATCAAGCCCAAATAACAAACCCGGCCCACTCCCTTTTTAATACAACCCCAGTCAAACCCATTGACCGCGCCAAAACCACCAGTTACTGTTCACCTCCTCTCCCAAACCACTTAGTCACCAAACCAGGTGGTTTTGCCACCTCTTCCCTCCTCCACTTGCTTACCCAGCTCATATACTACCCCCCTTCCACCTCTCAACCCAATCCCACAAGCATTTAATGCTTCTACACCATCATACAAGCAACCCCTACACCCTTTTGCCCTGTTTTTCTTCTACTTGACTCAAAAGCTTCACAAAGCTGTCTCACCTTGTCCCTTACACCTCTACATATGTACAAAATGCATTGAATGCATCCAAACCTCTTGAAACTGTCAAATGGGACTTTGGCGCCAAAGTCCATTTGAACGATTGAGATGAATTCTGCACATCCAAGGGTCCAAAATTAAAGTGAAGATTTATAAGTGGCCTCCAAGGCAATTTGAAGCTATAAAAGAGAAGAAAGACAGAGAAAGAACTACTTTTGGCCTTAAGCCAATAGTCACTAGTTTATTTTCATGTCATTTACTGCTTAACTTTAATTACAATGTCTTTTACTTGCTTTCAGTTCTGTATATGAACCTTGACAAAGTTTAAATACAAAGCTATTTACAGTTGTAGTTTCATAACCTTTAATTTTCATGTTATTTACTTTAAATGTCATTTAAATATTGTCATTTCAATTTCATGTTTGATTATTGTTGATTGATGGACTCTTTAGGTCACATAAGCTCCTGACAAAGCTTGTTAAGCTTTTAGAAACCTAATTCAGCTATGATCTTTTAAAATTAGAAAATACTAAAAAATAGAGAAAATAAATGAAAAATCAAAAAAATAGTTGGACAATAAAGAAGATGATGAAGCAGGGTTGAATTTGGAGTATAATGGATATTAGGAGCTTGATGGGAAGCTATTGGGTGTAACCTTGTCCATTTGTTCTAAGTCTCAGTCCATTTCTCATCTTGTAAGCATTTTCCTTAATTTTTGCTATTTACTGTTTCAGTATTTTATTTACTTTAATTGTCATGTTTTAATGTTTATTTGTTGTTGTTAGGTGTTTTTAAACCTTTAAATTATCTGTTCATGATTTGTGTTTAGAGTTGCTAGGATTTCAGTTTTTACTATGAAAATGAGATACTAGTGATTTCAGTGTTTTTGTTGTTATAAGTGTTGTTTTTATGTTTAATTGTTCTTAATATATGTTTATATAATGTATGGAATCAAGTTCTTATGCAAAATCAATGAAAACCTTAGGAATCATGTGACAAGTGATAAATAAGGGACTGCTTGGATTTGTATGGATTGAGGTCTGAGAATGGTTTGAGAGGTTCATTTCTGTACCTGCATAATCCTTGGGTTATTGGAGGGTTTGACACCCCTTTAGGCTCAATGGTTTTGTCTTTTACAGACTTGAGCATTTTCATTTTCATTTCAAAAGTCCACTGATTGATTGTTGTCTAATCTGTGATATTGGATGCTAGTATTGTTATTCTTGTTTGATTGTGCATTATTAGTTATTCAGGAACTCAGTTCAGTAGTCATTTCCATGCTTTATTTGTGTTTAGTCAAATTTACTTTTCTACTGTCTTAGTTTTGTGTCTGTGTTGGATTTGTTGTCCAAATCTTTATTATGTGTTTAGATGTTAGTTTTCTTTGTTTAATTCATGTTCATTATATATAATACATCAAAATCAGTGCTTAAATTCAGATCAAAGTTGATGAAAGTCAACTTTGATCATAAATTATAAAAGTCAAAATTACCTCAAACCTGATTTTTGAATATAAGTTTATTTTTATTGTGTCTTTATTATTAAGTTTTAATCTTAGTGCTCTTAGGGTTTCATTGTTTAGCTGCTTATCTGTCTTATGTATTTTTGTTGATTTTTATTATTAATGTTTTAGTGCTTTTCTTAGTGCTTAATTTATGGTGTTTTTGCCCTGTACCCTGGCCACAAGCCCAATTTCACAAGCTTGCAGCTTGTTGATCTTTGGACTTGTGGCTATGTTTCTTTGTGTTTTATGAAGCCCTACTAGCTGTTTATTTATATTTGTGTTTATTTTCTAGTTTTTAGCTTATTTAGCTGCTTTTCACATTCCACCTTTTTACACCACTTAGCCCACTCAACTGAAGCAAACAGTTGAGTGGTGCTAGTTACCAAAGCTTCTAATAAGCTCCTCAGTGAGCTTGAGTATGTGAACCTTGGCTTTTTACAAAGCCAAGGTACCCATCTCAATGGCTCAACATGAGTTGAGCTTATCAGAGCTTATTTTGATAAGTTGTGTGAGCTTGTGTTTGCCCACTCCCAACATACCCCTGAGCAATCAGGGGTATTACACTGTTTCCACAAGCTCACACCAAGCTCTATAGTGATCACAAGCCTGTGTGGCTTGGTTTTTTAGAAAGCCTAGCAACCCAGCTTATTGGTTCTGCTCATCACTTTCATGTTGTAGCTTATTAACCAGGGCTGCAACAAGCTTAAACTTATCACACCATGAAAAGATGTGCTGAGTCCTCAGCATTTCTTACCCAACCTAGACAATTTCATAAGCTCACAAGAAGCTTAGTACTTGGCCCCAGCTTGTGCAATTTGGTTCAATGTAGAGCTTATCCACTAGTTTCTCAAATCCATAGCTTAATTCCAAGCTTGCAACCTATTTATAAGGGCTGCAAGTAGCTTCTTGTGTGGCCCATTTTTCTAAGTGTTCTGGGTAACCACCATACTCAGTCAAATGGGAGCTTTTTCAATGGCTTCCTACAAGCTCACTAGTGGACCCCACTAGGTGAGCTTGGGCTTTTTGGAAAGCCTACCAGCATGTCTTGCAACTCCAATTCCTATTTTGGCTTTTTCAGCTTATTCACTAAGCTTAAATTGCCATCAAAAAGAGTTGCAGGGGTGTTTAGAACTGTATGCACCTGAAAAGTGCTTATTTGCTTATTCTGAGCTTATTTGCACTTCTCAGTGCATAATCTTTTGTAAATATATATATTATACTTGTATAGATACTTTTTACCTTTTACTTCATAGTATGGAGCTTATTATAGGTTCTTAGAAGCCTTCACTCAATCCAAGTTTAGCCCAAAAAGCTAAACTGACTAAATCATAAGCTCATGCTTATAAGCCCTTCTCAGTGCTTATTTTTGTTAATACATACATATTATACATGTACATATATACCTTTTACCTTTTTACACCTTTGTATAGCTTTTTCAAGCTTATTCCAAGCTTATGAGTCCACTGTGAGCCTTTAAGCTTAACTGTGTGACTCATAAGCCCATGAATTGCTTATTTTCTTGTTTGTACAGCTTATATTTCATATAACTTATATAAGTAGTATATATATATATATAGTTTAATAAACAGAAAAGCCAAAAAGAAAGCCCCTTTTGAAGCTAAGTGATAGCTTCTATTTAGAAGTCTTATCACTTATTTGCTTTATTAAAGCTTTTTCAAAAGCCCCTCACAAGCTCATCTGTGCACCAAAATGGTTGAGCTTGGGCTTTTTGGAAAGCTCACCAGACCATCTTGCAACTCCAACTTTCACTTTGCAATTTTGAGCTTAACCCGTCAGCTTAATTTGGCCAAACATAAGGTTGCAGGGAGTGTTTGGATCTGAGTATGCTGGATTGGCTTATTAGCTTATGTGAGCTTATTTGCTTAAACCAGTGCACCAAGCTTGTATATTATAGTTAATTAAACATATTTTTATCTTTCTTTTTCTTTCTTTTTAGTTTTTAAGCTAGTTTAGAGCTTATGAGCCACTGTGAGCTTTTTGCCTGAATAAACTCATAAGCTCCTAAACTGCTTATATTTATGTTTGCACAGTTCTATTCTCTTAATATATGTATATTATATATATTTAGTTAGTTTTATAAAAAGAAAAAAACCAAAACAACCTTTAACCATAAGTGATAGCTTCTATTTAAGAAGCTTAAGCTTAAACACCAACTGTGGTGGAAATAAGCTGTCACAAAGCTTATTTCCCAGTTTTGGATAAGTTGTGTTTGTTAAAGTTTATTATTATTACTTATTAATTAGATTTGCAAAAAGAAAAATAAAAAAATAAAAAGTTTCAAAAAAAAATGGGTGTGGGTTGGATTCGAACCTGAGACCTCTCGCTAGTATGCATGCTTAGTACCCACACCCCTTCCAAATGCTCTGGGGCACCAGTTCCGTTAATTCATGCACCCTTAATGTATTTAACCCACTTTTGGCTGTTTGGCTTATTTGGACTGATGAGCTTATTCCAGCTTATCTGGATAAGCTGGAAACCCCAACTTAATTTTCCTAGCTTCTTCATAACATAAAATAGTTTCTGTAATTTTTTTAGATTTTTTACTGTTCATCTAATATATATAATAATTAATATAAATTACATACCTTTTAGGAAATAATAAGTATTTAATTTTTAAAACGGCTTAATTATAATTTTTATAAACTTTTTATATTTTTTATGGAATCCTATGATGGAAAAGTTGTTTTATAAAAAGTTTCATAATTTTATAAATAAGTTTAGTATGTATAATAATTAATATAGTTTAATTAGTTTAATTAATAAATAATAGTTTTTAAATAAGTTTTCTTATTTTTGTACATAATATATAGTTTTTATATTTTTCTTAGCTTCTTATAAGTATATTAGAATTATGTAAAAAGTTTTAGATTTTTGTTTGCTTATTTAGTATTTATAATAATTAAATAATAGTATTAGTAATTAGAATAATAGTAAATAATTAATAATAAATAGAATACTTGTATAATAAATATATTTTTAGTTTCAAAATTTCTTTTATATTAGTTTTAACTTTTCTAAGTTTTAGTTTTATTTATTTAGGTTATTTTACATTTTCTTAGTATTTAGATAATTAATAACTAGTTAATAATAGTTTTAATTAATAATAATTAATATAACACTTGTAAATATTATTTATAATAACTTTGTAAATATAGTTATTTATTTTATTTCTTTTTAATTTGCATTTAAGCCGTTCAGGCATGCAAATTCCCTCTTTGGGAAAGTTTTATTTTATACGTTACGTTTACGTTTATTTAAACTTAAACGTACGTTTGTAAATACGTTATCATTTTAAGGTATCTGATTGTACGTTTCTTAAATGAACTAGCTGTGACAGAGCTATTACTATTCACATTCAGTGTTAGTCAATTAGATTCCTAGTTTTCCTATACTATTTTATTTCAACAATTCACAAGTCATTGTATTTAGAATATCACGCCTCATCAGGACATAAACGATCCAAGGATATTTTTAATCCTTGGTAAACTTGCATTCCTCTCCCGGGCTGTCGCCCGTCTTTTATTATTGACCATTTTAAACAAGTGGTTGAGAAATAAAAGTGGTATGGTCCGGGGCGAATCAAATTTTGGCGCCGTTGCCGGGGAGGCTGTGCTGCCTACTATGACTTATGTTTTGTATTTTGTTGAAATACTTATCCTTGTTTGTATATTAAACCTTATCATTCAACTTTCGGGCTGTCAGGACACATTTATTACAGTTAATCATTCACAAGTGATTAACTTGCGTGGTAAACCTGACACAAGCCTGGGAGGTAGTGATTACATATACTTTATCATATTTCTTTTCAATAAACAATATAAAATACAAAAATATTTTTTCCTTTGCACACAACTTGCACAGTTTGATTAGTCCCTCAGTTACAACATTTGGTTGTTGGCTATTTACAGTTACTGAGCTCTGTCAGACCTAGATTCCCTTCCGAGGGGCAGTTGTAAGGAATTTTCTTTCTTTTGTACATATATATATATAAATCTAAAAATACAAAAACATTATAAAATTAAAAATTAAAAAGATTCTCCTAACCTTAACATTTATAATTCTGTGAGTGGCAATCCCACTCCAATTTCTCACCTAATCCTTGAGTGGCAATCCCACTCCACTTCCCCATGGACAATTTAATTCGGGGTCAAGTCAAGCTAGTGAATTGGTTATCAAAAACAAGCATGAACATGGGTTTTCACCCGTGTGTACCACCTAAGTGTGGGGGAGATGCCCCACATGTTGTACATATTTTGAAAATGCTTTGAAAAATTGTAAATATAAGAAATAAAATAATTGTTGTACCCCACTTAGCTTTGAAAATTGAGGACAATTTTCATAATAAGTGTGGGGGGGAATTCTGGCGAATTTGATCACTTTTATACCCTTGTATGCCCTTTTCCCCAAAAATGGCCAAATTTTAAAATTTTTTCATTTGGTATTAGTGTTTTGCACTAAATACAACAAATGGTAATCAATCCACCATGTCTAACACACATAAGGATTGGCTAATCCAGGAGCAAACGGTTCTTGGTAAAGATATCTCAAATCCGTTATAGCTTGCAATTTGCTCAAAATTGTATGGTTCCTCAACTCCCCATCATCCTCAAAAGATAATGAGTTGGCTAGCCCGAAAGGTTATGGCTTGTGGTAAAGGCTGTGGAAAACCATAATTGGTAATCAGCTCACCAAGATGTTGACTATTCCATCAAGAGTTGGCTAGTCCAGAAGCAAACGGCTTTTGGTAAAGACAAATCAAATCCGTTGACAGCTGGTGGTTTGCTCAAAATCACACGGTTATCAGGTGTGCCACAGTTCTTACATCTGGCTATTCCAGAAGTGATGGCTTTTGGTAAAGAAGTTTTTCAAATCCATTAAGTTTTAAATAAAAGATTGCTAGGGACTAGCAATAGTTTAGTGTGGGGGATTTGATATGTGTCTAATTACACATATATTTGTATTGTATAAACCCACAAAAACAACCAAAAACACACAAATGACTCACAAAATGTTACAAATTCATCACAATGTGTTTTATATGTGATTCAGGTACAAAAAGATTGGAAAACAAGTGAAAACTGATCAAGTTCACACAAATGTCATTTTCAGTCCCTGGAGTTACACAATTTGTCAAAACTAGTCCCTAAGTTCAAAATGAATGAAAAGTCAACTTAAGTCCTTGGGAAACCAAAAATGTTCACAAAACATCCCTGGATAAAAGTTTACACAAAATGGCAATTTTTACCCCTCAAGTTACAAAATTGGCAAAATAGGTCCCTGGGTATTCAAACTTGGAATTTTACAAATAATACCCTTGTACTATGCATGATTGACAATTTGGAACAATTTTATAAACTTTTGGGAATTTACAAGTTTAGTCCCTCAAAATCCAAAAATAACATTTTAGGTCCTTTAAAGTTTTTAAATACAAAATTATATACTTTGGTCCTTGTGTTATGTTTACTTAGCAGGTTTGGTCCCTCAAAGAAAGTTTGGAAAAGTTGGCAAGATTGGTCCTCAAAATTTCAGAATATACACAATTGGTCCTTGGGGCTTATTATACTAAAACCAATCCGAACCCTTAATATATACTAATCCAAACACAACACCAAACCCAGTCCACCATCAAGCCCAAATAACAAACCCGGCCCACTCCCTTTTTAATACAACCCCAGTCAAACCCATTGACCGCGCCAAAACCACCAGTTACTGTTCACCTCCTCTCCCAAACCACTTAGTCACCAAACCAGGTGGTTTTGCCACCTCTTCCCCCCTCCACTTGCTTACCCAGCTCATATACTACCCCCCTTCCACCTCTCAACCCAATCCCACAAGCATTTAATGCTTCTACACCATCATACAAGCAACCCCTACACCCTTTTGCCCTGTTTTTCTTCTACTTGACTCAAAAGCTTCACAAAGCTGTCTCACCTTGTCCCTTACACCTCTACATATGTACAAAATGCATTGAATGCATCCAAACCTCTTGAAACTGTCAAATGGGACTTTGGCGCCAAAGTCCATTTGAACGATTGAGATGAATTCTGCACATCCAAGGGTCCAAAATTAAAGTGAAGATTTATAAGTGGCCTCCAAGGCAATTTGAAGCTATAAAAGAGAAGAAAGACAGAGAAAGAACTACTTTTGGCCTTAAGCCAATAGTCACTAGTTTATTTTCATGTCATTTACTGCTTAACTTTAATTACAATGTCTTTTACTTGCTTTCAGTTCTGTATATGAACCTTGACAAAGTTTAAATACAAAGCTATTTACAGTTGTAGTTTCATAACCTTTAATTTTCATGTTATTTACTTTAAATGTCATTTAAATATTGTCATTTCAATTTCATGTTTGATTATTGTTGATTGATGGACTCTTTAGGTCACATAAGCTCCTGACAAAGCTTGTTAAGCTTTTAGAAACCTAATTCAGCTATGATCTTTTAAAATTAGAAAATACTAAAAAATAGAGAAAATAAATGAAAAATCAAAAAAATAGTTGGACAATAAAGAAGATGATGAAGCAGGGTTGAATTTGGAGTATAATGGATATTAGGAGCTTGATGGGAAGCTATTGGGTGTAACCTTGTCCATTTGTTCTAAGTCTCAGTCCATTTCTCATCTTGTAAGCATTTTCCTTAATTTTTGCTATTTACTGTTTCAGTATTTTATTTACTTTAATTGTCATGTTTTAATGTTTATTTGTTGTTGTTAGGTGTTTTTAAACCTTTAAATTATCTGTTCATGATTTGTGTTTAGAGTTGCTAGGATTTCAGTTTTTACTATGAAAATGCGATACTAGTGATTTCAGTGTTTTTGTTGTTATAAGTGTTGTTTTTATGTTTAATTGTTCTTAATATATGTTTATATAATGTATGGAATCAGGTTCTTATGCAAAATCAATGAAAACCTTAGGAATCATGTGACAAGTGATAAATAAGGGACTGCTTGGATTTGTATGGATTGAGGTCTGAGAATGGTTTGAGAGGTTCATTTCTGTACCTGCATAATCCTTGGGTTATTGGAGGGTTTGACACCCCTTTAGGCTCAATGGTTTTGTCTTTTACAGACTTGAGCATTTTCATTTTCATTTCAAAAGTCCACTGATTGATTGTTGTCTAATCTGTGATATTGGATGCTAGTATTGTTATTCTTGTTTGATTGTGCATTATTAGTTATTCAGGAACTCAGTTCAGTAGTCATTTCCATGCTTTATTTGTGTTTAGTCAAATTTACTTTTCTACTGTCTTAGTTTTGTGTCTGTGTTGGATTTGTTGTCCAAATCTTTATTATGTGTTTAGATGTTAGTTTTCTTTGTTTAATTCATGTTCATTATATATAATACATCAAAATCAGTGCTTAAATTCAGATCAAAGTTGATGAAAGTCAACTTTGATCATAAATTATAAAAGTCAAAATTACCTCAAACCTGATTTTTGAATATAAGTTTATTTTTACTGTGTCTTTATTATTAAGTTTTAATCTTAGTGCTCTTAGGGTTTCATTGTTTAGCTGCTTATCTGTCTTATGTATTTTTGTTGATTTTTATTATTAATGTTTTAGTGCTTTTCTTAGTGCTTAATTTATGGTGTTTTTGCCCTGTACCCTGGCCACAAGCCCAATTTCACAAGCTTGCAGCTTGTTGATCTTTGGACTTGTGGCTATGTTTCTTTGTGTTTTATGAAGCCCTACTAGCTGTTTATTTATATTTGTGTTTATTTTCTAGTTTTTAGCTTATTTAGCTACTTTTCACATTCCACCTTTTTACACCACTTAGCCCACTCAACTGAAGCAAACAGTTGAGTGGTGCTAGTTACCAAAGCTTCTAATAAGCTCCTCAGTGAGCTTGAGTATGTGAACCTTGGCTTTTTACAAAGCCAAGGTACCCATCTCAATGGCTCAACATGAGTTGAGCTTATCAGAGCTTATTTTGATAAGTTGTGTGAGCTTGTGTTTGCCCACTCCCAACATACCCCTGAGCAATCAGGGGTATTACACTGTTTCCACAAGCTCACACCAAGCTCTATAGTGATCACAAGCCTGTGTGGCTTGGTTTTTTAGAAAGCCTAGCAACCCAGCTTATTGGTTCTGCTCATCACTTTCATGTTGTAGCTTATTAACCAGGGCTGCAACAAGCTTAAACTTATCACACCATGAAAAGATGTGCTGAGTCCTCAGCATTTCTTACCCAACCTAGACAATTTCATAAGCTCACAAGAAGCTTAGTACTTGGCCCCAGCTTGTGCAATTTGGTTCAATGTGGAGCTTATCCACTAGTTTCTCAAATCCATAGCTTAATTCCAAGCTTGCAACCTATTTATAAGGGCTGCAAGTAGCTTCTTGTGTGGCCCATTTTTCTAAGTGTTCTGGGTAACCACCATACTCAGTCAAATGGGAGCTTTTTCAATGGCTTCCTACAAGCTCACTAGTGGACCCCACTAGGTGAGCTTGGGCTTTTTGGAAAGCCTACCAGCATGTCTTGCAACTCCAATTCCTATTTTGGCTTTTTCAGCTTATTCACTAAGCTTAAATTGCCATCAAAAAGAGTTGCAGGGGTGTTTAGAACTGTATGCACCTGAAAAGTGCTTATTTGCTTATTCTGAGCTTATTTGCACTTCTCAGTGCATAATCTTTTGTAAATATATATATTATACTTGTATAGATACTTTTTACCTTTTACTTCATAGTATGGAGCTTATTATAGGTTCTTAGAAGCCTTCACTCAATCCAAGTTTAGCCCAAAAAGCTAAACTGACTAAATCATAAGCTCATGCTTATAAGCCCTTCTCAGTGCTTATTTTTGTTAATACATACATATTATACATGTACATATATACCTTTTACCTTTTTACACCTTTGTATAGCTTTTTCAAGCTTATTCCAAGCTTATGAGTCCACTGTGAGCCTTTAAGCTTAACTGTGTGACTCATAAGCCCATGAATTGCTTATTTTCTTGTTTGTACAGCTTATATTTCATATAACTTATATAAGTAGTATATATATATAGTTTAATAAACAGAAAAGCCAAAAAGAAAGCCCCTTTTGAAGCTAAGTGATAGCTTCTATTTAGAAGTCTTATCACTTATTTGCTTTATTAAAGCTTTTTCAAAAGCCCCTCACAAGCTCATCTGTGCACCAAAATGGTTGAGCTTGGGCTTTTTGGAAAGCTCACCGGACCATCTTGCAACTCCAACTTTCACATTGCAATTTTGAGCTTAACCCGTCATCTTAATTTGGCCAAACATAAGGTTGCAGGGAGTGTTTGGATCTGAGTATGCTGGATTGGCTTATTAGCTTATGTGAGCTTATTTGCTTAAACCAGTGCACCAAGCTTGTATATTATAGTTAATTAAACATATTTTTATCTTTCTTTTTCTTTCTTTTTAGTTTTTAAGCTAGTTTAGAGCTTATGAGCCACTGTGAGCTTTTTGCCTGAATAAACTCATAAGCTCCTAAACTGCTTATATTTATGTTTGCACAGTTCTATTCTCTTAATATATGTATATTATATATATTTAGTTAGTTTTATAAAAAGAAAAAAACCAAAACAACCTTTAACCATAAGTGATAGCTTCTATTTAAGAAGCTTAAGCTTAAACACCAACTGTGGTGGAAATAAGCTGTCACAAAGCTTATTTCCCAGTTTTGGATAAGTTGTGTTTGTTAAAGTTTATTATTATTACTTATTAAATAGATTTGCAAAAAGAAAAATAAAAAAATAAAAAGTTTCAAAAAAAAATGGGTGTGGGTTGGATTCGAACCTGAGACCTCTCGCTAGTATGCATGCTTAGTACCCACACCCCTTCCAAATGCTCTGGGACACCAGTTCCGTTAATTCATGCACCCTTAATGTATTTAACCCACTTTTGGCTGTTTGGCTTATTTGGACTGATGAGCTTATTCCAGCTTATCTGGATAAGCTGGAAACCCCAACTTAATTTTCCTAGCTTCTTCATAACATAAAATAGTTTCTGTAATTTTTTTAGATTTTTTACTGTTCATCTAATATATATAATAATTAATATAAATTACATACCTTTTAGGAAATAATAAGTATTTAATTTTTAAAACGGCTTAATTATAATTTTTATAAACTTTTTATATTTTTTATGGAATCCTATGATGGAAAAGTTGTTTTATAAAAAGTTTCATAATTTTATAAATAAGTTTAGTATGTATAATAATTAATATAGTTTAATTAGTTTAATTAATAAATAATAGTTTTTAAATAAGTTTTCTTATTTTTGTACATAATATATAGTTTTTATATTTTTCTTAGCTTCTTATAAGTATATTAGAATTATGTAAAAAGTTTTAGATTTTTGTTTGCTTATTTAGTATTTATAATAATTAAATAATAGTATTAGTAATTAGAATAATAGTAAATAATTAATAATAAATAGAATACTTGTATAATAAATATATTTTTAGTTTCAAAATTTCTTTTATATTAGTTTTAACTTTTCTAAGTTTTAGTTTTATTTATTTAGGTTATTTTACATTTTCTTAGTATTTAGATAATTAATAACTAGTTAATAATAGTTTTAATTAATAATAATTAATATAACACTTGTAAATATTATTTATAATAACTTTGTAAATATAGTTATTTATTTTATTTCTTTTTAATTTGCATTTAAGCCGTTCAGGCATGCAAATTCCCTCTTTGGGAAAGTTTTATTTTATACGTTACGTTTACGTTTATTTAAACTTAAACGTACGTTTGTAAATACGTTATCATTTTAAGGTATCTGATTGTACGTTTCTTAAATAAACTAGCTGTGACAGAGCTATTACTATTCACATTCAGTGTTAGTCAATCAGATTCCTAGTTTTCCTATACTATTTTATTTCAACAATTCACAAGTCATTGTATTTAGAATATCACGCCTCATCAGGACATAAACGATCCAAGGATATTTTTAATCCTTGGTAAACTTGCATTCCTCTCCCGGGCTGTCGCCTGTCTTTTATTATTGACCATTTTAAACAAGTGGTTGAGAAATAAAAGTGGTATGGTCCGGGGCGAATCAAGGGTCAAGTTCAAATATCAAGTATCCAAGTTCACCTTTCATATCAAGTCAAGTTCCCATATCAAGTGGTTCAAGTCAAGTTTTATATCAAGTGTACATGCCAAGGTTAACATAAAGGTTCAAGTCAAGATTTAAATCAAAAGGTTTGTTATCAAGGCCGAAGGTTCATACTGAGAAGGTTCATGTGGATTTCATGTTTAAGGTTCAAGGTAAAGGTTCAATAGTAAGAGAGTACGTAGAGTTAGTGTAAAGGTTCATGTCATAAGTTCAAGTAGAGGTTCATATTAGGTTCCAAATAAAAGTTTATGGCAAGGGTTCAATTCAAATGTTTATGTCAAATGTTCATTTAAAAGAAATCTTTTAATAATGGTTTTCATGAAATAAAGGTTTTCAATAAGGTAGTCCTTAAAATAAATATTCATAAAATTAGTGAAACTTCATATAAAAGTGGTGTTACATAATGTTCATAACCCTCATTTAAAAATAGTTTTTCCTCAAAACATTTTTCATAATATAATTACTAAAAGTTTTCACATCCGGCTATAATATTAAAAGCACTTTCAAAATATCAAGGGTTATATAAAGTTCAAATCAAGGTTCAAGTCAATATTATCATATCAAGTTTATTATATCAAGTGTATCATGACAAGGTTATTTCAAGGTTCAAGAATCATAGTGTAAGTTTCAAGCAAGGTTCAGTTTTAAAAGGATCATAGCAAGGTTCAATAATCAAGGGAACATAGCAGGGTTCAATAATCAAGGGAATATAACAAGGTTCAATAATCAAGGGAACATAACAAGGTTCAAGATATCAAAGGAATAGGAAAGACAAGAGTGCATGAGAAACCTGTAGATAGGTCAGAATATTTGTACCTTAGTTCAAAAGCAACAAGGGAAACAAGGAAAAAGATCATAATCCCGCTTCACTGGACCTATATGAATTGGTAACCAAGTGTTACATTTAGGTTAAACATGATTAGGTTATCCCTTTTTAGTATACTTTCCAAAGATAGTAACTTTCCAAAAAAATAGCAGGTTTCCAAAATTAGCAGATTTCCAAATTTAGCGAGTTTCCATATCAATAATATTATTCATTCAAGATTTTAATTAAGGTCTGGACAAGTTAAGTGTTCAAGATGTCAATTTTGCAAGATTAGGGTTTAATATGACAACTTCCCATACTTTAGGGTTTATTATACAAATGTGCCAAAGTTCAAGGTTTAAATTACAATTTTCCATATTTATCACATTAGTCCAATAGTTAACAATAATTACCAATCACTCCCTTGAGTTTACAAATATTACAAATCAAACCCTTAATCTACATTATTTCCAAAATAAGTCCTTATTAATATTTGTTTTACAAGTATAACCATATTTAATTCAATTAACACTTGTAACCCTTAATTTATCAAAAGTATATCATTTCAGCCCTTAATAAAATATTTATTCAAAACAGCCCCTTAACCTTCAATAATTTCCAAATCAAATTAATTTATAATTAATTTACCATTTAAACATTCTAGTTCCAAATTTAACACACAATACCCTCCCATATTATATTTTATAGCAATTACTACTGGTCTAATATCATTTTCAAAAATGGCTAACAAGTTTGCATAATTACAAAACACACCCTTATATTATATTAATTAAATCGGCAATTAATTAATTAAACAAATATCTATCCCCAATTTACCAACTTATGAAATAATTATTTTAGGCATCCTAAAACCTTATTTTCCCAGAAAAATACAGAAACACCAACCTTAAATCGAATTGGTCCAATAATTAATTTATTCATTTTATTTCTCTATTTTATAAATTAGCCGATTAAATAAATAATCAAGATAATTAACAAACCATGGTTCTAGGCTTCAAATAATTTCAAATCCAATTTTTACAGGTTACATATATCATATTACATATTGTAAAAATATTTTTGAGGTTCACAAAATTCATATAGAGCCGTATATAATTTTATACGTTTTTAGGGTTTGCAAATAATTTAATTCTATATGACCTGTTTTGACGTGTATGGATCATAACCAACATTTTATTTGGATCATATATGATGTAAGGAGAGTGACAAATATACCAGAAATTTTTTATATTGATCGAATGAGGTGTGGAGAATTAATACCTCTCAGCTAGGATAAAATTTGAACAAAAATCACACCAAATGAACCAAGCTTCAAAAATTCGAACTCCTATTTTCCTAGCCTCCTTCCAACTCTATTGTACCCAAGAAAAATACCAAGAACCTTGTAGAAATTTGGGATGGCTGATTTGTGGATTTGTTTTGTTTTTAGGGTTTATAGATAAAACCGTACATATTTTCTTTGGGAGAGAATGATTCGTATGTTATTTTTTTGTGAGAGGGATATCACAATTCGTGTATTGTGATTGATATAAATCTCTAAACCGTGTATTTTTATAAGGAAACATGTAATTGATAAATTTTCAAGTTATTACAATTGTTTCCATAATTATTTTGTTTCTATCTAAAACCGTATATATAATTATGTACAAATGTATAAAATTCGGTATGTATATTTCCTAGTGATTAGGACATGTATTTTGAAAGATTAAGTAGCTTAGGATATATATATTACATAGGTTATTAATTAATTATAACTTTAATTTAAATTTAAATCATGTTATATGTTTTCTAGAATATTAAATATTTAAAGGGGTAGTTTGGTCATTTTGATCATGTAGAATTTTAGGGTTTTACAATTTTGAACCTTATCTTTTTGGAATTATTTTTGAACTGCAATTCTTTAAATCTTTTCTACAACACTTTAAAATTCTTGAGTAGCTGATGTGTGCAGCATCTATTCTTCTGATCTTTGCAGCAACATTGACCATTTGTACATCAATTCATAAAGTTTCATACTATTCTCATCACATCCAGGTGTGTTAACTCCTGATGAGGCGAAAAATGAACCGTTTTTAAGGGGTCATTTAAGCCCGGAATTGAATTTATTTGATCAAATATTACCCTAAATCGTTTCTTTTGTGATTTTAGGTACTTTTGGAGTGAATTCTGGAAAAGGAAGCATTTTGGACGTTTTTGGAGCATAAAAGTAAAGAAAACGGCAAAGTCTTAATTTTCCTTGCTGGGAACAGTACCTGACGGCGTCACAAGTTTCTTAATGACGGCGTCAAGAGGAAAAAAAAGAGGTGAAGAGTATGGAGACCATGACGGTCCAGAACACTTTTGCACTAGGGCGTGACGGCGTCACCAAGGCCGTCATGATCCCTTAACACGTGACGGCCCAGAGGAGAAATGCTCTTGACGGCGTCAGATCTGGATCTAGGCAATCCGATTTTATTATGGGTGGCGGGTTGACGGCGTCAGAATTTTCTTCTTGACGCCGTCACCTTAGGAAATCTATATATAGTCTTTGTAATTTTCATTCAAAAGGGAGGACAATTTTATGGACGACTTGAATAAACCCTAGCTCGACTTTTATAGTATTTTCAAGGGTTTTCACCCCTTGAAACCTTTCATGTCCAATTAAAATAAGTATCCTTTCAATTCATTCAATATGTCTATGTGTTGTTTGAATATATCTTACGCTTGTCTTGATTTTAACATGCTAGGCTAGATCTATTGTGTGTTTGCTTAGATGTAATGAAACCTAGATGTTGATTATAGGTTGATTGCTTGTTTATAGTTGTAATGAATGAATGATTTCGATGTTAGGCTTAAGAAAACTGGCAGACTTCCATAGTGTAACTTGCTTGAACGTCTTAAGAAACATGAACCAATGCGTACTAGGTTTTTATGGTTGTATTTAATGCATGAGCGAATTCTAGTGATCCCATGTTAGGAGCTTCTTGTAGGCTCGACATAGGAGTGAAGTAGGAGCTTATAGAGATGGGGAAGTACGTACGCCACCCCACGATTGGTATTAAGGAATATAACCCGTCATCCACGCAACTGTAACAAACTATCAACCTGTAAAAGATATCTAGGGAGTAATGAAATCTAAGTAAACACAACTTTCTCATTTATTGCTCACACCACTAGTTTAATTAGCTTTATTTTCATTTTCGTTATTTTATTTTGATTGCATCTTAGTTATTGGGTTAGTTGACTAGCAACTAATTCCGCCCACTCTTCCAAAATCCGATATTTTACTTGCTTTCCATAAAATATAAAAATACAAAAAGAATCATCCCTCACCTCTAGACCTAGTTTTTAGGCTTTCTAATCCTAGCGACACTATTCCTGAGTTGAACGATCAATCCCCCGGTACTTGTCACTATACTATACTACAACGATCAGGTACACTGCCTGGTGGGGGTTGTAAGCTTCTCGAGATCCCTCGAGAGGTAAAGCCTGGTGCAATTCCCACGCATCAAGTTTTTGGCGCCGCAGCCCAGGGAATAGTTATTGTCTAGGTTAGAATTTCTTTTTATTAGGTCTACTTGTTAGATTCCTTTCTAGTAAGATTTTATTTTTATTTTTAGGTTTTCTTTAGTCTATCTTATTTCTTCGTGTCTTTGTTCGTAATCTTTACCATCCGACATCATGGAAGGTGGTAACATCTTTGAACCCATCAACCCACCACAACAAGACCACCCACAAAACCCACCACTAGCAAACCAACCTCTTAGGCCCCAAACCCTAGGAGAGTATTCCTGACCTAGCCACCAAGGCTATCGAAACACTATTGAGCTCGCCCAAGGAGCCAATTTGTCCCCCTTGCGATCCGACACCATCCGGTTGGTGCAAAGCGGATGTGCATTCCATGGACTTCGTTCCGAAGATCCTAATCAACATCTCAAGGACTTTCTTAAAATCGTAGATTCTATAGACCTTGATGTTACAACTATAGAGTCGACCCGATTACGCCTATTTCAATTCTCTTTACGTGATTAAGCTAGTCAATGGCTTGAACGTTTACCCGTGGGATCCATCACCTCATGGGATGATCTCACCACTCGTTTCCTTGCTCAATTTTTCCCACCGGGGAGAAATACCAAGCTTAGAAATGATATCTTGATGTTCCAACAACGTCAAGGTGAAACTCTATATGAAGCATGGACTCGTTTCAA
Organism: Artemisia argyi; assembly: GCA_030686995.1. NCBI lineage: Eukaryota > Viridiplantae > Streptophyta > Magnoliopsida > Asterales > Asteraceae > Artemisia > Artemisia argyi. The sequence goes on from CM060691.1 coordinate 126,485,051, forward strand.
GGACTTACTCCAAAAAGTCCTTCATCATGGCATAGATCTTTGGCTCCAAGTCTAAATCTTCTATGACCATATCGATCTCTCCACAAGGCGAACTATTGACCAATCGGCCGGTGGCAAGCTACGTGATCTAAGTGCGGAAGAATCATGGGAACTCATAGAAGATCTTGCTCTCTATGACAATGAAAGTTGGAATGATCCCCGTGATTTGAACAAAACGGTCAAGGCAATATCTTTGCCTTCGAACAATTCTAGCACTCCCGACCTTAGGATCATGGAACTTGAGGACCAAGTCAAGTTTCTCATGAAATATTACGAAGCTTCTAAGCCTTCAAGCCAAGTGAACAAAATCACTTCTTCGTGCGAATTATGTAGTGGTCCCCATGACACTCGTGATTGCGTGGAACTCCTCGGAACAACTTTTGCGGACTACGCATCTTCGCGTACCGATGAAGTGGGAGATAAGTGGTACACTTTCAAGCCCGAGCCAAACCCTTACGGTGATTCCTACAACCTTTCTTGTCAAAATTACCCTAACCTTAGGTGGAAACAAAACCAAAACAATTCTTCCAATCCGCCTAATCGTTACCAACCAAACGGTCCACCCTCCAACCGTACTTTCAACAACAATCCTTCTAATAACTATGGTAGTACCAACAATCTTGAAGGATTGATGTCCATGTTTGTGGCATCTCAAGAAGCTCGCATAGCTAAGTTTGAAACCGAATTCAATCAACAACGAACGGAGATGACCAATAAGATTGACAACTTGTTGAAGGCCCTCAACAACAAAGCGTTGACTACACCTAGGAAGGACACTAGGGATCCCAATAGCGGAATCCGAATTAAGGACCCCTCGTCATCCAAACGCGTCCACTTTGTCAATGTTGTCACCATTAAGCCAATAGATAAGGATATAGAAGAAAGTGACAAGGATGAAGGTGGAGTAGAAACCGAGACTAGGGATGAAATTAAGGAAGTTGAGGTTAATAAGGGAGAAAAGTTAGAGGAAGTAGAAAATGTAGAAGAGTACTTTGATAAGTTGCCCACCAAGGAAGAACAGGAATATCACAAGGATTTATTCAATGATCCCGAGACACCATATATCCTTGGTTCACCCCTTATTAAAGTAGGTGACCCCTCTAACATTAACATACCATGCAACATTGGGCATATGCATGTATGGAAAGCTTATATCGATCCTAGGTCTTCTATAAACATCATGACTAGGACTTATTATAATTGGGTAATGAAGAAACAACTTGGTTATAGGATGATGCCCAATAAGAATTTGCTAAGTAATTTTGTAGGTAGAGTGAAAGGATTGCATGTGATTGTCGGAAACTTCACTTATGAGACCGATTTTGTGGTAGTGGAGGTTACTCGTCCGGTGATAGATGACTGCCTAAGTCAAGTAGTGTTCGGAAAACCGTTCGTTGAGGCCTCTAAGATGAGTTATGATCCGACTCTAGGGATAGTTAGCTTCAAGAAAGAGAATGATGAGATTGCCTACCAAATGCCCTATAAGATTGAACAATACCGCCTCCTATCGAACATAGAAAAGGAACACAAGCAAGCGGTTTACTATAGGAATGATCAGGATAGACGTAGAGGAATAGAATATGTTATGAATAGAATACTTGGTTTCTACAAAGAATGCTTGCAGCTAGGTCCGGAGTACAAAACTAATATAGGAGATAACCTAGAGAGTGAAACCAAGGATGAGGTCACGTAGTTACCAATGACCTTGTGTCTTGCTACAAGAATCGTAAATAAAGAAAAGCGCTTCTTAGGAGGCAACTCATGATTTGTGTGATTTTTATTTGTTTGATTGTTACTTGTTTCCGTATGCATGCTTTATTTTTATTGTTGGTATATCATGTTTCAAAACTAAAATGGTGAAAATACTTTATTTTGTCATTTGGCTTTATCTTAACTTTATCCAAAGGTATTTCGCAAAACATAAGTGTAAGGGGAAACCCCAAATATGTTTTTAAGAAACAAAATTGATCATGATTCTCCACAATACTAAATGAACATGTATATTCGTATTTGTTAGAGTCAAATGCTTGTATCGAGTCATAATGATGTTTTGCAGGATTTTCCAGGAAGTAGGACATAAGTTTTCTAGAAATTTTCCGGAAACTTAACATAAAGATTTCTGCAGGTCACTTCTGACGGCGTCAGGAAGAAATTTCTGACGGCGTCATGTGTAAAATTCTAGAAATTTTGCTAGTTTTATTTTTCTAACGGAGTCTTAAAGTTTTTGTTAAATCTTTAGTTTTATAAACTCCAGGAAATCTGCAAACATTCATTCCACAAGCATTATATCTTACATTGTTTTCTAGGATTTGTTAGTATATATAGATTGCCGCCGATTTTACACGAGGTTGCCTTGTTTGTTTTCTCAGGTTTAACAGGTTATATATGACAAGAAGATGATTTATATTTCTGGAAGGGAAGCTTTGATTGTTCATTTTCTTGGAGGAAGATCTAACCTTGTTACCGCACTATCCACACCGAACGAATCAGGGGAGTATTTGATTTCATTCTTTTACCTGTTTTTACTTTTACATTCTTTAATTGAACATTGGGGACAATGTTATCCTAAGTGTATGGGGTGGGTAAATGATGATACCTTATAGGATACACTTTCACTTGAGTTTGTTTGTTTGATGGTAGGTGTGTAATAAAACTATGAGAAATACTTGTTAGTGTAATTTTAGCGCCAAATTTAAAATTTTTTATAACATTTAGGAGTGAAAATTTAGCCTTAACAAGCGTCTCATGGATAGGAGTCGTATGACTAGCACAAAACCGTACCATTCAGAAAAATTTTCCACCCAAAAATGTGAGGTTCGCCTTTAGATTTGATAGGAAAAGCATTTACTATTAGTGCTTATGAGTGTACCGGTAGCGTTTAGATTCTAGAACTTGCGTTAGTGATGCATCCCGAGACCGCTAGTGAGACTACATTCGTGTAGATTTACTACATGATAAGAGGCATTAGGATCACCCTTGTGTTTAAACACGTATCATAATTACTTGACCATTTAAGTCATATTACTTGGCTAGTCAAGTCAATTAATTTTTCCCACACCTTGGCGTTGTACTCATTTTTAGTACACGAAACCCCTAGTACACCTCTCCGAGCCTATCCTTTCGTTTCTAACTTTAAGCATCTTACTTAAAGGAAGAATTTGTTACACCCCACTTAAATGTACACCCAAATCGCCTTAGCCTTCCGTGTATGCACTCATCTTTAGTGCATTATTGTTATTTGTTTAAACCCTTAGTTAATTATCTAATTGATTACATGGTTGCTAAGTCGAGTCATATTCTTGTACATATTGTTTTGGGACGATTGGGACTCATGGGTAAAGTACTTATGTTATGGAGTAATGGGGAAGAACATCATTTATTACCCCCATATGTGTGTTAATCTTAAAAGTACTTATGTTATGATGTATTATTTTGGATGGTAGGGTAAAAGTGTATGAAAAAAAAAAATAGAAAAAGAAAAGAGAAAAAAACATACGGACTACCATCCCGTTTCAATCTATGTTTGTTTTATGTTTTTGTTATTTTTCATTTATTAGCTTAAGTCGAGTCTAGTCTTGGCTTAGCAACGCCATATTGTACTTGCAATTAACCAAGATTATTCATTCGCCACCAGTAAAGATTGCCTATATCCAACAAAAACCGTGTATTCCATATCCCTACACCTAACGTTATAACCCTTTGAAAGACCTCTTTGATAGTTTATCCTAGGTGCTTACGCCATGTGGTGGAGGTTTGATCCTTTCCCAAGCCTATGGTAATCTATTTGGCTATGACAGGTAGTGAGAGATGTTTTCCATTTCCATATTGTGATATATACTTTATTACACCCGAGAGATGTGAGTATCTAAACACTATTTGTGAGGTGCTAGTGTATGACCTCCGTGCTTGTCTTTGGTCTTTAGTGGAACGATTATTTGTTGTAATTACTTTTATATTAGTGTTAAATGACCCTTAACTTGTATTTTGATTAGAATAAAAGCGCATTTGCTTGAGGACAAGCAAATCTCAAGTGTAAGGGTATATGATGAGGCGAAAAATGAATCGTTTTTAAGAGGTCATTTAAGCCCGGAATTGAATTTATTTGATCAAATATTGCCCTAAATCGTTCCTTTTGTGATTTTAGGTAATTTTGGAGTGAATTCGAGAAAAAGAAGCATTTTGGACGTTTTTGGAGCATAAAAGTGAAGAAAATGGCAAAGTCTTAATTTTCCTTGCTGGGAACAGTACCTGACGGCGTCATAAGTTTCTTAATGACGGCGTCAAGAGGAAAAACAAGAGGTAAAGAGTATGGAGTCCATGACGGTCCAGAACACTTTTGCACTAGGGCGTGACGGCGTCACCAAGGCCGTCATGATCCCTTAACACGTGACGGCCCAGAGGAGAAATGCTCTTGACGGCGTCAGATCTGGATCTAGGCAATCCGATTTTATTATGGGCGGCGGGTTGACGGCGTCATAATTTTCTTCTTAACGCCGTCACCTTAGGAAATCTATATATAGTCTTTGTAATTTTCATTCAAAAGGGAGGACAATTTTAGGGACAACTTGAATAAACCCTAGCTCAACTTTTACAGTATTTTCAAGGGTTTTCACCCCTTGAAACCTTTCATGTTCAATTAAGATAAGTATCCTTTCAATTCATTCAATATGTCTATGTGTTGTTTGAATATATCTTACGCTTGTCTTGATTTTAACATGCTAGGCTAGATCTTTTGTGTGTTTGCTTAGATGTAATGAAACCTAGATGTTGATTATAGGTTGATTGCTTGTTTATAGTTGTAATGAATGAATGATTTCGATGTTAGGCTTAAGAAAACTGGCAGACTTCCATAGTGTAACTTGCTTGAACGTCTTAAGAAACATGAACCAATGCGTACTAGGTTTTTATGGTTGTATTTAATGCATGAGCGAATTCTAGTGATCCCATGTTAGGAGCTTCTTGCAGGCTCGACATAGGAGTGAAGTAGGAGCTTATAGAGATGGGGAAGTACGTACGCCACCCCACGATTGGTATTAAGGAATATAACCCGTCATCCACGCAACTGTAACAAACTATCAACATGTAAAAGATATCTAGGGAGTAATAAAATCTAAGTAAACACAACTTTCTCATTTATTGTTCACACCACTAGTTTAATTAGTTTTATTTTCATTTTTGTTATTTTATTTTGATTGCATCTTAGTTATTGGATTTGTTGACTAACAACTAATTCCGCCCACTCTTCCAAAACCCAAGATTTTACTTGCTTTCCATAAAATATTAAAATACAAAAAGAATCATCCCTCACCTCTAAACCTAGTTTTTAGGCTTTCTAATCCTAGCGACACTATTCCTGAATTGAACGATCAATCCCCCGGTACTTGTCACTATACTATACTACAACGATCAGGTACACTGCCTGGTGGGGGTTGTAAGCTTCTCGAGATCCCTCAAGACGTAAAGCCTGGTGCAATTCCCACGCATCAACTCCTGTGAGAGGTGAATCATTGAAAAATTTTATGGATTTGATGTCTCTTTACCAGTAAACCATTAACACTGGAGTAGCCAATGTTTTGGTTAAGAAAGCATGGTACATTGATAACCATATGATTTTTAGCAAATCATCGGCTATCAACGTATTTGATTTGTCTTTACCAAAAGCCGTTTGCTTTTGGACTAGCCAATTCTTTGGTGGAATTCATTCATCACCTTGGTGAGTTGATAACCAAATTTGGTTTTTCACAGCCTTTACCACAAGCCATATTCTTGTGGGCTAGCCAACTCTTCACTATCACAGATATGGTGAGTTTTATACCATAAAATGTTTGGCAAATTGTCAGTCATGAATGGATTTGAGATATCTTTACCTAGAGTCGTGATGAGGCGAAAAATGATCCGTTTTTAGGGGGTCATTTAAGCCCGAATCCGAATTTATTTGATCAAATATTGCCCTAAATTGTTCCTTTTGTGATTTTAGGTACTTTGGGAGAGAAATCTGGAAAAGGAAGCAATTCGGACATTTTTGGAGCATAAAAGTGAAGAAAACGCCAAAGTCTTAATTTTCCATGCTGGGAACAGTCGGAGATGGCGTCAAGAGTATTTCTCTGACGGCGTCAAGAGCAGAAGTCCATGACGACCCAGTACAGATTTGACGGCGTCACGAAGGAAGGGCGTCAAGAGTAATAAGTCATGACGGCCTGGAAATGATTTGGTCTTGACGGCGTCAAATGTAGATCAAGGCAGTCCGAGAAGAGTTTTGGCGGCGAGGTGACGGCGTCACAATGTTTGTCTTGACACCGTCAGACCTATTTTTCTATATATAGTTTTCTAATTTTCACACATTAGAGAGAAGTTTTGGAGAAACCCTAAGTACGATTTTGGTGTAACTTTACAGGTTTTTCAAGGGTTCCAAACCCTTGATACCTTGCATGTTTAATCAAGATAAGTGTTCCTTTAATTCAATCAATATGTCTATGTGTTGGTTGTCTATATCTTGTTCTTGTCTTAATTCTATCATGCTAGGCTAGATCTATCTTGTGTTTGCTTAGATCTAATGAAACCTAGATGTTAATTATGTGTTGATTACTTGTTTATTCTTGTCTTGGATGAATGATTTATATGTTAGGCTTAAGAAAACTGGCAGATCTCCATTTGGTAACATGCTTGAACGTCTTAAGAAACATGAACTGAGGCGCACTAGGTCTTTATTGGTTGTATTTAATGCATGAGCCACTGTTTACAATCCCTATAGTTGTGCTGGGCATGGTGTAGGAGGAGATAAGAGCTCATAGAATTGGGGAGTTATGTGTGCCACCCCATGAATGGTATTAAGGAATACGATCCGTCATCCATGCAATTATAACAAGTAATTAACGTGTAAAAGATGTCTAGGGAGTAGTGAAATCTAAGTAAACACATTTTCTCCAATTACTGCTCACAACTTTAGTATAATTTAGCTTATTTGCATTTCTAGTATTTTATTTTGATTGCATCTTAGTATTGGGTTAGTTGATTAGCAACTAATTCCGCCCAAATCCTTCAAACCGGAGATTTTACTTGATTTCTAAAAAATATAAAAACACAAAAATAATCATCCCTCACCTTTAGAACTAGTATTTAGGCTTTCTAATCCTGGCGACACTATTCCTAAGCTGAACGATCAATCCCCCGGTACTTGTCACTATACTATACTACAACGATCAGGTACACTGCCTGGTGGGGGTTGTAAGCTTCTCGAGATCCCTCGAGAGGTAAAGCCTGTTGCGATTCCAACGTATCAAGTTTTTGGCGCCGCAGCCCGGGGAATAGTTATTGTCTAGGTTAGAATTTCTTTTTATTAGGTCTACTTGCTAGATTCCTTTCTAGTAAGATTTTTTTTTTATTTTTTTTTTAGGTTTCTTTAGTCTATCTTATTTCTTTGTGCCTTTGTTCGTAACCACCCGACACCATGGACAACGGGAACATCTTTGAACCCGTCATCCCACCACAACAAAACCCACCATTAGAACCCCTTAGGCCCCGAACCTTAGGAGAGTATTCCCGACCTAGCCACCAAGGCTACCGAAACACCATTGAGCTCACCGGAGCCAATGTGACCCCCTTGCGATCCGACACCATCCGGTTGGTGCAAAGCGGATGTGCATTCCATGGACTTCATTCCGAAGATCCAAACCAACATCTTAAGGACTTCCTCAAAATCGTAGATTCCATAGACCTAGATGTTACAACTAGAGAGACAACCCGATTACGCCTATTCCAATTCTCTCTACGGGATCAAGCTAGTCAATGGCTTGAGCGTTTACCCGCGGGATCCATCACCACATGGGATGATCTCACCACTCGTTTCCTTGCTCAAATTTTCCCACCGGGGAGAACTACTAAGCTTAGAAATGACATCTTGATGTTCCAACAACGTCAAAATGAATCTCTTTATGAAGCATGGACTCGTTTCAAGGACTTACTCCAAAAAGTCCCTCATCATGGCATAGATCTTTGGCTCCAAGTCCAAATTTTTTATGACCATATCGACATCTCCACGAGGCAAGCCATTGACCAATCGGCCGGTGGTAAGCTACGTGATCTAAGTGCAGAACAATAATGGGAACTCATAGAAAATCTTGCTCTCTATGACAACGAAGGTTGGAATGATCCTCGTGACTTGAACAAAACGGTCAAGGCAATATCTTTGCCTTCGAACAATTCTAGCACTCCCGACCGTAGGATCATGGAACTTGAGGACCAAGTCAAGTTTCTCATGAAATCTTACGAAGCTCCTAAGCCTTCAAGCCAAGTGAACAAAATCACTTCTTCATGCGAATTATGTAGTGGTCCCCGCGACACTCGTGATTGTGTGGAACTCCCCGGAACAGCTTTTGCGGACTACGCATCCACGCGTACCGACGAAGCGGGAGATAAGTGGTACACTTTCAAGCCCGAGCCAAACACATACGGTGATTCATACAACCCCTCATGGAAAAATCACCCAAACCTTAGGTGGAAACAAAATCAACCTAATTCTTCCAATCCGCCTAATCATTACCAACCAAACGGTCCACCATCCAACTGTACTTTCAACAACAATCCTTCTAACAACTATGGTAGTACCAACAATCTTGAAGGATTGATGTCAAAGTTTATGGCATCTCAAGAGGCTCGCATAGCTAGGTTTGAAACCGAATTCAACCAACAACAAACGGAGATGACCAACAAGATTGACAACTTGTTAAAAGCCCTCAACAACCAAGCATTAGTCACACCTAGGAAGGACACTAGGGACACCAATAACGGAAACCAAATTAAGGATCCCTCATCATCTAAACAGGTCCACTTTGTTAATGTTGTCACTATTAAGCCGATAGATAAGGAGATAGAAGAGAGTGACAAGAATGAAGTTAGGATAGAAGCCGAGACTAAGGATGAGAATAGGGAAGTTGAGGTTGATAGTAGAGAGGAATTAGAGGAGGTAGATCCTATAGAAGAATACTTTGATAAGTTGTCAACCAAGGAAGAACGGAAATACCATAAGGATAGTCCCGAGAGAACATATATCTTTGGCGACCCCCTTATCAAAATGGGAGACCCCTCTAACATTAACATCCCATGAAATATCGGGCACATGCATATATGGAAAGCTTACATCGACCCTAGATCCCCCGTGAACATCATGACTAGGACTTACTACAATTGGGTGATGAAGAAGCAACTTGATTTTAGGATGATGCCTAATAAGAATCTGATAAGTAATTTTGTAGGAAGAGTGAAAGGATTGCATGTGATTATAGGGAATCTCACCTATGAGATCGATTTTATGATAGTTGAGGACACTCGTCCGGTGATAGATGCTTGCCTAAGCCAAATAATATTTGGGAAACCATTTGTTGAGGCCACTAGGATGAGTTATGATCCGACTTTAGGGATAGTTAGATTCAAGGAAGAGAATGATGAGGTTGCTTATCAAATGCCCTACAAGATTGAGCAATACCGCCTTCTCTCTAATTTCGAAAAGGAACACAAGCAAGCGGCTTATTATAGGAATGAGGAGGATAAACGTAGAGGAGTAGAGTATGTGAGAAATAGGATGCTTGGTTTCTACAAAGAGTGCTTGCAACTAGGTCCGGAATACAAAACTGGTTTAGAAGACGACCTAGGGAATGGAACCAATGATGAAATCACGTAGTAACCCATGGCCTTGAGTCTAGCTACAAGACTCGTAAATAAAGAAAAGCGCTTCTTGGGAGGCAACCCATGTTTTGTTTGATTTTATTTGTTTGTTTGTTATTTGGTTCCGTATGCATGCTTAATTTTTATTGTTGGTAGATCATGTTTCTAAACTAAATAATGGAAATACTTTACTTTGTTGTTTTGGCTTAGTCTTAACTCCACCTAAAAGTATTTTTGCAAAAGATAAGTGTAAGGGGAAACCCCAAATATGTTTTTGAGAAACAAACCGATCATGATTCTCCACAATATTAAATGAACATGTGTATTCGTATTTGTTAGAGTCAAATGCTTGTATTGAGTCATAATGAAGTTTTGCAGGATTTTCCAGGAAGTAGGACCAAGTTTTTCCAGAAATTTTCCGGAAACTTAACATAAGGATTTCTGCAGGTCAATTCTGACGGCGTCAGGGGTTTACTCTTGACGGCATCAGGAGTTAAAATCTGGAAATTTTACCGGTTTTGTTTTTCTAACGGAGTCTTATGGTTTTTGTGAATTATTAAGTTTTATAATCTCCAGGGATCTGCAAACTTCATTCCACAAGCATTATATCTTATCTTGTTTTCTAGGATTTAGTAACTTATATAGAATGCTGCCGATTTTACGCGAGGTTGTCTTGTCTATTTTATCAGGTTTTACAGGTTATGTATGACAAGAAGATGATTTACATTCTGGAAGGGAAGCTTTGATTGTTCATTTTCTTGGTGGAAGATTTAACCTTGCCACCTAATTATCCATACCGAGCGAATCAGGGGAGTATTTGATTTCATTCTCTTTACTTTTTCACTTTTACATTCTTTACTTGAACATTGGGGACAATGTTCATCCTAAGTGTAAGGGGAGGGTAAAAAGATGATACCTTACATATGCACTTTCGCTTGGGTTTGTTTTCTTTGATGGTAGATGTGTAATAAAACTATGAGAAAAACTTGTTAGTGCAATTTTAGCGCCAAATTTTAAATTTTTTTACAACATTTAGGAGTGAAACTTTAGCCATAGCAAGCGTCTCATGGATAGGAGATTGTATAACTAGCACATAACCGTATATTCAGAAAAATTTTCCACCCAAATATGTGAGGTTCGCCTTTAGATTTGATAGGAAAAGCATTTACTATTAGTGCTTATGAGTGTACCGGTAGCATTTAGATTCTAGAACTTGCGTTAGTGATGCATCCCGAGACCGCTAGTGAGACTACATTCGTGTGGTAGGATTTACTACATGATAAGAGGCATTAGGATTACCCTTGTGTTAAACCCGTATCATAATTACTTGACCATTTATGTCATATTACTTGACTACTTAAGTCAACTAATTTTTCCCACACCCTTAGCATTGTACTCATTTTTAGTACATGAAACCCCTAGTACACCCCTCCGAGCCTATCTTTTCGTTTCTAACTTTAAGCATTCTACTTAAAGGAAGAATTTGTTACACCCCACTTAAATGTACAACCAAATCACCTTAGCCTTCCATGTATGCGCTCATTTTTAGTGCATTATTGTTATTTGTTAAACCCTAAGTTAACTATCTAATTGATTACATGGTTGCTAAGTCGAGTCATATCCTTGTACATATTGTTTTTGGACGATTGGGACTCATGGGTAAGTACTTATTTTATGGAGTAATGGGGAAGAACATCATTTATTACCCCCATATGTACGATAATCTTAAAAGTGCTCCAAGTGTTTTGATTTTCTTAATTCGAGTCATTAGATTAGTTTATTGTAAAGTATGTAAAGATTCAAGTGTAAGGGGAATGTTCATTCCCTATGATGTATTATTTTGGATGGTAGGGTAAGAGTGTATGCACACCAAAAAAAAAAAATCGAAAAATCAAGAAAAAGAAAAAAAAAATAGAAAAATAAAAGAGAAAAAAAACATACAGACTACCATCCCTTTTTTTTCTATGTTCATTTTGCGTTTTTGTTATTTTTCATTTATTAGCTTAAGTCGAGTCTAGTCTTGGCTTAGCAACACCACATTGTACATGTAATTAACCAAGATTGTTAACTCGCCACCAGTAAAACTTCCTTTATCCAACAAAACCGTGTATTTCATATCCCTATACCTAACGTTACAACCCTTTAAAAGACCTCTTTGATAGTTTGTCCTAGGTGCTTACGCCATGTGGTGGAGGTTTGATCCTTTCCCAAGCCTATGGTAATCTATTTTGCTATAACAGGTAGTGAGAGATATCTTCCGTTTCCATATTGTAATTTACACTTTATTACACCCGAGAGATGTGAGTATCTAAACACTATTTGTGAGGTGCTTGTATATGACCTCCGTGCTTGTCTATTGGTCTTTAGTGGAATGATTATTTGTTGTAATTACTTTTATATTAGTGTTAAATGACCCCTAACTTGTCTTTTGAGTAGAATAAAAGCGCATTTGCTTGAGGACAAGCAAATCTCAAGTGTAAGGGTATATGATGAGGCGAAAAATGATCCGTTTTTAGGGGGTCATTTAAGCCCGAATCCGAATTTATTTGATCAAATATTGCCCTAAATCGTTCCTTTTATGATTTTAGGTACTTTGGGAGAGAAATCTGGAAAAGGAAGCAATTCGGACGTTTTTGGAGCATAAAAGTGAAGAAAACGCCAAAGTCTTAATTTTCCATGCTGGGAACAGTAGGTGACGGCGTCAAGAGTATTTCTCTGACGGCGTCAAGAGCAGAAGTCCATGACGACCCAGTACAGATTTGACGGCGTCACGAAGGAAGGGCGTCAAGAGTAATAAGTCATGACGGCCTGGAAATGATTTGGTCTTGACGGCGTCAAATGTAGATCAAGGCAGTCCGAGAAGAGTTTTGGCGGCGAGGTGACGGCGTCACAATGTTTGTCTTGACACCGTCAGACCTATTTTTCTATATATAGTTTTCTAATTTTCACACATTAGAGAGAAGTTTTGGAGAAACCCTAAGTACGATTTTGGTGTAACTTTACAGGTTTTTCAAGGGTTCCAAACCCTTGATACCTTGCATGTTTAATCAAGATAAGTGTTCCTTTAATTCAATCAATATGTCTATGTGTTGGTTGTCTATATCTTGTTCTTGTCTTAATTCTATCATGCTAGGCTAGATCTATCTTGTGTTTGCTTAGATCTAATGAAACCTAGATGTTAATTATGTGTTGATTACTTGTTTATTCTTGTCTTGGATGAATGATTTATATGTTAGGCTTAAGAAAACTGGCAGATCTCCATTTGGTAACATGCTTGAACGTCTTAAGAAACATGAACTGAGGCGCACTAGGTCTTTATTGGTTGTATTTAATGCATGAGCCACTGTTTACAATCCCTATAGTTGTGCTGGGCATGGTGTAGGAAGAGATAAGAGCTCATAGAATTGGGGAGTTATGTGTGCCACCCCATGAATGGTATTAAGGAATACGATCCGTCATCCATGCAATTATAACAAGTAATTAACGTGTAAAAGATGTCTAGGGAGTAGTGAAATCTAAGTAAACACATTTTCTCCAATTACTGCTCACAACTTTAGTATAATTTAGCTTATTTGCATTTCTAGTATTTTATTTTGATTGCATCTTAGTATTGGGTTAGTTGATTAGCAACTAATTCCGCCCAAATCCTTCAAACCGGAGATTTTACTTGATTTCTAAAAAATATAAAAACACAAAAATAATCATCCCTCACCTTTAGAACTAGTATTTAGGCTTTCTAATCCTAGCGACACTATTCCTAAGCTGAACGATCAATCCCCCGGTACTTGTCACTATACTATACTACAACGATCAGGTACACTGCCTGGTGGGGGTTGTAAGCTTCTCGAGATCCCTCGAGAGGTAAAGCCTGTTGCGATTCCCACGCATCAAGTCGTTTGCTCTTAGATTAGCCAGTCCTTTTGTGGATGAGACATGGTGGACTAATAACCATTTGTTGTGTTAGAGCAAAGCACCTTCACCAAGTAAGACTTCTTTCTCAAATCCCTTGAAAATTCATTCAAACATAGCCAAAGATTCATAGCAACCAAGCAGAGACTTTAAACATTTCTGTGTCGTTTAAAGGATGTAGCCCTGCCCAATTCTTCATTCTAAATCCTTACAATCTCAACCAGACTAGCATCCTCTTCTCTAAGCTGCTTCTTAGTCTTCTGTGGTTGAGAATTTTCCTGAATAATTTGCTTGCCTTTCCTTTGACCAGTACCAGAAGAAACTTGATGAGCAGACTTAACTACTAAAGCAGACTTAACTTCCTTTGCAGTAGATCTCTTTCTTAATCTTGTCCTTTGCTTGTGACTTTTACTAAGATTAATAATCAACTCTACTGCTTCTAATTCTGAAGGACTAATTTTAGTAGCCTCAGAGGATTTGCTTTCTGTTGCATGATCCAAATACCCCCTTGTTTGGATGAATTATCTGACTCATCATCCTCAGATTCAGCTAAATGAACTCCTAGATGTTGCACAATGTGTTCCAACTTCTTAACTTACTTATTGGTCTTGGTCAGCTCCTGCTCCAAGCCAGTGATTCTTTTTAGTAGGGATGGAACCAGCTGTAGAAGATCATCCATACTCATTGTGAAAGACTCTTCAGGAGCTAAAGTTGGTGATGTAGAGGAGCTAAGTTCAAGAGTATGGACTGGAGCAAACTGAGCTTCAGTTGAAGCCGATGTACCTGCATGAATGTTAGAGGAAGCAGGCAACATAGCTACCAATAATGGCATATCAACCCCTTCAAAACCACTTTTCATGTTGCGAAAAACCTTTTCTCTGAGAGGTACGATATGGTAAGGTATTTTGCTTGTTGTAGCAATATTCAAAACCATTTGCAGAAAATGAGGGTACATTGAAAATTTATGTTTACTCTTCACATTACCCACCATTCCATTAAAAATTAGCTTAGAAAAATTGAAAGTTCTTCCAAGTGAAATACAGACCATTGTAGAGGCAATTTTGCCATCAAATTGATCTCATTCTCCACTCTTGGAACTTAAACATTGAAGCAAATAGTGAGCGAAGAATCTCCATTGAGGGGAAAGATTTCATTTTAAGAAAGTAAGAGTACCATTAGTAGGATATCCGATATGATTCATACCTTCTAAAATCAATTTATGTGGCAACTTAAAATCCCTTGAAGCATCATTCAAGTGAAGACAACTTCGAATAGATGCTTCAGTGATGGTATACTCAACTTTTCAATAGTTGCTCTTAATTGTAGGTTCCCATCAGCAAGAGTTTCAGAAGTAACAGTCTTCCAAAACTGTTTGACTAAGGAATCATAGATAGTGGGGCTGCAAGTTAAAGCATACCTGATATAAGAACCATTTAGGAAGTCCACTATCTGCTCAAAGCCTGAGCTTTTGAGTGATTTCTTTAAGTAACCAACTTGATTATGCCTATCACTATATGAGCGATGATCCATAGTGAAGATGAGTGGAAAGTACAGATTTGTAAAAACAGAGTAACCATGGTTAAAAACAAGGATTATTGCAAATAACGCTAGTGTGGAAGAAAAATTTAAATAAAGTTGAAAAATGAATCAAAATGATTGATATACAACTGTTGGCGCCGAATTAATGAGTAATGGAACTATTTGAATAGTAAAAATCATTAATCGAGGGATCAGACCAACGGTTAAAAATTAATTACTTTTTAATCATGACCAGACTTAAAAGTCAACCAGTATTAATGGTAACACACCAGACTTAACTGATGGTCAACCATTTTCAACCCAAAATGATCAGCAAATTTTCCATTCAAATCCTTGCAATCCCTGAAAAGTTAATCTGAAACCAAGAAAACACACAAATATATACAAATACAACTAGACCTAATAGAATTCTAATACCAAAATTAAGTGACATGCTACAAGAATTAACTTAAAACCAGAACTAAGGTGTTACAAACTATACATTTAACCTCCCCTTAAATGTAGCTATGGGTTTACCATACCAATATTAACCACAAGATAGTTAAATCTTGGTCTATCAAAAGCTTTAATCAATAGATCAGTGATGAGTCTCGTATTATACATATTTATACTCCCGATATTATGTGAAATATATGGTAAATAACCTTATTATTAGGACTTTTGGTACTTAATATATGAATGAATGTGTAGGATTGAAGATTGGTGAAATGACGCGAGAAGCACAAGAAAAGGATAACTTTGTGAACATATAAGGAAAAGATATAGTTTGGACTAAAGCATGCTGGACATAAGTAAAAAGAGCGCCGCTTACGGGTATCTTTGGTCAACTATGTAACTACGAGTCAACCATGAAGTACGCCGGTTATATATTACATAAGCGCCAGTTACGCGAAAAGAAGGTCGCCGGTTTTATATCATATGTGCGGCGTACTTCCAATGGCAATTATCTTTTCTACATTAATGAGCTACTTCAATGACGAGGACGATCACTTGCCTATCATAACTCACTAGCGACATGCTAGGGCAACATTTTACACTATAAATAGGAGTGCAAATCGGAGGTTTAGACACACCACAACAAAGAATCATATCTTGATCTTTTAGAAGCAGTTTAGTAGTGGTTTGCACCAAAACCACTAGCTAAGGAGTTGGAGTCAGTACTACACTTGTAGAAACACCTTGGAGCACGAGAACCTTTGGTATAAACTCGTTGTTATGATGAAATTACCTGTTTACATGTTTTACTTTACTTTAAGTATGGAGTAGTAACTTTATGTTTATTTGAGGCACTTCTGCCATGATTATTATAA
Organism: Artemisia argyi; assembly: GCA_030686995.1. NCBI lineage: Eukaryota > Viridiplantae > Streptophyta > Magnoliopsida > Asterales > Asteraceae > Artemisia > Artemisia argyi. The sequence goes on from CM060691.1 coordinate 126,501,508, forward strand.
GAGTTGTATCATGAATATTGAATCTATGATGTATGCATTTGATATGTCATTGTTTAGTCTCTTATCATTTGTCTTGATTGATCATTGTGATTGCTTAAAGGTCGAAAGATTCAGTCATGTTGATTATATTATGAATTGTCTATCTATAACAAATCATTGCTATGCTTGTGAGAATTGCTTAGTAAAACAAATGATGACCTTGACTATGATACGTTTAAGGGCTAGTCTCATGTCTAACGGCTTTACTAGAAGAAATGCATGTGTAATACTTCATACTTGGGCCACACTTTATGCATTTTGTGTATATAGAATCAAAGTCCGAAAGGAGATTCTTTTACATAGGATAGATATACTAGTTTACATGATTAACCATCATGCTTTACTCCTATGCTTTGTCCATGTAACTTCTGTGATATTACTTCTTATGATTCTCATGAGCTCAGCCTTGAATAAACATACTTTTAAATCAATTGGGAAAAACAATACAAAAATCTTAAATCCAACAAACACGGTTTTAGTGATAAAAGAAAATCATTGGAATCTAATTTTGTTAATCATAGCTAACATAAGGAATCATTACCTCTCTTGGGACAACCTGGTCTTACCTAAACCTTTACTATAAACGGGGGTTATACTTTTACCCATGTGTTTTGTGTATTAAGGAATCGGTAGAACTTGTTATTATAAATTTAAAGCTTTCGAAACACATCAAAGTTTTTGGCACCGTTGCCGGGGAGGTTAATTTGATTTATATGTTAGTTTTTATTTGCCTAATACAAAGTTTTATTGCAGAAATTTTAAAGAATTTGGACTCTGAGAAACAAAGTACGTCGGTTTTTTAGACAAAAACCGCCGAATTTTTAATACAGTTGAAGAAACAGTTGGATTTAATTTCAAAAACCCCAAAAACAAACTTGTAAAATGCTTTTTACAGATTTTGAGAACATGAGATTCATTTTTCTTTTGTTTTTACTATTTGAATTACTGCATAAGTATAAATTGCACATTAAAATAAATAATACAAAAATATTTTGCTTTTGCTTTTTAATTGTTTGCTTGAGAATGTTACACTGGATTGCTCTTATGAATGAGATGATAATTGCAATATGTTTTCAACTATTATCTGAGTTTATGAATGATTATATCTCTTATGATGAACTGATAAAACCCAGAAACACGCCGGCTTTATTACTAAGACCGCTGTATTTCTGGAAAAATTAAAATAAAACGGCTAAAAAGTCATGTAACCGCCGCTCTTTTCTTAAAGTACGCTGAATTTTTCTACAAAAATCTTTACAGAAGACTTGTTTCTCTTCTATGATGATAAAACATACGCATATCTTGACATACATAATTTATATGAGACTATTGGATAATTAATATGTGCTTATAACTTATTTGACTAACCTATTAATGTTTCATTTGATGTTTTTGCACATTTTAGCTATTTTAGCCATGAGTCAAAACAATTCGGACTTAGGAATCCTGAATGATGAAAAAGACCAAGTGAAAAGCAAGAACACTTGGCAGGGAGAAATTACTTTTGAGATTACAGCTGATAACAAGGAAGATGAACAAAGGGTTCACACTTTTAACAGAATGGAAACTAAGGAATGTTATATGAAATTTATTACTCCTTGCTTTATTGAGAACAATTATGCCTGTGATGCTGTTGCAGACTTGGACTATAGTAAAAACATGTTACATAAAGAATTCTTCAAAAGACTAGGTGTTGAATGTGAAAAAAGAAAAGATGGCAGTGTGATTGTGACTAAGAAAATTTTAGTAAGTTTAAAAAGAGAGTTGTTTTTAGTTGAATTCTATGCCAATCCTAATGAAAATGAATGGGAACCTAATGTAATCCTTGGGATACCCTTCTTGAAATTGGCTAGAAGTATTGTGGACTTTTCCAACGGTTTGCTTACCATTTGGCTTGATGCAACAATGATAGATGAAGATTTTCATAACCTTGATGTATTGCTTGCTGAGATTAGTGAAGATGATTTGCCACCACTTCCTAATGAACTTTTATTGGAAGCACCTGAGTTTGTATGCAAGATGGGAAAAAGTAAGAGACTGAAAAGCAAACCACAACCAATTTACAAGATGACGTATGGAGATGAAGGACCTTCATTAACCATAAACCATCCAATAACTAGAGATGAGCTTACTAGGGAAGAATTGGAAGCTGATGTGTATGCTAGGATCATGTTATTATATGAGAAGAGGCCCATTATTGAAATTTGAAGAATGCAGACAAGCATAAAAATATTTTAGATGGAATTCTCATGGATAGACTTAAGATAGATGGAGAAGTAGAATATGAGGATGAAGAAGAGGCTGTTGCACAAGTGGTAAAAGGGTATAAAGTACTTAGAGAACTTGAGGATCCTGGATGTTTTGTTCTTCCAACTCGTTTGGAAGGGAACCTAACCTACCATGCTTTCGCTGATACAGGTTCCAATATCAATATGATGCCTTACGAAATTTATGAGTTACTTGAAAGAGGAAAAGTTAAACCTAAGATTGATAGATTAGAATGCTTGACATGTCACAAGCTGAGACCATGGGAAGATTGCTAGATGTTCTATGTCAAGTGAGCACCCATACTATTTTGGCAAATTTCTTGCTACTTGATGTTCCTATTGACAAAGATGTACCATTGGTAGTTGGAAGAGGTTTTATTCACACCTTAGGATCAGTTCTTGACACAAGGAAGAAATGGTTGACAACTTTTGATGGGGTGGTTCACCACCATTTTGAAACTGCAAATGTAAGAAGGAACAAGGATGATGAAAGTGATAGTGAGGATGAGGAGGAATTTTCACCAAAAAGAGATGAAAATGGTAAGCCAATTTAAGGACCTAGACGTCCTAAGTAATATGATTATGAGGACCCAATGGAGAGAGTTTTGGCTGAACAAGAATACCTCAACCCATTTAGGAATGCTTGTGTTTGGAAGAAAGTAAATGTCTTACTTGGATCACTACCATTATCAATCAAACATACCGATTGGACACCAAACTATTCTGGAGGAATCACAAAGGGTGAAGGAGATAGGAAATGGCATGTTAATATTAAGATTGTTGACCCATATGGCAATGGGTATGAGAAAGGTTTTAAGATTAAGCACACCAAGAGGAAGCCATCTGGTTCCTACAAGCTGAGTGACATCATGTCACCAGAACATTTCAATGCCTAAACACCAAAGTAACACCAAAAATGGAGTTGAAACAATGCTCCTTTCTTAATTTTTCATTTCTATGTTATTTTGCAATATTTTGAATAAATTGTATCTCAATGCTTGTGCTTGATGATTATGCCTCTGATAAGAGATGAATGAATAACCTTTGTGAATATTTATATGATTGCTATAATTGATAGTTTGTTATTTACCAATTTCTAAAAGATCATGGCATACTGTGAGAAAAATTGCAGAAATAATCGCTGACCTTTTCATTAAGATCGCCGAGCTTTTAACGAGGGAAGCTTTAATAACTCAAATACTTAGCATTTTTGACCTTACTCGGTAAAAAGGGAAAAACACCAAAAACACACACAACAAAACCGACGATCTTTCCAACAATCTGAAAATAATTTCAAGACATTTTTTAAAGATCAAAACCATAATTTCAAAACAATGAGGGTAAGTTTACACTTGTATTAATCTTTCAAAAAATTTCTTACGGTTTAAATGATCGAAAACTTAGGGTTTGCTATGATATTCTGAATTTTGGATGTTTTATGCTTAATCTATGTTGCTTTATATGATTTTAGAGTTTGCCCCTTGATTAGTTATAGAATTATGATTACTTAAGATTTAGGATTTTTCTTTGCCCTAAAATGAATAATTGCCTATGCTAGTAGAATAATGTGATTGATTAAACATTTGCCTATGAGTTAAGAAGGGATAATACATGTTTAATACTAGAAAGATATTTAGAAGAATTTTGACTTTGAATGCATAAATCTTTAAGTGTATGACGCTTAACTGTTATAAATTGCTATTATATGGTTAATTGGATACTTGAGATTGATTATGAGATTTAAGAAGCCTAATAAGGATAGAATTTTGATGCCTAGATGAGATGAAAATGGTTCTTAACTATGAAACAGAGCACTTGTGTGCAGAACATAAAAACCGTCGGTCTTGAGGGCCAAGACCGCGGGACTTTTATAAAAACCGCCGAACATTTTCATAATTTGGAAAATTTTATCACGTAATCTCCGGTTTTATTCCTAAAACCGCCGCTTTTCTGGAAAAATTTGGTAACAGTATACATGAAACTTGCTTAATTGATTATATATATGATGCCTATGTTTTCTAACAACTAATGTTGCTTGTTTGTGAATGTTTAAAGACCAAAAATACAGCACATGATGATGAAGCTAGATCTTCTAGGTAAAGGACATCAAAAAGGAAGAGAGACACAATAACTGTGGAAGAGGCATTAATGCAAGTTGTTTCTCATCCTCATCTGCTATGGAAGACATGTAATACTCAAGAAAGAAAAGAATACAAAAAGGTTCTGAGTACCTTGTATCAGAAAAATCCCTATGCCCCATATCTACTTAATTGGGAGGTTTTGAACAAAGCTGGTTGTGCAGAGGAGATAGAGGAGATATTGACTATTAAGTTATTGAATGCAGAAGATGATGAAGTAGTGTTATTTGTGTCAGAAGCCTGGAGGAGAGTTTTTGACATTAGGGAGAATGTTTATAAAGAGTTATGTCTAGAGTTTTATTCCACATTTGGTTTTGATGAGACAATAGATGATGATAAGATCATGACAGAGAAAAGTATTTTCTTTAGGTTGGGAGGAAAGAAACACTCTAAAGAAAAGTATTTTCTTTAGGTTGGGAGGTTTTGAACAAGCTGGCTGTACTGATATGATTAATAAGAATATTACTACTAGTGAAACCATGTCATCTGATAATACACAGGGGAATACTAATGTTGATAAGCCAGAGGTGACTGTTTCATATGCTAATATGGTAAAAAAAATGATGTGAAAACTGTGAAAAAAATCTGATATTCATTGCACCAAAATTGAATGAGGATGTTATTGAAACTGTTGTGTTTGATGAGAAGGGTAGTATTAAAAGGAAAAATACAATTTGTGGGCAGTTTGTTCGTCAAAATGTGATGATTCATGAACTTGGATACCATATAAGAAGAATGTGGAGTAGATTTGGTTTGAGGGAGGTCATTGTGAATAATAGTGGTGTGAATTTGTTCAAATTTAAAGATGAGGAGAGTATGCAAAAGGTTTTAGATTAGGGACCATGGATGGTGAATAATAGGCCCATGATTGTGATGAGATGGGATCTAGGAATGGGATTGCAAAAAGTAGAACCTACTAAGATACCTGTGTGGATCAAGATTTTAGCAATACCTATGGAAGCATGGAGTATGGAAGGTATTAGTGCTCTATCAAGTTGTTTGGGTAAACCTTTAATGATGGATGCGATGACTGCTAAGATGTGCCAATTTGGAGTGGGCAAAACAAACTATCCTAGGTGCTAGTGGAACTTGATGCTAAAAAGGTGATGAAGGATAGTATTAGAATTGAGTATGCTGATAAAAATGCAACAATCAAAGGTACAAAAGATGTTAAAGTAGTCTATGACTGGAAGCCAGAGGTGTGTGAGCATTGCAATGTGTTTGGACACAATGTGGGAAAATGTACTAAAATACCTAAATCAGAGGAAGAAATCAGAGCAAAGCTGGAAGCTGAAAAGTTGGCTAAGGAAAATACTAATAATAAGGAACAACAATGGAAGCAACAATATAGGAATGGCTATAACAAGCAGGAATACAGGAAAAAGGTAGTGCAAAATGGAGATTAGAAAAATGTTGATGGGAAAGTACAGAATAATATGAAGGGAAGTAATAATGTGCAGAGGGAAAATGGGAAACCATCAAGTAGTACTAAGATTAATAGTGGTAATAGATATGAAGCTCTGAATACTATTGATGTTGATGATGATTCTGAATTAAGAATGCTCAAAGGCAAAAGTACTATGGACTATTTTCTTAACAAGAAGCAACAACCTACTAGTATTGACAAAGAACTATGGACTGATGACATGCATTTGTACTTCATGAAACAATGGGAGATTGATAGGTTGAAGGAACAAGAATATGATTGCTCAAACCATGGCTGCGAATGTAGTCAGTGGCAAGAGTAAGAATGTTCTAAATTGAATACTTCTTATATTTTTTTAGATAGTGTAAATATGGATAGCAATAATATTATGGACTTTAAAATTAGTTCATGGAATATTAGGAGTATGAATAATTTGAAAAAACAAAAAGAAGTTAGGAAACTGATTAGAGAGGAGAGAGTTCAGGTGTGTGTTATCTTAGAGACCCATGTCAAACCTCAAAAATTACAAAAAGTTTATGAAAATGCTTTTGGAAACTGGAGTTGGGTTTCAAATGTGGGGCACTGTTTGAATGGATGTAGAATTCTAGTAAGTTGGAATAGTGACATGGTGGATCTTATGGTGATGCACAGCTCAAAACAAACAATTCTATGTCTAGTTGAGATAAAGCATATTAAAACTAAGCTATTATGTAGTTTTGTTTATGCTTTAAATGCAGGGAGAGAAACGAAGGAAGCATGGAAAGAAATTTGCATTGCTAAGAATTTTACACCAGGTTGGCCATGGTTAATGATGGGTGACTTTAATGTAACATTGAAGACTATAGAACATTCAGCTGGTGGATCTATTATAACTAACGATATGCAAGATTTTGTTGATTGTATCAATGAGGTGGAGATGGAAGATTTATGCAGCTCTGGTGTCTTCTTTACATGGATTAAATCCCCCTTGAACCCTCAAAACAGCATTCTTAAAAAACTGGATAGAGCAATGGTTAATGAGAAGTTCATACAAGATTTCCCTAATGCTGAAGCTGTCTTCCTACCTTATTTAGTATCTGATCACAGTCCTGTGGTGGTCAATTTCCCCAAGAGCTTGGTGAAGAAAGTTAGGCCTTTTAAATTTGAAAACTTCATTGGGAATAAAAAAGAACTTCTACCTATGGTTAGTGATGGATGAGATATTGTGATACATGGATGTAAAATGTTCCAGCTGGTAAAGAAAATGAAGAATTTGAAGAGCAAGTTAAACAAGCTGAACTGGCAGAATGGAGATTTAAGTAAAAGGGTTGAGGTGTGCAGAGAAAAGTTGAAGCAATCTCAGTTAAATCTTAACTCTAATCCTCATTGTCCTAACCTTAAACAACATGAAGTTAATGCTCTTAATGAATACAATGAAGCAATCAATGATGAAGAGAGTTTGTTGTTTCAAAAAGCTAAAGTGGATTGGATAAGTTTGAGTGATAGGAATAATAAGTTCTTTCATAAACTGCTACAGAGCAAGAAACAATACAATAAAATTTCAAGTGTGTGTGATGAGTTGGGCAATACATTTGAAGACAAGCAAATGGAGGAATTGTTTGTGAATCACTTTACAAAGTTCCTTGGTGCTTCTAATAACATTGAGGAGAACTGGGAAACTGAGGGGGTGTTTGGAACAAGACTGAATAATGATGAAGCAGAGGAAATGGTGAAAGAAGTTACTGATGCTGAAATAAGAAATGCCATGTTTAACATTAGAGATAATAAAGCTCTAGGTCCTGATGGGTATACTTCAGTTTTCTACAAAAAAAAGCTTGGTCTATTGTTAGAAAGGATGTATGTGAAGCAATAAAAGAATTCTTCAGAACTGGGAAATTGCATGGAGAAGTTAATGCTACTATCATTTCTTTAGTTCCAAAGGTGAGCAATCCTTGTAGAGTGGTGGATTACAGACCCATTGCTTGCTGCAATGTGATCTATAAGTGCATAAGTAAAATCCTGACAGAAAGAATAAAGATTGGGCTACATAAATTGGTGAATTTGAATCAAAGTGCTTTCATTCAAGGGAGAGTAATACAAGATAATATACTAATCACTCAAGAGCTATTGAAAGGCTACGATAGGAAAAGTGGACCAAGAAGATGTTGCTTAAAGATTGATATAGCCAAAGCATATGACACAATTGACTGGAAGTTCTTAAAGAAGATTCTAGCTCAGTTTGGATTCCACTCTAAGATGATTAGTTGGATTATGAACTGTGTTACCACTGCAAAGTTTACTATTAATATAAATGGTGAAAGAAAAGGATACATTACTAGTGGGAGAGGGCTTAGACAAGGTGATCCAATCTCACCTTATTTGTTCACTCTAGTAATGGAAGAATTAACTCTGCTTATGGCCGAGAATGTTCAGCAAAATGGAAAATTTAGGTATCATGTGGGCTGCAAAGAGATGAAATTGACACATCTTTGTTTTGCAGATGACTTATTAGTTGTATGCAAAGGAAATGTAGAATCTATCAAGACTGTGAAGAAAACATTGATGGAATTCAGCAATATCTCTGGTTTGCTACCCAATATGAGTAAAAGCACAATTTTCTTTGGTAATGTACAAGCTAATGTGATAAATGAGATCCTCAACATCCTTCCTTTTAATGTTGGGAAATTGCCAGTTAAGTATCTATGGTACCTCTCATATCTAAGAAAATTGGTGCTAATGAATGTAAAAAGCTTATTGATAAGGTCAAAAGTAAAGTGGAGGATTGGAAAAATTATTATCTATCATATGCTGGTAGGTTGCAATTAATTGCTTCTGTTCTCTCATCTTTAAGTGCATATTGGGCTGCAGTTTTTCTAATTCCCAAACCTGTCATTCATGACATTGATAGAGTGCTAAAAGGATTCCTATGGTGTAAAGGGAGATTAAGAAAAGGATCTGCAAAGGTTGCTTGGAGCTCTGTTTGCAGGCCTAAATGCGAAGGTGGGTTGGGGCTAAGAATGCTGAGTAACTAGAATGAGGCTTTATTGATATAAAAAAATCCGTGGAATATAGCTACTGGTAAAGAGTCTTTGTGGGTAAAATGGGTTAACATAGTAAAACTTAAGGGCAAAAGTATTTTGGAAATTCAAAAGAAGTATAATGACTCCTGGATTTGGAAGGCAATTCTGGACCTAAGAGATAAAATAAAGAATCCTGTATGCAATGACAATGACCAAACTGTTTGGAAAGATAGTAATGGGAAGATTGTTGATTACTCAACAAAAGCTGTCTACAATACTTTAAGTCAACCTGGAAGTACTGTTAGATGGAATAAGGTGGTGTGGTTCTCCCAATGCAACTCTAGGATGGCTTTTATACTGTGGATGGCTATGAAATGCAAACTGGAGACTCAAGACAGAATTATGAGGTAGAATCATGACCCTGATATGAAATGATCCCTATGCAATGAAGTTCAAGATTCTCACAATCACCTTTTCTTTGAATGCAAATATTCACAGTGCATTTGGAGAAGTCTTAAAAAGAAAATGAAAAAGGAATGGCTGACTAATTCATGGGATAATGTGATTGAGCAGTTTGCAAATGATCCTTGTAACAACACTATTGATAGTGTTCTGGCTAGAATCACATTGGCAACTGCTGTTTATCATACATGGAAGGAAGGAATTCAAGAATATTCACTGGTGAGGAATTGGAAGTACAAGTGGTGATGATATTATTGTGAAGAAAATAAAGATGCAATTACTATCCTTAACTGTCAAAAGATCATCCCAAACAATTAAAGTGGCTAAAGAGTGGGAAGTGATCTTTAAAACACCATCAATATGAGACTGAATGATCGAGCAGGAACATATGGGGTGTTTGGATGGAGCAGCTTATTAGAGAAGTCAAAAATCCACTGAATAAAGGGGTGTTTGGTTATCTGGATAACAGCATCTTAACTTCTAATTGCTGGTATTCCTGAGATTTTTTTTAGATCACTACAGTGAGTTTAACACCTAGTATCTTGGAGTTTTTCTTATATGACTGTACCTTTCTAGTAACCATGCATTTCTAGTTTGGCCTTGGGAGGAAACTAGTGAGTGTATGGTGAAAAGAAGGAGGTCTACATTGGAAGAATGTTCCATAAAGTAGGGTAATTGATCTAGTAGGGTGGTGTATGATGAGTGGAATAGAGAGGTGTGAAAGATGAACCTTCTTGGTCCACTCAATACACCACCACAGGAGGTAAGGGTTGGCATCATAGAGGGAGAGTGTTCCTAAGTAGCTGAAGCCTTCCTTAGAGAGGGAAATGTAGGCTACTTGGCAAAGCCACCCCATGGATGGGATACGGGTTCCTAGTGAAGCTACAAACCTTTTTCTGTCCTTTCTATTGTGGTGGCAGGTTGAATGGATTGGATAGAAGGGTTATGTGGAAATGTAGCTAGATGGTAGGTGCAAAAATGGTGAATTGAGATGAAAAACTGGCATGGTTTACACTATAGTGTAGTTTTGTCTATTGAATTGTGATCTTCTGTGTTGACAGAGATATGAAGTTTGTTGCCTGATAACGGATGGCAAAGGAATGTAGCTTGGTATAGAATAGTATGATTCTAGTTTGATGTTTCTACTTTGAATATAGATGATGAAAGCCTAGATGGGATTTTCCCATTCCAGTCTAAATGAATATTTGTAATTTGTTGATTGTTATAATATAAATTCACCATTTTGCACCAAAAAAAAGTTTTGGAGTAGCTTTGGGATTGTATACAGAAGAGGTTTTAGAGGATGAGTATTTTGAGAAATATTTCAAAGGAGGTGTGAGGAATGAAATCAAAATAACAAATGAGGCATTGAATGAGTTATGGGCAAGGGTGAGTTCAGAAGATAGTTTGATTTTGTCAAAGAGCAAGGTAAGCACCATAAGGAGGAATGTTTTGAAGGTTCCGCATAAGATGATTGTTTATTTGCTTTGCCAGAGAACTACTAGATTTGATAAGATACAAAGGATGGAATGTTTGTTACTGAGTTTGTTTGTAAAGAAAAATATGGGTGAGTATGCAAATGTGGCCTAGGTTGTGGCACATTGGTTGAAGAAAAAGGGGAAAGGAAGCCAAAGTGACAGTGAGCTGGTGTGTGGTCATCGGATCACAAGGTTGGCTAAAGGATTAAATGTGTTCACTGAGGAAAACATTGTCACATATTCTGCTACTACAGCTTACAAAGCCTTTGACCATGTGACCTTAAGAGATTTGTTGGATGACAGAGGAAAGTTAAAAACTGATGTTGCTGGGCCAAGGATTGTTAGGCCACACCTACCATCACAGCCAAGAGCAAGAGGGAACAATGTCATGGAGAAAATTGAAAGAATGGAGTCAAAGATGGACTTGATGGAGAGGAAAGTAGATAGGATCTTGTGCCATTTTGACAGATATGCTTTGGTGTTGGAAGAGTTAGGAAAGGCTCATAAAATTGACATGGTGGATTATTGCCCACCTAGCATATCTAAGCAGGTTGTTGAAGATGAGAACACCCCAGCCACACATGAGCAGGAAGAAGAAAATGCAAGCAGTGAAAGTGAGAGTGGAAGCAGTGGAAGTGCTGAGAGTGAGGAAATTGGAAGTAGCAGCAGTGAAGAGGAAGGTCAAGAGTAAAGACTGTCGGGTTTAGCTGGAAGAACGGCGGGGTTTGTCTGATGTTATGATGAATGACCAATCTGTTGGTCTTGGGTTTTAAAAACAATTTCAAACATGTTCAAAACAATATTTGTGGGTCTGTAATATTTGGGTACCTCTGTTGGTACCCACTAAAACATTTGAACACTTGCACCACCGTACCACCACCATGGCACCAACAGAAACAAAAACAATGTATTATTATTATTATTATTATTATTATTATTATTATTATTATTATTATTATTATTATTATTATTATTATTATTATTATTATTATTATTGACTAATGTAATGTGCATGGGTGCACATTACCATTTTGTGGATAATGTTTTGTGTTGCATGAGGTGTGTGTGCAGGAAAAAAAAATTGGTCCAAAAGATGAACAAGAACTTGGAGATTTCTCAGAAAAATCAAAGAATACCCGGGAAGTACCGTTATCCTTTATTTTTCCCATTATACTTTGTAATTCTAAAGCATTAGAGACAATGCTCAATTTAAGTATGGGGGGAGGAAGATAACTTGAAAAATAAAGAAAAACTTATGCTAGTATATGAAAAACTTTTAAACTGTTAAGACAAAAAATTTTAAAAAGCGCCGCTTTTGTAATAAAAACACCGTAGTTACTAATAAAGATCGACGCACATTTTAGTGATGTATGCCGATTACAAGGGTTTATAAAAATTAATAAAATTGGAAATAACTAAAGAATTTTATAGAAAACGTATCCAAAACAATCATATGAAGTCTGAATCGGGATTAATGAAATTATTTGCACATTTTATGACCATTGCCACCATAAATGTGAGGATTTCGAGCCTATATCGGCATATACCTTTTATGATTGTGTTGACATAAATAATGCCTAAAAACATTATTAACATGTTATCAATATCTCTATGTTTTAATTATCACAAAATATAAACTAATAGAACTAAAACTTGTGACATAAACAAGTATTTAGTGATTAATATTTCTCTTTACATCCAAATCACTTAAGGTATAAATAAACAAAGTGTTTAGTGCAATTTATGATCAAAGGGGTATTTAATTAACTAATACAAAGTTTATTTAATTATATAAACATATTATATCTTTTTGAAAACCACTTTTAGTAATAAAGAAAAATGTTTTATTCATACTAAATATATGAATTCAAATTTTTAACCAAAATCAGTTAGTTTTTCTCCAAATAAACTTTCCCCACTAAAAGACAAAGAATCTGGCCGTTTCAGCTGGGCGGCCCCCTTAATTATAAAGGGCGGTCCCTATAATTTTAAGGGGGCCGGCCATGAATTAAGGGGACCGGCCACGCTCCTCTATCAGATTCTGTCGCCAATAAATACCACCTTAAACCTGGATTTTTTCCTCACCTTTTGCACTACAGAATTCTCTGTTCTAGATCTCCATTTCCAATCTATAAATCCTTTGATCATACATTCTTAAATCTTTGTTTCAAAGTGATTCAAACATCATCTCATCAAGTGCAAGAGAAGAATACTTCTATCCCTCAAGACAAGAAGTATTACAACTTGTTGTGATCTCCACATCTAAGTTGTTAGTGTAACATCATTACTATCATTTCATTGTGTGAATAGTTGTGAATATTTGTTAGAAGATAGTGTAGTTTGATATATAGTGTGATTGGTTAGAAGAATAGTTGTGAAGTAGATAAGTTAGGAAGAAGATTGGTGTGTAGAAGAATAGGTGTGTAGAAGAATAGGTGTGAAGAAGATTGGTGTGTAGAATATTGGTGTGAAGAAGTGGTGTGATTAAGTAGTGAATAGGTGTGAACTAGTTGTGTAGAAGTTGTGAAGATATTGTGGTGTGTAAATTGGTGTGTAAGGTTTTCTCCGCCATAAGTGAGCTTGTTGATATAGTGAAGAAAACTCTCGAGTTAGGTGCTCGGGGAGTGGAGTAGGGCAAGGAAGGTGACCTTGTAGCCGAACCACTATAAATCGCTTGTCTCTCGGTTCGATCTTTCCAACTCTTATCTACTTATTTACTTACGTTATTATTGGTTTATCGTACATACTTTGTGTTGTTCATATTGTGCATGACTTGATTTCATTAAGCATCGAATCTATACTTTATAAAACAAAGAAAACTTTAAGAAAAATTTTTATAACAATTTAAAAACGACGTAAAACTATTCAACCCCCCTTCTAGTTTTCCACAATTGGTATCAGAGCCACGTCTAACAAAATTTTTTAAAATATATTGTATTTTAAAACTTGTAACGATCTATGGAATCTTTAAAGTATTTAGAAGGGCAATCTATGCAAAGACCACCACTATTTGAAAGTGACGGATTTTTATATTGGAAAAATAGATTCGAAACGTATGTGAAATCAAAAGATCTTGATCTTTGGCATATTATTACCTTTGGTGATTTTCCCCCTATTCAATATAATGATGAAACTAAAATGAATGAAATTGTATCTTTTGAAAAACAAAATGATGATTTGAAAAAGAAATTAGCAAAAAATAATGAGGCTAAAATGGTAATTTATAATGCGTTACCACGCAAAGAATATGAAAGAATTTTTATGTGTAAAACCGCCAAAGAAATTTGGGATTCTTTACTAATTACTCACCAAGGTAATAGCCAAGTAAAAGATAATAAAATAGATCTTCTTGTACAACAATATGAACAATTTACGATTCCGGAATAGGAATCAATTGATAATGCTTTTGCTAAGTTTAACATTATCATCACAAGTTTAAAAGCACTTGATGAGACATTTTCTAGTAAAAATTGTGTTAGGAAATTTCTTAGGGCGTTGCATCCAAAATGGCGAGCTAAGGTCACGGCAATCGAAGAATCAAAGGACTTGATGACGTTATCACTAGATGAACTAATTGGCAACTTGAAGGTTCATGAAGAAATCAAAAAAAGAGATTCGGAAATGGTCAAAGTCATGAAAGAACAAACCAAATCCATTGCTCTAAAAGCCAAAAAGGAACCTAGTGATGATGATGATGATTCAAGTGACGAAAGTGAAGACGAAGAATATGCAATGGCCGTAAGAGAATTCAAGAAGTTCTTCAAGAGACGAGGAAGATTCACTAGATCATCACGAGACGAAAGAAAAGCATTCCAAAGGAATAGAAGTGATAACTACGGGAAAAGAAAGTGCTTTAGATGTGGAAGTCCAAATCATCTCATTGACGAATGTCTAAAGCCACCGGATTATGAAAGTCAAGGTGCTTTTGTTAGTAGAACATGGAGTGATAGTGACAAAGAAGAAGTTGAAAAGCCAAGAGACGAAAAGTGTTTTATGGCAAAAGAAACCGACAAAATATGTTTAGGAATTAACTTGGAACCTGACGAATGGATCAAAGATAGCGGATGTTCGAGGCACATGACGGGGAATCGCAATCTATTCTCTACATACAAGGCATACAATGGAGGTAACGTTATTTTCGGTAGTGACTTACGTGGAAAAATCATTGGCAAAGGTACGATCTCTCAAGACTCACTTACTATTGAAAATGTAGAGCATGTAGATAAATTAACATATAACTTGCTTAGTGTAGGACAAATATGTGATAATAAATGTAGAGTCACATTTACCGAAGATGATAGCGAAATAGTTAAGAATGGAAAAATTATAGGTAGAGGGATTAGAAAAGGTGGCATATATGATATGAAACTAGGAAACAAACCTGAGGATAGGATATGTCTAACGACCCTAGATGAAAACTCTACACTATGGCATAGGAGATTAGGACATGCTAACATGCAACAAATACAATCTTTGGCCTCTAAGGAATTAGTTAGAAATTTGCCTAATCTAAAATATGACAAGCACTTTTGTGATGCATGTAAAATTGGAAAACAAGCTCATGCTAGTCACAAAGCCAAGAATATAGTATCCACTACTAGGTGCCTAGAATTATTACATATGGATCTTTTTGGTCCATCCGTTGTGCGGAGCTATGGAGGAAACAAATATACCTTAGTAATAGTAGATGACTACTCACTATACACGTGGACTAGGTTTTTAAGTGATAAAACCCAAGCCTTTGAAAAATTCGAAATATTTAGTAAAATGATTCAAAATAAATTAGGGTGCTCAATAGTTGCCATTAGGACGGACCATGGTAGGGAATTTGATAACAAAGTACAATTCGGAAAATATTGCGAGTTAAATGGAATATCTCACAATTTCTCCGCTCCTCGTACTCCTCAATCAAATGGCGTAGTAGAAAGAAAAAATAGGTCACTACAAGAAATGAGTAGAACTATGTTAAATGAACAATCCATCCCACAAAAATTTTGGTGTCACGCCGTAGATACATCAACTTATATTTTAAATAGGGTATCAATTAGAAGAATTCTAGGAAAAACTCCTTATGAGTTATTAAGAGGTAGAAAACCAAACTTAAGCTACTTTAAGGTATTTGGAAGTAAATGCTATATTTTAAACACTAAGGACTATCTCACTAAGTTTGATCCAAAATCATATGAAGGAATATTTTTAGGATACTCACAAAATAGCAAAGCATATATAATACTTAATAAACACTCCATGAAAGTAGAGGAATCACTAAATGTAACATTTGATGAAACACCACCACCTCCTAAAACATTACCTTTAGAAGATGATGATTTAGTCGAAGATGAAACTATTGAGGTTAGTAAAACAAAACCCATAGGAAATGATAATGAAGACATTAACTTAGAAAATAGCGAAACTGTTAATATTAAAGAATCTAGATCACATCCATTAGATAATATAATAGGACATCTTAACCAAAGAACCCTTAGGTCACAAGCCCAAGATAAAAACAATTTCTTTTGTTTCCTCTCAGCAATAGAACCTAAGAATATTAGCGAGGCTTTAAAGGATGAAAGTTGGATTATAGCTATGCAAGAAGAATTAAATCAATTTAAGGCAAATGATGTTTGGGAATTAGTCCCAAATCCAAAAGATATGACCATCATAGGAACCAAATGGGTATATAGGAATAAATTAGACAAGAATGGAATAGTTACTAGGAATAAAGCTAGGTTAGTTGCCCAAGGTTATAATCAACAAGAAGGAATTGATTATGACGAAACTTATGCCCCCGTAGCTAGACTAGAATCGATTAGGATATTACTTGCCTATGCTTGCGCCCAAGATTTTAAGTTATTCCAAATGGATGTGAAAAGTGCATTCCTTAACGGTTTTATCAATGAGGAGATATATGTGGCACAACCTCCAGGATTCATTGACTTCGCAAAACCTGATTATGTTTATAAGTTAAAGAAAGCTTTGTATGGACTCAAACAAGCTCCCAAAGCTTGGTATGATCGATTAAAAGCTTTTCTTATTAAACATGATTATTCCATGGGAATGGTAGATAACACTCTTTTCACTAAAAGGAAAGACCCAAATCTCATCATTGTCCAAATATATGTTGATGACATTATATTTGGATCGACTTGTCAAGACATGTGTGATGAATTTGCCAAAATCATGCATGATGAGTTTGAGATGAGTATGATGGGTGAACTTAACTTCTTCCTAGGATTACAAATAAAACAATTAGAAGATGGAATATTTTTTAACCAATCTAAGTACATTAAGGAAATGCTTAAGAAGTTTGGCCTAGAAGACTCAAAACCCATGAAAACTCCCATGTCTACGGAGGTAAAGCTCACAAAGGATGATGAAGGTGAGTCCGTAGATAACACCAAGTATAGAGGAATGATAGGTAGTTTACTATACTTGACGGCAAGTAGACCCGATATCATGTTTAGTGTCTGCCTTTGTGCCCGTTTTCAAGAGGATCCCAAAACCTCTCACCTAGAAGCGGTTAAGCGTATCTTCCGATATATTAAAGGCACTATACAATTAGGATTATGGTATCCTAAGGAATCCGGCATAGAAACCATCGTCTATGCGGATTCGAATCATGCGGGAGACTACGTAGATAGAAAGAGTACTAGCGGTATTTGCACGTTTATGGGATGTTGTCTAACGTCTTGTTTTTCGAAGAAGCAAACCGCTCTTGCTATTTCTACCACCGAAGCCGAATATGTAAGCGCCGAAAAGGCATGTCAACAAGCACTATGGATGAAACAAGCTCTCGTAGACTATGGCATTAGGTTAGAAAATATCCCCATTATGTGCGATAACAAAGGTGCGATAGATTTAAGTAAAAATTCGGTGCAACACTCTAGGACTAAACACATAGAAATACGTCACCATTTTCTTAGGGATAATGTACAAAAAGGAAATATATCTATAGAAAAGGTTGCATCGGAAGACAACATTGCGGATATATTCACAAAACCCCTTAAGCGTGAATTATTCAACCACTTGCGTTTAGGATTAGGAATGACGGAACAAGTTGACTAAATTACATTGAATTAATTCAAATTTATAATTGCATGAAATTTATTTTTCTTTCCTTCCACCTCTTCTGAGTCTAGGAATCTATTTCGCACAAAACTAAAGATTGAGAAGATTTAATTTCTTTGCATAATTTTTTTTTTAAAACTCAATCAATTTTCTCTAAAAATCTTTCTCACAATCTAGGAATCACATGAAGATCATTTTCCTTGCATTGTTGACTAATTCTAAAAACATTGTATTTCAAAATCATGCATAAACTCTCACATAAATTGTCAAGATATACAATCTAATATATGTCTTTGACATTCATGATCGAGCAAAAATTGAGTCAAGGAGATCATTTGGATTGTTTCTTAGGATCGTTATTTCTTTTTGCTTCTAGGAGTCGAAACAATCACAACTCCACATTTGTTGCATATAGACACTCACTAGGACAAATTCACTCATAATGGTGTCATCTTGATCCATCACTAGCTTTTCACTCACTAATTGCCTTTGCCGTTAATCTAAGATAGGTGCCTTAGGAAGCTTAAGTGTTCTTGCCTTTACTTACCTCCTATTGCTTATTATGTGTTGATTATTTGCTCTTATGCTTATGTGTTTTTGCATGCATGATATTTAATGATTAGATTAGATGCTATATTGCCTAAAGGACTTGAACTTGCTTGAATCCAAGTCCAAAAACACAACCTTTCTGCAAATTTTCTGCCAAAAACCCAATTCTGGCAATCTGGAAATCACCAGATGGGCGGCCCCTTTAATTATGTAAGGCGGCCCCCTTAATTTTAAGGGGACCGCCCCCTAATTAAGGGGACCGGCCATCTGATGAACGGGTTTCCAGAATCTTTTCTGCTTTTTAGCCCATTTCAACCTACATTTCCCATTTTTCACCAACACATTTTGTCCTAATCCCCATACAAACCTTATCCTTCCTTAAACACACAAATCTTACACTATAAATATCCCCAATCCTCAAAACTCTCCATTCATCCCATCATGAACTCTCCAAACAAACCAAAATCAAAAGCCTCATGGCTAGCAAGGATGACGGAAAAATCCGTTTGGCGACAAAAAAGCCCTCAAAACAAATCCATCATCATTAATGAAGTTGGAAGTCATTCCACACCCCCAACTTCTTACATCCCAAACTTTGCATCAAACCAACAAGATCATTCATTTGACCCTCTTTACAAACCATACAACATTGGCCAACCATCTTCCTTCAAGCCAAACTACACATCTCAACCTCCAACCACATATAATGATCCATACAAGTTTGATCAACCATCAAACTACAATTCCAACTACACAAACCCAACTCTTCCATATCAAACCTATGATCCCCTCCACATTTCCACGGAAAAACAAAAGTTCCGTGATGAAATAAACCAAATCCATGATCTTAGTGATCTCCTTGCTATGCATCTTGCACAACGCAACAAAGGGCAACCTCCATCATCACCCTATGCAAATTTCCTTCCCCACTCTCTCAACTTGGATCAAGTCACAAACCACACTCACTTTTGCCCTTGTTGCATATTCTTTCAAAAACAAATCCTCTACTTGAGTGAAGATATTTCTTGGATTGAATATCTTCTCACTCGTAATCATCCAATACACCCTTAACACGATACAACATCGTGAGATCCACCTCTTCCGCTCCATACTCCACTCCATATCCCTCTCAATCAAACATCTAAGCTTTATGCTTATGTTTCCCTTCAAGCAAATAAAACAATTAACCATGGGTTTCAAGCAAGTCCAAATGCTCTCTTAGGCAAGATAGGACTATGTCTTTTCTTTTGTGTTATCTTTATCAATATGCTTCAAGCATATTGAATGTTATAATGCTTATCATTTTTGAATGAATCTATGTTTAGTTGCAAAATTGTTGCCTTGCATATATGTGTATCTTGCTCTTTTCAAATATTTTAGGAGCAAAGATCTCCATAGCTCGTTCCCTTGGTGCTCTCAAATGAGGGGGAGCATTCTACCCGTTTAATCTTCCCTCACGAAGCTTACTCGGCTTAACCTTTTTAATTTTACAAAAAGGGGGAGAAGAGAAATGTAAACTCTATAATACTTGTCTAAAAACAAGTTTTAGATATATTGAGTTTAAGGATTTGTAATAATCAAAAAGGGGGAGATTGTTGACATAAATAATGCCTAAAAACATTATTAACATGTTATCAATATCTCTATGTTTTAATTATCACAAAATATAAACTCATAGAACTAAAACTTGTGACATAAACAAGTATTTAGTGATTAATATTTCTCTTTATATCCAAATCACTTAAGGTATAAATAAACAAAGTGTTTAGTGCAATTTATGATCAAAGGGGTATTTAATTAACTAATACAAAGTTTATTTAATTATATAAACATATTATATATTTTTGAAAAACACTTTTGGTAATAAAGAAAAATGTTTTATTCATACTAAATATATGAATTCAAATTTTTAACCAAAATCAGTTAGTTTTTCTCCAAATAAACTTTCCCCACTAAAAGACAAAGAATCTGACCGTTTCAGCTGGGTGGCCCCCTTAATTATAAAGGGCGGTCCCCTTAATTTTAAGGGGGCCGGCCATGAATTAAGGGGACCGGCCACGCTCCTCTGTCAGATTCTGTTGCCTATAAATACCACCTCAAACCTGGATTTTTTCCTCACCTTTTGCACTACAGAATTCTCTGTTCTAGATCTCCATTTCTAATCTATAAATCCTTTGATCATACATTCTTAAATCTTTGTTTCAAAGTGATTCAAACATCATCCCATCAAGTGCAAGAGAAGAATACTTCTATCCCTCAAGACAAGAAGTATTACAACTTGTTGTGATCTCCACATCTAAGTTGTTAGTGTAACATCATTACTATCATTTCATTGTGTGAATAGTTGTGAATATTTGTTAGAAGATAGTGTAGTTTGATATATAGTGTGATTGGTTAGAAGAATAGTTGTGAAGTAGATAAGTTAGGAAGAAGATTGGTGTGTAGAAGAATAGGTGTGTAGAAGAATAGGTGTGAAGAAGATTGGTGTGAAGAAGTGGTGTGATTAAGTAGTGAATAGGTGTGAACTAGTTGTGTAGAAGTTGTGAAGATATTGTGGTGTGTAAATTGGTGTGTAAGGTTTTCTCCGCCATAAGGGAGCTTGTTGATATAGTGAAGAAAACTCTCGAGTTAGGTGCTCGGGGAGTGGAGTAGGGCAAGGAAGGTGACCTTGTAGCCGAACCACTATAAATCACTTGTCTCTCGGTTCGATCTTTCCAACTCTTATCTACTTATTTACTTACGTTATTATTGCTTTATCGTACATACTTTGTGTTGTTCATATTGTGCATGACTTGATTTCATATAGCATCGAATCTATACTTTATAAAACAAAGAAAACTTTAAGAAAAACTTTTATAACAATTTAAAAATGACGTAAAACTATTCAACCCCCTTCTAGTTTTCCACAGATTGATATCTTTGTTTATGAGTGTGCCAATAATTTATGTGATTCTAGAACTTGTATTTGAAATCATTATGAGACCGCAGTGAGATCACATTCGTGTGATATAAGTATTTTTTTATGATAAGAGGCAAAAATTAGGAATTACACCATATACAAGCCATCCGTTTTCTAATCGAAATTTAACTCATTTAGCACTCACTTTTAGTGCTATTATCCATTAGATACACCTTTCTGAGCCTTGATTTTTCGTTTCTATTTATCCATCAAGAAAACAACAAAAATATGTTGCTTAGTCGGGAATATGATAATTGGAATATATATATGTGAGAAATAAGATACCAATTACGATGAGTATGAAGAGTGCGCACTTTATATTTGTTATAATGTGGTTGAAAAAAAAAGTGTAAAAAAAGAAGTATGATTTCCCAACTTAGGTTTCTACAACAATTATTCTATATACCTACCTTATAACCCCTAAACCGAATAAAAGACCTCTTTGATATTTATACTTGGTGCTTACGCCACGTCGGTGTAGTTTTGTTTCTTTTACAAGCATATGGTAAATCTATAAGTTATGACTGAGCTATAAGAGTGATTTACAAGCAAAAAACTATTTTTATGAGTGCTTGAGTGAACTTGAAAATATACACACTTTCATAAGGAACATGTCATGTTATTCTTGGTTGTCTTGGATACACAACAAAATTATATTTGAAACTTATACGAGACTTGGTTTTTGAAAGACATTTCTTATATGCTTGAGGGCAGCATTAGTTTAAGTATGGGGGATTTGATGAGTGATGAGGCGAAAAATGATCCACTTTTAGGGGGTCATTTAAGCCCGGAATTGAATTTATTTGATCAAATATTGCCCTAAATCATTCCTTTTGTGATTTTAGGTACTTTGGGAGTGAAATCTGAAAAAGGAAGCAATTCGGCCGTTTTTGGAGCATAAAAATGAAGAAAACGCCAAAGTCTTAATTTTTCATGCTGGGAACAGTAGGTGACGGCGTCAAGAGTAACTTCCTGACGGCGTCAAGAGCAAAATTCCATGACGATCCAGTACAGATTTGACGGCGTCACGAAGTAGGGCGTCAAGAGTAAAAGTCATGACGGCCTGGAAATGATTATCACATGACAGCGTCAAATGTAGATCAAGGCAGTCCGAGAAGAGTTTTAGCGGCGAGGTGACGGCGTCACAAGTTTATTCTTTACGCCGTCAGACCCCTTTTCCTATATATAGTTTTCTAATTTTCACATTAAAGAGAGAGAAGTTTTGGAGAAACCCTAAGTACGAACTTGGTGCGAATTTTACAGGTTTTTCAAGGGTTCCAAGCCCTTGATACCTTTCATGTGTAATTGAGATAAGTGTTCTTTTAATTCAATCAATATGTCTATGTGTTGGTTGTCTATATCTTGTTCTTGTCTTAATTCCATCATGCTAGGCTAGATCTATCTTGTGTTTGCTTGGATCTAATGAAACCTAGATGTTAATTATGTGTTGATTACTTGTTTATACTTGTCTTGGATGAATGATTTATATGTTAGGCTTAAGAAAACTGGCAGATCTCCAATTGGTAACATGCTTGAACGTCTTAAGAAACATGAACCGACGCGCATTAGGTCTTTATTGGTTGTATTTAATGTATGAGCCACTGTTTATAATCCCTATGGTTGTGATGGGCATGGTATAGGAGGAGACAAGAGCTCATAGAATTGGGGAGTTAAGTGTGCTACCCCATGAATGGTATTAAGGAATACGATCCGTCTTCCATGCAATTATAACAAGTAATTAACGTGTAAAAGATGTCTAGGGAGTAGTGAAATCTAAGTAAACACACTTTCTCCACTTATTGCTCACAACTTTAGTATAATTTCGTTTATTTTCATTTCTAATATTTTATTTTGATTGCATCTTTAGTATTGGGTTAGTTGATTAGCAACTAATTCCGCCCAAATCCTTCAAACCCGAGATTTTTACTTACTTTCTAAAAAATATAAAATACAAAAATAATCATCCCTCACCTTTAGAACTAGTATTTAGGTTTTCTAATCCTTGCGACACTATTCCTAAGCTGAACGATCAATCCCCCGGTACTTGTCACTATACTATACTACAACGATCAGGTACACTGCCTGGTGGGGGTTGTAAGCTTCTCAGGATCCCTTGAGAGGTAAAGCCTGGTGTGATTCCCATGTATCAAGTTTTTGGCGCCGCTGCCGGGGAATAGTTATTGTCTAGGTTAGAATTTCTTTTTATTAGGTCTACTTGCTAGATTCCTTTCTAGTAAGATTTTATTTTTATTTTTAGGTTCTCTTTAGTCTATCTTATTTCTTTGTGCCTTCGTCAGTAAATTAAACTCATTGACTATTCCGTTGACCAGTATGGAAAACGCGAATCCACCCCTTTCCCCTGGAGAAGTGGCTTTGTTGCGTGAACAAATTGAGAGTGAGATTAGGGAACTTAGGGAGCTTAATAGTTTGATCAAGGTTGAGCTCGAACATGCATTTAGTGACCTAGCGACCGCCTTGTATTCAAATGAGGACCTAGGGCCTAATGACTTTTTGAATGTTATTGAGGGACTTGAAGAGGGGGAAATAGATCCGAAGCTTAATGGCTATTTTAATCTATACCCAACCAAGGAGGAGATTGCATATTATAATAATCTTATTGATAACCCGCGATCTCCTTTCACCATAATTGAACCTAAGATCAAGAGAGGCGATCCTAAGAATGCTAAGATACCATGTATGATTAGGTATAGGCACGTTAGCAATGCTTACATTGACTTTAAATCTCCAATCAACATTATGTCCTCAACTGTTTATAATGATATAGTGAAAACAAGACTTGAACCTAGAAAAGAGCTCAAATACCCCGATAGAGTTTGTAACTTTGTCGGGAGAGTCAAAGGTCTCCATGTCTTTGTTGGTAATTTCACCTTTGTCGCCGACTTTATGATTGTGGAAGATCTTGCTAATGTTATTGATTGTCGGTTATCAAATGTTGTGTTTGGCAAACCGTTTGTTGAGGAGTCTAAGTTAGAATATGATGAGATAGAAGGAACGATCCGATTTGCAAGTAACACCGATAGTATCACTTATAGGATGCCTAATAGGATGAAAGAATTTTGCTTTATATCCCGTTTTGATAAGGACAACGTTGGTGCTTTTGAGGATACTAATGAGGAGGATAAGAAAAAGGGCATGGATTATGTATGGGAAAAAAGGAGTCTTTATTACAAAGATTGCTTGGCCCTTGGACCAAGGTATAAAGTCGATAAAGAATTTGCCCAAATGATTATGGGGGCGGTTGAGAAAAAGGTGATTGGTTTCTACAAGGAATATCTACAATCAGAGAGTGGAACCAATGATGAGGTCACATAGTAACCCATGACCTTGAGTCTAGCTACAAGACTCGTAAATAAAGAAAAGCGCTTCTTGGGAGGCAACCCATGTTTTGTGTGATTTTGTTTGTTTGTTTGTTATTTGCTTCCGTATGCATGCTTAATTTTTATTGTTGGTAGATCATGTTTCTAAACTAAATAGTGGAAATACTTTACTTTGTTGTTTTGGCCTAGTCTTAACTCCACCTAAAGGTATTTTTGCAAAAGATAAGTGTAAGGGGAAACCCCAAATATGTTTTCAAGAAACAAACCGATCATGATTCTCCACAATATTAAATGAACATGTATATTCGTATTTGTTAGAGTCAAATGCTTGTATTGAGTCATAATGAAGTTTTGCAGGATTTTCCAGGAAGTAGGACCAAGTTTTTCCAGAAATTTTCCAGAAACTTAACATAAGAATTTCTGCAGGTCACTTCTGACGGCGTCAAGTGTTTACTCTTGACGGCGTCAAGTGTAAAAATCTAGAAATTTTACCAGTTTTGTTTTTCTAACGGAGTTTTATGGTTTTTGTGAATTATTAAGTTTTATAATCTCCAGGAGATCTGCAAACTTCATTCCACAAGCATTATATCTTATCTTGTTTTCTAGGATTTAGTAACTTATATAGGATGCCGCCGATTTTACACGAGGTTGTTTTGTCTATTTTTTCAGGATTTACAGGTTATGTATGACAAGAAGATGATTTACATTCTGGAAGGGAAGCTTTGATTGTTCATTTTCTTGGAGGAAGATTTAACCTGGCCACCTCATTATCCATACCGAGCGAATCAGGGGAGTATTTGATTTCATTCTCTTTACTTTTTCACTTTTACATTCTTTACTTGAACATTGGGGACAATGTTCATCTTAAGTGTAAGGGGAGGGTAAAAAGATGATACCTTACATATGTACTTTCGCTTGAGTTTGTTTTGTTTAATGGTAGATGTGTAATAAAACTATGAGAAATACTTGTTAGTGTAATTTTAGCGCCAAATTTAAAATTTTTTACAACATTTAGGAGTGAAACTTTAGCCATAGCAAGCGTCTCATGGATAGGAGATTGTATGACTAGCACATAACCGTACTTTCAGAAAAATTTTCCACCCAAATATGTGAGGTTCGCCTTTAGATTTGATAGGAAAAGCATTTACTATTAGTGCTTATGAGTGTACCGGTAGCATTTAGATTCTAGAACTTGCGTTAGTGATGCATCCCGAGACCGCTAGTGAGACTACATTCGTGTAGTAGGATTTATTACATGATAAGAGGCATTAGGATCACCCTTGTGTTAAACCCGTATCATAATGACTTGACCATTTAAGTCATATTACTTGGCTAGTTAAGTCAACTAATTTTTCCCACACCCTTAGCGTTGTACTCATTTTTAGTACACGAAACCCCTAGTACACCCCTCCGAGCCTATCTTTTCATTTCTAACTTTAAGCATTTTACTTAAAGGAAGAATTTGTTACACCCCACTAAATGTACAACCAAATCGCCTTAGCCTTCCGTGTATGCGCTCATTTTTAGTGCATTATTGTTATTTGTTAAACCCTAAGTTAACTATCTAATTGATTACATGGTTGCTAAGTCGAGTCATATCCTTGTACATATTGTTTTGGGATGATTGGGACTCATGGGTAAGTACTTATTTTATGAAGTAATGGGGAAGAACATCATTTATCACCCCCATATGTACGTTAATCTTAAAAGTGCTCCAAGTGTTTTGATTTTCTTAATTCGAGTCATTAGATTAGTTTATTGTAAAGTATGTAAAGATTCAAGTGTAAGGGGAATTTTCATTCCCTATGATGTATTATTTTGGATGGTAGGGTAAGAGTGTATGCAAAAAAAAAAAAAAAAAAAAAAAAAAAAAAAAAAAAAAAAATCAAGAAAAAAGAAAAGAAAAAAATAGAAAAAGGAAAAAAGAGAAAAAAACATACGGACTACCATCCCTTTTTATTCTATGTTCATTTTATATTTTTGTTATTTTCATTTATTAGCTTAAGTCGAGTCTAGTCTTGGCTTAGCAACGCCATATTGTACATGTAATTAACTAAGATTGTTAACTCGCCACCAGTAAAACTTTTTTTATCCAACAAAACCGTGTATTTTATATCCCTACACCTAACGTTACAACCCTTTAAAAGACCTCTTTGATAGTTTATCCTAGGTGCTTACACCATGTGGTGGAGGTTTGATCCTTTCCCAAGCTTATGGTAATCTATTTTGCTATGACAGGTAGTGAGAGATATCTTCCGTTTCCATATTGTAATTTATACTTTATTACACCCGAGAGATGTGAGTATCTAAACACTATTTGTGAGGTGCTAGTGTATGACCTCCGTGCTTGTCTGTTGGTCTTTAGTGGAACGATTATTTGTTGTAATTACCTTTATATTAGTGTTAAATGACCCCTAACTTGTATTTTGACTAGAATAAAAGCGCATTTGCTTGAGGACAAGCAAATCTCAAGTGTAAGGGTATATGATGAGGCGAAAAATGATCCACTTTTAGGGGGTCATTTAAGCCCGGAATTGAATTCATTTGATCAAATATTGCCCTAAATCGTTCCTTTTGTGATTTTAGGTACTTTGGGAGTGAAATCTGGAAAAGGAAGCAATTCGGACGTTTTTGGAGCGTAAAAATGAAGAAAACGCCAAAGTCTTAATTTTCCATGCTGGGAACAGTAGGTGACGGCGTCAAGAGTAACTTCCTGACGGCGTCAAGAGCAAAATTCCATGACGATCCAGTACAGATTTGACGGCGTCACGAAGTAGGGCGTCAAGAGTAAAAGTCATGACGGCCTGGAAATGATTATTACATGACGGCGTCAAATGTAGATCAAGGCAGTCCGAGAAGAGTTTTGGCGGCGAGGTGATGGCGTCACAAGTTTATTCTTTACGCCGTCAGACCCCTTTTCCTATATATAGTTTTCTAATTTTCACATTAAAGAGAAAGAAGTTTTGGATAAACCCTAAGTACGAACTTGGTGCGAATTTTACAGGTTTTTCAAGGGTTCCAAGCCCTTGATACCTTTCATGTGTAATTGAGATAAGTGTTCTTTTAATTCAATCAATATGTCTATGTGTTGGTTGTCTATATCTTGTTCTTGTCTTAATTCCATCATGCTAGGCTAGATCTATCTTGTGTTTGCTTGGATCTAATGAAACCTAGATGTTAATTATGTGTTGATTACTTGTTTATACTTGTCTTGGATGAATGATTTATATGTTAGGCTTAAGAAAACTGGCAGATCTCCAATTGGTAACATGCTTGAACGTCTTAAGAAACATGAACCGACGCGCACTAGGTCTTTATTGGTTGTATTTAATGCATGAGCCAGTGTTTATAATCCCTATGGTTGTGCTGGGCATGGTATAGGAGGAGATAAGAGCTCATAGAATTGGGGAGTTAAGTGTGCCACCCCATGAATGGTATTAAGGAATACGATCCGTCATCCATGCAATTATAACAAGTAATTAACGTGTAAAAGATGTCTAGGGAGTAGTGAAATCTAAGTAAACACACTTTCTCCACTTATTGCTCACAACTTTAGTATAATTTCGTTTATTTTCATTTCTAGTATTTTATTTTGATTGCATCTTTAGTATTGGGTTAGTTGATTAGCAACTAATTCCGCCCAAATCCTTCAAACCCGAGATTTTTACTTGCTTTCTAAAAAATATAAAATACAAAAATAATCATCCCTCACCTTTAGAACTAGTATTTAGGTTTTCTAATCCTAGCGACACTATTCCTAAGCTGAACGATCAATCCCCCGGTACTTGTCACTATACTATACTACAACGATCAGGTACACTGCCTGGTGGGGGTTGTAAGCTTCTCAGGATCCCTTGAGAGGTAAAGCCTGGTGCGATTCCCACGTATCAATGAGTCTCGTATTATACATATTTATACCCCCGATATTATGTGAAATATATGGTAAATAACCTTATTATTAGGACTTTTGGTACTTAATATATGAATGAATGTGTAGGATTGAAGATTGGTGAAATGACGCGAGAAGCACAAGAAAAGGATAACTTTGTGAACATATAAGGAAAAGATATAGTTTGGACTAAAGCACGCCGGACATAAGTTAAAGAGCACCGCTTACGGGTATATTTGGTCAACTATGTAACTACGAGTCAAACATGAAGTACGCCGGTAATATATTGCATAAGCGTCGGTTACGCGAAAAGAAGGTTGCCGGTTTTATATCGGATGTGCGGCGTACTTCCCATGGCAGTTATCTTTTCTACATTAATGAGCTACTTCAATGATGAGGCCGATCACTTGCCTATCATAACTCACCAGGGACATGCTAGGGCAACATTTTACACTATAAATAGGAGTGCAAATCGGAGGTTTAGACACACCACATCAAAGAATCATATCTTGATCTTTTAGAAGTAGTTTAGTAGTGGTTTGCACCAAAACCACTAGCTAAGGAGTTGGAGTTAGTACTACACTTGGAGAAACACCTTGGAGCACGAGAACCTTTGGTATAAAGTCGTTGTTATGATGAAATTACCTGCTTACACGTTTTACTTTACTTTAAGTATGGAGTAGTAACTTTATGTTTATTTGAGGCACTTCTATAAAACCCTAAAATTCATATAAAATTTCGTATAAATTTTAAATTAAAAAAAAAAAAAAAAAAAAAAAAAAAAGCTTACGATACGTTTATATTTTTTATAAATTTTGGACAAATTAGCTATGTCATATATTAAAGTTACAACTAATAACTAAACTTTTAAACCAACAATTTACTAATACATTAAATTCTTTATACCCAAATTTAAATACCCTTAAACCCCTTAAATGACAATTAAAGCCCAATGTTAAACCCTCTTAATAACATTAAAACCGGCCCATTAAACCTTGTTAAAACCTCCATAACCGAACACCCTTCAAGAACATTTAAGGCCCATTGAAATTACATAACGGTATACGCTCCTCATGTACGATTTATAAGTCGAGAGTTCTGGTTTTCTTTTTCTTCCAATTGTACGACAAAACGAACACACAAACACGACCTTTTAATCAATCATTGCTGCTGCTTTTCTTGTTAATCGAACAAGTATTGGACGAGTTATATTTGGGTTGTGATTGTTGTTTTCATAACATTCATATTGCTGCCTTTTCTTACTTGATTAATCCACAAGGTATTCGATCTTCATATTTGTTTATTCCTAGTCGATTATATCTAAACTATTAAGATTTTTAGTTGTGTTAAGTTATACATGTGATCACATAAAATCACAAACTAACATGTTAAAAACCTGATCTATTTGACCTGATATGATCCCTAATACGTACCTTTAAATCTGATATAAACCCTAAGTGTTTGATACGAGAGAACTAGGGCTTGTATGGTATAATTTCATGTGTTTATTTGGCTCGTATATTCTGTGTTGTGTGTGTGTCATGTGTATGATCATTAAAGGCTAGAAACATGTGTGTTAATATATTGATTAAAGCAGGTCTTTTTATATGTATCGGTCTCGTGTGCGTTGTATAAGTAAAACATGTTTAATGATGGTTTAAAACGGGTATTTGAACAGAACAGTTTTGAAGGCTGAATATGTGAACACTATAGCTTGAGTTTTTTAAGGGTATAATACTGGTTATTTACTTGTAAACCTAGTTTAATGTCTTGGTTAAGTTTTCCAATTGGTTTGAAGGGAATCGGAGTTGTGTTGGTCATGTTTTAAAATTTTACGGGATTAAGTGCCAAAGCTTAGTAATCGAGTCTGAACTTCAGATAGTGTTTTTGATTTTTCATTTTCAAACTATAAGGAGTTAGGAGCTCTTCCTTTACAGGATTAATATTTGGGTTATGTGGGACTTCCTGGATTTTTGTGAATTTTTCTGAAGTGTCGAAATGGGTCAAACAAATGCAAATTTTCTGCATATATGTGCAGTTAATTTCTTGGGTAAGTCTAGATAAACGATTTTTAAAAGAGTATTTACACTTGGAAATAAATTCTGTAAAAATTCAAGTAACCTCTTAAGACATTAAAGCTTCTGTGAGAATTTTTGTGAATTTTTATTTTCACTTCTGGTATGGTTTGAAAATTCGTTAAGTGAAGGTAAAAGTATACTAAAATCAGAAATTTGTTAAAAAAACTTAGGTCTTTATGAATTAATACTATTTGATGTGTTTTTATTAACCCTAGACCTAAACATTAATGATTGTAACCTAAATAGACATTAATAATATTGTTAAACCCTAAGTCACTAATGTTGAAACTTACTAAATAGAATGAAACCCTAAAACGAGTAATCGGATTAACTAATAAGTATTGTATGAAACCGAACTCGTGTAGATTCGTTGGAGAGGACGTAACATTGTTCCTTTTGTTCATTCATTTGCTTCCCTTTCATTGCATTAAGGTACGTATATTCAGTCTTCCTTTTAAAGATTCTTTCATTTGCATTTTGTATTGTTACAGATATTCTATTTTTTTTTAGTAAAGGTTTCTCATGATTCGTATTCCTTGACTTTGATCCGTTATTACGATATGAACCCTTTGATTTGAAACATTGATATGATTCTTTTGTTATGATCAATCTGATATGATCTCATTGTTATGATCCCTTTGTTTTGACCCATTTGAATTGACCCATTGCCCAAGGGATTATCTAGCCATGGAGGTACCATGGCCATGTCATTGAGGCACCAATGGTGTGACACTTTCTGTGGAGGTGTGATTGATCCACGGCGTTCCCTTCTGTTATAAATGATTATGGTGCATATGGCCATTCTGTTATATGTATGTATAGTCTCGTAATTTCATATGTATTCTATTTTGCAAGGAGCGTATGGATGCATCCTAGGCATAATGTTCTGTTCTGAAATGATTAGTGATTGGTTGTGCGTGCCATGCACCCCATTTCACTTATGGGAGCTAGCTACTCCATTTGGTACTTGAGAGGTCTCCCCTCCTTGTACAACTTATGAATTGACGGTATAATGAATGTGAAATGAAATGTTTGATTGATTGTTTTGGTACTTGAGCACTTCCATTACTATCCCTTTTACCATTTCTGGATTATTCTTTGATTTCTATTTTTATATGACCCTTCATATTCTTTATGACATTGTATCTCAGCAGGTTCTCATTGGACTGTTTGTTTATACGTTTATGTTCAGTTATCTTTCATATGTTTATATCTGTTCACTGAGCGTTAGCTCAACCGCATTTTCTTTTCCCTGCGGCAGGTATCAATTTGGAGGCTGGGATTGAGTGATGAGAGTAGGAGCTTTTAGTGGACCAACCCTATCTTAGTATTCTTGGATTTTATTTCAGATTTATGTTTGACTATTTCATTTCTTTTAGAAGTTGGTTTTGTTTTATTAGTCCTTTTAGTCTCAAGATTTGCAATTTATTGAGCTAAGTCATTCGCTTGCGCTTTATGTTCTGAATTGACACCATAATGTTACACTTTAGACCCTTATCCGGTTTGGGGTGTTACAACTTTTGCCATGATTATTATAAGAGTTGTATCATGAATATTGAATCTATGATGTATGCATTTGATATATCATTGTTTAGTCTCTTATCATTTGTCTTGATTGATCATTGTGATTGCTTAAAGGTCGAAAGATTCAATCATGTTGATTATATTATGAATTGTCTGTCTATAACAAATCATTGCTATGCTTGTGAGAATTGCTTAGTAAAACAAATGATAACCTTGACTATGACATGTTTAAGGGCTAGTCTCATGTCTAATGGCTTGACTAGAAGAAATGCATATGTAATACTTCATACTTGGACCACACTTTATGCATTCTATGTATATAGAATCAAAGTCCGAAAGGAGATTCTTTTACATAGGATAGATATACTAGTTTACATGATTAACCATCATGCTTTACTCCTATGCTTTGTCCATGTAACTTCTGTGATATTACTTCTTATGATTCTCATGAGCTCAGCCTTGAGTAAACATACTTTTGAATCAATTGGGAAAAACAATACAAAAATCTTAAATCCAACAAACATGGTTTTAGTGATAAGTGACAATCAATGGAATCTAATTTTGTTAATCATAGCTAGCCTAAGGAATCATTACCTCTCTTGGGACGACCTGGTCTTACCTAAACTTTTACTATAAACGGGGGTTATACTTTTACCCATGTGTTTTGTGTATTAAGGAATCGGTAGAACTTGTCATTATAAATTTAAAGCTTTCGAAACACATCAATCAGCTACATTAAAGTCTGAGTGTATCTTTTCCACTCTAATTAATTTCTTTTCAAAGCAATTCCTAATGAAGTGATGCCTGATTTCTATGTGCTTTGTTTTAGAGTGATACACTGGATTCTTAACAATGCAAATTGTGCTTTCATTATCAATGTTGATTCTAGTGTTCATAAAATTCAAACCATAATCCAACATTTGATTCTGAATCCATAATACCTGACCACAGCAATTTGCAGCAGCAACATACTCTGCTTCAGTTGTAGATGTAGCCACAATGGTTTGCTTCTTGCATTGCCATGAGATAAATCTTCTTCCAAGAAATTCGCATCCACCTGTTATGGATTTCCTATCAAGACTGGCACCAGCATAGTCACTATCTAAATAGGCTTCCAGGTCAAAGGATGATTCTCTAGGATACCAAAGGCCCAAATTGGGTTTGCCCTTCAAGTATCTAAAGATCCTCTTCACAGAATGAAGATGTGAAGTCTTGGGGTTAACCTGAAATCTAGAACAAGCATATATTACAAACATAATATCAGGCCTAGAGGCTGTTAGATACATGAGGGATCCAATCGTGGATCTGTATAAGTGAACATCCACATCATCAGCCTCTGCATCCTTTATCAATGGTACTCTGTTCTCTATTGGAGTGACTACCGACTTAACATTTACAAGATCAAACTTTTTAACATGTCAGCAACGTATTTATCTTGAGAGATAAAAAGTCCATCAACCTTTTGTTTGACTTGCAATCCAAGAAAGAATGTGAGTTCTTCCATAGAACTCATCTTAAATTTTCTTTGCATCAAAGCTTCAAATTCTTGACTCCAGGATGCCTTTGTTGAGCCAAATATAATGTCATCAACATATACTTGTACAAGAAGAATATCCTTTTTATCCTTTTTAATAAACAAGGTCTTGTCAACGACTCCTCTTCTGTAACCATTTTCTTCAAGAAATGAGGAGAGGGTGGTATACCAAGCCCTGGGAGCTTGATGTAACCCATAGAGAGCTTTGATAACTTTGTAAACCGATCAACAAAACCAGGAGGCTGATGAAATACACTGTTTCATCAATAGTGCCATACAGAAAGGCACTCTTGACATCTATTTGATAGACAGTAAACCCCATGTAAGATGCAAAAGCCAAGAATAATCTGATAGCTTCAATCCTAGCTACGGGTGCAAAATCCTCATCATAGTCTATACCTTCCTCTTGTCTGTAATCTTGAGCTACCAATCTGGCTTTATTTCTAACAACTACACCTCTTTCATCCTTTTTATTTTTGAATACCCACTTTGTGCCAATGACTTTAGCTCCACTAGGTAGATCTACCAAAACCCAAACCTTCTGCAACTTGAATTGCAATAATTCCTCCTGCATAGCCTCTACCCAACTTTCTTCTTCTAAGGCTTCAGAAATTTGGTTGGATCCTTTTGAGAGAGAAAACAAGCAAACAGACAATGTTGTTGATCTTTGTGATTTGTCCTTTGCTGTTTCTACATAAAACTTATGAATGCATGAGCTCCCTTTAGTTGTTGTACTTGTCTCTTTATCTGAACATTGGACTTAGGATCACCAAGAATTTGACTCTTGGGGTGAATGTTATGAATCCTAAGTGTAGGAAGAGGACTCACATCAACCTCTGTTGGTAGGTTGTTGAAATCTGTGATCACACCTTCTTGATCATAAGAAGCTTTAGTAAAGATCCCTTCATTAGGTATATCAGAGATGTCAGGCTCTGGTATGATTGAGTCATCAAACTCAGAATATGAGGATGGATCGTACTCTTCAGGTTCACTAACAGTATTAACAGGGTTAATACTGGTAGCATTGTTTTCAGGTATCGCTCTGAGATGTTTTTGAGCAAGAGCATCTACTTCCTTTCTGAATGCTTGAATATCTTCTGAAACAATTTTAGGAGAAGCCTTTATATGTTGTGTTCTTTAGGCTTTGCAATAGTCTCTTGTTTCTTGACAGGTGTCCTGGTTCCATGTGCACAGTGCTGGATTTCAGTAGGTACCATAAGGAGTTCCTTAGCTTCATCTTCTTCCTCATTAGCATTGGAAGTGTTTGGGATACCTACATTGTTAGTTTCTTCTGTGGAAGCTGCATGAGGGTTAGCTTGATTTTCCAAAGAGATGGGAATATAGTTCATAGAATCAGTGAGATAATCAATATCAAACATCCACCTATAACCTATTCCCTGAAAATTAAAATATTAAGAGATTAGTTACTCTTCAGGACCTAGGCCTGTGCAGGCTTGGGTCTCCTTTGTGGATCCACATACTTGTATGTCTTATAGGAACAAGATCCACGGATGCTGCTTTGGGACTTATAGGTAAGTTCACTCTTAAATGGATCCCATTTCCAGCAATCTAAGCCCTTAACAGCAGACCTCCTTTACCCTTTGCAGCATTAGAGTTTGACACTTTTGCTACATTATTGACATTGGGTCTTCTCACAGGTGAATGTGATTTAGCAAAATTGTTTCTTTGATTAATTTGGTTCACCTGTGATAAGGTTCTCCTCACAAGTGAATGAGACTTAATAGAATTGCTTTTCTGACTTTTTGTGTTCACATGTGGTCTTTTATAGTAAGTACTGGTAGGTTTTTGTTATTTGGTTTGAACTGATTTATCAATAACATAATTAAAAGTACCATTAGGCTTAAAATTTTGCCTACCAGAATTAAAATTTGGTTGAACAGAATTAACTTGTGACCTACCAGCATTGATTAATACTGGTCTTGGAATAAACTTATTTGCATGATTAATCCTGTTGGCATTATTCCATACTGGTTTAAACATAACATTACTAGTGCTAATCACTTTTTGTTTCTTTAATTCAGCTTCTTTATCAATTCTCTTTTCATGAAAGTCACAATCTCTAATTAAATGGCTAATACTACCACACACAAAGCAACTTTTCTAACCATAAGAATAACATGTTCCAAACCCTCTTTCCTTTTTCCTATTCCTTTTAGGTGTCTCTTGGTTATTTACTTGCTGCCTAGGAGATTTTATGTGAGTTTCACAACTAGGTTCAACAGGTTTTGGCTTACTTTTAGACACAACAGATTTGTTAGGTTTAGGTTTTGACACTTCATTTGGGATGCTTTCTGGTTCTGATTCAGTGTTCTCAGAGATGTCTCCAATGGATCCTTCACTGTCATCAGATTGACAGGTAGAATATTCACTGGTTTTATCTTCTGAGACATTTGTTTCAGGCACTTGGGGTCCCTTTTTACCATAAACATACAATGACTCATCAAAATATTTTTCTAGTAGAAGAGTGTAGTCTCCACTTAGAGGAGGTGGAACTCCTTTAAAGTTGTCAGATTTTGCAAATATTTTGTATACAGGGTGACCCACAAGATCTTCTTCTTTACAACTAAAAACAGTGTTTTCCATTTCTTCTTCATAACTTAAGACCCTACTGTTTGATTTTATCTCATATCCTAAGCCTACTTTGCTGGTTGAACTCATTCCTGAATCAATTAACCTAAATAGGTTTTTA
This sequence comes from Artemisia argyi, assembly GCA_030686995.1. Taxonomy (NCBI): domain Eukaryota; kingdom Viridiplantae; phylum Streptophyta; class Magnoliopsida; order Asterales; family Asteraceae; genus Artemisia; species Artemisia argyi. The sequence continues at coordinate 126,537,966 of CM060691.1, forward strand.
TTTGAATTTTCCCATGTGTCAACCTTATTCTGTAAGTATTCTTTATCACTTAATGCCTTCATGCCAATTCTCCTATACTTTTTCAGTTTTTCATCTTTTTCATAAATTGCATTTGCCTGAAAAGTAAGTTTTTGATTTAAATTGGCTTGTTGATTTTGAAGATTAATAATTTGAGCCTCTAAAGTTTTAACAACATTTTCATAAGCTAGAATTTTTACTTCCTGTTCTTCTATCATATTTGTTTGTTCATCACAAAGAGCTTTAACACTATTATATGAATCAATGCATAGTTTAGAACATAGGGATACCTCAGAATTTGAGCTTATTGCCATAAGAGCATGATTGGTTGGATCATCCTCCTCCTGTTGCTCTCCCCAGTTAACTACACCATCATCCATTGTCAGCAAACCAACTTGATTCTTTTCTTTCTTTTGCATCTCTTCCTGGCTTTGATAGATGGAGTCTCTTCTTTTCTTCTCATCAGGAGTCCCTTTTGTTGGACATTCCCTGGCAAAGTGACCAGTACTGTTACAATTATAACACTTAAGCTTTGTCTTATCAAAACCAACTTGTGTCTTCCCATCAAATCTTAAGTTTCTACCAGTTCTTTTGTATAGCCTTTTCATCCTTAGTGCAATCATTGCCAATTGCTAGTTTATATCCATCTCTTCAATGTTATCATCATTTATCTGCTCAAGATCTTCATTGATAAGATCTGTGTCATTTGACCTTCTTGAAAATAATGAATACATAACTTCATCAGCAAATCCTGCAGGGACCTCCCTTTCTCTCTGTTTGTTTGAAGAAGTGCCATAGCTGCCAAAACTAAAACCACCAGAATTAACTTTGCCAGTTCTGCTTTTGCTTTGTCCCCAAAAGCAACATTAGCAGCACTAGTTGATGCCATTGAAGCCCCTTTGATATCTTGTTCAAACACCTTTAGGTTTTTGTACAAATCATCAATTGACCAAGTGTCAACATCTTCCTTCATTCTCATGGTCATGGATACAGTTGACCATTCATTTGGTGAAGCCCTGAGAAATTTGTAATTTGCATCCTCAGCAAGTACACCTGAAGTGAGCTTCCAATTGTGAGAGGAGATGTTAGAACCTGTCATAACCTTTTTCTAGCCCTTCAGAGCTAGACACAGTGAAAGCTTCAAACTTCTGTTTAAGAACAGCCTTCTACATCTTCTTTGAGTTAGCATTGCCTCCAAATCTGGTTCTTATTGCTTCCCAAATCTCCTTTGCATCATCCATCCCATGAAACCTCCTTAGATGTTCCTTTGGGATGGCCATCAGAAGGATGGTTCTTGCCTTTCTTTCCTTGTCTATAGCATGAATTTATGAAGCAGTGAGTGGTGGAAGTACTCTAACTGTACCATCCTTACTAACAGAGACCCTTTTCTTTGAATTTCCATTCTGAATCACTTTCCATACATCATTGTCAATGTACTCAAGATAGTGCTCCATCTCCATGGCCCAGATATCATACTCCTCCTTATTAAGAATTGGGAGTTTGATATTGGATATAGTGGTTGTAGCAGGTACAATTTGTTGTTAGTTTGTTTTCCCACTATCTAAAGCAGCATCTTCATGATTTGATTCTTCAGAGTCACTGTTTTGGCTAGAGAATGCATCATTACCAAGAACAGACATCTTTTAGGATTTTGTGAATGATTGGTTTGTTTGTGGTTCTTTGTTTCTTCTTACTCAGAGTCCCTCTATAGGCTCTAATACCACTTGTAGGTCCAAAAGTTCTGGATCTAAGCAGCCTTTGTAAGACAATAGACACTTTGGATAAATCCAAACTATCTATATGAGAAACTCTAAAGGATGTATACTTGATGTTAACGTGGAATAATAACACAAGCAGTAAGAACAACACATAGAATTACTAACTTTATATTTTCTATTAAACTTGAAAACTTGGCATAGAACACAATGCCGTAGGGTTCCTTTTATACTATAAGGAAAACCCTAACCCTAACTATACAAAACGTGTGAAAGGATGCATACATATCTTTTCCTAAGATATCTAACCGTGTGCATATCCTTTCCTAGAATATCTCTTAACTTATCTATTCTTGTTGAACAAGACAGACTTAATTAGCTAAAAACATAAACAGGCTTAGCTAGGTCTGTCAAAGTTAACTTAGTCCTGGCAGACTTAACTATCTACCCGACTTAACTAACAGACTTAAGTCTGTTTACAAATAATTCCCAACAGTGGCTGCTCATACTGCTCTGAATATAACATGTCCTTGATTTTCTTTTCTAAAGAAGCACTTTTATCTTGTTCTTGTTTTATCAAGTTAGCATAATTTTGAATTTGAGATTAAATAGTGGTATAGTTTTGAAGCATATCAACATGATCTTGACTTGTTGATGCATGATCACAATCGGTACTATTAGTAGATAACTTAGGTGTAGCACTTTTAGATGTTTCACTACTTATGTTAACTCTAGTTATCTTACTAGTGGTACGAATGTGACCATGTATGAATTCATCAAGATCATCATTATCACAAGCATCTAATGTGTGTACCTTGTTGACAAGAGTGTCATCTTCTTTAGCATCAGTGTCATAGCTTGGAGTTGCATCCTCTTCTTGAACTTAAAAACCATCCACTTTCTCCAAAGAAGCCATGTACACCATATTTGTTTCCAATATCTCACCTTCATCATCAGTATCCACCATAAAATCATTTTCATCAGCACTAAGCAGTCTACCCTTTTCTTCCATGTCAGCTAACAACATATTCTGTCTGTAGTAAGCCCTGTTACGCACTTTCCCATTTGGATAATTCTTTGCAAAGTGACCCTGTTTACCACAACCAAAGCATTTTGGTTCTTGATTGTCTTGACCACCTTCATTCTTGTCATTCTTCTGAGCACATGTCTTATCACTTCACCTCTTGGTGGAATATCTTGTCTTTTGTTCAATGCAGTAGGTGCAGAAGTGGTTCGAAGATTGTTTTTGGTTGGACGTTTGTAGAAAGACCTTTGAATCTGTTTTCCAAGTAATGCTAAATTTTGAACGATTTTAGTGAGTTCAATATTTGCTTGGTCTTGATTGGATTTAATTGCATCATCAACTGGTGAATAGTGTGTTTCTTTGTTAGAGTTGAAGGAAGATTGATTTTGGTGGTATGATGAAACTAAAGAAAGAGGATCAACAATTGGTGATTGTGTAGAGAGTTGAGCTGAAAGTTCCTTTTCTTTCTCTTTTCTTTTTTGTTCAAGAATGTCATTGACTTCAACCTGATTGTGTTTTAGAAGATCAAACAAGTTGTTGATGTCTTTAGCGGTTAGGTCTTGATTTTGTCTTATTGCAATGGTGAAACGTCTCCATTCAGGTTGTAGGTTTGTGAGAAACCTAGCGTTGTGCTAAATGTTTGATCTTTTGAGGTTATGACGGTTCATTTCATTGATAAGTTTGTTGAATCGAATGTATGTATCTTCAAGACTTTCCTCAGGTAATTGCTTGAAAGACTGATAATTCCATAGAGCTAGAGTCTGTTGAGTCTGTGTGCCAACATCTGCACCTTGCATAAATCTTTCTAATGCTTTCCATAAGTCATGAGCAGTGAGATTGCTGTCAATGGCATTGTAGATGTCATTGCTTAACCCATATAGAATTAAATTCTTGGCACAGATATCAGCTTCAAATTAAGCAAGTTCATTTGGACTTAGATCATCTTCAGTTTGTAGCTGTTTTTGTCCCTCATACTCAGGGTCATTACATACGGATCATGTTTGATGGAATTAATTAACAACTTATGTTCTTTGTAGGCCATTAGAACATTCGTAAACCTTGAAGACCATTGAATATAGTTTCCCCAATACAACTTGGGAGGCCTAGCATCGCTCCCTACTGCCAATGCATCTTGAGTAGTAGATATTGTGATAGTGGATCTTTGATATGAGATGTTTTTAGTGTTTGAGCATGGTGTTTTAGTTTGTTTTAAGTTGAGATGGTTGATTGTTTGGAATTTTAAGTTGTGATATGAAAATGATTAAAGTCTCTTAATAATTTTAATCTTTTAAGGTATTTAAAAATTGATAAAAGTCTATAAGTCAAGGTATCGCGACAAAGTCTCATGAACAGTACCTATCGCAGCTTTCTAGTGAAAGTAGGGCAGAGTTTTCTTTCGCAAACGTTGGTAACAATGAGTCTCGAAAAATCAGGTATCGTAGGACTTTGTGATATCACAACAATACACAAGCTATATCAACAATTTATTGCGATTTGAGCAGAGTTTTCTTTCGTAAACAGTGGGTAACAAAAAGCTTCGTAAAGCAAGTATCACAATCCTTTCTATCGCAGCCCAAATCAATTGCTATCGCAGTCACCTATCGCAAACTAGAATAGCTATCGCAACTGTTACTAAGCCTAGTATCGCAGCCAAGAACCCTTACTGATGCAAGCAAACTGATGCGAGAAAACCTTAAACCCCATTTTTACAAACAAAAGTACACTTTTCCTAAAAACTATTAAACCACAAATTTCAGCCTAAATATTCACTAAATTCACAAAAGTTTTGTGTAGAATGATGAAAGCTCTTTCCTTTTCCACAAATATGTTATCCTGACACACGTTTTACAAGATTAAACACATTAATGATTGATCTTTATACTACGTATGAAGGTTAAGATATTCTAGAGAGATAAAGTTCTTAACTTCAATAAAACCAAAACTTTTACAACTAATGAAGATTAAAACAACACTAAAACAACACTACGTGAAACAACAAATCATATTTGGCTCTTGATACAATTGCTGTTCCAATAATATCACGTCTACTTTAATAATCTAAGAGAGATAAAGTGGGTATGGACACTTTAGAGTAGAGAGAGAAACGAGAGAAACATAGAAAGTCTCGTATTGCATAGACTAAGAACACACACCACATTACCCATGAGGTAGGAGGTATTTATACCCTTACAATAGTCAAGCATGCTATCGCAACTATACAAGTATTGCGATAGGAACAGGCTGTCGCAGGTACTACAACTTACACAACATACCCTAAAGTATTACAAAAGATAAATATAAGTTCCTAACTAATGATTTACACTTTTCGTGTTCCAACATATTTTAAAATTCATTATTAACTAATGTTGTGGTTAAGCAAATAATTTTAATTACAATAACGATTCTGGTTGGATGATAATCTAAAAAAAGTGGAGACAATCTCTGAAATAGTAAATACACAATTGACACTTGATTGTGGTTAATTGAATTATATTCTTACAAACAATTGTAATAAAATAAAGTCCCTTAACCACAACCTTTAAAATTATCGTTATCAAAACTCTTAATTTATAAGTTAAATATATTTGTGTATAGTTATATATTTTATGTCAAAAGTTCTTTATAGATCCAACTTTTACCATAGAACTGATCAAACAATCTTAGCCACTTATTTTTTTTATCAAAATAAAAAAAATAAACTTTCACCATTTTTTTAAAACTTAAATATTTCGCAAACCGTAAATCGTCAAGCTACAAAAAAAATACCATCGCGACGAGAATTAAATTATCTTTCTATAGACATGCATTGTTATATACTTTCGACGAATTTTTTTTCGATGAACTTTTTTTTTTCGCCCAGAAAAATCATATATGATTCGTAAGAATCATATATGATTCGATTTTAACAAATCATATATGATTCTAATCGAATCATATATGATTTTTACGAATCATATATGATTCTTTCTGGGCGAAAATTAAAAAAAAAAAAAAAAAAAAAAAAAAAAAAAAAAAAAAAAAAAAATCGTCGAAAGTATATAACAATGCATATCTATAGAAAGATGATTTAATTCTCGTCGCGATGGTATTTTTTTGGTAGCTTGAAGATTTACCGTTTACAAGATATGTTGTTTTGAAAAAAAGTATGGAAAATATAAATGAGTGGCTATGATTGATTGATAGGTTCTATGGCATGTATGAGTTTTTTATGGATCTCAACTCTATATTTTATTTACCCACAATTTCCTTTAAACCAAACCCAAATTCAAACCCAACTTCAAACTCATTTACATTCCAAACACCTTGCAATGTTTACTTTTTCCCTTATACCCTCTTAAATATGCTCATTTCAAAAATAAAGAAGGAGGCTAAATATGCCCAAGTCTTTTACAAAGTAGTCAAAATTAGTCATTTTTTTTTTTTTTTTTCATTTTGGACACAAATTGCCACCTCTTATTTTTAGGGCTGTAAACGAACTGAACGTTCAGTGAACATTTCATGAACCGTTCGATAAAAAGTTCGTTTATGTTCGTTCGTTTATTAAATGAACGAACATGAACAATATTTTACGTTCGTTTAGTTAAATGAACGAACATGAACAAAAGTCTCGTTCGTTCATTTATGTTCGTGAACGTCCGATTAGGCGTTCGTTAAAGTTCGTTTATGTTTATTTATTTATGTTCATATATCATATCTTTTAATTTTATAATTTTAAAAATTGGTTTGTTTAAATAAAGCAACACTTATCAAACAATATATTGTGAAGAATTCAATAAAGTTTATGTTTGTTTATCTATTTTCATTTATGTTCGATCGTTTATGTTCGTTTAGCGTTCATTTAGTGTCTTAATGAACGAACATGAACAATTCATTTTCTTAATAAACGAACATGAACAAGAAAATACGTCCGTTTAAGCGTCCGTATCCGTTTATTTGTCCGGTTAAAATTAAATGAACGAACATGAACATGGCTCCGTTCGTGTTCGTCCGGTTCGTTTACAGCCCTACTTATTTTGAAGAAAGGGAGGGAGGGTTGTGGACTTGTGGGTTACAAAAGAAAACAAGGAAAACAACTAATTTTTTTGTAATTTTCCTTGTTAAGTTACAAAATAAGGTATTTTGTGTTTTGCAAAATATATTTTTGAAAAACGCTAATTTGAATGTAGAGGTGACAATTTGTGCCTAAAATAAAAAAATTGGTTAATTTTGACTACTTTGTAAAAGATTTAGGCACATTTAGCCCCCCCCCCCCCCCCCCCATATTTTTTGAAATTGACATATTTAGCCCATTAAAAAGTTAAACGGGCACTAACGGGCGCATATTTTCTCTCAATCGAAAAACATTATAATCGTTTTTGAAGAAAAACTTGTATAATATAATATATTTAATTTTTTAAATATAAATGAGGTGTTACGTTCAAGGAGTTTATTTCGTCATTTTGGGTCTTTTATAAAGCGATTTGTATAATGCGTGCCCGTTTGGCCCATGCCCGTTTATCCCGTGCCCGCCCGGCCCGCCCGTTTTGCCACCTCTATTTGAACGCGATCTCTGTTTTTTTTATTTTTCACAAAATTTTATGGAAAACAAGGGTGTTTTCCCCCACCTAAATGCACCCTTACAATCTCTTAATTAATGAACTTATTAAAACTACACTCTCTTCAATAATTAATTAAAACCTTTACTCTAGCTATGTAATTAACTATTTAATTTGGTAAACACGTCGTTAGTGTATGTAATTAACTATTTAATTTGATAAACACGTCGTTACTCTAACTATGTAATGAACTAATGATGACATTGAGAGAAATAGATGGAGGAGATCATGAGTGATAGATAGTGGAATCAAAACGACAAGTGTGAGTGTGTAACTCACTGTGTGAGCCGTTTCAAAATAAAATGACAAGTGTGTTGAGGTTAAAATTGGATAAATTTGAAAGAAAAATTAAAAAGATATAGCGTTGCTCAAAAAATAAAATTAAGCGCATTTATCATTTTACGGAAATAACCTTGTCATTTTATATATGCTGAGGTGGCAAACGGTAAACCAGTAATATAATCTAGTTGAATAACGAATATACCACTAGACAGACGTCGTATTTAACAACCAGTCTTTCTTTCTTCTTCTTCCATCAATTTCTTTCTGTAAATAAATTGACACACTCTCGAATCATCTCTCTTTCAACCCCACACGATTCTTCAAGCTACTTTTATTTATTTCTATCAATCATACCCACAAATATCTATCTTAACTTATTTAAGGTTTGTTGTTCATCTGTTTGGTTTTTACATGATTTGCTGCTTATGTAAGTGATCATCTACATATACTTTTATTGGGTTCTTGTTTTTATATTGGTTTCTTGCTAAATGATCAAATATTATGTTACAATCTATGTTAGATTGTGTTTTCTGTTTATCTATCCATACTACATGGGTGTATCCCATTTCTTGAAAATTCAAGAGTCTTGAAAACTTCAAATTTATTTTAGGAAACACATGATTTAAGGAAACATACGAAAATATAAAAGTTGACTTGAGAATAAATTAATGTAAAGGTTGACTTGAGAATTCATGAAACAAAAACACTGTTTGGTTAAGTGTATTGTATAACGTTTTGTGTAACCAAAATATCACTATAACTATATGCGGCTATAAAATTTCATTAGTATGCACAGGTACTCATTAGTTTTTTTTTTTTTTTTTTTTTTTGGGGGGGGGGGGGGGGGGGGGGGGGGGTGGGGGGTGGGGGGGAATACCCTCCCTGCCCCTACATAGGTCCGCCATTGCAGGTACTCGTCTAGTGTATATATGAAGGGTTTTTGCTCATCATAGCTGTAAGTTTAAGGTTGCTATAGGGGTGTTTTTTTAAGCTTATGTGAGCATATTTGAGTCGACTTATGTTTCATAAATCCATTTTTGGCTTTTTTTCGAGCTATGGGCATATTTTTTGTATGTAAGTAATAATAAATTCTTAAGTAAACTAACAAGGTGGAAAAAGGAGTTTATGATATATAAGCCAAGACAAATTAGCTCGTAAGCCGAATAGGCTAATAGTATGCTCTTAAAGCAATGCAACTTTTAATTAAAGTTGTTTTATGAATAAACAAACACCCCTATAAACGAAACATCTAGTGCAAAGCCAAAACATATTTAGAGGGTGTTTGGGCTTGCGTTTACAGATGATTATCTATTTATCTGATTATCGCGTTTGCAGTAAAAAAAACAGAGAATAGTGTTTTAGCAAACCAGTTAAAAAATGATTATCTGCAATATCCTAGGGTGAAATGGCAGTTTTGATAAAGCAAGTTGAGACATGCTTTTAATCAATGCAAATGCAATCGCAAACACCCCGTCGCCCAGATGGCTAATTGATTTGGATTATTTCTATTCCAAATAATTGGTTGTTTGATTTTTTTATTATTGGGAATGTTGGATGAGTAACAATAGTATAAATGTTTTGGCCTTATACACCCTCTTTACCAGTTTTAGTCATTCATTGAACATAGTTAAATTTTGGTTTTAAAGATGCCAATAATTGACATTGATGCCACTATTCTAGTCATTTATGGATAAGAATTACTATAAAAATCATCATAGTGTTGTTAACATTGAGGGTTCATAGTTAACTATTGATCTTCAAGATAATTTTACCAAAAGTATGGTTATGTTGTTAAAAATAGATTACTGTAAAGCATTTTTTTGATAAATTATTATCTCTAGTTGTGTGGAACAATTCATCAAAGTAGGCAAATTTCGACCCATTTGGTTATAGATGGGTCAATTTTGTTATGTTTTTATCTTTAATGTGTCAAAAGTAGCCTCGAGAGTCACAATGATGTATAAAACCTCCTAAATCGCTTAATGCAAATATTTTGTATTAATTCTTGTAATAGAATAAGTTTGTGATCATAATAAGTTACAGAAACAGTTACGGGTCAACAAAACCAGACCCGTTCTAACTGTTACCCAACCAGCTTGACCGTCTATTTTTGCAACAAAAAAAAAAAAGTTTGTTTTGTTAGACTGCCTTAGTTTCCAATGGTTAGATGCTAAGGACATCTTTGGTATTCTAAATGTGGAAAATTTCATCAAAAGTAGTCGTCATTTAAGTTGAGCTGCCCAACGTATATTTTATGCGGGCTATCTTTAACTTCATGTTTGTGGTTCATTTTTGCAGCATAGACCGGAAAAATACACATTCATTTGTAAAATATGTCCCAAGATAATTCTTCCATTGTTGAATCACCAAGACGGCGTTCTGGTTTGCTACGAGATCAAGTTCAGTTGGTTAAAAAGAAGGATTCATCTCGTTACGAGATTGCACCTATCCAAGATACTCTATCATTTGAAAAAGGTTTCTTTGTAGTGATCAGGGCATGCCAGTTATTGGTTCAAAAGAATGAGGGAATTCTGTTGGTGGGAGTAGCAGGTCCATCTGGAGCCGGAAAGACTGTATTTACGGATAAAGTTCTCAACTTTATGCCTAGCATTGCTGTCATAACGATGGACAACTACAACGATGCAACTCGTATTGTTGATGGCAACTTTGATGGTAATTAGTCTTGATTTTGTTTATATTGCTACTTGTTTAGTTTAGAGCATTTGATTACTGGCTTGGATTACTTTCTAAATTTAGTTCTTTTATACCTTAAGATAGGTAAGCATCAGTAGAGTTAAATTGATCAAAATCCATATTGTTAGCTGTGATCAAATGGGCTATAGAAGATAGCTTTGGGATGTAACTCTGTTGTTTAGAGTTGCAATTTATCGAATAATTCTATATTTAATCGTTTGACAGACTTGATTATTCAAGGAGTTAATAGATAAAATAACAAACAGGACATTATTGTGAAAAAAATGAGAGAAATTTTGTTTAATATGAGTAAAAGACTTTAGGTAGATAGGCAAATCTTATTTACTCGTGGATAATCAGTTTCACTGTTGGTAATAAGAAACTGATTATCCAAAACTTATAATTTGACCCTTAAACAGTATAATCATCATAATCAGAATCTGCTTTCAAAACACTAAAAACTGATGATTACTACTATATGTTCCAATACAGATATAATCAGTTACCTGTTCACATCCAATTATATATATGCTGCTAGTTGCCTTGCTTTATTCAATTGTTCTGTCACCCGTTCAATCTTGTTCAAACGTCATTGCCATTTTATTCTCATGCCATTAAGCTCCAACTCACTTCCATGGCAGTTAACTGACAGCTATTACTTTGCTGCAGATCCAAGGCTGACAGATTATGACACATTACTTGAGAACATTCATGGCCTGAAGGAAGGGAGGTCTGTTGAAGTTCCCATATATGATTTTAAGACAAGTTCACGAATTGGTTACAGGTTAGGAATCTTTCTTTTTACAAACGATCACATTTATGTGTTTATTATCTGCCACTATAGTTATGTCACATACCTATTACTTACATGATGTAACAGAACAGTTGAAGTTCCTTCATCTCGCATAGTCATTATTGAAGGGATTTATGCACTTAGCGAAAAACTACGACCATTGTTAGATCTCCGTGTCTCCGTCACTGGTGGAGTACACTTTGACTTAGTCAAGCGAGTTTTAAGGGACATTCAACGTGCTGGACAAGAACCAGAAGAAATAATACATCAAATCTCTGAAACGGTATTCTTAACTTAATTACTTGTATAATCTTGTATACATATAAGTTATTCTCTAAACGCTTGAAGCTATTCTTGCACACAGGTATATCCTATGTACAAAGCTTTCATTGAGCCTGATCTACAAACCGCACACATAAAGATTATCAACAAGTTCAACCCGTTCTCCGGGTTCCAGAATCCCAGTTATATTCTGAAGGTTAACCCTTTAGTTCTTGTTGTAACGGAAACTTGCTAGGCTTGATTTGCAAAATTTTCTTACTTGTTTCTTTTAAATGCAGTCCAAAAAGGCAGTGACCCCAGAGCAAATGAAGGCGGTCCTTTCTCCAGATTATGAAGAAAGACAAGAAGAAACTTACGATATATATCTTCTTCCACCCGGAGAAGATCCTGAAGCGTGTCAGTCGTATCTGAGGATGAGGAACAGGGATGGGAAGTACAGCCTTATGTTTGAGGTATGTATCTTTTCTAAAATCTTAACTTTCCGGTACGGATTATAGTTTGAATAATCAGTTTCATGCTAGTTGCAAGATAACTGAGATGGAGAGAGTTCAAAAGCATATGCATATTTCATCCGGTTCCTATTATATTTCAGGAGTGGGTAACCGATAGTCCATTCATCATATCACCTAGAATCACCTTTGAAGTGAGTGTGCGTCTTCTTGGTGGACTTATGGCATTAGGATACACAATTGCTGCCATACTTAAAAGAAGTAGCCATGTTTTCTTTGATGAAAAGGTTACTGTGAAAACGGATTGGTTAGAGCAACTTAATCGCACCTATGTTCAGGTAACTACTCAAACACCATTCCGTGATTTGCTTATTTTGCAAGTTCCTTCCTTTTTACTTTCATGTATAATTGTTTAAAGGTACAAGGAAGAGATCGTGTGTATGTCAAATATGTAGGAGAGCAACTTGGGCTAGATGGTACATATGTTCCTCGAACTTATATAGAACAAATACAGCTGGAAAAAGCTGTGAATGATGTCATGGTATGTGCTATATCCTAGCGAACTCTAATTGTGTATGTTTGTGTGTTCATAGTCTTGATTAATTCAAATCAACAGGCACTGCCAGATGATCTAAAAACGAAGCTCAGCATAGAGGATGATATGGTTTCAAGTCCTAAAGAAGCCTTATCTCGTGCTTCTGCTGATAGACGATCCAAATACCTTAACAGGTACTTCTCATCTTCATTTTCTTGTTAGAGGTAGCAATTAGGACCCATTGTTCTATTTGGTTTGGGTTTTATCTCAAATGGGTAGAAATTCGCCTAAAGTATATATTTGATGCACCCAAAAGGGGTGCGGGTCAGGGTTTCTGCCCCCTGAATCTTTTGAGGAAAGTATGTGTCTGGTGCATACAACCTCCTACATAATTATTTGATGATTTTGATTATTAGTGTAATGACATTTATGATATCACAACGCACCATTAGTTATTTATGGAAAAAGGGGTCCTAATGATCCGACCTGACCCGTTTTGACCCATATTAAAAGTTACTCATTTCCTCGATCTGCTCATATTGCCGCCTCTAGTTTTATTTGCTGGTAGAGTTTTAAATTTGTGTTGTGTTTCAACAGGGGTGGGGGACATTCACTTTCAACACGTGAAAGGAATTTATCAAAGTTAACAAAGCTTTCCATAAATAGTACTAGTAGAAGATTTGATGGGAGGACACCCGATTCTCCAGCACCAGTTGCAAATCAAGTAAACACTACATCTCCATCTTTTTTTTTGTTCTGTTAAACTTTGTTTCTTTATTAGCACTCATTTCAAATGTTAATTTGTTATAGGGAGTGATCACTCACTTATCAGAACAAATTTCCACTCTGAACGAAAGAATGGATGACTTTACATCTCGTATTGAAGAGCTAACTTCAAAATTTTCACAAAGAAGAGTACCAAGCCATCAAAATATGGCTAACCAGACTGAATCGAACGGGTCTGCAACTTCACTGTTCATGGCTGGCTTGGGAAATGGTTCATTGACTGGTCAACTGCTTCCTAATTCTGGATCTTCCAACCAGTTGACACGAGAGACCCCCCTCATGGAAGAGGTGAACCATTCATCTTATCAGTTATACTCAGAAATGTCAATTTTGACCAATTACAACTTGTGTTGTGGATTTTATCTCAAACAGATGGAGCAAAAACTTTTAGTTGAAAAGGGGGGAATGAGTCAGAACGTCGCTCAAAATCTATTTTCAATGCATATAACCTCATTGACACACTAATTTTGCAAAAAGTGTTTACGGGTCAACCTGACCTGACATGTTTTGGGATGTGTTTAAAAGACCCGTTTCAACAAGAACCCATGTTGTCTGTAGCTAAAAAAAATCCATTTCTACGAGAACCCGTGTAGATATGTTACCCAACCCACACATAACTCTCGTAGCCAACAAAGATACAAACTTGGAAGTTCTTTCTCACATAAGATGTGTGATTGGTGACCATTTTTCTTTAACAGGTGTTACTCATAGCAAGGGGACAACGTCAACTGATGCATCAGCTAGACAACTTAAGTAGCCTATTACGTGATTACACGACAGAAAAGGCTCACCAAGGAGGTACTGATCGAGTAGAAAGGAGCAGCAGGCTGACCGATCTTGAATCATTTGGACTGCCCTTTATTGCAACATTGACAATTGGCGGGTTGGGATTCTTATTGTGCAGGGCTTTGTACTCTCAGAAGTAAACCACTCTTAAAAATGTTATTTTTTTCTAATACAACAAAATAAACCTGCGACAGTAGACTCAGATAGAATATCTCATGTATCATAATACGAGTATCATTTAACATGTAAAGAGAAAGGTGAATCTTCTCCCTGATAGGCATAAAAACGTAGCAACAAAGAAAGCTTTATTCAATAAATCTGAGTTGGCGGATTTGATGTTTGGGTCTCGTAAATGGCTGCATCAATTGGAGCGATGTTAGCTGATAAACTCAATGCAGCATTTTTGTAGTGACATTCGTGACAATTTTGACTCATTTGCTTATACATTGGTGTATCCGGTTAGGACTTACTCTCTCCGTCCCATTTTTATTGTCCACTATTGACTTTTTTAGACTTTCTTCTTCAATTTTGATCTTAAATATTTTTGTGGGTGTTATATAATATTTGATGCAAAATATATAAATAGATTGGGTTTTAAGTGTATTTTTCAATGATATAATTTTTTCATCAAGTATTATATAATAAAAAAATATATTTATGATCGAAGTTGAACCAGTTTGACTTTCAAAATTCAAACTGGACAATAATTTTGAGACGGAGGGAGTATATCTTAGCGGTTCAACCAGTTAAATAAAAGGAAAGTAGCTTAAGCAAAATTTAGGGTGCGTTTAGTTGGAGAAAAAAAAAATCTTGTAAAAAACGCGTTTAATTGATGTGTCTATTTTCTATTTTTAAGAAAATCTATTTTTGTACACAAACATCCTCCGGTTATCGAAATACTGTAAGGGTCTCTGATCAACTATTAAACATGTTCAGCCGGTAAAAAATCACTCTTTTACGCAAACAGGCTATTTACCACCTCTAATATAATATAGTATGAGTAGTAACATCTATTTTACCACCTCTAATATAATATAGTATGAGTAGCAACATCGCATTGGATTTTTAAATGCGTTTCTTGAAAGGTTTTGTGACATAAACACCAAGGAAGCCATGGATAAACTAAGATTCGAGATAGGCTAATAAAAAACTCCAAATTCAAGCATCTGATACTAACAGACTAAAGTACATGAGTTGCATTTAATATCAGACTAATACAAACAATTGTGTTCAAAACAAAGAAGCAGCAAGTGAAGATACTTCAGTAGCAACTTGATCGTATTCGGTTTTCAGCTTCTGCTGGTCATCCGCTCCAAGTTCTCCCTTTGTTGGCTTAGGGAGAACTAGAACACAGCATGTCGGCCTTTTGGTTGCACCTGCATTTGCAAGATCCTGCAACAACCATTATGATATATGAATGGCTACGTAGACAAACAAGTGGGCACAAATAATTACTGTAGAGCTCTGACTGCTAGAATAAATAGTACATCAATAGCAGGCTAATGACATGAAAGAAAACTATGAACTAGATCGGCCAGTGTAGATTGCACATAGAGGAAACAAACTTTGTGTCATATTCTATTTTAAAAAACATGATTGCAAAATTACATTTCAAGGGCCTATTCTAGAAGCTGATGATCAAATTATGAGACTCGTTTACCGCACAACCCTTCTTTCATAATAAGATAGACCCATAAAGGTCGATTTAAAAGTTCGCTATCTTTAAATTGATGTTGACTAAAAAATATGCTCTTTCATGTGCAATTTGCAATATGGTGAGCAGTTTGATCTTGCAGCACAGTAAGGATGAAATGTATAGCAATAAAATGATAACACAATATGGAACAACAAAAGTAGGTTATCAAGAGAGTAGTAAACTTACTTCTTTTGATGTAACATAAACATACGGTATCTCGGCCTCTTCACATAATATTGGCACATGAGTGATCACATCAATCGGAGTAATGTTTCCAGCAATAACACACACTCTGCATTCATGAAATCAAACTAGTAGATTAAAAAGACTTCAACTTTCATATCCGCAAATAACACTGACCTGACTTGCAAAACATTTCAGACACGACACTCGGGGCCTAAGCTACCATTAAATTTTCCAGCATTATCTAGAAATGTTTCGTTTTATTACTTGCAAACAATTTTCCAGATACTGTCTTCTACAAAACCTAATCCCAATTCCCTCAAACATTAAACCATAAAAAACATATAAATGTCATCACCTAGTAAATAAGTACACTCTAGACTACACACAATAACAAATAATTCATAAAATAACATAATCATATGACACTCATAAGTAGATAAACCACCATGAACTAAACGAATTACATTCAAGCAAACATACCCTTTATTACCACGTCTGATACTTTTGACAACTTCCTTAACTCCTCTCTTCAAACATTTATGTTCCGCAGCTACATTCAAAAAAATAAATATACAAAAAATAAACTTGACATATTTATAAAATATAAACCCAACAAGAAAAAAAGTAAAAAGGTACCTTTGCGAACAAGTTTAAGGGTACGCTTAGAAAGCTTTTTGCCAGCAAGTGGTTTAGCAATTGGTGCTAATGCCAACAGATTCTTTTTTTCTTTAAGTGCTGATTTATCTGCTTCAATGTCACTTCCACCCATTTTTTCTTTCTTCTTTGGTTTTGTTGGTTGTTAAAAGAAAGGAGGCAAGAAGAACAATATAGGGTTTATTGGTTTATGTTATGTTTGGGTTGGTTTTAGGGTTTAAGGATATGTTTGAGTTAAAACAAGTGGTTTGGTTTGGTTTTTGCACGTGGTGAGTTAGGCCGTTTGGCTGGGCTTGGCCTGGCCCAAGTTGTGTTCTTAAGAGAAAAGTATTAGTTAAGTTATACAATAAAGAAAAATTACGTCTTGTTATATTATTTGTTCTTAGATACATGTCTCTATTTTAATTATAGGAAAATAATTCCTGCAAACAGCTGGGAGTTTCGCTGAGACTAGGCATAAACCAGAGACAAATCAGAGATCAGTTGTGTACAACCATAAAAGTTGAGAAGCTGCAAAGTGAACAATTAGAGACTTTTTTTTTTTTTTTTTTTTTTTTTTTTTTTTTTTTTCGCAAGTAACTCTCTGTTGTGCATATCCCCTTTAATTATAAACCACTTTACATTTGATACACATAGCTTTTATATTTTGAACCCGTAAGTGGCAATGCTAAGAGTAGGAGAATATTACGAACCATATCCCTTGTCTCTTTAAGTGATTTTGCATCCAATCGCCATCTAGAGTTTGGGAATTTTCAAATCAAATTGGGTTTAGAGATCGGCTGCCGAGTACGTATTAACTTTTTTTTTTTTTTTTTTTTACGTCTCTAAATTCCTCATTGACTCACTGAGCATGCTTTTGAAAGTGAAAATGTTGTGACACACATCAAAACAAATAGGCGAAGCTAAAAAGAAAAGCAAATGCACCGATTGATGTTTTTGAGTAAGAAGACAATAGGATCGATTTTTTAGTAAACAACTGACCTATTTGTTATACATTTAAACCATCTTATTCTTTTCAATGTTTATTATCCCGCCACAATCACACAACCTCCTAGTTAGCATCCCTAAACGAGTCTCTCACCTGCCATCACACCATCGAACTACCATCACTCCACCAACAAACTGTATCAACTCGTCCCATATCGGTATAATAAGAATCATTTAAACCCTTTATAAGCTTGAAGTAGTGGTAGGGCTACTAATCACCTTCTACCATGGTTTTTAGTTGAAACCTAAACACTAATCTATTGCTTTCGTGGGAGTGTTACGCAAACCACTCTCACTCTTACCAAACCAAACCTCTTCTCGCCTCCTCATTTACTTTCCTGTTATCCAAGTTAGTTCGGAATTCACATATTTTTTATTCAATTTTTTTTGCTTGTTTATTTAACATGTTTTTTGTTTGAGACTGTTACGAATTGCTTTATAAAACACTTTGATTACTTTATTGTGCTTAATTATTGGAGTTAACTACTCGAAGTTATTAGTATACAAATAAGAGTTGATACTTATTAGATACTAGTATAATAGATTAGTAAGCCTTAGGTCGATGTATGAGCTTACGGTTCATTAGTGTTTTAGGTTATCACTATGTATATATGCGGTTATGCGTATTATGAATAGTTGATAAAAAAAACATAATATATGTAGGGCATTGTCAAGAGCAAACGGTGTAGTGGCGGTGAAGCCCGCCGAATCCGACATGGCAACCCTTTCGGTGCCGCCGAACGCATATCGTGACGCCGGAGATGCCCGCCGAAGCCAACTTCGCCGAATAATAAGAAGACAACAATTTTTTTTAATTATTTTTGTGTGTGAGTGTTGTGTATTACTTTGTATAGTGAGGCCCAAATGACATGTGAGTAAATGGGTGTTTTGGTGCGTGAGTGTTGAAAGTGAGAAAGCTGATGTGGCAGCGGGTGGGGCCCAAATGGCATGTTGCCATACCTTTTACTTTAAGCATATTATGAGAGCCAATCCTCACACCTAGTTGGCTATCATGAGCTAGCCACCTCATAATCTTCATATAACTTAATTTCTTTCCAAACCCTTGTCGGCCACCTCAAGCTGCTCTATACCACTATCTATTCTGACAAATCCGTAGCTACTCATAATTTTAATCTGTACTTTTAATCCCATTAGCGTTATAAAACGAGTCAGTGCCATTTTCTTCCATTTCAAATTTCACACAAAACCCAAAAATCATTACCTCAATAAGGATTTAAGAATGAATTAGTAGGTTCTTGGCCCAAACATGCTGCGGGAAGAAGACACGACATTAAAAATTTATTAATGTTAATAATAACATGCTATGTAGTTAATCTCGCCGATATCTCGGATATCGCCCCTAGAAATAATCTCGGATCAAAATATCGCCCCAAAATCTTGGATCTGATAATATCGGCGAGATTGGCCGATATTTTGAAATCGGCGATATTTACGAGATTTTGGCGAGATTTTAACGCGTCAGTCAACGCCGGTCAACGCACCTCTAACTTCATATCTAAGGTTTATTTTTAAATTCCCGCCTCTTTTCACACAAGTTACCACTCCGCGACTTGTAACTTCAAATGAGCACTAATTGGAACACATTTTTAGGATTTTGATTTTCTTGATTTTGTTTAATTTGGGCGGGAGGTTATTACACAGAGAGAAGAAGGTGTTGAAGAGGAGGGTGATGAAAGAAAAGTGGGGGCTGTTATTGATATTAGTGTAACCTTAATAATTCTTTATAGCTCAAAACTTATAAAATAGGCCCAACAAATAATTTAGTAGGCTTAATAAAAGACCAAAACTTAATCAAAATCAAACATAATATAAATTTTGCAACATATACCATAGCTATATAATTAAAAATAATTAAAATATTAATAAAATTGTTAAAAATATAAAAACCGATATCTCACCGCGATAACCGCTATTTCAAATATCGGACCTTGAACGATATTTGATTTTTGACCGAGATAACTACATAGATAACATGTGCTTAACAGATTAGCATAGATGGATCTAGGAGCTACGAAACATGCTTGCTAAGACCACTCCCATGAGTGACACGTCTCTTTCCGTGACGGTTGAGACACACCCCTGCCAATGGTGTGTCTCTTTGAGTGTCAATTATACACATATATACCCCACAAAACACTCGTACACACAAAAAAAACTCAAACAATACTAAGATGGGCCCCACTCTCGTCCCTTTCCTCATCAACCGAAAAAGACCAAACTGACGTACCACGGACGAGATGGTGCCATCGGTGTCAAAAAATGACAAGCCCGTTGGGAGTGGTCTAACTGGTGATCTTGCTTGATAGTATCAACACTTTTTCTTACCAGTTTAAGTCTTCAGTACGTATACATACTTAATCTTCATCATATAATGTGTGTTATGATTCAATGGTAGTTCAGAGCTGGCCTCATCACAAAATTGTTCTTTTAGTATGTTCTGGGTCAATCTGAAATGCGTATGATAAAACTGACTTGTACATATAATCACCTAATTTTGTAACCCTTACTTCTTGTCCATTGAAGATGAATCTTAAGAATATCTTACGGAAACGGAGGTGGTGATGCAGCTGAGTCATGATTGGCTGGAAAACAGATTATTGTCTGCTATTGAGAGTCTGTTGTTTTCAGTTTATCCTAGCCTGGTATGCACATTTAATTGCATTATACATTAGTGTATAAACTTTAAAGCTTTACAATGCCAACAATAACTACTAAATGTTCTTCTAGACTTCAACAACCTTTTTTGCTGGTATATGAAGCTTGTTCTGTATTGCTCTTTACAAGAAATAATCGGTAGAAGAATATAGTTTATAACAAAGGTTCATGATAATCAAACGATCTACACTGTTGCTGTATTAATCTGTACAGTACATGGTGTTGTATTTATTGAAGTTATTTGGTTTTGTATGTTTATTCTTTGAAGTCATTTCTATTGAAATATCAGTCTTAATGTATGTTTGACACACAAGCTTATTAAAATATCATGCTTAAAATATATGCTGTTTTATATATATTACCTTTAAAAATAATAATAATAACTACAGTACTTAATATATATGTTTTTGTTTGGTAAACAAAACTTATAAAAGATTTAAATATATATATATATATATATATATATATATATATATATATATATATATATATATATATATATATATATATATATATATATATATATATATATATATATATATATATATATATATAATTTTTCATAATCATTTATAATCAAATATTACTTTATGTAGCTAATTATAAAACTAACATGTTTTTTTTAGCTCCCACTCCATCTTTATATATGTAAGTAAATGAAAACCTTTTGACTGAAGAGATCAGCTATTGGCTATGGAATTATCTTTTTGAACCTTAACAACGGCTAAGGAGATCGTTTAGTACATAAGAACCCATCCATTTAACTGATTTTTATATGTTTCATACCTCTCTTTTTAACCTTTTTGTAGTAACAAAAAAAGCATGTCATACAAATGTTTGTGTAGCAGTTTCATATATTATAAGAAAGTCATGACTTAAATCTAAAACTGCTGAATCTTTTGATATTCCTTTTAATACACCTCACAATCTAGACCTAAATGGGTCTAGATGAGAACGTGATAACTTGTACGTTGATATTAGCTTAAATAAAATTCTTAACAGTACTTGGGTCACTTTCAAAATTGTTTGTTCCAATGGGTTTGTTATACTAACATACGTACAGGTTATCACTTTTCCATAGAAACCCATCCAGACCCGTACGGGGTCTAGATTTCCAGGTCTACCTTTGAATTTATATATATAACATAAAATGACAGTGCATCAATAACTTAAATTATAATGCGAATTTAAGAGCAAACCATTGACTTTCTATGCCAATAATTTATACTTAAAAATTAATTACTCTTTCTCACATTTGGCTAGACTGTGTCTACATCATCGAGTAAACAACATTAGAGTCGCCGGACACTTAAAAAAAATCACAATGTACAAATACATCAGAATTGTATTTGGAAGAAAACTTTTGGGCGTACCCAAATCCTAGTCTTGTTTCCAGTTTACCCGTTGCTTATGTTATCTCTTAATATCTCTTTTATGAGCCCATTTTTCTAACAATGTCGTTATCTTTTTCATATAAGAAATTTAATAATTAAAAATAGCTATAGATGCCTCAAAATATGTAGAACAGGTGAACAAGTGGGGTTTATATATTAAAGACTTGGATCTAGTCAATGATCATTATTACCCATATGGGAAAAATTAAAAGGGAACTCAGCTTCAAAAAAACTCCAGTCTATTAATATTTTCATAAATACATAGATATGTTTACATGATAACCATACGTAGTCATTACTATCAAGAAAACAATGCTTTCTTCGATGGTTGACCTAAAAAACTTTCGAATTCCGCTGGAGGAGATTAAGCTAGCGACCGACAACTTTAATCCGCAAAGATGTATTGGAGGTGGTACATCTGGTAAGGTCTACAAAGGACAACTTCAGCGCTATGGAAATCGCACAGTTGCCATTAAACGCCATCATCCGATCGGTAGCATGGTAAAGAATGACTTGATTAGTGAGCTACAGATCGTTTCCAGTCTCAACCATCCAAACATCGTCACTTTCCTTGGATACTGTGAGGAAGACAATGAGATGATTATGGTTTACGAGCATGCTATGAACGGGAGCCTTGACCATCATGTTTATGATGAAAATAAGAGCTATACGCACTTAAGATGGGCACAACGCCTCAAGATCTGCATAGGGGCAGCAAAAGGACTAGAGTACCTTCATTCAGGTCTTGAGGACAACCACAGACTAATACACAGAAACATCAAGAGCAGCATAATACTGTTGGATGAAAATTTGGAAGCTAAAATTTCGAGTTTCTGTTTGTCAGTATTAGTCCCTGGAAATCAAAGGCATACCAAAGCTGCAGGTACATGGAATTCCATTATCAGTGAAAGTAGTATCCTAATGCAAGAAAAAAAAGATGTTTATGCATTTGGTGTGCTACTATTTGAAATGTTGAGAGGAATGTGGGATTATTTTCAAAGGAAGATTACTGACGATCAACCACAAAATCTGATAACTTTGGTCCGACGCTATTATGATCAAGGACTCGATAAGTTAATTGATCCCTATATAAAAAATTATATTGATAGTCGTTCTCTTAATAAGTTTAACGAAATTGCATATAAATGCATTAGTTTCAACATTAAGGATCGCCCATCGATAAGTTTCATCATCAAGACGATTCAGGAAGCATTGGATATTTATGTAAGTCTGTTAATTTCTTTAATTTAATGATACCTGGTTTCATATATGCAAGGATTTTAATTTTGTTGTCTCAATAGATGCGAGTTACATCATTGTAAAATTTGAATTGCTTGGCCCGGATTTTTTTTCTTCAACAATTTGTTATTCCTGTTCCATTGTAATGACATGAAAACAAAGAAAGTTTGGATTTTGGAACAAAAATTGTTTAAACAAGACTATAATAATCTGTTTTGTTATTCTTGATATTTATTTTATATCCGTGCAGATAATAATAATTGAGTTTTGCTACCATAGCCATAAGAGTTATGTCTAAGCATACCATAGTTACAAAATCAGTCGTGAATGAACTAATAATTTCCATACATCGTTCTAGTGATAGCAAAATGGAACGTGATGTTAAAAATAGTAAGTTTTGTGTTCACTAATTGTTGATTTTGAAATTATAGCATGTTAACCATAACCCTCAGGACTTTAGTTAGGAATTCTCAAGAATAATATACACTTTAAATGTAACATCACTAGTACAAAAAGTTCTATTGGTCACGCATGGACGATTTTGAAATGTCACACTGTAACATTTATACGTGACTAAATGTACCAGAATAAAATAAACAGCCACACTTGATCCGACTTGTTTGACCATTTCGGAATTCTATTGTCACACATTTGAATATTTATGTGACTAGAGGTAACTGGAAAAAAAAATTTGGATTATTAGTCACTTTTAATTCAGGACGTGTGACAGATACAAATGAGCTCGAAACATTAGTCACACTATAGATATACATATGTGACAAATATATGTCACACAATTTAAAAGTGTGACCAAAATAGATATATGGTCACATGAGGTAATTGTGTATGTGGCTAAATTATATAGTCATGTTTGTCACACATTATTTAAACGTGACTGCTATTGTTTGCTGAATATTTAGCCACATAGCGTTTGAAATGTGTGACAACGGAAAAGTAAATCACATTGTAACTATAGGCTTTACAATAGTCACACCATATCAGAAATGTGTATCTAAATGATGTTTATGGCCGCATTATAAGGGTATTATATGTGACCAATACATTCAAGATAGTCACATTGTGAAATATTCATGTGACTATTATTTATAGCAAAATGTGAAGTCAGTTATCATTAACATTGATATATATTAGTTACATTGAGTTTTTGGCTCTTTCATACATTTTGAAGATCTCATCATCTGAGTATCGCTTTAATTGAACAAGCTTCCAACCCTTCATATTGTTTAGATAGTACTCATAGTACTTCCTCTTTTGCTTAACTGTTGGACGACTGAGCACTTTTCTCTTCTTTCTTTGATTGAGATAAAATTTCTTCCTCTCAGCTTCATAATTCCTCTTCCATTCATCTTTTTGTTCTTGAGTGTACTCTTGCATTTCTTCTTTTATTTGTTTCATCAGTGCAATATCAGCATCACCTTTAATCCTTTCTTCATCCCAAGAATCCAAGAGTGTTTTTGTTTTGGCCTCAGCTTCAGCGTGTTTCCTTCTTTGTTCAAGTACCATCTGATTCTCCTCTGCAAACAAAGCTGCCAATTTTCTTGCAGCAGCTCCATCTACTTCAAGTTGCTTGTGTTTGGGCCAGTACACAAAAGGAAGATCCTTTAAAGGATCATGCTTAGGCTCTTCAACCATAATACCTTTTCCTTTCCCCTTATAACTTGGCTCTTGTACACTCTTCTTGATTTGTTGAGTTGGTTCTCTAATCACCACACCTTTGACAGGTACTCTTGGTTGTTGTGGTGGTGGTTGTGATTGTTCTGTTGGTAGTGGTGATTGTGGCACTGCTTGTTTAAATCGTGTCTTCAATAGAATCATTGCTTCGGCCAAAGTTTCATCATCATCACTAGCAATAGGAACATTTTCCTCAGCAGTAGTATTCTCCTTGGCCATTTCTGCACTTGCACCAACAGTAGAATCTCCCATGCCTTTGATTGCTGCTTCCATAACAACCTCATTACCTTGATTATCAGCAACCATATACTCATCATCATTCTCAGCAGAATCTACATCCATATCCACACCAATGTCATCACCAGCAGATTGCACCAACAGTAGAATCTCCCATGCCTTTGATTGCTGCTTCCATAACAACCTCATTACCTTGATTATCAGCAACCATATACTCATCATCATTCTCAGCAGAATCCACATCCATATCCACACCAATGTCATCACCAGCAGGAGCACTATCAAAATTTTCCATAGCTTCCCCTGAATCCTTGGTTTCATTCCTCCCCTGTTTGGGATCATCCTCCCCCAAACTTATGCTTTCAGATGAACTAATCCTTTGTCTTGTGCCCACTTTTTTCAGTCTTTTGAATGACCTGGTTCTTGACCCCTTCTGACCTCCCAATTGCTTAACCCTCAGCTTCAAACCTGTAATTACATCCCCCTGAGTATCTGTGATTTGTTGTAGGCCAATAACCTCTTCTTTAAGTTTGGTATATTTAACCATCAATTCTTTAACAAGTTCCATCTCTTCCTCATCACTTGCATTGTCCCCCTTGGTTTCTTGGCACCTGTGGTTTCCTTCACCTGAATCAGTTCCATTGGAACTTGATTCATTATAAGTTCTTGAACCTTCACCCTTCTTATGTTGACCTAGTTCCAACATTGCTTGAAACAATGGTTTACCTATGACAGGAAAGTCCTTACCCTTTCTCTTCATGTTAGAAAATACCTTTTTAATATGAGAGTGAACATGATAAACCTTGTCGTGAACTTTCTTATTTGTAAACTATTTGTCCATAAGAAGTTGCAAAAATCTTGGATATAAGTAATGTTGGTTTGAAGAATTATCCAAGGCTTTAACCACATGATCAAAAATTAATTTTGAAAAATTGAATTTTTCTTTATTTTTTGCCAAACATATAAGGGCAAAAGCCATGTTACTACTAAACTCATTCCAACCAGTAGTCTTTGGGCTAAGACACTGTAACAAAGTGTGAATTAAGAATTTCCACTGTGGGGGAAAGCCACCTTTATTAAATTTCAAAGAATCATTTTTTCTTACATACCCCATCTCTTGAAGGTTTTCAACAATTGTAGAGTCTGGAAGATTCTCAATTCTATTAACATCTCCTAGATGAAGAACTTCTCTAACAGATGCCTCTATAACAATAATCTTCTGCCCATCCACACGGGCATGGATCTGTACTTCCTCATCAATAGTTTTGACCTTTGCAGTAGCCCAAAATTGTTTGATGTTGGAAACATATACAGTAGGGTTAACTGTTAATGCATACCTGATATGAGTAGCATTGAGAAAATCAACAACTTCAGTGAACTCTTCATTCTCCTTGGTGGGCTTTTGCAAGAATGCAATCATGTTATGCTTGTTGGAAAAAGACAGAGTCGACATTGTGAAATTTGAAAATTTGTGTAGGGTTTTGTTGGGAATTGCAATTAATTGATAAAATCAAGCAGTGGTTTTATGTTTGATAGAGTTTTGATCGGATAAAAAATTTGTGTGAAACTGTGAATGATTGAAGTGTACAAACCCTTAACCGTTCATATTTCTAAAACAGTACCCTGCACTCTCAAAAATAGCAGAACAACCTTTAGCCGGACTAAGTTAGGCTTAGCAGCAATAAAATATGCCTAGCAACACTATAATAGGCCTAGCAACACTAAGTCAGTTTCCACTCAAAACGGCTTATTTTTCAGGACTCCAGCACTTTCCTCAGCTTATCCTGCAAAATATTAGTCCCAAAAACACAAAACCTAACTCATTACCCGAATCACAATAATCACATCATCAATTACACTTAGTAATACTATTTATAACTAGCAACATTAACACATCATTTCTGGATTTTAACAATTTGACATATTGCTTTTATCCAAGAAACCAAACACACCTTTGACAGTTTGACATCACAAGCAACCATACAAGGTCTCAAAATTTTCATTGATATTTTTTAAAAGATACAACCATTCATAAAAGCTGCAAACATAAACATAATTAATTATCCTACCTAAATACTAAAGATACTAGAAACATAAAAACATCATCATTAAAAACTGCTTCACTCCATTTCACACCAACTTGTTAAAACCAGAGTGCTCTACTCCCTACGTTGCATCCTTTTCCTTTCCAGGAGATATTGAAACTTAATTTCAAGATCGGTAATCCTGTTTTCTAGATTTAACGGGTCTGCAAATGTAAACCCATCTTGTTGACCCCCTTGGTTTTGATGCTCCACCATATTTTGATGCTCCATCACATTTTGCTGCTGATCTTCTTCATTTTGCTCCTCCATCACATTTTGCTGCGCATCCTCTTCATTTTGCTGCGCATCCTGTTGATCCTCCTCATCCTCTTCATCTTCTTCCTCCACCTTCACATCATTCAGTCCCCAACGCTCATCCCAGTAAAAGTCTTGTCTATGCAGCCATTTCAAAATTATTGACCTCATCCACGTATCTACCTGCCCATACGACCCATATTCGTAAACTGGATCATACCCGAAATGATTAAACACTGCGTCCTATAGCAAACTGTTGTTTAATACCCACTCGTACTCTTCTGCATCATTTTGAAAGTTACCATTTGCTGCCATTGTTGAAGTTTTCTTTGAAAGTGAATATGTGTTTGTGTGTGTTATTTGGTATATATACAATAGAGAGGTATAAATAGGTTGGAGAGGTATATGAACGGTTCCCAAGACTTTTGGATGGAAAAGGGATCGACCAAAGGCGCCTAAATCATACTGTGAATTGAAGATATTTTAAAATTGTTCCTAAAGATAAGGAATTGACTGTCTCCACTTTCCTTTTACCAATTCTTGACTTACCAAGTACAATGAGTTGATGCAATAACTACTTGTATCTCATGCTTTATGGATAATAAACTTCCAAACTCAATATTTCCAACAATGATTCGGGATCGGGTTTTGACCCGAGGGAATAAATGTTTGACCATGACTCGAAGAAAACTTATGTTATATTTCTTTGAAGTTTAATGTTTTTGTGTTCAAAGAAAACTTATGTTATGTTTCTTTGTTAATCAAGTTATCGATTACTATATTATGATGCTTTATTAAAAGTCAAACAAAGATTGTCAAACTTGATTCTCATTTGCAAAAGTCAAAGAGTCTCCAAGTGAATTTGGGCAATTCCGGGTAATTACTATCAAAAGATAACTAATAGCCAATCATGATTGTCACTTTGGGTAATTTTCGGTAGTTTTGTGCCTGTACATTCATTTGCATAAGGTCAAACAGGATAGTCAAATTGTGCCATTTTGGGTAATTACTGCGAAAAGATATCGAGTAGCCAAAAGATTAAGATCAGTTAAATTTACAAGCAAACACTTAACCATTCACTATAAAGATGGGGTACATGAGCCACTACAAACCACACAATCTATCCATAAACACTATACTACTTCAGTGCAAGTACCAAAGAAACCACAATTGCAAAAACACAAAGTGTTGACTTCCATTCTTCCAAAAACTGACTTTCTTTAAGGCATTTGTCAACTCTGCATCCAATTCTTCAATCCTTCTTTGACAATTAACTTCAATTTGAACCTCACGCCTTTGTTTGGGATTCAGTTTGCTATACATCTCAAACAAATGCATCTTGTACCAATCACATTCCTCCTCTGGATCATACCAATCAAATTGTTCACATTTCTTCGTACCCAATTTCTAAAATCAAAAAAACGTAGTATATTAAACATTAAACTTAATAATCTTTAAACTAAACGTATCTGATAACTTACCCATCGATTTTGGCAGCAAATGAAACGTCGAGCAGGGTTGGATGGTGTCCAAGATGTTACCACCATTGCTGGCCTGTCACATTTGCAGTTATCTTCAAAAAGATAAGACGACATGAGTTAGTTTGATTTTGATTTGGGATTTATTATGATTTTTTAGAGTGTGTTAAATTAGGGTTTATGTGAAAGGGAATTGATTTGCACACTTTATAAATTGATTGGGACACTCCATCTGTGCATTAAATACTTGTACAATATTAAACACTCTGCTTCAACCGCTTGTACATTGAGTGTGCAAATAACCTTTTTGAGTGTGCAAATCATTAGCCGTATGTATAACAGAAGATCAAAAATTGACGGCCATTAATCCTTATTCGGGTCAATCGGGCCGACCCCGTATCTGAGTTAGCCAAATATTTTCAACCCGATACAGGACCCTATTTAGTATTTGGGTTACTCGGGTTGACCCAAATTACCCGAATAAAAAGGAGAAGGACGTATGGAAATGAAAAAATCGTACGAAAACGTAATAAACGTTTCATAACGTTTTAATACAGAGGAAAACATTCAGAAAAGCTTAGAACATATGAAAACGAGCGAAAATTGCCGAAAACATTCAAAATGGATGAAATCGGTCGAAAAGGGTAGCAATCGGTCGTAGTTGGACTAAAACGGTCTAAATCCATCGAAATCTATCGAAAATTGTCAAAGTCGGTCGAAAACTAGCGACATCGATCAAAATCGATTGAAAACGGTCAAAAAGGGACGAAAAATATTACAAACGGATTAAAACATAAAAAAAATACAAAACGTATAAAATGTTGTATAGCATTTGTCTGATTTAACAAAATCCAATGCACATGACCCATGACCCATGTTAATCACCCATTGTCGATCGCCAATCATGTATTGGTCGATAACATATGTGACATGTCACTACAACCCAATATTAATGCACATGACCCGTTACCTATGTTAATTACCCAATGATCAACAGTCATGGATGTGACCAATGATAACCTAATGCATATGACCCATATGATGTCAAATACCCATTATTAAATGTGACCAGTGATAACCTAATGCATATGACCCATGACCCATGTGAATTAGCCATTATCACCGGTCATGCATGGGTTGCACCGGCTTGGTGTATGTGTATAGTAGTTATATATAGTGTGAATTGAATGTTATATGAATTGTATTTGAAGTTATTAAAGGCAGTCATGCATGGGTTACACCGGCTTGGTAGGTGTATACCATTTGTCACAGAAACTAATAAGAAGCAAGTATGCAAGGACCTCCCGATCATGTTAAGTTATCCGGGATCGAGAAAGTTTGAACTCAGTTTGAGCTTGATCACTCGAAAAGCTCGGTTTATTTGTAAAGGCGTGTGTCTTACACAAATTAAAATTGAAATATAATCTAATAATCGAATTCGGTTCACCTTCAGCTCGAAAATCTCGATACCAAGGTTTTCAAGATCGGGATCATATCCTACTTAGGATCGGATCGATTTTGTCTTTGCAAGGTCGAGATCGTAAGATCGGATAGAGATCTTAAGATCCTACCATAATGCATTTTTTAAGTATCCTTTGTAATATTATACAAATTTATAAATTATTATATACACAAACACAAAATTATATAAATATTTCATAGAAATGTTGTCCTAAATTATGGTTATGAAATGTATAAGAAGATTATAGCATGTTGTTTTTTCAATTTTACATAACACAATTCATAAATTTGTAGTTTTTTAGTTTGCTAGTTCGAGAAAAGTAAGATCGGATCGGATTAGATCCTAAGATCCTATAGTCAGGATCGGGTTCCTATACGATCTTAAGCTTTCAAAGATCCTACATAAGATCTGGATCATTTTCGCTTTGCAGTATCATAAAATCGTAAGATCCTAAGATCAGGATCGGGATCCTGACAACCATACTCGATACATTTATAATTAACTATTTACACTTAGTACACTTACATACAATATATATATATATATATATATATATATATATATATATATATATATATATATATATATATATATATATATATATATATATATATATATAGTGTGAGGTTCTTTTCAGAACCAAATAAATTGCGAGAACTGCGAGAAACAACAATGACCATTGATCAAAATAATCAATGGATGAGATTGAAATGGCATAATTGTAAATAAGTCAAACTTCAAGTAATATTGTTTAAAAGGTGTAGGGGCAAATATGGAACATAATTAATACATTTAATAATAGTAAAAAAAGAAAAGAAAAATAGTAGCTACCATAAATTTAGGATCGGTTATAACTATTTCTATTTTAATCTCTCCTACCCACACCCACGTTTTCAATTTCAATATCACCTTCAATTTTTTTTTTCTTTTTTCGCAGATGAATACCTTTATGAGATGGAATCATAGGTATCTTCTTTGTTAATTCACATCCAATCATTTCTATTCGTATGATTTTTTCTTTATTGATTCTTGAAGTGTTAATTAATCATACATGAAATCATATTTGTTATATTTAACAAACAAATATCAATTTTAGAGTTTAATATGATGTTTCTATCAATAGATTAGTTTTATATTAAAACTCTTGAAAGCCGTTGATCAGATATGGTTTTCATTTTTCTAGTGTTTAATATTAGTGTTATATTTTGGTCATTCAATGAGTTTAGGTTTTCTTTCAAGCTTTTATTTATGTTGATCTAAGAAATACGGACTAATGATGGTTTATTTGGTTTTTGATTTTTGTATTAGATTTTGTTTTAGGGAAATTCTTTGGAATTTTGCTATCTCAGTGTCTGTCGATGATGGGGCCTCATGGAATCATATATGTTATATTTTTCATTCGTCTTTTGTCGTGTGGTTTTACATGAGTAACGAGTTTGCGTTTTTATTTATTACCTTCTTTCACTGTTTCATAATGTGTAGGAATTTCTTCGACTAGTGTCTTTGTGAATGTTTATTAACACATTAAAGACAATTAAAATGATATGCACATGTATTCTAAGTCCATCTAATTTCAACTATTATTTATTTTTAATTCTAGAATGAGCTGTTTTTTATTATATTTTTGTGAAATAGGTGTTAGAATATGAAATCGAATTCGGAGCACGAAATCAAAGAAGGTGCACATATGCGCATATGCATAACCAAATTCGAAGAAGGTGCACATATGCATAACAAAGTCGAAGTTTGTGCGGTTTAAGATATTACAGTGTGCACGTGTGTACATGTTCCAAATTTATTGAGAATGTTTGCAATGCACATGTGTATTTTTATCAGCCATATGAGGTAATCATCTTTTTTCATATTTATTAAATTTCAATCTAATATAAGTTTCTTTTTCAACAAATCTGATTAGTAGTTTCTTGTGGTTTCAAAAATTAGTTTTCGTTTAACATAATATTACATTTTAATGTCCACAGATTTGTACGAAGATGTCACTTCACATGTGTATATACTTCGAGATGGACTGCACATGTGTATATACTTCGAGATGGATGCATTTGATGAAAATCGATACGACTAGATCAAAATGAGTGCATTTCGATGAAAACTAATGACGAATGCTCCTGCACATACATAAAGATTAAGAGGGGAAAAAAGACGATGAGTAAATGGTTTATGCAGACAAGCATGCACCATAGAATTTTATATGTGTGTTTTTTTTTTTTTGTTATTTGTTACCGAATTAAAAACTATGTTTGTGTTTGTACTAGATTTAAAGGATTATTGAGTTGTGAAATATACATGTATATATATACTTTTTAAGCTTGATCAATTTCATACCTGATTGTCTTCCTCATTTTAATCATATCAGTTTTGCTTAGTGTTTGCGCATGCACTTAGATCATCTATTCGATGCTAACCATTTAAGCAATTCAGTTTTTGATGATATGAACGTATAAAAATATGGTGTGCACATGTATAAATATAAATTTACAAAGATATGCACATGTATAAGTATGAAGTATCCACTTTTGCATGAAAATTTGAGCTTGTCTGACTAAAATATACAATTTTACCCATGCCAAAATTTATAATTAATGTGCTCAAGTGCATGCATGCAATTTTTATTCAACCATCTTCGTATATTTTGAACAATCGGTTTATGTGGAAAAAAGAATTTAATATAGAAATGATGTTCAAACATCGGAAAAATACAATTGCCAAAAAATAAAATTAAAAATAAATAAATGGTTCCTTAAAAGTAGGACTACGAGGAGAAAAAAGGTTATTAATAAACTCTTTTGATAAATGATTTTACCTATATACCCTTTTGAATAAAAATAAATAGTTTTTTAATTAAAATAAATGATTGGTCCACAACGGTTCTCGCAGTTCTCGCCCTTTATTTGGTTCTGAAAAGAACCCTACCCTATATATATATATATATATATATATATATATATATATATATATATATATATATATATATATATATAAACATATGCTATATCACTTACAAGCTCAAAAACTCAATAATAACTCGAGTCGAACTTTTATAAGGTTGAGCTCAACTCATTAAATATTTAACTTATAGGCTTGAGCTTGAATACTCCATCCCAAATTTTAACTATTCCCCAACCCGCTTAAAATTTTCCCCAAATTTAAATTGCCTCCACCCAAATATTTCATTGACCCGCCCATGTTTTTCAATACTCGTTCCCAATTAATATCCACAAAATCTAGATCTGGTCTTCTTCTATCTCCTCAACACTCTCCTCACCAACGCCACCGCTCGCACCAACACCACACTCGCACCAACACCACCGCTAAGGCCCGATCCAATGACATGTTTGGTGGTCCAGTCCGGCTCGGTATTCAGCTCACTATGTTTGGCGATCCAGTTCGGCTCGGTATTCAGCTCACCGGTTTGGTTGATCCTAATTACTGGCTAGGAACACTCCAACTTTGCCCGGTTTCTTGATTGATACTTTGCTTTTACATGGTTATTGAGCTACGTGGTTCAAGCTCCTTGATTTTGATTTCACTAAAGCTATATGTAATGTGTGCAAATATTAAATCGGGTTGATGATGCTGTCAATGAAGCTTTGAAACAATCTCAAGGTTCATATACCGCCTTGCTATCTTATAATGACAAGATTTTTTGTGAATATCTGATTACACACTTCTGATGCATTCAGGCATCTTTATCTGGTGCATATCTTAGTCCTTAATTTATAATACATCATCAGGTTGCAAAACAACTCGAAATGTCTTTCATGACATGTTACCCAGCCCGCCATTTTTATGTGGTATTATCTTTTATTATTTTTGAAAGTGCATTCACATCGGAAATGGTTTTTTATCCTTGCACTCATCTTTTAGCTGTTTTTAAGCACCCATTATGCGGGGACTGATTTAAAAACTAGATTGACCATAACCAAACTGGCCAAAAGCAAATGCTACCTTAAAATCTTTACTTTTTTATAGTTTGAAAAAAATAATTTGAAATGTATATAGCTTTGGAAGGTTGAATAAAAGTTACAAATAAAAGATGCAGAATCGATTGTAAGAAAGCCTAAAATCGGAAATAGACCAAGATCTGATTATCAAAATATATAGCTGTTTCTAATCAAGTAGTCGCGTTGGTCTATTTGGTTTTTTCAGCTTATCTTTTCCATTTTTAATTGGGTGGTTGGGACAAAGTTACTTGTACCTTTTAAAACCATTCCTAGAGTTTAATCTATACCTTATTTTTAATTGGGTGTTTGGGACAAAGTTACAAGATCTGATATGCGTTTTATTCCTATCTTGTTTGCGCAGATAGTTGAACCAGTGGCACATCAAGCGACTCAAAACCACCAAAGCAGATAGTTGAATCAGTGGCGAATCAAGCGACTCAAAACCACAAAAACAACAGATATTTGAACTAGTGGCGCCTAACAAACTAGATGCACCTGACAAAAGACAAGGCAATAGTGTGTCTGTCAAATGTCAAGAAATAGATGCACCCATCAACAATATATATAACCACATACTTTTTACAGAGGAAGGTTTTCTAGCATCTAATCAAGAACTTTATTCCAGTATGCTCATCTAATTCTGTTATGTTGTGAGCTTTGACATGTTCTAGTTCTGCTCTAATCCTGATGTGGTTATTGTTGATATGCAGCAGCCTACGTTTTCAAGGCTTTTATATCCAGATGATGAGATTAGATCAATGGGAGAAAAACTTGTAAGTTTAACTGCAAATTTTATTATTATGTTCATTGTTTTGGATTAAAAGTCTTCATGATGTTGTTTGAATTACTGCTGATCATGTTTGTGTTAATGTTGCTTAGATGGATTTAGTTCTGCTCATGACTTCAAAGAAGATGTGCAAAAGTAATTACTACTGCTAGTGAAAGTTGGTACTTCTCAGAGATTAAGACCGCTCGAAGTTGCTAGTTGCTTATGGAGAAGATTATAGATACTTAGGAAACTATTGTAAGCCGACTAGGACTTCTTGGTGTATAAAAGGATGTCCAATTTTATATTTGGTTTAGTTATATACATCCCAATTTTATTGTTTTTGAATTTGTTTTGATATATATTTGAATTGTTTTGATATATATTGATTTTTTAAATGTGACTAAAAGATGCATATAGTCACACTTAATAACACTTTGGTCATTGTTTGCTTAGTTCATTGTGTGACTAAATATTACAAAATGTCACACAAACATAAACTTCATGTGGCCATTGGATGATCAATAGTCACACAAAATACACATTTCTTCACTTTAAACAGCATATGGTAACACTTATTAACACTTTTGGCCACTGTTTGCTTAATGGTATGTGACTAAATACCCAAAACAAACATGCTTTGTGTGACTAAATATTACAAAAGGCCACGCAAACATAAACTTCATGTGGCCATTGGATGATCAATAGTCACACAAAATACACATTTCTTCACTTTAAACAGCATATGGTCACACTTATTCACACTTTTGGCCACTGTTTGCTTAATGGTATGTGACTAAATACCCAAAACAAACGTGCTTTGTGTGACTAAATATTACAAAAGGCCACGCAAACATAAACTTCATGTGGCCATTGGATGATCAATAGTCACACAAAATACACATTTCTTCACTTTAAACAGCATATGGTCACACTTATTCACACTTTTGGCCACTTTGTGTTAAATTGTATGTGACTAACTCCAAAAAAATAACACCCATTGTGTGACTAAATCATCACAAACGTCACATTTATTGTATATTCATGTGGCCATTGGATTATTAATAGTCACACAAAATACACATTTACTTGAATATATCATCTCAAATGTTATGTGGCCAAAGGACGAACAATAGTCACTCTCAAAAAATATTCGTGTGACTATAAGGTGTTTACGGTCACTGATAATGACTAATTCAACAAAACTTGTGCCTAATTTGTCACACATACTCGAGGTTTTGGTCACTCTTTTTCGATGGAAAAGGCCACAAACTCAACAACGTGACCATATGCCACCTACGGTGGCGGGACCTTTAGTGACACATAACGAAAAAAACGTGTGTGACTATATGCATATCGTCACACATTTTTGGCGGGACCAATACAACTTTTTGTACCAGTGCATGTGAATTTGTGGGAAGTTTTTAAGAACATGTTCATATTTTTTTTGTTAAGATAGGAAAATGTTAAACTCACTTGTGTTTATTTTAACCTAACCAGCAACAAGAAAGCCTAGAAAAGTTTCTGATTCCACTAGAGAATACCAACAAGGCTACCAACGAATTTATCGAAGAGGGTGGATACGGTAAAGTCTACAAAGGAAAACTCCCTGGATGCTGGAATAACCGCACAGTTGCCATTAAAAATTCATGACAGTGAAAGATAAACAGGCAAAGAAGGTGTTCTTTAATGAGCTTAAGCTGATTTCCAGTTGTCACCATCAAAATATCATCCCTTTCATTGGCTTCTGTGATGAAGGCGAATACATGACTATGGTTTTTAAGTATGCTATTAATGGAAGCCTTGACGATCACCTAGAAAATACTGATAAGAGGCGTTGCATAACTTGGGCACAACGTCTGAAAATTTGCTTAGGAGTAGCAAAGGGCATCAACTATCTTCACTCGGGTCGTGGGGTGGCAAATAGAGTTATACATAGAGACTTAAAGAGTGGAAACATATTGTTAGATGAAAATATGGAAGCAAAAATATGTGATTTTGGTTTGGCAAGATCTGACCCTGATAATGAGCTAAATGCCCCTATTCAAACATCAGTTGCAGGTACTAAGTATTACACATATCCTGCTTACTATGAATGTGGCAGGCTCGTGAAAGAATCAGACGTGTTGATCAGTGCTGAACCGTCAGATTATTATTAACCAAGGTTAATAAGTCAAAAACAGCTTAGACTAATGCTCCGTGGAGTACAATGTATCCGCGGGTCGTATTTCCCAACGAGGCGTGAAATCTGTAATAAAACGAATTCGTGATCGAGTGGTTTTGAACAGGAAAGGATAAAAGTGTGTGTGAGTGATTACACTAGGGTTTTATAAAATAAAATAGCTTAAATAAGCTATATAAACAGTTACATGAAACCTAGATATCTAAAACGTATAAACGTAAACAAAATTAAAAATCAGACGCAACTGCGTACTGAGAAAAAGGTGAGTTTTAAGAAAAATAAACTACAAGGGTTAATATTGAAAATTATGTAAACTTAAACTTAAAATAAAATTTAAATTAAAAAGAAAACTATTTTTAGATTATTATATTATTTATTATTAATTATTTAGTTAAAAACTTATTTAACTATTTATTTAAAACTAACTTATTTAAAACTAAAAATAATAAACACTACAAATTAAACTAAAAATTCATAAAAATAATTTCTAAACTAAAAAATGAACTTGAAGAAAGTATAAAAAATAAAAATAAATGTTTTTGTCTTTTTATGAATTTTTTATTAATTAAAAACTATTTATATTATTTATACTAATTAAACTATTTTAAACTACAAATAATACTAAATCAACTTAGAAAATTATGAAAAAATTTGTAAACTATTTTACAACTTATAAAAGCTAGGAAAAATATAAAATCTAGGTATTGCTTTATAAAAATTAATTATGCTATTTAAAACTTAATTATTAACTAATTATTAATTAAACTATTATTAATTATAATAAATACTAAATGGAAAGTTAAAATTATAAAACTTTTTATATAACTATATTAAAGTAATATAAACTTTATAAAAATATAAAATTACCTAAAACTAATAAATAAGTTATTTTAATAATTTATTACTAATTATTATTAATTGCCTAATTTAACTACTTTTAATTTTAATAAATACTAAACTATATTATAAAAATCTGAAAATTTTTATATAACTAATAAATAATGACAGAAAAGTGTAAAAAATATAAAAAGCTAAAATGTATTAAAAATAAGCAGTCAAATAAGTTAATACCGTTTAATAAGCTAACTTAACTAAAACCTATATAAGTATGTGAGGCACCCCTCTTCCAACGGAACTGGTGCCCCAGAGCAGTTGGAAGGGGGTGTGGATATTATACATGTTATACTAGCGAGAGGTCCAAGGTTCGAATCCCACACCCCATTTTTTTTCTTTTTATTTTTTTTTTATTTTTCTTATCTGTTTTTAATTACACACAAACACTTAACAACTAAAAATGTAATACTTTTATAAAAACAAACTTATTAAAACCTATAAATAAGCTGCTTAGGAGCTTAAGGTTCCAACAGTTGAGCTAATTAAGCTAAAATGAAATTTTTAAACCTTAAAAAGCTAATAAAAAGCTACACAGTAACTGATAAAGAGAGATTAAGCTAGAATAAGATTAATGTAATTGAGAATGAGCCTAAACAAAAGATGAAACACACAGAAAAAGCCAAATAAGCCAAATAAGCAATTCTAATTCTCCTGAATAATACCCAGACCTGCAGGCTACTTATAGGGCCCAATAAGCTTATCAAATAAGCTTGAAAAGCCAAAATAAGCCTGGAATTGATGAGATGGCATGCTGGGCTTTCCAAAAAAAACAAAGCTCAAAGGGTGAGACCCAATAATAAGCTCTGTGTGAGCTTATGAACTTGCTTGTTTAAACTAATGGGTCAGAGTACACAGCAGAAATGGACAATATGTAAGGTCTAAATTAGCTAACAAAATAAGATGAGAAGCTTGAAATAAGCTCTAAACCCACAAGACTAGCTACTCAGCTTCACAAAGAACCAAATTTCCAAGGCTAGAGATCACTGGAAAGCTTTTTATGAGCTTGAGAAAAAGGCTCAACTACACTGATTGCTCAGTGTAGTGAGTAAATTTGAGCAAAATGATAAGCATGATAAGCATTCCAAATAAGCAAATGATGGAAAAACAAGCATACATATAGAAAACTAGCCAGAAGGGCTACTAGAAACAACAATAATCTTAATCTATGGTTTAGTAATGAACAAGCTACAAGCTATGGAAACAAGCTTTTTAAACCAACACCCCTGGTGCAGGGCAAGGTATTGCCCTGGAGGCTGATTTGAGCAACTAAATAAGCAAATAAGAAAAATACTAAAAATAAGCCAATAGTGAGATTTCAAAGTTAAGGTGGGTCACTTCAATTTGTAAAAGTCTCAAGTCCTAATTCTTATCACAAAAATCACATAAATTCCTGGAACTTATGAATTTCTGCCAAACTAAGATTATTTGACTTTTTTGATTGCACACCTAATTTGACTTTTATGAACTTTTAATTAATCCTAATGACTTAATAAGTTGTTATATGATATTACAAGACTAAATTAAACAAAAACAACTACTTATAAACTTAAAATGAGCATGATGCAATCAAAATCCCTCACAGTTGACAGATAAATTGAAAATAAAGGAAGTTTTGACTTTCTATCAGTTAACCACAGATTTTTATAGTTTTCTTGCACTAATATGGCCTAGTGTGACAAGTAACAACAAGAAATAACAACTCAATCTTCTTTTAACTCAGGTAGACAGATACATCCAAACACTCCTTTACAACTAAACTGTTTTTAGTATACAAGGGATTTTAACTAACAAAAGCTAATCTAATAATTTAACTCAACTACTTATGCTATATAAATGATTTTAGAACTAAAATAATGCAGAGGTGAGCAGTTCATCAAGCCTAATGAGATATGCTCAATTGACAGTCAAGAATGAAAACTAAACAACAATAGATTCCAGTTAACAAGCAGGCATCCCTTGACATAAAAACATATCCCTTATACTAAATAAACATCACAACACACAGGAAAGCAGTAAATAAGCATTTGCACAGTATCTTGAAAAAATTGGATGAAAATGGCTTACAACTTGAAACTTGGATGAAAACTCAGAACCAAGGACAAAACAAGCCAAACAGCTTCCAACTAAGCTACTAAACCAAGTACATCCATAATCCACCATTCTTCATGCTTCTTTCTTCTTTTCTCCTGATTTTTTATTTTTTTTTTCTATTTAATTTATATTTTTGAGTATTTTTGAGAATTTAAGCTAAACTGATGATCACCACTTAGAAACATAAAAAAAACTTTGAAATGAACATAAATAAACTGAAAGAAACACTGAATAGCAACTTAAGACAAGGTTAAGTTAAATTGTCAATTTAACTTAAAAATGTCAAAACTGAAATTAACAAGGTAAACTGAAATTGATTGCTTGAAATAAGTTTAAGATACATTGAAATGATTAAAACAAACTTTTAAGCTAAAGATTACAACTGGTAAATGAAATTACACTACCTATGTTAACTAAATTAATCTACTCCTAAGCTACTCTAATTATTTCACTTCTGCTCCATCCTCTTGTATTTATAGCATCCCAAAATAGTCCAGGTGTCCTCATGATCAAATCCCACCATTGGATTGCCTCAATTCATCATAGCCGTTTAAATCACTTTTTGGCGCCAAATAAATATCAAGGATATTTTGAGGTTGCTTGTGGGATTGAGAAGCAATTAAGGTTTCTTGGATGGTTGTAGAGGTGGAGGGACAAGGTGGGTGAGCTAGGGGATAGGTAGGGTGTGGTGGTGTCAGGAGCAGGGTAGGGATGTGGTGGAGATGGTGGGGGTAGTATGTGGCTTCTCCTAGGGTTAACCTTAGGAGTGGGTTTTGTTGAGGAGGTGACAGAGGGGGGGTTGAGGTGGAAAGTGGGTTGCAAGTGTATGATGTGAAGGGTGGATGGTGGGTAGCAGGTGACGAGGAGAGGTTGAAGATGGGTGGGGGACGGGTCAACGGAAGTCAAAGGTTTGTCCGGTTTTATTTTTTTATAAAGTGGAGTGGGCCTTTGAGTGTTGGGCTTGTGGATTATATGGACTGGACCAAGGTGTTTTTTATATGTATTGGATTTGGAAATTTATTTTTGATCCGTTTGGTTTGTAAGGTTTTTAAGCCCAAGAACCATATTTGTACATTCTGAATTTCCAGGTACCAATCTTGTCATTTTTCCAAAATATATCACAAAGGACCTTCTTTGCCATTTAAAAATATTATAAGGTCTTTTTAATATTTTTCCAATTTAAAAAAAACACTCGGGGACCATTTTTGCCAAATTTATAAAGTTGAGGGTAAAAAGTGTAATTTTCCAAAAGTTAATCAAAAATGACTTGATTTGTTAATTATGAATAGTACAAGGGTATATTTTGATAATTTTCCATTTTAAAATACCCAGGGACTATTTTTGCCATTTTTGAAACTTCAGGGACCAATTTTGTAATTTCCTCAAACTTTTTATCCAGGGATTAATTATGATACTTTGTGAATTCCCAAGGACTAAAATTGACTTTTCTTTCCAAAATAAACTACCAGGGACTAAAACTGACAAGTTTTGAAACTTGGGGGACCTGTTTTGCCATTTGTGCAATTTTGAACTTTCAAGGTTTAACTTTGTAATTTTATGATTCCTGGGGGACTTTTGTTGACATTTCTTCAAAATAACTTTCCCAGGGACCATTTCTGACATTTCTTGAAAGTTCAAGGACTGATTTTGCCAATTGTGCAAACTTTGCACGTTTTTCATCTGTTTTCAATCCTTTTGCAACTGAAACATATAAAAACACATTTCAAAGATATTTATAGTATTATGTGGTATTTCTGTGTGTTTTTAACTGTTTTTGTATTTTAAACAGGACAAAAATGATGAGTTTTTATGAACTCATCAATCCCCTACACTTAACTATTGTTAGTCCCTAGCAATCTGGCATCCACTAAAACCCATTTTTCAAAATTTAATGGTTTTAATGTCTCTTTACCAGACAGCCATTACTTCTGGAGTAGCCAGGTGTGAAAACTGTGGTACACCTGATAACCGTGTGATTTTGAGCAAACCACCAGCTGTCAACGGATTTGATTAGTCTTTACCAAGAGCCGTTTGCTTCTGGACTAGCCAACTCTTGATGGACTAAGTCAACATCTTGGTGAGCTGATTACCAATTATGGATTTTCACTGCCTTTACCACAAGCCATAATCTTGCGGGCTAGCCAACTCATTTGCTTATGAGGATGCGGGGGAGCTGAGGAACCATACAATTTTTGGCAAATTGCAAGCCATAAACGGATTTGAGTTATCTTTACCAAGAGCCGTTTGCTCCTGGATTAGCCAGTCCTTGTGTAGATTAGACATGGTGGACTAATAACCATTTGTTGTGTTAATGCCAAGTACTTCATTAGGTGAAAATTTTGAAAAAATTTTCAAATTTTTGGCAAAAACGGGGGTACTAGATGTATAATGTGATTAAATTCGCTAGAATTTCCCCCCCTACACTTAGAAATGAATATTGTCCTCAATATTCAAAGTCCCGGCTATTATGCCGACTCTTTGAACGTAAAAAGGGAATATCACAAGCTAAATGTAGGAACAACTTTTATTTTATTTTTGTATTTTTTTATTTTTATTCTATGTACTTTATTTACAGTAGGGCAACTCCCCTACACTTGGGTGATACACACGGGTGAAAACCCATGTTTATTCTATTGTTTTTGATTTTTTTTTACTTTTATAAATGTTTTTGTATTTTTAAAATTTTATATATATGTACAAAAGAAAGAAAATTCCTTACAACTGCCCCTCGAAAGGGAATCTGGGTTTGACAGAGCTCAGTAACTGTAAACAGCCAACAACTAAATGTTGTAACTAAGGGACTAATCAAACTGGGCAAGTTGTGTGCAAAGGTAAAATATTTTTGTATTTTATATTGTTTATGTAATCACTACCTCCCAGGCTTGTGTCAGGTTTACCACGCTAGCTAATCACTTGTGAATGATTAACTGTAATAAATATGTCCTGACAGCTAGGGAGTTGAATGATAAAGTATAATATACATACAAAGATAGATTTTTGAACAAAGATTTACAAAATTTTATTATTTATGTACATGATACTAATGTTTTTGTTTTCCGAGTCACTAGCTTGACTCGACCCCGTATTAATTAGTCCATGGGGAAAGTTTGGAGATCTGGGACAACCACTTGTGGTATGTCCCCTCCAAAGTAGTGTTTCAAACGATGTCCATTTACTTTAAAGTTGGGACCGTCGGGTTGTG
Source organism: Artemisia argyi (assembly GCA_030686995.1). Lineage (NCBI taxonomy): Eukaryota > Viridiplantae > Streptophyta > Magnoliopsida > Asterales > Asteraceae > Artemisia > Artemisia argyi. The sequence goes on from CM060691.1 coordinate 126,581,062, forward strand.
ATAACTCAACAGTTCCGTATGGGTATACTTTTGCTACAGTAAATGGTCCAGACCAACGGGTTTTTAGCTTGCCCGAGAAAATTTTCAATCTTGAATTGAAAAGAAGAACTCTGTCACCAACGTTGAAAACGCGGTTCTTTATTTTAGAGTCATGTATCTTCTTAGTCTTTTCTTTATAGATTAAAGAATTCTCGTAAGCTTGATCACGTAGTTCATTTAGTTCATTTAGCTGAACCTTACGGTGATCACCCGCTGTCTGAATGTCAAAGTTTGCATGTTTCAAAGCCCAGTAGGCTTTGTGCTCTAATTCGATCGGAAGATGACATGTCTTTCCGTACACCAACTTGTATGGAGTACACCCAATGGGTGTCTTATAAGCTGTACGAAAAGCCCAGAGTGCGTCGTCCAATTTGTCCGACCAAGAGGCACGGTTTTCACCAACCGTCCTCTCCAGAATTCTCTTAATGCCTCGATTTGAGACCTCCACTTGCCCACTAGTTTGGGGGTGATATGCAGTAGAAAGACGGTGAGTTACACCATATTTCAGCATCACTCTTGCAAATTGATCATTGCAAAAGTGTGTACCACGATCACTGATAATGGCACGAGGAGTCCCGAATCGAGCAAAGAGAGACTTCAGAAATTTTACAACTACTCGGGCATCATTGGTGGGTAAGGCTTTTGCCTCAACCCATTTTGACAAATAGTCGACTGCCACGAGTATATATTTGTTACCTCTTGAAGATGGGAATGGGCCCATAAAATCAATGCCCCAGATATCAAATATTTCACAGACTTGGATGATGTTTTGAGGCATTTCATCCTTCTTAGAAACATTCCCGTGATGCTGACAAGCATCACAAGTTTTGACAAGTTCTTGGGCATCTTTATAGATGGTGGGCCAGTAGAAGCCAGAATCAAACACCTTTTTGGCGGTGTAGTTTGAGCTGTGATGTCCCCCAGTGGGTCCATCATGACAGGCTTTGAGGATTTCTATGGCTTCATTACCATGAACACACCGTCTGATGACTTGATCCGCACATATCTTAAAGAGGTAGGGGTCGTCCCAGAAATAGTGTTTAACGTCTTTGAAGAACTTTTTCTTCTGTTGGGACGACATCCCTTTTACAACGAAATTACCCGCATGGTAGTTTGCAAAATCTGCAAACCATGGGGTAGAAGTATCATCCCGGGTAGAGATTAGATTGAGAGTCTCCAGAGGAAAAGTTTCATTAATTTCTTTTCTCTCGAGAATATCCTGATGAGGATTCTCTAACCGGGATAAGTGATCAGCAGCAAGATTCTCGCTCCTTTTTTGTCTCGTATGAGTATATCGAATTCCTGAAGGAGCAGGACCCAACGGAGCAGTCTTGGCTTTGCATCCTGTTTAGTGAACAGGTATTTCAAAGCCGAGTGGTCCGTGTACACCACACATTTGGTTAGGATTAAGTAAGACCTAAATTTCTCAAAGGCATATACCACAGCTAATAATTCTTTTTCTGTGGTGGTATAATGTACTTGAGCTTCACTCATGGTCTTACTTGCGTAGTGTATTGGCTGAAAATGTTTGGATTTGCGTTGCCCCAGAACTGCACCAATAGCGAAATCGCTAGCATCGCACATAAGTTCGAAGGGTAAGTCCCAGTCGGGGGCAACAAGGATTGGTGCCTCGGTAAGCTTTTTCTTTAAAGTAGAGAAAGCTTCGATGCACTCGGGGGAAAAGATAAAAGGAGCATCCTTTTCAAGAAGATGAGTCATAGGCCGAGCTATTTTGGAGAAATCCTGAATGAATCTCCGATAGAACCCTGCATGGCCAAGGAAACTCCTAATTCCTTTAACAGTGGTGGGATGAGGCAGTTTAGCTATAACATCAATTTTGGCCTTATCGACCTCAATCCCACTTTTTGAAATTTTATGGCCGAGGACAATGCCCTCCTTAACCATAAAATGGCTCTTCTCCCAGTTTAGACAAAGATTAGTGTCTTCACAACGTTGAAGCATCTTTTCTAAATGGGAAAGGCACGAGTCGAAAGAATTCCCAATGACTGAGAAGTCATCCATGAATACCTCCATAGTTTTCCCGATCATGTTGTGGAAAATAGCCATCATGCACCTCTGGAAAGTGCCCGGAGCATTGCATAACCCAAAAGGCATGCGACGATAGGCAAATGTTCCGTAAGGGCATGTGAAGGTAGTTTTATCTTGATCCTGTGGATCAATGGGAATCTGGAAGTAACCCGAGAAGCCGTCGAGGAAGCAATAATACTCATTCCCCGCTAGTCTCTCGAGCATCTGATCCATAAAGGGTAGAGGGAAATGGTCTTTGCGGGTGGCTTCGTTAAGCTTTCTGTAATCGATACATACTCGCCACCCTGTAACCAAACGAGTTGGTATCAACTCGTTATCCTCATTTGTGACAACCGTGATGCCACCCTTTTTTGGAACACAATGTATTGGGCTAACCCAAGGACTATCTGATATAGGGTAAATCAATCCCGCATCGAGAAGTTTGATAACTTCTTCCTTGATAACTTCGTGGATTTTTGGATTTACCCTTCTTTGATGCTGCACGGTAGGTTTAAAGTCCTCCTCCATTAGGATTTTGTGTGTACAAAAATCCGGGTTAATACCCTTTATGTCTGAGAGTTTCCAAGCAATTGCTTGCTTGTGGGACTTTAAAACCTTATGCAGCGCGATTTTCTCCTCATTCTTTAAGTCTTTAGCAATAATGACCGGTAACTTATCGTTACCTTCCAAGAATGCATATTCTAGATGAGGAGGCAGGTCCTTAAGTTCGACCTCGGGGAAATCATCAGTTTTCTCAACATATTTGACTTCCGCATTATGAAGTTGTGGAGGTAGAACAGGAATGGGAGAGGGATCTTTGTTCAATAACTTCTCTAGGAGAAGTATATCCCTTTCCGGGTCAATCTCTTGGTTATCAATCCCTTCGGGAACTGAATTACTTTTGAGAAAGGCCTCTAATTCGTCAAGGACGAAATCACTTCCCTCAAACGGAGTGAGGGAAGGAGAAGAATTAGCGATTATGGGGTGAGAAGAGGGAGTGGGATTGCCACTCGAAGAACTATCACCGAAGCCAAGGATTTCCTGAGCATACTCCTCGGATGCAATGTCAATGACATCAATTCGGTTGACCGATTCAGCATCATAATTCGAGGAGTATCTCGAGGTTTGATCAAGGTTGAACGTTATCGCTTCAGTGCCAACTCGTAACGTGATTTCCTCATCGAAAACATCGATTAATGCACGACCCGTCCTTAAGAATCCCCTCCCAAGAATGAGAGGAACTCTTGGATCCGCATCGAAATCAACAACGACAAAGTCTGCCGGAAAATGGAACTTTCCCACTCTTACAAATACGTCCTCGGCAATACCAAGGGGACGTGAAATTGAACGGTCTGCAAGCTCGAGAGTCATGCATGTGGGACTAAGTGCTTGAAGAGAGAGCTTTTTCCAAACTGAGTAGGGCATTAAGTTGATGCTTGCACCAAGATCGGCCAAGGCAAAACAGTCAACCATTCCTGGAAATACGCAAGGTATTAGAAATCTTCCAGGATCTCCTAGCTTCGCGGGAAGCTGTTTCAACAGAACTGCAGAGCAGTTCTCATTGAGTGGAGTTCGTGCCATCTCAAACAGTTTTTCTTTATTGCTCAACAGGTTTTTGATTGTCGATGCGAATTTGGGCATTAAAAGAAGAGCATCCGCGAAGCTAATATCGAAGTGTAGTTCTTGAAAAATCTGAAAGAATTTTTCCATCTGATGATTAGCTTTTTCACGGAGCTTTTGGTCTTGCAATCGTGAGGGATATGGAATTGTTGGTTTTGGGTTGGCTTTTGGATTTTCAACAGGACCTTCGGTAGTTTCAAACACAACTTTTTTAGGAGGAGTCGGGACCGGGATAACTGGAGGTGGGACGTCGTCGGTACTTCCATTATGAATAGGAGGTATCGTGTCCGTTGTAACCTCAGCTTCTTTTTCCAGTACCTCAGGAGAAGAGAAAGAGGTAGATGGAGTTTTAGGTCCTTTATATGAAGCTCCACTCCTTGTGGTGATCGCCTTAACATCGCCCCTCGGATTAGCGATCGTGTTGCTAGGTAAAGTACCTGAGCTCGAGGGTCGATCATTTAAAGATTTCTTTATGTCAGAAATTTGGCTGATCAACAACCTGTTGGTTTCTTCCTGTGCTTTCATGAATTGTTTTAACAATTCATCAGAAGAGTTAGGGTTTGGAACAACAGCTGGTGTTTGAACGGGAGGGGTTTGCCCTCGAGTGTTCTGCTGAAACCCTTGATTTTGGAATTGTCCCTGATTAGGGTTTCCATGAAAGTATCCAGGATTATAGTTACTCGGTCCTTGATTTCTATTCCCCTGATTTTGAAAGTTTTGGGGATAACCTTGATTAAAGTGACCTTGGTTAGGATAACCTTGGTTACTTCTGTTTGGATTTTGGGGACGGTTTTGGGTGTTCTGGTTAAAACCAGGTGGTACAGAGTAAGTGCTCGGACGCCATGGTGGCTCAGCAGGAGGACGATATGGATTGCCTCCTTGACTAGAACTACCAGTAATTGCGTTGGTTTCAAATGTGTTATTGTCTGTGGCAGTACAATTATAGTAGGCATGTGGTCCACCACAGGTAACACAAACATCCACTTTCTTCACTTCGGCATGTGAAGGATTCTGTGGGAACGAGACTTTCTTCTGATTGGAGTGAACCAAGGCTTGTATAGCATCCGTGAGTTTATCAATCTTAGCATCGGTACTAGATTGACTCACGGTAGAAGAAGTAGAAGGATCGACCTGTTTATTACGTATGGTTCGAACCTTGGACTTATTTTCAATTATTGCTAAAGCTTCCTTGACAGTACGACTCAAAAAATTCCCTCCTGCTGAGGCATTAAGGGAATCTTGGTCTGCTTGGCTTACTCCGTTATAAAATGTGTCGAGTTGCATTAACTCTGAAAATCCATGGTGGGGGCATTTGCGAAGCAACTCTTTGAATCTATCCCATGCTTCACTGAATGTCTCACCAGGTCTTTGTGTAAACTTGGTGATCTCATTCCTCAGATAGGCAGTTTTGGATGGTGGATAGAATTCATTCACAAATTTTTTAACTAGATCTTCCCATGTTTCTATGGATCGAGGGGGTTGTTTCTCTAGCCAGATTCTGGCTGCTCCCTCGAGAGAAAATGGAAACAGAAGTAGTTTAATAGCCTCCGATGGGACATTCTTATATTTAATGGTGGATGTAATCTTGTTAAACCATCTTATATGTGAATGAGGATCGTCCCTTTCGAAACCATAGAACTGATTAGAAGTAACCAGATTAAGTAATCCGGTTTTTAATTCGAAATTATCAGATACTATGGCTGGTACAATAATAGCATCTCCATAACCCTCGATGGGTGCCTGGAGAAGCTCTGACATTGGGCGTTCTTCTGCCATGATGACTTTAGGTTCAGTCTGTATTTGAGTTTCAATTTTCGGGGCAGATTGTGTACGTTTTCGAGGAATACTGACAAGCTCGCGATGAGGACTTGTAGACCTAGAAGAACGTGTGTGCATGTACTAAAAACAAAATTTTCAAAACAAGATTGAGGCAAAACCACAGTAAACTTAACCCAATAATCACAGGTAAAATGGCTTCTTTATAAAAGGTACACCACTTACACGGATATTACGTTAAATTTTTTATCTTATGTTTGGGAACTTATTCTGAAGGTTATTTAATTTATTCACAAGAAAATGTTTCTGGGTATATGTGTATGGGTGAAAACTTGGAAAATATTTTTGGAATCGATTCGTTAACCGAAATCGTTCCTTTAAAATCACTCGCAGGCTAGCGGGAGGAAATAAATGGATTCCTCTTCAGTTCGCAATTTAATGTCAGAACTTACCTTATACCAGCTGTATAGGTTGTGATTTTAAAGAAAACGAAGTAATTTAACTTCACGATTTATTTTGTTGTTATTTAATTTTTTTGGTGTTTTTAACACTTTAGGAAAAGTGTTAGTGAACTTTTCAGTTATGATATTTATTTTTACAAAAATTTACAGACTGATGATATTTGTACAGTGAGTTGATATTCAGAACCACGTATGCTTCCAAATTCGTTGTACGCAGCACACCTCCCCGGCAGCGGCGCCAAAATTTGATCAGTGCTGAACCGTCAGATTATTATTAACCAAGGTTAATAAGTCAAAAACAGCTTAGACTAATGCTCCGTGGAGTACAATGTATCCGCGGGTCGTATTTCCCAACGAGGCGTGAAATCTGTAATAAAACGAATTCGTGATCGAGTGGTTTTGAACAGGAAAGGATAAAAGTGTGTGTGAGTGATTACACTAGGGTTTTATAAAATAAAATAGCTTAAATAAGCTATATAAACAGTTACATGAAACCTAGATATCTAAAACGTATAAACGTAAACAAAATTAAAAATCAGACGCAACTGCGTACTGAGAAAAAGGTGAGTTTTAAGAAAAATAAACTACAAGGGTTAATATTGAAAATTATGTAAACTTAAACTTAAAATAAAATTTAAATTAAAAAGAAAACTATTTTTAGATTATTATATTATTTATTATTAATTATTTAATTAAAAACTTATTTAACTATTTATTTAAAACTAACTTATTTAAAACTAAAAATAATAAACACTACAAATTAAACTAAAAATTCATAAAAATAATTTCTAAACTAAAAAATGAACTTGAAGAAAGTATAAAAAATAAAAATAAATGTTTTTGTCTTTTTATGAATTTTTTATTAATTAAAAACTATTTATATTATTTATACTAATTAAACTATTTTAAACTACAAATAATACTAAATCAACTTAGAAAATTATGAAAAAATTTGTAAAACTATTTTATAACTTATAAAAGCTAGGAAAAATATAAAATCTAGGTATTGCTTTATAAAAATTAATTATGCTATTTAAAACTTAATTATTAACTAATTATTAATTAAACTATTATTAATTATAATAAATACTAAATGGAAAGTTAAAATTATAAAACTTTTTATATAACTATATTAAAGTAATATAAACTTTATAAAAATATAAAATTACCTAAAACTAATTAATAAGTTATTTTAATAATTTATTACTAATTATTATTAATTGCCTAATTTAACTACTTTTAATTTTAATAAATACTAAACTATATTATAAAAATCTGAAAATTTTTATATAACTAATAAATAATGACAGAAAAGTGTAAAAAATATAAAAAGCTAAAATGTATTAAAAATAAGCAGTCAAATAAGTTAATACCGTTTAATAAGCTAACTTAACTAAAACCTATATAAGTATGTGAGGCACCCCTCTTCCAACGGAACTGGTGCCCCAGAGCAGTTGGAAGGGGGTGTGGATATTATACATGTTATACTAGCGAGAGGTCCAAGGTTCGAATCCCACACCCCATTTTTTTTCTTTTTATTTTTTTTTATTTTTCTTATCTGTTTTTAATTACACACAAACACTTAACAACTAAAAATGTAATACTTTTATAAAAACAAACTTATTAAAACCTATAAATAAGCTGCTTAGGAGCTTAAGGTTCCAACAGTTGAGCTAATTAAGCTAAAATGAAATTTTTAAACCTTAAAAAGCTAATAAAAAGCTACACAGTAACTGATAAAGAGAGATTAAGCTAGAATAAGATTAATGTAATTGAGAATGAGCCTAAACAAAAGATGAAACACACAGAAAAAGCCAAATAAGCAATTCTAATTCTCCTGAATAATACCCAGACCTGCAGGCTACTTATAGGGCCCAATAAGCTTATCAAATAAGCTTGAAAAGCCAAAATAAGCCTGGAATTGATGAGATGGCATGCTGGGCTTTCCAAAAAAAACAAAGCTCAAAGGGTGAGACCCAATAATAAGCTCTGTGTGAGCTTATGAACTTGCTTGTTTAAACTAATGGGTCAGAGTACACAGCAGAAATGGACAATATGTAAGGTCTAAATTAGCTAACAAAATAAGATGAGAAGCTTGAAATAAGCTCTAAACCCACAAGACTAGCTACTCAGCTTCACAAAGAACCAAATTTCCAAGGCTAGAGATCACTGGAAAGCTTTTTATGAGCTTGAGAAAAAGGCTCAACTACACTGATTGCTCAGTGTAGTGAGTAAATTTGAGCAAAATGATAAGCATGATAAGCATTCCAAATAAGCAAATGATGGAAAAACAAGCATACATATAGAAAACTAGCCAGAAGGGCTACTAGAAACAACAATAATCTTAATCTATGGTTTAGTAATGAACAAGCTACAAGCTATGGAAACAAGCTTTTTAAACCAACACCCCTGGTGCAGGGCAAGGTATTGCCCTGGAGGCTGATTTGAGCAACTAAATAAGCAAATAAGAAAAATACTAAAAATAAGCCAATAGTGAGATTTCAAAGTTAAGGTGGGTCACTTCAATTTGTAAAAGTCTCAAGTCCTAATTCTTATCACAAAAATCACATAAATTCCTGGAACTTATGAATTTCTGCCAAACTAAGATTATTTGACTTTTTTGATTGCACACCTAATTTGACTTTTATGAACTTTTAATTAATCCTAATGACTTAATAAGTTGTTATATGATATTACAAGACTAAATTAAACAAAAACAACTACTTATAAACTTAAAATGAGCATGATGCAATCAAAATCCCTCACAGTTGACAGATAAATTGAAAATAAAGGAAGTTTTGACTTTCTATCAGTTAACCACAGATTTTTATAGTTTTCTTGCACTAATATGGCCTAGTGTGACAAGTAACAACAAGAAATAACAACTCAATCTTCTTTTAACTCAGGTAGACAGATACATCCAAACACTCCTTTACAACTAAACTGTTTTTAGTATACAAGGGATTTTAACTAACAAAAGCTAATCTAATAATTTAACTCAACTACTTATGCTATATAAATGATTTTAGAACTAAAATAATGCAGAGGTGAGCAGTTCATCAAGCCTAATGAGATATGCTCAATTGACAGTCAAGAATGAAAACTAAACAACAATAGATTCCAGTTAACAAGCAGGCATCCCTTGACATAAAAACATATCCCTTATACTAAATAAACATCACAACACACAGGAAAGCAGTAAATAAGCATTTGCACAGTATCTTGCAAAAATTGGATGAAAATGGCTTACAACTTGAAACTTGGATGAAAACTCAGAACCAAGGACAAAACAAGCCAAACAGCTTCCAACTAAGCTACTAAACCAAGTACATCCATAACCCACCATTCTTCATGCTTCTTTCTTCTTTTCTCCTGATTTTTTATTTTTTTTTTCTATTTAATTTATATTTTTGAGTATTTTTGAGAATTTAAGCTAAACTGATGATCACCACTTAGAAACATAAAAAAAACTTTGAAATGAACATAAATAAACTGAAAGAAACACTGAATAGCAACTTAAGACAAGGTTAAGTTAAATTGTCAATTTAACTTAAAAATGTCAAAACTGAAATTAACAAGGTAAACTGAAATTGATTGCTTGAAATAAGTTTAAGATACATTGAAATGATTAAAACAAACTTTTAAGCTAAAGATTACAACTGGTAAATGAAATTACACTACCTATGTTAACTAAATTAATCTACTCCTAAGCTACTCTAATTATTTCACTTCTGCTCCATCCTCTTGTATTTATAGCATCCCAAAATAGTCCAGGTGTCCTCATGATCAAATCCCACCATTGGATTGCCTCAATTCATCATAGCCGTTTAAATCACTTTTTGGCGCCAAATAAATATCAAGGATATTTTGAGGTTGCTTGTGGGATTGAGAAGCAATTAAGGTTTCTTGGATGGTTGTAGAGGTGGAGGGACAAGGTGGGTGAGCTAGGGGATAGGTAGGGTGTGGTGGTGTCAGGAGCAGGGTAGGGATGTGGTGGAGATGGTGGGGGTAGTATGTGGCTTCTCCTAGGGTTAACCTTAGGAGTGGGTTTTGTTGAGGAGGTGACAGAGGGGGGGTTGAGGTGGAAAGTGGGTTGCAAGTGTATGATGTGAAGGGTGGATGGTGGGTAGCAGGTGACGAGGAGAGGTTGAAGATGGGTGGGGGACGGGTCAACGGAAGTCAAAGGTTTGTCCGGTTTTATTTTTTTATAAAGTGGAGTGGGCCTTTGAGTGTTGGGCTTGTGGATTATATGGACTGGACCAAGGTGTTTTTTATATGTATTGGATTTGGAAATTTATTTTTGATCCGTTTGGTTTGTAAGGTTTTTAAGCCCAAGAACCATATTTGTACATTCTGAATTTCCAGGTACCAATCTTGTCATTTTTCCAAAATATATCACAAAGGACCTTCTTTGCCATTTAAAAATATTATAAGGTCTTTTTAATATTTTTCCAATTTAAAAAAAAACACTCGGGGACCATTTTTGCCAAATTTATAAAGTTGAGGGTAAAAAGTGTAATTTTCCAAAAGTTAATCAAAAATGACTTGATTTGTTAATTATGAATAGTACAAGGGTATATTTTGATAATTTTCCATTTTAAAATACCCAGGGACTATTTTTGCCATTTTTGAAACTTCAGGGACCAATTTTGTAATTTCCTCAAACTTTTTATCCAGGGATTAATTATGATACTTTGTGAATTCCCAAGGACTAAAATTGACTTTTCTTTCCAAAATAAACTACCAGGGACTAAAACTGACAAGTTTTGAAACTTGGGGGACCTGTTTTGCCATTTGTGCAATTTTGAACTTTCAAGGTTTAACTTTGTAATTTTATGATTCCTGGGGGACTTTTGTTGACATTTCTTCAAAATAACTTTCCCAGGGACCATTTCTGACATTTCTTGAAAGTTCAAGGATTGATTTTGCCAATTGTGCAAACTTTGCACGTTTTTCATCTGTTTTCAATCCTTTTGCAACTGAAACATATAAAAACACATTTCAAAGATATTTATAGTATTATGTGGTATTTCTGTGTGTTTTTAACTGTTTTTGTATTTTAAACAGGACAAAAATGATGAGTTTTTATGAACTCATCACGTGTACTCATTGGGCGTTGTCATGTTTGAATTGTTGACTGGGATGCTGGCTTATCAATATAAGTTGACTGGAGCGCAGAAAAGAGAATCTTTGATAAGTCTAGTCAGGGGCTGCTATAAAGACGGATTCCACAAGTTAATTGATCTCTATATAAGAGGTCATGCTGATAGTAACTCTATAAATATCTTTAAAAAAATTGCATATTCATGCATTGAAATAGATACAACAAAACGCCCTACGATGGAACTAGTCATAAAGAGGATTGAGGAAGCGTTGAATATACAGGTAAGTTTCTTTAATTAAACATTAGCAAATTTATACTTTCTAATTTAGTACTCCTACTATACCGTTCCAAATTAACAGTCACTCATTTCATTTTTGGATTGCCCCAAAATTATTTTATGCATAATATAGCAAGTATACGATATTGCACCTAAGAATATTAAAATATTGCAAACTTCTATCAATGCCTTAAATATTTACGATGCTTATACAGTCACTCCTACGTTTATTTTCTTTACTATTTTATGATGCTTGTACAGGAGCATTTTACCATGATCAACCCTTTACCGCCATGTTCTGAATTGTCACCAATATTCACATGATATCCATTTACCATTCCTTGTTTCACTGGTAATGGACTTGATTACTTAGTGGTAATTTATGTGTTTGAATGTGAGTACAGGTGTTGATTTCTGCTCTTACTGATTATTTTACAAAAGGCAAGGGAATTATTCTAGACAAACCAATTGCAGCATTCACCATATACAAATGCCTCCTTCATTGGAAATGTTTTGATGCTGAAAAACATCCGGTGTTTAATTGGCTTATTTGGAAAATTGATAAAGAAATCAAGGTACTTCCTACATACCATAAAGAAGGGAATATGTCCCCCCCAAAAAAAGACATTTATTCATCTACTTCTTATGTTGATAAGAGTAAAGACCATAAGCAAAAAGGAAAGACTTGCTACACAGTGATACATGAGAGATTTCATATCCTTAAAATGAAGAATGTGAGAACATATTTGCGATATAACTTCAGTATAATTAGAAGTGAATTAAGATTTCTTCAGTTGACACGTTCTTATTTTGTTGTTCCCTTAATAATAGCTTGAGGCAAGAATAAATAACGCTGATAGAACCATTTCAAATCTTGTGATGATTACTTTTCTTGCAGAAGAAAGATGATAATGACTATACGGTGTATTGGTTCTCAAACACATTGATTTTGTTATACTATATCAGAGAAAGTGTTAAACATAATGACGGACGTTCAGTGGTACTCATATCTTGTTTACTCCTTTTTTTTTTTTTTTTAATATTTTTGGCATTTAATGTTCAGCTTATTAATTTATTTCTGATATGATTTTCTACTTTATGTAGGGTATTCTTTTCAAGAAGCAACTAATATCACTGGTAGAAAGTCTGTATCACATCATTTGTGGTTACTTCAAGGAGAAGATGGAATCATTACTCACCTTGAGCATTGTGGTAGTTAAATTTCAATATGTTGTTCTGCTATTATAAATAGCTTCATATTTCAGACTCATGATGCATGTAGGTATCTACTAATTGTTAAAATTGATCAGGCTCCAACATCTAAATTATCTGATGAGCAAGATTCTCAATACGAATATGAAAGCTCGGATAATGAAGATTCTGAGTACACATCTAAAATGTCTGATGACGAAGATTCTCAATCTAATGACTGGAATGGCATTGTTGATTTGCTCAATACTATACTCAACACACTGAAAGAAAACTTTGTACGAATATATATATATATATATATATATATATATATATATATATATATATATATTAACTTTCTTTTTCTTGTTGTAAAAAATTGAATGTTTCACTTTTAACAAATACATGAATAATTCCAAGACAAAATCATTGCCTAAACTTCAAATAGTGTTTGGAATTGTTTTACTACAGACACTTGGTAGTATTAGAAGCAAGGACGGAACCAGGGGTTCCCGTGGGTGCCCGGGACCCTTATGGAATTTTTCTATGTAGTGTTAATTATTGAAAAAAACATCAATTTTTCCAAACTGCATCTTAAATGCACCCGGTCTATCGAAATGTGTTTCTATATTATGGTTCCAAAAAATTTGTGCAACCGGTCATATTTGGTCCTCGTTCCGTCCCTAAAAGAAACACTTCTCATACATTTACATTTCAGGTACCTCCCATAATTGCTCAGGAGATATTTGGTCAACTTTTCTCACTTATTAACACCCATCTTTTTAACAGGTGATTGTTTACTCAAATTTGTTTTTTTACTATCATATTTCTGGTTTCATGTATTAACTTGCATGTCTTAAATCTGCAGAGTTCTTTTACACCCGGAGTATTGTACCTACAACAATGCAATATATTTTAGAGATGGTTTGGACAGGTTGGAAAAATGGTGTTTGCAGACGACAGAAGAGGTAATGATTTATTCCAACCGTCGAATGGAAAATACCAACACGCAAACTTGCAATACCGGACCACAAGTTTTCTATACAAGCACACACACATATACTGATATACCCTCAACCATTTCTTATTACTATGTAATCACGTGTTTTCAATCACAAAAAACATATTCTGTTGATATTCGATAACAAAAATGATTTCCCCATCTGAAGCGGATGAAGGCCACGATGATGTTGAGGATGACCCAGAAGAACAAAAGCTCTATAAAAAAAGGGTAATTTGGTCAACATAGAAAATTTGTGACCTTTCCTTCCTGAAGAACATTTTTGTGCAAAAAAGCCTCAATCTCCGCTCCTTCTCTTCCCTTTCCTTTCTTCTCTCTTGTTAAAAAATTTTGTGAACACAAATAAATTATAAATCCTTTCCATTTCTTTTCTTTTCTCTCCAATATCAATCTTAAGAACACAGTGTTACTACTTGACCAATAAGTTACAAAGAAGACTATACAAACAATGCTTAATATTTATAGGGAACGCTTAGCCTAAATCCTAAGCAAATCATGTTAGAAAACCCCCAGGTCTATTCCTTAATTAAACAAGTAAACTTGCATACCAAGCTAAGCTTACTTAATCCAAAAGCTACGTAGTTCTAATATGATATCAACTAACTAACTTTCATCTAACCCCTTAATCCTCTAGCAATTCTCTACTATCACTAACAGCCTACCTTAGATTGAGGCGGATTGCACTTTACTAATAATGGAAATGATTACGTCAGTTAATGAGAAAGAAATTTAATCTGTATATATATATTTTTTTATGTCGGCATCCGATATAGCTTATATGCCTGTGTGTGATCGACGATGATTAAGGATTCCCAATTTTAGAATTTAGAGATAACAGATGTAAAGGAGGAGCTGCCCCTTCCCGGAATGCTAGAAGAAGTTCCAAAGTGCTTGACAAAACTAATTACATTTTTACCACAATCTGCAAATGCTTTTTATGAACTTGAAGATGATGGTGCCTGAAGCCTTTTCACCAAATTAAAATAACACGCCCATCATCAATTTCTCCTCTAAAGCGAAAGAGAGAGTTCAAGGAAGACAGCACCCTCACTAGAAAGCTTTTTACATTGAGGGCTTGAGAAAGTTGGTCTAAAAAGTTTAATCATGATATTTTGTTGTTAGTTACATTCTGATAAGTTATTGAGTTTTTGTATGTGGCAAATATTTATATGGAAATTTAGATTATTCCTGAATATTGCTCATATATCACAGTATGCAAGCTCAACTTGGGATAAACTTCAACATCTTAGAGAGGTTGTTGCATTGTTGGTATGTATCTTCCTTATACGTGCTATAATACATGTTATCTAAATGGTTCTTTGATCAAGAATACGAAGAAAAGATTCTTATGAAAATTTTCATGTTGAATTTCTATATCTTAAGGGAATAATTGATCTTTATGTGATTTTTTTTTTTTTTAATTTTTGAACGGCAAGATTTTATAAAAAAAACTCAAGCAAAAAGCTCAAGAAGGGGAAATTTACAAGATGCTGTTACATGCCAAAATAGTCTATTATAACTTACTTATGTTTATGAACCTGCAGATATATATAAAAGATCTTCGAATGGCGCCAAAACTCCCTATTACAATAAATATATGCCCTGTGTTGATGTATGTGTTCGGACTGTAACACCCCCAAAATATCGCAGCGGAAGACTGTGTCATAGGGGTGCTACTTCATAATACAAAGTACAAGGTATAGAAAACGAACTCTAAATGAGACGTTTTGAAAAGTTACCATTCGATTAATAAATTCTGAGTTACAAACTTGAGTTCCATAATACAATACATAAGAGTTTTAAAACAAATCGAATGGTAAAGATAAAAGCATAAGTCTTCAAAACATGCCAAACGACTCTATGCTCCATGCAACAGCTGTCACCTTACAGACCTGAGATAAACATGCTAAAGTGTCTACACGAGGTTGGTGAGTTCATAGAGTTTGTCTTAAAACAGTTGAAAAAGCCTCAAAAGAATGTTTACACAACAAAGGCATTGTGAATCTACTCAGTTGCAAGTCCCGCCTAAGAGACTTGCAACCTGTGTGTTCACAACCCACTGCTAAAAATATAGTATAATAAAGACATGTATAAGTTCATCAAAACAGTTAAGCAATTAGTCGTGAGTCTACACTTCATCTCCGAAGACCTCACGTTTATGATGTATCCAACATTCGCAAATGTTAAGATGTATCAAAGCCTCAATGGTCATCCAACAACTTAATTTGGAGCCATCGGAAGTCTCAATGGTCATCCAACAACTTAATTTGGAGCCACTGGAAGTCTCACAATTAAGTGTAACGCAATCATGTGTATATGAAATCAAGTATAAATGCGATCAAGTATAAGACAATCAAGTATAACACAATCAAGTATAAAACAATCAAGTATAAATGTTTTGAGTATTTGTACAAGTAAGCAAGTAGTTGTGCATGTATCTCCCCCAAAGAGTTAAAACAAGTATGAAAAGAGTAGGGGCTATGACTCACCTTAAGCTTAAGTGATGAGAAATGAAAGTGGTAATCGAATCGCGAAAGTCTCTAAGAGCAGCCTATAATAGAACGTTGCGACTTAGGTTTGGAGTAACGTCTAAGAATACGAAGAATTGCCTATACATGTCTTGCATAATGTTCATGATGTTGTACTTAGTATATAGTGTAAGTCTTTGAATATAAATGGTTTATGAAACATGTATAGGTTGTATATCTCTTACTACCGTTCGGGCCGACATAATTCAGAAGTCATGGAGTAAACATTCGAGGAGCCAGGACACTTTAATTCGTAAATCCACAACTCATCTCGACGGCTTACTTAATGAACTCCTCACATGAGGCTCCCTACTATTGTAGTATTCGATAACATATATATAAGTTTTGATCCGAAAAGTTACATGTCTAATATTTTAATAAACTTAGGAAAGTTTATTTTTACATGAAGATTGTTATTAGGGTAAGTTTATATGGTCTTTGGTCATAGCTTCGCCGTGACCTTGGTCATTGTACCATGGTCTTGAGACTCAACCTTGGCTTTAGCCATGGTTTTGGTCTTGGCTTTAGGTCATTAGACCTCTTCGTCTTAGTAAATCATAACTATTATATAGTGACTTTGGTCTAAAAATGGGCTGTTAAGAATTTGAAGAAAATATCACTCAGAAAGCGTTTTCAGGGCTCGAGCTTCTTTAATCCTGAACAAAAACGTCGTTCCGGACAACTTTCGTGTTTTAACTTTTTGATGAATCAGAATAGAAGGGTGAGTTTCAAAATGGCAGAATGCAAAACAGTAGGTATCGGCAGTTTCGGCGTTTTGGTTTTGCTAACTTCAAATGGTCATAACTTTTGACTCGGGTACTCGTTTTGGGTGATTCAAATTGCTATGTTTTCCTTGTTAAGTCCTCTTTAACAGTAGGTAAGTTTAAAATATCATAGTTATACTATTTTGGTCGTGGTTCTCCATAAAAGTCACTAGTTTACTTGTTTAAATATCATAAGTTAACATATATATACATAACTTGTTTTACTAGTTTTTATACATCATGAACACAATACAAAGACCATATATAGCATGAAAGAAACATAATAAGCATGAAAATGATATTGAGCAAGAGAGTGTAATAGGATTTGCTTACAACTTTTGGCTTTCACTTAAGAAAGGAAATCAAGTATGGAACTAGGACACTAAACCTAAGCTTTCAACCAATCACCACAACACTTGCTAACCATTGATCTAACCCTTTTGAAAACCAATTAACTTCAGCCCCTAATCACCTTGTGTAGCTCCTAATTCAATCATGGAATCACCAAACAAACTTAAGAAATAGGTAGAGAATACTAAGACCTTGAACTTTGTAGTGTAACTTGTAGTTTGAAGATCAAAGGATCATGGTGCTAGGGATTTATGTGTGGCATTTTTATTATGAAGAAAGGAAGGAATGAGCTTTGTATTTATAGCATGAAGAGGAGGTTAGGAAGGTGCCTAAACTTGGTGACCAAGTTTAGGATATTTAGGAGGCTTACTTAGGAAGTTTAGACACTTGTTAATATCTTAAGGCTAAAGTCATGAGATGAAGCAACCTATTGGATGACTCCCCCCCCCCTAAGTCGGTTTGCATAGGATAAGGAAGGATGAGTTGGTTTGTGATGATATTATCCTAAGTATGTAGCTAGTTTTGGTTCCGTAAATTGCTAACCGTAAGTTGTTAAGTCACGAAACGTAAAACCGGGTATCCTAAAAATATGAAACTTGAAAGTATGGTTAAACATGTCAATATACTCCATAATAAAATATAAAATGAGTGGTAGGTTCTATTGGGGTGCTTAAACCCTGCTAAAACTGGAAACACGGGTCTAAAACGCGTAATACGTAAAACGTACGAAAGTTGCGTAAAATTGAGAAAAGTAAAATGTAACTTTTCTAATAGGATAATAATGACTTAAAATAACTTATAATGTCTAGGTGAGGCTCAGTCTAGTGTCAGTTGGTATTTAATGTCTTTTAGACATAAAACCGTAAGCCTAAAAATCAAGGAATGACTTGTAAAGTCAAGGAATGATTTTTGGTCAAAGGAGGAGGGAAAAATATGTTGACTTTTTCTAATAATTTGAAAACTCAAATCGTCTTAGAAACGCGGTGCATGTATAGGCTAAGGTTACGGCTGAGTAAAAACGCTTAAAAGTGAAAATTTCAGTTTTTCACGGCCGAGGTTTATTTGGTCATGTTTTTCACAGTCATGATTAATTCTCTAATTAATCATGAGAGTACTAAACATTTTTCTGATGCGGGGTCACTTAACGCGGTCGAGTTTCGTTGTGCGTAGAATTTTTGAATGACGTTTTACCCTAAAACGTGTAATTCCTTAATAACTTTCACGAAAATGATCTGATGAGTGTCAAACTTTTAATTTGCCATGGAAATGATTTATCACTCGAGGCCAAGAAACAAAAATCAAATTTCGGGAAAAATGAATAGTAAAAGTGAATAGTGAAATGCGAATTGTTACAGTCTCTACCCCTTAAGGAAACTTCATCCCGAAGTTTAGTGTGTCTAGGTCTCTTATCTTAATAACGGCATAATAAAGCTAGATTTTGTACTAGAATAGAATAATATGGTAGGATAAGGTACGTACCCGTTTACGCATTGCGGGCTTCCTTAGCACCCAAATAGTATGCTCGACCCCGAGGTGGACTAACATTGTATCCACGGTTTGGGTTATTTTCTTCAAGCATTACGGCTAGAGTCGGGTTATCCAGCACTTGTCCCTGTGCCCCATTCAACCTAGGACAATTATATCGGAAGTGGGTTGGGCTGTTGCACTCATAGCATGTCTTTTGGTTGTTTCCTATATTGCTCGCATTCATCGATGCTCTATACTTATTTACAAAGTGACCCAACTGTTTGCACTTTGTACACACTCGGCATGGCTTAGACTTCTGATGATGATAAGCACATTTAGTACACTTAGGATGTGGACCCTCATACTTTTTCTGATCATGAACTGTTGCCGCAAATCCTCTTGCTCTCTTATTATCAACCATTGTACCCATTTGCTCGTCTGATTCACCTGCTCCCTTCCTTTTGTCACTATTCTTCAAAGTTCCATTCCTAACCATCTCATCTGTTAGGGTCCCTGCTCTCAATATTGTACTCTGAATTGTGGGAGGTTCGGTTGTTTTCACTGTCCCACGAATCTCAGGAACAAGGCCATAGATGTACCTCTTAATCCTTTTGGATTCAGGGGTAACCAGATGAGGAACTAGTTTAGCTAGTTCATGAAACCGATCTGTGTAGGTTGCATGACCAGCCCCTACCATAGAGTGATGCCAAAACTCGTCCTCTAGTTTTTGCATTTCATTAACCAGGCAGTACTCTTCCTTCAGTAGTCCCTTAAAGTCGTCCCATGTCATGCCTACAGCTGCTTCTCTACTCCTTGCTTGAATCTGCATGTTCCACCATGTCAATGCCTTCTCTGATAGCAAGCATGCAGAATATTTCACTCTCTGGTGGATTGCACAGTTACTGATGTCAATCACTGACTCCATCTTCTCGACCCATCGTGTATATGCCAATGCACCTCCTTTACCATTAAACTCAATTGGCTTGCATGACGTAAATTCCTTATACATACATCCAGTCCTATGGTTGTTGTTGTTGTTGTTGTTGTTGTTGTTGTTGTTATTACCATTCCTTCATCCATCATTTGTAGCGTCATTTATGCTTCCGTGGTTTCCCAAATTGTTCATGTGATTGCCAACTTGTGTGACTATAGTGGGAAGTAGGTTTTGTAGTTGTTGGGCAATAATGGTGGAGACATCTGGATTTCCACCATCGTTACTAGGGTTACTAGTGTCGTGAGCATCTCCTCTACCTCCACGTCCACCAGTTCTTCCACTATCATTACTAGTGTCGTGAGTAGCTCCTCTACCTCCACGTCCACCAGTTCTTCCACCCCTTGGTGTTGCACCACCTCGGCTAGTGCTACGAGTTACTCTCTTTGGTGCCATGATATCTACAAGGAGGGACATTTTGTCGACATCAGATATGAGGTGATATTCCTAGACTACTTAGTCTTAAATCTTGTCAATTTGAGTCAACGTTGATTAATGTAAGCATGGTCACATATGTCTACGTGAGTCGTGACGCATTTATAATTATGTTGGCCACCATAATTATAACTGCTTCCTTTCACACGTATACATATTACCAGGCACACATATCTCAACAATTGATACTACATAATTGGGTAGACTTTCTATCATCTGCTCTTAAGTTGTGAAAGGGTAACGTAGTGTGGGTATCTAGAGAAGGTGATATGACGAAAAGGACTAGTCGCGCTTGTAGAAAGGTTTGAGTGTCGTACTAGGACATATGAATCACTTCTAGGTATTAGAATCATATAAAGTAAGTATAAGGCAAATCATCAAATCTCTACAGGAAACTAATAACCTTTATTTAACTTGATCTTATGTCTTATCAAACAAGAACTGTCACAAGATTAAGTTAATTAAACAATTATTACTTAGCTCTAAATTTTTGATGACTTGACTATTGTCTGGGGTTTCTCCTAAACAAACAATTAGCAATAAGCATATGCGCATGAAGTGTGTGTAAGGCAAAATAAAGAGGAGAGTCTTAATATTTATAGCAGTTATAGTCTAGGTAGTATATGCAACCTAGTTCTCTATAACCAAGGCTCTGGTACCAATCTGTAACACCCCCAAAATATCGCAGCGGAAGACTGTGTCATAGGGGTGCTACTTCATAATACAAAGTACAAGGTATAGAAAACGAACTCTAAATGAGACGTTTTGAAAAGTTACCATTCGATTAATAAATTCCGAGTTACAAACTTGAGTTCCATATTACAATACATAAGAGTTTTAAAACATATCGAATGGTAAAGATAAAAGCATAAGTCTTCAAAACATGCCAAGCGACTCTATGCTCCATGCAACAACTATCACCTTACAGACCTGAGATAAACATGCTAAAGTGTCAACACGAGGTTGGTGAGTTCATAGAGTTTGTCTTAAAACAGTTGAAAAAGCCTCAAAAGAATGTTTACACAGCAAAGGCATTGTGAATCCACTCAGTTGCAAGTCCCGCCATAAGAGACTTGCAACCTGTGTGTTCACAACCCACTGCTAAAAATATAGTATAATAAAGACATGTATAAGTTTATCAAAACAGTTAAGCAATTAGTCGTGAGTCTACACTTCATCTCCGAAGACCTCACGTTTATGATGTATCTAACATTCGCAAATGTTAGGATGTATCAAAGCCTCAATGGTCATCCAACAACTTAATTTGGAGCCATCGAAAGTCTCAATGGTCATCCAACAACTTAATTTGGAGCCACTGGAAGTCTCACAATTAAGTATAACGCAATCATGTGTATATGAAATCAAGTATAAATGCGATCAAGTATAAGACAATCAAGTATAACACAATCAAGTATAAAACAATCAAGTATAAATATTTTGAGTATTTGTACAAGTAAGCAAGTAGTTGTGCATGTATCTCCCCAAAGAGTTAAAACAAGTATGAAAAGAGTAGGGGCTATGACTCACCTTAAGCTTAAGTAATGAGAAATGAAAGTGGTAGTCGAATCGCGAAAGTCTCTAAGAGCAGCCTATAATAGAACGTTGGGACTTAGGTTTGGAGTAACGTCTAAGAATACGAAGAATTGCCTATATATGTCTTGCATAATGTTCATGATGTAGTACTTAGTATATAGTGTAAGTCTTTGAATATAAATGGTTTATGAAACATGTATAGGTTGTATATCTCTTACTACCGTTCGGGCCGACATAATTCAGAAGTCATGGAGTAAACGTTCGAGGAGCCAGGACACTTTAATTCATAAATCCACAACTCATCTCGACGGATTACTTAATGAACTCCTCACATGAGGCTCCCTACTATTGTAGTATTCGATAACATATATATAAGTTTTGATCCAAAAAGTTACATGTCTAATATTTGAATAAACTTAGGAAAGTTTATTTTTACATGAAGATTGTTATTAGGGTAAGTTTATATGGTCTTTGGTCATAGCTTCGCCATGACCTTGGTCATTGTACCATGGTCTTGAGACTCAACCTTGGCTTTAGCCATGGTTGTGGTCTTAGCTTTAGGTCATTAGACCTCTTCGTCTTAGTAAATCATAACTATTATATAGTGACTTTGGTCTAAAAATGGGCTGTTAAGAATTTGAAGAAAATATCACTCAGAAAGCGTTTTCAGGGCTCGAGCTTCTTTAAACCTGAACGAAAACGTCGTTCCGGACAACTTTCGTGTTTTAACTTTTTGATGAATCGGAATAGAAGGGTGACTTTCAAAATGGCAGAATGCAAAACAGTAGGTATCGGCAGTTTCGGCGTTTTGGTTTTGCTAACTTCAAATGGTCATAACTTTTGACTCGGGTACTCGTTTTGGGTGATTCAAATTGCTATGTTTTCCTTGTTAAGTCCTCTTTAACAGTAGGTAAGTTTAAAATATCATAGTTATACTATTTTGGTTGTGGTTCTCCATAAAAGTCACTAGTTTACTTGTTTAAATATCATAAGTTAACATATATATACATAACTTGTTTTACTAGTTTTTATACATCATGAACACAATACAAAGACCATATATAGCATGAAGGAAACATAATAAGCATGAAAATGATATTGAGCAAGAGAGTGTAATAGGATTTGTTTACAACTTTTGGCTTTCACTTAAGAAAAGAAATCAAGTATGGAACTAGGACACTAAACCTAAGCTTTCAACCAATCACCACAACACTTGCTAACCATTGATCTAACCCTTTTGAAAACCAATTAACTTCAGCCCATAATCACCTTGTGTAGCTCCTAATTCAATCATGGAATCACCAAACAAACTTAAGAACTAGGTAGAGAATACTAAGACCTTGAACTTTGTAGTGTAACTTGTAGTTTGAAGATCAAAGGATCATGGTGCTGGGGATTATGTGTAGCGTTTTTATTATGAAGAAAGGAAGGAATGAGCTTTGTATTTATAGCATGAAGAGGAGGTTAGGAAGGTGTCTAGGAAGGTGCCTAAACTTGGTGATCAAGTTTAGGATATTTAGGAGGCTTACTTAGGAAGTTTAGACACTTGTTAATATCTTAAGGCTAAAGTCATGAGATGAAGCCACCTATGGGATGACTCCCCCCCCCCCAAGTCGGTTTGCATAGGATAAGGAAGGATGAGTTGGTTTGTGATGATATTATCCTAAGTATGTAGCTAGTTTTGGTTCCGTAAATTGCTAACCGTAAGTTGTTAAGTCACGAAACGTAAAACCGGGTATCCTAAAAATATGAAACTTGAAAGTATGGTTAAACATGTCAATATACTCCATAATAAAATATAAAATGAGTTGTAGGTTCTATTGGGGTGCTTAAACCCTGCTAAAACTGGAAACACGGGTCTAAAACGCGTAATACGTAAAACGTACGAAAGTTGCGTAAAATTGAGAAAAGTAAAATGTAACTTTTCTAATAGAATAATAATAACTTAAAATGACTTATAATGTTTAGGCTGGGCTCAGTCTAGTGTCAGTTGGTATTTAATGTCTTTTAGACATAAACCGTAAGCCTAAAAATCAAGGAATGACTTGTAAAATCAAGGAATGATTTTTGGTCAAAGGAGGAGGGAAAAATATGTTGACTTTTTCTAATAAGTTGAAAACTCAAATCGTCTTAGAAATGCGGTGCAGGTATAGGCTAAGGTTACGGCTGAGTAAAAACGCTTAAAAGTGAAAATTTCAGTTTTTCACGGCCGAGGTTTATTTGGTCATGTTTTTCACAGTCATGATTAATTCTCTAATTAATCATGAGAGTACTAAACATTTTTCTGATGCGGGGTCACTTAACGCGGTCGAGATTCGTTGTGCGTAGAATTTTTGAATGACGTTTTACCCTAAAACGTGTAATTCCTTAATAACTTTCACGAAAATGATCTGATGAGTGTCAAACTTTTAATTTGCCATGGAAATGATTTATCACTCGAGGCCAAGAAACAAAAATCAAATTTTGGGAAAAATGAATAGTAAAAGTGAATAGTGAAATTTTCCGGGAATAGTAATTAATCTGAAAATGCGAATTGTTACACGGACGACGTGTGCCGAAAGGCATAAAGATATTATATAAGTATTGCACCATCGGTCTTCCACCGATACTGCAATACTGGGGGGACATGTTGATGTATGTGTCCGGACGACACGTGCCAGACCGAAGGGTCTCCGTCAGTCCGAAAGGAATCACCGGAAGGAAAATGCTACTCTTGTCCGTGGGGCATGTGCCGAACGACCATAAAGGTATACACTCTTTTTTATACAGGTACATCCTCTTACCCAGCAGTCCGGTACAAGAACCGGACTACGCTGCCTAACCCGGATATTATGGGGTTGTATCTTACACGTGACCTGACATCTAGCACCTAGACTAGGTGTAGGCCGACATGTTCCTTCCCGAGACACGAACAGGTTATTACCCAAGCAGGTTATTATCCAACAGGCATTGTACAAAAGTTTGACTATAAATAGCCAAACCTCTCTCCCTCTCTATATACATTTTACTTATCTCTACACAATATTTCTCTCCCTCATCTCACATATTAAACATACGACCTACATTCATACTAAATCCTCTATACACGAGGTACTGACTTGACCGTCGGAGGGTGGTTCCCGGGGCTTCGGCCTCGGGACCCCTTCTAATGGGTTCTTTCTTGTTGACAGCTCAACTTCTAGGCTCGGGACAAGGAACAATGGCACGTGAGGGCCATCAAAACCAACCCGGCAGAAATATGCTTCACAAATTGGCGCCATCCGTGGGATCCGTTATTCGATCTACCAGGAGTTAAGAATGATGGGTCGCATTTTCAGTCCGGTAAAGGCGTTCCGTATAAACGTTCGGTATGGACAGAACCGACCAAGGGCTGTCCGGTGTGATTTCCTTTGGTCATTTTGTTCGAATGCACTATCCTCTTTGGATGTGTTGTTTCGTTCGAACACACTGTCTTGTTCGGCATGGACATTTGGTGTTGACGTCCGGTATGGACGTTGAGTTTAGACAACCAGAATGAACCGACTAAAAGCTGTTCGGCATAATTTCCTTCGGCCAAGTCGTTCGGATATGCTGAGGATGGGTTTCATCCGTTGGGCATGAAAGGAAAAATATTGACGGGTTTATTGGCTAAGATCCGGATCCATGTGTTTTTCAGTCTGATTACATGGGTATTGGTACCATACTTCTGGTACGAGTGCGTTAACTCTTCCGTGCGGCCATGCCGGTTGCACGTCAGTAAGTTTCTGATTCTTTTTTATTTTCGCCGGTTGTCATGATAAAGCATAATTGCGTAAGATCTTACATAGGGAAACCATGATATTATCATTTTACTATGCTTTCTGTCATATGCAAATTCGGCACCTTTATCTTAATAATGTGAATGCATGTGGTTATCGAAAAAGCAAATGGTAATATGCTTGAGAAAATGTTGCAAACATTAAAGTATAGGTATGCTTGATGTGTTTGGCTCAGAAAACCACAAAGAAGCAAAGTGTTTATTTTCTTTGGAAGACTCTTTTATCCATAAGACCATTAACACCTAAATGGAACAAAGCCGAATGTGTTATTAATTGACATGACCAAAACTGATAGCCAATGCCTAAACTAGATTGCTATATAGACTACTATATGAAAAGTATTCTACAGTAATTGAAGGTGAACATACGAAATTTTGGGACAGGTTCCTTTTCTTTCTTCTTGTTTATTCTATGAAGTACATATTAATAGTACTACTCCTTGGAATCTAAGAGGCATAAAGTAAAACATGGGATATAACTATTGTACTCTACCACTACTAGGTAAACTTTATGAACAAGCATGGAGGACATGAAATAGTAGCCTACATATGAATTAGTCTTCACCCAAGCATGTAATTTTGCCCTATGCGCAGAAGGTGTTGACTCACTCAAGATTTTCCATAACCCACTAGAATAACTAATAACTAAAACTAAAGTAGACTTGCTTTGCCATTGGTACTAGCCCATGTATTTACTCTTTCCTCTCTCAAAAGAAACACTAGTATCTCAAAAGCAAAATGATGTTAAATGGAATTACTTATTTTCATGCACTATACTACTAATTTAGTGATATATTGTATTTGGACATGGCATAGTTTTATTTATTTATACAAAATAAATCTATTACCATGGGATCGTTTTACCAACCAAATATTCACAGCATATCTTATGAGTAAGAAATCCTATAAAGTAAGTACCAAAGTAGATGATATTAAATAGCACCTTGAAATCTTGAATAAAGGACACTATGCACTTTGGTCATTTAACTGGACCCAAGGATAAAACATATTAACCGGGTAAAAGGAAGACAGATTTTATTAGCGCGCCTATACTATACAGTATTACTTTGACTTATACAACATTGTGAATACGTTACAAGTTTCGATGCATAAGGCGCAACGCGGTAATATAAATTAGGAGGCATTTAGTTCAAAGTGTATTCATTCGCTGCAGAGGTACAAGGCTACTCCCAACGTGTACAAGTGATAATGCAATATAAACAAATAACTTAATAACTAACGCCACCAAATAGCGTTCGATTAAAATTTAAGGAAGATTAGAAATTCTTATGTGACATTCAACAACAAAATGCGAACGAGAACCTTCGGATCAACCCGCGGAGCCATTAACTTGCGGATTAAGAAATTGAACAACTTTTAAGCTTATTATTAGGATGTGAAATTTTGTCACTTATGAGATACAATTGGAGGACAATGCTTTCGTAACTTGTTAATTGGTCTACGGCTTCCGATGGTTGGTTTAGATGAATTACTCTAGACCACCATCATGTACGGATAAAAAAAGGCTATTCATAACATGAAGGTTGACTTTTTTTTTTTTTTTTTTTTAACCATTAAATAGTATAGGCCTCATAGCTAAACGCCTCTATTCAACATTAGTATTGCTGCTTGTACATGCGAGAGGCACTATTTTATTTAAGTTCAAAAATACTAATATGTTATAGCACCGTTGAACGGGGGAGATAGTGGTATGATGTACGATCCCGTGATGACCCATTTATGTATTGGTACAAGTGAAATATTTTGTTTGTCATATTTAACGGGAGAAAGCGAAAAAGCTTTCAAGTTTTATCCTACAGGACTAGCAAGCATAAGGCGATGATTTCGTAAAGCGTGGTCGATGAGGGTTATAAACATCACATGCCTGATATTTAACACGTCTGGGTAACAATTGTTATTAATTGTTTATTATGTTATCTAATACCCTTTTTTATTTAAGTTCAACGATACTAATAAACATTAGCACCGTTGAACTGGGGGGATAATATTGGATGATACCTCCATCGGTTATGTTACGGTTCGGCTTTAACCCAATCTTTCTATTGATACATGAGAATATTTTATTTGTTATATCTAAAGGGAAAAGGCAAAGAGCTTTCATGTCTTATTGTGCAGGAATAAACGACATGAGGTTCCACATGCATAACAATTACAAGAATATGATACGGGTCGTTAATTTACACCGTCTTCAAATGGGTCGTTAATATACAGCGTCTTCAAATGGGTCGTTATCTTACACCGTCATGAAACGGGTCGTTATCTTACACCGTCATCAAATGAGTCGTTAATTTACACCGTCATCAAACGGGTCGTTAATATACACCGTCTTCAAATGGGTCGTTATCTTACACCGTCATAAAACGGGTCGTTATCTTACACCGTCATGATATGGGTCGTTATCATACACCGTCATGATACGGGTCGTTAATTTACACCATCATCAAACGGGTCATGAAACAATCCACTAAGGTGGATCGTGATAACACTCCGTCCTCGTACGGATCGTGACTAACACCCCATCATCAAACGGGTCGTGCATAACACTCCGTCCTCGTACGGATCGTGACTAACATCCCGTCATCATCAAACGGGTCGTGCATAACACTCCGTCCTTGTACGGATCGTGACTAACACCCCGTCATCAAACGGGTCGTGCATAACACTCCGTTCTTATACGTATAATGACGAACACTCCAATCATTAAATGGATATTAAATAACACTCCGTCCTTGTACGGGTAGTGAAGAGCACTCCATCGTTATACGGATCGTGAATAAGCACTCCGTCTAAACATTAAAAGGAATTGTGCATAAACACTCCGTCATCAATTTAAAGAACAAATGATACTTCACAAAAATAATGATTATAGGGGGAAAGGCTCTGTTTTATTTGTGCAGGAAACAAATGGATGATGGAAAAGTCATGTCTCGCTTTCGGATCAAACAATATTTAAGTATAGCATCATTGACCATAGGTCAACAATACTATACTGGGGGGACATGATGGCTTGTGTGGTCTGACAGACCCAACTCGCCTTATGAAGCACCGACTTATTGGCCACTTGGTGAACTACTCTAAGATGGTCGTTGGATGGAAGGCATGTCCGAATGATAAAGGCCAAAATGCCATATGATACTACACTTGTCCGAATGACATGGCGAAAGGCCATAAAGGTATTCTTTAAGTATCACATCACTAGTCTTTTACTAATAATGCAATATTGGGGGACATGTTGATGTATGTGTTCGGACGACGTGTGCCGAAAGGCATAAAGATATTATATAAGTATTGCACCATCGGTCTTCAACCGATACTGCAATACTGGGGGGACATGTTGATGTATGTGTCCGGACGACACGTGCCGGACCGAAGGGTCTCCGTCAGTCCGAAGGGAATCACCGGAAGGAAAATGCTACTCTTGTCCGTGGGGCATGTGCCGAACGACCATAAAGGTATACACTCTTTTTTATACAGGTGCATCCTCTTACCCAGCAGTCCGGTGCAAGAACCGGACTACGCTGCCTAACCCGGATATTATGGGGTTGTATCTTACACGTGACTTGACATCTAGCACCTAGATTAGGTGTAGGCCGGCATGTTCCTTCCCGAGACACGAACAGGTTATTACCCAAGCAGGTTATTATCCAACAGGCATTGTACAAAAGTTTGACTATAAATAGCCAAACCTCTCTCCCTCACAAGGCAGGTTCATCACTCTCTCTCTATATACATTTTACTTATCTCTACACAATATTTCTCTCCCTCATCTCACATATTAAACATACGACCTACATTCATACTAAATCCTCTATACACAAGGTACTGACTTGACCGTCGGAGGGTGGTTCCCGGGGCTTCGGCCTCGGGACCCCTTCTAACGGGTTCTTTCTTGTTGACAGCTCAACTTCTAGGCTCGGGACAAGGAACAATGGCACGTGAGGGCCATCAAAACCAACCCGGCAGAAATATGCTTCAACACCCTGTAAGTCTCCTTCTGTCTGCATACACACATATGAGATTATGTTTTAAAGCTTAGTGTCAGTTCATTAAACTTAATTAACCCGTCACTAAACATCAAAATATTATAAAGATTTGTGTAGAGCAAATGTTACTTTTTATTAAAAGAAATTAAGAGAACTTATGATTTTTATGGTGCATTGTTACTCTATAACACATTGAAAATGGATTTCTGGAGTCAAGCATATTGTTATACAGAACTTACTACAAAAATGTTTAAGTACTACGATTTTTAAGAAAAAGCAAATGTTTAATGTTAGTTGCATTTTACTTCTAAATACGGACTTAATTTAATATAGTTTTTACACAAGAATTGTGTTGATATCAACCAAACATGTCAATTACCCGTTGGGCATTTTGCTCCAGCCAACCAAGAGTCCGATATTTCACGGCATTGTACTGCAATGAAACATGATTGAACAAAAGTACATTGCCGTCCTCTTTGGTACTCTGAACAAATATGTTAGCTCTCCCTCTTGCCTATTTGATACTTAGACTTGATATCATATCTATATCTAGTGTTTAAGCCAACGCCAATTGGATGGGATATGCACTCTTTATCGGGAGGAAGATGGTAGCAGAGGTGCAGCCATACATGTAAGTAAAACTTGCCATTTTAATCTTAAGCTAAACTATTCCCTTACTCAGAACATGCATTACCCTGTCTTTATGTTTTCTTTCATCAGATTATTTCAGGGATAAAGTATTTGGTGATACAAAACTCCAACAGAGAAGACAATAATTCCTTTTTGTTAACAGATAATTCCAGGTATAACATAGTTTGAAAGAGTTTTGCAGGAATTTCTGGCCCGTAGCTTTTGTGATGTTCAGCAACTTTTACTTGTTTGTGATTACAAAAAGATCATCTCTTCTTTCTTCTTATAATATTCACCCCACCTAAAGAGAAGCATTTAATGAGAAATTCGAAACAAATTAATAACTTATGCTTTTTAAATGCAGCGAGCCCATCTTAGTTAATGATATCCTTAAATTAGAAGGTTTCTTAGGCGCAAAACTTGAGGCAGAACTTGCCAAATATCCACCCGTTAATTTCATAAACGATTAAGGTCAAACCACAACATGTTCTTATGTTTTGCTAAGGTATGTTACTTATTTCTTTTCGAGGGATGCTACATCCACATAAGAAATCCACAAAAAAACTTCACACGCTGACGTGTCAGGCAGTGATTGGTTTAATCATAGAGAAGAGAGAGAAACTATAGTAAAATCCACCAATCACTGACTGACACGTCAGCGTGTGGATTTTTTTTGTGGATTTCTTATGTGGATCTACCATTTCTCTTTCTTTTCTTGTTCTTTTTATCTATTTGCTTGTAGCATGTGTAGTGCATGCCCTTTTTTTTTCTTTTCTTTTTTTCCCCCTTCTAATTGCTATTTTCCTATACAGGCATCATATTTATTACTGTTTCATTCGTACAAGGCAGAGCTGGAAAATTCAGTTTTAATCACTTAATTGTGCTATATGAAATGCCGATTAATTGGTGCTTCTCCCTTTGATTTTGTTATAAACGAATATTGTTAAGTCTGCATGTTACCTCAAGTAAATTTCACTTACATTTGGGTTCATGAGAGCTACATTTAAATGTTGTTTGAAATTAACATGTTTTAACCCAAGTTTAGTGAAACTTGATCGCCATTATTGTTAGGATCAGGGATAGATAAACAGAAGCAAAAGAATCCAATTTAAGCGTTTATGAAAGTGGGCTACCTTATTTATTCAAGCCTAAACTAGGAATGGGCTAATAGCAATAGAAAATGCAAGGTTAAGGCGGTGAGGCGAGGTAAAGTAAATCAACAATAGGCCTATCTAAAGAAGGGCTCTAGTCTGAAATTGGTCTCATGCTAGATTCAACGCGATGCTAGGAGAATTTTTCCACTTGTATTCTACATAGGAGCAAAAACTGGTAATTTTATTATCAAATTCCAACAAAGTATCACTGTTCTTTGCACGAAGAGTTGTTGGGCACTTGTCGTTCACTGGGATATGGGAGTCCTTCCGACAAGTTCACCATCACTATTTGACATTATGTTGAAAGATATGCACTATGAATGATTGTTCACAAAATGCATGTCACGAAATACAAGTTTCACTAAAATTGACGATATTTATGTATTAACAAAGCAACTAAGGCTTGAAACAAGCAATACTGTTTTATTAATGAACATTATACATAAATGTAGCCAATAACAAAGTGAACAACATCCCATATTTACAACTTGGAATTTTGACTTTGAGTCAACTGTTGTCTCAAAACCCTTCTCATTACCTTGTTTGTTGCTGTTCTAGGAAGTGATGCAAGAGGCACTACATCAGACACCTGAAGAACCGAAAGCCAATATATATGGGAATTACAGGATGTCAAAGTTTTAAAAATACTGAATTAATAGTTCTTAGATGAGAAAACGCTACCTTAAACAAAGGGTTAAGATTCTTTTGCAAAGCTGAATTTAGTGACGACTTTAACTTATTTAGTTCGGGTTTCGGACCATTGGCATCTTTGAAAACAACAACAATAACCAACTTCTCTGGCCCACCTCCAACTGGTGTAACCCCTATAGCGGCTGTCTCGAGGATGCTGTCATCAACTTTGTTGCATACCTGTTCAATCTCAACTGAACTTACCTGCACAACCAATCAACCACACTTAGTCATCTTAAAACAGTTTCAGCAACTATATGCTATTGTTAATTAGAATAAAATTATCAGCTATAAAAGCACAAAGTATTAGTCTGGATGTATTTGTGTTGCTTAAAGTTGTAATGTAATAAATGGATAACTAAATGTTAGTTTTCTGCAAATTTTAATTGTTTACTGGCAGATACAATTACCTAAAGGACATTTTTGCTTACCAAAAGGGTGACGATTTTTGAAATGGGATCCCTTTTTTAGGTAAGTTTAGTTTATCCTCAGAAAATCATGATTGTTACAGCTGGTATCTAGCTAATTATCGGAGCCCTTTTTTTATCCCAAGACTTAATTAAAACTGGTACAGTTGGTTTTTGATTTCCAAAAGAGGAGATAAGTTATTATGTTTGAGGCGAAAGGGCTAATTGATATCATTGAACTGAAATGCATGAAGCTCGTTATAAGAAAATGGTAACTAAACTCACCATCTACAACAATTACCAAAAGACCAACATAAAGGGTTCTATATAAATAAGCTTTAATTTCAGATGTCTATCACTTTAAGTCTTTAACCTCAAAAATATCACAATGATATTTTCATAGGGGAAAAACAAAAACTGGTGTGAAATGAAGATGAAACCATACCTTGATACCCCCAAGATTCATGGTATCATCTGCACGACCATGGGCACGATAGAATCCTCTGGACGTGCGCTCAAATACATCCCCATGCCTTCTTAAAACCTACGATGAGAACATTTAACAAAATGCAATTTCAGCAGTCAAATAATCAGTTTCATACCAATGGAAACAAAGCCGAATATCTAACGCTAAATTATGATTACTTTTAAACCTAATTCGAGGAGTTTAATATTCATCTACAAACCATCTTACTTTCTTTACAAAATTGTTATTTTGTTCAATCTGTCAATCATTTTTTTATTAAATTCAATTTTCATACACAACCATTTGATTATCTGATATAAAAACTGATACTCTTTGATTAATCAAAATCAGGTAATGCACATCCAAAGATCCCATGTAGCTTTAGACCGGAAAAAAAAAAAAAAAAAAAAAAAATCAATTACCTTCCCGTTCCAAGAAGGCATGCCTTTAAAGTAGACATCATAGTGGTTAGCATTTAGTAGCGTGCTTGATGCTCCAAACATGAGGGGATATAGAGCTAATTCACCAACTCCGGGTACGTTTGCAGGCTAAACAAAAGATACAAATATCAAATGGATTAAGACCAGTTATCATTAATCCACGATAATAGCTAGTAAGTTAAACCACCCATTTCTTTAGCTTTAAGAATAGTCGGCAGCAGATGTAGCAATTTCAACCCTATTATAATGAATGGGTCGATTCGAGTTACATTCTTGACGAGTCAAAAAACAAAGAATATAGCTAAAAGAAACTGGTCAAGCAGTTGGAAAGTAAAAGTGCTTTTTAATGTATTCAACGTTATGATTTATTTTTACTTTTTTGCAAATGTAGATTAGTAATGTAAATCCTATGTAACACATTTATCATGGAAAACGATTATGGACAAAAAGTGTACTGATCAACCCAACCCACGTTATTAAATCACACCTTCCGATATGAACCCATTTTGACCCATTACAATCCCACTCGACCCGCCAATTGACCTAAAAAAACTTTCTAGGGGTCAGCTATGGATATGTTGTGCTTACTATAGGGATTCCATCTTTGCCAAGAATAAAAAGTTGACATCCCAAACTTGGTGTGCTGAAAGCGGATAAGGACTGAGGTTGCAGTAATGATCCAGTAATAAAACCACCACCAATCTCTGTGCCACCACAATACTCCATGACCGGTTTGTATTCAGCTCTTCCCATCAGCCAAAGGCATTCATCCACATTAGAGGCCTCACCAGTTGACCCAAAGCTCCTACCAAATTGAACATACTGTGTCATGATTACAGCTCAGGAAATAAACACAAATATCGAAAGAGAACTAAATGCATAGTTCACATGTGGCAATTTCAACCCAATTACTTATAAAAGGGTCAAATGGGTAATACATATTAGCTTAAAGTGGAACGGGTCGAAAGCTAATTGATAAAACCTCCTATATCTATAAAAATAATACTAACTTATTATAAAAATAGATACTTCATAAATTTTATATAATCACATTTGACATGCTAATCGTTTTGATATTCTTTGCATCCCATAGTGCTTTCGCACTAAACAGCTACAGTTCCAGAGTCGTGCAACTATAATGTATTTTAGACAGTAAGTGTTCTGGTCAAACAACTTGACCCGATAAACACGTTTTGACCAGTGTGTCACAAATAGAAGCCCCAGTGTGTTTAAAACTCAGAAAGATAAAATGTTATATAAAACCCATTTGAACGATGCTATGGCACAAGCATTTTTTTTTTTTTTTTTTTTTTTTGACTAAAATAGAAGGGAGAGAATTATTACTTAGGCTAGTAATCAACAATAGCCCAAAAGGTTAAGTTGAGAAAAATTTTAAAAAAATAAAAATAAAAATAAAATAAATAAATAAAAACCCTCACCGGATGGTTGACCAGTCATATCCAGCTGTACAATTCTTTGTTTTCCAAGCTCTTACAATACTCGGGATCACTCCCAACACGGTTACTTTGGCATCCTGAAATGTTGGAGCAAACTTTAAATGGAAATTACACAAATGTAGCATGCCTTAGTAAATGCAGGAAGTGCACAACATATACTGTTTAGTAGATGTGGCAATTTGGAACAAATACTTATGAATGGGCTGACTTTGGTTCTGTATAATGTCAAAAAGGTCAAATAAAACAAATAGCTAGAAGGCAGATGAGTCAAATGGGTCAACAAGGTTTAAAGTCGCGCAAACTCTATTTAATCAAAAAAATAGATTATAACTTTATTCTTGTTCTTGTAAAAAAAATTTGAACATTAACCATCTAAAAAAATTGAATCAAAAAGTGTTTGCGGGTCAAGCCAACCGATACCGGCCCATTTAAATCCGTACTAAAAAGTGACATGTCTCACATGTACTAAAAAGCAGTGTTGCAAAAATCGGCCTACAAGGCCGATTAATCGGTGATTACAAGCTGAACAGCCTTGGACCTTGGAGCGAATTACAAGGTAATCGGCCGATTAATCGGCCTTGTACCTTGGAATCGGCTATTAATCGGCCAAAAATCGCTACAAGGCCCTCGACCGCCTCGGGACCGATTCACGATTTTTGCAACATTGCTAAAAAGTGACTAGTTCTGAATCTGAACCTACCCATCTTGGCACCTCTAGTAGTCAAGTGTTCCATATAAGAAATCTAACATCCATTGTTAACAATCTGAAATGAGAAAAAATACTAAAGAATTTATGAAAACCACCTGAACAAACTTGGCAAAGCCGACACCGAGGGGAGATCCATTGTATAAAGCGACTGAACCCCCATTTAGCAACGAAGCATAAATTAGCCAAGGACCCATCATCCATCCAAGATTAGTTGGCCATGCAACGATGTCACCTTTGTGAACATCCATATGGCACCAACCATCTGCACCTGCCTTGTAAGGTGATGCAAGTGTCCATGGAATTGCCTTCGGTTCCCCTGTATCAAATTCATTCCATAACTAAGCGCAAATTTAAGAAACCCCATCTGTAAAGAATCAATACACGCATAATTATTATTTAAATTTCAATAAAAACTACCTGTAGTTCCTGAAGAGAAGAGGATATTGGAAAAAGCTTCAATTGGTCGTTCGACAGCAACAAACTCGACATTCCTGTAGAGTTTTATTTGTAAATTCAGAAACAAAATTCATTCCGTACCAAGATTCAAGATATAACTACCTTACAGCAAAAACCATTATTTCTAACTTCAACTTTACTTAACTTGCAATATTATCATAAACATTGAACAGCGGATAGAACGTGTGCTTGCCAATTTCCAAATTACAGCTAACTGGGATCAAACTCAGAATAACAAACATACCTGTAGTTTTTAGCTCGGTCTAGAAAATCATGCCAAGATATATCACCCTCACGCAATGTTGTACTCAAGCAGGAGTCTCTTGCAGGAATAACAATTGACAGAGGCGATCGAGCATCAACAACTCGGCTGCAAAATTTACCATTTTACCCCTTATGTGAGAATCGTGTTTTCTTATAAAAAACAGTTACTTTTTTTATATGGGAACCGATAACAGCACCTATATAAGGGAAGGATTCTGTTACCACGAATGATCACATCCTGAAAAAAAAATTAATAAATAAACCCTCATTAATCAATGGGTTGTATAGTGAAAATAAATAAGGAATTTAGGACTAACCTGAGTAAAAATTGCTTTTGCTTTCGATAGTACAAGTCTAGTGGAAATTTCATTTGGAGCAAAACTATCAGCAATAGATACAACCACATAGCCTGCTAGAACAATTGCAAGATATATCACGACCGAGTTCACATCCATAGGCATATCAATTGCAATTGCAGATCCTTTATCAAGTCCCAATGTATCGAGAGCATATGCAGCTAACCTATATACACGCACATATCAATTTCACATTAGTTTACTTTTATTCGATATTTGACATCATAGTCAATGGATCTTGAATCAGATTTTAATTAGCATACCAAACCTCAGAACGTAATTTCCTAACTGTCATTCTTTTGACTGGCAATTGATCACTCCCTTCATCACGCCATATAACAGCTACATCATTTAAATTTCTTTTGCTACCTAAACTTAAACAATCTCGAGCTGGATTTACGTAAGCTCCAGGAAGCCATTGACCTCCTGGATGCGATAACTGGCTTTCTTGAGATGGATCGTCAACTAATATGCGTTTTGGGGGTACTGAAAATGATATGTTCATTTCATCCAATATTGTTTTCCAAAAGACCTGCCACAAATTATGTTTTAGTATACAGAAGAATGATTTAGTTCCAAATTATTTCACGGTCTTCCCACATATATATGATTTAAATAAAATTCAATGGCTATGGATGTTTGGGATTGCTTATTTTTAAAGCGCTTATCTTCTTTTACAGAAACAAAATTAGCAATCTGCTTATTATAAATTGCTGAATTACTCTAGATTAAGCAGACACGCAGCTACCACCCAAACACTCAAAACTGCTTATATGCATCAAAATAAAGGCAACCATACCTCTAAATTTGAGGCTGAAAATTCTTGAAAAGCAGAGTAGCTCGAAATGGGATCTTTATAACTGGGACCCAAGAATTCCTTTCCCCGTCTCTCTAATAAGTTACCAATGTTCGTTAATTTTGCAGCCCCCCTAAGAATATGAGTGCACAGGAACAATCAATGTCAGCAGATGTTACAAATTGGTTATAGGCGAAAGTTATCTAGCTTATTATTTTATACCATCACCTTTAAGCTACGCTAACTACAACATTTAGCCAACATATCGCAATCATAAAAGTTAAAATTTGTAGTGATAAAATCATAAATGACAGCAGTATGTTATCTGGGCAATGTCTAAATCACCATTGTATTACCTCAATCCTACTATATTCCAAATGCAAAATCATTATGTGTTGTGGTTGCTGTGAAACTTATCCTAACTAATACTCCGCAACTTATACACTAGAAATTACCAAATAGACATAAACTTATCAGTTAATATATCTTAGTAAGTATGTTTTACACTTGACTACTTGAGAGGTGTTTGGTATTGCTAACTTAACCGCTATAGTGCTTATTTGCTTGTTGCATTTTAAAATAAGCACTTTAGAATAAGCAAAATTCCTTATTCTGATACAATTACCCCTCAGACACATAATTAATGTCTACGTTAGTATTTTCGTTTGTCCAAAAATAAGTTTCCACCTTCAATTTTTAACACAGTAAAAAACTTTCTAAAAAGTCAATATGACAATGTAACAATTGCATTTTTCTAAAATTGTGAATATTGTCTAGTTAGAGGAAGTACAAAATTCAACACCCATATGCCCAAGGAATCATGATCCGACAATGTATGTAATTTGACACTTATTTCTTTACTATATAGTTCCTTACATTTGAATGGATAATAATCATGATAATAATAAAAAAATTATTTAACTTGTCAATTTTTGTTGTAAACGCATACCTTTCAAATTTTGACATTTGTTTGTATTTTGTGACCATTCTACCTTACATTTTCTAAATTTCAAAAGGTAAAATGGTCATAGTATGTTAACAAAATACACACAAAGGTCTAAATTGGTTTGTGTTTTAATAACAAAAAATAAAGAAGCTACACAATATAACAAAAATGGACAAGTTATATTCATTTTTTTTTAATCATCTCTGGAATATGTATAGAATAAAAATAAAATAGTTTGTTTATTACTACTGTAGTTTGTTTATTAAATATGGAGAAAAAAATAAAAATAAAATAGTTCCGTACACTAAAAAACTACTAATAAATGTCAAGTCACACACATTTTCAGGCGATTATTCTAATGCAAAACAAAAACCAACCAATAAAAAACAACCACCAAACCAAAGCAAACCAGCCAAAAAAAAAAATGAAAACTCACAGGTCAGGTAACCAAGCAATAGGATCAGGTCCAAACTCTTTATAACACCCATAAAACATCATCTGATGAAACCCAAACGGTAAGTCCGGATTCAAAACCCGGGTCGATATTTCCTTCCATGTTTCAGGACAACCCGACCCGTATTTCTTTATAATCTCATCAACTTTCTTATGAAGCTGTGCAGCAGTTTCGGGTGATATACCCACGTTCATTATGTCTGATACTTGAACCGTATCAAGTGTTTTGTATGTCACCATTGTTGTTTTTTGATAAGTTTGATATTGTGTGTGTGTGTCAGTGTGTGTTTTTAAGGTGGTTGTTTGGTGTCGTTTAGCTGGGATTTGGTGATAAGGAACACATGACACATGTTGTGGTTTTATTGTTTTGTGATTTGATGACTTTTTAAGAGCATAACACATCAGCTTTAATTTTTTATTCTTAACTCATTACTTTTTATCATGGCTCACTTTAACTCACCTTCACCTCAATTATTTTTAATTTCAACTTCAAACTTTAACAAATACTTCATTTATTTTTAAAACCATAATATTAATTCTTAAACATATTACAATACGAAATTTAGAGGGGAAAAAAACGCTAATGAAAAAAAGTACGAAATTAAAAAAATACAACATAACACAATTATTCATTCTTGACGTGGAGGCAACCCATATTTCGCGACGATTCGATCCTTTTCCATATTAATCAACGCCACGTAGGTTGGATCCTTGCTGGTAGTGTCGAACATCAAAAATTCTAACTCCTTCAACCTCTCTTGTGTGGATTGGTTTTCTACAGTCGTTTGATACGCCTTGACCGCTTCTTCACGTTTTGCCCGATACTCTTCGCGCATAATCTCCCCGAAATTGAACGAAGAAAAGGAACCTCAGGTGCTTGCCGTTGTCTCGGATTTTTGTTTCTTGGAAGCCCGCTTTTTTTCAATGGGTCGTGGTTCTTCATCATGACCAAACAAAGCCTCGTTTGTTTGGCTTGGGACGTCGCCGGTTAAATCAACCGCCCCCTGCGCATTCCATTTTTGATGTTTACGCAACACGCTCCAAGCATCTTTATTCGCGAACGGCGCGTTGATGTGGTCTTCACGATACAGTTGGTTAGTCCGTGTTAGTATATCCACTTCACGTTCCCTACTTTTTTGCTCGCGTTGCGCCCGTTTGAAAGCATCGTTGAACTTAGTGCAATCACGGTTCAACGTTTTTCACTTAGATTGTAGCATATCCTTGTTGCGTTATTTTGAATTTATTCTATTGAACTCGGCTCTTATCCGTTGCCATGACATATCCTTAGATTAGGAACGCCCGACCTTCGGATCCTCTGAACATGCCACCCAACACTCGGCAAGCAATTTTTCCTCCCTTGGCGTCCAACGCAAGTTCCTGACTTTTTTCAGCATCTTCTTCCTCGTCTTTTACAGGGTCTTTGGATTTTTTTGCCTTACGTTTTCCACGACTTTTTGGTTTTGTAGGTGAAGTAGGTGTTTCCGGAACTTCATATATTTCCGTTTGGGATTGTTGAGTGAATTGAAGATTTTGGAAATTGGAATTTAAGGTGTTTTGTTGGCTTTCGCTCCAATATTGGAAAGCTTGATGTTGAGCAAAAACTTCTTGACTCGACATTCCAAACTCGTTTGGATTACCCCAAGTCGGAGTTGACGATGAACCCTCGTTTGGGTTATTCCAATTCGGATTTGAGGAAGAACCCGCGTATGGGTGATTCCACCTACCACCAAGAAGATTCGTGAACGAGTCGTTGTCGTTGTTGTTGCCACCCGACATTTTTTTTATTGCTAATAGAAGTGTAGTGGAAGTGTGAAAAAAAAAATTGTGTAGGTGAATGGGTTTTTATAGTTGTGATAAAATGGGTTTGAATAAGGGTTTTTTTTTTTTTTTTTTTTTTTTTTTTTTTTACACTTATAGCCGTTTGTAACGGTTAGAAAAAATAGAGGGCTAAAGTGATTTTTTTTTTGAATCCAACGGTCAAGTGGACGTTTTAGGGGCTGATAATTTATTATTATTATTATTATTATTATTATTATTATTATTATTATTATTATTATTATTATTATTATTATTATTATTATTATTTGCTTTTCATCAAAATAACGCACGTCAACCTCTCGATGCGTTAATGCACCATCTTAACGTGGGGCTCGGTAAGTTAACGCACCACTTTTTTCGCTGCGTTATATCTTAACTCGGGGTGCTCGGTTAACTTACCGAATGCTCTAATGAGTAAATAAAGGTCCGTTTGGTTCACACGTGGTTTTGGAATAGTATTTAGATTTGGTTTAGGATTAGGATTAGGATTTGGATTTGGTTTAAGATTTAGAGTGAGAAAATATATTTATTAAATGTATTTTATAATAAAATTATAGTAAAAAAATATTATTTAAAAATTTATATAAAAATAATATGTAAGAGTAGAAAGTAGTGGGTCTCACGGGTTTTGCCAAAACCCTTCAAATTGATGTGAAATTAAATTTCATTCATTCTATCATTCATTTTATTAAAAAAAATGAACTAAACAACAAAATCTTATCACATCAAATTTAAAACTCATTCCAAAATATCAAACCAAACGCACCCTTAGTGTTTAAATTGCTGGTGTAGTTATTACTCTTTTGAAAGTGGCTTTTTTTTTCTAAGTCAGTACGGATTTCGTTTCTGTTTTAAAATGAAATAATTTTAAATACCTTTAACTTCAATGAGACTATGGTTATGTTTGGTATGGAGAGCTATGTAGTTATCTCGGTCAAATTTTCAATATCGTTTAAGGAACGAGATTTGAAATAGCGGTTATTACGGTGAGATATCATTTTTTATATTATAATTTATATATATTTTTAATAATTTTATTAGATTTTATTATTTTTAATTATATATATTGCAAAATTTAGTGATTTTAATTAAGTTTTGGGCTACTTTTATTAAAGTCTATTGAGTTTTTTGTTGGGATTGTTGTATAAGCTTTTTAATGGGTCAAGAAAACCACTATATTATTAAGGGTTACACAATTAGGGTTATACGTTCTTTAACATAGCCCCCCACTTCTTCTTTCTCCACTCTCCTCTTCTCGCCCTGAAAACAATCAGGCTCATTAAAACAAAATCAAGAAAACTAAAACACCAAAAATGTTTTCCAATCAAAATCATGCACTGATATGAAAAAGAAAAAACCCAGATCTGAAGTTAATCAACAAGATATCATTGAGTGTGGAAAACTAGAAGGGGGGGGGGGTGAATAGTTTTACGTCTTTTTAATTTGTTATAAAAGATTGTTTGAAAGTTTTCTTTGTTTTCGAAAATATAGATTCGATACTATATGAAATCAAGTCATGCACAATATGAACAACACTAAATAAGTACGATAAATCAATAATAATGTAAGTAAAGAAATAGATAAGAGTTGGAAAGATCGAACCGAAAGACAAAAGATTTATAGTGGTTCGGCTACAAGGTCACCTTCCTTGCCCTACTCCACTCCCCGAGCACCTAACTCGAGAGTTTTCTTCACTATGTCAACAAGCTCCCTTATGGCGGAGAAAACCTTACACACCAATTTACACACCACAACTACGTCACACCTTCTACACAACTATTTCACACCTATTCACTACTTGATCACACCACTTCTTCATACCTATCTCCTACACACCAATTTTCTTCACACCTATCTTCTACACACCAATCTTCTTCACAACTATCTTCTACACACCAATCTTCTTCCTAACTTTTCTTCTTCACAACTAACTACTAACCAATCACACTATATATATCTAACTAAACTATCTTCTAACAAATATTCACAACTAATCACACAATGAGATGAATATAATGATGATGCTCAAACAACTTAGATGTGGAGATCACAACAAGTTGTAATACTTCTTGTCTTGAGGGATAGAAGTATTCTTCTCTTGCACTTGATAGGATGATCTTTGGATCACTAAGAAACAAAGATTTAAGAATGTATGATCAAAGGATTTAGAGATTGGAAATTGAGATCTAGAACAGAAAGTTTAGGAGTGCAAAAGGTGAGAAAAATTCCAGATATAAGGTGGTATTTATAGGCAACAAATTCTGACAGAGGAGCGTGGCCGGTCCCCTTAAATCAAGGCCGTACCCCTTAAAATTAAGGGGACCGCCCCTTATAATTAAAGGGGCCGCCCAGCTATAATGGCCAGAAATTTTGTTTTCTAGTGGGGAAAGTTTATTTGGTGAAAAACTAACTGATTTTGGTTAAAAATTTGAATTCATATATTTAGTATGAATAAAACATTTTTCTTTATTACCAAAAGTGTTTTTTTTTTTCAAAAATATATAATATGTTTATATAATTAAATAAACTTTGTAATACTTAATTAAATTTCCCTTTGATCATAAATTGCACTAAACACTTTGTTTATTCATACCTTAAGTGATCTGGATGTAAAGAGAAAATGTTAATCACTAAATACTTGTCTAAGTCACAAGTTTTAGTTCTATGAGTTTATATTTTGTAATAATCAAAACATAGAGATATTGATAATATGTTAATAATGTTTTTAGGCATTATTTATGTCAACAATCTCCCCCTTTTTGATTATTACAAAACCTTAAACTCAATAACTCTAAAATTTGTTTTTAGACAAGTATTATAGAGTTTGCATTTCTCTTCTCCCCCTTTTTGTAAAATCAAAAACGTTAAGCCGAGTAAGCTTCGTGAAAGAAGTTTAAACGGGTAGAATGATCCCCCTTGATGTATGCTCCCCCTCAATTGAGAGCACCAAGGGAATGAGCTATGGAAATCTTGGCTACACAAAATATTTGAAGAGAACAAGACATATATACATGCAAAGCAATAATTATGCAAATAAAAATAGATTCATTCAAGCATCATAGAAATGATAAGCATTACAACATTCAATATGCTTAAAGCATATTGATTACAATAAAACAAAAGAAAAGACATAGTCCTATATTGTCTAAGAGAGCACTTGGACTTGCTTGCAACCCATGGTTGGTTGTTTTATTTGCTTGAAGGAGAACATAAGCATAAAGCTTAGTTGTTAGATGGAGAGGGATATAGAGTGGGGTATGGAGCGGAAGAGGTGGATCTTACGATGTTGTATCGTGTTAAGGGTGGTATGGGATGAGGACGAGTGAGGAGATATTCAATCCAAGAAATATCTTCACTCAAGTATAGAATTTGTTTTTGAAGGAAGATGAAACAAGGGCAATAGTGAGTGTGGTTTGTAACTTGATCTAAGTTGAGAGAGTGAGGTAGGCAATTGTTGAAGGGTGATGATGGAGGTTGCCCTTTGTTGAGTTGTGCAAGATTCATGGCATTGAGATCACTAAGATCATGGATTTGGGATATTTCATCACGAAACTTTTGCTTTTCCGTGGCAATGCGGAGATAGTCATTGTGTTGATATGGATGAATTGAGTTTTTGTAGTTGGAATTGTAGTTGGATGGTTGATCAAACTTGTATGGATCATTATAAATGGTTGGAGGATGAGATGAGTGGTTTGGCATGAAGGAAGATGTTTGGCCAATGTTGTATGGTTTGTAAAGAGGATCAAATGAATGTCCTTGTGAATTTGGTGTAAAGTTTGGGAAGTAAGTGGTTGGAGGTGTTGAGTGATTTCCAACTTCATTGGTTACGATGGATTTGTTTCGAGGGCTTTTTTTTCGCCAAACGGGTTTTTCGGTCATTATTGCAAGCCTTGAGGCTTTTGGTTTTGGTTTGTTTGGAGAAGTCATGAAGGGATGAATGGAGAGTGTGGAAGATTGGGGATATTTATAGTGTAAGATTTGTGTGTTTATGGATGGATAAAGTTTGTTTGAGAGATTAGGACAAAATGTGTTGGTGAAAAATGGGAAATGTAGGTTGAAATGGGCTAAAAAGCAGAAAAGATTCTGTAAGTCCGTCCAGCAGATGGCTGGTCCCCTTAATTAGGGGGCGGTCCCCTTAAATTTAAGGGGGCCGCCTTACATAATTCAGGGGGCCGCCCATCTAATGGTTCCCAGATTGCCAGAAAAGGGT
The DNA here is from genome assembly GCA_030686995.1 of Artemisia argyi. Lineage (NCBI taxonomy): Eukaryota > Viridiplantae > Streptophyta > Magnoliopsida > Asterales > Asteraceae > Artemisia > Artemisia argyi. The sequence continues at coordinate 126,625,700 of CM060691.1, forward strand.
TTTTGGCAGAAAATTTGTAGAAAGGTTGTATTTTTGGATTTGGATTCAAGCAAGTTCAATTCCTTTAGGCAATATAGCATCTAATATGATCAAGATATAGCATGCATGCAAAAACACTTAAGCAAAAGAGCAAATAAGCAACACATAATATGCTAAAAGAGACAAATACAGGCAAGAACACTTAAACTTCCTAAGGCAACTATCTTAGATCAAAGGCAAAGGCAACTAGTGAGTCAAAAATCTAGTGATGAAACAAGATGACAATGTTATGAGTGATATTGTCCTAGTGTGTGCCTATATGCAACAAATGTGGAGTTGTGATTGTTTCGACTTCTAAATGCAAAAAAAAAAAAAAAAAAAAAAAAAAAAAAAAAAAAAAAAATAAATCTTAAGAAACAATCCAAAATCTCCTTGATTCGATTTTTGCTCGATCATGAATGTCAAATATATATATTAGATTATATACCTTGACGATTTATGTGAGAGTTTATGCATGATTTTGGAAGAAAAATGTTTTTAGCATTACTCAACAATGCAAGGAAAATGATGTTCATGTGATTCCTAGATGTGAGAATAATTTTAAAGAAAATTGATTGGGTTTTACAAAAGACTGTATACAAAGAAAATAAAATTTCCCAATCTTTAATTTTGTGCGAAATAGATTCCTAGACTCAGAAATGGAGAAGTGGAGGAAAAGAAAATCTTATGCAAGAAAGAAAAATTGTCTAAATGCAATAAAATTTAGTCAACTTGTTCCATCATTCCTAATCCTAAACGTAAGTGATTGAATAATTCACGCTTAAAGGGTTTAGTGAATATATCTGTAATGTTATCTTCCGTTGCAACCTTTTCTATAGATATGTTCCTTTTTTGTACATTATCCCTAAGAAAGTGGTGGCGTATTTCTATATGTTTAGTCCTAGAGTGTTGCACCGGATTTTAACTTAAATTTATCGCACCTTTGTTATCGCACATAATGGGAACGTTTTCTAACCTAATGCCATAGTCTATAAGAGCTTGTTTCATCCATAGTGCTTGTTGACATGCCTTTCCAGTGCTTACATATTCGGCTTCGGTGGTAGAAATAGCAAGAGCGGCTTTGTTAGCTTTAAAAATATGTATTTAGAAGTGATGGTCATTCTCATACATGTAATTTTGTAATGTGTCGTAGATTACAATAGAATAGTCAATGGGCTTATGGTTTGGACTAATCTAATAGGTTATAAGTTATGTATTACAACTAGTCCATACTTAATGTAAAAGTCCAATCCATGACCAAGCCCATTAGGGTGTTACATGTCTAACTATATAAACACCTCAAATGAGTCATTTGAGGTGTGTGCTTGTGTGTGTAAGTGTGTGTGTTTCTCTAATAATATTCTCTCTTCATTCTTTCTCTACATTCTCTCTCTAACATACTTCACATATCAAGTCACCAAGGCTATTGTGGGTGATAAAGTTGATAGATTTATGTTCTTACAAGTGGTATCAATCGCCAAACAATGATTTAGGAGTGTTGGGAGTTTGTTGGTTTCGTATTTGTTAAGCTTTCTACACGTTTTTTTAAGAAAAGTTCATAACTTTTCTTGTTTTTCTTGGTCTTTAACAATTTTTTTATTACAAACTAGTGTTATAAACCTTTTCTAGCAAGAAAGTTTCAATCTTTTTGAAGATTTATAGCTTAAAAATTCGAATTTTGATTTTGCACTTGTTTTTCTAGAACACAAAACATTTTCATAAAAATCATCAAGTTTGCAACTTTCTTTAAGTTTTGATGTTTTTATAACTAGAAGTACAAGAATCTTGAAATACAAACTTGATTTGGGTGAGCTTTTAGCAAAATCAAAATTCTAGAAAAATTTCTAGAACACAATAAATTTTCATAAAAATCATCAAGTTTGCAACTTTCTTTAAGTTTTGGTGTTTTTATAACTAGAAGTACGAGAATCTTGAAATACAAACTTGATTTGGGTGAGCTTTTAGTAAAAACATAATTCTAGCAAACTTTCTAGAACACACTTGTACCATCTTTCTAAATCACAAAGTTTCTAAATCACAAAGTTTCGAGAACACACTTGCTCCCGTTGCTTACTCGGTGTTTCCCTTGCTTGTATAAGTGAGAAAACACTTCGACTCGTGGTATACTCTCTAAATTGTATAATTTTGAAAGTTTTGGTGCTAAGTTTCTAGAACACTGAAAAGTTTCTAAAACACTGAAAAGTTTCTAGAATACTGAAAAGTTTCTAAAACACTGAAAAGTTTCTAGAACACTGAAAAGTTTCTAAAACACTGAAAAGTTTCTAGAACACTGAAAAGTTTCTAAAACACTGAAAATTTTCGAGAACACTAAAAAGTTTCGAGAACATAGAAAAGTTTCTAAAACACTGGAAAGTTTCTAAAACACTGAAAAGTTTCTAGAACACTGAAAAGTTTCTAAAACACTGAAAAGTTTCTAGAACACTGAAAAGTTTCTAAATCACTGAAAATTTTTCTAGAACACCTTTTAGAAATTTTTTTCTAGAACACTTTTAGAAATTTTTTTTCTAGAACTCTTTTAGAAAATCTTTTGGTGGACAAAGTTTCGAAAATTGTTGATGGATTTAAAGTTCGTTGACCAAGGAAAGTAACCTTCACCAAACCCAACTCCTATTTCGTTGGAACGATCCAAGAATCAACTTTATCCATCTACACTTCATCAATGGCAACTCAGCAAGACATTCATGCAGCCGGTGCGGAAAACCAACCTCCAATGCTTGAAAAAGGTGGATATCTCCCATGGACAAGCCGCATGCTTCGTTACATCAAAACAAAGGATAACGGTCACCTTATGATCAAATCCATAGAAAACGGTCCATTTCAGCTAAGACAAGTTCAAATTCAAGGTAATCCAAATACAACACCTCCTACTGAACCATTCGTGCGTATACAAACAGAAGCAGATTACACTGATGAAGACAAGACGCAGATCAAAGCTGATGATATGGCAATGCCTTTAATCCAACCTGAATTACCACGAGAGATCTTTGTTGCGGTCGACAGCTGTGAAACTGCTTATGCTATGTGGGAACGTGTTAGAAGAATATGTCATGGAACAGAAATTGGACAACAAGACGTTGAGAACAAACTTCTTACTGAATGGGAGAACTTGACATCCACTAAAGGTGAACAGATTGAATCTTACTACACAAGGTTTTGCACTTTGATGAATGAGTTAATCAGAAACAAGTTGACACCATAAACAATTGCAACAAACATCATGTGGAAAACTAGAAGGGGGGGGGGGTTGAATAGTTTTACGTCCTTTTAAAATTTATTACCAAAATATTTTATAGCTTATTAAAAACTTTCGATTTGATCTCAAGTGACAAGCAATTCTAATCTAATAATGAAAGTATTGAAATGTAATGAAGAAAAGATAGAGTTAGAAAGATCAAACCACAACACGCGAATTTATAGTGGTTCGGCTACAAGGACACCTTCCTTGCCCTACTCCACTCTCCGAGTACCACACTCGAGAGTTTTCTTCACTATGTCAACAAACTCCTTATGGTGGAGAAACCTTACACACCTTGGCTTACACGAGTTAACGACACTAAGCTAAATGTCGAGTTCTAATCGTAGCTAGAACCAATCTCACAACTTCACACCTTCTTCACACCTTCACAACTTCTTCAAGACTTCACACCTTCTTCACACCTTGTCAACTTCACACCTTCTTCTAAGCACAACTAGATCACAACTACTAAACTACTTTACAACACACCTAGTTTCTACAAACAACAAATTCACACAACACTTTTACAAAGATCTAACACTACTACAATATGAAACTAGCTAATTACAACACTACTACAATTAGATGGATGTAGAGGAGTGTTCTTCTTCTTGCACTTGAATGGATGAAGCTTTGGATCACTTGGAAACAAAGACTTATGAATTATATGATCAAAGGATTTTAGATCTAGAAATGGAGGTTGGATCAGAAAGTTTATAGTGCAAAAAGGTGAGAAAAATATGTGAAATGATCCAATATTTATAGGGCCAGAAAATACTGCTCTGGAGCGTGCCGGTCCCCTTAATTAGGGGGCGGTCCCCTTAATGATTAAGGGGACCGCCTAGTAAAATTAAGGGGGTCGCCCTCCTGAATGTTGGAAAAGTTTTCCTGGATAAAATTTGCCCTTTTTGGTTGGAAATTTCAAATCATGTCTTTGTAGTTTAATATAACAATACCAAAAATGATTTACAAATATATATAAAATGTTAATATCATTTTATAAAAAGTTATGTCTTAAGACAAGGTTTCCTTTGATCATGTAATGCATAAGATGCTTAGTTTATGCATACCTTAAGTGATATTAAATGTAGAGGTAAATATTTGTTACCAAATACTTGTTTATGTCTTAATCTTGACTTAATTTGATTTGAGTTTTGTGATTATCAAAACATAGGTTTATTGAGAGATATTAATAACATTTTTAAATATTATTTATATCAACAATCTCCCCCTTTTTGATGATTACAAAACTTAAACTCATTAACTCAAAAATTAGTTTTTAAACAAGTATTTTAGTGAGTTTATATTTACTTCTCCCCCTTTTTGTAGAATCAAAAAGGTTATGCCGACAATTTTCAAAAGTGAAAATTTGACGGGAAGTTATCTCCCCCTTGATGTGTACTCCCCTTCGTTTGGGGGCACCAAGAGAACGAGCTATGGAATGCTTTGCAAAACAAAAATATTAGAAGCACAAGTATATTCATGCAAACATACATTAGGTGATAAAAAAAACATGTTTGAAAGAAAGCATTCATATTAAAGAAATGATTGTGTCAAGACACAACATACAAGTAGCAATAAGGATTACAAGTAGGAAAGCTAGTACACAAATAAACAACTTGAAAAATACATCATCATGCAAAGAGTACATGGTCTTCATAGAGCTTGCAAGCAAAATGGTGGTAGAGGCTTTATTTATTAAGCATATCAAATGCTTAATTTGGAGAGCATGATGGTGATGGTGATGGTGGAGGAATGGGTAAGAATTGTGGTGGAGGAATGATTGGAGAGGATGGTGGAGTAGGTGGTGGTGGTAGGTTGGTAAGCAAATGTTCAATATATGAAAACATATATTGAATTCCATCTCTAAGGCCAAAGATGACGGTGCGGTTGTGGATGCAACAAAGACAAGTATCCCCATGGGATTCAAGTAGCCTCCAAGGCACGGGATTGGCAAAGAATGGTGGTGTAATTGGTGGAGATGAAAGATGAGTGTCAAGAGGTGTTATTGGTGAAAGTGAGATGGTGAGATGGGTGGAGATAGGTTCTTGTGTAGGAAGTGGTGATGATACTTGTGGTGACAAGTGTGAGTTGATGTAGTCATTGATTGATGAGGTTGAGGGTATGGAGGATGAGGAGGTTCCATGAGTGGAAGGTGTTTTAGATGGTGCATTGGGTGCACTTGGGGATGAGCATTTGGGTGGAGGTGATGGGGTTTTGTTGTCTTCATTTGTTAAGTCAATGAAGAGTTATTTTGGGGGGATGACCACAAGCTTTTGTTTCTTGGAGGCTTTGGAGTGTGAGGTGCTTGGTGGAGTCATGATGATTTAGATGATGAATGATGAGATGAAGAATGGTGATTATGGAGGGAATTTATAGTATGGAAATGGTTGTTTTAGGTATGTATTTGAAATGGTTGAATGAGATTCTAAAATCAGTTGGGTTAAAATGGGAAATGGTAGCTGATACTAGAGAAAGGATTCACAAGATGCAAAAGAAAACAGTGAACCCAGTTCCAGATGACCGGTCCCCTTAATTGTAGGCCGGCCACCTTAATGATTAACGGGACCGCCTAGGGGATTAAGGGGGCCGCCCATCTGGTGTTTTCCCAGACGACCAGAAACCCAAAATTTGCAGAATTTGGTGATTTTTCAAGGGTGTTTTTCCAGCAAGCTCTATTAGAAGTATATACTCTAGGAATGATGATATATATATATATATATATATATATATATATATATATATATATATATATATATATATATATATATATATATATATATATATATATATATATATATATAAAACCAAATTTTGCATGCAAATTAACATATTATAATCCACATTGAAAAGAAGCATAGCATAACATTAAGATAGTAGCATGATAATAGTTAAAGTCTAAACATCATTCCAGAGATAAACAAGAAATAACACAAGTATTTCCGAATAAATCGGACAAATAGCAAACCATACAAATGTCTAATAGAAACAAATAATAACAAGTAGCAATACGTCAATATCTTCTACTTCTTCTTCTTTCCAAGCATCTTCCTAAACATCTTCCCAACGGATTTGAATCCTCCTCGAAGTTATTCATGTATTGTTGTTGACGGTTGATGATGGACGTTTGACGAGTGAAGAGAAGCTCATCGGTACGTTCATGAGGAAGAGGAACTTGATACTCGGTATCATCAATATCGGAAAGATTTTCAACAAAGGTCGTGGGGGATGGAGTACTAATACGTGAGGTGTTTTCCTCCTCATCATCATCGTCCTCACGATGAGATGTAGAATCACGAGGCCTAGAATACAAAGGAACACGAGATTTTCCTTTGTCACTTCGAGAACGACGAGTACGAACACGAGTAAGTTGGTTCAAAGTAGGAAGGATATGAACGTAGTAATCTCTTTGAAGATGTGGGTAATGTTCCATCACATAACAATAAAGTTGTGTGAGGAACATACCGTAAGGAAGATTGGCATTTGGGGTGTTTTTGGCGGACATGATTCGATGAATAAAAAGATAAGCCAAATTGTATTGCTCTTCAGCAACTACATAATACAACATGTGGGCAATGCTCGCCGTGACATGATCACAGTGACCACCAGTACCAAACGCATTCTCGCGAATGAGTTCTTCCCACTTTTTCATATCTTGGCTTAGCTCTTTGAGGAGGATTTGATTTGCATGAATATCGACATTCTTCGACTTGATTACTCGACTAGTCGTACGACGTTCTAGTTCAAGCATTCGACGAATGTCTTCAGGACTAGGAATCTCAGAATAGTAGGGGCCATCCTAAGGACGATTTCTTTCAAGAGAGGAAAGATCCCATTCATTTGAGAAAACGGCTTGGCCGTTGTATGTGATTCTAAGAATTTGTCCAAATTGAGCAAGAATAAGAGTGATGAATTGATTTTGAATCATGAAGGAAATGAGGAGATGACCATAGGGATCGGTTTGCACCGTCACTTGGCTATAGAAGTCGAGGATAAAGCGAGGAATGATTGTTTCGTTGATTTGGAAAAGACATTCAAAACGAATATTGGAGAACATTCGTTCGGTTTGATCAGATTCATAGAAAGATGGATCGACAATTCTTCCTTCGTGAATGTTTCTATTTTCAATAGGACGATAGAAACATGCTACTGAAGGAGACATGCCGGGAGTAGAGGAGACATTTGGAATGTATTATTTGGTTTTGGAGACATCACCAACCGTGGTCTTAGGCATTTTCACCTAAACAATATAACAACAAAAATAACATTAAGATAAAAACAACTATCATGCATATGTTATATATTTATATATATAATTATATGCAATATATGTGGAACGAAATTCTACTTCGACACAAAAAAAAATTCAATGAAGTAGTTTCATAATGTTCCTTTTATTTTGATTTTAAACTCGTTTAGAATATATGATATCAAAGAGTATGATATCATAATTCATTTCGAAGTAAGGTTAGATATATATTATATTATATATCTTCCATTTAATAAGAGTTTGACACAACATAAGCTTGTTTAAGAGATTAAAATGCGAATTTTAGTTTTCAAAAATATCCTTTTTGTGATAAACCAAACGCTCCCTTAACTAGATAAAAATATCCTAAAACATCAATATATATATATTGATTATATATCTTGATGACATCTATTGATTCTAGTAGTATAAACAAATTTTATGAGCTAGTTTTAAGTTTCAAATAACTACATATAGTTATAGTTTGTTCATGAACCAAACGCCCATGTTGTCTTCATGAACCATTTTATAACGAATTGAAAAGTATGTTTTAATTGTTTATAACATTAAAACAATGTAATGTAGTAAGTTTTAAATAGTTTTTAAAAGTTATATCAACAATGTGCCTTTTGAAAATAAAATTCAACAAGGGTTTATGGGCGATTAATGATTTTGATAAAATGATATGTTATACTAAATTTGAGTTGCAATACATCATCCTAATCCTATGGGAAGCATTTGGTAGTTCAATTCCTAGCTTCTATTTCACTAAAATTTGAATTAAAATAAATTTTAATAAAATGCCTAATTATTGACTAGACACCAAATTGAATGAAATGTGATGAAATGCATATTGGAAAACTTACAAAAGATGTTGTTATATGTTTGGTTAGCGTTTGCCCCTTGCGAAACAACCCCGGATTGGTGATATGATGGAGGATTTTGATGGTTTTGGGTGTTTTGGTTCGTACTCAGCAGTGATGGGGAAGAAATATATGAGCAAATGGAGTGTTTGGGAATGAAAATAAGGTGGAAAACGGATTTGGAAGTGTCAGATGGCCGGTCCCCTTAAACATTAAGGGGACCGCCCTCGATAACAAGCCGGTCCCCTTAATCTTTAAGGGGGCCGCCCATTAAATTTTACAATTTTCGCGGAATCAGTTTCTGGAACAAATATAATTATACGTATATAATTAGATTTATAATATATCAAAAGTACGTAAGTGTTTATTGGCACGATGATAAGATACTTAACAATTTTTAATTACCGTCTCGATAATTAAAATGTGCCTTTGACAATTTTGGATAAAATGATCAAAGTGTTAAGTTGATGAGAGGTTTGAGGTGTGTTCGGGAATATGTGAATATGTGTGTGTGTGTATATATATATATATATATATATATATATATATATATATATATATATATATATATATATATATATATATATATATATATATATATATATATATATATATATATCGCCCGATGGGCGGGCATCACTTATAATTATCGTTTTGAAAAAATAAGTTAACAAAAAATAAGATATAAACGTACCAAATTTTTTATTGAATGTAGTAAGAACGAAAAGAAATAAATGGTTATTGAATATGTGAGAAAAAATTTCCAATGTGGTACACAAGAACAAAGCATCAAAGCATAGCATCGTTGGCATATTTTACTTTAATGAAAGAAGGGTTAATGGAAAATAAGGCAGTTTATTTAATTTATGAAGTTATTTGTTTGAATATTGAATTTGTTTGAAACATTTAGTCTTTATCGTTTAAGAGTAATAAAATATATATAACCGTTTCAATTTTTATAATGTATGCATTTAAGTTAACAAAAAAATAAGCTATAAACATACCAAATTTGTAATTGAATGCATTAAGATCGAAAAGAAATAAACGGTTATCGAATATGAAAGGAAAAGAAGTTTCAAAGTGGTACGTAAGAACAAAGTATCAAAGCATAGCCTGCCCGCTGAGCGAGCAAGTCTTATGAATATCGTTAAAAAACTTAAGTTAACATATTAGGTATAAACATAAAAAAATATTAATTGATTGCATTAAGAACGAAAAAAAATAAACGTTTATAAAATATGAGAATGGTTCCTTACCCGTTTAGTTGTTCTGTCTCAAAGAAAGCAACATCATACGTTGTTGTTTTATCGCCTTGATCATTTGGAATGATTTCAATTTGACGATTCCTCTATACAGAAACACATGAGTATGTTGTTCCTAGGTCTATGCCGATCCCTGGTGCTTCAGTTACTTTTCCCTGCATCAATTTACGTAAAATACCTTAAATCTTTTGCCTATTTTATTAAAAATTATTAGCAATTATGTATAATTATGTTTGATGATATCTTGTATTTTATAGAAAAAATATTGTATATATTACTTGAAACAATTAAAGTGTTTTGGAACTATTTATTATAACAATAGCTCCAAAACTCCCTTTGGTATACAATATTTTATTCAAAAAGATCAATTATAACCCTTTGATTATACCTTCGAAGGAGATGAAAAAATCAAAACATACGTTATTATAAATTAACATTGGTCCTTCATGGAGTAAAAAGTAAAAAACACAATTACCTCATCAGAAGAGTCATCTTGTACTCATGTGTAATTATAAGTGACCGTATATTGTTGGAACGTGTAATCAAAATAAGTAGTACTATGCATTTGTGTATATTGTTGGAATGTGGCAACAACTGTCCCTCGTCTCTATCGATTCCTCTATTGTCTTAAGAATAAGTAAATCTAGCTCGTTTAAAGATTCATAAGAATATGAAAATATTTCTAACTAAAATAGTGGACATGTATGATACAGTAAATAACAATAAATTACTCACTTGTTATGAGTGCATAAAAACTGAAGAGCCAACTCCACTGGCAAATGTTTAGACAATCACCAGCTAATGACTTTTAGAAAGAAAAATAAGCAGGCCAAAGCGCTGAAGAATTTGATCCAAAGAAAAACCCTTGTTACTGAATTTTCGCTATAAACAGAGATGATCAATTAGAACAGAGCTTAAACCTTACCTAATCTCAATTCTCATATTAATTTGTATGGAAAGTCCGTTTATCAGAAAGAGCATTTTCGCATGTGTTCTATCCCTGCATCCAGAGTTGTATTCCACTTGTTAACAATTTTTATGAATGTCGTAGACGCTGAACTCGTAAGAATGTGTTTCACACGATTTTCAAACACTTTCATGTGTTCATCATCAACTCTTAAGCAAGCAACTGATGTACGCCTTTTTCTCGGTTCATTCTGCAAATTCAGAATATAGCAAAGTAACCTACATCTAATAGTGGCACTGAGCAACTTATTGACGCGAATTTTAAACTAACCTTTGATATTTAGAGTGCATTCCACTATAATTAAACACAAAGGGTTGTTCATGATTGCTTACCAAAACTGCACTTTTTTATACTTTTGTTGACGACACTTTTTTATTTTTTTAAGTTTCACCAAACGAACATATTTTTGTAGAAGCACCATATGTTTCAAGATCAGACGGTACCAAAAAATAGCATAGTATGTTAAGCAAAATGAATTTTAATTCATCATGAATCGGTAAAAAGGAAATGTAATAAAAAGGAATTATCTTGGCATGAAGAAATGGGTCAGCAACAAAATTACTTTGGAATCCTGAATTTGTAGCTGAAGCGCAAGTCAGAACCAGGTTTGCTATAAGCCTAGCCGAAAACTTAATGCCTATGTGTAAGAACAATTCAATTCAGTTTGGATATATGCTTGTATCGCTTCTCATCCAGGTCAGTGGGCCAAAGGTGAGGGATAAGTATTACACCAAATGAAAGAAACACCTTCTTAATATGTGTAGATGTAGCAACATTGTTGACCAACATGTCAAAAGTTCCCCAAGCATCAACTGCCGAAATGACTACAAAGTCAAAAAAAATTGCAATACAACTTAAGAAAGTCAAATCAAAATATATTAGCAGTTTCATTTACCATTTTGATCATAGATGCAACCTATCCAATTTCAAAATATCTCCTACAAATGCAAGTGCTTTACCTCCCATCTACCATTTTGTTGTGAAGTCTCTTACCATCAAGTCTGGACCAGACCATCCACAAAACCTATAATTAGCCATAGCCATGCTCCTAAGAAACTCACCAATCTTACCTGTTCCATTCATGCACCCCTGCAAATCCACAGGTTTATGTTCCTAGCTAGGATATGAAAAAAAATTAGACGCTGCATGAAGATAAGCACCAGAGTCCATAATCCCAACAACCTTTATTAGAGATTGTTGTAGTAACATTGGTAAAAAAAATGAACCTTCATCAAATACAGTAACCCTGTTAGGGTAAAGATGAACCAACCTTGATTTTGGAATAGATTGTACTAAACTTGCAGCTTTGAGTTTGTTCTCCAAACAACCCAAGATAGATGTGTCTACACATAAAAAGAGGCACTGATCTCAAGGTGCCAATTAATATAAGTTTAATTTAGTTTAAATAATGGTCACCTTTTTTCAAGTAACTGGCCTATTCAAGCTTCCCGTCGACCACATTTTTGCAGTGTAAGCCCCCCACAAAAACCTCATACATCTAGGATACGTAATGTTTGGGTACGCAGTGGCTAAGAAGTAGATTACACACAAGAAGACTGCCAAGAATGCAACATATATCATTGACACCATAGAAACTGTGACCATAACACCGTGATGGCTGAAGAACGCACCATCCTCCTCCATATCTTCCGACCGATTAACACAAGCATAAGACCATAAATTGCAATTGAGACTGTAGATATGAGCGTATGACAGTGTACTATTCTCCTGGAGGCCTGTTAAGAACAATATTAACGTAAGGAATTGGAATTAAGAAAATTACAAACTACAAATATTTCGCCTAAATCATTATAAACATATACTTTCAGCACAAGTATCAATTTATCATTAGACACAACCTTCTTTTTACTTGGTATCTCTCTGTATAGAATAAGTATTTTATTTTTCATAATTATTCTACTTGGAGTTAAAAGAAGTTATATTGTTCCTGATTTATCTATCATTCTCATTCTGTTAAGATATTTCCTCAGGCCATCACATTCTAGGGTACATGTAAGGGAGTAAATGGTTTCTAATCCATTTAGAAAACCTAAAAGTAAGTCTACCAAATAATTTAAGACAAAAATCATGAGGAGAGAAAAGGAGATAGAGTGATTAGAAACTTACCTCAAATACACATAGAAAAAGAGAGAGAAATCAAACAAACATATATTACCTTTTTCCTGTCTTAGTTGCTTGACATGATGAACAGTGGAAGAAGGGAGATAAGAGGGGCATCAACCGGTGCGTATTTTTGCAGGAAATAAGTTGCCTTTGACAATGCACCTTGCAGCCTGTAAATTATATATTTTTTTTCACCAAGCTTGTGACCTTTCCTATATCAATTAGTGAAAGTGGCGCAAATTAATTCTAAACTTGAGAACACGCTGCAATAGTATTATTTATTCATATAACTATTCTTATGTTTTTTGTAAGAGTTCTTATCATCCCTTTGGCGATTTTAAAGAACCACATCAAATTCATAGCTGGAAAGACCGGTGGAATTTTATAAATCAAATAATAAGTTCTACACAATGAAAACAATACAATTGTAACAAAAAGTAAAACCAATGTTTAAACAATATATTAGCTTGCATGCACACTAATCAACATGTGTTCAAAGAAGACAACTAACCTACAAAGACGGCGCCTAACCTGCAAATAGATGCAAACAAACCAACATACGCATAAATGGTAACAAAGTTTCATCATTAGGGTTTTGAGGGAAAAGAGGCACACCTTTTTCCTGTTTATGATCTGTCAAAAAAATCATAAAACCTGATACAAAGAGCCTGTTTAAGAAACATTATAAGAATAGAGAATTATGCCTAATAGAAACACATCATAAACATTATAAGAAAAAAAAATACATGCAACCAAAAGAACATATAATTCGTATGTTTTGTGTGTGTGCATGTGATTGTGTAGGTAAGTTTTTTGCCACCGTGCAATTCCCTATAGGATGAATGAATGATATTAGTGTTTTTAGAAAAAGTTAATACGAATGATATTTAGGGTTAATGAAGAAAACGTGGGATTGTATAAAAGATCCTGTATTGATATAGATATAAATTTTGTTTTGGGCTTTTGATTACAACTTATGGAGTGGCTCCATTGGTTGAGGTGCTTGCTTTAGGAGTAAAAGACGAAGGTTCGATTCCAGCTTCAACATTATATTTTTTGTAAAAAAAAATCCGAAAATCATATCAATGATAAAACATTGCTTATGTTGCATGTTGCTTAGGTGGCGTTTAGTTGGCGATTAGGTGGCAACAAAAGTTGCTTACATGGACACAATGTGATGACATGGCGGCTATGACAATTACATGGCGATGAGGTGGCAATGAGGTGGCGTTTTGTTGATTTATCTACGTGTAACGCCTCCTGTTATATATAATATATATATATATATATATATATATATATATATATATATATATATATATATATATATATATATATATATATATATATATATATATATATATATAAGTATAAATGTGAGTGAAAGATGGGTTGATGGGTGAGGTTTGAAAGATAATAGCGGAGATAGAATATAGTCGGCGAAAGGAGTTTGTTTCATCCATAGTGTTCACGTGCGAAGGCGTTATTGCATGATAAAAGTCCACTTGACTCATATCCCTTCATCATCATGAGTCTTCTAAAAGAGGACTTAATAGAATAACGCGAGGGGGAAGGAAAGGGTTCAATAATGAACAATTTCCTGGAGTTCTAGAAAGTCAACTAATGACGTATCTAGGTTATGTGCAAATAAGTATATATATATATATATATATATATATATATATATATATATATATATATATATATATATATATATATATATATATATATATATATATATATATATATTGATTGAACAAAATAGATGGAAATAGCAAGCTATATCTATGCAAACAATGTAATCAAATAAAGCATATTTATCTAAGCATGGCAATGAGTTGTGAAAGAATGGCGTACCCGGTGGTCTTCAAAAAAAATCTTCAAAATCATCAAGATGACATATAGACTTTGAAAAAGTCCATGTTGAGAGAAACTTCAAGATTGCCTCAAGGAATATTCATCTAGCCATTCGATCCCCATTGTCTCTTTGGTCTAAAGTTGTTTGGTCCAAACATGTTTAACATTTGACTAGGATGCATGAAAGGTGGTAGTATACCCCAAGGATTGTAGCTTTGTTGGTAGTTCCACATTTGATTACTATTGTTATTATAGTTTTGCCTATTTTGGTTTCTTCTTGGTTGAGGTATTTTAGACCTAGGATTAGGATTATTTGGTTTTCTAGGTGGTGGTGTGTTAGATCTTGTCTTAGATTTAGAAGATCCTACCTCGTTTTTTAAAGACGGTTTATAAAAAGCTTTTACTTCTTCATTGTTGGCAAGAGGTATTTTTCTATCATTAATAAGTATATACTTAGGATTAGATTTTAGAGGTTTTTGTTCATTAGGTTCATTTTTGAATTTGACATTTTTAATCTCACTTGTTGAAGCTTCATTTGAATTAAATCCTAAACCGGTTTTATCTCCGGATGTTCTCTCAATACTTATTATTTTACTAAGTGAGTGACTACTATTTTCAAATTTATCAAGTTTGCCAATTTCTTCCCTAAGTATTTCGTTTTCACCTTTAAGCTCTTGACATGATTTACATTCTTCAAAAATTTCTTTACCTTTTTCAAGTTGATGTATTTTAATTTTTAGTTCTAGTACTTCATTTTCCAATTAATTGTTTATGTATTTTAGTGATTTGTTTTTGGCCATTACTAGTTGTCCTAATTTGCATAGCCTATTATATTCATTATCTAGGTCTTTTTCATCTAATGATAAGCTTTCATCACTAAAATATTCGGTTTCAGAACGTATCTCATTTGATGTATTCGCCATAAGACACTTCTCTTCTTTTTTCGTTTCTTTCTCATCTTCATCACTATCACCCCAAGCGCCTCCAACAAAAGCTCTTTGATTTTGATCTCTTGTCATCATTGGACATTTTCCAATGAGGTGATTTGGATCACCACACTTGAAACATTTCCTTTCAATCTTGTTGTTCTTGTCATCCTTATTCTTTTGAAATGTCTTCTTTTCATCATGCGGTTGTCTTACGAATCTTTCTCGCCTTTTGAAGAATTTCTTGAAATCTCTTACGGCCATGGCGTATTCTTTGTCATCACTTTCGGAAGATGAGCTATCTTCGATACTAGATTCCTTTCTAGCTTTCAAGGCGATTGACTTGCTTTGCTCTCGTTTTTCTTTGACCATTTCAGAATCCTTCTTAATAATAACTTCGTAAACTTTTAGATTTCCAATTAATTCATCAAGTTGCAATGTTGACAAATTATTTGATTCTTCAATAGCCGTCACTTTAGCTCGCCATTTTGGATGAAGAACCCTAAGAAACTTCCTAACAAAATTCTTACTAGAAAAATTCTCATCAAGTGCTTTTAAACTTGTGATGATAGTGTTAAATCTAGCAAAAGCATTATCAATTGATTCCTCTTCCGGAATCGTGAATTGCTCATATTGTTGAACAAGTAGATCTATCTATTATCTTTGACTTGACTATTACCATGGTGAGTTATTAGTAAAGAGTTCCAAATTTCTTTTGCGGTTTCACACATAAAGATCCTTTCGTACTCTTTATGTGGTAGCGCATTATAAATAACCATTTTTGCTTCATTATTTTTAGCAAGTTTTCTTTTTAAATCATCATTTTATTTTTCAAAAGGTACGATTTCATCTTTCTTTATTTCGGGGTTATTTTGAATAGGTAAAAAATCACCATTAGTAATAACATGCCAAAGATCTAGATCTTTTGACTTCGCATAAGTTTTGAATCGATTTTTCCAATATAAAAATCCATCACTTTCAAATAGTGGTGGTCTTTGCATAGATTGCCCTTCTAAATATTTTTCAGATTCTATAGATCGTTACAAGTTTTAAAATACAATATATTTTAAAGATCTTGCTAGACGTGGCTCCTGAAACCAATTGTGGAAAACTAGAAGGGGGGTTGAATAGTTTTATGTCCTTTTAAAATTTATTACCAAAATATTTTATAGCTTATTAAAAACTTTCGATTCGATCTCAAGTGAATTCAAGTGACAACCAATACAAGCAATTCTAATCTAATTATGAAAGTATTGAAATGTAATGAATAAAAGATAGAGTTAGAAAGATCAAACCACAACACGCGAATTTATAGTGGTTCGGCTACAAGGACACCTTCCTTGCCCTACTCCACTCCCCGAGTACCACACTCGAGAGTTTTCTTCACTATGTCAACAAACTCCTTATGGTGGAGAAACCTTACACACCTTGGCTTACACGAGTTAACGACACTAAGCTAAATGTCGAGTTCTAATCATAGCTAGAACCAATCTCACAACTTCACACCTTCTTCACACCTTCACAACTTCTTCAAGACTTCACACCTTCTTCACACCTTGTCAACTTCACACCTTCTTCTAAGCACAACTAGATCACAACTACTAAACTACTTTACAACACACCTAGTTTCTACAAACAACAAATTCACACAACACTTTTACAAAGATCTAACACTACTACAATATGAAACTAGCTAATCACAACACTACTACAATTAGATGGATGTAGAGGAGTGTTCTTCTTCTTGCACTTGAATGGATGAAGCTTTGGATCACTTGGAAACAAAGACTTATGAATTATATGATCAAAGGATTTTAGATCTAGAAATGGAGGTTGGATCAGAAAGTTTATAGTGCAAAAAGGTGAGAAAAATATGTGAAATGATCTAATATTTATAGGGCCAGAAAATACTGTTCTGGAGCATGCCGGTCCCCTTAATTAGGGGGCGGTCCCCTTAATGATTAAGGGGGCCGCCTAGTAAAATTAAGGGGGCCGCCCTCCTGAACGTTGGGAAAGTTTTCCTGGATAAAATTTGCCCTTTTTGGTTGGAAATTTGAAATCATATCTTTGTAGTTTAATATAACAATACCAAAAATGATTTACAAATATATATAAAATGTTAATATCATTTTATAAAAAGTTATGTCTTAAGACAAGGTTTCCTTTGATCATGTAATGCACAAGATGCTTAGTTTATGCATACCTTAAGTGATATTAGATGTAGAGGTAAATATTTGTTACCAAATACTTGTTTATGTCTTAATCTTGACTTAATTTGATTTGAGTTTTGTGATTATCAAAACATAGGTTTATTGAGAGATATTAATAACATTTTTAAACATTATTTATATCAACACATCAAATTCCTCAATAACCTTCCAGAAGAATGGGGTCGTTATGTTACAATTGTCAATCAAACAAAGGATTTACATAATGTGAATTATGATCAACTATATGATTTTCTGAAACAAAACCAAGTTGAGGCTAATGAAGCAAGGAAAGAAAGATTGGCAAAGAATCATGATCTTATCGCATTAATTGCTAATACACCAACACCATTACTAGTGAACTCTCAACAACCATCATCATCTTCCATTCACAACTACATGAAACCATGATGCATTCAACAACCAACACCGGTCTACCAACAACAGTTCTACCCACAACAACAACAAGTTATTCCACAACAACAATACCCACACTTCCAAGAACCAGAATTCACTGACAATGATGAAGCTGCTGAAGCATTGACACAAGCGTTTGCTTTTCTGTCAAAGGCATTCCAAGGACGCTATTCTACACCCACAAACAACAACCAAAGGATTTCATCGAATACTCGCAACAGGCAGATCGCTCAGCCGAGTTTCAATATGGGCAACGGAGGCCAAATGGTTGGAGTTTATAGGAATCAGCAAGGATATGCTACTGGATTTAATATGGGCAATCAGAATATGCAGAATGCAGGTCAGTATGCAGGGAATCAGTTGGGTCAGTTTTTTGGAAATCAGAGGGGTCAGAATGTTGGTAATCAGGCAATGGGTAATCAGAATAGAAATGTTACAGCTCCAGTAGTTGGGAATTTAGGAAATGTGAATCAGGGTAATCCGGTAAAGTGTTTCAACTGTCAGGGTGTAGGTCATATGGCAAGGAACTGTCCTACTAAGCCAAACAAGAAAGATCTAGCGTACTTGCAGAAAGCAGTGCTGTTGGCACAAAAGAATGAGGCAGGATTTCAGTTGAACGCAGAGGAGAATGACTTTATGGCCCTTATGGATGACATGGAGGACATAGAGGATATCGATGCGAACCACATATTCATGGCGAATCTTCAGGAAGCTAAGTATGACACGGATTCTGACACACTTCCTGTTTATGACACCAATGCACCATCTGAGGTATCAAATTTCAACACATGTCACAATAATGATATATTTGATATGTCTCCTCATGAGGAACAGCATTCTGAGAAGCAAGCATACAATTATGATACATATCTAGACATGCCAAGTAGTAGCAATACTCCTTCAGCGACTCCAGATGTGAATCATAATGGAGGCTTCGTTTCACAGCATGCTGAGAATGATGAGGAAACACGTGCTTTGTTTGAATCATTATTGAATAATTGTCGTATTGAAATTGAGAATGTGAAAAAGGTCAATCGCGATGTTAAGGCCGCGAATGTTAAATTGACCGCTGAGCTTGAGAGTTACAAAGAAAACGTTAAAGCTTTTGAATTTCATAACAAAAGATTGTCTGA
The DNA here is from genome assembly GCA_030686995.1 of Artemisia argyi. NCBI lineage: Eukaryota > Viridiplantae > Streptophyta > Magnoliopsida > Asterales > Asteraceae > Artemisia > Artemisia argyi. The sequence goes on from CM060691.1 coordinate 126,644,979, forward strand.
ATTAGAAACTGGTTATCAAAATTCCGTTTCAAGGGAAAAACAATTGCAACTCAAGTTTGATACACTTGATGTTAATTCTTTCAAAAAGATAAAATCTTTAAACGCGGAAATTTCTGATTTACAAAACCAACTTTCTAAACAAAAAACAGCTTATACCAATCTTGAAAAAGAAAGGGATGAGTTGGAAAAGGACTTTGCAAAGAAAGAAGACAAACTTTTGGAAGAAATCGTAGAGTCAGAACACATGATTGCTCATTTAGAAGAATTAGTGGTTAAGTCAGGTCAGTCAAGTCAAACAATGAAAATGATTTCAAATCAAACTAATCCGATTTACCATACGAAACATAAAATGGCTCTTGGTAACAACACCCCTTGTAATCTCAAGAAAGCTCAGCAAGAACAGAATGTTTTGTACAATGGTAATGTGATTTACACCAAACATGATCCTCCCGTCATTCGGGATTCTGTGCTAACGATAGAACATGTCGAAGAGAGCATACTTAAAATGAAACAAAAGGATTTGAAACCCATTGATTACAACAAATTGAACAAACTTTTGGGAATTACTTTTGTTCCACAAACAGAACCATCTGCGTTTTCCATAAAACGACCATTTGCGAAATTCTTGTCTAAAAAGAAAGTTGTTTCCAAATCTCTTTCAAACATGGAACAAATGTCCTCTAACAACACTTTTAATACAAGTGAGGCTAGAGAAATTCTTGATGACGTTAAAAAGAGAATTCAAGAACTTCAAAATATTGTTGAATCGAAAACTACCATCAATATTAACAACTGGCATTCTAGTTTTCATGTCGAACAGAAAAAGGTGTTTCAAAATGAAATTGCTATCCCACTGAATAACATCAGTGCAAGGGTAATCCATTTTGAACAAGCTTTCTTAAAAGAAACGGTCGACTTTGTCAAGGACCACAAATCCCTGGTAAACAAAGCTAATGATACTCGTGAAAACGTGAATGTTTTGGAAAACCTAAATGATTCTCTCTTCGAAGCTGTTATGACCACTGATATTATGTCTATCATTTTACAAACATATTCTGTTCAAGACGATGAACGACTAAGAGCTGAGACCTCCACAATTGTTTCAAAATATGAAAATGCTCTTATAAAGCTTGAAAAAGAAAATGTGTCATATTTTAAACAACTTGATCGAAAAAAGGAAGAATGCAAGTATGACAAATTGTCGTATGAGCGTGCCATAAAGAACATGAAAGAGCAAAATGATCTTTTGAGGGCTCAGCTTGAAAGTCAAAAAGGGAAGGGTGTGGAAACTAAGTTTGCAAAACCATCGACTTCGGAGAAACCAAATGTTTCAAACACGGTTGAAAAACCAAAAATGTCAATTTCACGGTTTGCTCCATAAGTCGATGAGAAAAAGGATTTGTCAAAACCAGTCACTCCACAACCCTTGCTCAAGAAAAAGGAAATGGAAAAGATTGTTGAAAAACGAAAATTGGTTGTTGAAAGAAACACAAATGTGAGTGCACCTAGCTCTTCTAGGAATAGTACACCAAATGTGACTACAAAAACAGTTAAAGAGTCTGTTGGTTCTAATGACATGGTCCATAATCATCATCTAGAAGAAGCTAGGAAAAAGGCATAATGTCGTAAAAATGGAATTTTAGGCGCAAAACCTAGTGTGATGAATTCTACAAGATTCCAAAGCACTACTAGTAGTAGTAAACCATTACCTATGAACTATCTTCAAACTACTAGGGATTGGCTTGCATCTAAGAGTAGTGGCACAAAAGAGAATGCTAGGAACGTAGAATGCCACACAAAGAATTCTGAGTCTTTTTCGAACAAAAAGCAATTTCCAAATGAATGTAGTGACAAAGTTAAAGTTGCTGTGTTAAACAAGAATGTTGAATTTGTCTGTCCTACATGTCAAAAATGTGTTTTTTCAGCTAATCACGATGCATGTATTGTACAATTTCTCAAGAAAGGAAAATCAAGTGTCAAGGCACAATCCTCTAAGACACTAAATAGAAACAAACTCGTTGACTACAAGAAAATGGATAAGAAACCTAATAGGTGGATATCTACAAGATGTAGTTTTTCAAAAACTGAGACTTCCGCTGCATTTGATAAGAAAACTACGTCTAGATCTTACCTTAGGTGGATTCCTACGGGAAAAGTTTTTAAAACAGTTGGTCTTAGATGGATTCCTACAGGAAAGATTTTTGATAGTTGCACCAAGACAAATAATAGTGATAATCATCAGGTTAAGGAAGTAGAAAATGAGAAAGGAGAAAGAAGTGGTTGAAGAATTAAAAAGAAAAGTTATGAAAAAGGGTGAAAAAAAATAGCCCTCCAAATGTTCAACCTTAGGGCAGACACCGGGTTCAACTCATATGCTACTGGTTGTTACTAAGGTGACACCGGTATTGAAGACAAAGACGTCATGGACCCAGTGACGCACTGCACTAAACCTTCTTAACCACTCAAGTTCTCTTAAAAGAGCTTGTTTCATTCTCACGGGGAACCGGTGTAACCCATCGACCTGTCTCTTAGAGATGGTTGATATTGAAGCAGGAGACCTCTCCCTAATCTCCGCATAGGAAACCAAATGTGCACTTATCTAGTCTAGAGCCCCGAGATTCATCAAAAGATCTCATAGGAACACATGATATTTCTACACTGGTTGTTCATCATTAAGGACGCCAGATGGAAACTTAAGAGTCCTACACAGATCCTAGCAATCTGCCAGAACATTTATGAGAGGATTCACTTTTGTGATTCTCAATGATTGAATGGAAATTCCTGCCAGGGTCAACATCAAGCAGCCCTGACAGCAGGTCACTTCGATAATTCTTTATGTGTTACGCTTAGTGTTCACGGTGGTTTCAAACGGTCTACAGTCGTGGAGTGATCCCCAGCGACTCACCCAGTCATTGAGCTACTAATTAGGTCTCGTAAACTCTCTCGGGAGTATCTGACATGGGAACGGCCTTGGTAAGGGTTAGAAGGAGTCTTCACACTATGCTGTTAACGATCTCTAATTCCTTATCTGTAAGTACCGGTTGTTTTATTGCTAACTGTTTACCTGCGGCTATATATCACCTCCATGGCGACAGATTCCACATGCTCATACATGCATCACAAAGTCAAAGGAAAGTTCTCACAAAGATCAAAGCAAAGTAAGGTTCAAAGAAAGATTCTACGCAATGTGAAAGAATCTACAGAAGTAAAGTGACAAAGATCTGTGTGAAAGAACGGGAACTACAAATGCATGTATCACAAAGACTGAAGATGTATGAGCATGTTGGAATGGCGGACAACCAACAGAAACGCAGAAGTGACGAAAGGCAGATAACTCCACATCACAAAGGAACAAAGTACGATGAAAAGTCAGTTATCAAAGATCACAAAGCATGAAGGAACAAAGACTAAAGACTATTCTACAACGACGCACAAAGTTCAAGACAAAGAACACGGAAGACCTAATCACGTGGAGCATCATTCGAATGACCACCCCTTAGGGGGAGATTGTTAGCTTTAAAAATATGTATTTAGAAGTGATGATCGTTCTCATACATGTAACTTTGTAATGTGTCGTAGATTACAATAGAATAGTCAATGGGCTTATGGTTTGGACTAATCTAATAGGTTATAAGTTATGTATTACAACTAGTCCATACTTAATGTAAAAGTCCAATCCATGACCAAGCCCATCCAAGCCCATTAGGGTGTTACATGTCTAACTATATAAACACCTCAAATGAGTCATTTGAGGTGTGTGCTTGTGTGTGTAAGTGTGTGTGTTTCTCTAATAATATTCTCCCTTCTTTCTTTCTCTACATTCTCTACTTTCTCTCTCTAACATACTTCACATATCAAGTCACCAAGGCTATTGTGGGTGATAAAGTTGATAGATTTATGTTCTTACAGGTTTGCTTCTTCGAAAACTAAGATGTTAGACAACATCCCATAAACGTGCAAATACCGCTAGTGCTTTTTCTATCTACGTAGTCTCCCGCATGATCCGAATCCGCATAGACGATGGTTTCTATGCCGGATCCCTTAGGATACCATAATCCTAAGTGTATAGGGTCCTTAATGTATCGGAAGATACGCTTAACCGCTTCTAGGTAAGAGGTTTTGGGATTCTCTTGAAAACGGGCACAAAGGCAAACACTAAACATGATATCGGGTCTACTTGCCGTCAAGTATAGTAAACTACCTATCATTCCTCTATACTTGGTGTTATCTACGGACCCACCTTCATCATCCTTTGTGAGTTTTACTTCCGTAGACATGGGAGTTTTCATGGGTTTTGAGTCTTCTAGGCCAAATTTCTTAAGCATTTCCTTAATGTACTTAGATTGGTTAAAGAATATTCCATCTTCTAATTGTTTTATTTGTAATCCCAGGTTAAGTTCACCCATCATACTCATCTCAAACTCATCATGCTTGATTTTGGCAAATTCATCACACATGTCTTGACAAGTCGATCAAAATATAATGTCATCAACATATATTTGAACAATGATGAGATTTGGGTCTTTCCTTTTAGTGAAAAGAGTGTTATCTACCATTCCCATGGAATAATCATGTTTAATAAGAAAAGCTTTTAATCGATCATACCAAGCTTTGGGAGCTTGTTTGAGTCCATACAAAGCTTTCTTTAACTTATAAACATAATCAGGTTTTGCGAAGTCAATGAATCCTGGAGGTTGTGCCACATATACCTCCTCATTGATAAAACCGTTAAGGAATGCACTTTTCACGTCCATTTGGAATAACTTAAAATCTAGGGCGCATGAATAGGCAAGTAGTATCCTAATAGATTCTAATCTAGCTACGGGGGCATAAGTTTCGTTATAATCAATTCCTTCTTGTTGATTATAACCTTGGGCAACTAACCTAGCTTTATTCCTAGTAACTACTCCATTTGCTTCTAATTTATTCCTATATACCCATTTAGTTCCTATGATGGTCATATTCATTAGATTTGGGACTAATTCCCAAACATCATTTGCCTTAAATTGATTTAATTCTTCTTGCATAGCTATAACCCAACTTTCATCTTTTTAAGCCTCATTAATATTCTTAGGTTCTATTGCTGAGAGGAAACAAAAGAAATTATTTTTATCTTGAGCTTGTGACCTAAGGGTTCTTTGGTTAAGATGTCCTATTATATTATCTAGTGGATGTGATCTAGATTCTTTAACATTTACAATTTCGTTATTTCCTAAGTTAATGTTGTCATTATCATTGCCTATGGATTTTGTTTTACTAACCTCAATAGCTTCTTCTTCGACTAAGTCATCATCTTCTAAAGGTAAAGTTTTAGGAGGTGGTGGTGTTTCATCAAATGTTACATTTAGTGATTCTTCTATTTTCATGGAATGTTTGTTAAGTATTATATATGCTTTACTATTTTGTAAGTATCCTAAAAATATTCCTTCATACGATTTTGGATCAAACTTAGTAAAGTAGTCCTTAGTGTTTAGAATATAACATTTACTTCCAAATACCCTAAAGTAGCTTAAGTTTGGTTTTCTGCCTCTTAGTAACTCATAAGGAGTTTTTCCTAGAATTCTCCTAATTGATACCCTATTAATAATATATGTTGAAGTATCTACGGCGTGACACCAAAATTTTTATGGGATGGATTGTTCATTTAACATTGTTCTACTCATTTCTTGTAATGACCTATTTTTTCTTTCTACTACGCCATTTGATTGGGGAGTACGAGGAGCGGAGAAATTGTGAGATATTCCATTTAAATCACAATATTTTCCGAATTGTACTTCATTGTCAAATTCCCTACCATGGTCCGTCCTAATGGCTACTATTGTGCATCCTAATTTATTTTGAATCATTTTACTAAATATTTCGAATTTTTCAAAGGCTTGGGTCTTGTCACTTAAAAACCTAGTCCACGTGTATCGTGAGTAGTCATCTACTATTACTAAGGTATATTTGTTTCCTCCATAGCTCCGCACAGCGGATGGACCAAAAAGATCCATATGTAATAATTATAGGCACCTAGTAGTGGATACTATATTCTTAGCTTTGTGACTAGCATGAACTTGTTTTCCAATTTTACATGCATCACAAAAATGCTTGTCATATTTTAGATTAGGCAAATTTCTAACTAGTTCCTTAGAGGCCAAAGATTGTATTTGTTGCATGTTAGCATGTCCTAATCTCCTATGTCATAATGTGGAGTTTTCATATAGGGTCGTTAGGCATATCCTATCCTCAGGCTTGTTTTCTAGTTTCATAACATATATGCCTCCTTTCCTAATTCCTCGACCTATGATTTTTCCATTATTAACTATTTCGCTATCTTCTTCGGTAAAAGTGACTCTACATTTATTATCACATATTTGTTCTATACTAAGCAAGTTATATGTTAAATTATCTACATGCTCTACATTTTCAATAGTAAGTGAGTCTTGAGAAATCGTACCTTTGCCAATGATTTTTCCACGTAAGTCACTACCGAAAATAACGTTACCTCCATTGTATGCCTTGTGTGTAGAGAATAGCTTGCGGTTTCCCGTCATGTGCCTCGAACATCCGCTATCCTTGATCCATTCGTCAGGCTCCAAGTCAATTCCTAAACATATTTCGTCGGTTCCTTTTGCCATAAAACAGTTTTCGTCTCTTGGCCTTTCCACTTCTTCTTTGTCACTATCACTCCATGTTCCACTAACAAATGCGCCTTGATTTTCATAACTCGGCGGCTTTAGACATTCGCCAATGAGATGATTTGGACTTCCACATCTAAAGCACTTTCTTTTCCCGTAGTTGTCACTTCTATTTCTTTGGAACGATTTTCTTTCGTCTCGTGATGATCTAGTGAATCTTCCTCGTCTCTTGAAGAATTTCTTGAATTCTCTTACGGCCATTGCATATTCTTCGTCTTCACTTTCATCACTTGAATCATCATCATCATCACTAGGTTCCTTTTTGGCTTTTAAAGCAATGGATTTGGTTTGTTCTTTCTTGACTTTGACCGTTTCCGAATCTCTTCTTATAATTTCTTCATGGACCTTCAAGTTGCCAATAAGTTCATCTAGTGATAACGTCATCAAGTTCTTTGATTCTTCAATTGCCGTGACCTTAGCTCGCCATTTCGGATGCAATGCCCTAATAAATTTCCTAACACAATTTTTACTAGAAAATGTCTCATCAAGTGCTTTTAAACTTGTGATAATAGTGTTAAATTTAGCAAAAGCATTATCAATTGATTCCTCTTCCGGAATCGTAAATTGTTCATATTGTTGTACAAGAAGATCTATTTTGTTATCTTTAACTTGACTATTACCTTGGTGAGTAATTAGTAAAGAATCCCAAATTTCTTTTGCGGTTTTACACTTAAAAATTCTTTCATATTCTTTGCGTGGTAACGCATTATAAATTACCATTTTTGCCTCATTATTTTTTGCTAGTTTCTTTTTCAAATCATCATTTTGTTTTTCAAAAGTTACAATTTCATCCATTTTAGTTTCAACATTATATTGAATAGGGGGAAAATCACCAAAGGTAATAATATGCCAAAGATCAAGATCCTTTGATTTCACATAAGTTTCGAATCTATTTTTCCAATATAAAAATCCATCACTTTCAAATAGTGGTGGTCTTTGCATAGATTGCCCTTCTAAATATTTTAAAGATTCCATAGATCGTTACAAGTTTTAAAATACAATATATTTTAAAAATCTTGCTAGACGTGGCTCCTGATACCAATTTTGGAAAAACTAGAAGGGGGGGTTGAATAGTTTTACGTCTTTTTAATTTGTTATAAAAGATTGTTTGAAAGTTTTCTTTGTTTTCAAAAATATATATTCGGTGCTATATGAAATCAAGTCATGCACAATATGAACACTAAATAAGTACGATAAATCAATAATAATGTAAGTAAAGAAATAGATGAGAGTTGGAAAGATCGAACCGAGAGACAAAAGATTTATAGTGGTTCGGCTACAAGGTCACCTTCCTTGCCCTACTACACTCCCCGAGCACCTAACTCGAGAGTTTTCTTCACTATGTCAACAAGCTCCCTTATGGCGGAGAAAACCTTACACACCAATTTACACACCACAACTACGTTACAACTTATTCACATCTTCTACACAACTATTTCACACCTATTCACTACTTGATCACACCACTTCTTCACACCTATCTCCTACACACCAATTTTCTTCACACCTATCTTCTACACACCAATCTTCTTCACAAATTTTCTTCTTCACAACTAACTACTAACCAATCACACTATATATATCTAACTAAACTATCTTCTAACAAATATTCACAACTAATCACACAATGAGATGAATATAATGATGATGCTCAATCAATTTAGATGTGGAGATCACAACAAGTTGTAATACTTCTTGTCTTGAGGGATAGAAGTATTCTTCTCTTGCACTTGATAGGATGATCTTTGGATCACTAAGAAACAAAGATTTAAGAATGTATGATCAAAGGATTTAGAGATTGGAAATTGAGATCTAGAACAGAAAGTTTAGATGTGCAAAAGGTGATAAAAATTCCAGATTTAAGGTGGTATTTATAGGCAACAAATTCTGACAGAAGAGCGTGGCCGGTCCCCTTAAATAAAGGCCGGCCCCCTACCGCCCCTTATAATTAAGGGGACCGCCCCTTATAATTAAGGGGTCCGCTCAGCTGTAACGGCCAGAAATTTTGTTTTCTAGTGGGAAAAGTTTATTTGGTGAAAAACTAACTGATTTTGGTTAAAAATTTGAATTCATATATTTAGTATGAATAAAACATTTTTCTTTATTACCAAAAGTGTTTTTTTTTTTTAAATATATAATATGTTTATATAATTAAATAAACTTTGTAATACTTAATTAAATTTCCCTTTGATCATAAATTGCACTAAACACTTTGTTTATTCATACCTTAAGTGATTTGGATGTAAAGAGAAAATGTTAATCACTAAATACTTGTCTAAGTCACAAGTTTTAGTTTTATGAGTTTATATTTTGTAATAATCAAAACATAGAGATATTGATAATATGTTAATAATGTTTTTAGCCATTATTTATGTCAACATTGAGGTTGTGTGAAAAGATGCGTGTATATAAAGAAAAAAAAAACAGATTTGAAGTTAGTCATCGTTGACCGGCGTTGACCAAGGGTTCAACATAAATCTCGGCCAATATCGCCGAAAATATCGCCTCCAATATCAAAATATCGGCAAAATCTCGACCAATCTTGCCAAGAATATCGGCTCCGAGATTTGGGCTCGAGATTTGGAACCGATATTTTCCCAAGCTCCGCGATCCGAGATCTCGCCGAGATTAACTACATAGATGGAGAGGTGTTGAGTTTTTTGGGGCGGTGAGCAGTGAGCTGTTAAAAATGAGCATTTTGATTTTTAGTGGTCGTTCGGCAAAAGAGCGGTGAGCATTTTTAGTGGTCATTTGGCAAGGAGCAGTAAGTTGTGGCTATTTTTTAGGAAGACTAATTCTCCAATGCTAGTTTAAGAAGCTGCAACAAAAGAGCAATGAGTTGTGACAGTTTAATCTGTGTTTTGTGTTATCTTGCTATGGATGCATCACTAAATGCATGTATCGTAGTTATTTGGCCACAAATGAAGGTTAAATATAACCATGTCATCTTGTACTTAACACTCGACCATTTTATACATATAACCATGTTCTATTTAAATATATGTATATATCATTTTACTCATTTATAATTATAGTTACATATGTTACCAAATATTTTTATTTAAAAATAAATAAATAAATAAAATATAGCTATTGCCCACCGCTACTTTTAACAAACACACCTTCTGTCTTTTACTTTAAAATATTTTAGTTATTTCACTTTGAGCCAAGGATGACATTCGCGCCAATAGTTTTTCATGTGGACTATGCTTGTATTTTCGAAACTTGGATGGCCCCTGTGTAGCTTTTCTTTGTTTTTACTAAATTTTTGTAAAAATTGATGATTAAATGTTGGAGAAAGTGTTACATTGGTGTTATAAATAGGATTGACATTTTTATTTTTATTTAAAAAATAAGAGTTTTACTAATGATAGCCTTTAGGGTTGTCGTTAAAAGGAATATTTTTACTGCAATTTAATATAAGAAATGAAATCATCCAATCAAAATCAAATATTGTTGTGCATTCAGATTTTTAAGGATTGTATCAATATTTTTCGAGATTGATATCCAATCATACAGATTTATAAATGACTTTGTAATAAAACTTATTCTCTTAACGACAGCCTTAAGGGTTGTCATTAGCAAAACCTAATAAATAAATCATTTATTGAAAACTTTTTGAAAATTTCAGATTGCTGAAGTTTGAAATATTCTCACAACTTTTTGAATTTTGAAGTATTTTCGAAGACCAAATGTCCTGAAATTTGAAATACTTAGGGGTGACAGTCATGATCTCATGCTTCCTCCATGCTTCACCACCTACCAATAATATCATTTCACATTATTCATGCCTCTCTCATGCCTCACCATAATTTTTAGTGGCAACCATGATCCCATGTCTCACCTAATTTTATTTTTTATTTTTTATACTCATAATTATATTAAATAATTTAATAAAAACATAATATTTCATTAATAATTAAAAGAAAATTACATAATACTTAAAAAAAAAAAAAAAAAAAAAAGGAAATCACTAGTCATCGAGGTATGGTAAGTCTTGAGCTGTTACGTGCTCCGTAAGATCATATCGGAGACGGTAATTGATATTTTCGTCGAGTAACTCCGGTAGTACATTCGTCGAGTAACTCCGGTAATGGATACTTATATGCTTTAACGAACATTGAATACGTAGGATAGATTCCATCGGTAAGATAACGTTTGTAAAGCCGTCCATTTACATAAAATGAACTGTTTGGCGCCGTTCCATTTCGCTCCGTAAGATACAATGGAGACTGATTCAAAACATTGATATCGTTGTTTGCATCGGGAGGACCAAAAAACGAATGCCAAATCCACAAATCATTTGAAGCGACGGCCAGTGACGGACCCAGGGAATATAAATGTGGGGGGCAAAATTTTTTTTTTTTTTTTTTTGACAATAACAATAAAATACGGAAAAAAAAAGATCGTAATGATAAATCTAGTATTTTTACTTAGAGATGAATGATTTATAAGGCTTTAGAGCATTAAATGTTAGGTTTTAGTATGTGGGTGGGGGGCAATTTGAGTTTTGGGTGGGGGTCACTTTTTAAAAAAGGTCAAAATTTTAAAAAAATTACACTAAAATTTCAACTTTTTCGGCTAGCCGTGGGGGGCACCGGACCCCCATGATTATACTATAGGTCCGTCTCTGGCGACGGCTTCAAGCATAATAGTCGGGTATTGGTGATCACGTCTCTTATATTGGACTCTCAACCGTCTAGGACAATTTCGCAAAACGAAATGTGTACAATCAATGCTACCAAGCATTCCAGGAATGTGATGTTGTCCTTCATGTGCCTCGTATAAGTGTGCAACGTCGTGGGTTGTCGGCCTACGTAAGAACTCTCGACTATATAATTCAATTATCGCATGGCAAAAATGATCAAGGCATTCTCTTACAAAATATTAAATAGTAAATAAAAAAAAAAACCCGAAAACTTTATAAAAAAACCGAATTCAATAAATAAAAATGAGAAGGTTAACCTGACGTTCTTCGTGCCATGTTTAAATGTTCATCAAATCTATCTGGAGATTCACCCATTACGAGTTGTCGAATGACCGATGTGCATTTTTGTAATGCCGTGAAACTTTTATCCCCTCGCGTCTTGGCCCTCTTGAAACCATTCGAAATTCGCTTCAACATCACCAACAATTCTTAAAAACAAGCTTTTATTCATACGAAGCCTATCACGAAAAACATGGTCGGCAAACTTTGGTCGTTCGATGAAATAGTCATTCAATAGAGTTCGTAAAGCTTTTTCACGAAAACGGGTGACAGACTCCCGGGTTTCGGTAGTGTTTGCCATGTCTTCAATGGAATCGTACATGGCTAAATAGGTTGATATGGTACTTCCGGATAACAATAGTTCGAAAGAGTCGGCGGGAAAAATTAACTCGTCCTCGGATGAAGAAGAGGAGGATGAAGACATGGTAAAAGAAAAATGTGAATTGTTTGTGTGAAAATATGGTAAATAAAATGCGAACTGTAGGTGATTTATAAAGTTTTTTTTTTTTTTTTTTTTTTTTTTTTTTTAATGCCAAATGGTCACAAACCCCTCAACGGTCAGAATTTTAACATCTATATTCTCATACCTCAACGGCAATACATGCCAAGGGATCCATGCCGAACCCATGCCAATTTGGTGGAGACGGTGTTACTCCCTTAGAAACTTTTTGAATATGTTGGAAGTGTAAAAATCTTTCTAACTTTTGCAAATTGACAATTTTGAAAAAAAAAATTATATATTGGAAGTTGAAGTATTTTGAATTTATAAGAGTTCTTACTTTTTGAAATTTGTAAAAAGGTAAAACTTTTGTATATGGTAAAAAATGTTGAAAGTGTAAATGGATTGAATTTTTCCAGCTTTTTAAATTTGAAACTTTTAGATAAGTCAAATCATGTTACAACCTTTATACTTATAGTTTGATTATTTCACGTTTATTTATAAGCGTTACACGAAACACTTATAGTTGTTTATCGTTAGATATCTCGTTTCTATGTATTTTGATTATTTTACGTTTTATCACGCCTATAGTTGTTTGCCGCTAAAAAAAAAATCGTTGTTATGCACGGATACTCATCTAGTATATCAAATTGGTGTGAGGAGTTTGTTTCAAGTCTTTCCTTAAAACACTTGAGCATGCTCCTGTCTTTAATGAAAGAGGCAATTTTATACCTTTGCTGCTAAAATACGAAAATTCAGATATACCCAAATTATGCTTTAAAAACATTTTACTTACTATATTCTATGGTTGTATGATTAATATATATGAAATTAATAATGAAAATAAATAATTTATAAAATTCTCCTATAATGAAAAAGGTCATTGACTCCGATAGTAAAAGATCAATGCTATATATATATATATATATATATATATATATATATATATATATATATATTCACGTAATGACTTGCGAACTAAATATAAAGAAAAAGGTTATTGACTCCTAAAGTGAGACTATAATACAATATGACTTAAATGTTATACAACTACTATAATACTAATTATAATGACTGTGCACGCGCGAAGGGGGTTTTTTTAATTTTTTTTAATAATATATTTTTATTTATTAAAAAATAAATAATTTAATCTTTGTTTTTTTTTTTTTATTTATGATTTTTAATTGTAGTTTTTTATTATTAAAGATAATCATTCAAAAAGTTTACTCCTATTGTTAGTTGCATATTATTTATATTTTTTGTATTTATCTTTTACTTGTGTAGTATATAAACAAAATGAATTTATAAATTTATAAATTAAAAAATAATAATTAAAATATTACTTAATAAGAAAATAATTTTTTTTTCTTAAATACAAAAATCCTCATTTGAGTTTTTTGTTTTATTATATAAAATATTACAATTACAAAGTGACACTTAATTGACCTTACAAAAATTTAACAATCATCAAGATTTGTTTTAAGATAAGAATAAAAAATGGATTGGTTCAACACATCACCCCACCATCAAATCAACGTCTACTCATCTAACATTAGCCACCAAAACTAGTCGATGATGTTCATGACTTGCCGTCGTTAGCACTTAGCCTTCACTAAGCTGGATCTATAAAAGGCGGAATTTTAAGAAAACAACAAAGTTTACCAAAATGGTCGATTTTCATGTATGAGGCACGTTATATTGTGCTTGACATCTTATTTTTAGCGTAGTAAATGTGTGATGCAAGTGTACCAATTTAAAAAAAATATAGCATATCTGAAAACATTATCAATATACCACCTACATGCTATCATTGTATCAATAAAAGGTTGCAAGTCTCATACTTCATTAGAAGCGTCTGTGCAAGCATTTTGTCAACCGGAAAATATATGACATTTTGTCCACCAAGTGTAAAATAAAGTTCAACAAAAATGAAATGAGTTTAACAATCGAGAGAGAATGAAGGCCCTTATCTAACTATCTAATAATTGAAGAAGACCTACTATTAATAGAAATACTTAAAATTAAGCAATACAACTTTTAAAGCTATAAGTACAACAACAAATGCTACTTATAGAAATTCCCCTCATATTTAATTTTAACATACAATTAATACTAACATTAAATAGTAGTAATACAATAAATAAACGTTATGTACATTAAATACAATTAATTAACTTGTCAATAAATACAATTAATAGACTTATTAAAACACCATTTACATAATAAATACAAATTATCAAGCATATTGTACAATCAACTTAAACACAATTCATGCATTAAATATCACCAATACAAATAATAAAGCATATTATACAAATATTCAAGTCCGAACGGGCAATGGGCTCGAGCCCAAACGGGCACAGGTCAAACGGGCTCGAGCCCGAACGGACACGAGCTAACGGGCTCGAGCCCGAAAGGACACGAGCTAAACGAAATTTTTGATATCCGTAAATTTATTGTCAAAAAGAACATAATAAACTAAAATATGTTCACATATTGTACAAACCAAGCAAACTACTAAACAAAAAAAAAAAAATAAATAATAAATAAAATAATACAAACTAAGCAAAATTTCATCAAACTTTTGTCATAGAAAACTAATCAGTAAAGCTATTGCCGAAAAACGTACAAATAAAATAAATTATTAGCCGAAAAAATTAAATTATAGAGTGCCCAACAGCTGTATCGCGCGAAGACGCTACTAGTATGATTATAAAATCTCGAGTGAAGTCAGTAAACTACATAAATTATCTTGTGGTTTGCCAAATTTGACAATAATTATCCTTTGCCGATAATATCTTCCCTTAGGCCGTCTAGACTAGCATGTTACATCCCTCCATAAATTAAGTTACGTGTAAAATGGTTATTTGAGCATATTTGTCAAATACCCTCTAAGTTGAATTTAGAGTCCGTTTGTTTGGTTCAAGTTTTGGATTTCATAAAAACATTGAAAGCCCACAAAATTAATAGTATGGGAAGGTGGTACCAGTAGGTTTTAACATTATTTTTCTCAACTATATATTTCAACCACGTATTTTGGTACAAATATCTCTTTTTTGAAACTCAAAAGCCAACCTAAACCACTCAACCAAACGGGTCTTAATTCCAAACCAAAATCAAAATCCAAATTCTAAACCCATCTACAAACTTAACGGGCTTCAAAATCTCATGAATGTGCAAATTTGAAGAACATGTTGCTGGTGATGATGGTGGGTTAACTACGAACAAGTGTATAAAGGAGATGAATATTAAAGGTGTGCTTAGTTAGTGAAAAACATCATTTTTTTCAGAAAAACTTTTATAAAAAATTAGAAAAACTGAAAACTCGTTTAGTTATATATATTTTTTTTCTAACAATTTTTTAAAAAAGTAAGGGGCCGTTTAGTTGGTGAAAAATTTCCTATTTTTCCAAGAAATTTTTCATATGAAAAGAGAAAAACTGAAAATCCGTTTAGTTCTGTTGTGAACAAAAATTGAGGGAATGAATATTCTTCTATTAATCATTACTATGAGATTTACAAAGAGTATATATATATACAAACATTAGGGCAAAACCCTAAGAGCTAACATGCGCCGTGGGCCTATTATGGGCTATATGGACATCCATTAATAATTATATATGTTAGGTGCCCATATTGATGTTACACAAGTAAGAATAAGATAGATATAAGGATTGGTTGATTATATGATATGTGAAAAGTGAAAGAACAATAGTTTCATTAAGATAACAAAATAACCAACAACTAAAATGTTTACATAAGCTTAGTATTTATAGGAGGGAAGCTAGAGCAACATTCCCTAGTCCCTTTCATGATCTCAACGTGGGCTTCTCAAGCCTTATGGGCTTTTACAACTTGCCCATGATCTAAAACATAAACATAAATATTACTTAAGCAACCTATTACAAAATGTAATGACCGAGACTTGACTAAATACAAAAGTATGCTCCCAACAATCTCCTCCTAAGGGTCGGTCATCACGGTTGCTGGACGTCTTCATCTTTGTCTTTGTCTTTGACTTTTGACTTGTATAACTTTTGACGTCTTCAAAAATGTTGTAAGAAGAATGTGCTTTGCTCTTAGTCTTTGTTCTTTGGTGATAATGTAGTGATTGTGTTATGAAGTTGTCTACCGTTCGTCACTTCTGTGTCTGTGGTGGTTGTCCGTCATTCCAACATGCTCATACATCTTTGGACTTTGTCTTTTAAGTGCACGAAGTTCTTTTTCTTTCATACTGATCTTTAGTTTTAAACTTTGTAGATTCTTCTTATTGGTGTAGAATCTGTCTTTTGAACTTTGTGGTGCTTAGATCTTTGGGGGAGCTTTCAATGACTTTAAGATGTATGCATGAGCATGCTGGAATCTACCATCATGAAGGTGATATGTACCTGCAGGTAAACATTTAGCAATAATCAATCGGTACTTACAGATAAGGAATTAGAGCTCGTCAACAGCATAGTGTGAAGACTCCTTCTAATCCTTATCAAGGCCGTTCCCATGTCAGATACCCCCGAAGGAGCTTACAAGACCTACTCAGTAGCTCAATGACTGGGTGAGTCGCTGGGGATCACTCCACGACTGTAGACCGCTATGGAACCACCGCGAACACTAAGCGTAACCCGTGAAGGGTTACCGAAGTGACCTGCTGTCAGGGCTGTTTGATGTTGACCTTGGCAGGAATTTCCGTTCAATCATTGAGAAATACTTATGTAATTCTCTCATAAACGTGCCCTAAGGTTGAACATATGGAGGGATATTTCTTTTCACCATTTTCTTTACTTTTCTTTTTAATTCTTCAACTCCTTCTTTCCCTTTCATTCTTTTCTCCTTTTTTCATATCATACCTAGGGACTTCTAATTCTAACTATGGGTGAATTCCTTGGGTATATCCCTCCAGCTCTGGCGGATCATATGACGGTTTTTCCTATCTTAATCACCTTATAACTCCTTGATTATCCGACCATTGCCATGAAACCTTTGATTGAAAATCTCTCAAAGTGTTTGTGATTATCAAACATTTTGTTTAATACTTTGAGAGTTTTGTGTTAATTTTGAAGGGCTCCCCCTTCACATGTGCTCATAAGTATTTAATAAATTTGCACATGCGGGAGGAGCAAACACCTTTTGAATTGATCCGCTTTCAGTGAACAAGACCGATTTGAGACACACTTACATCACTAGTTAGACTAGCTTGAAGTTATTACTCGGCCTGGTCAAGTCCACAGAAAGTTTCTCGAGACGGTACATTTCTACTAAGACAAATCCTTTTCGAGACACGCTTACGTGGCTAGTTAGAGAGTTCCATTGTCAGCTTTTAGGTGACAACTAGCTCTAGTAACTAACTTGATGTCATTACCCGTCGAGGATAAGTCTTTTCGAGATTACTAACTTTCATGTTTCGTCAATTCCTGGGTCAATTCTGAGTCTAGCTCGCACAAGATACAACTTTTAGCTTTTTGACTACTTATATTTTAATCACTTTTACATTTTCTCCCCCTCAAAAATAGCATACGAAATGATGTTTTTGATAATCTTTTAGATTAAAATATGCCTTTTTGAGTCTTATGGGGAGATTCACCAAGAACTTTTATCTTTTTAAGAACAAAGTAGTTTTGTTTGACAAGTGCTCCCCCTCAACAAGTGATTAGGTCTTATTGAGGTGAAATACTTGTCCTTTTGAGCAAAATTATGAAAATCATAAAACATTTGATTAATTCTACTCAAAAGTAAGAAGCTTTCGCTCCTTATATTAGGATTGAGGCACTGATGCGTACCTCAGGGTCCTTTCTTTACAAGTTCGGGTTGTACATTGTAATGCATGCACAAACCATAATGAATATAAGTATTGACAAATCAAATCAAGATCTTACAAACTTCTACCATTCGGGTCTCTGAAACGTCAACACTGGAAATCCTGGTCTGCCTCTCACATAACTTTCAAATCTCCTTATCTGATCCCTACGCTTCAGCCGGTTCTCAATCCTAGTGATGAATCTACGAGCTTGTCTGGCCTCATCGGTATTCCACCTTTTGAATTTGTACAGTGCAACGTCATCTAGTCGGCCTTTGATTCCATCTCTGACAAACTTCAGTGTTTCATCACAAAACTTGTGGATTTCATCATATGCCATGAAGCAGTTGCGTCGGTTAACACTGCGATAGGTGAAGCCAAATGTTGGCTGCTTGATCAAGGTGTATTGAGATTCGTGTTGAAGGTTGGGGACATTGTAAAGATTCGGTTTTGTGAGATTCAACTTCTTTTGGTAACTTTCCACTCCTAATTGAAGATCTTCTATTCGTTCTTTGATGACGATGTGTCGCATGAAGATGAGAAAAGCTGTGATGAAAGTAAGCTGCATTTCTTTGGGTAGGTTGCACAGCTTTCCTTGGACTTTGAGTAGATACATGTCTTCGATGTCATTAAGGAGCAATCGTAGAAAGTCTAACTAGGAAATCACGTACTCTTTTTCATCTAGTCTTTTGAGCACAATCTTGTTTGAGAAAGGAGTACCCAAAGTGAGTGACTGTAGAAATAAACTGAATGGAGACAATCTTTAACTCACTCATCACACTTCCCATTGTTTGATTGAGTCTGCTGCTTCGATAGTACTGTGCCCGGTTTTCTGGCCAATGGTGAATTCCGTAGAGTGCATACCGGTCATAGGCAACAACTTTGTCCATGAATAAGTCTTATGCTTCTTCTTCTATGGCATTGTTGAGGTATCTAGCTGCAGGGATTGAGAAGGTGAGTGATGTGGCGTACTTCGTTTCAATCTTGCTTCCTTGTTGTAGAAACTCCAAGTCATTGTTGAAGAAGAATTTGTAAGGTATTCGTTCTTGCTTAGGCTTTCCAACCAAGGGTAGAGGTTTGGTCCAGTCGATGTAGTAAGGCCCTTTGTTCTTTGAGTAGTAATCAATGTTGGACTCGGGGTTTAGCCAGTCAATGTCGTTTGACATTGCTCGGGCAATGTTTTCCAGGTGATACTCGAGTTCAACAGAGTTGGCAGAGCCGTCTTTCAAGAGGTTGAATGCTGCATTCTTCACCCTTCTCAGCTCTTTCTTGCTCATTTCCTTTAAATCGTTGTCCCGTTGCAGGAGTTGTGCATATTCCATGGTTCGGCCATCTTGTGGTGATTGATTTTCTGCAAGGGGTGGTTGAGCTTTGACCGTTTCATCAAACCAAGAGTACTCAGCCATTTTGTCTTCGTCCAGCCAGTTGAGAATATTTTTGGGTTTCTTAGGTTCTTTGCTTTTCGAAGAGGTGTCCGGTTTGTGCTGATGATGTTTTTGTTTCCTTTCTTTCTTCTTTGTTGATGACGGTTCTGGTATTTCATCGGGCTGAGGGAAATCATCTCCGCCGGGGTACTCGAAGTGATCTTGGGCTTTTGGATCTGAACCGGATGCCTTCGGTTGTTGAGTTGACGTTGTAGTTGTCGGAGGTATGACAGGTTGTTTGTGTTGAGATAAGGGTCCTTCGGCTTGCTTTTGCTTCTTTGTCTGAGAGTTAGGATCTTTGTCTTCATCATCTCTTTGACGTTTCAATTTATTGACCTCAGTGCTGCATGATTCTTTGAACATCTTGGCTTGTAAAGCTTCCCATACTTTTATATCTTCATGTGTCATGGTGGTTTTACTTGCCAACATGTTGAAGAGCTGAGCCTCTAATTCATCCACTGTCATTTCTTGTTGTGGTAGAGGTGTTTTGTCAGCTCGGAGAGTGAAAGAAGTAGTTCTGATCACTTTCTTTACAACTTGTTCAGCAATCTTGGTGAGTTCATCTTTCATCGGCTTCAGCAACTCTTTCAATTCTGCAACTAAGTGTTGGTCAATGTACTGATTTGCTTGAGCAGCCAATGTAGCTTCCATGTCTTCTTGTACATCTTTAGCTAAGAAGGTGTCCACCTTTTCATGCATTTCCTGAACATTTGTCATTTGCTTTGTCAATTCAGCAACTTGACTTGCTAGTGATTCAACTTGATTTTCTAATTTGCTTTTCTTCTTATCACGGACTCTCTTTACTGCCTTCTTTATCAACTTTGATGCAGCCGAGGCTTCTATTCTTGAAGGTTTCTTGATTGATTCGTCATGTGTTGGTTCTGATGCTGGAGGTGATGATTGTGAAGATTCAATGTTGGTGGAGGTATCCTTATCATCTCCTTTAGGTGATTCGGGTTTATCCTTGGGCTCTTCTTTCTTTTCTATAACTTTCTCTGCTTCAGCCCTAATCTCTGCTCTTCTGCCAACTTATCAGCTTCTGCTTTTAGCCTTAATTCTTCTGCTAGTTTGGCTTCTTCTTCTTTTCTTTTCTTCGTTTCTTCTTGAAGCCTTAATTCTTCGACAAGTTTTTCTGCCTCTTCAGCTTTCCTGCTCTCTTCCATTCTTATTGCTTCTTCCAGTTTGGCTTGTTCTTCTTCCTCAAGCCTTACCTCTACAGCTTCTTGTTTTCTTTTGAGTTCTTCCTCTTGAGCCTTTTCTCTTTTCTCCATCTCTTCCATGGTCATCAAGTGTGGAAAATCAGTATCCATATGGTCCTCCTCATCATCTTCTCCCCTTTCTGAAGCATTTTGCATTTCTACGTCTTCAGGTGATACTATGGGAGTTTCGTAGACGATCATTTCAGCATTGGTACCTGTTTCCTGAGTTTGATCAACTTGAGTGGACTCAGGAATACTGCTAGATCCGCCTGCCTCAGGAATACTGCTGGATCCGCCAGCCTCGCTTGTTTGAGTAAACAGAGGAGGTGGAGGTTGATCAGCTTGGAAGGAGTCGATTTTGCTGTGGAGTAGACCTAACTTGAGAGCTCTTTCATTCTCTTTTTCCACCGACAGACCAAGGTTAGTGTGAGCCTCTTCTTGTCTTTCTTGTTCTTCAGTCATGGGTTCCTTCAACTTTTCACCCCTTAATCGTTCTTCTTCCAACTTAGCATCTTCTTCGGTCAATGGTCTTTGGATGAATGTAGTTTGTTTTTCTACTTCTTCAACAAATTCATCGATACTTCTGTCCCAATCTTCTATAGTCATGTCCAGATCTTCTAGATCTTCATCCTGTTTGTTATAAGCTTCCCTATAAACTGGACCACTATCGTATTCGGTTTCTGATTCAGATGGTTTTGGAGAAGAAGGTGGTGGTGTGGGTTCAGGAACCGATTCAGGAACAGGTTTCTTGACTGGTATTCTGATCTTAAGTGATCTCTTGTGAGGCTTTTTAGCAGATTTGGTAGGGCTTTCGGAGCTGCCAGACTTGCTACCTTTCTTTCTCTTTTTCTGCATAAACGAAGGTAGAGGAACTTCGTCTAAGAACCCTACTTTTTCTTCCTTGATAGCTTGAACGTAATACTTGTAGTTCTTGCATTTCATTACTTTATCATTCAAAAGACATGCGGGAAGTATCATTCCTTGCTTACGTGTGCTGGTGTCAAGTCTCTTAATATGCTTGAGAGTAGACTCATTTCTGAATGTGTTCTTGTCTTCATCATCCAGTCTTGGAGGAATGCCGTCATACTCATGAAGGAAGCTTTGTATGAGTAACTTGGTGAAACGTACAAATGGAACCTTAGTCCTTAGCAGACTTGTGTTGTATGTGCCAAACAATATCTTCCCAGATAATACTAGCATAGTCTACTGATTTTACATTTGCCATAGCCTAGAAGAGTTTGAGATGTTGTAGTTTGGGGTGTTCATGACCAACATCTTTGCCAGATAAAGACTTGGCAATAAGGATGTACAGAGTTCTCCATGGTTGTGGAAGAAATCTTGTGTTGACCTTTGAGTGTCTGGTCACTACCTCTTCTGACTCATCGTATCCAATATCCCGTAACCATGCAATTAACTCTTCTTCATTAGGAACTGGGTGGTATTGTTCATTTGGACCTAGTTCGGGCAAACCAAGAACGCCACGAAGAGTATCTTTGTCCACAGTGACTTGTCTCTTATGAAGCATACATGTGAAAGATTCTTCGCCAAGGTCCAGTTGAACAGTGTGCCAAAATTGGTGAATGTAGAAGCAAGCCACTGATGCAGTTTTTGTGAGCAAGATTTTGTACGGGTGATAGAGTAAAGCATCCACAGCTACAATGCAAGAGGATTCATTGCATGTGATTTTGTTGAAGTTGACCCTTAGGTTGTTCTTTCCAATCTCTCTGGTGTAATCTTCGGGAAAAGTTTCTTCCCAAGTGAGCTTTGGTTCAGGTTCTGGTTCTTGTGGAATGTTTTCTTGTTGGGCCATCGGAATTGATCATATACAAACACAGACATTGCAATAATATAATTTGTTAGCTCATATATTCATTTACTTGTTTATGCATAATTGGATTGATCAGTGGGTGTTTGTGTTCAAAATGTTGTTATATGATAAACTTGTATATATGATGTTAAAACTTAATGGAATTTGATTACAATCAATGCACAATATGTGTTAACAAATACAAGAGTTTATACATTTGAAAAATTACAACACTTAGACAAATTTCAAGGAATCAGACAATGTTACGCGTAAGATATGGAAATCCTACGCATAACATTTCTTATGCGTAAGGCATTATATTAGGCGTAAGATCAAAATCTACGCTTAACTTATATCTTACGCGTAAGATTAAACTTTCGCGTAGGCCAAGTCTTATGCGTAGAACCAAATCTTTCGTGTAAGATTTGAGCTTATGCAAAGGTTTGAACCTTATGCGTAAGTAATAACTTATGCGTAAGTTTTTACTTATGCGTAAGATAATCACTTAGGCGTAAGAAAAAACTTATGCGTAAGAAATACACTTTTGCGTAAACATTGTCTTATCCAAGACAAGCTTTTCAAAGGGGTCGAATCTTACGCGTAAGATTTCATCTTATGCGTAAGATGAGTTAATCTTTTGCGTAAGAACGTCTGATTGATAATCACCTTCCAAAATTAAGTATCTTTGATTCCTGAAAAGTTTAAACACAACCACTGATCAATATAATATCCAAATGTATCCCAAACGCTTTATTATCACAAACTTTTGCGTAGACATGCACAAAACAAACTTTTGCGTAAGAACGCAAGAACACCAAATCATAACTAAAAAAAAAACATGATTCTGGGTTGAAAAAAAGTTAGGCGAGTGTTCAATACATGCTAAAGTACGTATAGACCAAATTATAACACTTTTTATCCACACAAACTCAAAATCATAACTGGTAGTGACGCACGACCCTAATCTCATCAATTCAAACTCAAAACATGTTTCTGGAACAATTAAAGCACTAAGACATGATCATAAACACTTATAAACACAAACCTAAGCATTTAATTATCACATAACATCAGAAATAAAAAACACCCAATTCATACGATGAACCCTAGATATGATTTTGAACAATTGATGTTACTGGGCATGATTTGAGTTCAATAACATGTTTAGTATTAACCTAGGAGCAAAACCCACTAACCAATTCAAACACAAACACTTTAAATCTTGAATCCTAAGTTTACGCAAACCATAAGTCATTTTTTAATGATTTAGCAAAAATCAGCCGTTAGATCATGATGAAATGAAAAACCATTGTTCACAAACATGATCAAAACATGTATGCACTTACAGATTTGCGAAAAAACGTATGGATTTGCAAGATTGATGAGAGCCGTTGATTAGTTTGGTGGTAATAGTAAATGTGTTTCAGAGTGGAGTAAATGCGTTTGGTCAAAAGTATTTTGACTAAGGTTAATACTAGTTTGAGCATATTACAATTTAAGTCCCTTAACCTTAATAGTATTTCAAACACAATACATGACTAACTCACAATCTAACATTAGTTAGTTACACCAAGTATTATAAAAGAATAATTTTGGATAAGTTAGCTCCCCCTTGACCTTAGACCGATGCTTTTGTAATTTGAAAATTTGTTTCAATAGTCAAGGAGAGTAACCCGAAAAACCTTTTAAACAACACAATTAATTTTATAAATAGAGAATACTTATGGTAAAATGCAATTACGAAGTAAAAGTATTGAAAAAATTTTAAAATTACCATAACTCCCCCTCAACACTTGTTTTTGAAATATTTTAGAAATTTGTAAAAAATAAAGTGTTGAAAAGAGAGGTTTGTACTTGCAGTTTTTTAAGTGAAAGAGTAGAAAAGATAAAATCTTTTTGTGTTTTTGTTGGTTTTATATTTTTGTATTTTGTTTTTGGAAAGATATTTACAAAGATAGTTTTGATGTTTGACAATCACTTGTGTTTTAAAAACTTTTCCAGATCTTCTGGAGTCAAACATCGCATACCAATTTGGTAGACTAGATCAGCAAACCTTGATGGAGGTAATGCTTTAGTGAGTAAGTCTGCCAATTGGTATTCAGTAACCACAAAATATAATTAATTGTACCCTTTTGGTAATGATGAACGGTGTTGCAGGAAATGGCAATGGCAGTTTTGGAGTCACAGTAGATCGGAATCTTATTGAATAGGTAGCCGTAGTCTTTAAGCTGTGATCTCATCCAAATGACTTGAGCACAACAGGCAGACATAGCTACGTATTTTGATTCTGTTGACGACAGTGATGTGCAGTCCTGCTTCTTAGATTGCCAAGATACAAGTTTATCTCCGAGAAACTGTAATCCACCAGATGTACTTTTGCGTGTGTCTAAACATCCTACATGGTCAGCGTCTGAAAAAGCAATTAGTTCAAAACCAGAATCCTTCGGATACCAGATACCCAAGTTAATGGTTCCCTTTATGTATCGAAGGATTCTTTTAGCCTCATTGAGGTGACTTTTAGTTGGTTTGGACTGATAACGAGAATACATGTAGACAGCAAATACTATATCAGGTCTACTAGCTGTGAGATACATGAGTGACCCAATAATACTTCGGTATTTAGTGGGGTCAACCGGAGTCCCATGTAGATCAGCATCTAGTTTTGTGGTATAGGCCATTGGTGTATTATAAGTATCACAACTCATAATTCTATGTTTCTTTAAAATTTCCAAAGCATATTTGGACTGATTTAGAAAAATTCCACGGGGTGATTGATGAGCTTGTAGTCCTAAAAAGAACGAAAGTTCACCCATCATGGACATTTCAAAATTTTCTTTCATTAAATTTGCAAAATCATTTGAGTAACTTCTATTTGTTGAAGCAAAAATAATGTCATCGACATATATTTGAACAATTAGTAAGTCCACCCCGTATGTTTTCGTAAATAATGTTGGATCCACTGAACCTTTAGAAAATTTATTGGCCAATAAGAAAGCAGATGGTTTGTCATACCACGTCCTTAGGGCTTGCTTGAGTCCGTAAAAAGCCTTTTTGAGTCGATAAACGTGATTGGGACGCTCAGGATCAGCGAAGCCTTCTGGTTGGCTGACATAGACCACTTCATGGAGTTCACCATTCAGAAATGCCATTTTCACATCCATTTGATAAACAACCATGTTCCTATGAGCAGCATATGCCAGAAAGATCCGAACAGCTTCATGTCTAGCAATTGGAGCAAAAGATTCTTCAAAATCAATTCCTTCTTCTTGAAAGTATCCTTTAGCTACCAAGCATGATTTGTTACGTATGACAGTGCCTTCTTCATCTAGTTTGTTTTTCCAAATCCATTTTAGCCCAATGACAAAGACTCCGTCAGGTCTTTCAACTAATTCCCAGACTTCTAATCTTTTGAATTGCTGAAATTCCTCTTGTATAGATTCAATCCAGTTGTCATAAGTCATTGCTTCTTTAATGTTCTTGGGTTGTTCTTGGCAAACTGTGAGTGCATAGATACAAGTTTCACCATCTGTGTGAAGCCGTTGTCTCGTCATGATTGGTGCATCTGGATGACCAATAATTTGAACTAAGGGATGATCTCGAGTCCATTTGTGAGTCGAAGGGCGTAGTTGATAGGTATCTCGCATGTTAGCAGGATCCAAATTGCGTGTGGACGACTCAGCTATTTCAGGAAATGTTGGAGCCGGTGCAAACGGGTTAAAGAACGCATTTGGATCATACTCTGTGGGTTGTGGAACTGATTGTGGTGTAGGATCTTCAGCTGATTGTCGTGAGTTGGAAGCGATTTGTTCTGCTGTTATGGGAGATGCAATTGGAGGACCGTCTTTCTCAACAGTTTTAGTTGTTTGTTGAGGTGAGTCTGGTACTTGAATATTTTCAGGTTTTGCAACGGAAATTGGTGAGACTTCAGAAGATCGGTATTCAATTGTATCATCAAACAGTGGAGCAAACAGGGTTTCCAATTCTTTGCGGTTGAGAGGCAATGGTTCAGTCGAAGAGTCTGGAAAATTAAGACGGTTGGATTCGGGTCCTAAGCTGTTTTGCTCAGAAGCCATTTGTGTGAGTTCATCAAAATTAGCATGAATAGTTTCTTGAATTTCTCTTGTACAACGATTCCATATCCGAAAGCCTTTGTAATTTTCACAATATCCTACGAACACTCCGATGTCAGCCTTTGCTTTAAGTTTACCTAAATTATCACGATCATTTTTTGGATAACAAAGTGCTCCAAATACATAAAAGTAATCGATGTTTGGTTTTATTTTGAGAACAAGTTGATAAGGTGTTTTGCGATGGCGTTTTGTGATCATGCAACGGTTTTGGGTGTAACATGCAGTTAAAACAGCTTCCGCCCATAAGTAATCTGGTAATTGAGCATTGATCAACATGGTTCTTGCAGCTTCCACTAACGTCCTGTTGCGTCTTTCAACAACTCCATTCTGTTCTGGGCTATGTGCAATAGATGTTTGATGTTCAATTCCCACTTTCTCAAAATATGACCGAAGAGTCTGATTCTTAAATTTTGTACCATTATCAGTTCTGACCATTCGGACCGTGTTTCGTAACTGAACTTGAATTTTAGTGAGAAAGGTGATGATCATTGAAGGAGCTTGATCTTTACTTCGAAGAAAATAAACCCAAGTCCATCGGAAGTAATCATCAACAATTACAAGTATGTAGCGTTTACCGTTGATACTTTGAACACGCATTGGGCCACACAAATCCATATGAAGCAATTGTAAAACATGATTTGTAATGTGTTCGGTTTTTGAAGGAAAATGAGCTCGAGTACTTTTTCCTTGTTCACAAGCCGAACATAAGTGATCTTTGGTAAAACGGAATCTTGGAAAACCATCAACAAGTTTATGACGAGCAAGTTCAGCATAGTTTTGAAATTCAAGTGCGAAAGACGTTTATGCCATAACCAAGATTTAGTTGATTCTGCTTTGGAGAGAAGACATATCGGAGATGTTGCAATCATGTCAGACATCGATATAGTATAAAGATTTGAACCACGTGAGCCAGACATAAGATCATTTCCTTGTAAGTCACGAACGAAAAAAGTTTTCTCACGAAATGCTACTTTTAGATCTCCATCACAAAATTGACCAACTGAAAAGAGGTTGTGACCTAGGCCTTCCACATAATATACACGGCTGATTTCAATGTTCCCACTTACATTGTCACCGTATCCCATTATTAGAGCGTAATGATCATTCCCGAATCTGACAGTTCCGATAAACTTTGAAACAAAGTTGACTAACAGTTTGAGATTGCCTGTCATATGTCGGGTACATCCGCTATCAACAATCCAGAGAAAAATCTGCACCACCTGAGACAAGCCATCAGTGTCGTACACTAGGCCTGAATCATTCATATGAAGTTCCTGCATGTTGGCCATAAGCATCACAGCTGCATTTGCTTCCAGATCTTCCATGTCATCATCGTTGTATGCATTTGCCATGAAGCTGTTCTCTTGCTCAGTGAAATGTCCTTCCTTTTCATCTTTGAGAGCTATGAGTAATGCCTGCTTGTGAAACTTACTGCCCCGAGTTCTTGGTTTTGGACATGCTGTTGTAATATGACCTTTCTCATTGCAGTTCTAGCACCACACTGCATTCCCAGAGTTATAGAATGAAAAAAAGAATATGTATTAATTTTGTTAAATGGACACTCACATATAAAAAACTTGATCTTTGATAACAGTAAAGGAAGGTATCTCAAGATTACGAGAGTACAGCAACATTTGTGTTACAGTAACCAAGATCACAAGAAACGGGTCTTAAAGACTTTAACCTGATAGCAAAAAGTGACAAAGTTCCGTGCTTTCTTAATGTACAAAACATACCCATAAAGAAGTGTCAGGGTGAAATAGACCTATAAACGTCTTCAACCCATTGTACTTCGGTAATTCACCATTCACCCACTTTATAATGCTGTGAATTTTTAAGTTCTTAGCATTGTTTATTTTGCTTTCCTTTTATATGTATTACGTTTGGCCAAATTGACCCACGCGCTTTGACTAGACCATATTTCTTATCAACGTCTTCAACATCATGCCTCGCTGCGCACCACCTGTGATTAGGCACATTAATGACTGGAACTGTTGGTGCCCTAAATCCCCAATAAAGGTCAACGTTTTGTCCTGCATTCTGACATAAATCAGCAAAATTTGCAAAAACACTGTAACTTGTGCGTAGAAATGACTATAAGTTCTATAGGAATAAAGTGCCAGACCTTTTAAGAAAATTACGCCCTGTGAAATCATCTATTTTGCAATCTTTTGGCTGCCACTTTAACTTTTCAGATCTAATGCGGTTCACTGAGTTAATCGGCAAGCCTACATCCCCGACAACCACTGTTTACAACCAGATCCCGAATAGAGAGGCCGATGTCATCTTTGACCTATCTCCCTTTACCATAATTTTAGGCTAGAATGGATACGGAAAACAGCTTAAAAAGGTGCAGACTTTGTTTTATATCACACAATAATACCTATGATGTTACCAATATTACAAAAGAAAATTCATAAAACATCTATGATGTTACCAAAGGTTGAACAAAGCACGATTAAAACACAAACCAGTTGATTGGAATCAAAAGCATTTGAACCCATCAACATCACTATTTTATGATTAAATGGATGATAGAGAAAATGACATACCTGATTGTTTTAGATTTTGAAACTCAAACAGTGGATTGGAATCTAGAGATGCCGATTTAGAGTTTTGTTTGTATGTATGCGAAGCCCTAAAGTCAAAGTGAAAAAAAAAACGGGGGCAAAAATCCCGCTCAAAATAAGGAAAATAATCAAACAAATAAAGTGGGATTTTTCTTTAAAGTAGGGTTCTATGTGGGAGGGTGTATTAGAGTCCTTTTTTTTTTTTTTTTTTTTTTTTTTTTTTTTTTTTTTTTTTTTTTTTTTAAATTCAAATCGGGTCAAAGGTCAATGTTAAAATGAACAGGTGGTTTTAATGTATTCTTTTATAAGCATTTACATATAAGTCAATGTTTTACGGAGTAGCTTTTATTCAAATCGGGTCAAAGGTCGATGCTTTAGCTTTTACAAGCATTTATAAGTCAACGTATTTTTTTTTAATTCAAGCATTTATAAGCATTTATAAGTCGATGTTTAGCTTTTATAACCATTTGTGTTTTGAAACCCGGGTCGACCCGGCTGGGTTAACCGGTTCCGGCCAAAAAACAGGTCTAGAAAACCCGGGTTAACCGGTTAGACCCGCCGCGTTTTGAGTGACCCGGGTCAACTTGGTTTTCGAAACTCGGCCGGGTTTTATTTTTTCAAAATTTTTTAATAAAAACCCGGGTTGACCCGGTGGTCGAACCGGTTGACCCGGTCAAAAAAATAAAAAAATAATAAATTGAAAACCGGGTTGACCCGTCTGTCAAATCAGTCGAACCGGTGTCCGGTGACTCGATCGGGTCGATTTAGGACCCGATTTTCAAAACATTGTTATAAATCAAGGTTTATTTTAATTCAAATCGGGTCAAATGTCAATGTTTTAGCTTTTATAAGCATTTATAAGTCAAGGGTCAATGTTAAAATGAACATGTGGTTTTTTTAATTCAAATCGAGTCAAGGGTCAACGTTTTAGCTTTTATTCAAGTAAATGACTAGTTTTCCGAAATAATTTTTTGCACATTATTCTCGGAATTTAGATGTACAAAGGGGTGAAGAGTCATTGAGGGATGGAAGTTCAAAATAGAGAATACTCACACCGGTTGTTTCTTCAAAAGCGGCGTCTATAACATTAAATACATAGAGACATGTCATTACCTAAACACCAGTGTCTTTGATTGTGTAAAAAGACAGGTTTTTACTCGCAAACCCAATTTTTATGCGTTTTATATTATGAAAACTGGTTTTTTCAAGAAAACCTATCTCAGTTCCTTCCATTCCTGCTAGTTTTTTATCATAGGGATAGGGTTTTATGCAACCAATCTTTATTTGGGGGTGTTTATAGCCTTTTGTGTAGTAGTGAGAGTTGTTTCTGAACCCTCCATTGTTGTTGAACCTTTGTTCATTTCCAGAATTTCCCGAATAGCCACCTGATCGTCCATAATTCCGATTCTGTATCTCAACCCTCCCATCTTGAATGACAGCTTGATTCCTAGTGTTTGATGAAGAGCGAAGACGGTTGTTTGTCTTGTTTGAGAATTTGCTGAAGGCACTGATATGTGTCTAAATACACATATATTTTACCTTGTTTAAACCCACAAAAATGACCAAAAGCACACAAATGACCATATAAATGTTACAAATATCATTGAAATGTGTTTTTGTGTATTTCAAATGCAAAAGGATTGAAAACAATTGAAAAACAAACAATGTTTGCATAATTGGCAAAACTAGTCCCTCGAGTTTCAAAATTGACATAAAACACCCCTGGATATTTAAAAAGTGGAAAATTAACATTCAGTGTCCTTTGGTAAATGAAACTTGGCAAGAAATACCCTTAGGTCATAAGTTTAGAAAATTGGCAAATCAGGTCCCTCAACTTTGAAACCTGACACATTTGTTCCCTGGGAATTTACATTTTTGAAAATATCAAATATTGGTCCTTGGGTTATTATAACATGGCAAGTTTAGTCCTTGTCGCAGGTTGGCAGAAATAGCCCTTCAGAATTCAGAAATTACGAGATAGGTCCTTGGGCTTAAATCCTATACAAACCTCACGGATCCTTAGTACTAATACCAAATCCAATCCAATAACAACACAACCTGATCCAACCCACACCCTTATATCACCAAGCCTAATCCTTGGCCCAACTTACACCCCCCGTTTAATAAACTTGGGTTTGACCTAGTCAAACCCAGCTTCCCTCCAATACCACTCACCACCTCCCCTGCCAAATACCACCCTGGTTTTCTCCCCACTAGACCTGCACCTCTGCCTCCACCACCACCCTTATCCCTTCCCTATTACACTTCCCAATAGCATTAAATACCAACCCTAGTGATAGCAAACAGTCCAATTGGCTACAACTCTTTTTCCCGCCAAAAAAGCTTAAACGGCCAAGATCAATCACAGACCATCCAATGGTCCTAAGTGAAGTGGGAAAGCTCAAGTGGGTCCCACAGAGCCCTGGAAGTTACTTATAAATGAAAAGAAAAGCCAGGAAGGGAGAGTAGTAGGTAATTTTAGTATAGGATTAGTTTTAGTATAATAGTTCATAATATCAGTTTGTAATCCTTTTTTTGTATCTTTTCTCATTTTAGACTCAATTTCCATTTGTATTTTTAAGGCTGCAATTTAATTTAAGTCATCTTTCAGTTTTATGAAATTCGGATTTTCACTTAAATTTATAAGTTTCTTGTTATCAGCCTCAATTGCATTTTGGATGATCTAAATAGCTTTTATTAACTGTTTAAAGCTACTTGAAGTTTAAAGGAAGCACAAACTCAGAAAAGAAAAAGAAAAAAAATAAATACAAGAAAAATAAAGGAAAATAAAAAATTTGGAGTTACTTGTGAAGAAGAAGAAGCAATGATGATGGAGTGCAATGGTTTAGAGCTCATGGGAGCATAGGTGGTTGTCTTTGGTCTGGTTCTCACTTGTTTCTCATTTGGACCTCTTGTAAGGCTTATTTCCATTTTTCTATTTGCATAATCTGAGTTAAGTTGTCATTGTTGGTTATTGTTGTTTATATATGTCTATTTATGTTCATTGTTGACTAGTATAAGTTTGTTTCTCAGTATTATAGCTTAAACCTTTGATTGCTTCATTAAGATTTTCAAAACTGTCCATTAAGGGGTGTTTGGCAATGTTGATTTGAATGTATTGTTGAGGCATTTAGTGGTTATGAATAGTTTAGACAACTTTAACTAGGTCCCTATAGCATGTTTATGGTTAAAAATCCAATACCACTTCAGTTAAAAGTCAAAAATCAATTTGGTTCAATCCACACAGTTAACTGTATGGATTTTCTAATCCATGACCACGCCACATCTACTTATAATTGAATATTTAGCCTAGATTAGCTTCATCATAGCTTATTACATGTTTCTTAGTCAGTAGTGATCATCCAAATCTCAATAAAGTCAAAGTTCTTAAGTTTTCTTAGAAAGTCAAATTTCATGTAGGTAGAAAATCTCAAAAATGGCAAGATTTGTTTAGAATTTTGTGGTTAGAATTAGGGCTTGTGCTTTTTAGGAATTGTAACCCCCCACCTCAACTCTTGAATCCCATAGTTACTATATTTTTATGATTTTTTTTGTGGGCCCCACAGACCCTCAAACACACCTGCAGGGAGGGCTGCTCCTCTGTGCAAGCTGCTGAACCACCCATCTGTCTCACTTATGTGGGTCCCACAGGACTCCACAGTGGGCTCCAAAGCCTCCCCCTTGGCTCTTTAGACTCACAAGCTTGCCACCTTTCTATTTGTACCAAGCTTTTGAGCTCAACCCCTATGGACCCCACTTAGAATCACCCTTGAAACTTGTCCCATTTTCTGTGTAAAACCAAGTATATCAAGTACTTAATTTGGCTTTTTGGCTTAATCAATGAGCTTATTTGCTAGTTTCTAGCTTATTCCACTCCAAACAACTTATTTGAACCAAAATCCACCCCTATGGACCCCACAAGGGCTGATTTCCATCAAAAGTCAACTAGTTTAGCTTTTTGTGTCCATTTGGCTTATTTTTAGGCTAGAAATAAGTTGTCTTCACAAAAGTTCTCTTTTTTTAGTATTCAAATATATTTCTAAAAGAAAAACCAGAAAAATCAAATTTAAAATTAAGTGATAGTTTCTATTTAATATTAATTATCTTTTTAATTTTCCTTTTTAGCTTTTTATTAAGTAATTTGCATTTTTATATTTTTCTTAATTTTCATTTATATTAAATTATTTTCAGTAATTTTTCAAGAATTTTATCTTGTCACTTAGTATTTATTAGATTTAATATTAGTTTTATTAATAATTAATTAATATTTAAGTATTAAATAGCATAATTAGTTTTTATCAAGTAATACCTAGTTTTTATATATTTCCTAGCTTTTATATGTTATAAAATAATTTTAGGAATTTTTCTAGAATTTTTACTGTTCACCTTATAATTTTTATAATTTAATTAGTTTAATTAGTAATTAATTAATATTTAGTTTAATAATTAGTAAAATAGTTTAAAAACATATAAAATAAACTTTTTATAATTTTTTTAGGATTCCTTTGATGGTTAATTAGTTTTATAAAAAATTTCCTAATTATCTAAGTCATTTGTAGTATTATTAGTAATTTGAATTAGTTTAAATAGTTTAATTAATATTATTAGTATTTAATTAATAGAAAATCACAAAAAGACAAAAAGACATATTTTTAGTTTTTATATTATTTTTAAGTTATTTTAGAAGTCTTAAAAATAAATTTTCATTTTCCTAGTTTTAATTTAATTTTATATTATATTTAGTATAAGTTAAATATTAATAATAAGTAATTAAATAGTTTTAATTAATAATAAATAATAAAATAATCAAAAAATAATTTTCTTTTTAATTATATTTCTTTTAATATTAAGTTTTTAAAATTTTCATTTGCACCCCCTGTAGTTTTAAATTGTTTAAAACTCACCTTTTTCCCAGCACGCAATCGTGTCTGATTTTAATTTAATTTACGTTTATTCACATCTGTTTCCCGTAATTGTTAATACTGTTATTCCTAATCATTCCAATAGTGTAAAACAAATCCAAACCATTGTCTGGTTACTTCCCATTCAAATTCACCCGATCACAAACCCGTTTTTATACCATCACACCTCGTTGGGACATAACGACCCGGGGAAACACTGTATTCCATGGAGAATTAAGCCTAAGGAGTTTGACTATATTGACCACATCCGTGGTTGACTTTGGTTGACTGCTTTTGCCTCGATCAGGCACGAGCAATGAGAGCAAGTCCTTGATTCAATGTATTGAAGTCATCATCTTCATCGTCATTGGAATTAGAGTAGTACATTGACTCACTGTTTTCATAGGGAACAGGTTGATTAGATTGCTGTGAAGAATCATATGGGATCATCTAATTTGGAGTTGTAGGTTGTGGGTAGCTGAAGTAATTATGTTCTTGAACTTAAGCATGATTTGACAATGGAGGTGGAGTATACTGAGATTGAGTTACGAGTGCCAATGAATTTGGTGTTGGTGGTGGTAAGTAACCTCCTCGAAGAGCATGATCTTTCTCTACTTCAGGTTCATGGTATTTCAGAAAATCATACAACAAACCATACGGTGCATCATGAAGATTTTTGGTTTGACGAACGAATGTCACATACTTTTGCCAATCCGGACCAAGACTACCGACGAATTTGGAGTTCACTGCGATCCTTGGTACTGTGATTTTATGTTGTTCCAAATCATTTACCACATTAGTGAAACGATGATAATAAGATTCAAGTGACTCCCCTGGTTCAATTGAGATGTTAGTGTATTCCATGTAGAGTTTGGATTCCATATCATCTTTGTTCAATTGAGTGCCTTCCATTAGGAGATGAACATGTTCCCACATAGCTTTAGCCGTTTTCTGAGCATCGACACTTCGATAAATTGGATTTGGTATTCCTTGAAGTATATAGGCCATGGCATATTCATCAGCTTCACGATGTAGTTTCTGATCTTCTGTGAGTTGAGATTCTGGAACGGGTTTTTCTACAGGAGCACGTGGAGAATCAGCAGATGGATCACCACTTTCAAGTCTGGTTGGCCACTCAAATGGTCCTTCAAGTATCACTTGTTTCAAGAATTTCCCATGGGGTTTCTTAAGTTCAAGGAATCGTAAGAATCGACTTGACCACTGAACATAGTTCCCAGGTGTTAGCATTGGAGGTGTTTCAAGTGATCATGCCTCATGTCTGGATTGTTGAGTTGTAATAACTTCACACATCTGATCAAACCAATGAGGTTGTTTGGACGAATACTGATTAGGTTGTTGTGACATTTGATATGGTTGTTGTTGAGGAGTGATTTGATGTTGTTCCATCATGAGATATTGTCGTTGTGGATGAAACAGTTGTTGCTGAAAGTATGATTGTGATGGTTGTTGATACGATTGTTGCTGATGGTATTGCTGTGGCTGATACTGCTGATGTTGTTGTTGCTGAGGATGTGATAAGTAGTAATGTGGTGGTTGAGACATATTAGAACCTTGTGTAATGTAGGATCTTGTAGAAGATTGAAATGCACATTCCTTTGGTTAAGATCAAAAATCCTTTGGCAAAGTTGAAACAATCTTACGCGTAACAATTAATCTTATGCGTAGACTTTAATTTTATGCGTAAGAGAGGATGTTATGCGTAAACTCAAAGTTTATGCGTAAGATACTCTTTTACGCGTAAGATTAAACTTATGCGTAAGATTCAAGTTTTTCGTAAGGTTATCGAACCAAACAAATCTTTCAAACTTGTCCAAGCTTGAAAGATATCCGTAGTCGAAGTATTCCACTAACTTATCCAAGCTAGGGAAGTACTGAGTCACCGTTGCACGAAGAGAAGACCGTTGATGAAACTTAAGAGTAGATCTGTAACTTACGCGTAAGATTCAATCTTAGGCGTAAGATTCCAACTTCTGCGTAGAATGGCAACTTAAGCGTAGGATATCAACTTTGGCGTAGGAATGGGGTATTCTGCCTTAACTTATGCGTAGAAAACACTCTTATGCGTAGGATTGGGGTTTGGCTAAAACTTACGCGTAAAAGTACCAAAAAGTACTGTTGACAGCTTTAAACTTGTACTATTCCAAAATCTTACGTGTAGAATGACCAGAACATGTAAAAATCACTACTTTTTGAAGAAAAATGCTTAGAAATAAGGTTCTATTGATCAAATAACTTCCCCAACACTTAGAAAACACTAAATATGAAAGATTTAGCTACTAAAAACTAGTTTTCTAATATCAAAGAAGCTACAAACCTCAATAAACTAGGAGAAAAAGTACTAAAATCTTTCAAAGATCAAAACTTTATGCAAAATCTAAGCTTCTAATCACTATATAAACCTTGAAACTTGTCCAAGCTTCAAGATTTGAGTGAAAGAAACAAAGAAAAAGCAAAAATATAAAGAAAAAGCACCTCAAACCCCACGTTAACACTAAGAAACAACACTTCAATCTCTATTTGGCGAATGATACCACTTGTTAGGTGCCCATATTGATGTTACACAAGTAAGAATAAGATAGATATAAGGATTGGTTGATTATATGATATGTGAAAAGTGAAAGAACAATAGTTTCATTAAGATAACAAAATAACCAACAACTAAAATGTTTACATAAGCTTAGTATTTATAGGAGGGAAGCTAGGGCAACATTCCCTAGTCCTTTTCATGATCTCAACGTGGGCTTCTCAAGCCTTATGGGCTTTTACAACTTGCCCATGATCTAAAACATAAACATAAATATTACTTAAGCAACCTATTACAAAATGTAATGACCGAGACTTGACTAAATACAAAAGTATGTTCCCAACAATATATAACACTCCCTCTTGGATGTCCATATTGTTAATACGCTTAGAAAATGTTGCCTCATTAAAAACCTTGTCAGGAAAACCCAGTTGGACAAAACCATGACTAAGGGAAAAGAGTGCAGCGCGTATTATCTCCCTCTGATGACTACATCACTTGAGCTCTTTGAGTAGGTGCATTCCAATGTTGTGGTCCTGAATGTTTTTGTAGAAGCGCCATGGTAAATAGATCCACCAAATTATCATTTGAATGAACTTGTTGAACAATAATATCACCATTCTTTTGTAAGTCATGATTGGAAAAGAACTTTCTCAAAATATGTTTTATCTTGACGTCTTTGATGTAACCTTACTTGAATTAAGCAATGCATGCTACATTATCTTCATGCAAAACTGTTGGTGCCTCCTTCGCAGAATTTCTAAATGGTTAGATGAACTATCAGCGATTGTTTGCTTTTCCGAACGCTATAAAATTTCACTACTGTCACTTGTGAGTATGTATCCACTTTAAGACCGACCATTGTTATGACCAGACATATATCCTACATTAGTAAAACCAACTAAACTTGTTTCGATGGGTTAGTAAAATATAAACCCTATTTCTTGTACCTTAAAGATATCGAACATTTACATTATTCCATTCCATTGATTTGTTCAATTTGATCAATTAGTATTCTCGAGAATTTTAAATCATAACACGTGATTTATGTATTTTATATTCCTTAAGGAATCTCAAAATCATACGAGCTCTTGTATTATTAGACGCATACTTATTTCTTATATTGCCAGACTTATACAATATTATACTACATTATTGGATCCACCACATGTAAACATGCATCTCCATGATCATTTACAAGTCTTTGAGAAAATATACGTGTGCTATCACTTGTACCTTATGCATAATTTCATTTCATTTTCTCATAAAGACCAATGCATATCCAATAATTCATATGTACGGACTTCAAGTCCCAGTAACCGTGTCTCGTCACAAGAGACTTTAATCTTTCATTAGCTCTTTGCGTCTTTACTTCTTTTGGCCATTCATTTATACATGTACACTTCCTGCAGATATGCTTCCATGATCCTCACCATGATTATATGGCTATCTTATTTATTTACAGAATCATATATAATAGTACTATCGACGTCGATTGAATTCTTTTCGATTCCATTTTATACTAGACATTATATCATTTATTGAGATCTCATAGTTTTTCATGTACCCAGGGTTTATCAGTTACCTTTATGTATAGTGTCTCTTTAGGAGACTAATATGATTCGACCATCTTAATTTTCTTGCTCCATTTTATCACTTCAATCGAGGACTTTTATTTGGAATCGATTTGTCTATCACGTTGCAGACGTGCCATAAACTTACTACCAATCATTGGTTTTATTGGTGGGACATACATTCTAATTAGAGCACTAGCAGCGTATATATGATCTAGTCACTTATTTAGGTCACTAAACATGTGTGACATTTACTAGATCTAGAATGTTATTTCTCCCTTGAACTTTAAGTTCATATTCGTTAGTGTGAGGATCAACATTTATATCATAATTCATTCCAAGTTTCTCGCCGCTCATTTTCTCCCCCTGAATGAATTATCCATTTCAACATCTCATTGTTGTGCGGTGGTGGATTTACAAGAAACATATACCGCACATTTACAAAATTCTTATATGGGAAACATATGGTTCGTGACCAAAACCATTCCAATGGGGAGGATTCATTTTAATTGTTGGCTAGATGAGAATTCATATGTCATAACATGCCCCACAAACTAAAAGTTTTGTTCTTGTAATATTATTGGCTTTGCAATCAACTGAAGACGTTTTATGAACGTTTCAACAAAAGCAATTCGCGTATGAACATGGGCTACTTTTATGTTCAACACTTATTCCAATAATCGCCCAATACTTTGAAGTACTCACCACCATTTTCAATAATTTAATTTAAAAATCAATGCTCGCATTATAGAAGTCGAGCCACTAATCACGCTAACCTTAAGTTGCGTCTTTGATGATCATTTTGACGATGCATCGATTTTAAAACTCAAAATGATCCACATGGCAGATGTATAGGCCTGAATACATCCCTTTTATATTCTTTCCAAAACTTTATAGGACAAAGTTCTTACTTAACTTGGTGGTAATACATGAACAACTAACTTCCATTCCATTGAGAACAATCAAAACTATCTTTGAAGAAACTTATGGTTTTTCTATATATTTCACATCATCATTGATCCGGGATGGTCTAACCGGTCATGCCACTCAATAAAATAATCCTAGCTCATAAACATCAAATAATATGGAGATTCTAATACAACATCACATTTCTCTGATCAAAATCGTATAAGATCTTTTATGGCTTTCACATAGTTTAATATAATATTACATTACCTTATAGCATTATCAAATAATAAAGCATGATTTATACCATTAAAGTATGCCATTCATCAATTAATCAAGTATTTCACAAGCAAATAAGAGCACATGATACGATAAATCAAAACATACATTCTGTATCTAAAGTTAATGGCATAATATAAGGTAACTAAGTCATCATATGGCGACATATCAAAGCATACAAGATCATAACACAACGGAAACTTCATAACTTAAATAGTCAAGAACATCATGACTTATTAATATAAAATCCCATAAAGGTACTTAAGGAAATGAAATAAAATAACATCCATCACAAGTCCAACAATATTCAAAATAGTCCAGATGATAGGGAAACTAGGGTGTAGGTCTCTAAGCTCCTACTCTCATCACTTGAACCCAACATCCCGCTTATTACCTGCCGCATGAAAAAGAAAACACGGCCGAGTGATGAGGCGAAAAGTGTACCACTTTTAAGGGGTCATTTATGCCCGAATTCGTGATTATTTGATCAATTACTTCCCTAAATCGTTCCTTTTGTCATTTTAGGTACTTTTGAGAAGAAATCTGGAAAATGAAGCATTTTGGACGTTTTTGGAGCATAAAAGTGAAGAAAACGACAAAGTCTCAAAATCCTTGCTGGGAACAGTACCTGATGACGTCAAGACTTCACACATGACGGTGTCAAGCTTGGCAAAAGAGGTGGAAATGGAAAATACACGTGACGGCCCAGAACATTTTTAGTGCAATTAACCTGACGGCATCACCAAGGCCGTCAGGGTCAAAATGTATGTGACGGCCCAGAGCTTCATTCCTTCTTGACGGCATCAAGATTAGATCTAGGCAATACGATCCTTAAGTTGGCGGCGAGTTGAAGGCGTCAGAAACTACAACGTGACGCCGTAAGGATGTTTTATCTATATATATTTTTCCAATTTTTCATTGTAAAAGTGTGGAACATTAGGAGAACTTTGGAGAGCTTAAACCCTAGACAAATTTTCTGTAAAAATAAGGGTTTCAACCCTTGTTCCATCCATGCTTAATTGAATATAAGTTTTCCAATAATCATACGATATGTTATGTGTTGTGTGATTCTATCTTATGCTTGTCTTTCTTTTAACATGTTAGGCTAGGTTTTCATTGTGTTTGCTTAGATGTAGTGAAACCTAGATGTTGATTATTGGTTGATGGTTTGTTTATAATTGTTGTGGATGATTGTATTCGATGTTAGGCTTAAGAAAACTGGCAGACTTCCATTGGTAACTTGCTTGAACGTCTTAAGAAACATGATCGGAGGTGTACTACGATTTTTGGTTGTATTTAATGCATAAGTGAATTCTAGTGATCCCATGTTAGGAGCTTTTAGTCGGCTCGACATAGGAGTGAAGTAGGAGCTTATAGAGTTAGGGAATATTGTATGATGCGTGGGAATTGCACCAGGCTTTACCTCTCAAGGGATCATGAGAAGCTTACAACCCCACCAGGCAGTGTACCTGATCATTGTAGTATAGTATAGTGACAAGTACCGAGGGATTGATCGTTCAACTCAGGAACAGTGTCGCAAGGATTAGAAAGCCTAAAAGCTAGGTCTAGAGGTGAGGGATGATTCTTTTTGTATTTTTATATTTTATGAAAAGCAAGTAAAATCTCGGGTTTTGAAAGAGTGGGCGGAATTAGTTGCTATTCAACTAACCCAATAACTAAAGATGCAATCAAAATAAAATAACAAAAATTAAAATAAACTAAATTAGACTAGTGGAGTGAATAGTAATTGGGAGAATTGTGTTTACTTAGATTTCACTACTCCCTAGATATCTTTTACACGTTAATTGTTTGTTACAGTTGCGTGGATGATGGGTTATATTCCTTAATACCAATTGTGGGGTGGCGTACGTACTTCCCCAACTCTATAAGCTCCTACTTCACTCCTATGTCGAGCCAGCAAGAAGCTCCTAACATGGGATCACTAGAATTCGCTCATGCATTAAATACATCCATAAAAACCTAGTACGCATTGGTTCATGTTTCTTGAGACGTTCAAGCAAGTTACACAATGGAGATCTGCCAGTTTTCTTAAGCCTAACATCAAAATCATTCATCCATTACAACTATAAACAAGCAATCAACCTATAATCAACATCTAGGTTTCATTACATCTAAGCAAACACACAAAAGATCTAGCCTAGCATGTTAAAATCAAGACAAGCGTAAGATATATTCAAACAACACATAGACATATTGAATGAATTGAAAAGATACTTATCTCAATTGAACATGAAAGGTTTCAAGGGGTGAAAACCCTTGTAAATACTGTAAAAGTCGTGCTAGAGTTTATTAAGTTCGACCCTAAAATTCTCATCTCTTTAGAATGAAACTAACAAAGAGTATATATAGATTTCCTAAGGTGACGACGTCAAGAAGAAAGTTCTGACGCCGTCATCTCACCGCCAATAAAATTCTCGGACTGCCTAGATCCAGATCTGACGTCGTCATGTGTATTGTTGCTCTGGGCCGTCACCACTTTTACTCTTGACGGTCTTGCCTTGACGCCGTCACGTTTTCACTAGGCCGTCATCTCTTTTGCTCCTGACGCCTTCACAAAATTGCTCTTGACGCCGTCAGTTACTGTTCCCAGCAAGAAAAATTAACACTTTGCCGTTTTCTTTACTTTTATGCTCCAAAAACGTCCAAAATACTTCCTTTTCCAGAATTCTCTCCCAAAGTACCTAAAATCACAAAAGGAATGATTTAGGGCAATACTTGATCAAATAAATTCAAATTCCGGCTTAAATGACACCCTAAAAATGGATCATTTTTCGCCTCATCATATACCCTTACACTTGAGATTTGCTTGTCCTCAAGCAAATGCGCTTTTATTCTAGTCAAAATACAAGTTAGGGGTCATTTAACACTAATATAAAAGTAATTACAACAAATAATCGTTCCACTAAAGACCGAAGACAAGCACGGAGGTCAGACACTAGCATCTCACAAATAGTGTTTAGATACTCACATCTCTCGGGTGTAATAAAGTATATATCACAATATGGAAATGGGAAACATCTCTCACTACCTGTCATAGCAAAATAGATTACCATAGGCTTGGGAAAGGATCAAACCTCCACCGCATGGCGTAAGCACCTAGGATAAACTATCAAAGAGGTCTTTTGAAGGGTTATAACGTTAGGTGTAGGGATATGGAATACACGGTTTTGTTGGATATAGGCAGTCTTTACTGGTGGCGAGTTAATAATCTTGGTTAATTACATGTACAATATGGCGTTGCTAAGCCAAGACTAGACTCGACTTAAGCTAATAAATCAAAAATAACAAAAACATAAAATAAACATAGAATGAAACGGGATGGTAGTCCGTATGTTTTTTCTCTTTTCTCTTTTTCTATATATATATATATATATATATATATATATATATATATATATATATATATATATATATATATATATATATATATATATATATATATATATATATATATATATATTTGATTTTTTTTGCATACACTCTTACCCTACCATCCAAAATAATACATCATAGGGAATGAACATTCCCCTTACACTTGAATTTTTACATACTTTACAATAAAATAATCTAATGACTCGAATTAAAATAATTAAAACCCTTGGAGTACTTTTAAGATTAACGTACATATGAGGGTAATAATATGATGTTCTTCCCCATTACTCCATAACAATAGTACTTTACCCATGAGTCCCAATCGTCCCAAAACAATATGTACAAGGATATGACTCGACTTAACAACCATGTTATCAATTAGATAATTAACTAAGGGTTTAACAAATAACAATAATGCACTAAATATGAGTGCATACACGGAAGGCTAAGGCGATTTGGTTGTACATTTAAGTGGGGTGTAACAAATTCTTCCTTTAAGTAAGATGCATAAAGGTAGAAATGAAAAGATAGGCTCGGAGGGGTGTACTAGGAGTTTCGTGTACTAAAAATGAGTACAACGCTAAGGTGTGGGAAAAATTAATTGACTTTACTTGCCAAGTAATATGACTTAAATGGTCAAGTAATTATGATACGGGTTTAACACAAGAGTGATCCTAATGCCTCTTATCATGTAGTAAATCCTACTACACGAATGTAGTCTCACTAGCGGTCTCGGGATGCATCACTAACGCAAGTTCTAGAATCTAAATGCTACCGGTACACTCATAAGCACTAATAGTAAATGCTTTTCCTATCAAATCTAAAGGCGAACCTCACATATTTGGGTGGAGAATTTTTCTGAATAGTACGGTTTTGTGCTAGTCATACAATCTCCTATCCATGAGACGCTTGCTAAGGCTAAAGTTTCACTCCTAAATGTTGTAAAAAATTTTAAATTTGGCGCTAAAATTACACTAACAAGTATTTCTCATAGTTTATTACACACCTACCATCAAACAAACAAACTCAAGTGCAAGTTTATCTATAAGGTATCATCATTTTACCCTCCCCTTACACTTAGGATGAACATTGTCCCCAATGTTCAATTAAATAATGTAAAAGTAAAATAGGTAAAACAATGAAATCAAATACTCCGCTGATTCGCTTGGTATGGATAGTGTGGCAACAAGGTTAGATCTTCCTCCAAGAGAATGAACAATCAAAGCTTCACTTCCAGAATATAAATCATCTTCTTGTCAAACATAACCTGTTAAACCTAAGAAAACAAACAAGGCAACCTCGCATACAATCGGCGGCAATTTATATATACTAACAAATCCTAGAAAACAAAGTAAGATATAATGCTTGTGGAATGAATGACATTGATGATAGTACTGTTTGGGTGAACAAGAAGGGTTGTGAAGTTGATTTTAGTGTTAAGGAAGTGTGGAATGCTTTTAGTTTTGATAGTCCTCAAGTAATTTGGAGTAATCATGTATGGTTCACTCAGTGTACTCCTAGACATAGCTTCATCCTTTGGTTAGCTGTGAAAGGAAGATTGAAAACAAAAGATAGATTATCTAAGTGGTTTGATATCCCTAATCAATTTTGTCATTTGTGTAATACTAGTAATGAATCTCACAGTCACTTATTCTTTGCTTGCCCTTATTCTAAGAGACTTTGGGAGAGGTTAAAACCTTTAGCTAAGATGGATGGAATCAGTAATGAGTGGCCATATATAATTTCTAGGGTTGTTAATTTGCCTGCCAAAAATAAAGTATGGAGTGTTGTTCAAAGATTGGTTCTTGGAGCTGCTGTATACTATATATGGCAAGAGAGGAATATAAGGAGGATGCAATTTGTGGAGAGATTTTGTGAGTGTTTAGTTAAGATTGTAATTGAATCTGTTAGGATGAAACTTATGGGATTATCTCTAAAGATGTCAGCTAATGTTGTTAATATGTCAAATATCTGGAATTTACCGATTGACAAAACTGTTTATCACAGTAGGATGGTTGAGGAGTTGTGTCAAAATTTTTAGATGTTATGGTATTTGGATTTGAGATTGAGGATTGTGTTGATTAGTGGTATTGGGTGATGAGGCTGCTTAGCTTCATATAATTATAGTTTATGTAGTTTCTGGTTTGGTCAGTGTTGGTAGATGTATTTTGGGTGAATGGGTGTTGTTTGGATGCTGGTTATTGTTTTGTTATTGCAGGTGGAAGATTGTTATATGGATGCTACTGGCATTGGTGATTTATGGTGTTCTGATCCAAGAGTTTGTTGTTGCTGATATGTGCAGGTTTTGGAGT
The DNA here is from genome assembly GCA_030686995.1 of Artemisia argyi. Lineage (NCBI taxonomy): Eukaryota > Viridiplantae > Streptophyta > Magnoliopsida > Asterales > Asteraceae > Artemisia > Artemisia argyi. Next base: position 126,689,915 of record CM060691.1, read on the forward strand.
TAGATTTGGGAAGGTTTATGTGAATGTTGCACTCTTTTAATCCTTGCTATGGTTTTACCCTATGGGTTTTACATAGGAAGGTTTTTAAGGAGGCAAATTTTCATAAACTGCTGAATTGGCACTTCCCTGGTTTTGGTTTGATATTTGTAGTACTTCTATGGATGCTGGTGGATTGGTTTTGATGATTGTGATGGATGGCATCGTGATTGTATGTTATTTTATTGCATTATTTAGTCTTGACAATCGTACTTGCTATTTGTCTTCAATATATGGTGATGTTTGGAGGTGCATTGGTTGATTCCTTTGCATTGGCACATGTATTCAGAGTATATTGTTGACTATAGTTTAAGCCATTTTATTGTCTTGACTAAATTTTGTGTTTATATGTTCTATTGTCACTGGTATTGTTATTGTATTGGTATTGTTTTGTATTGAGCTAGGGTATGTCCTATGCCATATTCTATGGTACAAAGTGTGAAATGTACACTTTGTATCTCATTTTGTACTGCCTTTTGTTGGCATCATTTACTTAATAAATTTACCTTTAAGTAAAAAAAAAAAAGAAAAACAAAACTGGTAAAATTTCCAGATTTTTACACGTGACGCCGTCAGGAATTTATTCCTGACGCCGTCAGAAGTGACCTGCAAAAATCTTTATGTTAAGTTTCCGGAAAATTTCTGGAAAAACTTCGTCCTACTTCCTGGAAAATCCTGCAAAACATCATTATGACTCGATACAAGCATTTGACTCTAACAAATACGAATATACATGTCCATTTAATATTGTGGATAATCATGATCGGTTTTGTTTCTTAAAAACATATTTGGGGTTTCCCCTTACACTTATCTTTTGCGAAATACCTTTGGATGAAGTTAAGACTAAGCCAAACGACAAAATAAAGTATTTTCACCATTTTAGTTTTGAAACATGATCTACCATCAATAAAAATAAAGCACGCATACGGAAGCAAATAACAATTAAACAAATAAAATCACATAAAACATGGGTTGCCTCCCAAGAAGCGCTTGTTTTTGTTCGAGTCACGAGCCTGAATCTACACTTATTTAACGAAAATAGGGGAGGTTTTCCCTACACTTTGAATTAAGTGCGGGTGAAAGTAGCGATACACACCTTCTCAGTGGAAGTATGCCTCGTGAGGAAAGATTGGTAGATGAATTATATGCTCAAAGTGCGGGTGAAAGTAGCGATACACACCTTCTCGGTGGAAGTATGCCTCGTGAGGAAAGATTGGTAGATGAATTATATGCTCAAAGGGTTGTGCTCCTATCATTATAACCTCACCTAATTCAATCGGGTTAATGGGTGGATTAAGATTTTCTTCTAGAAAGGGATCATTTTCTATCAACTTCAAAAGACTCCTAGTTGGGGATCCATCTTTACCTAATAAACCCGGTTTAAACCCATAATGTTTCTTGTGATCAATCATAAATGGGTGATGTAAGCATGTAAGGTCATTTTCCACTCCTATATTGGCTTCCTTTCTACAAGGCTTAGAGTCCACTATCTTTGTCCTAAGACTACCCAGACTATATGGTTTGATGGGTGGATCGGAACCTATTTCAATTCCTAAATTTTCATCCAAGGATGGAAGATTAGGTAACGGTTTTGGTTGAGGCTCCGATTCATCAAAACTAGGAACTTCCCTAAAACTAAGAGTAAGGTTATAATTATAAGTATTCAAACCTATATCCTCTAGTTGTGTTTGGTTCAAAGGTTCTACCTCAATTGGGATTCCTAAATTCTCTTCTACTTCATCCAAATAAGTCACGGGCGGTGTGTATGCCTCAAATGATGGTAGGACTCGTGGGGTACTTGGTGGGCTTAGATTTTCAACTCTATCCTCCATCTTATCAAGATTACCAATGTGCTCAGCTTGTATTGTGGTGAAATCAAACCACTCCGTGCACCCAGTTATCTCATCTATAGGCTTATCCCCAAACAATCTTCTTGCTTGTTCCCTTAAACTTGCTATCAATTGATCCGTAACAACGTTTGTTGGGTTGTCCATTTTTTTGGCAAGTATGGCACAATTCTCTATGGTTTTCCATGCTTCATCAACACTTAATCCCCAAAGGTCCCCATCTGCGGCATGGTCAATGTCCATTTTGGTATAGTGGTCGACACGATGGTAAAATATTTCAATTTGGGACCATAAATCAAAATTATGATGAGGGACTTTTCGGAGTAAATATTTAAAACGAGCCCATGTATCATAGATAGGTTCATCCTCATGTTGTTTAAACATCAAGATGTCATTTGGAGTGGGTGAATTTCGTGGTTGGTAGTATGGTGGATTCGCGTTCTCCATAATGGCTAACGGAATAGTCAATGGAAAGGTTTTTACAAACAAAGACACAAAGAAAAAATAGACTAAAGAAAACCTAAAAATAAAAATAAAATCTTACTAGAAAAGAATCTAGCAAGTAGACCTAATAAAAAGAAATCCTAACCTAGACAATAACTATTCCCCGGGATGCGGCGCCAAAAACTTGATGCGTGGGAATTGCACCAGGCTTTACCTCTCAAGGGATCTCGAGAAGCTTACAACCCCCACCAGGCAGTGTACCTGATCGTTGTAGTATAGTATAGTGACAAGTACCGGGGGATTGATCGTTCAACTTAGGAATAGTGTCGCTAGGATTAGAAAGCCTAAAAACTAGGTCTAGAGGTGAGGGATGATTCTTTTAGTATTTTTATATTTTATGAAAAGCAAGTAAAATCTCGGGTTTTGGAAGAGTGGGCGGAATTAGTTGCTATTCAACTAACCCAATAACTAAAGATGCAATCAAAATGAAATAACAAAAATTAAAATAAACTAAATTAAACTAGTGGTGTGAACTGTAATTGGGAGAATTGTGTTTACTTAGATTTCACTACTCCCTAGATATCTTTTACAGGTTAATTGTTTGTTACAGTTGCGTGGATGACGGGTTATATTTCTTAATACCAATTGTGGGGTGGCGTACGTACTTCCCCAACTCTATAAGCTCCTACTTCACTCCTATGTCGAGCCTGCAAGAAGCTCCTAACATGGGATCACTAGAATTCGCTCATGCATTAAATACAACCATAAAAACCTAGTACGCATTGGTTCATGTTTCTTAAGACGTTCAAGCAAGTTACACAATGGAGATCTGCCAGTTTTCTTAAGCCTAACATCGAAATCATTCATCCATTACAACTGTAAACAAGCAATCAACATATAATCAACATCTAGGTTTCATTACATCTAAGCAAACACACAAAAGATTTAGCCTAGCATGTTAAAATCAAGACAAGCGTAAGATATATTCAAACAACACATAGACATATTGAATGAATTGAAAGGATACTTATCTCAATTGAACATGAAAGGTTTCAAGGGGTGAAAACCCTTGAAAATACTGTAAAAGTCGTGCTATGGTTTATTAAGTTCGACCCTAAAATTCTCCTCTCTTTAGAATGAAACTAACAAATAGTATATATAGATTTCCTAAGGTGACGACGTCAAGAAGAAAGTTCTGACGCCATCATCTCCCCGCCAATAAAATTCTCGGACTGCCTAGATCTAGATCTGAAGTCGTCATGTGTATTGCTCCTCTAGGCCATCACCACTTTTACTCTTGACGGCCTTGCCTTGACGCCGTCACGTTTTCACTGGGCCGTCATCTCTTTTGCTCCTGACGCCGTCACAAAATTGCTCTTGACGCCGTCAGGTACTGTTCACAACAAGGAAAATTAAGACTTTGCCGTTTTCTTTACTTTTATGCTCCAAAAACGTCCAAAATGCTTCCTTTTCCAGAATTCTCTCCCAAAGTACCTAAAATCACAAAAGGAACGATTTAGGGCAATATTTGATCAAATAAATTCAAATTCCGGCTTAAATGACCCCCTAAAAACGGATCATTTTTCGCCTCATCATTGTATACGACCCTACGACTAGTATTAAGGAATATAACCCGCCATTCATGCAATTGTAATGAGCTGATCAACCGGTAGAAGATATCTAGGGAGTAATGAAACGTAAGTAAACACATCTTTTTTCATTATTGTTTCACCACGTAATCACATTAGTTTATTTTGATTGCATCTGTAGTTAATTGGGTTAGTTGACTAGCAACTAATTTTGCCCACTCCTTCAAAACCCGAGATTTTACTTGCTTTCAAAAAATATAAAAAATACAAAAAGAATCATCCCTCACCTCTAGACCTAGTTTAGTAGGCTTTCTAATCCTAGCGAACACTATTCCTGAGTTGAACGATCAATCCCCTGGTACTTGTCACTATACTATACTACAACGATCAGGTACACTGCCTGGCGGGGATTGCAAGCTTCTCAAGATCCCTTGAGAGGTAAAACCTATTGCGAGGGCGCAATCCCGCGTATCACTGAGCATAAAAAGCTCAGTGAACAGATATAAACAAAGCAAAGTAGTAAGCAAATGAAAGAAGAAGATCATAAGATGGCATAATGTATCACAAATCATAATAGAACGAAACAGCATAAAGATATCAGCATAATCATAATCATAAGGAAAGGTAAACATCACATATCAACAAAGAAGCGTCCAAACAAGGTAATTGAATGGACAAACGAATAATAAGAAAGCCACGAGCCGACCTACCGAGGTACTCGATAGATCTCGAAACCTACCAAGACCTAACTGCCAAAGATATCAATAACTTGTTTGATCTGCTGAAACATAATCAGGTTGAAGTCAATGACATTCTTGATCAAAAAAGTAAAGAAAAGGAAAAGGAACAGTCAAATCAACTTACCACATAACCACCTGTTGTTGATCCTCTTGCTCTTGTGTCAAATTATCATAAAAATCAATCCTCCTTTAGCTCCAACAATGAATCTCATTTCACCCTGGTGGAAGAAGTAATTGAGTCCAATCAAGATCCTGCCAATGTTGAACTCAATAAGATTGTTCAAAACCTTGCACTTCTTGGAAAACATATCCAACGGTCCTTCTACAAACGTCCAACAAACAACAATCTCATAACCACCTCTGCATCAACTGCCTTGAACAAACGACAAGATATTCCACCTAGAGGAGAAGTTGTGCGTCAAGGTGTTCAGAGAAATGACAAAGTTGAAGCTGGTTAAGAGTTACAGGAACCAAAGTGCTTTGGCTGTGGTCAACAAGGTAATTTTGCTAAGAATTGTCCAAATGGTAAAGTTCGTGACATAACTTACTACAGACAAAAGATGCTGTTGGTTGACATGGAAGAAAAGGGTAAAATTCTCAATGCTGAAGAAAATGATTTCATGATGGATACTGATGATGAAGGAGAATTGCTGGAAACAAACATGGTGTTCATGGCCTCATTGGAAAAGGTGGATGTTTTTGAAGCTCATGATGGTGATTCAACTCCTAGCTATGACACAGATGTTGAAGATGACGACACTCTTGGAAACAAGGTACACATCTTTGATGACTGTGATAATGATGATCTTGATGAATTTTTACATGGTCACATTAGTACCACTAGCATGACAACTCAAGTTAACACAAGTAGTACAACATCTACAAGTGCTACACCTACGTTATCTGCTAATAGTACCAATAGTAATCATGTATCAACAAGTCAAGATCATGTTGATATGCTTCAAAACTATGCCACTGTTCAAACACAGATAACAAATTATGCTAATTTGATAAAACTTGAACAAGATAAAAGTGCTTCCTTAGAAAAGAAAATCAAGGACATGTTGTACGAAGAGAAGTCTGAACGGCCTTTAGTGTTAAAATGACAAATTCAAGATTTATAAGATGAGATCTTTTCTCTTAAGAGAAATATCACAAGTTTTGAAAATGGCAAAAAGAATCTTGAAAATGAAGTTTCTAAACTCAAAGATGATAAAGCTAATTGTATCCAACGATTAACTAAAGCTGAATTGAAAATTCGAACTACCGGTCAGACTCCTCAGACTATGCACATGTATCTTCCCAAATCTGAACCTATTTTGGATTTAAGACCGGGACTTGGTTTCTCTAACCCTTCTTATCTTGAAATGGTCAAACGTAAAGCACCAAGTTTGTATAATTCTGACTACATGAGACGTGACACATTCAAAGATTACATGTTTGTTCCAAATGACATCTCTAATGAGGAAAACCAAAAACATTTAATGGTCAAACAAAAGAAAACAATTTTTTCTTATTTTAGTGCTGATTATGGGGTGATTAATAAAGAAAATGCCCTTGAATGAAAACCAACTAATGCTATGAAACATGTGGATGTACCTACGGTCAGTCCATATTTATCTAGCAATTATGAGAGTTTAGCAAGAAAAACCTTTTGTCATCACAGGAATCAAATAAGTTCATTGTTAAGAACTATTCGTGAGAAGCAAGAATTCACAACTGGCGAACTTGTGAGATCTGATTCCTAAGAAATAGATGTCTCAAGGGAAGTTAAGAAACAGATAAAATTATTTATCGAGCCTCCCGTGAAAAGTATTGACAATAAACTTAAAGTCTTTGAAAAGACATTGATGACTGAAATGCAAAATGATTTAAAATACGTAACATCTCTCGATGATGAATACGATTTTATTTGCTTAAACTCAGACATTCAAAAGGAATATTTTCAAAATCAATTTGAGTCAATCAAACCAGCATTCGCACTAAATGAGGAGAAAATTGTGACTTTAGAAAATCAACAAACGTCACTTGAAATAGAAAACCTTGCTTTAAAAGAGAGTCTAAAGCAGTGCTTGCAAAAGAATCTTGAGTTGAACGAGGAATTGTCTTGTCAAAATGAAAAATTTGAAAAGTCGTTTGCCAAAATTGAAAAACAATCTTTGATATTTGAATCAAATTGGCAACGAAAGATTGAAAAAAACAAGTATGACAAGCTTTCCTACAAAAATTCTTTGAAACTAATCTTAAAAGAGAATGAGAAACTCATATCTAAAGTGCTTGATTTGACAAAAACCAAGAATGTTGAGTTTGCTTCAAAACGCCAGTTTTAAAATGCAAATTTTTCATACTTTTCAAATCAACCAACATTTTTGGCATCTTCAAAGCAACAAACTCATGTTCTTGAGCCAAAACAGAAAGAGGTTTTAACTAATCCTAAAGTAATTGCTCCTGGTATGTACAATGTTGCTTCTACTTCTAAGCGTGAACCTTATGGCACAAATGATATGCTTTATAAGAAAGAATTTGAAAAAGCTAGGATGCAAGCATTACTTAGCAAGGATACACCTCCAGATGCACCAATGTGTTCTTTGACTCCTCCCCCAGTAGAAAAGAATCCCAAAGAATCAAGGAAACACATGTCTAAAAACGTAAGAAATAGAAATTTGTTCAACATGATCAATCTTCAAAATCTCCTAACAAAGATTTGCTTGCTGATCTAGGTTTGGAAACTACTTGTAGCAGGGAGAGACCACTTAAGAATAATGCTTGGAAGACTAGAGCCTCTCAACCTCAAGTTGTAGACAAACCTACATATTTTAATGCTTTCAATAAAAAACGCTCTAAGCGAATGGATGAATGTAATAACATTAAAATGCATGGATCTGTTGCTTCTAATAGCATGAATGCTTGTTCTAATTCTGTTACTCTTAATTCGGTTTCTGATAAGAGTGTGCATCCTCATATGAATTATGTGAACAAGAATGCTAACACCACTAGGACTAATACATCGAAGCCAAGAAACACTAAGCACCAACAACAAAAGCCAATGATTCCTAAGGGCAATAATCTAGATCACTATGAATCAAACCCTAGATCATGCTTTAAGTGGGTTCCTAATGGAAGAGTGTTTAAACACATAGGGTATAGATGGAAACCAGTTAAGAAACAAGAATCACCTACCATATCTCCTGCTTCTGAATTTAATCCTTTAGGTGTGCATTCTTTACTGTCTAACTACGTGGAACCACTTTATCAGCGGATTCCCAATTTTCTGTGTCTTGCTTTGATGTGCAGCTTGTCTAAGTGTGCCTCTGGTTCCTCGACTCGGGGTGCACACGGCATATGACCAGGAACATGGCACTGCTCAAGAACTTCGTGGCCAAATTCTTGGGTATAGTGCGTTTTGGGAATGATCACGTAGCTAAAATCACCGGTTATGGAGATCTCATTCATGATAAGGTCCCAATTCAACGTGTCTACTTTGTCAAAGGACTGGGTCACAATTTGTTCAGTATTGGTCAATTCTGTGATAGTGGTTTAAAGGTGGCATTCGGAAACATACATGTATTGTTCGTACGCTTGAAGGCGTTGATATTCTTAAAGGCTCCCGGGATTCGAATTTATACCAAATTGCACTTAAGGAATTAACATCACCAAAACCAATTTGTTTGCTGCCAAAGCAACATCATCACAAGCCTGGCTATGGCATCGTCGATTCTCTCACCTGAACTTCAGAACGATCAATGACCTTGCTCAACTTAACTTAGTCATAGGATTACCAAAACTATCTTTCAAGAAAGACCATATTTGTTCTGCATGTGAATAGGGTAAAATGACACGGGCAACACTCAAATCCAAACCTGAATTCAGTTCAGTTGCTCCATTACATCTGTTACACATGGATTTGTGTGGACCCATGTGCGTCGTCAGCAGAAATGGGAAGAAATATATTTTGGTTATTGAGGATGACTATTCACGATACACTTGGGTTCACTTTCTTGCTTCTAAAGCCGAAACTCCTAGTGTCATCAAGTTCATCAAAAGAATTCAAGTTGGTTTACAAGCTCAAGTCAGATTTATAAGAACAGATAATGGAACGGAGTTCACGAATCAGATTCTTCAGAATTTCTTCGATTCAATTGGCATTACACATCAGAGATCGGTAGCTTACACTCCTCAACAAAATGGTGTAGTTGAAAGACGAAACCGGACATTAGTTGAAGCTGCCAGAACAATGCTATCCTCCACAAACCTACCCTTAAACCTCAAGTCTGAAGCCGTATCAACCGCTTGCTTCACACAAACTGATCTATCATTAATAAACGATTCAACAAAACACCATATCATATCCTTCACAAACGAAAACCCGATGTAAAATATCTCCGCACCTTTGGTTGTAAATGTTACCCACTCAATGTTCGAGAAGATAGTGGAAAGCTCAAAGAAAAAGGGGATGTCAGAACTTTCTTAGGATATTCCACACAATCAAGTGCTTATCGAGTTTATAATCGCAGAACAAAGCTGATACAAGAAACAATCCATGTTCATTTCGATGAAGTAGAAGAAATGGCTTCTGATCAAGTATGTTCAGAACCCGTGCCAACGACTATGACTTCTGAACAACACAGTTCAGGACTCGCACCCAACCTCCAATCATCAACACCTAACCTTAACCGTACTCATAAGGAAGTGTTAGATGGACTGTTTGAAAACTTCTACGATGAATCATGTGGTGGAAACAAGATGGAAATGTCAACATTATCCGCTGCACCTCCGATTATCGAAGCTAACAATCAAGAAGACATACCATCTCAAGTATCCGGTTCATCAACAACTACTTATGAAGATGCTAATCCCATACCAGATAATTATCCATCCACTAACATTCAAATACAGCGTTCACCAAACAATGTCACTCCAACCTCCCACACAAATGTTGATGATCAGATAATTACCAATGCATCGTTTGAAGAAGATACTTTTATCAATCCATTTGCGACTCCAGAAAATGAGGTCGGTGTACCTTCAGAGCCGCAAAACATCAATACTTCAAACATGAAACAACATTACCAACCACATCCGCACAAAAGAAGTTGGACTCATGATCACCCTTTACACTAAATAATTGGGCATCCTTCCCAACCGATTCAAACAAGAAGTTCTACTGCCGATTTCTGTTTCTACAATTCTTTCCTAAGTCAAATAGAACCTGCCAATGTCAAAGCAGCACTTGCTGAACCAGACTGGATCGTTGCAATGCAAGTAGAAATCAATCAATTTACACAACATGGCATTTGGTAAAGTGTTCCACGTCCTCTTGGAAAACTTATACTTGCTTTGAAATAGATTTTGAAGAACAAACTTGATGAAGATGGCGATGTAATCAGAAACAAGGCTCGTCTAGTTGCCAAAGGTTACAATCAAGAGGAAGGAATTGATTTCGATGAATCTTTTGCACCGGTTGCTTGGATCGAAGCAATACGATTATTTTTGGCTTATACAGCTCACAAATCTTTCACCGTCTATCAAATGGACGTGAAAACGGCCTTTTTATATGGGGAGTTAGAAGAAGAGGTGTATGTAAGCCAACCAGAAGGCTTCATTGATCTAGATCACCTGGATGATGTATATGTTCTTGACAAGGCCGTCTACGGACTTAAGCAAGCACCACGTGCATGGTACAAAGTTCTGACAGAATATCTCTTCAAGAACAAATTTGTAAAAGGTTCAATCGATCCAACATTATTTATAAGGCGTAAAGGTGATGATATCATGCTTGTTCAAATTTATGTCAATGATATTATGTTTGGATCTACGAATCCTAAGTATTGCAAAAAGTTTGAAAATATCATGTGACAGAAATTTGAGATGAGCATGATGGGGGAACTCAAATTCTTCCTGGGTCTACAAATCATACAAACTCCAAGTGGTATCTTTATCAATCAGCACAAATACACAATGGAAATCTTGAAGAAGTTTGGGATTGATAAATGTGACTCCATAAGTACTCCTATGCTCAACAAACATAAAATAGATGAAGATAAATCAGGAAAACCAGCTAATCCTACAAAATACCATAGTATGATTGGTTCACTCATGTATCTCACATCTAGTCGTCCAGATATTCAATTTGCCGTCTGCATGTGTGCCCGTTACCAATCCAGACCAATGGAAAAACACCTCACTGTTGTCAAACGGATCTTTTGGTACCTAAAAGGAACAACTCACATGGGCCTCGTGTATCCAAAAGACTCCGGTTTTGAACTTATTACCTATTCAGATGCAGATTATGCAGGATGTCAAATTGATTGCAAAAGTACTTCTGGAACTGCTCAATTCTTGGGGGAGAAATTAATCAGCTGGTCTTCAAAGAAACAAAATCACACTGCACTTTCAACTACTGAAGCTGAATATATTTCCCTCTCTGGATGCTGTGCCCAAGTATTATGGATGAAAACACAATTGACGGACTATGGTTTCTTCTACGACAAAATCCCAATTTATTGTGATTCGAAAAGTGCCATTGCCATCTCTTGTAACTCAGTACTGCATTCAAGAACGAAGCACATAGCAGTCAGATATCACTTCGTCAAGGAGCATGTTGAAAAGCAGACGGTGGAATTGTACTTTGTGAAGACTGACTACCAAATTGCTGACTTCTTCACAAAATCTTTGCCTCCTGAAAGATTTGAATATCTCCGACAACGGTTAGGCATGGCAAGTATTCATGATGATCATGACGAGGAAACTCCAAAGGTCAAAGCAATCAACAATGTAGGAGACATCACACGTACATCTGGTAACCCAAAATGGTAATTATTCAAACATAATGGTTGTTGATCACATCACAGATCAACACCCGTAATAAAAAAAAAGGACCCTGTACGTACGCTTCAGTGCGTCAATCCTTATGAAAAGGAGAGAATCTTCTTATTATTATGAGCAAAATCTATACAAGATTTTACAAAAAGATTTTTTTCAAAAACCTTTTTATAAAATTTTTTTGCTCATGATAATCAAATCTTGAAAATAGCTCGAGTAAGAATAAAACTTTAAAAAACAATGCTTCACCTCATAAATAGATCAAAAACAGTTTAAAAAAATACTAAGCTATTTTTGAGGGGGAGAAATGTAGAAGTTTGTTTTGAAACCATGAATAAGTCGCAAACAAGTGTTGCTAAAAGGTTGTTAAAAAGGAAAAATGAAAAACATGATAAAAAGTTGTTGTAAATGTTGGAAAAATTACCATCACTTCGAGGGGGAGTGATTGATTTTATTTTTAAATCAAAAACAATTTTGATATAACACAAACGTTCAAATTATTTGAACCAAAATGTTTTCAAAAACTTGTTAAAATTTTAAGAATAAAAATCAAAAGTGTTAAGTGTTAAAAGGGATAATATCAAGGGGGGGGGGGGGGGGGGTTGTTAAACTTGTCAAAATAATGATTTGAACCCTCCCTTATTCCATAAGGTTCTCGCAAATCTGAGTTCAAAACATAAAGGGTCAAAATGAAAAATACAGGTCAACCAACCTCACTTATGTGATGCGAGAAAAACATACACACACACACACACACACTTTGTCAGTCACATTCTCTCTCTCCTAAATATAACTCACACGTACTTGCATCCACAAGAACTCTCGTATCACAGATTTTCTTGCCTATTCTCTCAATTTCATATAAAAAGTAAGCTTTCAAATCTGTTCTAAATGATGTCTTACATATGTTTCTTGCCTATCTACCCTTAATTTTAACTGTTATACCCAATTGGGTGTGTTTAGGGTTTAGACACCAAGAATGCGTATGTTTCACTATTGAGTTTAAATTGTGGTGTGTTAGTGTTAAAATTTCTTGGTTAGATGACTGAGATAGACTGGTTTGATCATCAATTTGATAGAAAATGGGTTTTTTGAACGGTTTGATTTGGTTAAAACAGGCTGACATTGGGAAGAAGATGTACAGTTCTCGATGCGACATCATATTGGATGCGATACGAGACTTAAGAAAAGAGGCAAAAAGTGCATTAAATATTATTTAAAAAATCCGAGAGTTTTAACTGCGATGAAAATTTTCTTCGCATCACGGGTAAAATCTCTGCGATACGAGCCTTTCTAAAAGTCATGCTATGGCTTGCCATCACAGTTTTCAATACGAATGTTTTCGGTCCGAAACTTTATGCGATGGCTTACCATCACATCTAGTTTGGTCCGCGATACCTGTGTCACCTTCAATGCGAAATTGACTTTCATTGACCATTTGCCCGCGACACCAAATCCGTAATACCAGATATTACGAAGCTTTTTCACCCACTTTTACTAAATGTTACTCTACCAAAAAATTTTAAAATCTTTGCAAAATTTTTATAAATCATGGATTTATATAAAGTTTTCCAAACATTTTAATAAATTTTGACTAAATAACAAACATTGATCAAAACATTCTTTCTCAAATTAAGACAAAATTTGATCTTAAAAGCCAAAGTGATTGTACAATCTACACAAGCATTTTTCTCAACTTGTTTTCATCAAATTCAATCTATTCTCATTTTAAAGACTAAATGAAAACTTTTGAGACATAAAATATTGCATATGATTAGTTTTTCTTGATCATTAGACTAGGATTGTATCACTATTATTGCCTTAACAAGACTATGTGATGCATATGTTTAATTACTACACTTAGACTTTTCTATGATTGCAACTTTTATGAATACTTTGTATATATGAATGATTTGACGGAAATGTTTACAATATGTTAGTGATTGCCAATACCATGAATAGAATTTCAGACCAATCCATGCAATCACTTAACAAGACTTTTCACTCTTAATTGTTTTCATTCAAATGGTTTTGAGACTAATCAACTCTATTTAAACTAAGGGTATCTCATCTTCAAGGTAGTTATTAGGGCTAGTTATCACCTAAAAACTGATAATGCATCCCTTTAGCTACACAACGTAACAGAGTATCCAAGGTCTAGATATGTTGAGCACTTTCACACTTATGTAACAAAAGCTCTTTTAAGACGTATTACAATTGACTCCACTTAAGACATTTCATCTTCAAGATGGTTACTAGGACTAGTTATCACCTAAAAGCTGATAATGGAATCCTTTAACCAGCCCACGTAATAGAGAGTCTAAAGTATTGTCAGTTGTTAAGAAATCTTACGCTCATGCAACAAACTTTTCTGTGAAAGTTCTTATTTCCAAAAACAAGGATTCTAGTTTAACTAGAAAACTTTTGTTTGAATTCAAGATGATACTTTTTCCCAAAGCTTCAAAAGGGTTAGATAAACGTATTTTAAAGCATGAGCATTATAAAACAACGTTTATTCTATACCTTAAACATTTTTGAAAAAGTATCACAAATCAACAAAATTTTTGGTGAGGAAAATAAAAACAGAAAGAGAGAATAAAATCACATGTGAAAAGAAAAGAGCATGCGCTTATGCTATAAAAGCAAGAAAGCATAAGAAAAGAAAAAGAAAAAGAAATATGCTCGAAAAAGAAATGCCAGAGCATATAAAAATGGACAGAGTGAAAAATAAATATTGTAAACTTTATCAAAGATTCTTACATCTTTTATGTCATTTCAAAATCAATCATTACAATGGCTCAAGAACAACAACAACCACAAGAAGTTCCAGATCATCCTAATGTATCACTACCACAACTCACCTCTGAACAAATCCTTCCCTCTACCAACCATGTCAGACTGGGTGACAGCAACTATCTGTTTAATCCACATCAGTTCAACTGTGATCATCCAATCATCGTTGAAATACTGAAAAATCACCCAATATTCCCTGCTCTCAACAACACTGCAGTTGAAATCCCTCAAATCTACATTCAACAATTCTGGAACACAGTGTATGTTGTTCCTAACTCCAAACCCGCAATGCTGAAAGTCACAGTTGACAGATACACAACCACACTTACAAGTGAGTCACTCAGAAGTGCACTGGACTTACCGGCAGCAACATCCAACAACAGACACGGGTTTGAAGTTCTACCGGGCAATAACCAAATTCAACTATTTTTTCTGGAACTTTGCTTTGACAATGACTTACTCAAGCTCATCACCACTTCTAATTTCAAGAGAAAGTGTCTTCCAGGCTTATGGGCAACAATGTTCTCTACTCTTAACCGATGCCTTGCAGGCAAAGAAGCTGGAATTGATGCTGGAAGATTCTTTATCTACCAGATATTTTATGGTTTGGTTAATCAGTGCCACTTTGACTATGCTTCGTTAATTTGGATTGAGCTAGTTGAATTGGTACAAAACAAACTCAAGTCAAAGATGAAAAAGAAGGCGAAGGGTGCCTATATTCCTTTTGTTAGATTCATCAAGCTCATCATTAGAGATATGATGAAATCTAACAAATTGTCAGCAAGGCCGATTGAAGTCAGAATTAATGATAAAGTCATAAAAATTCTGCAACCGGCAAAAGATGCAACAACTAAGCCACCATTGCCCATACCTAAAGAATTGCTTGATCTTGCTGACAAGAAGTCTATGGCATACAAGGAATATATACGTAGATCTTCCGTTTCTATGGAAATCTCGAAACCAAGCGGACCTACCCCTGAAACGCATAAGGAACTTGATTATAGCGCCAATTTAGGACTAGAGATGGTGAGTAAGGAACAACTTGTTGCACAAGGGGATAAAAGGCATAAGAAAATACAAAGACTTGCTGACATTCAACAGTATGAGGACATAAGGGAAAAGGATACAACTTACGTGAGTAAAGAATCTGGAACAACACTTACAAGAGATTCTGAAACAACATTGTCCGATTATAATGATAATGACAATGTTGCAAATGAAGGGCATGATGGAGAGGAGGTGGATACAACACATAGGCCGGAAGGTAGAAAGGGGAGACTTGGTTAGAATCAGACACCAGTAGTATAATCAAATCATCCGAGTTACACCAACTTGTAGGTACTCCTGAACGAACTAATCCTGCGTCATGTGTTGACACAGCGACTAGTTTTCCGTCGGAAACTCTTCGTGAATCCGACTCGTTACCATTCACCCCACCTAATCCACCAACTCAACCAGCACCACCACCACCACCACTAACAACAACAACAACAACAACAACAACAACAACAACAACAACAACAACAACAACAACAACACAACTACAACAACAACAACACATACAACACATACTATTCCACAACAAATACCCGATCTTCCACATACGGTAACTACAACAACAACAATCCCAATATCATCATCAACAACTCATCGAAACTCGACTAGAGACTCCCATTGCTAACATCACTTTGGGATATCTAAATCGAGCAGTACACGAATTTGCTGCAGAATTCAAAGAACAATACGAAGCTGAAGAGAAACGAAAAAAAATTCATGAAGCTGTTGCCAAAGAGGTCACTAGAAACAAGGAACTCACGTTTGATCAACTTCGAGAAATGATGCACAAAATCTTTATTGATCAACCTCATCTTCAGAATGAAAGACCAAACCTCTATCATTCACTCATGGCCACTTATGCCTCTAGACAAGACTCAACAGATATAGCAACTCTCCGATCGTCAATGACTCCTAATCACAAAAAGCTACTTCACACGATAAAGGAGCTGAAGGACAAAGTCCTTGTTCTAGAGCAAACGTGCAGAGTGCAGACCTCAATCTCATAAACGTAATCAGGATGACCCTGACACGGGTAATCCTGAGGGGTAGAGGAGATCAAAGAGATTGAGATGCACCACCTTCACTTCTTCTACAACACAACAAACTTCATCAACAACCAGGTCAAGCATGCAACCGACAAGATCCCAATCTTCTGATACTCAAAATGTACAAGAGGGTGCTGCACCTATTGATTCAGGTAAAACAGAAAAGGAAGAAGTAAGGGTAAGTGTGACAGACACGAGTGAAAATGATACGGGAAAGTCCATGGGAATTGAACCTACAAGTATGCCAACGGTTGAAAAGCCCAAGGCATTCTCATTAAGTCAGTCTGCCACAAGGCATGTAATGGATGAACTTTATGGGAAGATTCTGATGGACATACGTGTCAGAGATGTATATGATCATGAACTCGTCAGAAAAACTACCACTTCACCTGAACAAATCATTAATCATCCGCTACTAAGATTCCCAGAACCCACAACGTATGAGAACTTTGATTTACATTATCTCATTTCAGGAAATGACAAGTATAGACCTTCAACAACCACAAGTCTGTTGTTCGAGGAATGGGGAGATGGATTTCTTGAAGAAGGGATTCATCGTGAGAAGTTCATCATTTTTTAGATTAATCCTAATGAATATAATGTGGAAGCGTACAAGAGAATTACTGCAATGGACGAGGCTGCTAAAGACTTTCTCAAAGAGAGATACAGAGACTCTCTTCCTCGTCACAAAGTGTTCACAAGACATTGTATTGTACATTACGTATACGTCTTCTCACACCAGTTCAGAACTGATGGGTTCATCAACTTCGCGGTCAGAAGAGACGATAATCTCGATTACGTTTTTCGTGAAGCTGATTTCCACCTTCTCCATCCTCAAGACATCCAAGACATGTACCTATCTAACATCAGCTATAAGCACGATCAAGGTAATGAAGATGACATTCGTGATGCTCTTAAAATCTTCATGAGATCACAATTGTCAATAATACATGTCGATGACTTTCAAATGGGTGTTGAAAGCCTCCAGAAGAAGGTCAACCTCACTCACCCGATAATCACTATACCAGATATCGATGAATATGAACTGTGGACTTGTATTGAACATCCACTATTCGAACTGGGTTTAGTATATGAAAATGCATCGGGATACAAGAGGCTGATGATCACTAATGAGATACCGAAGTTCAGTTCTGGTACGCTAAAGTGGGTTCTTCAAGGAATCCATGACTTTCTGGATCAAGATCACAGGAGGACAAGTACCGAGATGGATGATGATCAAAAGGCAAAGTTGGGATTGTTTGCACAATATGTGGAAGAAAGACTCCACCTTCGAAGTATCTGGAGATTTATGGAAAAGTGCGTTGGATACAGAAAGTGAAGTCTAGAGGAACACCCATAAATAGAAGACCCAAATGATCTACCCTTAAGGGGAGATTGTTGGAATATGAAAAGTGTAAATCATTAGTTAGGGACTTCGATTTATACTTTATCTTAGTATAGGGTATGTTGTGTAACTATATTTGTATGCGACACAAGTTTACCATCGCGGAACTTGTATATGCGCGATGGAGGCTTGGCTAGACGTTGGGTATAAATACCCCATACCTCATGGGTTATGAGGTGTGTGTTTTATTCTCTAGCAATGCGAGACTTTTGATATTTCTCTCTCTTCTCTCTAAAGTGTTCACACCCACTTTACATATTTAGATTAGTTGTAGACGTGATATTATTGGAACAACAGATCGGCACGCAATTTTTTTGTATCTTGGTAGTGAACTCGATCGATATCACACCTTGGTTGTTTTTTTTTTTTTTTTTTTTTTTTTTTTTTTTTTTTTTTTGTGTAGAAAAGGTATTTTTGTGGGGTATGTTTTTTGTAGTGTAGGTCGCCCTTACTGGGGCACTCAATCGCCTGAAGGTCGCTGGAGAAAGAAAGCTGACGTGACAGTGAAATTGAGAGGGATTATCTCTCCTTACTAGGAGTAGCCTAACTTATTTGCACACCTGTGTTCAAGAAAATGAGTTTTGCAGCACTTATGAAATTATAAGATTTTCATATTATGTCGCCAGATATTGGTAACGGGGATAGATGATGTAGTGTTAGTGTTTTATGGTGATGACTTTGAGCGTAGGTTAAATGAATGGTGTTTGGGGTGCATTAAAGAATTGTGGAATGTTTGGTAAATTAAAAAGGCGTAAATTGTCATCCATGTCCGGGAGAGATGTAATGGTGTTAAGTGTTTGGCGGGTTAGCCTACTAAAAATAACATTTGCCAGTAGTATCGCAAAAAGTTAATTAGCGTAAAACTTTATAAACCACGAGAATGTTTTTTGCAGTTTTAACATGTATGACAAATTTCAGAACTTAGATATTGTGTTCACTGTAAAGTTCCAGAAAATGAAATATTTATTTCTGAAATGATACTGCAAGATATTTTATGTTGTTTCTAATTTGATATTTTACCAAATTCATTTTTATTTCTTTTTGCTTTTTGATGTTTAATGGACTTTTAAAGTGTGGGCCTAAAAATATGGGCTTCTGCCGAGAAAGAAAGAAAAAAATGACATCATATGATACGATAGAAGGCACTTTTAAACTTCAATTCATGTTACAATTTGGAAAAAACGTAACATGCGTTAATGTCATATTTAATCATTCTATCCGGTGTCGTATCAGCTTGTGTCTTGCCAAAACATAACTAACCATTAATTAGCAAGTTGATTTTGGATCATGTGGAGTTAGAAATAGAGTAGAATGTGTGCTTATTTTATGAATAATAGAGATATGATGTTGCCGTTCAAAAAGAATAAAGATGTTTTAGAATTATGATTTGGAATTTTGGATCATAGACTATAATCACTTCATCTTTCCTTGATCTTTTGACCTCAATTAGAGGTGAAAAAAATGGGTTAAAATCGGTTTTGAAAACCGGTTTTCCTAAAAACCGTTTTTGGTTTTACCGAAATCTGTTTTTTTCGGTTATAAATCTTGGAAATCAGTTTTTTTGGGTTATATATTTTCGTAATCGGTTTTTTTTGGGTTATAAATTTTTGAAATCGGTTTTTTTTATCGTTTTTTTACCGGTTCGGTTTTTTTCGGTTATAAATGTTCGGATTCGGTTATTTACCGGTTCATTCTTTTGGAATTTTAATATAAACTTCGAACATTTATTTAATAAACTTGTTAATTATCAAACATTTAATTAAACAATATACTCATAACTTTTATTTAAACAATACAATTATACAATCACAACTTTTATTTAAACAATACAATTATACAACTAAAAAAATATAATCATAACTTCTATTTAGACAATGTAATTATACAACTAAAAAAATGCAATCATAACTTTGATTTAAACAATACAATTATACAACTAAAAATATATAAATACTAATACATTTCGAGCTTCAGCATGACCATCACCCGAAAACATATTAATGTACTCAAGTATATTGAGCTTCGGCATTGCCATCACCCGTTATACTTAAAGTCATTAAATTGTCCAAAAAATATTCTACATCTACGTCTTCAACATCAAATTCTTCAAACTCACCTTCATCTAATTCGGTATTCGAATGTGATATCCCCATTTCATCTTCTTCTCTTGCTATAGTTTCTTCAACTTCTTTATCTAATATCAGACCTTTCAACGATATTTCATGTTGTATCGTATCTACTCCGCCCAAATAATCTTTCAAACATACACATACTTCCACGGATTCGGGGGTTAGTCTTGACATTCTTTCTGTTATAATTCTACTGCTAGTAGAAAAGGCCGATTCGAAAGCTACCGTCGAAGCTTGGACCACTAATAAGTCACGAGCCATAGCGGATAAAATTGGAAATTGGATTTCTCTTTCTCTCCACCAAGTCAAAATGTCAAAGTTTGCAAACTCTTCAGGACTTAAAGTTATTAAAAAGTTTGTAGCCATATATTGTCCCGATTTTCTTGTTGGGGCCGATGTTCGTTAACCTTTTGTAGCATCTTCAAATAAACTACTACGTATTATAAAGGTTTATATTAATGTCTCTTGCCATTCGGGACGATCCTGCCCGCATTTGGTCAAAGTATCTGTAGTTATAGAAACACCATATTTATATTCACGAAAACCATCAATAATATTTTTTTTAGCCGTTTTTCATAAATTTAAAGCATCACTTCTAAGAGTAGTACGAATTACATGTTGATACCGCGGTTGTAGCCTCTTTTTGATGATCTCCGTAAGCTTGACATTGTCGAAGTGGTTGAATGGAAGCGCTTGTTGAATGACAAACTTCGTAAAATCAAGTCGAAGCGCATCATTATCATATACAAAAACTTGACCATCCGCACCAATAGTACCTTGCGACGTATCACTTTGGACCGCCTTACAACCGCTTGTATGAGTCCTAAGTGTAGTGTTAGACCCGGGGTTATAAAATTTCCCACATTTCTTGCAACGCGCCCTTTTCAAATTATCAATCATAATACACAAATTGAAATTAGACCAAACATCACCTTTTCGGTTAGTTGTTTTAATTTTCACAACATCTTCATTTGTGTTAAATTTTCGTGCATTGCTAGTAGAAACGGAGGGAGTAGTGGAAGCTGTAATACCTCGTAAAATCCCATGTCATTTATACTATACGATATATATATATATATAAGTATATATATGTATAAGTATCACCGTTATTATTTTTTCATATTTATAAGACGAACAGACACCGACACGTTATCACCCGATCACTAGCCCATTTATACATGTGTTATATATTTTCTTTTGCTTTAGGCTTCGATCCACACCACAGGCCCATCAAATTTTCTTCCTTTCTTTTGTTTTGGGCCACTGCCATCACCAATCCCACACCACAAATCAAAACCCAAAAACACAAACATATAACACAACTCATATATACACCAATTACTTATTTCCCCAAAACTTTCACAATTCCTTTCTTTTCATTTTCGTTGCAAGTCACACGAGTCAAACCTGACACCTAAATACAAGTATGTGCCACCTTTTCATTTGTTTTTCTTTTCTTTGTCCCTTGTTCGACACCACATGAGACACAAACACAAACCATGCAACAACAATACTTGCATATCAATATTTCTTTCCTTGTTTCCTTGACGACCAAACACCAAGACAATTCCAACTCACACAATCACTTGTCACTTCCAAGCTCCCTCTTTGCTACCCAAAACCACAACACAACACATGCCCTCACTCTTTTCCTTCCTCTTTGCGTGCCAAGCCAACCAAAGCCACCCTAAACCTAGCCATTAAACTAATCAAAGATTCCCAAACTTTACCTAAAACCTTATTAACCAAAGGTCCCTATGTCACATTTACATAAACATGGAATCTCCTTTTTCCTCAACCTTATTACCCAAAGGTTTATGTGTCCCAAATTACACCAACATGGAATCTATTTCCCTTTCTTTCCTTTAAACTTTTTGTTTAAGTACACAACCTAGTATCACATGTGTTCCTAACCTTCCTAAGCTACACATAAACAAATCATTATTTCATAACCTTTTTCCTAAAGATCATTAACCAAAGGATTTTGTGCTCCTTTACACCCCACCAAAGTTCACATGTCTTCTTCCTTCCTTTGTTTATTCACCTAGTACATGCCATGTTTCACCAACTCTCTTAAGCTAGGATTAAACAAAACAAAAGTCCATCAAAAGCCCTTATGTCTCTCACAAACTCAACAAGACCTCACAATGAGACTTTAGACAAACTTGTTTCAATCAATGGCATGTTCGACAACATCTCATCAAACATTCACAAGATCTCACTAGTTTTCTCCTATAAATACCCTCGCTATCTTTCACACTCACCACACTTTTCAAAACTCAACAAAACTTCAAACACTTGTTCTTTCTTGCTTGCTACTGTCAAACAAGGAGATCACACAAATCTTTGGGTCAAATACAAGTATCTTGGGTTATAAAGTTGGACGTGGGTCATGGTTTTCGTAAGGGTTTTTCCAAGACTTTGCTCGTTTCTCATTTCTTTCTCGAACGTACGATATCATCACCACCTTAGGGTGTTGTAAGTTGACATACTCTCTTTTCAATATTTCTCCATTTACTCATTCATTTTCATGCATTGCATACCGTCACGTTGCATCCAAACACTTAAAAACACGAAATCTATATTTATCACAAATATTTCAAAACACCTCGACACCCTTAGAAATGGCCTCATATTTTCGTAATTTTACATACAATATATATATATATATATATATATATATATATATATATATATATATATTTCGATCACTTGTTTCTTTGCACTAAACTAAAACAAGATAGCAAATCATGCAAGAATAATAAGGTCGAACACTATGTTTAAACGAGGCAAAGCTAGACACCCTAGACAGTTTTCCATAAAAACTAAAAGTCATGTTTGGGCCTATAATGGGCTAATGAGCCCAATAAAGATCATATGTATTTTTCTTAAGAACTGAAATCGCAATTCGACACATATGAAATCAAAGCTGATTTTTATAAATTCTTATAAGTTAAATATGATAACTTTTTATAAAAATAAAAGTTAACTTTTCAAAAGCTTAACTTTGGATTACATTTGCAAAATATTTCGTTAAATGATCAAAAGTGTAAAAACTGTGAAACTAGTGGACCGAAACTGAAAATAATATTTTTGAATAAAAGTTAAGGATAGAAATTGTAATTAAGAGAAACGTGGGGTATAAAGTGAAAAAGTGAAGTTTTGGACTAAAAAGGAGATTATTTTGATATAAGGGTATAAAAGTGTAACTTTTGTAAAATAATTGGTAAAACTCGACATAAGCATTTTAACTTTGAAACATTTTATAACTAAAAATATTTAAAATAAATATTTTTATCGACGTTATAACAACAACGAATAATTAAACGTTTAATAATAATGTTTTCGTATCAAAGGTATAAATAACTATATTAAGTTATTTTAACTTCAACCATTTTAAAACACATAAGTCAACATCACCGTACTCGAGGAATATCACACGTCATTCACACACCGAATCTGAATCGCCGATAATAATATATATCACATTAATTTAGGTCGCAAGTTGGAGGTCATTCATTGCTATTCATAGCAAATCATCGTCACCGTTTGAGTACTATTTGAGTCTTACTCACACCCACCGAAATCAACACCCCACAGGTGAGTCATAGCCCCTATTTTTACTTGTTTTATAACTATTTTAGGGTAGATATATGCTCAACTACTTGCTTTTATTTTCACAAGTACTTTAAACTTTTACTTATTACTGTGAGTTCATAGTCCCACCCTTTTAAATTGTTTTTAAAACCCCGTGGGGAGATACATGCGATAAACCGAACACAAGTATTTTTAATATGCGAACATTCACCTGATATTGCCTAAGTTAACACCCGTGCAACAAGTCCCTCATATCACGAACCTTAATCACTTGCGAGTGAGCGCGAATATAGTTTATAGATCTATTGGAGAAAGCAACCCATCTCTGCCAAAGTGATTATTTGGCAGGGGATGTGCTATATTCGAGGTACTGTCACACCCCCAGAATCGAGTCCAGCGGAAGCTTACATGTAGCTGGGGTGTAACTCAATTGGTATCCCATCACTAGTACAAAAATGGTTTTCACTTCAATCATTTAGAATAAACTCGTTTAACCAAAAGTGTTGAATTTGCATTGTTAAAAATAGTGCGGAATTAGGCCCTTAAAATAGTTTAAGACGGTCCCCAAATGAATATTAGAGTCTTCTATGACCATGCCATGCCCTGCCAAAACCTCCAGTAGCGTGCTGTTGCTTAATACCTGAAAATACATGCTAAAATGTCAACACGAGGTTGCTGAGTTCATAGAGTTTTGTGTAAAATGAAATACATTGCATTTGAATGAAGATTTCCCAGCAAAGACATCGTAAATCCACTCAGTTCCAAGCCCCGCCCATACAAGACTTGCAACCTGTGTGTTTGCAACCCACTGCCAAATATGTTTTGGTTTGTGTAAACAAAAGCAATACTTGTATCTAGATTCAAAGATAAGTGCAGCAATACCGCTATATAAACAATTTTTGACAATGAGGCCATATAAATAAATCTGACAATGTCGCCATATAGATAAATCAGTCAAGTGGAGAAACCTGCAATATTACGTTTGACATCACAGCCAAGTGGGGAAACCAAAATATTACGTTTGACATCACAACTAAGTGGGGAAACCACAATACGTTTGACATCACTGCCAAGTGGGGAAACCACAATATTACGTTTGACATCATAGCCAAGTGGGGAAACCACAATATTACGTTTGTCATCACAGTCAAGTGGGGAAACCAGAATATTACGTTTGACATCCCAACCAAGTGGGGAAACCACAATATTACGTTTGACATCACAGCCAAGTGGGGAAACCACAATATTACGT
This sequence comes from Artemisia argyi, assembly GCA_030686995.1. Lineage (NCBI taxonomy): Eukaryota > Viridiplantae > Streptophyta > Magnoliopsida > Asterales > Asteraceae > Artemisia > Artemisia argyi. The sequence goes on from CM060691.1 coordinate 126,714,671, forward strand.
TTTTGAACACTAGCGTCAATGGAAAGATAATGAAGTATGTAACATGTAAACACATAAAACATTTGAGTAAACCGCAAACATTGAGTAAGGCAATTGGTGTTTAAGTAAGCAAGTAGCATGTTCAAGTAAAACAAATATTGCATTCATGTAAAAACAAGCATGTATTCTCCCCCAAAGAGTTTACCAAAACAATTGAAAGAGTAGGGGCTATGACTCACCTGGTGCGATGGCTATGATGACAAAAGTGGGTACACTGAAATGAGGCACGATCTCTAACCGCAACCTAATATGAATGATATGATCTAATGTAAGAAATGAAATGATGCTACACATGCAATTACATATGTTATCGATACCACTCGTGAAATTTGAAAATAATGTTTATTGTCGAAAAATACATTTTTGACGTCTCGTTAAGTTAATAACCACTTTTCATGTAAATAGGTTGAAACGGTACTCCACGATCCTTGTTTGGTGTTTTATCGGTAAATATAATGTTTTCGTCGTAGTTTAATATTTTTCATAACTTTGAAAATATGACCAAATGGTTTCGCAAAACTAGTCACAAAATATTGTACGTTAAGGGTTAGTGATGAAACTCGGCGTTTTTGAAAACCTTGCAACAATGTCTAGAAGTCGTGTCTTTTAACTTTTGACCATACGGGTCTTGATTAGATAGAAAATCGGCTATCAATGTTGTTACTAGAAAATATAGTTTTTAGTACGTAGAATATTATTTCATATAGTGGCTGTCAAAATAATAGGGGTTATTGGTTTTGAAACGTGAATATCTTGGTCGTTATAAGCTTGTTTTCTACGTTCTTTATATCCCCGAAATCGTGGGACAACATACTAACAGATTTTTAATAAGTCGGGATGGCTAGATTAAGTTTTACGTCTCAAAACAGTCCGCAAAAACTGTTCAACAGCAACATAATTTTCTAAAAACATAGTTTTCGTCGTTAACTTGTTTTTAGCATAACTTCTTCGTTATAAACTCGTTTTAATCCGTTCTTTTGCCCATAACTTCGTTTTTGAAAGTATTTTCTAAATATTTGGTCCAAAATTACACCCTAGCCCCTGAGTATCCCACGTTTTGCAAAATGGGACAGCAACTATATATATATATATATATATATATATATATATATATATATATATATATATTGTCAAAACTTATTTTCTTGGTTCTAAACTTGTTCAAAACTTAACCAAACTATTTCAAATCAACTCCACAAGTACCCAATCCTACCATACACCTTCTTAGGGTGTCATGGGTTCCTAAACATCACCAATCTTGGTGGATCTCTCGAAGTTACTAATAAAAATTATAGATATAAGATTAAAGATTATTATTGTATGAAGTGGTATATATAACATATATATTTGCATGATCAACTACTATGACTTGAAAATACATCAAATGAAAGTATGAAAAGACTAAAAAGTTTACTTGAAGCTTACTTGAAGTTTTGATGATTTTTGAGCAAAAAACTTAATAATCTTGAGGTTTTTATTTCAAAACCTTAACTAGATTAATACTAATACTTTTTTAGACACTTGATTTTTGAAAAACTATGGATTCTTCTAGGTGTTATTCTTGTGGTCGATCCAAATGAAGAAAAAAAAAAGGAAGAGAGCTTTTGTTGCTAGTTGATTTGGTGTAAATGAAAGTATACTTGTTATAAAGTCTTGGAGTAGACTTTTTAGTCTTTGAAATCAATATAATATGAACCTAGGGGGCAAGATCCACATTTTAGGGGGAAATTAAATGGGAGGAAAAGATTTGAAAGACTTTTGTAATATTTAGGTTAGATATTTTGAGTTTTAGGAGATACCGGGTACCGAGTTTGCTAGAAGTAAAGTTTAACGGTACCAAATAAAATGTGATAACGTTGTAAAAATTATAAATTTACATTCCTGATGAGAATTGGGTGTTAAAATATTTGTCGTATTGAAATATCGTGATTCGACATAATTATAGTCGTTTGCCCAAAAATATGGTAAACGGTTTCAAAACACCGGGTAAATTAATAATATAAATTTTATATTATTATAATGAGTATCAAAATATATTAGGATCGTAGACGGGAGTATCGGGTATATATATTAGTAGTAAAAACTGAGTGGTAATGTTAATTACAAATTAAGCATCCGTAAATGGAAATAATGCATATCCGTGCATGATGTGAAGTGCTGATGACGTTACTGATGATATGTAGACTACTCTAGTCTATATGACGTGTTCATACTAATGATACATGAATTCGCAGCTAAACCTAACTGGTTACGTGAATTTGAATACCCGTAAACTAAATTTACGAAATGATGAACGACAATCGTGAATAGTGATTTCCTTCCGGGAATAAATAGTGTCATATGAATAGTAAAATTTTCGAACGCTTCTTGGAATCTCAAACTAACTTCGAAAATGATGAATAGTAAAATGATGAATTGTGATCGGTGAATAGTAAATGATGAATAGTAACAAATGAATAGTAACTTCCCGAAATGAATAATGAAATTTCGACGTTTGAAAAAGGACTTGAAATTACGAGTTGTGACAGGTACCATGGAAATTTTGCACATTTCTATCACCGAGGGCCCCTTGTCATCTACATCCCTCGTGGTATAGGTGATTATATCATTATTTGATATCACCCACGTTAATGCTTGAGATTCGTGAGGCTTAGGAGCAATATTGAATTTGATATATGTTTAATTACATATATGACACTCGTTTAATCAAGACCTATCATCTTGATTTGTTTATCACCTGCTTAATCAAGACCTATCATCTTGATTTGCTTATCACCCGTTTAATCAAGACCTATCATCTTGATTTGTTTATTTTAAAATATTGACTTGTGTTCACACTGTTACAAATCTAAACCACTACGGTGCTAATCAAATAATTTTATATAAAAACCATGGAATCACCCAAATCAAAGGATTTTATACAAACACCGGGGAATCACTCAAATCAAAGGATTTTATACAAACACAAGGGAATCACCCAACTAAATGATTTTATACTAACACTAGAGAATCACCCAAATCAAATGATTTTATACAAACACCGGGGAATCACCCAAATTAAATGATGTTATACACCGGGAATTACTCAAATCAAAGTATTTTATACAAACACCAGGGATTCACCTAATCATATGATTTTTATACAAACTCTATGAATTCACTCAACCTTTGTGTTGACTTTTAGCATGTTTATCTCAGGAAATTAGCGGCATGATGGCACAGAGCTGGCAAAAAGGGCACTTAGGACCTCCCTTTCATCTTTCGAATAATCATATCATTCTTTTCAAACTCGTCACCCTTTTGTGAAGCATTTTATCCTTTGGAAAATGTTTTGTAACTCTGAATATTTTGAGTTTTCATTGAATGATATAAAACTTATATTTTGAATTGTTTTCTATAAGTATGAAGGTATTCTATGATGTAATTACCCCGAATTAGACTTCCGCTGCTTTCCAAATCTTCGGGGGTGTTACAGAAGCTTGTTGTGATTGTGAGTTTTCCATTATAGCGTGATTAGAGAGTTTTTTGAGAGATTAGAGTATATATTAAAGATTAGACAGATTAAAGAGAGACATGAGAGTGTTTTTTTATGTGTTTTCAACCACAACTCATTACATGTATTTATACTACCGATCCATGGCTTAAAATTATCAAAAAGGCAAAAAAAAAAAATAATAAAAAAATAACGGCTATTTTGACCAAAGACTGTGCTGGTTTTTTAACCGGTTAAAACCGTTTTTTTCCCAAACAGCTATAAAAAATTAAAAAATAAAATAAAAGAAAACTGGTTATTTAAAAGAACCGGTTAAAACCGGAATTATAACCGGTAAAAAACCGGTCGGCTATTAAAACCAAAAACTGGTCTAATCGGTTCAGTTAAAAAATCGGTCTGGTTTTAATAAAAAAAACCGGTTTTTTTTTCAAAAATCGAGTTCGGTTATTTCGGCCGGTTAAAAAAAACGGTTCTTAATTTGCACCTCTAACTTCAATACACACATATATATTGTAGATGCAACACTATGGGCCTGTGGCCCAAAACATTCAAACTCTAAATCATAATGAAGTTAGTTTGCTGAACTATGCGACTTTGTCACCCTTATGTATATATATAGTATGTGAGTGCTAGTTTTTTACAGTACGTGTACGTCATCTAGTTTAGGATTAGCATAAACGAGTATGTAATTAAGAGATAAAAGCATTATAACATGTATGTTCTTTCATCTACTCCATACACGGGTATTGAGTCAATAAGTTGCTTCAATAGCTGTTAGGTCACCATTATGTAAACACAAGTATGATTATGTAAGAAATGAGATGAGAATGAGAGTGGGATGATTATGAGAAATTTGAGAATATGAATTGCAAGAGTTTCCTTAATGTTTTCAAATAATCAACCAAATACAAATGAGGCCTAAGACTAGTATTTATAGGAAAGGAGCTAGGGCAACATCCCTACTCCATCCTTTACATGAAACGTGTGGGCTTCAAGCCCATGGGTCATTTTACTTAGGCCTAGTAAACATGTAACTTAACCAATATTGTAAGTAATAAATAACTTAAGCAACCTATTATTACAAATGACCGAGACTTGACAAAATAGTAAAAACTTTGGTTCCAACAATCTCCCCCTAAGGGTCGGTCATCATGGTTGCTTGACGTCTTCGTCTTAATCTTTGACTTTTATAGCTTTAGACGTCTTCAGAAATGATTAGAATAATGATGGATGTACTTTGCTTTTTGTCTTTGTTCTTTGATGATGTTGTAGTGATTTGCGTTACGAAGTAATCTGCCATTCGTCACTCCTGCGTCTGTGGTGGTTGTCCGCCATTCCAACATGCTCATACATCTTTGAATTCTGACTTATACATGCACGTAGTCCCTTTTGTTCACTTAAGATCTTTAGTCTTTAAACTTTGTGGATTCTTCTTTTGGCGTAGAATCTTTCTTTTGAACTTTGTGTTGCTTTGATCTTTGAGGGAGCTTTTGATGACTTCAAGATGCATGTATGAGCATGTGGAATCTGTCATCATGGAAGTGAGGTACCTGTGAGTAAACAGTTAGCAATAAATAACCGGTACTTACGGATAAGGAATTAGAGCTCATCAACAGCATATTGTGAAGACTCCTTCTAATCCTTATCCAGGCCGTTCCCATATCAGATACTCCCGAAGGAGCTTACGAGACCTACTAGGTAGCTCAATGACTGGGTGAGTCGCTGGGGATCACTCCACGACTGTAGATCGCTATGGAACTACCGCAAACACTAAGCGTAACCCTTGTGGGATTACCGAAGTGACCTGCTGTCAGGGCTGTTTGATGTTGACCCTGGCAGGATTTCCGTTCAATCATTGAGAAATACTTAAGTAATCCTCTCATAAACGTTCTAGGCAGATTGCTAAGATCTGCGAAGGACTCGATAGCTTACAACTGATGCCCATTGATGTAGAACACCAGTTGCAGAAATACTAAGTGTTCCTAAGAGATCTTTGATGTATCTCATGGCTCTAGACTCTATAAGTGCACACCTAGGTTTCCTATGCGGAGACTGGGGAGGTGTCTCCTGCTTCAATATCAACCGTCTCTAAGAGATAGGTCGATAGGTTACGCGGGTTCCCCGTGAGAATGAAACAAGTCCTTTTAAGAGAACTTGAGTGGTTAAGAAGGTTTAGTGCATTGCGTCACTGGGTTCATGATGACTTAATCTTCAATACCGGTGTTGTCTTTTGCAACAACCAGTAGCATACGTATTGAACCCGGTGTCTGCCCTAAGGTTGAACATATGGAGGGCTATTTATTTTCACCCTTTACTTTTGCTTTTCTTTTTAATTCTTCAACTCCTTCTTTCCCTTTCATTCTTTTCTCCTTTTTTCGTATCATACCTAAGGACTTCTAATTCTAACTATGGGAGATGTCCTTGGGTAGATCCCTCCGGCTCTGGCGGATCATAGGACGGATATTCCTATCTTAATCACCTTATAACTCCGACAGTAGCCAAGAAACCTTAGATTGAAAATCTCTCAAAATGTTTGTGATAATCAAATATTTTGGTTAACACTTTGAGAGTTTTGTGTACACTTTTGAAGGGCTCCCCCTGCACATGTGCTCATAAGTATTTAATAAATTTGCACATGCGGGGGGAGCAAGCACTTTTGAATTGATCCACTTTCCGTGAACAAGACCGATTCGAGACACGCTTACATCACTAGTTAGACTAGCTTGAAGTTATTACCCGGCCTGATCAAGTTCACAGAAAGTTTCTCGAGACGGTACATTTCTACTCAGACATATCCTTTTCGAGACACGCTTACGTGGCTAGTTAAAGAGATACATAGTCAGCTTTTAGGTGACTACTAGCTCTAGTAACTAACTTGATGTTATTACCCGTCGAGGATAAGTCCTTTCGATGTTACTAACTTGTATTATCTCGTCAATTCCTGGGTTAATACTGAGTCTAGCTCGCACATGATACAACTTAAAGCTTTGACTTCGTATATTTTAATCACCTTTACATTTTCTCCCCCTCAAAAATAGCATATGAGATGTTGTTTTTGTTAAACTTTTTGATTAAAATATGCTTTTTGAGTCTTATGGGGAGATTCACCAAGAACTTTTGATTTTGAACAAAGTATTTTGTTTTGACAAGTGCTCCCTCTCAACAAGTGATTAGGTCTTATTGAGGTGAAATACTTGTCCTTTTGAGCAGAATTGTGAAAAATCATAAAAGTTTGATTAATTCTACTCAAAAGTAAGAAGCCTTCGCTCCTTATATTTAGGATTGAGGCACTGAAGCGTACCTCAGGGTCCTTTCTTTACAAGTACGGGTTGTGCACTGTAATGCGTACACAAGCCATTGTTAAATTCAATCAAATGAAACAATTTGAAATTGAAAAATTAACCAAATGTACCAAGTTAATCTTTGTCAGGAAGTGGAGCGTCAAAGTCAGTGAACTTGGGTTCTGGTCTTTCGAAGTTTCTGACAGGAAATGATGGTCTGGCACCGATATAGCTTTCCAGTCGTCTGACCTGTTCCTGTCGAAATAACCTTTCCTCAATCTTTAAGACAAAGTTACGAACTTGTCTTCTTATGCTGGATTTCCATCTAGGTTGTTCCCCCTTAGCTATCTTACGTCTATCATCATTCAACCTTTTGACAAGCCCATCACGAACAAACTTGAGTGTAACATCACATAATTTGTGTATCTCATCGAACCTCATGAAACTTTGTAGCTTTTTGCTGTTGATGTAGGTGAAGCCAAAAGGTTCTTGGTTGAGAGTAAACTGTGGTGTTTGATAGATACCATCAAAGTAGAACTGTGGCTTTGTCAAATTGATCTTCTGTTGGTAACTTTCCACTCCAAGCTGAAGATCTTCCACTCTTTCTTGAACAATCAAACGTCGGATGTAAAGAAGTAGTGATGCCATGAAGTTGTACTATACATCTCTATCGAATCCACGCATTTTATTTTGAACCTTTTCGAGATACATGTCTTCGATGTCATTGAGATTAAGGTTGGGAAAATCTGCTTCAGAGAACTTGTACTTCTTTTCATCTTGTCGTTTAACAACAATTTCACGCATGAATATGTAGTTAAACCGTTTCGACTGTTGAATCTCCAAGATAGCAATGATCTTAGATTTCTGCTTCACATTTTCCAATGATGTCTCTCCTAATCTGCTTGTATAACCGAGACGACGACGATCTGGCCAATGTTGAATTCCATGTAGAGCATCTCTGTCGTAAGCTACGATGGAGTTGCTGAAAATACGAATGGTTTCTTCAATGGCTGGAATTTCGTATCTTGCGGCTGGTACTGAGATGGTGAGTGAGGAAGCATATTTCTTCTTGGATGTTTCCTGAGTGAGCTGGATGTTACGAAGATCTTTGTTGAAGAAGAAGCTGTAAGGTATCTTGGGTTTGTCTGGAAATCCTTTCAAAGGTAATGGTTTGGTCCAGTCAGTGAAGTAAGGTTTTTCATGATTCTTGGAACTGAGATCGATATTCACTTCTGGGTTTAGCCAGTCAAAGTCGGCAGACATTGCACTAGCTATATTCTGCATATGATATTCGTATTCGACTTTGTTTCCAGATCTTTTCTTGAGGAATTCTTGTGCATCCCTATTGATTCTTCTGAGCTCTGCCTTTGTGAGTCTATCGATCTGAAGATCCTTCATAATGACTTGGGTGAACTGTAGAGTATTGCCAGGAAGGGGTTCTTCATCTTCTAGAGGAGGTTGAGCCTGAACCATGTCTGTCAACCAGTCATTAAGAGGAGTATCGTCATTGTCGAGCCATGTATGACGTCTTTTCTTCTTGGATTTCTTAGACTTAGATGAAGCATCTTTGTCTTTAGCTTTGGATGGTGACGATGGTCCAGCATGAGAATCATGAGTAGGTGGAGCATGTTGATCGGTGTCAAGTTGATCCTGGAAGTCATCAGTGTGTTCCATGAAAATTTCTTCATCTTCAGTTTGACCTTTACCAGTAGTTGAGGGTTGTTGTTGATTTCCAGGAGGAGTGGAGTCCCTTTGTGGTTGTAGAGAGGATGAGGGACCTGTTCCAGACTTAGGTTTCTTGCCTTTGGAGTTTGGGTCAGGATCGTCATCTTTTCTTGTCCGTTTTCGGGTTCCAGCAGCATCTTCGCATGACTCTTTTGACATGTAAGCCACCATAGCATCATGCAGGGCTTTTTCTTCAGCTGTCTGTGTTGTTTTGGTGGCAATGTTGTCGAAGAGTTTGACAAGCATGTCATTGAAGGACAATTCTGGGACGGTTGGAGCCACAGTAGAAGCTTTTGCGGTGTGAAGAGTGAATGGTGTAGTAGACAACATTTTCCTTGTAACACTTCTGATTCTGTGATCCAAGTTGTCGTTGATTGGTTCAAGAAGGTTTGCTACTGTAGGAGTGATCATATCAACCAGATTTTCAGTGAGAAAAATCATGTGTTGCAGTTCTGATAAATCCTTCGTAATCAGAGTTCAAGAACTTGTCGATCAGCTGCTTTGACTCCTGGAATTCCTCAACTTGTTTAGTAAGATTGGTAACCATGTTGGTGAGTTTGTTCACTTGCTCCTGAAGATCAACTGGTTGTTTTGGTTCATTGATTGAATGCTGTTTAGATACAGTGTCAGAAGGTGTGGGAGATGAGTGCTCTGGTGATGATTCAGACGATGACTCGTTGTGAGAGTTTGAAGAAGAAGCGGGAGGAGTCGGATCCTTTGGTGGAGAGTCTTGAGAAGGTGGAGGTTGTGCTGAGGAAGTCTGCTGAGAGGATGACTTAAGAAATATGTTGGTGTCGAACGCGTTCTTTTCTTCGTTTTCCTTTCTACGACGTTCTTCTGCTTCCTCTGCTTCTCGTGCAAGAAACTCTGGAGTAATGAGGTATTCATGTTCCTGATCCGTAGCAATGTTCTCTTGGCCGCCAACATTCTCCTCTACGTTAGCAGTCTCCGTCATAGTGACATCTCCAGTTTTGTCAGTGTCTTTAACGGTGTCATCTGGCTGTGGGGCTGATTCTAAAGTTGTGGACACAACGGGAGGATTCATGCTGCTAGTAGCTCCTACATGTTCAGACTGATCAATAGGTGGTGGGGTTAAAGGTTGAGACATGAGTCGGCTTTCGAGAGTTGCTTTCTTTTGTTCTTTCCTAAGCTGCTTTTCTTCAGCTCTTGTGTCGACAACTATACTCTTCAGTTTGCGTTTATCGACCAAAGGTTCACCGATTCGTTCGTCTTCATCATCATTAGGCTCATTAATAGTAATCCCTTTTCTTTTCCATGTCTCTTCTTCATAAGTTTCAAGACTTTGTTGTACGGCGATCTCTGTTGCAGGAAATGCTTCATTAGGTGCTCGGTATCTCAGTTCATAGTCCGGTTCTTCTTCTTCAGATTCTGTATCGAACTCAGACTCAGTGTCAGAAGGTGGAGAAGTAGGTTCATCCCGAATAAAGTACTCAGGAGTTGCCTTCTTCTTTGGCTTGGTAGCAGGTGTAGGTTTAGGCTTGGCAGAAGACTTGGGTATAACAGATGGTTTAGTCTTGGGAGCAGCCTTAGATCTAGTCTGATGCGAGCTTGTGGTGCTTGTAGTACTTCCAGACTTTACACCTCCTTTGCTACGAGTCTTTATTGTTGCTTCTTCTTGTACTCCTTTGTAAGCATTGTCATACAGCTTACAGTTCAGACTCTTCTTGATTTTGTCATTCAGTAGGTATTCGGGAAGCCTCATGCCTTTGATCTTGGTTGAGGAAGTGGTCGTCTTGATAAATGAGGTGGTGAAGTCGTCCTCGAAGAGGTGCTTCGGCTCATTAGGATCAGCCATCCTTTTGATGAATTCTGGAGAACTTTTGCAGAGATGTTCTATGATAAGCTTGGTGAATCTTGTGAATGGTATCATAGTCTTCACACGTTCGGTCTGAATACTGTGGACGATATCATTCATGATAGGAATTGCAAAGTCAATCGGTGTCAGAGTCACCATTCCCCAGAATGTTTGCAGGTGTTCGAGCCTTGGATGTTCATGACCACTTTTCCTTCCAGATAAAGATCTTACCATCAACAGACAGAATGTTCTCCAAGGCTGAGGAATATTCTTGGCATTAAATCGGGAAAGCTTGACAAGCGGTACATCATCATCAACCTCATATCCTAATTCAATGAAGAAGTCAAGAAGATCCAGCTCAGGTAGTATAGGAGCAAATTCGCTGTCAGTTTGTGGCATGAGAAGGGCTGTTCGAAGAACGTCATGATCTACAGAGTATTCTTGGCTATCCAATGTAACAGTGAAAGACTAATCATCCAAGTTAGCCTGAGCCGTAAGCCAGAACTGATGAAGGTAGATCAGAGGAACTGAGGTAGAGCAGGTGAGCATAGGTTTGCATGGATGTGCAAGTAGAATATCCTTGACAATCTTGCACGAGTTCTCTTTAATACTCAGCTTGTCGAAATCAACTCGTGGATTGTTGTCGCCAATCGTGACGTTGTAGTTTTCGGGAGTGATGTCATCCATGGTGAGTAATGGAAGAGTTTGTTCAGCGACGTTCTCATTGTGTTCAGCCATGTTAATCTGAAAAGTATCACCATAAACTAAACATCCAAATTTGTTATAAGTTAGCACAATTTTGAGTTAGGATACAGATATCCACTTAAGACAATTAAGCACAAAAGCATCATAACAACAATGAACAACATTCATGGTAACTTCACATTACTTAACAACAATGAACAACATGACAAGGCCAAAAGAAACACGATTTAAAATAAACTAGCATAAACCGTTTATCGCAAACTTTGAGTTAAAAGAAGATTTCGAAAAAAATAAGACATGACAGAATTTTATCGCAATCTTGATTTGAGAGAAAAGTTTCGAAAAAATGTTACAAAGAACTTTATCGAGAAAGTTAATTATCGAGAAAACTCTTATAAGTAAATTTTATCGAAAAACTTTCATTTATCAAGGATTGCGAAAAAATTGAAGTTTTCGAAAAAAACATCATTTTCGATAAAAACTTTTCGAGAATCTGAAGATTTCGAAAAATATAGTTCACAGAATGATTTCGAAAAAATCTGAGTTTGAACAATATTTATCGAAAACATAAGTTTCTCGATAAGTTAGTAAAGATTGCGATAAAACTCAAGGTTCTCGAAAAAATTCTTATACAAGAATCAAATCGAATTTTTGAGGGTACACGTACGTTTCCTTAGCAAAGAACTTTTTCAATGACTTAAGCCTGTCACCAAGATAGATTAAACACTATTTAGACAGAATCACAAAGATTTCGATAACAGCCAAGAACATGTTCTCGATAACTACAATTTTGAGACAAATGAGTATCATAGAGTCTAGCATATCACAACTACATGTATTAAGCTTATGATGAGACATAATGACAGTAATCAACACATAAGACTCATTTAGCTCGACATTATCAAAGAACGAAGCATACTTGTTTATCGAGAATCAAGTTTCACTGGTGCAAATCATCAAAGATAAATCAGACATGCATTTATGAGACCTTAGAAACAAATCCCACCAATAAAATCAAGCAAATATGCACTGAACCTTATAAACCCACTTCGAACCAAACCCTAGATTTCTAGATCGAGGCAAACATGATGGAATGTATAAATAAATGATGAGGATGTGTTAGAAACAAGCTTAGTAACTAAACCCTATCAAGAATTAAACATCACAACAAGTTAAGATCAATTTTCGAAATCCTAAACCCCAGTTCTCGAAATTAAGAAATAAGGAGATCGAGCCATTGAAAGTTCAATTAACCAAGATCCTATTTGTGTAATATCCTAATGATGACATAGGAACTTACAAATTGTTGATCAAGGTCATGGATTACTCAAGTGAATTAGGGCCGTTCGTTGAGAAAGAAGGGTTTAAGAGGTTTTGAATCTTTGAGAGGTTTGTGTTTGTACGGTTTGTTTGTTTTATTAATTTTGAAAGTTTAGAGTTTAGTCATTTTAGGTCCTTAGACTTTTAGATAAACAAACTTGTGTCCTAAAGTTACTTGCAAACCTAAGTAACATTGAGATATGCATTAGTTAACCTAACTTATGAAGACTTAAAACAAATGAGACAAAGTGATGTAAAATAAATCGTCCACACATTCTGAAGAACCGTAACATACGAGAAAACATGCAAGTATACCAATTAAAATTGGTAAAAGATTTAAGCGTGACTCCCCCTCAACACTTGTAAGATAAGAACAAAGTGTTGAACTGAAGCGATATACTTGCATTTTTTTTTTTTTTTTTTTTTAAAAGTAAAAGAAATATGAAAAATCTTTTTGTCTTTTTGATTGGTTTAAAGTTAAGAAAGAAAAATTTTATACAAAGATAGTTATGATGTTTGACGATCAGTTGTATTTTGAAAACTTTTCCAGATCCTCTGGAGTCAAACATCTCATACCAATTTGGTGAACTAGACTTGCAAACCTTGATGGTGCTAAAGATTTGGTAAGTAAGTTCGCCAATTGGTACTCAGTCCCAACAAAATAAAGTTCAACTGTACCCTTTTCCACATGCTCTTTGATGAAATGATATCGGAGATCAATGTGTTTGGATTTGCAATGATGCACAGTGTTGCAGGAGATAGCAATTGCACTCTTTGAATCACAGTAGATAGGAATCTTGTTGAATAGGTACCCATAATCCTTAAGTTGTGATCTCATCCAAATGACTTGAGCACAACAAGTAGACATGGCTACGTATTCAGATTCTGTTGACGACAGTGATGTACAGTCCTGCTTCTTTGATTGCCATGACACAAGTTTGTCTCCGAGAAATTGTAATCCACCAGATGTACTTTTGCGTGTGTCTAAACATCCTGCATGATCAGCATCTGAAAAAGCAATTAGTTCAAAACCAAAATCCTTCGGATACCAGATTCCCAAGTTAATGGTTCCCTTTATGTATCGAAGGATTCTTTTGACCTCACTGAGGTGTTTTTCAGTTGGTTTAGACTGATAGCGAGAGCACATGTAGACATCAAATACTATATCAGGTCTACTAGCTGTGAGATACATGAGGGACCCAATCATACTTCGGTATTTGGTAGGGTCAACAGGAGTCCCATGTAAATCAGCATCTAGTTTTGTGGTATAGCCCATTGGTGTATTAAAAGTATCACAAGACATCATTCCATATTTCTTTAAAATTTCAAGAGCATATTTGGACTGATTTATAAAAATTCCACGGGGTGATTGATGAACTTGTAGTCCTAGAAAGAACGAAAGTTCACCCATCATGGACATTTCAAAATTATCTTTCATTAATTTTGCAAAATCATTAGAGTAACTTCTTTTTGTTGAGGCAAAAATGATGTCATCGACATATATTTGAACAACAAGTAAGTCCTCCCCGTAGGTTTTTGTAAACAGTGTTGGATCCACCGATCCTTTAGAAAATTTATTGGCCAACAAGAAAGTGGACAGTTTGTCATACCACGCCCGTGGGGCTTGCTTGAGTCCGTAGAGTGCCTTTTTGAGTCGGTAAACGTGATTGGGACGCTCAGGATCAACGAAGCCTTCAGGTTGACTGACAAAAACTTCTTCACGGAGTTCTCCATTAAGAAATGTTGTTTTCACATCCATTTGGTAAACCACCATATTCCTGTGTGCAGCATAGGCCAAAAAGATCCGAACAGCTTCATGTCTAGCCACTGGAGCAAAGGATTCAGCAAAATCTAGTCCTTCCAGTTGAGAGTATCCTTTCGCTACCAAGCGTGATTTGTTGCGTATGACAGTCCCTTCAGCATCAAGCTTATTCTTCCAGATCCATTTTAACCCAATGACAAAGACTCCGTCAGGTCTTTCAACTAATTCCCAGACTTCAAGTCTTATGAATTGCTGAAATTCCTCTTGCATAGATTCAATCCAGTTGTCATAAGTCATTGCATCTTTAATGTTCTTCGGTTCTTCGTGACAAACTGTGAGTGCATAGATACAAGTTTCTCCATCGGTGTGAAGTCGTTGTCTTGTCATAACAGGTGCATCTGGATGGCCAATAATATGAACTAGTGGATGGTCACGAGTCCATTTATGTGTTGAAGGGTGTAGTTGATACGTATCTCGCATGTTGGCAGGATCCAAGTTGCGTGTTGACGACTCAGCTATATCAGGAACTGTAGTAGCTGGTGCAAACGGATTAAAGAACACATCAGGATCTTGCTCTGCGGGTTGTGGAACTGATTGTGGTGTGGGATCTTCAGCTGGATGGCGGGAGTTAGAACCAGTTTGTTCGGCTGTAGATGGTGATACAATTGGAGGACCGTCTCTCTCAATACTTGTAGAAGTTTGTTGAGGTGAGTCTGGTACTGGAATGTTATCAGGTTGAGCAGCGGAATTAGGTGAGACCTCAATAGGACGGTATTCAATTGTGTCATCAAATAGTGGAGCAAACAAGGTTTCTAATTCTTTGCGGTTAAGTGGCAATGGTTCAGCTGAAGATGCCGGAGAGTTAAGACGGTTAAATTCGGGTCCTAAGCTGTGTTGCTCAGAAGCCATTTGTGTGAGTTCATCAAAATTAGCATGAATGGTTTCTTGAATTTCTCTTGTACGACGATTCCATATCCGAAAACCTTTGGAATTTTCACAATATCCAACGAACACTCCGATGTCAGCCTTTGCTTTAAGTTTACCTAAATCATCACGATCATTTTTCGGATAGCAAAGTGCTCCAAATACATGAAAGTAATCGATGTTTGGTTTCCTTTTATGAACAATTTGATATGGTGTTTTGCGATGGCGTTTTGTGATCATGCAACGGTTTTGTGTATAACATGCGGTTGAAACAGCTTCTGCCCACAAGTAATCTGGTAATTGAGCATTAATCAACATAGTTCTATCAGCTTCCACTAACGTCCTGTTGCGTCTTTCAACCACACCATTCTGTTCTGGGCTTCTAGGAATAGATGTTTGATGTTCAATTCCCACTTTCTCATAATAAGACCTAAGTGTCTGATTTTTGAATTCGGTTCCATTGTCAGTTCTGACGATTCGTACCGTGTTGCGTACCTGAACTTGAATTTTAGTGAGAAAGGTGATGATCATTGAAGGAGCCTGATCTTCACTTCGTAAAAAATAAACCCAAGTCCATCTGGAGAAGTCATCTACAATTACGAGTATGTAGCGTTTACCGTTGATACTTTGAACACGCATCGGTCCACATAAATCCATATGAAGCAGTTGTAAAACATGATTCGTACTTTGCTCAGGTTTAGACGGAAAATGAGCACGAGTACTTTTTCCTTGTTCACAGGCTGGACATAAGTGATCTTTGGTAAAACGGAATCTTGGAAATCCATCGACAAGTTTATAACGAGCAAGGTCAGTCATAGTTCTGAAATTCAAGTGCGAAAGACGTTTGTGCCATAACCAAGATTTAGTCGATTCTGCTTTGGAGAGAAGACATATCGGAGATGTTGCAATCATATCTGACATAGAAATAGTATAAAGATTGGAACCACGTGAGCCAGACATAAGATCGTTTCCTTGTAAGTCACGAACAAAGCAAGTTTTCTCACGAAATGCAACTTCTAGATCCCCATCACAGAATTGACCAACAGAGAAAAGGTTGTGTCCAAGGCCTTCCACAAAGTAAACACGACTGATTTTGATGTTCCCGCTGATAAAGTCACCATATCCCATGATAAGTGCGTAATGATCATTCCCGAATCTGACAGTGCCTATGAACTTTGAGACAAAGTTTTTCAACAGTTTAAGATTGCCTGTCATATGTCGGGTGCATCCGCTATCAACAATCTAGAGAACAATCTGTACCACCTGTATCACAAGAAGAAGACACGGATGGAACAGAAGTAAGGGTGGAACCCAAAGACAATGCGGGTTCCTGTTGGTTAGTAACACATGTATTCAACAATTTAGGAATCCATTTAAAGTCTGGTTTGTATTGTAACCAACGTTGCCAGTTCCAACTAGTTTTTGCTTTCTTAATGTTAAATGCACTAGTAGTTGGCTCAGTCCTAGATTTGTTCTCGGCACCTTTGGGGGTAACTGGGATATCATTAGAAACCGTAGAAGACGGCTTTCCTAAGTTAGACTTAGAGGCAGTAGTGGGCCTAAAAGGAATGCGTGTCCTACGTTTCTTATGACGATTGAGAAGAGAATTAGCTAAACATTTTGTATGATCACCAGATGATACGCTTTTACAACAAAACACACAAGATGCATTAATATTCAAAACATTCAAAGGTTTATCATTCGTTACATTTAGATTTTGATTACAATTTGCCAGATTAGAATCTAAATCTGATGCAACATGAGTTTTATTCAAATTCCTAAGTTGGTCTTCTACTTCTTGAGCTTCTAGGTGTCCTCGCTTACGTTGCAAGATCCTATTCTTCTTTTTACTTTTTCGCTTGGGTCTGCTAACGCTAGAAGTGGAGACTAGTCCTGTAGAAGTGGAGTTATCAACATTAGTGTTTTGAACAACCTTTCCTTTATCAGTTTTGTTTAATTGATACATTCCTGGTGCTATCACCGTGGTGTCAACCATTTTTCCTTTTTGAAGTAGCTTAACTTTCTCTTTCAAATCAATGATGATGTGATTTTTGTCCTGAATTTCAGACTCAAGTAAACCATTGCAATATTTGATGTCATCGCGGTTTTGTTGCCATTCGGCGTTTTCAATTTTTAAATCCGCAATTTCTTTCTCGTATCGGAGACACCGACCTTTTAAAGACTCGTTGTTTTTGCAAATCTGACAAGAGTTTGAAACATTTTGACTTTGAAACTTCAATTCCCTTTCAAGACTTTTAGCTTGACACCATTCAAACCTTTGATTGAGTTGACAAATTTCTTTTGAAAATTGTTTTGTCACATCATCATTTTTAATTCTCAACTTATCATTTTCCTGTTTAAGTGTCTCAATTTCCTCATTCAACAAATTATTATCAACACAATGATCATGCTTAAGCATAGAAGTACCAGAATTATAAAGATCATTCATAACAGACAATATATCAGCATTGAGAACTTGTTCCAAGAGTCGATCAGCATCATTTTTTAAAACTCTATTTCTTTGCTTTTGAACCAAAATGTCATTTTCAGTTGCATTGAAAACGTTTATCATATTTTTGACCTCCTTTTGAAGTTCCTGATCCCAACGTGTAGCACATAGACGGAGGTGTTGAACAATTGGCTTCATTTGTTTTTGAAAAATATCTCTCTTTTCTCGCTCGTAAGCGGATTGAAAAGTTTCAATTTTAATTTCAGAATTACGTTCAATTGTTTCCTCCAAAATTTCGATGTCTTCCATAAAAGTTTTGAAATAATTTAAGACACGACACGTTTTCGGTAAAGGTGTAAGTTCACCGGATGATGGTAAAGGACCATTTATTTGTGCTACAGTTTGGACATGGGCCTCATTGTGAGATGAAACATATGACTCTTCGCTAAACCATGATTTCTTAGGTAAATCCTTTTGAGTAACAAAAGATTTAGAAAGAGGTGGAGCTTTTGAATAGTCATATGGTGTCCAGTGTTGAACATAACTCATTTTTGATCGACTCTCGTCTTCAAGTTCTTCTTCTTCCTCAGTATCAAAAACAACAGCACGCACAATTGTATTATCAAACATGTGATCAATACTGTAAACCTTAGGATTTTCTTTGAAAGCTTTGTGAAGAAACATTGATTTAAAATCGCAAAGTGCAAATCCTTTATCGGGTCTCGGTTTTAAAGCAAACTTTTGAATTGTTGTGACAGAGTTCCCGTGTTTGTAAACAATGTGACGAAATTCTTTGAGTTGTTTTTCAAGATCAACAATATCACCGAGTAAATCGTCGATATACTTCCTTTTTCGTATTTTATGTTCACAAAAATCCTTTTTACAACTTGACAACTCTGTTTCTGTTTTTGAAAGTTCTGTTTGAAGATGTTTAACTTGCATTTTCAATTCACACTTTTCACTTTCAAGTTTCGAAATCAACTTTCCGTTTGACTCAATTAAATCATGCATTTTGCGTTGAAGATCTTGTTCTTTGTTGTAAGAATCGTGAAAAGCTTTTTCAAAACTTTTTGCATTTTTAATCTTGTCTTCTTGATTTGAAAGCTGAATTTTATAACACTCAATATCTCTTGAAAGTGACGCATTTTGTTCTTTTAAAGCTTTATTAGTATCGTTGCATTTAATGATTTGCAATTGTTGAGCATCCAGTTGTTTAGATAACAATATTAGGTCAGGGTCTGGATCAAATGATGGTTCATGTTGTTCTAAATTATCATGTTCATTATTCTCAATAGGATCATCAAATGAAACAACTGTGTCATCATCGAAAATGACAACTGTGCTTATTTGTTCATCTTTTTGAGGTGATGAAGATGATTTAGATGAAACAACTTGCGCCATATCTGATTCAGAAGCAGAAGGTGAGACTATTTCATTAATAAAGCATTCATTGAGGTCATGTACCTGAGACAAGCCGTCAGTGTCATACACTGGACCTGAATCATTGAGCTTAAGTTCCTGCATGTTGGCCATAAGCATCACAGCAGCATTGGCTTCCAGATCTTCCATGTCATCATCGTTGTTCACATTTGCCATGAAGTTGTTATCCTGTTCAGGGAAATGTCCATCTTTTTCATCTTGAAGAGCCAAGAGTAATGCCTGCTTGTGAAACTTACTACCCCGAGTTCTCGGTTTGGGACATGCTGTCGCTATATGACCTTGTTCATTGCAATTGTAGCACCACAGTGCATTCCCTGAGTTGGAGTTCCTAGTTGCAACTGATTCAGACCTTTGCTGAGAAGATCCTGAGTTATTCCTAAACCCACCATTGTTACTAAACCTCTGACCATTCCCATAATTTCCTGAAGAATTTCCTGAACCAGATCGACCATAGCTACGATTCTGAATTTCCACTCTTCCATCGTTGACAACAGCTTGATTCCTTGTGTTAGAAGATGAACGTTGACGATTGTTTGTTTTGTTGGAGAATTTGCTGAAAGCACGAGCAATAAGAGCAAGTCCCTGATTCAACGTATTAAAGTCATCATCGTCATCATCATTAGAGTTGGAGTAATACACAACATCATTGTTGTTTAACGGAACAAGTTGAGTAGAATCATTCTGTAGAGATGAATCATAAGGGGCCATTTGGTTCGAGGTGGAAGATTGTGGATAACTGAAGTAGTTCTGCTCTTGAACATATGCATGATTTGACATTGGTGGTGGAGCATAGGGAGATTGAGCTACGAGAGCCAAAGAATTTGGTGTTGATGTTGGTGTGTATCCTCCTCGTAGAGCTCTATCTTTTTCCACTTCAGGTTCATGGTGTTTTAGAAAATCATACAACAAGCCATATGGAGCATCATGAAGATTCTTCGTTTGACGAACAAATGTCACATATTTATGCCAATCAGGGCCAAGACTACCAACAAATTTGGAGTTCACAGCGATCCTTGGTACTGTGATTTTGTGACGTTCCAGATCATTGACCACATTTGTGAAACGATGATAGTAGGATTCAAGTGACTCTCCAGGTTCAATTGTGATGTCAGTGTATTCCATGTATAGCTTGGATTCCATGTCATCTTTGTTCAATTGAGTTCCTTCCATAAGGAGATGAACGTGTTCCCACATAGCTTTGGCTGTTTTCTGAGCATCGACACTTCGATAGATCGGATTAGGTATACCTTGAAGTATATAAGCCATTGCATACTGATCAGCTTCACGATGTAGTTTCTGTTCTTCAGTGAGTGCAGATTCTGGAAGGGGTCTATCACCAGGAGGACGTGGAGGATCAACATTTGGATCACCAGCTTCAAATCTTGTTGGCCACTCAAATGGTCCTTCAAGTATCACTTGCTTTAAGAACTGCCCATGAGGTTTCTTTAATTCAAGAAATCTTAAGAATCGACTTGACCATTGAACATAATTCCCAGGTGTTAGCATTGGAGGTGTTTCAAGTGATCCTGCCTCATGTCGGGATTGTTGAGTTGTAATAACTTCACACATTCTGTCAAACCAGTGAGGTTGTTTGGAGGAAAATTGAGTGGTTTGTTGTAGCACTTGATTTGGTTGTTGTTGAGGAATGATCTGTTGTTGCATCATTAGGTAATGATGTAGTGGATTGTATGTTTGTTTAGGAGGTTGTTGATTCATTATATGCGGAAGGTATTGTTGTTGCTGATACTGCTGATGCTGAGGTTGCTGAGACTGCTGATGCTGAGGAATGTGAGGGAAGTAGTGATTAGGTGGTTGAGACATCTTAGAACACTTGTGTAGAAATGGATCTTGTAGAAAGTGTAGAATTAACCAGGTATCGAAAAACTTAGCACAATTTCAGATTTCGAAATTTTGACAGGGATTGCGAAACTTTCCAATGATTTCGAAAATCTGGTCCAACTATGATTGCGATAAGGATTGCGAAACTTTTCAGTTTATTGAGAAACAGGTTTGCGAAACTTTTAGGTTTTGCGAAAACTTAAAGTTTGCGAAAACTTTATCAGATTTTTCGAAAAAACTTGAACTTTCGAAAGTTTGCGAAAAACTCTCGAAATGATTTCGAAAATTCTATGTTTTGCGATAAAAACACAAAATTGCGAAATACAGTTTTCGAAATTATACAATTTCGAAAACTTTCCCAAAAGTCGAAGTACTTAACTTTCTTATACAAGAAAGAAAATACCGAGTTCACACAAACAAAGTCGAGGTAGTGCACGTAGAGAAGATCTCGAAATAGGGACAAATAAGTTCTCGATAACTAGTTAGTTTTTGTTTTTTAAAGAAAGCAATCCTAAAACTCGTTTTTATTTCAAGATTCTTGTACTTTTAGATGTAAAATGAAGAGATCTTTAAGAAAGTAGAAAACTTTAAGAACTTTTCAAAATTTGTAAAAGATTTCGAAAAATAGTACCAAAACCTAGTCGAATTTTTTGTAAAAAAAAAATGGTAACTTTTTTGTTTGTGTTGATTTGTAGCACAAGTTTGTAAGCAAATATGTGATAAAACCAAGAAACAAGCAAGAAAGTACAATAATTTCTCAAAAAATTCGAATGAAAAACGAATTTAAGAACAAACTTAATGAAAAAACAAAAGCTACACCTTCATATGGCGAATGATACCACTTGTTAGGTCACCATTATGTAAACACAAGTATGATTATGTAAGAAATGAGATGAGAATGAGAGTGGGATGATTATGAGAAATTTGAGAATATGAATTGCAAGAGTTTCCTTAATGTTTTCAAATAACCAACCAAATACAAATGAGGCCTAAGACTAGTATTTATAGGAAAGGAGCTAGGGCAACATCCCTACTCCATCCTTTACATGAAACGTGTGGGCTTCAAGCCCATGGGTCATTTTACTTAGGCCTAGTAAACATGTAACTTAACCAATATTGTAAGTAATAAATAACTTAAGCAACCTATTATTACAAATGACCGAGACTTGACAAAATAGTAAAAACTTTGGTTCCAACAATAGCTATTGTAGTAATGGCTCTCTTAAAGCTACATAATAGCTATAGAAAATAACTACAAAGTGTGGGGCTAACTTCAAAAATAGTTATTACTTATACTTGAGGAGAAATTTGTTCGTTTGTATGATTATTTTTAATAATGATAAGTTGCGCAGGAACTCGACACTTAGACTACCTTTATCCGTCATCAGAAAACACAATCACTTACCTTCTACTTCAGCGTCATATCATCTTTCTCTCTTCAACTTTTTACTCACATTCCCACTTACCATTTACCTTTATCAGTCTCATTACACTCACATTTTAATAAAATACCCACTTTATACAAATATACCTCACAAACTACCCTACACACACTCACAAACCAAATAAATAATAAAAACTGTGCACGAAAACCGATTGGTGAGAAGCTCACCATTATGAGTCTCATTTCCTACCATTCAACCGTGAGTGCATTTGTGTGTAGTACCCTCATGAGTGAGATTGGCCTCTCATGAGCTACTCACGAACATTGATACGGACAGTCTTAGGTCCGGTACTAAAACGGGGGGGGGGGGGGGGGGGGGGTACCCTTCGAACATACGTAGTATTGTTTTTTTTCTATTTTAAAATGCATGCCTTTTTCATTTAAAAGAATGCACAGATTCCTAGGTACACCACTTGGTCGAACCAAGTATGAGAAACCCTATATATTCAATGTATGATGTAGGTCTTGTTAAAGGGTCATGTTTGACGTTTGAAGCCCGAAAAACGACAGAGTTCATATCGATGTGTACCACCTTTTATAAAATAGCAAATTTTTGCGAAATATTCTAAAATTTTAATTATATATATTTTTTCACTGAATCTAGACTCTAAAACATATATAGGGCTGGAAATCAACATAGTTAATACTAACGAAGCATTGTTCATGTTCATTCGCATAATTTTAACCAGAAAATTGAATAGACACGAATACTTAAACATACGACTTTTCTTATCCATGTTCATTAATTAAGAACTGAGGTTAGTCGTATTTTATGCCTGTTTGAGATTAAATGAACGTAAAGAAACGAGCATAAATGAATGTACGAAGACAAACAATAATACATACAAAATAGTTTGTTTTATGTGTGTTCATTTATTTAAGTATATGTTATGTTGAATATTTCATAAATCGTGTGACAATGTTCGTTTATTTACGTTTATTTATTAAACGAATGAACATGAACAAAATTTTATATTCGTTTAGTTAAATGAACGAAAATGAACAAAAGTCTAATTCGTTCATTTATGTTCGTTAACGTCCGATTATTACATTCGTTAATGTTTATCAGATCGCAAGGATGATAGCTTGTACACATATAAATACACTTGAACATGACTCTCTCTATTGGGATGCCTCATCAAATGGAGTATTCACGTGCAAATCTGCATATTGGATTGCTACTCAAACAATAGAAGGCTTCCAAGACTCGATATTAACACATGAAAGGAGATCTTTAAAGTGTATTTGGTTGGCAAATATTCCTGGAAAGGTCAAGATTTTTGCATGGAAGGTTTGTATGAATCTACTACCTACCGTAAGCAACCTGATGACTAAAGGTTTAGCACCAGGATCTCTCAGTTGTGTTCACTGTACAGCCCCCATGGAAGACATAAAACATGCACTTTTTCTATGTAATTGGGCTCGTGATGTATGGGTTACCATGAATATGATTGATCTCATTGATCATGCTGCAGAAATACCGATTGAGGAGACAATAACCATGGCTAAGGATAGGGGAAATGAAACTTTAAATTTGATGTTGATGGTTATGTGGCGAATATGGTGCGCAAGAAACTCCAAAGCTCATGGGGGGAAACATATAGAGCCGAATGAAATAAAACTGTCAACATGTGGGATATTGGATGACTTTACCCGAGCAAATGTAAACTTGGAAGCGCATAGGGTTACGCCTAATGATCCATGTCAGGTACGTTGGTCCCCTCCAACTAACGGAGTGATAAAAATTAATGCTGATGGTGGGATATCAAGCGAAAATGGCGTTGCAGGACTTGGTTTTGTCATGAGATGCCACAACGGGTCGGTTTTAGTAGCAGGAAGTAAACATATTGCCTACGCAACATCAGTTATTGAGGTTGAAGCTAAGGCCATTCTTTGGGCAATCCAGGTGGCTCTTGCCAAGGGATTCACAAAGATTATCTTGGAGACAGACTCAAGTATTCTTGTCGATGCATATCTACATAACACAGAATTGTTGCAGATCAGAGGTCTCTTCCTTCACATACGACGATTATGCTACTCCTTTGCTTCGTGCTCTTGGTCTTTTGTGCGACGTGATGCAAATAAAGTGGCTCGTGAATTAGCTAGAAGAGCATTGTATGACATTGTAGATGAAGTGTATGATGGTTATGTTCCACTCTCAGTTAACCAATGGGTGAACCATGATGTAATGTATTTATATCTTTAATGAAAATTCCTGTTTATCAAAAAAAAAAAAAAAAAAACATTAGTACAATAATAATATGTCGTGCGTTCTAACTTTGTTTTCTTGTAGGGCAATTTACCAAACAAACCTTGGAAGAAAACTAGCCACGTACAAGTTTATTACGGAGTCGTAAGTAGCAATAAAGGTGTTCATAGGTTCCATTTTCATACTAGATCAATTGGCACACATATTCTTTGGTCAACAATATATGAGAACTAAATTGGTAATTTAACTTGCTCTAGTTCTTCTTTGGTTATTTAACCCACTTTTGTTTCTCTTTGGTCGTATGACATTCAGATATCGCGTTATCGAACACCCATTAGTCATTTAACTATTATGGTTTCTTCATTTTACATTATCAAAAATTGCGGAAATTGACCAACATTAAGACGAATCTGCGATTTCCATTAGCATTTGAAGGCATCGTAGTCTCTTTCCGATTCCACCATTTCTTTCTCAAAGTATTCTAGTACGGTTGTCCAAAAACCATGACTCTTTTAAAGATTCCATTTGACACTGCTTTCAGACAGTTGATCCAAGCTTTACACAACGTTAACTCTTCTTTTTAGGGTCCATGGAACTCTAGCGTCTTCTTTTGTAGTCGTCTTTGCTTTTTGACGTATTTTTGTCACCTTATTTTTTACTGCTACCGTTTCAACGGGAGGGTCGTCTTGCTTGGGTTTGGATGGACTACCCGAAGCTTGAGCCGAGAATATTGTTGACCACCAAAAAACTGATCCAAATCTTTTGCCTCGTCAACACTAAAATGGTGAATCGGAGAATAATGTTGAGAACTTTGAGATAGGTACGTTGTGGTGACGATGAATCGCGGAACATTTATGGACGATACAAATTGTGTTGTTGCTGTTTGTACATTTGTTGGTTAAACGGATGCATGAACGAATTGTTTGGATAAATAGGTTGTTGTTGTTGTTGTTGTTGTTGTTGTTGTTGTTGTTGTTGTTGTTGTTGTTGTGTTTCTCATACAAAACTTGCGGGTTGAAATTTAACAGTTGGTGAATGATTAAAACAAAAATTGGAATTGGGTGTCGGTAAGTTTTGTTGGCGAGTTTTTGATGTTTTAGTTTTGGGAGTTTTTTGAGATATTTTTTGCGTTGAGAATATTAGAGTGTATAAAGAAAAAATGAATTTGAAAGTATAAATAAAATTAGAGGAGTATCGGGGTATTTATAGGGATAAATTTATATAAATTTTTAAAGTATTTTTTTTTAAATGTCAGAGACCGTTGGCTTTTGTTTTTTTGCACAAACACTTCACGACTCGTTTTTGGCATCGACCGAGCCTTGTTCTATTCGTTGAAGACGTGTCTTGGATGAGGGCCGTAATAAGGTCGACGTGTCTTCGGTGGGTGACGATTCGGTCGAGTTCTTTTTACACCCGGTCGGCGCAGCTTGTTGCCCGCTTGCCTGTCGCTTCAGTGTAAAACTTTTCTTATCTAATTTATTACAATATAAGTCTATTTGCAAGTTTAAAATCGTAAGTGTATCAACAATACCTTATACCAAAAGTCGTATACGTCCTGTCTTTTCAACTTTTTTACTTGCTTTGCGTAAATAACACTTGCAGCCTCCATAACCCTTTAAGGGAAAATGACACTGACCAAACTTTTAACGAAACCTTCGTTTCTGATCCAACACTTGGCGCACATTCACAACGCAAGTTGGCCAGGGCCCATTCCATAAAACGAACCCATAATCTCCTTTTCGCACCACAAAATATTGATGTCATTTGGAGCTTGTGTAGAAATATTTAGCTAACTTGATTGTTGAGAAATATTGTTAGGATTTAGTTTTCTCGAAACATTGAAACGATTTTTTGGTTTTATTTGTTAGTGGTTTCAAATAGGACAGCAAGTGAGCTTTTACTCAATAGCTTGGCGAGTTTTAAAATGCAAGCTCGAACTTGTCTCATTACATGTTTCTTGCTTCTTTTTGAAGCTTGAACTCAAACTTTAAGTAAAAAAAATGCTTACTACATTGAGTCGTGAGATAAAGTATCTAACTCGTTTGAGTCTCTAGGTTCATGTCATCACGGTCATCTTCATGGTTGCAAACTCGTGAATTAATCAATCAAAGAATCTAAAACCATGGTTAAAAAGAAAAACCCTCTCAGCAGCAGCGGACCTAGTCAGAAAACTAAGGTAGTTCCTTGACTTAGTCAAGACGAAAAATTCAAGGTCAATCAAATTACGGTCGGATCGGGTTGGGCCGGGTCTAATTTGACGTAATTGTTATATAACGCAATGTTAGAATTTAAATAATCAAAGAACACGTATTACGAAAGCTAGGATCAAGTATAACACATAAAGATTAACAATCGGGATTCTCGATTATTCCATTTCTTGAAGTTAGCAATGTACAGCGGTCAAATAGGATCATTTTCTTCTCGGGACCTTTTACTTTTTTTTTATCATGTGGGAATTAGAATTAATTCCGGTTTATCTACTTCTATCCATGTGGGGAGGAAAGAAACGTCTCTATTCAGCCACAAAATTTATTTTGTACATGGAAACGTAAATAGTAACGTACCGTATGCACTTCAATAAATCTTGAACTTGTGTAATAATAGATCAATGATAAACCCCTTACCGTTTTGTTTATCGATCTCTTGATAATAACTATAGTGAGTTATTACCTCGTTCTTGTACACACAAACTAAACCGTACCAAGGTTATGCAAGTAAAACAGGTACGAATTATTTTTGATTAACAAAAATCGATCCACAAAACCTAAGGGGTGTTGTCGACCGGTTTTGGAGACAAAGAGAAAGAGAGAAAATCTTACGGATAATTGTGTGCACAAAAGGTGTGAAAACAATGACCCTAAGTTTGTTTTTATAGTAATTAGAAAACTTTGGGAACAAGTTAAGGATTGGGTTGCCCCAACACATACTCGACCGAACCATGGATCCCATAGGGGTTCTAGAACTTTTTCAAGTTTCCTAATTCGATACAAACACATCTTTCCTACTTTGCATCGTTAGTCCTTTAACTGTAAATACTAACGGTCGTTAGTCCTCGTGTAATAATAATAAATATAAATAAATATATTAATTATTATTCCTTAATACTCATTTGTAATGTGTGCAATCCCAAGGTCTCAGGTTCGATACTAGTCATTTACATATTAATATTTATACATAACTTTAACAGCTCCCACTCGTATATCTATTAATAGTAAAATGACATTGGTTGGCGTCTTGCACCACTCCAATGCCCCCAGTACGACTCGAGCTAGGTTTCCTGAAAAACCTTTAATGATTCATCATTATAATTATCTTTTTGTTTCTAATACTATATTAATAAAGATGTGGGATTTTTTATTAACTTTCTGTTTCTCGTTTCTTTATGATTGAACAAAATTATCAAAACATCTGAACGTATTCCAGATAGACTTTGGGCGTGGACACGCATACATTTTGTCAACCCTACGAGGGGCCCAGCAGTATTAAACTTCTGAACAAATCAGAAGGAACAAATTCTTTCTTGACTACAAGAATAACCCATGAACTTTGCAACACTTCTGAAAACAACCCTTATAACTCCTTGTTATGGTGAGCGGTAGATTGCTTTACAAAAATGCACTACATCCATGGCTCTTATCTGGTATCTCATGTCTGAGGATAACTTTAAATATAATTCTCACAAATATTAAATCATATAGTTGGGATAAGTCCTATATTCAATTCATTGAATATCATGTGAAATTGGTATGTCTACGCATCAATATACTTTCAAGTATATCCTAACCAATACTCAAATTTGTCTTAGTTTAATGATATTCCCATATCATTAATCGACAACGGACAATTTAGAATAATAATTTATTCATGCATTTAAACATGCAAATACATGATATATTATTAAGACAATGATAAATAAACATAAACAATATTTACTCCATTAAAATAATAATTGTACATTACATCTTTTATCCAAATACTAATCACAAATGGGCATGAAACTTTCAGCTAAACGAATTCCTATGCCTTCAGCATGCTTATAAAGCTTGGTGCCAGGTAGAGGCTTTGTTAATTGATCTGCTAAGTTTTCATCTGTGTGAACTTTGAGCATTTCGATTCCACCTATTTCGACTTGTTCTCGAACATAGTGATGCTTAATCGAGAAATGTCTTGTGCCTCTCATGATTCCAGGCTCATTGGAAAATGTAATTGCAGCTGAGTTGTTGCAATACATTTTTATAGGTCTTTGAATCAATGGCGTAACCCCAAGCCCCGACACAAACTTCCTAATCCAAACAGCTTCTATTGCAGCTTCTAAAGCAGCTATATACTCACTTTCGGTTGTAGACATTGCTAGTGTACTCTGCTTTCTGCTCCTCCAATCCACAGCTCCTCCATTAATGACAAAGACATAACCCGTCTGAGACTTCGTATCATCTTTATCACCTTTCCAAGAAGCATCGCAGTAACCTGTAGCATCAAGTTCTGCAGATGGAGTACCCCATAAACTAAGAACATCTCTTTAGTAGCCCTAAGGTACTTAAGAATATTCTTAACAGCAGTCCAGTGAGCTTCACCTGGATTCTGTTGTTATCGACTGGTTAAATTCTGAGCAAATGCCACATCAGGCCTTGTACTTTTCACCGCATACATAATAGATCCCACAGCCAAAGCATAATGGACTCTCTTCATGCGTTCCACCTCTGCAGGTGTTGAAGTATAAACTTTGCTACTCAAGCCGTGTTGTTCTTGCATTGGTAAATATCCCTTCTTGGAATTTTGCATATTGAACCTCTTCAATATTTTATCAATGTAAGCACTTTGGCTTAATCCAATTAATCGCTGAGATCTATCTCTATATATCTTGATTCCTAGAATGAATGCAGCTTCCCCTAAATCTTTCATAGAAAAACACTTTCCAAGATATGCCTTAACCTTTTGCAAACTTGGAATGTCTTTTCCCATGATCAATATGTCATCAACATATAAAATAAGGAAAATTACATCACTCCCACTAGCTTTGTGATATACACATGGCTCATCAAGATTTTGAGTGAATCCATACTTTTTAATCTCACTATCAAATCTTTTATTCCATTGTCGTGATGCTTGCTTCAATCCATAAATGGATCTTTGAAGTTTGCATATACGATTTGGGAATTTTGGATTCACAAACCCCTCAGGCTGCGCCATATAGATGTCTTCATCTAGGCGACAATTTAAGAAGGCGGTTTTGACTTCCATTTGCCAAATCTCATAGTCATAGTAAGCGGCTATTGCTATAAGATTCCTAATAGTCCTAATGTCAGCTACAGGAGAAAAGGTCTCCTCATAGTCAACACCAAAAGTTTGAGTATAGCCTTTAGCTACCAAACGGGCCTGTGAGTATAGCCTTTAGCTACCAAACGGGCCTTATAGGTGTGTACAATGCCATTCATATCAGTCTTTTTCTTGTAGAGCCATTTACTCCCAACTAGCTTGGCACCCGGAGGTAGGTCTACTTCTATCCAGACTTCATTATTCCTCATGGATTGCATTTCCTCATTCATAGCAACCTGCCATTTTTCCTTTTCAGGACCATTCATGGCAGCCCTGTAACTAGTAGGTTCATCAAGAACCCTTAGTATAGTTTCCTCACACTCTACGTTAAGACATAGACGTTCAGGAGC
Organism: Artemisia argyi; assembly: GCA_030686995.1. NCBI lineage: Eukaryota > Viridiplantae > Streptophyta > Magnoliopsida > Asterales > Asteraceae > Artemisia > Artemisia argyi. The sequence goes on from CM060691.1 coordinate 126,744,783, forward strand.
TTTCACAGGTCTAGTTGACCTACGAATGGGAACCACTTCAACTTCTGGTCGAGGACCTAAACTTTTAGGTTCCACAGGAAGTTGGCTAGTGTTTTTAGAAGGTGCTACATCTTCATGATCGTCTTCCAAATCATATACTCTCCCACTGAATTCTTGAGTTATGAGCTCCTTTTCCAAGAAGTCTCTATACCTTGCAATAAAAACTTTGTTTTCAGGTGGGTAATAAAAGTAGTAACCCATTGTTTCCTTTGGGTATCCTACAAAGATGCACTTTACAGATCTTTGTTGGAGTTTATCCGCTAAGTCACGTTTAACATATGCCTCGCAACCCCAGACCTTTAGATAAGACAAGTTAGGAGCTTTTCCAGTCTATAACTCATATGGTGTCTTATCCACCTTCTTTGTTGGAACCATATTTAGAATGCGAACCGCAGATTCTAAGGCATAATCCCAAAACGAAAAAGGAAGAGTTGTTAGATTAAACATAGACCGTATCATATCTTGAAATGTATGATTCCTTGTCTTAGATACACCATTTTGTTGTGGAGTATATGGAGAAGTAAGATGCTGGACAATTCCCTCCTTAGCTAAGTAATCTATAAACTCTTGACTCAGGTATTCACCACCCCTATCAGATCGAAGAGCTTTAATCTTCTTTCCAAGTTGCAACTCTACTTCTGCTTTAAACACTTTGAACGTTTCAAACACCTCATGCTTATGTTTAAGTAAATAAACATAACCATAATGGCTGTAATCATCCGTAAATGTTAAGAAGTAGCTAGCACCTCTCCTTGACACATGTCTAAGTGGTCAACACACATCTGTGTGAATAAGACCAAGTAGATCAGAAGCCCTTTCAATCCTATTCTTAAAATATCTTCCCAACAATACAAGATTCGCACTTATCAAATGATTCATCATTGATCTTATCTAAAAGCCCATCATGTTGCAGCTTTTCTCTTGCCAATGTGAGCAACTCGACAATGCTAAAGATAAGACGAATCCAGACCTTTCTTGATTCTCTTATGATTGATGCTATACATTGAATTATTTTTAACAAAACCATTATCATTATCATTCATATTAATCTTAAAAATACCATTCACAGCAATAGCATTAAAATAAAAAACACAATTTAAAGAAATTGAAATTCCATTGCTAGTAACAGTATGATCAAAACCAAGGTTCAACAAACATGAAAATGAAATAACACCTCTAACAATTGACGGTGCATAATGACAATTATTTAAAGATAGTACTAAGCCTAAAGGCAACACTAAATTAAAACCGCCTACAGCTTCAACTTCTGCATGTGCTCCGTTACCCACGTGCAAGAATTGTTCTCTATAGGCCAGCTTTCTCTCAACTCTAAACCCCTACAAGGTATTGCAAATATGAATGCCAGATCCCGTATCATATACCCATGAATTCAATTTAGGAATAAGAGTGAATAATTCAATCATAAAGAACGCGCCTGAAGTACTGGGGTTACCAGCCTCATTATTCTGCTTCTTCTGTCGCAAGTCATGAATGTAGAGTGGACAATTGTGCTTCCAATGGCCCTTTTCATGACAGTGGTGACAAGCCTGATCCTTCTTGTTTAGAGGATTCACCTTGTTCTGCTTAGGCTGATGCTGCTTCATCTTGGGTTGTAGTTGATAGGCCATGACCTGCTTGCCTTTATCGCCTTTCCCTTTGCCTTTGTTTACATGTGATTTCTTCTGGATTCTCCCTCCATGAATCGCCAACACTTGCGGGGTAGGAGCCTTGACCTTGGCTGGTAAACCTTTCTCATAATCAACAAGTAATGAGTAATTCTGAGATTGTCTTCCCCGAGCAATGCATGTTGAAGTTCTGAACAAAACCAGCAAAGTCCTTGTTAAAGGACCTGTTGATCAAGTTCACTTGCACATTCTCGGGGTAACCAAATCCAATTCTATGCAGTTGATCAAAGTATTCTTTCATCTCATTCACATAATCTTCAACTGGTTTACCATCGCCATGCTTGCAGCTGTGTAGTTTGTCAAGAGACTCGTACAATTCAACTGCAGGAGACTTTTCATAAGACTTTTGAAGTTCATCAAGCATGTCTTTAGGAAAGTAGTACTCAAACTTCTTTTGTAACTGAGCATTCATACTAGTGAGCATTAAACAAGCAACCTCATTGTATTTTGCATGCTCAAGTCTCCATGCTGCCTTAACTGGTTCTGGTTCAGTTTCAGCAGGCTCTGCTTGGCATTCAGTGGTCAAGTAATTGAGTTTACGGGTCGCCCTCAAGACAATTCTGAGCGATCGGTATCAATCATTGAAATTCTTTCCAGATAGTTTTTCCCTTTCAAGATGACTCTTGAAAGCAGAAATCACAGATGAGTTATCGGGTTGAGCAATATCTACAGATAAAAGTTCAAACATTAGTATTTTCGATAATAAATATCTCCAAGAAAATATAATACCTAAGGCTATATTCATATAATTTTCTTGAAAATCTAGGATCCAACTTTACATAGATTCCACGACATAAGTTGATCTACTAGTGGTGAAAGTATAAAAGATGGTAATCTGTCGAACAATAATTGGCAAACAAGATTTCCAATTCCTAGATCATTATGGGATTTACGTCAAATTGATTCATCAATTTGCCTTGTAAGCAGTTTTCATCCCATCTCATGCCTTAAGTTCTAGGTCTCACGCACAACTTAATTAAGTCGTCTACCTTAGAAACTGTAAAATTACTATCTATGGTCTCACGCATGAATAAAATTTTACCTTGTTATTAAAATTTAGCCTAGGTCTCACGTTTACCAAATTATAACTCCAAGTGTTCCTTATAGATAGATGGCATGTAACTTAAATTTTAGGGTATTCAATTTTGATGTGACAATCAAAATATGTAGAAAGATTCATGCACTCATCTTTATAGCATAAGTTTTCAAAACCTTTTTATAACCAATTCTTAAGATTAATACAAAAAGTTTTACTTGAGGTATCGGGTTCACCAATTAAAGAAGAACCTACAATTATCGCCCACAAAAGTGGAATTGAGGTAAATCACCTTTAAGATGACATTGTACAAGAATGAAGATAAAAGAAATTCGTTTAAGACGTATTTATAAGTGTGATAACCAAGGCAGACTCTAAGGCTCTTTCCAAGCCTTCTTACCATCACTATGAATTTTTCTTAAAAGAGTTACTTTTAAAACCATGTGTACAAAAACATCAATCAAGCAAAAGTTTATGGATTAAATCTTAAAACATGTAATAAAGTATGAATCTTGCTAGTCTCGCCTGGGAGCTAATTACCGTGCGAAGCGAACCACTGTCGGCACATAAGACACCGCAAGATTCAATCTTTATCACTTAAAGTTTCACCATGATTAGTCCGAATTATTTTCTTAAAATTACCCTTTTATTGCTTACAATCAAGTCCAACAAATAAACAATAAAACAAGTAATAAAGACAAATCAAACAACTAATAAACATAACAATTATAAAGGTGAAACAATTAGCCACATGCATTCTTGATTAGAAAAGATCCTAACAAAATCAATTCTAGGTTTGAATATGCATATAATCAACTAAGGCATTCTCTTTTTAAAGGAAGTGAGCCACATGCATTGACAAGTCAATTGCGTAGGCCAAAGTCAATCACATACCACATAGCACATAAATTGATTTTAATATATATATTGAGGTCTTCCCCAATTTTAGATCTATCTAAACATGTGACAAAAAAAAAACTATGACTAACATGCATGTTTTGTCAAGGATTAAAGCATAACAATTATCACATAGCTCACAAAGATACGTTCAAATAACTGGTTAATGACATGGTTTCTAATTAATTACAAGTTAATCAATTAAAACCACAAACCCTAATTAGGGTTTCATGGAAATCGACCCCCCCCCCCCCAAAATTAGGTTTAGGGTTTCAAAATTTTCTTAAAAAAAATTTTACAAAGAAAAACCCGAGATCAAAACATGTATCTAAAACAATTAAAGATCCAATTTTTATTACGTTTTAGTTATCAATTACATGTTATACATGGCTCGTGATGCCACTGTTAGAATTTAAATAATCAAAGAACACGTATTGCGGAAGCTAGGATTAAGTATAACACATAAAGATTAACCAAAACATAAATAGGAACGTACCGTATGCACTTCAATAAATCTTGAACTTGTGTAATAATAGATCAATGATAAACCCCTTACCGTTTTGTTTATCGATCTCTTGATAATAACTATAGTGAGTTATTACCTCATTCTTGTACACACAAACTAAACCGTATCAAGGTTATGCAAGTAAAACACATAGGAATTATTTTTGATTAACAAAAATCAATCCACAAACCCTAAGGGGTGTTGTCGACCGGTTTTAGAGACAAAGAGAAAGAGAGAAAATCTTAGGAATAATTGTGTGCACAAAAGGTGTGAAAACAATGACCCTAGGTTTGTTTATATAGTAATTAGAAAACTTTGGGAACAAGTTAAGGATTGGGTTGCCCCAACCCATACTCGGCCGAACCATGGATCCCATAGGGGTTCTAGAACTTTTCTAAGTTTCCTAATTCGATACAAACACATCTTTCCTACTTTGCATCGTTAGTCGTTTAACTGTAAATACTAACGGTCGTTAGTCCTTGTGTAATAATAATAAATATAAATAAATATATTAATTATTATTCCTTAATACTCATTTGTAATGTGTGCAATCCCGAGGTCTCGGGTTCGGTACTAGCCATTTACATATTAATATTTATACGTAACTTTAACACGCAAAACATCATCTATATATGAATAAAAAAAGGTTAAAGTGATTACAACCGATTCTTTTTTAGCTTCCGTAGCTTGAAAATGTTCATGCTTTGAAAAGTTAACAAGTCACACCAACTAACATGTTTCTCAATACACGACACTAAACAAAAGTCACTAATTTTGATATGATTTTGTCGTATAAATTAATACATGGCCAAATTAGTAACTTGTAGTTTTCTTAATAAGCATTGAATATGTGTTTCAATTTTTGCTAGAAGAACTTATGAGATTTTGTTGCAATTGGATCGGTTTATTTACCAAACAAAAAGAGAGTTTGATATTCGATGCTCTAAATTATTTTAAATATGTAAACACATCTGCACTTTATGGCTAAAGGGTATTAACATAAAACTATGGATAAGGTGGAGGGGCTAAATGTAACTTTTAATAAAACTGTAAGAATAATAGTACTAGTACTGTAATACCATCTTGGTTGTTGGGTCATCTCTTCTAAGAAAACAGAGACCTCAAAGCCTCCATAATAGATCGAGATTGAGAACCTGAGCCATGCTTGCTGTTTTTCGTTTCCCAATTGCTTTTTTGTTTTTCTTCCTTCTTATTTTGAGCCTAAGGTGGTTCCCGACCTGGTTCCAAGGTAGGTCCTAATTTTTCTCTGTACATAGCTTCTAAATGGTCTCGATTTCTAAGGTGGTTCCCGAGAGCCACCTTGTTACACTATAGGTCCGCCTCTACCTCTCAGATACCTTTACATTTACTATGCTATAAAACATTTAAGTTACGAGACCATACACTTTAAGGTTATATAAATTATAAACCTTTAATTTAAATTTTTTACATTTCTTCTCATTTCACCATTGTTGCACGTACATAGAAACGCAAGCACACACACTCCTCTGTCTCACACCTATAAAATTGAACCGCAATCTCCTTGACGAAATATCAACGAATCTACACGGCTAGATCACCATAGGCTATACTCATCAATATTGGAGGTCTTTTAAGTCCCTTTCAAAAAGTTTTAATGAGGTATTTGGGATAAGGATGAATAAAACAGATGACTTTGTATCTTGGCAGGGAAGCTAATTGTCAGAGATCTTCCAAGTTACATAGTGAGTGGGTCAAGGGATAGCTCTTCTTTTGATTTGATGTGGCTTCTTCATAGTTGGTTAGTAACCTGTCATAAAGAAAGTTTCTTGTTTGGATAACGGAGAATGTCAAAACTCTAAATGCTAATGATGAATATGTTTCATACTTTCCAAGTTGCTGGTAAAAGTAGATTGATGAGTTTCAAGATTATGTCTGCGGTATGAACAGTTATTCAAAGGACAGATTACTTGTGTTATACACTGGTTGATATTACTAAAATGGTTGATATTACTAAAAAAGAAGGGAGAATGATAAGCAGTTTTCTACTATGGTGATGATCTGAATTGTAGAGTGTTTGGAAATGACCAACTCATAAGGCTAGGAATAGTGAGTGCATGAAAGATGAGACTACTTGGTTCTAGCCATAAGTTGGTCATAAGGTGTTCTTAAAGGTCCATTCATTCCATCAGATGAAGCCTGATAAGTGAATTTCTAAGGATAGTCTTGTGTGGATGTACCTGCAAGTTTATGACTTAGTATTTGCTTAAAAGGAAATGTAGTTTGTTGATATGAACCCTTTGAGAACAGGAGTTTTACATCTTTTTTTATTGATGATGCCCCTTCTATGATGTTATAGGTATTAGAGTGAGGATGCTATACTACTCTAGTATATGTAATATGTATTAGTTGTGTGGAAATGTAGTCAATAAGAATGGTTTCTACATGGTGTTAAGGACTTGATGGCAAAAGTCCAAGCTACATACTGAATAAAGGTGCAAGATCATATTGTAATAGGAATTTTCGGTAACAATTTGTTTGTGTTCCTGTTGTTAGCTTATGAGAGTTGGCATGTCCTCCTTCTTATCAAGCTTGATTATTGTACAATTGTATATGGTTTCATATTAATATAGACAAAAATACACCGTTGGTCCCTGAACTTTCCCAAAAACATCGCATGGGCCCCAAACTCAGAAAAATCGTCGCCATGCGTCCAAAACATGGTTTTTTAGGCCGATTGCGTCCCTTGACCATTTTGGGCTCGGTCAACGCAAAGTTTTAGTTAAATATGCAAGGGTATAATAGGAAACTTACTTTTATGACTACACTTTAGTTAATCAACCCAAAAGTGATGTACCAATGTATTTAGGTTTCTTGTTATAAAGGGGTGTTTGTTTTTGGTGATACAAACAGTATACAAAATAGGACAATACAAGAATATTAAAGACTTAGATTTATATATTCATCATAGTGCCAAGTAGACTACAAGAAGTCAAGAACAACCTTAAAATGCAAAAGCAAGAACCCAAGAGACCCTATTTGCCTACCCCCAGGAAATACCCAAAAGACCTCACTACACTAAGTATTTTCAACCATTTTCTGAACATAACTTTCCTGCATGCGAATACCATCATCTGCTTCACCATAAATCTTGATCAAACGAGCAAGTAGGTCGATGTGACTGGCCTGGGTTTTTCTTAACCCATCCAAATTGTCAAGTGCCATACCACGCTCTCCTAAAGCTTCATTTTCAATAATTAGCTCTCTACGCTTTGGTATCAGCCTTTTGAGATGATCAATAGCGGCACGAATAACATTTTTAAAAAACCATTCTTTTACAGCTTTTTGACTAAACCACAGCCCCATACGATCATTTAAATTTGATAAATCGGTGACTTCCATAAGTTCATTCAGCATTCTAAAATCTTCCATGGGGAAATTTGTGAGTAAAAGGTTGTGGTTGGGTTTATTGGTTTACGCGCAATAGTAATTACCGTCTTAGGGAAGAGATGGTCAAGTGGTTAAATAATGTTTTAATTTCATATTTGGTCCCTAAAGTTTTCTACATTGCCGTTGCCATACTTAAAATTCCCGCCCTTTATTAAGTGACGTGTTCACAATTTTTATATTGAGTTGACAAGCTTAGGGACCAACGGTGTAATTTGTGTAAAATTAATCGAACCCCATTATATACTTACCCACCCTGTTGAAAGTCAAAGACATATATTAATTACTCAAAATCCTAAAACACTGTCAAACACACGCACACACACACACACAAAATGAAGCCAAATAACAAAAAAAGTATTATTATTTTCGTACAAATCATATCCAAACACAAGTCGTACGTATTGTGTAATTTTTTTTACCACATTTGACTCCTAAGTGGCATTGGAAAGTTTGTATTTAGAAACTTAAATTGGAAATGGTAAAGGTCACTAACCATTTTCAGTTAGACTTTCTAAAGTCAAACTTGACAATGGTAAATGAGAGTTTTTGAATAATGTTTTAGCAAGATTGACATTAGAAACTTAAAATTGCACTTTCTAAATTGGATTTTTAATAATAGATTGGCAAGTTTGACTTTAGTTACTCAAAATGAAAATGCTAACTAACCTTTACCATTTGCAAGTTTGACTTTCTAAAGTCAAGTCAAACTTGCAAATGCGTGTGTCAAACAAAGCCTTTTTTGATGCACTCAATACTCTCATTTACCAAAGTTTGGCGACCATCGTATTCAGACTGTAAAGTAAACATTCACAGCACAAACATATTCACAACCAACAACTAAATAGCAACATATTTTATACGAAAATAGTTGTCTTAGGGTATTCAACCCATACATAAACTAGAAACAGTAAAAGAATTCTATCCTGGCTGTGGGGGAAGCTCGATGGAGTTTCAACAGCCTCTAATGTGCTCACGGTGTGTACAAGTTTTAAATTTATAAACATGATTACCGGATCTAGAAATAACACATACGATCAAGTGAACTCGTCCATTATAGCAAGATTATATTGGTAAGTCGGGATTGTTCGCAGGGATTTGTGAGTGAATATAAGTGTAAGTCAAAAAGTAAATCTCAAACGCAAGCAATAATGATTAATGAGATTATTCAAATGATTAAAAACTTCACTTGCTTAGACTAGATACCTACCTCTTGATAAGCATGATTGTGATAACTCCCTTAACTTGTTGGTTGTTAGAATTAGATGGTGTTTCTAATCTATTGTCTCTACAAGTTAAATCTTCGTCAAGATTTTAGTTTATAAAAACAAGCATTAGGTTTTGACCAATCAATTCAAGATCAATACATGGTTCATAAAGTTGGATTAACAACCTTAAACACAAAGAAAAATCTTTCGTTTAATCAAATACTCTTAAGAAATGGTAAATACAAAAGGTAACCGATTCATAGACAAAAAGGTTACAATTGATTATAAACTACTACACTTTCGACCAAATAGGCGTTTACAACCAACCTGATTTGATTAACAAAAAGTATTTTCATTAAAATTAAACTTTTAGTTCCTTTGTTTAATCAAGAATAATTATGGTGAAAAACAATCATTCATAGACAAATGATCATAACTAGGTTAATAATAATTAATCTTTCGACCTATGAAACTATAACAACTAGTTAAACTTGATGACTAGTTAAACTTGATTCAACAAATGTCACTATGAAACTTAAGTACAATTCGGTTTTAGGATTGACCTGTAATTGAATTAAAACATGTTATCACAATTATGGACTAATCATTAAGTACTTATCATCATCTAAGCAAATGCACAAAGTAACTAGCCATTCATAGCAAACATGAACATAAACTCAGAATATTGAGCATTATAAACCATAATTAAAGTCTTACAATGTTTGGAATATGATTACAAAAGAGTAGGAAATGATTTCCTAAGTGTTGGTGTTGACTTCTTGAGAGTTTGACTTTCAGATGTTCACTTTTTGGGCCTCCAAAGTTTCCTGGACTTCTATGGATGAATTTGAGAGCTTTGAGACTAGTAAGTGCTATTGATGATTTGTGGGATTTGTTGTATCTTGAGTTGTGAGTAGATGTTTTTTCAAATGATTTCAAAGCCTTTATTTATACTACTCATCAAGCCTAGGATCATAATTGCTGCAACTTGGCCTCCAATGTGAACAGAAGGACCTAGAATACTAGAAAGAATGGCCTAGAATCGAGTAGAATGAAGTTTACAAAAATTGTACGAGGTGACCATCTGATCGGATGCGGGACATGTCCGATCGGATGGTTTGGGTCATTTCATCTAACCGATCGGATGGATGATAATCTGATCGGTTCTTTGTGGCAATTTCCATCCGATCCGGATAGATGAGAAACCGAACGGATGGACATGTTTTGTCAGCAAAAGCTTGTATCTTCTCGTGGCTCTTCGTTCTTTGACCAAACTTGATTATTTCTTGTCTTGGAACTTTGGAATGATGAAAACTTGGATTCTTCTTCATGAAATGCTTAAACGAATTGGATCTTGGCTTGGGAATCTTCGTACAATTGTAATTTCATCTTTTCTTTCTCAATTCTTTCACTTTTTCTTCCATTTTCCTGTTTTTGGTAACAAATGCTTCATACTTTGATATGATTATGAGACAAAAGCATATAAAAATGACCAAATAACATACACAAAAGTACAAATAACGCTACTAAAAACATGCACAATTTGAGCGTTATCAGCATTGTTGCCAACTCCTAGTTCATCTTGATGTTTTCATACTCATCATGAGTCAAATTGCAGTCATGGATATTAATTTTCTTCAGTAAGGGGGAACATGCAAGTATGAACTTTATTATGGCTATTTCATTCTCTGTTCTAGGGAAAGAACGAAACACCACACTCTGAAGTTGTCCCGGGCTCATTGTGTTGCTACTACATCAAATGAATCACTCATTTGCTAGAGTATAAGGGAAATCACACTCATTGCTCAGTCATGATTTAAATATTAACATAAGCTTATACAAGAAACATATCTACACCGACAAGGCGTGAGCACCAAGTATACATATCAAAGAGGGCATTTATTCGGATTTAAGGCTTGAAAGGGTATAAAAGACTTATGTGGAATTATTTCATGTAAAGCAAAATAGATCGCTGGCGCGAATTCTTGCATTAACAAACAATGGATGGTCACTAAGGATAACCTTAGATCGCTGGTGCGTCACCGATAAGGCGAAAAGTATACCGCTTTTAGGGGGTCATTTAAGCCCGAATTTGAGATTATTTGATCAATTATTGCCCTAAATCATTCCTTTTGTCATTTTAGGTACTTTTGAGAAGAAATCTAGAAAAGGAAGCATTTTGGATGTTTTTGGAGCGATTAAGTGAAGAAAACGACAAAGTCTTAAAATCCTTGCTGGGAACAGTACCTGACGGCGTCATGGCTACACAAGTGACGGCGTCAAGCTTGGCAAAAGAGGTGGATGTGGAAAATACACGTGACGGCCCAGAACAATTTCAAGGCAATTTGGCCTGACGGCGTCACCAAGGCCGTCATGGTCAGAATACATGTGATGGTCCAGAGTAAAATTACACATGACGGCGTCAGAAGTGGATCTAGGTAATACGAATTTTATTTTGGTGGCGAGTTGACGGCGTCACAAGCTATAACGTGACACCGTCAAGGTGTAAAATCTATATATAGTTTTCTAATTTTCATTCATGAAGGGTGGAACTTTGGAGAGTTTCTTTGTGAAAACCCAAGACGAATTTTCTGTAATAATATGGGTTTCAACCCTTGTTCCATCCATGTTCAATTGAAGATAAGTTTTTCAATTATCATTCAATATGTCCATGTGTTGTTTGATTCTATCTTATGTTTGTCTTCTTTTTAACATGCTAGGCTATGTTTTTCTTGATGTAATGAAACCTAGATGTTGATTACTAGTTGATGGTTTGTTTATAATTGTTGTGGATGATTGTATTCGATGTTAGGCTTAAGAAAAGTAGCAGACTTCCAATTGGTAACTTGCTTGAACGTCTTAAGAAACATGATCGGAGGTGTACTATGATTATATGGTTGTATTTAATGCATAAGCGAATTCTAGTGATCCCATGTTAGGAGCTTTTAGTCGGCTAGATATAGGAGTGAAGTAGGAGCTTATAGAGTTAGGGAATTTCGTACACGGCCCTACGACTAGTATTAAGGAAAATAACCCATCATCCATGCAATTGTAACAAGCTAATCAACCGGTTAAAGATATCTAGGGAGTAATGAAATCTAAGTAAACACATTTTCTTTTATTATTGTTTCCACCACAAATTAGTTTAAGTTTATTTTATTTTATTTAGATTGCATATTTAGTTATTTGGGTTAGTTGGCTAGCAACTAATTCCGCCCACTCCTTCAAAACCGAGATTTTTATTTGCTTTTATAAAAATATAAAAATACAAAAAGAATCACCCCTCACCTTTAGACCTAGTTTAGTAGAATTTTAATCCTAGCGAACACTATTCCTGAGTTGAGCGATCAATCCCCTGGTACTTGTCACTATACTATACTACAACGAACAGGTACACTGCTTGGTGGGGATTGTAAGCTTCTCAAGATCCCTTGAGAGGTAAAACCTTTTGCGAGGGTGCAATCCCACGCATCAAGTTTTTGGCACCGTTGCCGGGGAAATAGTTATTGTCAAGGTTAGAATTTCTTTTTATTAGGTCTACTTGCTAGATTCCTTTCTAGTAAGATTTTTATTTTTATTTTTATAGGTTTCCTTAGTCTATCTCATTTCTTTGTTCCTTTGTTCGTAAATTTTACCATCCGCCATCATGGAAGGTGGTAATCTCTTTGATCCCATCAACCCATCACTAGCAAACCAACTTCCTAGACCCCGAACTCTAGGAGAATATTCCCGTCCTAGATACCAAGGCTATCGAAACACCATTGAGCTCACTCAAGGAGCCAATGTGTCTCCCTTGTGATCCGACACCATCCGGTTGGTGCAAAGCGGATGTGCATTCCATGGACTTCGTTCCAAAGATCCTAATCAAGATCTCAAGGATTTCCTTAAAATCGTTGACTCCATAGACCTTGACGTTGAAACTAGAGAGACGACCCGATTACATCTCTTCCAATTCTCTCTACGTGACTGATACGTGGGAATCGCACTAGGCTTTACCTCTCGAGGGATCTCGAGAAGCTTACAACCCTCACCAGGCAGTGTACCTGATCGTTGTACTATAGTATAGTGACAAGTACCGGGGGATTGATCGTTCAACTCAGGAATAATGTCGCTAGGATTAGAAAGCCTAAAAACTAGGTTTAGAGGTGAGGGATGATTCTTTTTGTATTTTTTATATTTTATGAAAGCAATTAAAATCTCGGGTTTTGGAAGAGTGGGCGGAATTAGTTGCTAATCAACTAACCCAATAACTAAGATTCATTCAAAATAAAATAACAAAAATGAAAATAAATCTAATTAAACTAGCGGTGTGAACAATAATAGGGAGAGTTGTGTTTACTTAGGTTTCATTACTCCCTAGATATCTTTTACAAGTTGATAGTTTGTTACAATTGCATGGATGACGGGTTATATTCCTTAATACCAGTCGTAGGGCCGTGTACAATATTCCCTAACTCTATAAGATCCTACTTCACTCCTATGTCGAGCCGTTAGAAGCTCCTAACATGGGATCATTAGAATTCTCCTACGCATTAAATATAACCAAAAATCATAGTACACCTCTGATCATGTTTCTTAAGACGTTCAAGCATATCACCAATGGAAGTCTGCCAGTTTTCTTAAGCCTAACATCGAATACAATCATCCGTAACAACTATAAACAAACAATCAACCCATAATTAACATCTAGGTTTCACTACATCTAAGCAAACACAAAAGAGATCTAGCCTAGCATGTTAAATTCAAGACAAGTGTAAGAAATATTCAAACAACATATAGACATATTGAATGAATTGAAAGAGTACTTATCTCAAATTGACATAAAGGTTTCAAAGGGTAAAAACCCTTGAAAAAGCTGTAATATTCGTACTAGGGTTTCTCTCCAAAGTTACACCCTACTTGTTCCTCTCTAATGAATGAAAATTGCAAAACTATATATAGATTTTACAGGGTGACGGCGTCAAGAAGGAATTTCTGACGCCGTCAACTCGCCGCCCATAATGAGATCGGATTGCCAAGATCCAGATTTGGCGCCGTCATGTGTAATATTACTCTGGGCCGTCACTTGTATTTGGACCATGACGGCCTATGGTGACGCCGTCATGCCCATAGTGTAAAACTCTTCTGGATCGTCACGGACTTTATCCACTTCCACCTCTTGTATTACTCTTGACGCCGTCACATGAAGACTCTTGATGCCGTCAGGTACTGTTCCCAGCAAGGAAAATTAAGACTTTGCCGTTTTCTTCACTTTTATGCTTCAAAAACGTCCAAAATGCTTCCTTTTCCAGAATTCACTCCAAAAGTACCTAAAATGACAAAAGGAACGATTTAGGGCAATATTTGATCAAATAAATTTGAATCCGGGCTAAAATGACCCCCTAAAAACGGTTCATTTTTCGCCTCATCAAATACCCTTACACTTGAGATTTGCTTGTCCTCAAGCAAATGCGCTTTTATTCTAATCAAAATACAAGTTACCGGTCATTTAACACTAATATAAAAGTAATTACAACAAAGAATCATTCCACTAATGACCAAAGACAAGCACGGAGGTCATACACTAGCACCTCACAAATAGTGTTTAGATACTCACATCTCTCGGGTGTAATAAAGTATATATCACAATATGGAAATGGAAAACATCTCTCACTACCTGTCATAGAAAAATAGATTACCATAGGCTTGGGAAAGGATCAAACCTCCACCACATGGCGTAAGCACCTAGGATAAACTATCAAAGAGGTCTTTTAAAGGGTTATAACGTTAGGTGTAGGGATATGGAATACACGGTTTTGTTGGATAAAGGCAATCTTTACTGGTGGCGAGTTAATCATCTTGGTTAATTACATGTACAATATGGCGTTGCTAAGCCAAGACTAGACTCGACTTAAGCTAATAAATGAAAAATAACAAAAACATAAAATAAACATAGAATGAAACGGGATGGTAGTCCGTATGTTTTCCTCTTTTCTTTTTCTAATTTTTTTTTCTTTTCTTGATTTTTTCGATTTTTTTTTCATACACTCTTACCCTACCATCCAAAATAATACATCATAGGGAATGTACATTCCCCTTACACTTGAATTTTTACATAATTTACAATAAACTAATCTAATGACTCGAATCAAGATAATCAAAACACTTGGATTACTTTTAAGATTAACGCACATATGGGGGTAATAATATGATGTTCTTCCCCATTACTCCATAACACAAGTACTTTACCCATGAGTCCCAATCGTCCCAAAACAATATGTACAAGGATATGACTCGACTTAGAAACCATGTAATCAATTAGATAATTAACTAAGGGTTTAAACAAATAACAATAATGCACTAAAGATGAGTGCATACACGGAAGGCTAAGGCGATTTGGGTGTACATTTAAGTGGGTTATAAAAAATTCTTCCTTTAAGTAAGATGCTTAAAGTTAGAAACGAAAAGATAGGCTCGGAGGAGTGTACTAGGGGTTTCGTATACTAAAAATGAGTACAACGCTAAGGTGTAGGGAAAATTAATTGACTTTACTAGCCAAGTAATATGACTTAAATGGTCAAGTAATTATGATACGGGTTTAAACACAAGGGTGATCCTAATGCCTCTTATCATGTAGTAAATCCTACTACATGAATGTAGTCTCACTAGTGGTCTCGGGATGCATCACTAACGCAAGTTCTAGAATCTAAATGCTACCGGTACACTCATAAGCACTAGTAATGAATGCTTTTCCTATCAAATCTAAAGGCGAACCTCACATATTTGGGTGGAAAATTTTTCTGAATGGTACGGTTTTGTGCTAGTCATACGACTCCTATCCATGAGACGCTTGCTATGGCTAAAGTTTCACTCCTAAATGTTGTAAAAAATTTTAAATTTGGCGCTAAAATTACACTAACAAGTATTTCTCTTAGTTTTATTACACACCTACCATTAAACAAACAAACTCAAGTGCAAGTATATCCTATAAGGTATCATTATTTACCCTCCCCCTACACTTAGGATGAACATTGTCCCCAATGTTCAGTTAAAGAATGTAAAAGTGAAATAGGTAAAAGAATGAAATCAAATACTCCCCTGATTCGTTCGGTGTGGATAGTGTGTTAACAAGGTTAGATCTTCCTCCAAGAAAATGAACAATCAAAGCTTCCCTTCCGGAAATATAAATCATCTTCTTATCATATGTAACCTGTTAAACCGGAAAAGACAAACAAGGCAACCTCGCGTAAAATCGGCGGCAATCTATATATACTAACAAGTCCTAGAAAAAAAATTAAGATATAATGCTTGTGGAATGAATGTTTGCAGATTTCCTGGAGTTTATAAAACTAAAGAATTTACAAAAACTTTAAGACTCCGTTAGAAAAACAAAACTAGCAAAATTTCCAGAATTTTACACATGACGCCGTCAGGAGTTAACTCATGACGCCGTCAGAAGTGATCTGCAGAAATCTTTACGTTAAGTTTCCGGAAAATTTCTGGAAAAACTTATGTCCTACTTCCTGGAAAATCCTGCAAAACATCATTATGACTCGTTACAAGCATTTGACTCTAACAAATACTAATACACATGTCTATTTAATATTGTGGAGAATCATGATCAATTTCGTTCTTAGAAACAAATTTGGGGTTTTCCCTTACACTTATCTTTTGTGAAATACCTTTGTATGAAGTTAAGATGAAGTTAAACGACAAAATAAAGCATTTTCACAATTTTATTTTGAAACATGATCTATCAACAATAAAATAAAGCATGCATATGGAAACAAATAACATCAAACAAATAAAAATCACACAAAACATGGGTTGTCTCCCAAGAAGCGCTTTTCTTTATTTACGAGTCTTGTAGCTAGACTCAAGGTCATGGGCAATCAAGTTATATGGGTGAGTTCCTCATTGATGACATCTTTGGGATCAAACTTGGGTTTCAACTTCCTATCGGTTTTCTTGGTACGGTATGACCTTTCAAACTTTTCTCCATCCGGATCATATAAAATCATCTTCATATGCCATGATCCGTCACCTTCCTTAGGTGGCTTGTCCCACCTCCATTTACACTTATCCCACTCTCTTTTCCACTTGTTCATCTCTATGTTAATAGGCATTACGCCTAAGAAATCAATCATTTTCCTAAAGACTAGGGGGTCCTCAAAAGGGTCTAGCTCCTCATCTCCAGCTATGAGTTGCTCCACCGAATGTGTCTTATCGATGAAATCTTTTTCTAGATAGAATGGGCGTTGAGGTCCTATAAAGTTTCTTTCTATCCAAGGTCCATATCTAGATGGTCTCTTATTCATCTCTACCCAATGTGGTGTCGGTTCATCCTCACAATCGTAGCTATGCTTCTTAACATCATATACCGACCAAGTATCGCCCTCACCTACCGCTATCTTAGACTCCTTACAATCTATCATAACGCTAGCGGTTGCTAAAAATCCTCTTCCTACTAACAATGGGCATGTAGTATCACTAACCATATCTAGGACGTGAAAATCCGCTAAAATAGTCAACTTCCCTACGTGAACAACTACATCCTTGATCATTCCAACCGGGTGGGCAATACTCCCATCTGCTAGACCAATTAGTACCTCCGTGTCCTCTAACTTTCCTAGCTTAAGAGTGGTGAAAAGGGATAAGTGAATCAAGTTGAGGCTTGATCCTAAATCGGCTAGTGTGTCGAAAGCTTCGGATTTTCCTATTTTACAAGGCAAAACAAATATACCCGGATCATCAAGCTTCTTAGGCAACTTGTTTTGAACAAAGGCGGTCCCATTTTTACCCAATTTAAACGTCTCATATTTTTCGAGGAGGGCACTATAGTAGGGAGCACGGGCTAAGACATCAATGACGGGGCGTTCAAGGTGGAGCTCCTTGAATTCATCGTCAAGGTCTTGTGTAGGAAGTGTTTCAACTTTATTATTGACCGGTTTGATATTGGGTGTTTCATTCGATTGGCCCTTTTGAAGAATTTGGTTTTGCTTGAAACACGTGCTCATTGATTTAACCGAGTAGTGTTGCGGACAAGAAGTAGGTGACGAAACCGATGATATGGAGTTAACGTTTAGTTTCGGGTTCTTGACCGTGTCGCTTGGGAGTGCTCCCATTTCTCGGTCATTGAGAACTTTCAACAATGTATCAATTTTGTTGGTCATCTCGCTTTGATTTTGTTTGAAATCGGATTCAAACTTAGATATGCGAGCTTCTTGAGATGCCATAAACTTGGACATCAACCCTTCAAGATTATTGGTACTACCATAGTTATTAGAAGGATTGTTGTTGAAAGTACGGTTGGAGGGTGGACCGTTTGGTTGGTAACGATTAGGCGGATTGGAAGAATTGTTTAGGTTTTGTTTCCACCTAAGGTTTGGGTGATTTTTTCAAGAAGGGTTGTAGGAATCACCGTAAGGGTTTGGCTCGGGTTTGAAAGTATACCACTTGTCTCCTGCTTCGTCGGTACGCGAGGATGCGTAGTCCGCAAAAGCTGTTCCGAGGAGTTCCACGCAATCACGAGTGTCATGGGGACCACTACATAATTCTCATGAAGAAGTGATTTTGTTCACTTGGCTTGAAGGCTTAGAAGCTTCGTAAGATTTCATGAGAAACTTGACTTGGTCCTCAAGTTCCATGATCCTACGGTCGGGAGTGCTAGAATTGTTCGAAGGCAAAGATATTGCCTTGACCGTTTTGTTCAAATCACGGGGATCATTCCAAATTTCATTGTCATAGAGAGCAAGATCTTCTATGAGTTCCCATGATTCTTCTGCACTTAGATCACGTAGCTTACCACCAGCCGATTGGTCAATGGTTCGCCTTGTGGAGAGATCGATATAGTTATATAAGATTTGGACTTGGAGCCAAATATCTATGCCATGATGAGGGAATTTTTGGAGTAAGTCCTTGAAACGAGTCCATGCTTCATATAGAGTTTCACCTTGACGTTATTGGAACATCAAGATATCATTTCTAAGCTTGGTAGTTCTCCCCGGTGGGAAAAATTGAGCAAGGAAATGAGTGGTGAGATCATCCCATGAGGTGATGGATCCCGCGGGTAATCGTTCAAGCCATTGACTAGCTTGATCACGTAGAGAGAATTGGAATAGGCGTAATCGGGCCGACTCTCTAGTTGTAACATCAAGATCTATAGAATCTACGATTTTAAGGAAATCCTTGAGATGTTGGTTAGGATCTTTGGAACGAAGTCCATGGAATGCACATCCGCTTTGCACCAACCGGATGATGTCGGATCGCAAGGGGGACACATTGGCTCCTTGGGTGAGCTCAATAGTGTTCTGATAGCCTTGGTGGCTAGGACAGGAATACTCTCCTAGGGTTCGGGGCCTAAGAGGTTGGTTTGCTAGTGGTAGGTTTTGTGGGTGGTTTTGTTGTGGTGGGTTGATGGGTTCAAAGATGTTACCACCTTCCATGATGTCGGATGGGAAAGATTACGAACAAAGACACGAAGAAATAAGATAGACTAAAGAGAACCTAAAAAATAAAAATAAAATCTCACTAGAAAGGAATCTAGCAAGTAGACCTAATAAAAAGAAATCCTAACCTAGACAATAACTATTCCCCGGGCTGCGGCGCCAAAAACTTGATACGTAGGAATCGCACCAGGCTTTACCTCTCGAGGTATCTCGAGAAGCTTACAACCCCCACCAGGCAGTGTACCTGATCGTTGTAGTATAATATAGTGACAAGTACCGGGGGATTGATCGTTCAACTCAGGAATAGTGTCGCTAGGATTTAGAAAGCCTAAAAACTAGGTCTAGAGGTGAGGGATGATTCTTTTTATATTTTTTATTTTTTATGAAAGCAATTAAAATCTCAGGTTTTGGAAGAGTGGGCGAAATTATTGCTAATCAACTAACCCAATAACTAAGATGCATTCAAAATAAAATAACAGAAATGAAAATAAATCTAATTAAACTAGTGGTGTGAACAATAATAGGGAGAGTTGTGTTTACTTTGGTTTCATTACTCCCTAGATATCTTTTACATGTTGAGAGTTTGTTACAATTGCATGGATGACGGGTTATATTCCTTAATACCAGTCGTAGGGCCGTGTAAAATATTCCCTAACTCTATAGGATCCTACTTCACTCCTATTTCGAGCCGTTAGAAGCTCCTAACATGGGATCATTAGAATTCTCCTACACATTAAATACAACCAAAAATCATAGTACACCTCTAATCATGTTTCTTAATACGTTCAAGCATGTCACCAATGGAAGTCTGCCAGATTTCTTAAGCCTAACATCAAATACAATCATCAGTAACAACTATAAACAAACAATCAACCCATAATTAACATCTAGGTTTCACTACATCTAAGCAAACACAAAAGAGATCTAGCCTAGCATGTTAAATTCAAGACAAATGTAAGATATATTCAAACAACACATAGACATATTGAATGAATTGAAAGAGTACTTATCTCAAATTGACATGAAAGGTTTCAAAGGGTAAAAACCCTTGAAAAAGCTGTAATATTCGTACTAGGGTTTCTCTCCAAAGTTACACCCTACTTGTTCCTCTCAAATAAATGAATATTGCAAAACTATATATAGATTTTACAGGGTGACGGCGTCAAGAAGGAATTTCTGACGCCGTCAAATCGCCGCCCATAATGAGATCGGATTGCCTAGATCCAGATTTGACGTTGTCATGTGTAATATTACTCTGGGCAGTCACTTGTATTGGGACCATGACGGCCTATGGTGACGCCGTCATGCCTGTAGTGTAAAACTCTTCTGGATCGTCACGGACTTTATCCACTTCCACCTCTTGTATTACTCTTGACGCCGTCAGGTACTGTTCCCAGCAAGGAAAATTAAGACTTTGCCGTTTTCTTCACTTTTATGCTCCAAAAACGTCCAAAATGCTTCCTTTTCCAGAATTCACTCCAAAAGTACCTAAAATGATAAAAGGAACGATTTAGGGCAATATTTGATCAAATAAAGTCGAATCTGGGCTAAAATGACCCCCTAAAAACGGTTCATTTTTCGCCTCATCAGTGACCATGCTAGTCAATGGCTTGAGCGTTTACCCGCGGGATCCATCACCTCTTGGGATGATCTCACCAGTCGTTTCCTTGCTCACTTTTTCCCACCGGGGAGAACTACTAAGCTTAGAAATGACATCTTGATGTTCCAACAACGTCAAGGTGAAACTCTCTATGAAGCATGGACTCGTTTCAAGGACTTACTCCAAAAAGTCCCTCATCATGGCATAAATCTTTGGCTCCAAGTCCAAATTTTCTATGACCATATCGATCTCTCCACAAGGCGAACCATTGACCAATCGGCCGGTGGCAAGCTACGTGATCTAAGTGTGGAAGAATCATAGGAACGCATAGAGGATCTTGCTCTCTATGACAACGAAAGTTGGAATGATCCCCATGATTTGAACAAAACTTTCAAGGCAATTTCTTTGCCTTCGAACAATTCAAGCACTTCCGACCGTAGGATCATGGAACTTGAAGACCAAGTCAAGTTTCTCATGAAATCCTGTGAAGCTCCTAAGCCTTCAAGCCAAGTGAATAAAATCGCGTCCTCATGCAAATTATGTAGTGGTCCACATGAAACTCATAATTTCATGGGCCTTCCCAAACAGGCTTTCAAGGAATTCGCGTCCTCACGTTCTAATGAAGCGGAGGATAGGTGGCTCACCGCTAATCGAGGGCCTCGGAATTTCAGCGAAGCCTATGAAGCCTGGAAAGATAAGCCAAATTTCAGAGGGTACCAAACTTGGAGCGTATCCTTTGATGATTCTCCTCCACTCACATGGTCCAAGCATTATCCACCGCAGAACACTCCTAAGCAAAACTATGAAGATGCATTGCGAAAGTTCATTCTCTCTCAAGAATTACAGTTTTTCACGCTCGAGACTCGATTCAGACAACAACAATTCGATATGAATAACAAGGTTTGTAACCTATTGAACGCTATCAATGAGCGCATTGCTAGTAAATCGGCTCAGGCGGGAGAGGTCAAATCCGTTACCGTCATCAACCAGCCAACCACTCATGTAAAGATAAAGAGTCCTAGTAAAATCTTTAAACATATATCACCAGAGGTGAAGGACACTAGAGACTCTAGTAGCGGAACCTAAACTAAGGACCCCTCATCATCCAAACATGTCCACTTTGTCAATGTTGTCACTATTAAGCCAATCGACAAAAATATTGAAGGAAGTGATAACGATGAAGTTAGAATAGAAATTGCACCTAAGGATGAAATTGAGGAAGTTGAGGTTAAACAGGAAGAGAAATTAGAAGATGTAGGGGATTATTTCAATAGGTTACCCACCAAGGAAGAACGAAAATATCACAAGAATCTATTTGATGACCCCGAGACACCTTACATCCTTGGTTCACCAATCATTAAAATGGGTGATCCCTCTAACATCAACATACCATGCAACATTGGGCATGTGCATGTGTGGAAAGCCTACATCGATCTTAGATCTCCCATAAACATTATGACTAGGACCCATTACAATTGGGTAATGAAGAAGCAACTTGGATATAGGATGATGCCCAACACGAGTTGGATGAGTAACTTTGTGGGAAGAGTGAAAGGATTACACGTCTTTGTAGGAAATTTCACTTATGTTACCGATTTTATGATTGTAGAGGATATTCGTCCGGTAATAGATGGTTGTTTAAGTCAAGTAGTGTTCGGAAAGCCATTTGTTGAGGCCTCTAAGATGAGTTATGACCCGTCCCTAGGGATAGTTAGGTTCAAGGATGAGAGCGATGAGATAGCTTTCCAAATGCCATATAAGATTGAACAATTCCGGCTCTTGTCAAACATTGAAAAGGAACACAAGCAAGCGGTCTACTATAGGAATGACGAGGATAGACGTAGAGGAGTAGACTATGTTATGAGTAGAATATTTGGTTTTTATAAGGAATGCTTGCAATTAGGTCCGGAGTACAAAGCTGAGATTGAGGATGACCTAGAGACCGTGACCAACGATGAGGTCACGTGATAGCCCGTGACCTTGAGTTTAGCTACAAGACTTGTAAATAAAGAAAAGCGCTTCTTGGAAGGCAACCTATGTTTTATTTGTTTTGTTTGTTTGATTTTATTTGTTTCCGTATGCGTGTTTTATTTTTATTGTTTGTGGATCATGATTCAAAGTAAATTGTGAAAATGCTTTATTTTGTTTTTAACTTTGTCTTAATTACATATAAAGGTATTTTTCAAAAGCTAAGTGTAAGGGGAGACCCAAATTTGTTTATAAGAACGAAATTGAGCATGAACCACAACAGTATTAAATGAACATGTGTATTAGTAATTGTTTGAGTCAAATGCTTGTATCGAGTCATAATGATGTTTTGCAGGATTTTCCAGGAAGTAAGGCATAAGTTTTTCCAGAAATTTTGCGGAAACTTAACATGAGATTTTGTAGGAACCTTCTGACGGCGTCAGGAGTTATAACCTAACGGCGTCAGGTACAAAAATTCTGAAAATTTTGCGAGTTTTGTTTATACTGGAGTCTTAATGTTTTTGTTGATTCTTTAGTTTTATAAACTCTAGGAAATCTGCAAACATTCATTCCACAAGCATTATATCCCTTTAATTCCTAGAAAGCAACATTAAGATATATATGCTATTTTTTTCTAGGATTTTTAGTATATATAGATTGCCGCCAATTTTACGCGAGGTTTGCCTTGATTGTTTTCTTAGGTTTAACAGGTTACATTGGACAAGAGGATGACTTATATTTCTGAAGGGAAGCTTTCAAAGTTCATTTTCTTGGAAGAAGATCTAACCTTGTTGACACACTATCCACACTGAACGAATCAGGGGAGTATTTGTTTTCATTCTTTTACCTTCATTTCTTTTACATCCTTTTTATTGAACATTGGGGACAATGTTCAGCCTAAGTGTAAGGGGAGGGTAAATGATGATACCTTAGAGAATGCAATTGCACTTGAGTTTGTTTGTTTGATAGTAGGTGTATAATAAAACTGAGAAAAATACTTGTTAGGGCAATTTTAGCGCCAAATTTAAAATTTTTTTACAACATTTAGGAGTGAAGCTTTAGCCTTAATAAGCGTCTCATGGATAGGAGTTGTATGACTAGCACAAAAACCGCACCACTCAGAAAAATTTTCCACCCAAATATGTGAGGTTCGCCTTTAGATTTGTTAGGAAAAGCATTCATTATTAGTGCTTATGAGTGTACCGGTAGTACTTAGATTCCAGAACTTGCGTTAGTGATGCATCCCGAGACCGTTAGTGAGACTACATTCGTGTAGTAGGATTTACTACATGATAAGAGACATTAGGATCACCCTTGTGTTAAACCCGTATCGTAATTACTTGACCATTTAAGTCAATTACCTTGACTAGTAAAGTCAATTAATTTTTCCCACACCTTTGCGATATACTCATTTTTAGTACACGATACCCCTAGTACACCCCTCTGAGCCTATCTTTCCGTTTCTAACTTTAAGCATTTTACTTAAAGATAGAATTTGTTACAATCCACCCCAAATGTGCAACCAAATCGCCTTAGCCTTCCGTGTATGCACTCATCTTTAGTGCATTATTGTTACATGTTTAAACCCTTAGTTAATTGTCTAATTGATTACATGGTTGCTAAGTTGAGTCATATCTTGTATATTATTGTTTTGGGACGATTGGGACTCATGGGTAAAGTACTTGTGTTGTTGAGTAATGGAGAAGAACATCATATATTACCCCCATATGTGCGTTAATTTTAAAAGTACTCCAAGTGTTTTAATTATCTTGATTCGAGTCATTAGAATAGTTAATTGTAAAGTATGTAAAAGTTCAAGTGTAAGGGGAATGCAAATTCCCTATGATGTATTATTTTGGATGATAGGGCAAGAGTGTATGCAAAAAAAATAAATAAATAAATAAATAAAAAATAAAAAAATCGAAAAAAAATAATAAAAACATATGGACTACCATCCCGTTTCCTTTTATGTTTGTTTCATAGTTTGTAGTTTTGATTTGCTTAAGTCGAGTCGAGTCTTGGCTTAACAATGCCACATTTTACTTGTAATTAACCAAGATGATTGACTCGCCACCAGTAAATATTGCCTTAATCCAACAAAACCGTGTTTACCATATCCCTACACCTCACGTTATAACCCTTTAAAAGACCTCTTTGATTGTTTATCCTAGGTGCTTACGCCAAGTGATAGAGGTTTGATCATTTCCCAAGCCTATGGTAATCTATTTGCTATGACATGTAGTGAGAGATGTTTTCCATTTCCTTATTGTGATATATACTTCATTACACTCGAGATATGTGAGTATCTAAACACTATTTTGTGAAGTGCTAGTGTATAACCTCCGTGTTTGTTTTTGGTTTTAAGTGGAACGATTATTTGTTGTAATTACTTTTATATTAGTGTTAAATGACCCCAAACTTGTATTTTGATTAGAATAAAAGCGCATTTACTTGAGGACAAGCAAATCTCAAGTGTAAGGGTATTTGATAAAGCGAAAAGTGTACTCCTTTTAGGGGTCATTTAAGCCCGAATTCGAGATTATTTGATCAATTATTGCCCTAAATCGTTCCTTTTGTCATTTTAGGTACTTTTGAGAAGAAATCTGGAAAAGGAAGCATTTTGGACATTTTTGGAGCGATTAAGTGAAGAAAACAACAAAGTCTCAAAATCCTTGCTGTGAACAGTACCTGACGGCGTCATGGCTACACAAGTGACGGCGTCAAGCTTGGCAAAAGAGGTGGATGTGGAAAATACATGTGACAGCCCAGAACAATTTCAAGGTAATTTGGCCTAACGGCATCACCAAGGCCGTCAGGGTCAGAATACATGTGACGGCCTAGAGTAAAATTACACATGACGGCGTCAGAAGTTGATCTAGGCAATACGAATTTTATCTTGGTGGCGAGTTGACGGCGTCACAAGCTATAACGTGACGCCGTCAAGGTGTAAAATCTATATATAGCTTTCTAATTTTCATTCATGAAGGGTGGAACTTTTGCAGAGCTTCTTTGTGAAAACCCTAGACGAATTTTCTGTAATAATAAGGGTTTCAAACCTTGTTCCATCCATGTTCAATTGAAGATAAAATTTCCAATAATCATTCAATATGTCTATGTGTTGTTTGATTCTATCTTATGCTTGTCTTCTTTTTAACATGCTAGACTAGGTTTTTATAGTGTTTGCTTAGATGTAATGAAACCTAGATGTTGATTATTAGTTGATGGTTTGTTTATAATTGTTGTGGATGATTGTATTTGATGTTACGCTTAAGAAAACTGGCAGACTTCCAATTGGTAACTTGCTTGAACGTCTTAAGAAACATGATCGGAGGTGTACTACGATTATATGGTTACAAAGAGTGTTAGTGTGTAACGTTTTTATCCAAGGGTTCGACGGCTACAATGGGTGGCTCCTTGTCGCATGGTACAAAGTCAATGGAAGGTGGTATGTTTGTGTCGTGTGAGTAGGAAACCAAGTAACAAACGTGTGCATTTTCAAATTTGCAAAAGAGTTGGTTTTGCTTTTGTGTGACATGCTACGCAAAAACATAAGCCACACCATTAGGCTTGAGGACACAAGGCCCAAACGAAATACAAGTGAAAGAAATAAAGTTGGGTGGGCTCGTGGTTGTGTTCGGCCCATCAGTAGGGTAAAAAGAAAGAAAGAAATACATTTGGGCTAAAAGTGGTATCCGGCCCAAAGCAAAAAAAATGGTGTGTCGGTGACTAGTGCTTTTGTAACTTTACTTTCGGTATCGGTGTCGGTTCGTGAAAACCATGAAAATATAGACGATGTCGTCATTCGTATGCATATACTTATATATATATATATATATATATATATATATATATATATATATATATATATATATATATATATATATATATATATATATATATATATATATATATATATATATAGTGATAATAATTTGTAATAATTAATATATATATCGTTATATATATTAATAATATCTCGGTGTCCAAATAGGGTGTCAGGTCGCAAGTGGGAGTTACTGGTGTTAACCTCATTGGGTGACATCCAAGAGTGACAATCGGGTGATATCAAGTGACTAAACATAATCGGGTGACAACAAACGGTGACTGAAATAATTGGGTGTCAAACAAATGGTGCCTCATAGTAATCGGGTGTCAAACAATCGGTGTCTCAAATAAAAAAAATTCAAATTAGCCCGCAAAAATGGCTTAGTTTAGAATAGTGTCAAAATTAGCATTAATAAATGACCTGAGATTTTACGGAGTATTACAGTACCCACCCGTTAGATTGGATTCGTCCCGGAATCCAAAGTTGAATCGGTGCTCGGGGTTGTCTTATTGAATAGTTGTGGGTATTTGGCACGCATTTGATCCTCACGCTCCCAGGTGAACTCGGGTCCTCTCTTAGAGTTCCATCTGATCTTAACAATGGGAATGCGATTATGCTTTAGTTGTTTGACCTCCCTATCCATAATCTCAACGGGTTCCTCAATAAAGTTCAACTTATCGTCGATTCTGATCTCCTTTAACGGAATCACGAGTGTTTCATCTGATAAATACTTTTTCAAATTTGACACGTGGAAGGTGTTGTGTACTCTACTGAGTTCCTCAGGTAGTTCAAGTTTGTATGCCACGGGACCGATCCTTTCAATGATCTCGAAGGGTCCAACGTATCTTGGGTTTAACTTTCCACGTTTTCCAAACCTAATCATCCCTTTCCAAGGTGATACCTTAAGCATGACCTTGTCTCCAACTTGAAATTCTATTGGTTTCCTTCGCACATCAGCATAACTCTTTTTCCGGTCCCTGGCGGCTTGTAATCGTTGCCTAATCTTTACTATTTTCTCAGTGGTTTCAACAATCAACTCGGGACCTGAGAGTTGTACATCTTCAATCTCAGCCCAACAAACTGGTGATCTACACTTTCTTCCATAAAGTGCTTCAAACGGTGCAGCTTTAATGCTAGCGTGATAACTGTTGTTATATGAGAATTCCGCTAATGGTAGGTGTTTATCCCAGCCTTTTCCAAAATCAATCACACATGCCCTAAGCATGTCCTCTAGGGTTTGTATAGTCCTTTCACTTTGACCATCAGTCTTTGGATGGTAAGCGGTACTCATATCTAACTTAGTTCCCAAGGCTTTCTGTAAAGATCGCCAAAAGTTAGACGTGAAATGGCTGTCTCGGTCGGAGAGAATCGAAATTGGCACACCATGCCGGGAAACTATCTCCTTTAGGTATAAACGTGCAAGAACGTCCATATCATCAGTCTCTTTGATCGGTAAGAAGTGCGCTGACTTCGTGAGACGATCGACAATAACCCAAATAGTGTCCAACCCACTTGATGTCTTGGGTAATTTCGTAATGAAGTCCATTGTAATTCTTTCCCATTTCCACATTGGTAGCTTGGGTTGAATCAAAAGACCGGATGGTTTTTGATGTTCAGCCTTTACTCTTGAGCAGGTCAAACACTTACCGACATACTCTGCAATGTCAGCTTTCATGTTTGGCCACAAATACAACTTCTTTAGATCATGATACATCTTTTCCGAACCAGGATGAATGGAATATTTAGACTTATGAGACTCATGCATGATGAGGTCTCGTATTCCTCCATACAATGGAATCCAACTTCTGTCCTTGAAACACAGCCTTCCATCTGGTTTCTTGACAAATCCATTCGTGCTTTCTGGCATGCCGTAAATCTTCTCGTGCGGTCTATTCTCTTCCTTAAGGGCCTCAGCTTGAACTTCAAGAATTTGAGACGGAAGTGGTGATCTAATTGTCATACCCAATGATCTAACTCTGAGGGGTCTAAGTCATTCCTTTCGACTCAAGGCATCAGCTACGACATTTTCCTTCCCCGGGTGATAACGAATCTCACAATCATAGTCACTTAGTAACTCTAGCCATAGACGTTGTCTCATGTTCAACTCTTTTTGATCTAAAATGTGTTGAAGACTCTTGTGATCGGTGAAAACCGTACACTTGGTTCCATATAGGTAGTGTCTCCAGATCTTAAGAGCGAATACCACCGCTCCTAATTCTAGATCATGAGTAGTGTAGTTCTCCTCGTGGGGTTTAAGTTGTCTAGAAGCGTAAGCGATTACTTTAAGTCTCTGCATCAATACGGCACCCAAACCTTGGATTGATGCGTCAAAATATACCACGAAGTCCTCACTTCCTTCGGGTAGTGCTAATATCGGTGCTTCACAAAGCTTCTGCTTCAAGAACTGAAATGCCGATTCTTGTTCCTCTCCCTAGTCAAACTTCTTCTTCTTCTGTGTTAACTCAGTCAAAGGTTTAGCAATCCTTGAAAAACCTTCAATAAACCTCCGATAGTAACCGGAAAGACCTAAAATTGGCGTATCTCGGTAGGACTCGTAGGTGACGCCCAATTTTTAACAGCTTCGATCTTGGCGGGATCAACATGAATACCCTTACTGTCGATAACATGCCCAAGAAATTGTACTTTCTCAATCCAAAAATCACACTTTGAAATTTTGGCGTATAATTTCTCTTCTCTAAGCAGTGTTAGTATAGCTTTGAAGTGTTCTGCATGCTCTTCCTTACTACGTGAATAAATAAGGATATCATCGATGAATAGAATCACAAACTTGTCCAAATAGGGTTTGCACACTCGGTTCATTAAGTCCATAAATACAACGGGTGCATTTGTTAGACCGAATGGCATTACTTGGAATTCGTAGTGACCGTATCTTGTCCTGAAAGCCGTCTTAGGGATGTCTTCTTCCCTAACTCTCAGTTGGTGATAACCCGATCTCAAATCAATCTTCGAGTAGACACTCGATCCTTGCAGTTGATCAAACAGATCGTCAATCCTTGGCAACGGAAATCGATTCTTCACCGTAAGTTTGTTCAACTCACAATAATCGATACACATCCTGAAGGTTCCATCCTTCTTCTTTACAAACAACACCGAGGCTCCCCACAGTGACGAACTTGGGCAAATAAATCCTTTATCTGACAATTCCTGCAATTGCCCAGATAACTCCTTCATTTCTGATGGTGCTAGCCTATAGGGTGCTCGTGCTACGGGTGCTGCTCCTAGCATCAAGTCAATTTGAAATTCCACTTGACGAGTCGGCGGAAGGCCAGGCAAATCCTCAGGAAAAACTTCTGGAAAGTTTCCGACTACTGGCACATCCTCGAGTCGCTTCTCTTCCAACTTCTTCTCGGTGACTTGAGTCAAAAAGACTTGACATCCTCATTCGATGTACTTCCCAACTTTGACGCTAGAAATGATGCTCAGACGTGTTTTACTTCACTCTCCGCGAACAATCAGGGTTTCGTGGTTCAGGGGGATGTGAACGACCCTTTTGTCACAAATGATTTTAGCGCTGTTCTTGGATAACCAATCCATTCTTACAACGACGTCGAAACTACCAAGTCTAATAGGCATAAGGTAAATGTCAAATAGGGTGTCTAGTAGTCGTAGGGTGCAACCTCGGAGTATAGTGTTAATACTTACTAGCTTTCCATCGGCTAGTTCAATCTCATATGTGGTATCTAGTTGGGTCGGTGTAATATAAAGTAGAGGTGCAAGGGAAATAGATATGAAACATTGGTCAGCTCCGGAATCAAATAGAACTTTAACGAGGCGGTTGTTTAGAAAGAACGTACCCGTGACTACGTTCGGATCCTGATGGACATTCCCATCTCCTAGCACGTATGCTCTCCCACGTGAATTGTTATCCTTATTTGGGCACTGACGCCTGTAGTGTCCTTTCTCTCCACAAGCATGGCATACTACAGCCACGGGTTGCAAGTTAGCTCCTGTAGCCTTGCAATCTTGTGTCTTATGTCCAGTCCTTGAACATTTCCCCCACTTAGCATAGCAGGGTCCAGTGTGATGCATCTTACACTTGTCACAAAATAGAAGAGGTCTAGCATACCTAGCATCCTTAGCTGGTGCGGCGACATTAGCTCTGACAGCTGCCTGTCGTCGGTTCTGTTGATTGTGGTAGGTGTTTCTGTCATGGTGATAGTTACGGTTGGGGTTACGGTTGTTGTTGTTGCTGTTGTTGTTGTTGTTGTTGTTGTTGTTGTTTGTCTTCCGATCATCAAAATTCCTTTTATGATCGTTGTTCCCCTGAGCAGAGTTACGTTTAATCTCCCGGTCTAGCAGTCTTTGGGCAATAGTCATTGCTTCTTCCAAAGATTGAGGCTTCGACGAGGTGACGTTTCCCTCAATGCTCCTGGGTAATCCCTCAATGCATCTCTCCAACAACTTTTCCAAATCGGGAACTTTTGAAGGGCAAAGTGTGGCAAGCTCCTGAAATCTCCTATCATAAGCCCTGAGATCATTTCCTTTCACAACCAACGTGTGAAACTCATCTTCTAACTTCTTGATCTCTCCTCTAGGGCAGAACTTCTTCAGCATCTTCTCCTTAAAGTCAGCCCAGGTGATCCGATAGGCCTCTTCCACGCCTATCTTCTGAGCAGTTGCGTTCCACCAAGACAACGCGTCTTCCATCAATGTTCCAGTAGCAAACGAGACTCTGCTTTCAACGGCACAACCACTCCTCACAAACACAGTCTCAGTTCGCTCAAACCATCGAGCAAGCTCTGTCACTCCTTCAGTCCCTTTGAAGTGAGATGGTTTACAAACTATGAAGTCCTTATAGGTACACTTTCGAGTCGCAGCAGACTCGCTTTCTGCAGTGGCTCAGTTATTGCTACTAGTTCGTGCCATTGCGGCAGCCTGCTCTTCCAAAGCTGCAGCAACACTGTCGGCAACCAACTTTCTGATAGCAGCTTGGGTCATCGCGGGTGACGAGGTAGCAGTAGCGGTTTTCCTAGGGGCCATAACTCTATAAAATCACAAGTGTATAAGTAAAAATCCAAAACATCGATCAATAATAAGAGAAATAATGCAACCAAACTCATAATAGTCGAGATCATCACAAAGTACATATCACAACCACACCATGAATACATACATCAACATAAACCATATCATTCATAAATAATCATCACGACATGTAACAACACACATGGAAATTATAATGAATCTCAATATGGGAGCATAATAAAATATCAGACAACTAGAACATCATAAATCAATATCAATACAGTACGATCATAACCAACATAAAGTTTTAATAATTTTGAATTCATTGTTACAAAACAATAAGATACAACATTATTAATGCCACAGGTGGAAAGTTAAGATATCTCTGAATGTAATGATATGTCATAGATCTATGAAGGTCCAGGTGCGCCTCCTGATCTCCCCTCTAGCTCTCTGATGATCCTGATCATCTCTAACATCTCCAAATCCCTGGATCTCTCACGGGCCTGAATCTCCTCAATAGTGGCTGAAAGAGTGTGGATGGTAGAACTAGATGCGGCTAACTCATGTGTCTGATGCTCTAGCATCTGCTGCGTGATGATCGCTATCGCTCTCAAATCCTCTATCTCATGCCTCTGAACATCTAGTCGATAACCAAACTCGGTGATGGTAGCTTGTGCCTCCTCGATCTCTGTCCCCATCATCTCAAATACCATCTCTAACGCTGTCCTATATACCACGAGGTTCTTGACCTCCTCCTGCATACAATCAATCCTCTCCAAGGATATATCCTCAATAACTCCCAACAACTCATCAAGACGATCCTCATGTCTAACTAATCTAGCAGCCAAAAGAGGGATAGTATGGTGTATCGGCTCCCCAGTGACCGGTAACACCGCTGAAGAGCCATCTCCAAGCTCAGCAGCCCTAGGCGATCCCTCAACCAACCTCCATCTAAGAATGTAATCCAACAAAAACGACCATCGGCGAGCATCAACCAATCTATGAATGCCGGGTGAAGTGGGGGTCTCAGTGGGAACAGGTGATGGAACAAGTGATGAAGTAGGTGATGGTATTGATACGGTAGTAGTCTGTGAGTAGAAAACTGTATGTGGTGGCATGGGTGGCAAAACCTCGGAGGTGTGGGGTGCGGTGTAAGTAGGTAGCATGTAAGGATGTGGCTCAAGTGGGGGTAATACGGGTGATGGTAGAGGTGCTGGTGATGCCACAGGTGTCAGCTCTGGCATAGAAACAGGTGGTAGTACAGATGTGGGTGATGGTACAGGTGTAGGTACAGGTGGTGTAACAGTAGAAGCAGGCAAAATACAGACTCATTTCCGAGCCATGCATTTGCGGGTAAAGTCTCCCTCATGATATCGAAATAACTCTCCGAAAGGCTCAGGCTCAAAGGGCTCAAGAATCCTCACTCGCTTGCGCCGACGAATCGGTGCAGGCGGGGATGGTGGTGGAATAGAAGCAGCAGTGTCAGAAGTATCGGAGTCAGAAGACTCATCATCAGCATCTGAACCGGTGTGGTGACTAGTAGGTGGTGTAGGACGGTCATCAGCCGCAAGAAACTGCTGAGACATCAGGTACTGATCATAAAGGTACTGCCCCTGTGTCATAGGTCCACAGACAGGACGAAAAAGAGGTTGAATAGCAAAAGAATCAATGGGTGTAGAAGCAACCTCACCCTCCTCAAATGGCTCAGTATCAGCAGATGGGTCTCCAGATGGAACAGGAGATGGTATGGCAGGTGATACAGGTTGGGTGTCATGGTCAGAATCATGGGTGTCTCGGGTGTCATGGGTGTCATAGTCAGATAGGTCAATAGTAAGGAAGGTGGATGATGCCGGCACGACGTCGTCACTGTCAGACAAAATAACAACCGGGGGCGACATGGTACTGTAATATCCCAAAAATAGCAGTAATATAAGTCATTTAGTCTACATAATGCTACATGCACAGTGATCATAGTGAGCTAAATGCAATGGGTGCTAAAAATCAAACCTTAAAACATGACGTTGGCAAGCGCTGGCACGGAGGGCACTTTGGTGATAAATAGTTTATTTAAAATCCGGTGAGGTTATAGTCCAATGTTTTGAAAAATCATTTGGTTCTCTATAAACCTGGCTCTGATACCAATCTGTAACACCCTGAAAATTTGATAAGCAGCGGAAGACTAATGGGGGTCATTACAGTTTAGTACACAGTCATACTCATAGAAAACAATTCAAAAGACAGTCAATATCATTCCATGAAAACTCAAATAGTCAGAGTTACAAACATTTTTCCAAAATGTTAATTGTTTCACAAAAGAAGTGATGAGTTTGTAAAGAATGATATAATTATTGAAATAAAAAGGGAGGTCCTGTGTGCCCTTTTGCCAGCTCCGTGCCGCCATGCCTGCTAGTTTCCTGAGATAAACATGCTTAAAAAGTCAACACAAAGGTTGAGTGAATCCATAGTAGTTTAAATAGTAATAGTGTGAACACAAGTCAAGTATTTGAAATAAACAAGCCAAGATAGACAAGTCTTGACTAAACTGGTGAAATATTGCTCCTAAGCCTCACGAAATGCAAGCCTTAACATTGATTTGACATATCATAAAGATAATAACAATCACCTACACCACAGTGGATGTAAATGACAAGGGGCCCTCAGTGACAGGAAATGTGCCAAATTTCCATAATACCTCGAATATAGCACACCTCCTGCCAAGTGATCACCTTGACAGAGGTGGGCTGCCATTCCAATAGATCTATCAACTATATTCGCACTCACTCGCAAGTGATTAAGGTTCGTGATATCAGGGACTTGTAGCACAGGTGTCAACTTAGGCAATATCAGGTGATAACAGCATACAGAAAAATACTTGTGTTCGATTTATAGCATGTATCTCCCCACGGAGTTTAAAAACAATTAAAAATGTGGGACCATGAACTCACCTGACAGGTGTGTGTGAATCACAATGGTGCTCAAAAGTGATGGTGTACTGCTACGTCTAGCAATGAAATTCCTCTGACTTGCGACCTATAAATATATAGTCATCGGTGTTTTAGATTCGATTTGTAATTAACACGTGATACGTCTCGTGTACGGTGATATCCATTCGGGTGTCTTAATATATTCTAAAATAACCTTACGTAGTTCTTTGTATCGTTGTTACGAACCGGTGTTCAATAAATGTTAATTCATTTGTGAAAATAATATCGTTAAAAATATTTATAAATAAATATTTTTAGTAAAGTTATATATTTATTTTTAAGTTATAAAGTATATACACATTTATATATAAAAATCAAATTATACAAAACAATTAATTAATAAAGTACCTTTGTCATATTTGACCCTTAACTTTAATAAAGTTACACTTTTTACCCCTTGGTAAAAAATAATTACATTTTAGTCCTTGTTATAACTTTTGCACTTTTACACCTCGATCTTTGGAAAAATTATAGTTTCTACCCTTCATTTTATTGAAATATCGACAGTTTCCAGAGTGGTCCGAAAGTTTGGTGATTTTGTCACTTTTGGTCCCTTAACGTGGGACTTTTGCAAAAATAGTCCAAAATCTAGTTTTTGAAAAGTTAACTTTTATTTTTATAAAAGTTACCATTTTTATCTTCTAAATTTATAAAAATCTGTTTTTATAAATTTAATATCATTCGAAAATCTTAAATTTCCCAATCGAAAATTCATAAGAAAAAATTGGTTGGGCTCGTTAGCCCGGTTAAGGCCCATAATGGGTTTCACTTGTCTATAATTAGTACTCGACTAGGGTTTGGTTTTGGCTTCGTTTACGTAGTATAAGATCGTGTAGGGTTTGCATGTTTTGTTAGTTTGATTAAGTGTGAGTCGGTGAATTAGAGTGTCGAAGAAAATATATGCATTGTACGCGTAAAAACGAAATGGCGAGGCCTTTCCTCAAGGGTGTCGAGGCATGTGATAAATATAGTTATAAGTGTAACGAAAGTTTATACATAGAATTTAGTGTGTGTCGTGTGATAAGTAAACGTGGTACGCATGAATGGAGTAGAGTACGAATATGAAAAGGGTGATGATAACTTACAACACCAAATGGTGGTGGAGAGTTCGTGTGGTGTGAGCAAACAAGCAAACGTTGCACCCTCTTCGTGGTGTCTCTCGTTCCAAAATAGTTACCCAACTCGTGTTCTTGATCAAAACCGTGCTTGTACGCCTAGATCCCTCTCGACAGCAACCAAGAAAGAAAGAAATAGAGAGTTTGTGATTAGAGAATTTTGGTGAAACTTGAGAGTGTGAGAAATCTTGCATTTAATGTGACTTATATAGGGTAGTAAGAGTAGTTCGAATGTTTCCTTGTGACACTACATACTCCGAGCGGTCTCTTCCTTTTCTCGACAAGGTTTTCTAGTTTCTTGAGTGTTGTCAAGTCGAATGTAAAGGTTTTGGGAGCTACAATGCATGTCAACGCTAGGGGTTCAGAAGAGTATTAGGCATGTGTGTACTAATTGGATTTGTTTAAGGTTTGTGTTAGTGGTTTAAGAAACACAAGATCTAATGGTTA
Source organism: Artemisia argyi (assembly GCA_030686995.1). NCBI lineage: Eukaryota > Viridiplantae > Streptophyta > Magnoliopsida > Asterales > Asteraceae > Artemisia > Artemisia argyi. Next base: position 126,780,935 of record CM060691.1, read on the forward strand.
AAGAGTGTTAGTGTGTAACGTTTTTATCCAAGGGTTCGACGGCTACAATGGGTGGCTCCTTGTCGCATGGTACAAAGTCAATGGAAGGTGGTATGTTTGTGTCGTGTGAGTAGGAAACCAAGTAACAAACGTGTGTATTTTCAAATTTGCAAAAGAGTTGGTTTTGGTTTTGTGTGACATGCTGCGCAAAAACATAAGCCACAGCCATTGGGCTTGAGGACACAAGGCCCAAATGAAATATAAGTGAAAGAAATAAAGTTGGGCGGGCTCGTGGTTGTGTTCGGCCCATCAGTAGGGTAAAAAGAAAGAAAGAAATACATTTGGGCTAAAAGTGGTATCCGGCCCAAAGCAAAAAAAATGGTGTGTCGGTGACTAGTGCTTTTGTAACTTTACTTTCGGTATCGGTGTCAGTTCGTGAAAACCATGAAAATATAGACGATGTCGTCATTCGTATGCATATACTTATATATACATAGTGATAATAATTTGTAATAATATATATATATATATATATATATATATATATATATATATATATATATATATATATATATATCGTTATATATATTAATAATATCTCGGTGTCCAAATAGGGTGTCAGGCCGCAAGTGGGAGTTACTGGTGTTAACCTCATTGGGTGACATCCAAGAGTGACAATCGGGTGATATCAGGTGACAAAACATAATCGGGTGACAACAAACGGTGACTGAAATAATTGGGTGTCAAACAAATGGTGCCTCATAGTAATCGGGTGTCAAACAATCGGTGTCTCAAATAAAAAAAAATCAAATTAGCCCGCAAAATGGCTTAGTTTAGAATAGTGTCGAAATTAGCATTAATAAATGACCTGGGATTTTACGGAGTATTACAGTTCCAAAGGGACATGTGAATGTGGTCTTTTCTTGATCGGCAGGATCAATGGGAATTTGAAAATATCCTGAAAAACCATCAAGGAAACAAAAGTACTTGTTCCCTGCTAATCTTTCAAGCATTTGATCCATGAAGGGAAGAGGGAAATGATCTTTTCTGGTGGCTTTGTTTAATTTTTTGTAGTCAATACATACTCGCCATCCAGTGACAGTTCTAGTAGGAACTAATTCATTCCGTTCGTTCGTTACTACAATCATTCCTCCTTTCTTAGGGACACAGTGAACTGGACTCACCCAAGGACTATCTTCAATTGGGTAGATAATTTCGGCGTCAAGAAGTTTGATGATTTCTTTCTTGACAACTTCTTTCATGTTGGGATTGAGTCGACGTTGTCTTTAACCGACAGGTTTAACACCTTCCTCAAAATTAATTTTGTGTTTACCGAAATCGGGGCTAATTCCTGGGATATCAGAAGTTTTCTATGCAAAAGCGCGTTTACGCTTCTTGAGGACAGAAATGAGTTTTTCTTTTTGATCATTCTTGAGCAATGAAGATATGACTACAGGAAGAAGTGAATTTTCTTCCAAGTAAGCATATTCAAGGTTTTTGGGAAGTGGTTTGAGTTCAAGATCAGTTGGTGGTTCTTGAAGAGATGTTTTGATCCTCATTTGATCATTAATGGTAATTTCCTCAAAATTTTCTTCAATAACTTCTTCTTCATCCTCTTCGAATTTTACTTCCATAAAATCAGCAAACTCTTTATCAAAATTTTTTTCATTTATTTTCTCGGAAGTAGTTGTGAAAGGATTGGAATCGTCAAGTAATGCATCCAATTCTTCTTCAGTGACTTCATCGATTACATCGATGTTAAAACAAGTGTCATCACTGGAATGTGGATATTTCATTGCTTTATCGATTAGAAAGGTAATTCTATCTTCTCCAACTCCAAGATTGAGTTCTCTACCTTTTACTTTGATAATGGCATCAACGGTATTTAGGAAAGGTCTTCCTAAGATTAGAGGTACTCTACTATCTTCCTCCATTTCTAAGATCAAAAAATTCACGGGAAAAACAAATTTACCAACTTGTACAAGCATGTTTTCGACAACCCCAACAGGATATTGGTATGTATGGTTGGCTAATCAAATACTCATCTTTGTAGGTTTCAGCATATTGATGGAAAGTTTGGAATATAACAAATAGGACATCAAATTGATACTTGCACTGAAATCGGCTAAAGCATCGCATGTGATGTTATTTCCTAATGTGCATGGAATCAGAAAACTTTCAGGATCTCTGAGTTTTGGTGGAATTTTGTTTTGAACGATAGCTGAACATTCTTCATTGAGAAAGGTAGTGGATATTCGATCCAACTTGTTCTTGTTATTAAGAAGTTCTTTCAAAAATTTCCCATAATTGGGCATTCTAGCTAGAACATCAATGAGGGGTCCATTGAGTCTAACTTCTTTGATCATCTCAACAAACTTCTTATAACGCTCCTCTTTTTTCTCTTTTCTAAGGGCTTGGGGGTATGGAATTTTTGGTGTGTATGCTTTGATTGGATCAATGGGTTTTTCTTTGGTGGGTGTTTCAGGAATATCTTCCTTTTCTACTTCATTTTCACTATCATCGTTAATGATTTTGGTTTCATTAGGATTTGTTGGTGGATCATAAGAAAGACCACTTCGAGTGAATACAATATTGATATGCTCATTTCTTGTTTGTAGTGGACGATAAGTTTTATCGTTTGATCTAGAAAGCTTTGGGTTGGATTGGGTATTACTTGGTAAAGCACCAGTTGGTCGGGAAGAGAATTGGTCAGAAAGTCTACCGAATTTGTTTTCTAGATCTTGGATAGAAGCTTGATAATTTTTCTGACCCTGCTCAACTTTGGTTTTGAGACTAAAAAATTGAATTTTGACAAATTCATTGGTGGATCTTTGAGCAGTAACAAAATCTCGCATCATTTTTGCAAAATCAGATTCTTCTGGTTTTTTCTCAAAGGTTTGTGGGGTTGGGTTGTCTACTCGTGGTTGAGAATCACGGTTGTTAACCCTTGGTTGGCGATCTTGCCGATTTCCAGAATTTCTTCCGTAATAATTACCTCAAAAACCTCCTCCACGGTATCCTCCTTGAACGTAATTAGCTTCCCCATCTTTGGGTCCGTCCATTGGTTGATCGTTACATTCAGATGACGTGTGATTACCTCCACAATTGTTACAACCGTCTCACATTTCTTCCATTTCTCCTTTAAGATCTTTATATTGCGAGTCGATTTTAGAAGTTAAGGTTTCCATTTTCTCCATGAGTTTAGAGGTATCGAAACTTTCGACAAAAGCAACGGTTTTTCGTAAAGGTTTGGTCTTGGAATCTTTTGACCAATCGAGTTTAAGAAGCACTCGATCTTTGAGTAATTGATATGCCTCATTAGGTGTCTTTTAAAAAAAAATTCCTCCAGCATCAAGGATTCCTTGAGATGCTTCGTCAAGTCCATGGTAGAAGATTTGGATAATGGTTCCTCGTACTAAACCATGTCCATGACAACTACGAAGTAAATCCTTCATATGAAGCCAGGCATAACTAGTGATTCATTTGGGTTTTGTGTGAAAGCACGGATTTCTCCCATGAGTCAGTCAAACATGGCAGGTGGAAAGAATCGGCTCACAAAGTCCTGCCTCATCTCCTCCCAAATATTGATGATTCCTGGAGTTAATTCGTTATACCACACTTTTGCGTCTCCAGTGAGTGATGATGGAAAAAGTTTGAGTTTAATGGCATTAACATCGGTGTTGCCATATCGGAAAATGCTACAAATTTCCATGAATTCGGCAATGTGTTTGTGTGGATCGGCCCGCGAACGGCCATCGAATTGACGGTCTTTGATCATAGAAAGATGGTGTCTAATCACGGTGAAATTGTCATCTAAATCTACAGCAACTATAGCAGCTCCAGGAGTAGGTGCTACAGCTCGGTTATTAGCCCACATGGGTTGATCATCAGCCATAGGAAATGGTTGATTGGTGAATGGGTTATAAACAACTAAGGCTTCAACAAGATTATCAAATGGTGGATTTGGTACTCTTGGTACACGGTTGGTTGGTGGAACAAAAGGCGTTCTTCTTCTTGGTTTACGAATCAAACTTTCGGAATTGGAAAGAGGAGAAATTGGTTCTATTCCTGTTGCACGAGTGTTCATACAATTGCCGAGTAAATCTCGGAAATTTTTAAACACACAAGCAAAGAATGAAAACAGTTTTGAAAAATCATAAAGTAATTATCCGATCGGTTAGCTGTGATCCGATCGGATGGATTGGGTTTTTTGTTTGTCCGATCGGTTGGAATGAAATCCGATCGGATGGATGAATCGGATTTTTAAAAAAAACAAACAAGGGATGAAATGGAACTTTAAAACTTACAGAAAACACGATCAAAATCCCCGACAACGGCGCCAAAAACTTGATGTGCTCACGGTGTGTACAAGTTTTAAATTTATAAACACGATTACCGGATCTAGAAGTAACACATACGAGAAAGTGAACTAGTCCGTTATAGCAAGATTATATTGGTAAGTCGGGATCATTCACAGGGATTTGTGAGTGAATCTAAGTGTAAGTCTAAAAGTAAATCTCAAACGCAAGCAATAATGATTAATGAGATGATTCAAATTATTAAAAACTACACTTGCTTGGACTAGATAACTACTCTTTTGATAAGCATGATTGTGATAACTCCCTTAACATGTTGGTTGTTAGAATTAGATGGTGTTTCTAATCTATTTTCTCTACAAGTTAAACATTTGTCAAGATTTTAGTTTTTAAAAACAAGCATTAGGTTTTGACCAATCAATTCAAGATCAATACATGGTTCATAAAGTTTGATTAACAACCTTAAACACAAAAATAATCTTTTGTTTAATCAAATACTCTTAAGAAATGGTCAATACAAAAGGTAACCGATTCATAGACACAAATGTTACAATTGATTATAAACTACTACACTTTTGACCAATTAGGCGTTTACAACCAACCTGATTTGATTAACAAAAAGTATGCTCATTACAATTACACTTTTAGTTCCTTTGTTTAATCAAGAATAATTATGGTGAAAAACAATCATTCATAGACAAATGATTATAACTAGTTGAATAATAATTAATCTTTCGACCTATGAAACTACTAACAACTAGTTAAACTTGATTCAACAAATGTCACTATGAAACTTAAGTACAATTGGGTTTTAGGATTGACCTGAAATTGAATTAAAATATGTTATCACAATCATGGACTAATCATTAAGTACTTATCATCATCTAAGCAAATGCACAAAGTAACTAGCCACTCATAGCAAACATGAACATAAACTCAGAATATTGAACATTAGAAACCATAATTAAAGTCTTACAATGTTTGGAATATGATTACAAATAAGTAGGAAATAATTTCCTAAATGTTGGTGTTGACTTCTTGAGAGTTTGACTCCGGATGACTTTTTGGGCCTCCAAAGTTTCCTGGACTTCTATTGATGAATTTGAGAGCTTTGAAACTAGTAAGAGCTATTGATGATTTATGGGATTTGTTGTATCTTGAGTTGTGAGTAGATGTTTTTACAAATGATTGCAAAGCCTCTATTTATACTACTCATCAAGCCTAGGATCATAATTGTTGCAACTTGGCCTCCAAGGTGAATAGAAGGACCTAGAATACCAGAAAGAATGGCCTAGAATCGAGTAGAATAAAGTTTGCAAAAAGTGTACTAGGTGACCATCCGATCAGAAGCGGGACGTGTCCGATCGGATGGTTTGGGTCATTTCATCTAACCGATCGGATGGGTGATAATCCGATCGGTTCTTTGTGGCAATTTCCATCTGATCCGGATGGATGAGAAACCGAACGGATGGACATGTTCTGTCAGCAAAAGCTTGTATCTTCTCGTGGCTCTTCGTTCTTTGACCAAACTTGATTATTTCTTGTCTTGGAACTTTGGAATGATGAAAACTTGGATTCTTCTTCATGAAATGCTTAAACGAATTGGATCTTGGCTTAGGAATCTTCGTACAACTGTAATTCCATCTTTTCTTTCCCAATTCTTTCACTTTTTCTTCCATTTTCCTGTTTTTGGTTACAAATGCTTCGCAAACATACTTTGATACAATTATGAGACAAAAGCATATAAAATGACCAAATAACATATACAAAAGCACAAATAACGCTACTAAAAACATGCACAATTTGAGTGTTATTAGCCTTGTTGCCAACTCCTAGTTCATCTTGATGTTTTCATACTCATCATGAGTCTAATTGCAGTCATGGATATTAATTTTCTTCAATAAGGGGGAACATGCAAGTATGAACTTTATTATGGCTATTTCATTCTCTGTTCTAGGGAAAGAACGAAACACCACACTCTAAGCTGCCCTGGCTCATTGTGTTGCTATCTACATCAAATGAATCAATCTCCAATGGTACAACACTAAGCGTGTATAAGGCCTGCAAAATGAGAGAGTATTGAGATGCACAACCATTGGAATTTAATATGATGTCTTTCATACATATGCATTCCACTTACTCTGGTTTCTAGCATTTGCATCTTTAGACTATTTAATTCTCTGTTCTAGGGAAAGAACGAAACACCACACTTTGAAGCTGCCCCGGGCTCATTGTGTTGCTATCTACATCAAATGAATCAATCTCCAATGGTACAACACTAAGCATGTATAAGGCCTGCAAAATGAGAGAGTATTGAGATGCACAACCATTGGAATTTAATATGATGTCTTTCATACATATGCATTCCACTTACTCTGGTTTCTAGCATTTGCATCTTTAGAGACCCATGAATCATTTAAATGATGAATGAAACCATTGCATTCTTCCCAAAATCGAACCTGGATAACTCAGGTCTTGAGGGATACAAAGGCCACATGGACATTCATCCAGTAGGTACCTTCTGCCAACAACTACAAAAGGTCAAATTTTCTTTAGTTTCTAAGATAACATTGCATAAGTGTTACAAATGTAAAACTGAAATAGGTCTTACCTTGCAGTCTTGAAAATCCAAGGTAAGGGTCTCAAGTTTAGGAAGAGTTTCCAAGTGAAAGATATTGGAAGTTGTTATTTTCATAGGATGGTTCCAAACACCGAATGACAAATTTAACTTCTTTAAATTGCTAAGAATTGCAATATCCCATAGTCTCATCTCATTTGTAGTGCAATGATCCATTTTAAGAGACTCAAGTAAGGGACAACCAGCAACTAACTCCCAAACTGTACAGCTATGAAAATTGACAGAAATCAATTCTAAGCTGAGTAGATTTGGAAAACCCCTAAAACTTGTCAAACTGGGAAAAGTGCAACAATGAAGTTCCAGATGTTTCAACTCCATACGATAGTAAAGTTAGGTTGGCAACATAACTGGTTCACCATACCAGTTTCGAATTGTGACCTCCTCAACTCCTACCCGAACCAAAATCAAAAGCCAATTACAAATCTCTTCGTAACTCAAGTCGTCTTGTCCAAAAAGCGTTTTGGGCTCTATGCAGAATGCAAACCTTCTTATGGGACCACTAAGCTGAAGTAAAAGCCTATTAATATGCTTCCCATCAAACTTACTTGTTAAATAGTAAAACAAATCCTCATCAACTATGACATCGGTGAGCAAATTCCATGTAAACCTCCATCTTCTCGATAAAGTACACGTCCTCACCATATCTTTAAGTGGCATGCGATTCATAATATTAGTAGTGATCACGTTATCTGGCATGTTAGTGATATAATATGCTATATTAGTGATCACATTATCTCCAAAAGACGCTGTATTGTTGGAATTTGAGTTGGGTCTTTGAGTATTGGAAATGAGTGTTTGGTTTTGGTTTTTGATTTCCTGGTGATGGTCTAGATAAGGGTTTGTGTAATTATGGTGTGTAAATGGGTTTGGTTAGTGGGTTAATTGGTTGACGCACCAATAATAACTACCGTATCAGAGAAGATAGGTTCAATTTGCGAAGTAAAGTTCACAGTTGGTCCCTAAAGTATCACTCTTGGGTTGATTAACTAAAGTGTAGTCATAAAAGTGAGTTGCCTATTATACCATTGTATATCTAACTAAAACTTTGCGTTAACCGAGCCCAAAATGGTCAAGGGATGCAATTGGCCTAAACAACCATGTTTTGAATGCATGACGATGATTTTTCTGAGTTTAGGCCCCCGCGATGTATTTGGGAAAGTTCAGGGGTCAACGGTGTATTTTTGTCATTAATATATTTTCACCTTTTGTAAAAAAACAATCTTTTACACTAATCATAAGCTTTTCATGTTAAGTATTAGTATTCTCGTGTGGAGATAGAACGGTTTTCGGGCGGAAGTCGTTGAATCCCCACTACGCCAGCGTAGACCCGGTTAAGACAACATAGTCTGGGTATTGTGGTGGATGAGAGCCTGCCTTTGGCAGGTGTGACTCTCTAAACCAAATAAATTGAAAGTCACCTTCCAAAAAAAAAAGTTCATTGTATACCCCAAATTCTCTATAAACGCAATAAATAAATTATAGTAATTTATTTTTTCATCAAAAAAAAAAAAAAAAAATCACTTTTCACTTTTTTCTATAATAAAATATCTTGCAAACGATAAATTGTTAACCGACAAAAAAATACACCATTGCGACGAGAATTTATTTATCTTTCAGTAGACGGACAATTCGATATATTTCGTCAGACATTTTTTTGGAGTTTTGTTTTAGTGTTAAAATTTGTGTTTCAAAAAATCATATATGTGATTTGTATGTCACAAATTATGTATGATTTCACAAATCACATGTGACTTGTATGTTAGGAATCACATGTGGTTTTTAAAATCACAAATCATATGTGATTTTTTCAGACGGAAATTTGAACAATAAAAATATCCAAAAAAAAAAAAAAAAAAAAAGTTATAAGTATATATAAATGCCCATTAATAGAAAGATGATTTAATTTTTGTAATGATGGTATAATGACAACTAACATTGTTTAAAAAATGTGAAGGTACTATAAGAGTGCTAGGTAGATCGACTTATACGCGCAAGTTAAACGTTGCCACGTCAGCTTTTACCTTATAACACAAAACTCAAAAACATTCTCTCAAATAACAATCAGATAACAACTAACTAAAAAGAACACACGCAAAATCGCCATTATTAAAGGTTGAAAAAAAATGACAAATACTTTAAAACCGCAAATAATTTTCTTTTTACAACTTAGACCTCACAAAATAGCAATTATGTGCTAGCAGCAATACCAGTACTTTGGTGTCCAAATTATGTTATGTGGACTACAGTAAAATTAAATGAGTTATTTAGTAAACTGCTTTAATGATTATAAGTCGCATTTATTTAGTACGAGTACTACATAGCAACACAATGATCAATTACAGTAATCAACAGAGAACATCATTGTTTTTTCGTGATTCATAATCCATCCAAAATATATTTTAATGGTTCACATTAAAATATCATCTAAAATAATCATAACAAAAACAAAATAATGAAAATACCTTTGTTAAAATAATACATTGAATTGGAACTTTGCAATTTTGTATACAGCTTATTTAGACTCTCGAGACCATCCAACACTTAAAAAAAATTATCAAATGAGCACCAAATAATGCGCATAATCATGATATAAACAATGATTAAAGTAATAAAATAATATACCCTGAACTAAGATTACATCACAAACAACATTGCAACATAAAGTGATAATCTCTTTTACAAGAGATATGCATTTCATTCATAAACATGCCAAATTAGTCAAAACGATAATCAAATAATTAAACCTTAAAATGATGATGTTTTTTGAATTAGCTTGTTTTACAAATCTATTAAAGTTTGAAAAAGCTGCTAAGCTACTTGTATGTTTTTGAACTTATTATAATATCAAAGCTGATAAATTCATGTATTTGACAAAATGAGATTGTCAAGTGTCAACCCATAGAAAATATAGCATCTGTAAAAATCACTAGGACAATAAAAAACTGAAATACACAAAACAACACCAAAGCAGAAATTTAGATGACTAGGGAGAGCGCTGGATGCAGAGGTTTATCGATCGATTTCTTTTGATTCATTTATCATTTCTAAGTAACAGATCGATGAACCGCTGCATCCAACGACACTCTACCGATTCAGGGAAAAAAAAAAAACCTTAAAAGACAACTTAACTAAATGCATGTACGTCTTGCTCTCCATCTCTCACACACATGTATTGTGTTTATGTCTCTCAAACATGTTGTGTTTTGGATATTATAAAGAGGTTGTTAGATGGGAAATGCTAATCTCACGGCAACAGTCATGGCTGTGATAGTGACACATCCTTATAATAGCACAGTTTGTGACGAATGGATTGATATTGATATTACAGTTATACCCTTTAATGATTATGGTGTAATTTTGGATATTTAGGATAGGGACAGAAGGGCATAGTAGTCAGAAAAATGGATTTATCGAAAATGAAATGTGACCCAACAATTTGGGTTAAAAGGGTCCTTGATATGTTAAGTAAAGGATCTACACGTGTTGTTGCTCTAAACTACTGTCTTTGGTCTTGTACGATTTATTGTTTAAGATTAATATTGTGAATTGTTTTTTAAGATGTGAGTAATTCCGTTTTCATGATTAATGTTTCGAGGTTTTGCCTGTTTTAAACGTTTAGAAAAGAAAAACAAGTCTTGTGTAGACAAACCTTAAATACGAAAGATGCTCTAATTTATCAATCCTAAAAAGTAAAATATAGTTTAATCGACTTTCTTTCCTTGAGGGATTAACGAGTAAGTATCAACAAGACTAACAAAATTAGGAAAAAAAAAAAAAAAAATGAAAGAAGTGAGAATCCCATGTCAAACCCCCAACTCTTCTATACATGTCTACTTAGACTATACAAGTCGAGCCTTTATGGCTCTGTGTGCGCGGTCTAAACGGTATTTTCGTGGTTGTTTTATAGACCTTTTTCTCGTCGTTACAAAATGTCCACCTAACGAGATTTGAAACCGAATTTCTTGTTCTGAATTGCCTTACCACTTGGCCACCTTAGAGATACTTTCAAGAGAAGACCGTATTCCTAGTCGCTGAAATTTGAGTGTTCGTATATTATATATTTCGTTGGTTATTGGTTAGACCAATGCTAATGAGCGTTGGTTTCACCAAGCAACCCCAAAAGCAACGCATCACTTCCTCTAGCACACCCCAATAGCAACGCATTGCCTTCCAACCTTTTTCAAAATTCGGTTGCCTCACCAACCGAAACATTGAATAATGAATGCTTTAATTTGGGAGTAAAATATTCAAATGAGAGTACAAAGCATGCAAAAAGAAAGCATATTTACTACAAGGATATGCTTACTGAAGAAAAGCATGAAGCATATCTATACTACATATAATACATGAAGCACCCTCTTTCCAAAATTTTCAGATTTACAAGAAATAATGCATGGTTTACAACACTTTAATGCACCCAATTTTCAGAATTACAACAAAGTAACCATATTGTACAACAAAAAACAGCATGGTGTCACTTTAAGACCAAAATTCTACCAAACAACATTAATGCTATTAAAAACACCCCTTCACCAAAAATTACAACTATTTAAGCACAATATACAATAGCTTTTAAGTAAATACAAGTCATAAAACACAAAACACAAGTATATAAAGCACAATGATTTTAAAGTCAACAATCTATTAACACATATAATTAATACACTAATTAATTCACCCATTCACCAAAATATACAATCATTTAACCATAATGTACAAGCTAATCAAGCAACTAAGCCAAATATTTAAAAATAAAGCCATTAGGCTAGGCACAGTGGTCGGTCGACCGGACCGGTCGCCCCTGCGCTGACCGAGTCGCCACCACTGCAATCACAAGATCGATGAAGGTCGGACGACTCCAAAATTCACAAACCAGTCACCCCCGACCAATGAATGCATTCCACAAAATAAGAAAAAAAATGTATCGTTACATATCGAAACAAAAACGAAGATGAAACGAAAGAAGAAAAGAACAATCATTAATCAAGCCAAAACAAACATCAAACTTATTCCATCTATGGTCAACGAACAGAAAGTATACAACAATAGAACCCAACATCTACATCTACCTCAGTTCTAACCCCATTTCAAAACCACTATCACGGTCAGCACAATGTAAAATCTTAGAGAGAGTTTTCGTTTTATATTCAAAAAAAGGGTCTGATTTTCTTGCAAACGTAGATTTTTGGTTATGTTCGGTTATCAAGATAAGAAAGAGTACGTGATGTTTGTGTGGCTGCAAATCATGGCTGCATATTTTTGTAAGGGAAATTAGGGCTGGGATGAGGTAATTTAGGTTTTATAAACGTATTTATAAGTCCTAACATTTGGGTTATATATAACGGTTTGGTTGTTAATTGGGCTGGCTAAATGATATCACAAATTGTTTGGTAGTTTTATCATGAGCCTCAATTATTGATGATTAAAGTTTGTTTAGGCTGAAAATGGTTTTAAACTAATTACTAATTGAGCCGTATATTATTTGTATGGTATAATTGATTTTGGGCTAATTTTGATATTTGTTTCATGTGAATAGTGTATATTAAAAATGAAAAATGTAGAGGATATATATAGTGTAAAAAAGATGGATTTTTTCTGAAATAAAAATATAAATGTCGGTCGCCTTACTATGTATTAGCAAAAAAAAAAAACCCATGTTATAAATGGTTGCAAGTTGCAACTAAAATTGGATCAACATAGTTTGGGGCTAATGTGTTTAGGTAAGTTTTTTATTTTTTATTTATTTATTTATTTATTTATTTTTTCTATCAACTTATATGTCTACTAAATGTAGAATAGATAATTAAGGGAGTATGATTTCAGACATTAAAAAGATAGCTTAGCTAGGAAGTAGTAAGCTAAAAAAAGGCTGATCTAAAGAGCAAAGAATCTCAATTAAACAATCCTTAACTTACCAACACTTTTGCCTTTCCATGTAGTTAACTTTATGTTGGATCTTCATAAAACCAAAAGCATATTCTTATGCATCACCATATTGTACATTAACCCCTTACATATGTACATTTTATCAACTATATATCAAAACATTGCTAATGGCATAAACTTCCATGCACTACTAATGGCTACTTCAATATCAAATCCAATGCCAGATACTCAACAGCCTGAGGAACAACAATCCCTAGTGCAAAGTCAAGCACAATCATCAGGTTCCATTGGTCCGTTTTTTGTAGTAATGTCAGTGCTGATGGTGGTTGCGATTCTTTCTTGTGTGGCTGGAAGGATTTATAGTAAACGCGTTGCAGAAGCACCTTTGGACAAGGTTATAAAGAATAGAGATTGTTTTGGGTGGTTGAAAGGTAAATTATCGCGGTTTTGGCCGAGTAGTGGTAATGTGATTACACTTGCTGGGAAAAAAGAGGTGACGGCAGAAGGTGATGGAGACATGATATAGCTGTATTTGGTGTAATGTGTTGTTCTTTGGTAGTAAGTTGTAATAATTTGATTTGAAGTAGTGTTGGTTGAGCTAAGAGCTAGAGTCAAATATTACGATAGTGTATTCGATGTGAAATGATAACAAGATTAACAGATACACGTATTCATAGTTTCTTTTGATTAGTGACGAGACATCAATATTCAAAAACCTATTTAAGATATATCTTGAAAACAAAAGAGTGGTTGAATTGCATCCAAATGTTCGTAGTTGGTATAGTACGATAGTTCTTAATATATTTTTCTGTCCCAACAATTAGCAGACTAGATTTGGGCCTGTGAGCTGATATATTCAGCCCAACTCTAAACCCAGCTGAAATTTCATTATTTTTTTTGCCGATATTCGCAAACGAGAAAAGAAAATAGCTTCATGTATTGTAACAAAAAAGTTCTCAAGTTAGGGTCATTTCCAATCTAGGTATCCCACTTTTCACTAGAGATAAAAGGTAGCAAACTTATTTTCTTGAGCCAATTTGAATATTTTCCTTAAATATTTAACAATTATTAGTTAAGTTTTACAGTGCAAGTTCACCGCCGACTCTACCACCACTAATCAATATCGTTACCACCGTCATTACCACCAACCCTGCCCGCCCATCACCACCACCAACCCCACCCATCACCACCACCAACCACTGTCGCCACCACCAACCTCACCCACCCACCAATACCACCAGCAACCTCATCCATCATCGTTTTACCCCAACGCTACCACCATCGCCACCATGCAATGTCGTCACAACAACTGTCACCCCCTTAACAACACCATCATCATTACCAACCTAGCCCATTGCTGCCATCACCACCATAGCCACACACCATCATCATCACCCTCAACCCCAGCCATCACCGCCCATCGTCAAGTGGCTAGTGCGCACGGAAAGGTGATGGTGACAATGGTGTTGTTTTTTGTGGCGACGGTGGTTGGTGGTGGGTCGGGTTAGTGGTTTGCGACAGTAGTTAGTGGTGGTGGGTGGGGTTAGTGGTGGATGCGATGCTTGGTTGTGGTGGTGGTAGGCAGGGTTGGTAGTGGCGACGATGAGAGAGCATTGTTCTTAAACCACTCTATTTTCTTCCTAAACTCAAAGGAGCTAAGCCCCAAGGGTGAATTAGAGGAATCTGACATTGCAGAATGATATGTCTAATCCTCAACTATCTCTAATATGGCACTTGAGAAGAAAATTCTCAGCAAGCCTTCAAATAAAAAGCCCATCACCAGATCAACCCTTGTCCCTAAAAAGAGACACGGTCTATTCGACTTATTTTATGTTTAAGTAATTTAAGTCTCTATATTTTATTATTCGTATATGGTACTTTTTCAAACTTTGGATTTTTGTCAGGTCTTTCAATACGGCGTATCCATGTTTTTGGATACGGCGTATTGGACAGCTGACCAGTATTGGATTATTTTCTATAGTTTTGATACGGCGTATCCAACATTCTATGGATACGGATACGGTGTATCGACCCACTGACCTGTATTTTTCATATTTTTGTTTTCTAACAAATGATTGTCAATATTTTTTTGAGTTTGTTTTCTGTGGCTTATATATTTAATTAACAGGTTTTGATGGTCATGGTGTCGATAGATTCAACATTTCATTTGCTCGCATTCTAATAATTGAAGATCATATTGAGTAATCATGAGAGTATTCCGTTTCTAATTCTAATTCATCATGTATCTTTATTTCATATTTGTGAAAACTTTTTCTAAATCACAACTAGGTTCACATTAGCTTAATTAAGCCCTTTACCTACTAGCTAGTCTATTACGATTTCTATCATATATTACAAAAAAAGTAAAGTAAAGTAACTCCCAATACCGTCTTCCACGATGTATGGGGGAGGTTGATATGTAGACAGCCTTACCCCTACATAAGGTAGAGAGGCTGCTTCCGGTTCTACCTAAGGTAGAAAAGGGTCTCTAGCCTTTTGTAGGGAGTGAGGATCGAACCCTTGACCTCTTGGTTGAGAGGCAATAGGTTTTCCAACTGATTCAACCCTACTTGTTTCTATCATATATTACAAGGTTCATTTAATTAATAATGAACACCACTTAAATGCTAATAGGGTTAGCGAAAAAAGCATTTATAACTAATATTAGTAAGAGTAAATTGCAAAAATCGCCTTTATAGTTTGGCCAATTTGCATATTTCGTCTCACACATTTCGAAACTGCAAGGATCGTCCCTAAAGTTTGGACCGTTTGCATGTATCGTCCCTAAAGTTTTACCCGTTTGCATGTTTCGTCTCAAACATTTTGAAGTATTTGAGACGATATATACACCAAAAGGACGATATATACCCCAAAGGTTAACTTTAGGGAGGATCCTTGCAGTTTCGAAATGTGTGGGACAAAACCTGCAAACGGGCCAAACTTTGGGGACGATTTTTGCAATCTACTCTATTAGAAACCTATTTCTTCATCAAACAAGCAGATAATATTTACGAACAAATATCAGAATTAAATTGGCTCCACAGCAATGCATGATCGTCAAATTTACTTGTTTATTCTATAAGACATGCCCTTTAACTATCAAATACACATCATTTAGTACTTGCATAAAAGATTTCAAAGAGTTAACGTTAGAACCCTTAATTTATCATTATTATTAGAGGTGGTAATTTGTGTAAAAAAAATAAAATAAAATAATTTGAGCACATTTAATCCATTTTTTTTTTTTCTTTTTTGAAATGAGCATGTATAGACCATTTAAAAGTTAGATAGTATTAACGGGCTCATAGTTTTTTTCAATTGGAGAACATTATAATTGTTTTGAAAGAAAAACTTATAGATATAATATATTTAATTTTTAAATATAAATGAGTTGTTAGGTTTGAGAAATTTATTTCGTCGTTCTAAAGCGAATCGTATAACATGAGCCCGTTTAGACCATGGCCCGTGCTCGCCCGACCTGTCCGTTTTGCCACCTCTGATTATTATTATTAAAAATCTATAAATTCAACTTAAGATAACTTAATTATAAATATAATTATTTAGACAAAAGTTTGGGACGTTACAACATTGCTAGATTAAAAACAAGTTAGTCCTTCAATAGTAGGGTCATGGGTATCTAAATGACACAATCAAAAGTTCAAAACGAATATATAATCTGACCAAGTGTATCTGCAGCTAGCAAGCCTAGAATACATGGAAAATCTTGTTTATTCAAATCAAGAAAAAACTTTATCGTAACCACACCACAAAGAAAAACAATCACAAATGTTCACTCGAAATATACACTATATAAATTTCAAACTTGAATAGCTCAACAAATCACCATGAAGTCTCAAGTCTCTATCCAAGTGTGACGAAAATGACACTACATATAAATAGTCCCTCCATTCCAAAATAAATGTTAGGTTTGATTTTTTAGAGTTTTTATTGTTAAATTTTGACTGTAAATATTTTTATTTGTGTTCCATAATACTTGATGCAAAATATATGAATGGATTGAGTTTCAAGTATATTTTCACTTGTATAATTTTCATAAAATATTGTATAACACAAATAAAAATATTTAATGTCAAAGTTGAATAAAAAATACTCAAAAAAGTCAAACCTGACATTTATTTTGAAACAGAGAGAGTAACAAATAAAACACCTAATACATGCTATGAAAACCACTAAGCATGCAAAATAAAGAAGGGATAATTACACGAAAATGTATCTAACTTGTCACTTTTTGTAGATCTATGTATCTTACTATTTTTTCTTTTGTAGTTTGAGGTACTCAACTTTTGAATTCAATTAGTTCTGTGTACCAGGGTGATCAGTTGTGTGTACTATTAAACATTTTTTGTAGTTTTATGTACTCAACTTTTTGGTATATCGGTCTCAATTGGTGACTTTGCAAAGTTAAATATATAAAACCATATGAATTAAAAAGTTGAGTACATTGAACTAAAAAAAAATAATAAAATTATGATACACAGAACTATAAAAAGTGACAAATTAGATACATTTTCGTGTAATTATCCCAATAAAAGAACGACTAAGGATCAAATGAGAAGAAAACTTAAAATAAAAAGAATGAGAAATAGCTATAATCACATATTTGAGATGCATCGACTTGAATTACATGCACCCCGAATCTTTTAGATGCATCATAATATAGTTTCTAGCAAAAAATTAGATGCATATACGTATATTAGATGCATTTCATCAAGTTAGATGAATCCTTTACATTTTTCGTCCTCTGCGGGTCAAATTTGTTGTTAGTACTACTTTGCATCATTTTCACTTCAAAATCACTTTTGAAACTAATTGAGATGCATATAAATGAATAGATATGCATCTAAATCAAGTCGATGCATCTTAAATGTGTGGTTATAGCTATTTCTCATCTTTCTCATTTTAAGTTTTACTCTCATTAGATCCTTACCCATAAAGAACAACTAATAATATTTATAGATTTACCACACATTTACCTGTGTCAAGGCTAAACCGATCTTTGGCTGAGGATGGTAAAGCCAGCCAGTATTCTTTATCTGTTCCCTAAGGTGACAGTTTTGGGGCAGTGTCGTAATTCCTTTTGCACCAAACACATTGTTGTTTTTGGTTTTTGTTGGATCCGAATGCTACATCTAGTCAAACAAACACACAAAAGTTACTCAAGCATTTCCCTACTTTTAACCCCACATAGAAAGTGAAGTCACACATATATGTCTCCAACCCCCGTAATCGCATATTTATTACACATCTATAACCATAATTCGACACTGTTACATGCAATGGACGGAACAATTCGACACTGTTACACGGATGGAGATTTTGAACTCTACTTAAACTAAACTAGTTTCTTAGCAGTTTTGAATACGTAACGTGCTCCATGATTTTGATTTGACCCAAACACGTACATCCAATTTATACTAGTACTAGTACTATTGTTATGCAACATATATATGTATTGTTTTTTCATTGTACAACGTATAACGTCTATCATAGAATATATTATTGTTTATTAGATCGGCGAATCTTGTAAAGATGGGATTTTGCTTTGCATTCTTTTTGTTTTCTTGGAACCTAAACCCCTCCATTGTCATGTTCTTTTGTACATTTATTCATACTTGGTGGGGCTCATAGTATTTTTTTTGTTTATAAATTACAATCCAAAATATCATATCTAAATTATACAACCTTTTGTTTGTTAGTTTATTGATGTATCATTGTTACTTACTAAATAACACACAAGTGTTTTAATTTTGAATTGTTTATTTGAGAAACAAGCTCAACAACTTGGACAGTTAGGTCCACTTAGACGAATATGTTTTCACAAATTGCATATGGATATATTCAAACTTTTCTGTTCATTAAACATGCTTGTAATCTGTTTAACAAAATATAAAATAGCGATATCGACATACTTATAAGAAAAACTTTAGCTACGACATGCATAGAACATTGCTGAAAGTAACGAGTAAATTGTCAATCTTGGTGTTCGGTTTGTTGGTCATTTATTAGATAAATAAGGATGTTTTAACAATCAACCTAAGTATTATAACATACGAGACTATTCAATTATTAACATTACATAAATGAACACCCTGTGTGATCACGGTTCTCTTATCACAATATAGAGTGTGGTTTATTATAGTATTGTTGATATAAAAGTTGGGCGTTCCTTGTTTGGACTCCTGTTCCTGTATCAATTAGATCTTAATGCTGAGACCTGCGCACTAAGAGAGCAACAATACCGTTAGGCTTACCGTGGGATAGTCTCCCACGATCATCATCCGGCGTGAGAGTAAGTAATCGGTTTTAGGGTTTTAGTGAAGAGTTAGGGTTATTAGATCATACCTTAATGAGGGCCGAGATGCCCTTTATATACACACGGAAACCTTGTTGGTTTCGTGTTCCTTACCCTTCTGCGAATCCCAATATATACGGTCCCTTGATCCTTATCCCTTAAATAAGAGATTCTATATCAAGACTATAAATAATAGATTCGAATTTGGGCCCTTGTGAGCCCAAATCTTTTATCATGATACCCTACGCGTGATGGGCTTGGGTATTAGTAGTGTCCATTGGTCGGGTTCGTGACCCGAGCGCGGACTATACGTCATCATGTCCCCCCAGTCTAGTATGCGCAATGTGCAACCGCGGATGCTAGACTAACAACTGTAGCGAAAATATTCCAGAATGCGTGCCGGGGAAGCTTCAAGTGTTTCCCGCCAAAAAAAAATATACGATATGATGTATCTAGTCCAAATTAGTCCCGAATATCCCTCGTAAATCGTGAGAAGGTGGGTGAAAAGTATCTCACCTCTTGATCTCCCAGCCACACGATTAGAGCAAGTAGGATACACATGTCAAGCATCCATTAATGTGTGTAACCCTATATAAAGCATAGCCCCCCTTTCACTATGACTATCACAGTAAAAAGCGTCATTTCCACCATTGTTAAGCTTCCCAAACATCAATCAAGAAATCAACGTTTACTAAGGTAATAGCGCGTGCGCTTCAGAATACTGATCATGGTGCTTAAATTATCCGACATTTCATCTAATATAACCGAGGATGAAGTTCGTGAGTTCACCTCGGATTATTATATCCCTCTCGCATTGCACCCGGTAGTACCGGTGGCAACTGCATCCATAGCGGAGTTCCCTGAAGGGAAAGTAGGGGTATACACACGCTTTTTTGAATTTGCTAATCAGCGTGTGCCCATTTTTTATTCTTGTGCGATGTTCTTAACTATTATCGCCTCCATATATCCCAACTGCACTGCATAGGCGCAGCCAAAATAACCAATTTCGAAGTAAACTGTCGCTTGTTGGCGATTAACCCTACCATATATCTCTTCCGCGCGTTTTATCACACGACGTGGTCAAACGGGTGGGTGTCCTTTTCCAAGCGCGCAGGGTGACTGCAATGTTATACGAAAAAGCTAGATGCACTTAGGAATTGGAAGGAGAAATTTTTCTGGGTTGACGAGACAGTGTTCCCTTGGGACTTTGAGTTCTATACCCAAGGGTCGTTACCAAAGGATGAGCGCCCAAACCCCGGGACATATAGCGCAGATGATGCGAAAACGATAAATGCCAACCACATCCCCATCAACTCCTACCTAGAAGAGTTTTTGGTGCATATGGGCATTAGTCGTAACTAGGGGTGTTAATCGGGTCGGGTTGGTCGGGTTCGGGTCACTCGGGTCGGGTCGAAGTCGGGTTGAGGCTAAAAATCATATACCCAAACCCGACCCTAGTTGAACTCGAGTTAGTCGGGTTCAGGTCAAATCGGGTCGTGTCAAGTCGGGTTGGGTCAACTCAGGTTCGGGTTTGTGCCATTTATAACAGTAGGCTTATTGCAAATTTGTAATTGGCAAATATAGAAATACTAAAGAACAACAAATATCATGCAACTTGTAAGTTGTAACCACACAAATGCATGGTAACAAGCTAACAATGTCATGAATTTTGTCTATAAACTACTTGCCAAATGAATAATTTAGTTGCATATGTTTGTTGGAGTCGACTGCAGTAGTTGTAGATTTGCATATTTGTAAAATTGCAAGTTACAACTTGCATCAGTAGGCAAAATGGCAAATACTAAGTACATATAATAATAGGAAAATTAAAGAACAAGACTACAATGACTTAACATTAGTTGTAACCTATAAATTGTATCATTTAAATAACAAAACATAGAATAACATTTGCAGACATCAGGTATTTAGTTACAAAACTATAACAGTAGGCATATAAACTATAAAGTACTATAACAATTAACAAGTCATACATATTATTGATTGATCCCAAACGGTCAACCTAAATTGACCAGGTGAATGGTCAACCAGGTCAAATGTCTCAGACCAATTCTCCGCGGAAGTATAGTGTTTCCCCGGGTCGTTATGTCCCGACGAGGTGTGGATGGTTATCAAAACGGGTTTGTGATCGGGTGAATTTGGACAGAAAGGGGTTGAGTGATTACACTACGAGATGAGGAATGAAAATAACTTAGAAACACTATATTAACATTTACTGATAATCAGATACGCTAAAAACGTGAGCTAAGCCTAAAAACGTGTACATTTGATTTAAATTTACGTTAACGTACGAAATAAAACGCGAGTTTTGTAATATAAAATACCGACGAACATGAAAATTACATTTTTGCAATCCCAATGATAAAAGAAAATTTTTAGAAAAAGAAAAATAATTTTTACATTATTTAATTAATTACTATTTAATAACTACTACCCCCGTCCTAATTTTATTGTCCACTATTCCTTTTTTGGACGTCCCAAAATTATTGTCCACTACTAAAAATGGTAGTTACATTTGTTTAAGTTTACTATATTGCCCTTAATTAAATTTGATATTTACAAAACTAAAAGAACACATTAATTAATTGTCAAAGGTTAAAACTGTCTTTTGTTAGATTTCGTAGAAACCAAAGAAGCAATTAATGCACTTTTCTTAAACTGTGTATTTTTTGTCTGTGGACAATAATTTTGGGACGGAGGGAGTAATTAATTATATTTAAAATACACGAATTATGAATTTAAGCTAGAAAAATGAAAATTTAATTCTAAAAATTCTAAAATAATATAAAAGTAATTTTAAAACTAAAAATATATTTTTCTTACTTTTTCTCTATTTATTATTAATTAATTACTATTTATTAATTACTTTAAACTAATTAAAATTAAGAAAAATAGAAAATGAATAGTGAAAATTATGAAAAAATTCCTAAAATTATTTTATGATATATAAAACCTAGGAAAATATAAAAAAGCACTGTTGTTAAATAAAAATTAATAAACCTATTTAATTAACTAATATTACTTAATTATTATTAAACTAATATTAATTATAATAAATACTAAATGAAAGGATAAAAATCTGAAAAAATTCCTACAGTTACTTTAAAATACTAGGAATTTTATAAAAATATAAAAGAGAAATGCTACATCCACATAAGAAATCCACAAAAAAAATCCACACGCTGACGTGTCAGTCAGTGATTGGTGGATTTTACTATAGTTTCTCTCTCTTCTCTATGATTAAACCAATCAGTGCCTGACACGTCAGCGTGTGAAGTTTTTTTGTGGATTTCTTATGTGGATGTAGCATCCTTCAATATAAAAACATATAAGCACTTGACAAAAATTTAAAAAGAAAAATTAAAAAGCTAAATTATGTTAAATAGAAGCTATTACTAAAAATTAAATTTGGTTTTTCTTGATTTTTCTTTTACAAATCTATTAAAATATTTAAATTATGAAACTTTAACAAAGACAACCTTATTGAAACTTGAAAATAAGCTCTAGGTGAGCTCAAAAGCTTAACAGCTAATGAAAATAAGCTAACAAGGTTTTAAAATTTTACAAGCTATCAACTTAAGCTACAAACTGAAAATCAAAGTTAAAATAAGCTAAATGAAGTGAGTTGAACTAGGAATAAGCAAAAATAATGAGAAAAGCACATAGAAATAAGCTGCAAGCTTGAATAAGCAATCCAAATCCATCAAAAGCAACCCAGGCCTGCAGGCTTTTTGAAAGCTCAAATAAGCCTATCAAATAAACTTGAAAAGCTATAATAAGCTTGGAAGGAGTGAGCTGGGTTAGAGGGCTTTCCAAAAAGTTCACAAACTCAAGCTGGGACCCACAGATAAGCTTTTTAGGAACTTATGAACTTACTCTCAAACACTGATGAATCAGTGTTTATAGTTAGATGGAAAGAAGTTGAGGATCAAATTAAGAAGTGCTATAAGCTATAAATGGAAAACAAAGAACATGTACAACAAGTAGGGCAGATAGGCTTTCCAAAAAGCCACAAGCTCAGGGCTAAGCTTCTCTAAGGAACTAACAGTGAGCTTATGAAACTTGGCCTGTGGGACAAACAAACCTGGCACAGGGCATATTTGTTGAAAAGTCTTAAAAGAAAAGCTACAAATAAGCAGTTATAAGTTGAATAAAAATTAACTAAAAATACAATGAAGAAGATTAGCAACTAAATAATATAATCCTAGAAGCACAAAGCAAAAAACTCACTATTAAAGCCTGTAGAAAATTATCTATTTAATTCAAAAATTAAAACTAAGCTGAAGTTTGACTTTTAAAATTACGCTAAAAGTTTGACTAAAATGAGATTATATCGATTCATAAAGACTGAATAAGTAATAATAAGTTATAATAAGATGAATTTAAACTAATAAGACAGCTAATAAACACAAAGTGAAGAGTATGCAACTGAAAGTTCCAACAGTAAGCAAGTATAAGCAAATCAAAGGTTAGTTTGACTTTTTATCAAAAGAGAACTGAATTTATCATTTGACTGAGATATTGAATCCATTTATGGTGTACATCAAACAAAAACAACAACATAAATACCCCATACCACAGTTAACACAACAAATCCAAACACCCCTTAACTGATTTACTGTTGAAAGATTTTCGCTGAGAAACAGATTTTTAGGCCATGATATTGGAAGCATCACATGCACTAAACTATATACACACTAAATAACCTAAAATGAATCAGAACAGGAGCACTAGTAATAAGCAGGACATAGATAAGCAGTTGGTTAAAAAAACTTAAACTTGCATTGATTTTAAAGAAATGAATACAAAAGAGTTTAAGTAAAGCTAAAAATACAAAATTTAAGACTAAAACCTACTTCCTAATTCTAATTACCTACTGAATTTCAAGATCAAAAGGGGAGTGGGACAGTAGGCCTTCTGATGTGCATATGGTTATATGGGATGAAAATGGGCAATTTGCAAGGCATACTTAAACCATTCAACTGAGTTCCAAAATCCAAGCTAAGCTAAATAATATTAATACTATACTACTGGCTACTAGTGTAACAAAGATTTAATCCTATTTCTAAGTCTAGCTTGCCTACATTTGTAAATGAAAGAAGTGGATTGGAGCATGCCTAGTTGGGTGAGTCTGCATACCAAGAATAAGCCAACAATGCACAGAACAACAAAATAGGCTAGGAGTAGTGGACCCTAGGTTACTAACTGAATGCACAACCAAAGATAAGCTCCAATTCCTACATGATCACACCTAGACTTTAAGAACTAGTAAAATCTGAAATCTTGCAAAATGTTAAGAAAATTGTGACAGATGCTAAAACTTACTTTAAAATTACTAGCAACCATGAACTTAAGCTAATCTATCCTCAAGATTTGGGGAGAATCAAATTTTTAGCTCAAAATTGGACTGTGCCAATCACACCTTAGTAGTGGCTGTTTGGAGATATTCAAAGGCAAGGGAGTGATTAGGCCATGGAAATTGAGATTTATCAATTAGATATGCTATGTTATGACAAAATAAGCAATTAAGTTCCAGAAATAAGCACTTATAATAAACAAACTACAATAAGCAGGTTAATAAGCTGAGTACTTTTTAGATGAAAAATAAGACTTTCATTGAATTTAAAAGTGAGAGGTTACAACTGAGATTGAAAGCAAACAATACTTGAAAATTAAACTAATCCTAATTCTACCCTAAATTACCCTACTTAACTACTAACTAAAAATTTGTTACAACCCGTTTTTATTTATACTAAGAGACTTCATAGCATTTCCTTGCTCCTTGTGCTTTCCTGGATAAATCCCCACTATTAAATTGACTTTGGCTTCATCTTCACCCTTGAATCAATTTTGATGCCCTAGTATCAGTTAGTGGATTCCTGAGTTGGAGGGGGGAAAGGTAATGATGATGTTTGGGGGTTGACATTGGTTGAGGTATAGAGTGGCTGAGGTAGTAGAGGGGGGAAAGGAGACAAGGATGTTGGAGTTGCAGAGGAGGTGCAGGGTATTGTTTTGGCGGGGAAGAAAGAAGAAAACGGGTGTTGACTGTGGGTGTTGACCCCATTTTTATTAACAAAAAGGGTTAGGGTTGGATTGTGGATTGAGCTTAGGGTGAAGTTGGGCCAAGGTGGTTGTTGGTGGATTAGGAATTAGATGATAATAATACAAAGGGGTCCAATTGGTTATAACAAATCACAAGGACCAATTTTGCAAACCTGCTGAAACTTGAAGGGACCAGAAATGTATTTTCCCAAAATTCATCATAGGGACCAACTTTGCCAAGGTGATTAACCAAAAGACTATTTTTGACAATTTCCAAAAATTTACACCCAGGGACCTATTTTGCCAAGTTTTGAAACTGCAGGGACCATTCTTGTAATTTTCCAAAAATTTACTCCAAGGACCATTTGTGAAAACTTTTACTTTCCAAGGACCATAAATGACTTTTTCATTCAAAATTTTTGCTCAGGGACTGTTTTTGACGAGTTTTGAAAGTTGGGGGACTGAAACTACCAATTATGCAAACTTTGTACGTTTTTCATTTGTTTTTAAACATTTTGCATCTAAAACATATAAAACACAATTTTGGGATAATTTCTAAATTTTGATGCATTTCTGAGTGTTTTTGTATGTTTTTGCAGTTCAGATTGACCAAAAATGATGAGTGTTTGAGCACTCATCAATCCCCCACACTAAACTATTGCTAGTCCATAGCAATAAACTGTTTTGAAAACTCAATGGATTTTAAACTCTTTACCAAAAGCCATTACTTTTGGAGTAGCCAAATGTATCGATTCAAGTAAGAACTATGGTCCACCTGATAACCATGTGATTTTGAGCAAACCACCAGCTGTCAACGGATTTGATTAGTCTTTACCAAAAGCCGTTTGCTTCTGGACTAGCCAACTCTTGATGGAATAGTCAACATCTTGGTCAGCTGATTACCAATTATGGATTTTCTACTGCCTTTACTACAAGCCATAATCTTGCGGGCTAGCCAACTCATTTGCTTTTTAGGATATGGCGAGTTGAGGTACCATACAATTTTGGGCAAATTGCAAGCCATAAACGGATTTGAGATATCTTTACCAAGAGCCGTTTGCTCCTGGATTAGCCAATCCTTTTGTCGTTTAGACATGGCGGATTGATAACCACAAAAATTTTGAACTCAAGTGAATTTTTTTTTAATTTTTGCCAAAAACGGGGGTATAAGATAGCAAAATATGATAAAATTTGCTAGAATAGCGAAATACCCCCCACACTTAGAATGAATATTGTCCTCAATATTCAAAGTCCCGGCTATTTTGCCGACTCTTTGAACGGAAAAGGGCAACATTACAAGCTAAATGTGGAAACACCAGTTTGATTGATCCCAAACGGTCAACCTAAATTGACCAGGTGAATGGTCAACCAGGTCAAATGTCTTAGACCAATTCTCCGCGGAAGTATAGTGTTTCCCCGGGTCGTTATGTCCCGACGAGGTGTGGATGGTTGTCAAAACGGGTTTGTGATCGGGTGAATTTGGACAGAAAGGGGTTGAGTGATTACACTACGAGATGAGGAATGAAAATAACTTAGAAACACTATATTAACATTTACTGATAATCAGATACGCTAAAACGTGAGCTAAGCCTAAAAACGTGCATGTTTGATTTAAATTTACGTTAACGTACGAAATAAAACGCGAGTTTTGTAATATAAAATACCGACGAACATGAAAATTACATTTTTACAATCTTAATGATAAAAGAAAATTTTTAGAAAAAGAAAAATAATTTTTACACTATTTAATTAATTACTATTTAATAACTAATTAATTATATTTAAAATACACGAATTATGAATTTAAGCTAGAAAAATGAAAATTTAATTCTAAAAATTCTAAAATAATATAAAAGTAATTTTAAAACTAAAAATATATTTTTCTTACTTTTTCTCTATTTATTATTAATTAATTACTATTTATTAATTACTTTAAACTAATTAAAATTAAGAAAAATAGAAAATGAATAGTGAAAATTATGAAAAAGTTCCTAAAATTATTTTATGATATATAAAACCTAGGAAAAATATAAAAAAGCACTGTTGTTAAATAAAAATTAATAAACCTACTTAATTAACTAATATTACTTAATTATTATTAAACTAATATTAATTATAATAAATACTAAATGAAAGGATAAAAATCTGAAAAAATTCCTACAATTACTTTAATATACAAGGAATTTTATAAAAATATAAAAACATATAAGTACTTGACAAAAATTTAAAAAGAAAAATTAAAAAGCTAAATTATGTTAAATAGAAGCTATCACTAAAAATTAAATTTGGTTTTTCTTGATTTTTCTTTTACAAATCTATTAAAATACTTAAATTATGAAACTTTAACAAAGAAAACCTTATTGAAACTTGAAAATAAGCTCTAGGTGAGCTCAAAAGCTTAACAGCTAATGAAAATAAGCTAACAAGGTTTTAAAATTTTACAAGCTATCAACTTAAGCTACAAACTGAAAATCAAAGTTAAAATAAGCTAAATGAAGTGAGTTGAACTAGGAATAAGCAAAAATAATGAGAAAAGCACATAGAAATAAGCTGCAAGCTTGAATAAGCAATCCAAATCCATCAAAAGCAACCCAGGCCTGCAGGCTTTTTGAAAGCTCAAATAAGCCTATCAAATAAACTTGAAAAGCTATAATAAGCTTGGAAGGAGTGAGCTGGGTTAGAGGGCTTTCCAAAAAGTTCACAAACTCAAGCTGGGACCCACAGATAAGCTTTTTAGGAACTTATGAACTTACTCTCAAACACTGATGAATCAGTGTTTATAGTTAGATGGAAAGAAGTTGAGGATCAAATTAAGAAGTGCTATAAGCTATAAATGGAAAACAAAGAACATGTACAACAAGTAGGGCAGATAGGCTTTCCAAAAAGCCACAAGCTCAGGGCTAAGCTTCTCTAAGGAACTAACAGTGAGCTTATGACACTTGGCCTGTGGGACAAACAAACCTGGCACAGGGCATATTTGTTGAAAAGTCTTAAAAGAAAAGCTACAAATAAGCAGTTTATAAGTTGAATAAAAATTAACTAAAAATACAATGAAGAAGATTAGCAACTAAATAATATAATCCTAGAAGCACAAAGCAAAAAACTCACTATTAAAGCCCATAGAAAATTATCTATTTAATTCAAAAATTAAACTAAGCTGAAGTTTGACTTTTAAAATTACACTAAAAGTTTGACTAAAATGAGATTATATCGATTCCTAAAGACTGAATAAGTAATAATAAGATGAATTTAAACTAATAAGACAGCTAATAAACACAAAGTGAAGAGTATGCAACTGAAAGTTCCAACAGCAAGCAAGTATGAGCAAATCAAAGGTTAGTTTGACTTTTTATCAAAAGAGAACTGAATTTTATCATTTGACTGAGATATTGAATCCATTTATGGTGTACATCAAACAAAAACAACAACATAAATACCCCATACCACAGTTAACACAACAAATCCAAACACCCCTTAACTGATTTACTGTTGAAAGATTTTCGCTGAGAAACAAATTTTTAGGCCATGATATTGGAAGCATCACATGCACTAAACTATATACACACTAAATAACCTAAAATGAATCAGAACAGGAGCACTAGTAATAAGCAGGACATAGATAAGCAGTTGGTTAAAAAAACTTAAACTTGCATTGATTTTAAAGAAAGGAATGCGAAAGAGTTTAAGTAAAGCTAAAAATACAAAATTTAAGACTAAAACCTACTTCCTAATTCTAATTACCTACTGAATTTCAAGATCAAAAGGGGAGTGGGACAGTAGGCCTGCTGATGTGCATATGGTTATATGGGATGAAAATGGGCAATTTGCAGGCATACTTAAACCATTCAACTGAGTTCCAAAATCCAAGCTAAGCTAAATAATATTAATACTACACTACTGGCTACTAGTGTAACAAAGATTTAATCCTATTTCTAAGTCTAGCTTGCCTACATTTGTAAATGAAAGAAGTGGGATGGAGCATGCCTATTTGGGTGAGTCTGCATACCAAGAATAAGCCAACAATGCACAGAACAGCAAAATAGGCTAGGTGTAGTGGACCCTGGGTTACTAACTGAATGCTCAATCAAAGATAAGCTCCAATTCCTACATGATCACACCTAGACTTTAAGAACTAGTAAAATCTGAAATCTTTCAAAATGTTAAGAAAATTGTGACAGATGCTAAAACTTACTTTAAAATTACTAGCAACCATGAACTTAAGCTAATCTATCCTCAAGATTTGGGGAGAATCAAATTTTTAGCTCAAAATTGGACTGTGCCAATCACACCTTAGTAGTGGCTGTTTGGAGATATTCAAAGGCAAGGGAGTGATTAGGCCATGAAAATTGAAATTTATCAATTAGATATGCTATGTTATGACAAAATAAGCAATTAAGTTCCAGAAATAAGCACTTATAATAAACAAACTACAATAAGCAGGTTAATAAGCTGAGTACTTTTTAGATGAAAAATAAGACTTTCATTGAATTTAAAAGTGAGAGGTTACAACTGAGATTGAAAGCAAACAATACTTGAAAATTAAACTAATCCTAATTCTACCCTAAATTACCCTACTTAACTACTAACTAAAAATTGGTTACAACCCGTTTTTATTTATACTAAGAGACTTCATAGCATTTCCTTGCTCCTTGTGCTTTCCTGGATAAATCCCCACCATTAAATTGACTTTGGCTTCATCTTCACCCTTGATTCAATTTTGATGCCCTAGTATCAGTTAGTGGATTGCTGAGTTGGAGGGGGGGGGGAAGGTAATGATGATGTTTGGGGGTTGACTTTGGTTGAGATATAGGGTGGCTGAGGTAGTAGAGGGGGGAAAGGAGACAAGGATGTTGGAGTTGCAGAGGAGGTACAGGGTATTGTTTTGGCGGGGAAGAAAGAAGAAAACGGGTGTTGACTGTGGGTGTTGACCCCATTTTTATTAATAAAAAGGGTTAGGGTTAGATTGTGGATTGGGCTTAGGGTGGAGTTGGGCCAAGGTGGTTGTTGGTGGATTAGGAATTGGATGATAATAATACAAAGGGGTCCAATTGGTTATAACAAATCACAAGGACCAATTTTGCAAACCTGCTGAAACTTGAAGGGACCAGAAATGTATTTTCCCAAAATTCATCATAGGGACCAACTTTGCCAAGGTGATTAACCAAAAGACTTATTTTGACAATTTCCAGAAATTTACACCCAGGGACCTATTTTGCCAAGTTTTGAAAATGCAGGGACCATTCTTGTAATTTTCCAAAAATTTATTCCAAGGACCATTTGTGAAAACTTTTACTTTCCAAGGACCATAAATGACTTTTTCATTCAAAGTTTTTGCTCAGGGACTATTTTTGACGAGTTTTGAAAGTTAGGGGACTGAAACTGCCAATTATGCAAACTTTGTACGTTTTTCATTTGTTTTTAAACATTTTGCATCTAAAACATATAAAACACAATTTTGGGATAATTTCTGTATTTTGATGCATTTGTGAGTGTTTTTTGTATGTTTTTGCAGTTCAGATTGACCAAAAATGATGAGTGTTTGAGCACTCATCAATTATCCATAAGATAAGTTTTCAATCAACAAAATAAGTTTTCATTTTCTAAACGTATTAACCTTCTAAAACTATAAAGAATAGGCAAACTTTATATGATAAATAAAAAAAAAATAAAAAAAAAAATAAAAAATTAGAAAAACTAACTCGGGTTAGTCGGGTTGACCCGAACCCGAATATGAAAGTATTTTGAACCCGATACCCGACCCTATTTCATATTCGGGTTAATCGGGTTGACCCGATTGACCCGAGTTAGATTTTGAACCCGACTAACCCGACCCGAGTATCCTTATTCGGGTTCGGGTTCTGGTCCGGGTCGGGTCGGGATTTTTGACACCCCTAGTCGTAACTACTTCCAAGGTCCTGACGAGGTGCCAACTTTTTTGGACGAGGATAACCGGGGTGGGTGCTTGTCCTTCCCTCTCCTTCGCTCATTAGTGTAAGCGCTCTCTTTTATGGTAGCGTATCTAACCCCGTTTTGTTTGCTTGTTGTTTGTTGCGCAGAGATGTATCTATTCAGTGTGGTGAAACTGGCGAGGCCGACACAGGTGACCGTAGGGTGCGCCCCTTAAGGGAAGGTGAAGCACCAATACTGGAGGCTACTGCAAGGTGCACAATGGAGTTTGCGCAGGAAGAGCCATAGAATGCCTCCCCAGTAGTTTTAGAGGCGACCCCTGTGCGCAGTGTTCTGACTCTGAGGGTGCAATCCCCAGAGCTATCGCACACAAATTCCTCAGAAAGTGTGGGGATCCTTAGGGCTGAAAGTGAGCCAGAGGAGGCAATCCAGGGGGTGAAGCGCAAGAAAGCTTCAGGCGATGATGGTGCAGGCACATCCAAGAGAAGACGCCATGTTATTATTGTAGATGCGTCATCAGAGGAGGATGCGTCGCCCACCATTGCTGCCCAGGATACAACAGAAACTCCTCCCCCCAAGTAAGTAATGAAACCTGTACCTTTGTAAAGAAAAACTTCATTTCATTTCATATTCTCTGTTGATATAAAATAACCTTGAACCCTTGTCGTATGCGTGCAGTGTGGAAGCTGCTGGGGATGATGCTACGCATGCTGGGAAATCGCCACCCAAGGCGAGTCTCCCTCATATTGATGAGCCTTCGAAGGCATTTGAGGATGTGCCAACAAATCATCTGATAGAGGAGCTAGGTTTGGTCGCTGCGCACCAGGCCACCTTCGTTGCTTAGCTCAAAGCAAGGTATGCTGGTAAAGGTAGCAGTAGTGCGCAAAAAGATGAGGAAATTGCGCTACTAAAGGCGCAGTTGGCAGATGCTCGTGCTGAGGTCGAATTAACAAATTTGTACACCAAGAAGCTTGCTGAGGAGAAGATGTCATTACTTGCCCGAGTGAGCCAAGAGTGTGCTGCTTCCACATAGTACAAGGTCACTTGCCTTTGGGTCTTGAAATACATGGAGCAGAACAAGAACGAACACTTCTCTAGGTTGGATGAGTTTCGCAAGGCTGTGGAGGACGCCTTGGAGAAGCAAGAGTTTAAGTTGCGCAAGCTCAGTATTGAGTATGATGAAGAGCTATACCCACACCTGGTGTCATCTATTACTGAGCGCAGGTGACTTATCAGCCATGGCTTGCTGCTGCTTTAAGTACCCTGGAGTCTCAAGAGGTTAGAGAGTCATTTGGGGACGTTGTTCGATGTGCGCTGGCGCGTGGCAAGGCGGAGGCTATAGAGAAGTTGTGTGAGAACAAGGTGTTGACAATGCCTATCGCCCAAGTGCTAGGTTACAACAGGGATGCCTATGCTGAGCTTGTCACTGCTATAGAGAC
This sequence comes from Artemisia argyi, assembly GCA_030686995.1. Lineage (NCBI taxonomy): Eukaryota > Viridiplantae > Streptophyta > Magnoliopsida > Asterales > Asteraceae > Artemisia > Artemisia argyi. Next base: position 126,813,473 of record CM060691.1, read on the forward strand.
GATGAAGCTGTTAGAGCTTCCTCACATTGCTCAACTAGAGCAAGACCAAGATTATCCCATAGGTGTTATTATGGAGGGGGTTAACCTTGGCTAAGCACACAGCAGAGGGCGCTGAGGCACAACCTGATTACTTTTTGAAGCCAGATGTGTCGCAGCTGCAGGTACCTATCTTTGCTAGTCCGCATGACATCCTAAACCTTTTACCCTTGAGAAGGAGATCCCTCTGAAGGAACCCTTAAAGGCGCATGCTATGTGACTTGCGAAAAAGGAGGGTGTGAAGGGGAAGGCCATCCTTTGTGGTCTTGGTGCAGCACATATTCCGAGATCTGATGGGGTACCTGTTAGCGTGGCGACAGTGTCACCCAATGATAGTGATCTGTTGAAGAAGCTTAAGGAAGTTGGGAGTGCTGCGTACCGAGTTGGCAGCTCAGAGCTTAAACGTTCCCAGAGTATGTAGGCTGTTTTTGTAATAGATTAACATTTTGTTGCACATGTGCATGTTGAATCTATTCTTTGTATGAACTCGTAGTCCATAATAAAATGTGATTGTACGCATAGTGTATGATGATGCTTGTACTTAGTTATTTTGTCTTTTCATAAAAGACGTTCATGTTATCTCCAAGAATCAAACTGTTATGTAAACGTACTTAAAAGAGATTACAGGAATCTATAATCACTTATAACATAATTGTGTATGAAATCCATAACTTAATGTATATGCGAATATAAAATTCACAAGTGTATGGGTTGACATGCAGCGTACTGCAAATACCATATCAAGGAGTCAAGAGTCTTGACTCCTAATTTGTTAAATGCGCACAGTGTGCATTGTTGCGTATCCATCGTGGGATGCACTTTAAACTTACTCCAACGTCTTGAGAGTAAGGTGTTTAACAAGGATGCGTGATCCTATGTTGATGGGTTTGCAACCCTCTTACTCAACGAGTTATTTAGTAGGTTTACTCATCCTTTACTATCGTGGGTTTTAATAAGTGCATGCACGCCATGTAAGCGAAAGATGATATAACAAAAATATTGAGATATAAATAATATGTAAATAACAAAGTGATGTGTGTCACGGAGTTAGCTAGAAACCGCGACATTTAATCAATTCTTGCAAGTTTTTGGGAAAAGAAAAAACATTTTCCTAGATAAAACAAAATGTAAATACACAGACATTTATTGAGCACTTACTAAAGTGTGAAGGTGTCTGTGCACGGGGCCGTAGCCTATCCTAAAGATAGCATCTCTTGAGATTGCAAATATTCCATGTGCATTGTAGCTCACAGCCATCCATGTCACGCAACTTGTATGCTCCTTTTCCTAGTGCTTCTGTGACTTCATAGGGTCCTTCCTACTTTGGTCCAAGTTTTCCTGTATCTACTGTGTGGCTTGCATCATTAGCGCAGTATACAAAGTCGCCTGGTCTGAATGAGGTGCTTCGAACTTTAGCATCGTAGTATCTCTTCATTTTCGACTTAGCTCTTACCTCACAAATAGCTTCGCGTTCGCGCCTTTCTTCCAATAGATCCAAGTGTATACGTCGTTCTTCGTCATTGGTTGCAACATTAACTTCCGCCGTACGAATAGTTGGCATCCCAATTTCAGCTGGCATAACAGCTTCTGTCCCATAGACAAGAGAAAAGGGAGTGTCTCCAGTGTTAACTTTGATTGTCGTGCGGTGCGCCCATAAGACGTGCGACAATTCATCCACCCATCTTCCTTTGTGTTTGTCGAGGCGCGCTTTAATTCCTTCCCCCAGACTACGATTTGCGCGCTCAACCAAACCATTGGTTTGTGGGTGTTTAACCGATGCGAAGTGTTGTGTAATATTTAGTTGCGCGCACCAGTCTTTGAACGGGTTATCGCAGAATTGTTTTCTGTTGTCCGAAATGATTTCCCCAGGTAATCCAAATCGGCATACAATGTTTTCCCAAACAAATCGTTTTGCTTGATTTCATGTGATTGTTGCCACTGCTTTTGCCTCAATCCACTTAGTGAAGTAGTCTATAGCCACAATAAGAAATTTTAGTCCCCCTGCTGTAACAGGGAATGGGCCCGCGATATCGATCCCCCACTTGTAGAATGGCCATGGCGAAGTAATAGGCGTTAGCTCTAGTTGTGGTTGGCGCGGGATGGGTCTATGAACTTGGAAGTCGCTACATTTCTTTATCATATCCTGCGCATCGCGATGCATAGTGGGCCAATAGTACCTGACCGCAAGGCTCGTGCTACAACGAACCGCGGTCCTGAGTGCATACTGCATGAACCGGCGTAGATCTCTCGGAGAGCGTAATCTGCCTGAAGAGGTCCAAAACACCGAAGCCATGGTTGTATAAATGAGCGCCGATATAGGATACCATCTCGAAGTTCGAACGTCTGCGCTGTGCGCCGTATCCATCGAGCGTCCTTCTGCTCATGGGGCAATGTACCCTTGCCTTTGAATTCGATGATAGGGGTCATCCACTTAGGATCCTGCTCCTCTATCACCGTAGATATCTCCATCTCCGAGATAGATTTGTTCTTCAGGATCTCCACCAACACTTGTTTTGACAGGTGCGCAAAGCTTGTTGATGCGATCTTGCTTATTGCATCCGCTTTTCTGTTTTCCTTTCTAGAAACTTGTTTAATGGTGAACCTGTCAAAACCCTGGATTAGGGACTTGGTCTTGTCGAGGTATTGGACCATGTTATCCTCTTTAGCCACATATTCGCCCAACACATGATGGGCTACTGATGAGTGCGTAAATACTCATCATTTTTGTCGTATCTGAACTGCGAAAACATCCAAAAACACTCAAATATGCATCAAAATACTGAAAATATCCCAGGATTGTGTTTTATATGTTTCAAATGCAAAATGATTGAAAACAGATGAAAAATGAACAAAGTTTGCATAATTGACAGTTTTAGTCCCTTAACTTTTAAAACTTGTCAAATTCAGTCCCTAGGCATTTGTTTTATAAGAAAATTCACCAAAGGTCCTTTTGAAATCACAAGTTGTCATAATTAGTCCTTTGGTGAGAAATTTCAAAAGTTTACAAAATTAGTCCCTGAACTTTGCAAAATTGTCAAAAATGGTCCCTAGGATTAAAATTTTGAAAATTATCAATCATGGTCCTTGTGTTATTGAACTTCAGGCGAAAATGGTCCTTGGGTGAAATATTTGGAGAATTTACAAGTCTGGTCCCTCAAGTTTCACATTTGGCAGAAAAGGTCCCTGGAATTTCAAAAGTGGAAAATTCAATAATGGTCCTTTGGCTATTCATCCTTGGAAAGAAAGAACCCTTTGTGGACTTTGGAAGATTTACAAGTTCAGCCCTTGAAAAAACAGAAAATTACCATTTTGATCCTTGTGATTTTGTTAGCAAATACCAAACGGACCTAAGTGTTATTTACCCAAAAATCCAAATCCAATAAACAAACACAAAACAGACCACACCCTTTCCAAGCCCACTTCCCCTAGGCTCATTCCCTTATTACGTTTAATATTTACCAAGGTCAACACCCCAGTCAAACCCACCTTCACCCTCTCCAATTCCCACCAAAACCACCATCTCCATTACTAGTGGTTTTCACCCCAACTTGACCACCACCCACCTTATCCCTCCACCTCATTACACATACCAATAGCATTTAATGTTTCCCCCTACACACACTATCAGGAACCAATTGGCTGAAACAGTTTTTCCGCCAAAAACTCAATCAGAAGCTAGGATTAATTGGAAGCATCCTACGGCTAGGATTTAAAGTTAGAAGCATAACACAATACTAGGGAGCTTCATGCGAGGAGTACTATGTGGATATTTCGTTTTGACGAGTTTGTTGGGTTTACGAATTAAAGTGTCGTGACTCCTCGAACGATTATTGCATATACTTCTAAGATATGATGGCCTGAACGGTGATATGATTGTAACTAAACCCTAATAACAACATAACTCAATAATAGGGAGCTTTGTGTGAGGAGTATTAACTTCTGAATTATGATGGCCCGAACGGTTTTATGTTAATAACATAATACAATAGTAGGGAGCTTCATGTGAGGAGTCATATACTTCTGAATTACAATGGCCTGAACGGTTTTATGTTATATATATAAAACATTAAAACAATAACTTGAAAAACATAAACATGGTACATAAAGCTTGACATACATCCAAAGCCAACAACACACTAGGATACGTGAGTAAGGTGGTCTAGTTTCCGAGTCACTATTTGCATCACTTAGAATACTCTAAGCCCAGGTGAGTTTCTTAGCCTCACATCTTTTTAAATACCGTGTGAGTTTTCATAGCCTCACACCTTTTAAATGCTTTATAAATGTTTTACAACCTGTGAGGGGGATACGTGCTAAATGCTTTACTTAAAACTGAACACAAGTCTTTTTCATTCGTTGTTGCACGTGTAAACTAACAGCCACCACTACATAACCAAAATTCATGAATCTAATCGTTTGGGATGTTTTACCCAAGCGAACGCGAATGTAGTTGATAGATCTATTGGAGTTTGACAACTCCCGTTGGTATTAACACCCTACTAGGTGGTACCAATAAGTACTATATTTGAATCCACTCAAGGTATAACTTTGGCAAGTTTTCCTTCCATCCCCTCATGTTGGGTCTACAGCCCACATGACCCGGATCGTTAAGGTGTGATTCATGAGCTTAGTGCAACAAACGCCTGTCTGTAGTATTGTACTGATCATGCAATACTGACAGAAACTACTTTCTTCCACTCTACATGGGTGTAAAACAACGTAGCCCATGCATTACTAGACTTGTATTCACTCTACTACTTAAACCTATGACTCTCACTCAACACCTAGTGTTGACTTTTAAGCATGTATCCTAGGTATATAGCCATTACGGAGCTTTGGCAGGAGGTGGCACTGAACTCGGAGGACTTTCAAACCGGTTATCATTCAAACATAACATTTCACACTTAGATTCATGAGACCTCAACTAAATAAAAACCTCGTTTTAATAAAACTCTGATATTTTAATGAATGATAACTTAATTAATAAAAACGTTTATTTTCGAGTCATTTTCTATTACTGTATCTGTGATTCTATGAAGTAATACCCCAAACACTTTATCTGCTGCGATCAGTGAAAAATGGGGGTGTTACAGATTGGTAGCAGACCTTCAGTTGTAGAGAACAAGGTCAAAACCTAAACTACAACTAATTTTCTTAAACCCGAGAAAGTCCTCAGTGCCACAGCCATTCTCCGCAACAACATAGGCTATAGGTTAGTATAGTACTTAACTACTTAACTGCTTATCTACTTAAGTGCTTAACTACTTAATTGCTTAACTGCTTAAATGCTGCATATCATTTCTATTATTATCTATGTCTACACCCTACTACCTCTACCCCCGTCTCATCTAGTTTACGTCAGGAGACTGCTCTACCCTCTCCGAATGTACTAGATTTTCCGTCAAAACACTATTTTCCCACTATCTCTTATCCCTCTACCCAGTATTACCCCAATACTACCCTCACCGACATTTGATCCCGAAAGGTTGTTTATACCCGAAGGATCAATGTTACTTAGGAGACCTATACACACTTTATCACACTTACTTAGTAGTAAAATTAGAATATTTAGGAAACCACCCTATACCTTAGTACTTCCCTTAGGACACCCTTAGAACCCTAGGAAAAATTAGGTTTAGAATAGATTAGGTAAACCCTTTGGTGACCTTTTTTTGGAGATAGAAAAAGGTCATAGCGATAGTTAGGTAGTAACCCAATAGAATTTATGCCCTAGAAAATAGATAACAACCAACCACTTACCCACTTAGATATAGGAAGTCCTTATGAATTTAGGTATTAGATAATCTTAGAACACTTTAGTTGCCTTAGGTTAGAATTTCACCCTAGGATACGTACTATACATAATGGTACTAACTAGGATGCCTATAGGATAGGTTAGGATACTTTGCCTTAGTTATAAACCCTTAAGTACTTTTAGGATAGAAACCTTATTAGGACATCTTAGAATACCCTAAACCCTAGGAAAATCTCCCCACCCTTAGGAAATATAACAAGTTAGGTACTTGTTATAGTATACCCCATAAGTAATACTACTAAAAATGTATTACTTACAACCCTTAGGAATTTAGATTAGGTAGTTTTGACACCTTAGAACCCAACACCTCATAAGATACAAGAATATTCCTTAAGAATATTGTTCTTGAACTTTAGGCATTATTAGGTTAAACCTAGGATATTACCCTTTGGGTAGTTAGTAAGTACTGATAAAGTGGGCTCCAACAAACAAATCCACTCCCTATAAACACCCTTCCCCACAAAAACTCCATTTCCATTTTCATACCCGGCAATTTACCCAAAACCTTCATCTTTCCTAATCACATATGGCATAAATAGTGATACTTGTTAAACTTCTAGTTATGACAAGTTATTTATGACCTTATGCGATTATGATTTCATTCCTTAATTCGTGACATTGTATGTCATGAGTTACAACACCTCCCTAAAACTACCCTTCCTCCGTCTTTAATCCCCATTCCTCTGAAACTTCTTAGTTTCCCCTAGTTAGAGAGTCTTCCCCTAACTACTCCTATATGCAAGTATATAATAGTATTATATACAAGCATACTTCTATTCTTCCCTCTTTACTTCCCACTCCCCTAGATCACTATGATTCTCGAAGTAGTTTCTCCTCTTAGAAAACCTTTAGGATCCCCATATTTAGGTTAGAAATAATTTTAGGATGCCCTTAGGAAAACCTAGGATTAGAAAATAGGATTAGGAACCTTTGAGGTTAATTAGGTTAGAAACCGAACTAGAACCCCGATAGGTAGAAACTAGGAAAACATCTTTAGGATTTAGTTTAGGATAAGAATTATACTTGGTATTGAGGATATTAGAATTAGATTAGAAAACTTTAGGATACAATATAGGAAAACTTAGGATTAACATAGGATTAGATTAGAACGTCACCAACCTAGAACCCTAAGCCCTTAGCATCTAGTTTAGTAATAGGATAGGAAATAGGAACAAACCCTTTTGAGGATATAGTTTACCCACACTTAGTTTTAGAAGTGACCTACCCTTATTAGGATTTCCCATAAGAATTTAAGGATTTAGAAACCCCTAGGAATAATATACCCTTAGGATACCCCGAGCCTACCCTAAGTTTATAGAACTAGGTTTAGAATTTAAGGTTACCATAGTTACAACTAGGAATAAGACATTCAAGGATTTTAGATTACATCTTAGGAAATAGACACACCTTAGGTTACACATTAGAATCCCACTAGGAAAATACTATGGATATTACCCTACCCGATTTTAAGTACCTAGGACATAGGATAGACAACATAGGTCAAAAATATCACCTTTAGATTTTAGGGCTATCCTTAGAAAACTAGATAATTCCTTAAGAATTATACCAAGAACCTTAGGGGGAAAACAAACTTCGTGGGAATATAGTGCATCTAATCCTCCTTAGGATACCATCCTTCCAGGTATCTTACTCTTTCATCTTTTCTTACTCTACCGTTTAATCCTACTATTTCGTTATCCCCTACTCCTCCGTACTTTCCTATTTCATCCCTCGCCTTCCTTCCTTCCTTTTCACTTCTTCATTTCCCTCCATCCTTTCGTTTCGTTCCTCCGTCATTTTCCACTCTATTTTTCCTACTCTATACTCTTTCCCTACCTCATCCTACAATGTTCTAGGAGTTAGAACTTGTATTTCTCGTCATATCTAAGTCGGAGTTTTCGTAATCCTCATTATGACTGACTTATGATATTATCCTCCTAATCCGGTGTTATCTTGCACAAGCCATAATTCAGGATGCCATCCGGCAACTAGATGTTGACAGTAGTACTACAACACTAGAGACATGAGTTATTAACATGGCTAATGCTGATAACCCATGTCTAGCCAGTGGGCCCATAACCCACAGGTCTCCAATGTCTAAACCTTTCCTCAAAACATTGTAAGTCTCACAATGTTTTTCTCAACTTCATGGGTCAATCCCATCAAGTTTCCCAAACTCCGAGTCAAAACACTTGTCTAATCTCTCAAAACACTCCCGTACCACATTTCCTTAAGTGTGGTCAACCCTCTTCCTTTTCCGCCGATACTATTTAAGGATGATTTATAATCATTTTATTAAGATGAATCAGGACGCTTTTTCATTTTAATAAGAAAATTATAAATCAATGGACCATGAATTTATAAACTCTTACTTACAAGAATTGGGACGTGATGAGTGTAAATACTCATCATTTTTACCGTATTTTAACAGCCAAAACGCGTGAAAACATTCAAGAATGCATCAAAATAATGAAAATATCCCAAAGATCGTGTTTTATATATTTTAAATGCAAAATGATTGAAAACAAACGAAAAACGAACAATGTTTGCATAATTGGCAGTTTCAGTCCCCCAACTTTCAAAAATTGTCAAAACTAGTCCCTGAGCATTTATTTTGAAAGAAAAATCTACAAATGTCTTTTGGAAATCGTAAGTTGTCAAAAACGATCCTTGGGTGAAAAGTTTTCAAAAGTTTACAGTTGTAGTCCCTGGAATTTGGAATTTGGCGATTTTGGTCCTCGGGTACTTAAATGGAAATTCACATCAAAGGTCCTTGTGGAAATTATAATATGACAAAATCACCCTTGTGATAACTTTGAAAGATGTGCAAATTTGGTCCCTCATTTTCAGCTTATAACAACATTGGTCCTTATGCTTTTCATTTATTATAACCAAACGGACCTTCAATATTAAAAACAAAATCCACCTTATTACTCCTTTTAACCCACCCTTAAAATTACCCAATCCAAACCACCACTAGTTCTTGGGCCCAAAATCATCACAGCCCAAACTAGCACCCCACGTTAATAACACTACCCAAATATCCCATCCACCATTTTACGTTTACAATAAACCGTATGCCAAACCCTTTTGACTCCACACAGTCAACGAAACCCCCCATTCAACCCTATCCTGCCTTCAACCTCTCTTTAACCACCAGATAATCATCCCTCCTCCAACCCTTCACGTGATACCAAACCTTCACGTGATACCACTCCATCCCCATCAAAATCGTTCCCCAAGAAGTAGTCACAAGATGCCATGTCCAGGTCACGAATCCACAACAACAAATTGGGAGCCAATTGAAATTGAAGGTTGTGATGATGCCAAGTCAATCCAAGGGCTGTGATTTATGCACAAGGAAACACAAGAAAAAGGCAGTGAAACCCTAGAGATTGTAGTATAAATAGAAAAAGATATTGTAGCCTAAAAGGCAATGAGAGTTAGTTTTAATTTTCAGTATTTTCTTTAGTTTACTTTTAAATCTTTTGTACTTTTTCTAATTCAATGCAAGTTTAGAGAAGTTTTTTTTCACTTGACTATTTCTAATTTACGTATTTTACTGCTTGTTTCAATGTTATTTTTTTTTAGTCGCTTATGCTTATTAAGACCTAAGAGATCTTATTTCAGGATTCAAGTAGTCCTTTCTTATTCGAAAATCTCAACAGGTTCACCATATGGTGTGTTTGGCATTAGCACAGTTTTATTGATTTGGTCACTTTCAAGCTTCGAATCAATTTGATTAAGCTTTATTTTAGTTAATTTAGTAATTTAGAATTCAGTCTTAGCATAAGCATATAGTTCCTCAGCTTGCCTTTTGATTTCTTAAGTTTTATGAATTCTACTTGAATCTCACTGCTCGCATAGAAAATCCTAGGCTAGGGTCAGTTTAGTGAATGATTTTTGGTTACACTAAGTCAATTGAGGGTGAGTTGAGGATCTGATAGTGTTACTTGAGAGTTTGTTAGCTCTTGGACTACCTGTCACAAACCTGTCCCAAATACCACTTTTCAACTCCAATTCTAGGGTACCTAAGTTAGTTTTAGTTTTTAAAGATTGCTTCACTATTAGCTATTAGGTTGATCTTAATATTTTTCAGCTTATTTTACCCTTAAGTGCTTAGTCGGTAACTCAATATAACCTGAACTCACCCATTTTAAACCCATCCGCAGCCTTCTGTCCATTATAGCCTTTTAATCCTTCATTTTAGCTTTTAGCTTTGTCTTAATTCCATTATGCTTGTTTCTCTGTGTTACCTGGTAGCTGATCTTTATTTGTTTTTAGCTTATAGACAGTAGCTTATTCATGTACATGCTTTAATCCTTGCTCAAAGTCACCCATTTGCCCCACTTTTACCCATTTGTACCCCTGCTGCATCAGTAGCTATATAGCCCAAATTAGGTAGGTTAGAGTAAGGATTTAGACAAGAATTTAGTTTTACAAATTGTTAGTAGTATAGGGTTCAAGATTATTAGCTTATTTTTCATGTTGGAAGTCTTTCGTAAGCCAAAACCTAGCCTGCTAATCACCTTGTCCAACCAGTAGGGCTGCATTTTTGTGTGTGTATTTTAATTTCTTTTTCACAAGTCTCAATATCTGAAAATTGGAATTAGTAATGTGTGGTTGGAGGTCTAGCGGAATCATACTTTTGTAAAATTTTATTGTAGCTTATTGACAGCTTTTTAGGTCCCTGCAATCAGCCCGTTAACCCACTCTTCCAGCTGGACCTGAACATCAGTGTTCTGATGAGGCGAAAAATGAACCACTTTTAGGGGGTCATTTAAGCCCGGAATTGAATTTATTTGATCAAATATTGCTTTAAATCGTTCCTTTTGTGATTTTAGGTACTTTGGGAGTGAAATCTGGAAAAGGAAGCAATTCGGACGTTTTTGGAGCATAAAAGTGAAGAAAACGCCAAAGTCTTAATTTTCCTTGCTGGGAACAGTGGGTGACGGCGTCAAGAAGGAATTCCTGACGGCGTCAAGAGTAATTTCCATGACGACCCAGTACAGATTTGACGGCGTCACAAAGTAGGGTGTCAAGAGTAAAATGCATGACGGCCTGGAAATGCACAACACATGACGGCGTCAAAAGTAGATCAAGGCAGTCCGAGAAGAGTTTTGGCGGCGAGGTGACGGCGTCACAGGTTTTGTATTGACGCCGTCAGACCTTATTTCCTATATATAGTTTTCTAATTTTCACATTAAAAAAAGAGAGAAGTTTTGGAGAAACCCTAAGTACGAACTTGGTGCGAATTTTACAGGTTTTTCAAGGGTTCTAAGCCCTTGATACCTTTCATGTGTAATTGAGATAAGTATTCTTTTTAATTCAATCAATATGTCTATGTGTTGGTTGTCTATCTCTTGTTCTTGTCTTAATTCCATCATGCTAGGCTAGATCTATCTTGTGTTTGCTTGGATCTAATGAAACCTAGATGTTAATTATGTGTTGATTACTTGTTTATAGTTGTTTTGGATGAATGAATTTGATGTTAGGCTTAAGAAAACTGGCAGATCTCCAAATGGTAACATGCTTGAACGTCTTAGGAAACATGAACCGATGTGCACTAGGTCTTTATTGGTTGTATTTAATGCATGAGCCATTGTTTATAATCCCTATGGTTGTGCTGGGCATGGCATAGGAGGAGATAATAGCTCATAGAATTGGGGAGTTAAGTGCGCCACCCCATGAATGATATTAAGGAATACAATCCGTCATCCATACAACTATAACAAGTAATTAACGTGTAAAAGATGTCTAGGGAGTAGTGAAATCTAAGTAAACACATTTTCTCCATTTATTGCTCACAACCTTAGTATAATTTAGTTTATTTTCATTTTTAGTATTTTATTTTGATTGCATCTTTAGTATTGGGTTAGTTGACTAGCAACTAATTCCGCCCAAATCCTTCAAACCTGAAATTTTTACTTGCTTTCTAAAAAAATATAAAAATACAAAAAGAATCATCTCTCACCTTTAGAACTAGTATTTAGGTTTTCTAATCCTAGCGACACTATTCCTAGCTGAACGATCAATCCCCCGGTACTTGTCACTATACTATACTACAACGATCAGGTACACTGCCTGGTGGGGGTTGTAAGCTTCTCAAGATCCCTTGAGAGGTAAAGCCTGGTGCGATTCCTACGTACATCAAGTTTTTGGCGCCGTTGCCGGGGAATAGTTATTGTCTAGGTTAGAATCTCTTTTTATTAGGTCTACTTGCTAGATTCCTTTCTAGTAAGATTTTATTTTTATTTTTAGGTCTTCTTTAGTCTATCTTATTTCTTTGTGTCTTTGTTCGTAAATTTTCACCACCCGACATCATGGACAAGCGGAACATCTTTGAACCCGTCATCCCACCACAACAAAACCCACCACTAGAACCTCTTAGGCCTTGAACCTTAGGAGAGTATTCCCGACCTAGCCACTAAGGCTACCGAAACACCATTGAGCTCACCGGAGCCAATGTGACCCCCTTGCGATCCGACACCATCCGGTTGGTGCAAAGCGGATGTGCATTCCATGGACTTCGTTCCGAAGATCCAAACCAACATCTTAAGGACTTCCTCAAAATCGTAGATTTCATAGACCTAGATGTTGCAACTAGAGAGACAACCCGATTACGCCTATTCCAATTCTCTCTACGGGATCAAGCTAGTCAATGGCTTGAGCGTTTACCCGCGGGATCCATCACCACATGGGATGATCTCACCACTCGTTTCCTTGCTCAATTTTTCCCACCGGGGAGAACTACTAAGCTTAGAAATGACATCTTGATGTTCCAACAACGTCAAAATGAATCTCTTTATGAAGCATGGACTCGTTTCAAGGACTTATTCCAAAAAGTCCCTCATCATGGCATAGACCTTTGGCTCCAAGTCCAAATTTTTTATGAGCATATCGATCTCTCCACGAGGCGAGCCATTGACCAATCGGCCGGTGGTAAGCTACGTGATCTAAGTGCGGAACAATCATGGGAACTCATAGAAGATCTTACTCTCTATGACAACGAAAGTTGGAATGATCCCCGTGATTTGAACAAAACGGTCAAGGCAATATCTTTGCCTTCGAACAATTCTATCACTCCCGACCGTAGGATCATGGAACTTGAGGACCAAGTCAAGTTTCTCATGAAATCTTACGAAGCTCCTAAACCTTCAAGCCAAGTGAACAAAATCACTTCTTCATGCGAATTATGTAGTGGTCCCCACGACGCTCGTGATTGTGTGGAACTCCCCGGAACAGCTTTTGCGGACTACGCATCCACGCGTACCGACGAAGCGGGAGATAAGTGGTACACTTTCAAGCCCGAGCCAAACGCTTACAGTGATTCATACAACCCCTCTTGGAAAAATCACCCAAACCTTAGGTGGAAACAAAATCAACCCAATTCTTCCAATCCGCCTAATCGTTACCACCCAAACGGTCCACCCTCCAACCGTACTTTCAACAACAATCCTTCTAACAACTATGGTAGTACCAACAATCTTGAAGGGTTGATGTCAAAGTTCATGGCATCTCAAGAAGCTCGTATATTTAAGTTTGAAGCCGATTTCAAACAAAAGCAAAGCGAGATGACCACCAAAATTGACGCATTGTTGAAAGTTCTCAATGACCGAGAAATGGGAGCACTCCCAAGCGATACAATCAAGAATCCGAAACTAAACGTTAATTCCATATTTTCAGTTTCGTCACCCACTTCGTGTCCACAATACTACTCGGTTAAATCAACGAGCACGTGTTTCAAACAAAACCAAATTCTTCAAAAGGACCAATCAAATAAAACACCCAATATAGAACCGGTCAAAAGTATAGTTGAAACACCTCCTACGCAAGACCTTGACGATGAATTCAAAGAACTTCACCTTGAACGCCCCGTCATTGATATCTTAGCGCGTGCTCCTTACTATAGTGCCCTCCTAGAAAAGTATGAGAAGTTTAAACTAGGTAAAAATGGGACCGCCTTCGTTCAAAACAAGTTACCTAAAAAGCTTGATGATCCGGGTATATTTGTTTTGCCTTGTAAGATTGGAAGATCCGAAGCTTTCGATACACTAGCCGATTTAGGGTCAAGCCTCAACTTGATTCCCTTATCCTTATTCACCACTCTTAAGCTAGGGAAGTTAGAGGAAACGGAGGTATTGATAGGGCTAGCGGATGGGAGTATTGCCCACCCGGTTGGAATGATTAAGGATGTAGTTGTTCACGTAGGAAAGTTAACTATATTAGCGGATTTTCACGTCCTAGACATGGTTAGTGACACTACATGCCCATTATTGGTAGGAAGAGGATTTTTAGCAACAACTAGCGCCATGATAGATTGCAAGCAGTCCAAGATAGCGGTAGGTGAAGGCGATACTTGGTCGGTGTACAATGTAAAGAAGCATAGTTATGATTGTGATGATGAACCGGCACCGCATTGGGTAGAGATGAATAGGAGACCATCTAGATATGGACCTTGGATAGAAAGGAACTTCATAGGACCTCAATGCCCATTTTATCTAGAGAAAGATTTCGTTGAAAAGACACATTCGGTAGAACAACTCATTGCTAGAGATGAAGAGCTAGACCCCTTTGAGGACCCCTTAGTCTTTAGGAAGATGATTGAGTTCTTAAGCGTAATGCCTATTAACATAGAGATGAATAAGTGGAAAAGAGAGAGAGATAAGTGTAAATGGAGGTGGGACAAGCCACCTAAAGAAGGTGACGGATCATGGCATATGAGGATGACTTTGTATGATCCGGATGGAGAAAAGTTTGAAAGGTCATACCATACTAAGGAAACCGATAGGAAGTTGAAACCTAAGTTTGATCCCAAAGATGTCCTCAATGAGGAACTCACCCGTATCACGTAGTAACCCATGACCTTGAGTCTAGCTACAAGACTCGTAAATAAAGAAAAGCGCTTCTTGGGAGGTAACCCATGTTTTGTTTGATTTTGTTTGTTTGTTATTTGTTTCCGTATGCATGCTTTATTTTTATTGTTGGTAGATCATGTTTCTCAACTAAATAGTGGAAATACTTTACTTTGTTGTTTTGGCCTAGTCTTAACTCCACCTAAAAGTATTTTTGCAAAAGATAAGTGTAAGGGGAAACCCCAAATATGTTTTTAAGAAACAAACCGATCATGATTCTCCACAATATTAAATGAACATGTATATTAGTATTTGTTAGAGTCAAATGCTTGTATTGAGTCATAATGAAGTTTTGCAGGATTTTCCAGGAAGTAGGACCAAGTTTTTCCAGAAATTTTCTGGAAACTTAACATAAGAATTTCTGCAGGTCACTTCTGACGGCGTCACGAGTTAATTCTTGACGGCGTCACGTGTAAAAATCTGGAAATTTTACCAGTTTTGTTTTTCTAACGGAGTCTTATGGTTTTTGTGAATTATTAAGTTTTATAATCTCCAGGAAATCTGCAAACTTCATTCCACAAGCATTATATCTTATCTTGTTTTCTAGGATTTAGTAACTTATATAGGATGCCGCCGATTTTACGTGAGGTTGTTTTGTCTATTTTCTCAGGTTTTACAGGTTATGTATGACAAGAAGATGATTTATTTTTCTGGAAGGGAAGCTTTGATTGTTCATTTTCTTGGAGGAGGATTTAACCAGGCCACCTTATTATCCATACCGAGCGAATCAGGGGAGTATTTGATTTCATTCCTTTTACTTTTTAACCTTTACATTCTTTACTTGAACATTGGGGACAATGTTCATCTTAAGTGTAAGGGGAGGGTAAAAAGATGATACCTTACATATGCACTTTCGCTTGAGTTTGTTTTGTTTGATGGTAGATGTGTAATAAAACTATGAGAAATACTTGTTAGTGCAATTTTAGCGCCAAATTTAAAATTTTTTACAACATTTAGGAGTGAAACTTTAGCCATAGAAAGCGTCTCATGGATAGGAGATTGTATGACTAGCACATAACCGTATATTCAGAAAAAATTTCCACCCAAATATGTGAGGTTCGCCTTTAGATTTGATAGGAAAAGCATTTACTATCAGTGCTTATGAGTGTACCGGTAGCATTTAGATTCTAGAACTTACGTTAGTGATGCATCCCGAGACCGCTAGTGAGACTACATTCGTGTGGTAGGATTTACTACATGATAAGAGGCATTAGGATCACCCTTGTGTTAAAACCGTATCATAATTACTTGACCATTTAAGTCATATTACTTGGCTAGTTAAGTCAACTAATTTTTCCCACACCCTTAGCGTTGTACTCATTTTTAGTACACGAAACCCCTAGTACACCCCTCCGAGCCTATCTTTTCGTTTCTAACTTTAAGCATCTTACTTAAAGGAAGAATTTGTTACACCCCACTTAAATGTACACCCAAATCGCCTTAGCCTTCCGTATATGCGCTCATTTTTAGTGCATTATTGTTATTTGTTAAACCCTAAGTTAACTATCTAATTGATTACTTGGTTGCTAAGTCGAGTCATATCCTTGTACATATTGTTTTGGGACGATTGGGACTCATGGGAAAGTACTTATTTTATGGAGTAATGGGGAAGAACATCATATTATTACCCCCATATGTACGTTAATCTTAAAAGTACTCCAAGTGTTTTGATTTTCTTAATTCGAATCATTAGATTAGTTCATTGTAAAGTATGTAAAAATTCAAGTGTAAGGGGAACGTTCATTCCCTATGATGTATTATTTTGGATGGTAGGGTAAGAGTGTATGCAAAAAAAAAAAAAAAAAAAAAAAAAAAAAAAAAAAGAGAAAAAACATACGGACTACCATCCCTTTTTATTCTATGTTCATTTTATGTTTTTGTTAATTTTCATTTATTAGCTTAAGTCGAGTCTAGTTTTGGCTTAGCAACACCATATTGTACATGTAATTAACCAAGATTGTTAACTCGCCACCAGTAAAACTTCCTTTATCCAACAAAACCGTGTATTTCATATCCCTACACCTAACGTTACAACCCTTTAAAAGACCTCTTTGATAGTTTATCCTAGGTGCTTACGCCATGTGGTGGAGGTTTGATCCTTTCCCAAGCCTATGGTAATCTATTTTGCTATGACAGGTAGTGAGAGATATCTTCCGTTTCCATATTGTAATTTACACTTTATTACACCCGAGAGATGTGAGTTTCTAAACACTATTTGTGAGGTGCTAGTGTATGACCTCCGTGCTTGTCTATTGGTCTTTAGTGAAACGATTATTTGTTGTAATTACTTTTATATTAGTGTTAAATGACCCCTAACTTGTATTTTGACTAGAATAAAAGCGCATTTGCTTGAGGACAAGCAAATCTCAAGTGTAAGGGTATATGATGAGGCGAAAAATGAACCACTTTTAGGGGGTCATTTAAGCCCGGAATTGAATTTATTTGATCAAATATTGCCCTAAATCGTTCCTTTTGTGATTTTAGGTACTTTGGGAGTGAAATCTGGAAAAGGAAGCAATTCGGACGTTTTTGGAGCATAAAAGTAAAGAAAACGCCAAAGTCTTAATTTTTCTTGCTGGGAACAGTGGGTGACGGCGTCAAAAAGAAATTCCTGACGGCGTCAAGAGTAATTTCCATGATGACCCAGTACAGATTTGACGGCGTCACGAAGTAGGGCGTCAAGAGTAAAATGCATGACGGCCTGGAAATGCACAACACATGACGACGTCAAAAGTAGATCAAGGCAGTTCGAGAAGAGTTTTGGCGGCGAGGTGACGGCGTCACAGGTTTTGTCTTGACGCCGTCAGACCTTATTTCCTATATATAGTTTTTTAATTTTCACATTAAAAAAAGAGAGAAGTTTTGGAGAAACCCTAAGTACGAACTTGGTGCGAATTTTACAGGTTTTTCAAGGGTTCTAAGCCCTTGATACCTTTCATGTGTAATTGAGATAAGTATTCTTTTAATTCAATCAATATGTCTATGTGTTGGTTGTCTATCTCTTGTTCTTGTCTTAATTCCATCATGCTAGGCTAGATCTATCTTGTGTTTGCTTGGATCTAATGAAACCTAGATGTTAATTATGTGTTGATTACTTGTTTATAGTTGTTTTGGATGAATGAATTTGATGTTAGGCTTAAGAAAACTGGCAGATCTCCAAATGGTAACATGCTTGAACGTCTTAGGAAACATGAACCGATGTGCACTAGGTCTTTATTGGTTGTATTTAATGCATGAGCCACTATTTATAATCCCTATGGTTGTGCTGGGCATGTCATAGGAGGAGATAAGCGCTCATAGAATTGGGGTGTTAAGTGCGCCACCCCATGAATGATATTAAGGAATACAATCCGTCATCCATACAACTATAACAAGTAATTAACGTGTAAAAGATGTCTAGGGAGTAGTGAAATCTAAGTAAATACATTTTCTCCATTTATTGCTCACAACCTTAGTATAATTCAGTTTATTTTCATTTTTAGTATTTTATTTTGATTGCATCTTTAGTATTAGGTTAGTTGACTAGCAACTAATTCCGCCCTAATCCTTCAAACCCGAGATTTTTACTTGCTTTCTAAAAAAATATAAAAATACAAAAAGAATAATCTCTCACCTTTAGAACTAGTATTTAGGTTTTCTAATCCTAGCGACACTATTACTAGCTGAACGATCAATCCCCCGGTACTTGTCACTATACTATACTACAACGATCAGGTACACTGCCTGGTGGGGGTTGTAATCTTCTCAAGTTCCCTTGAGAGGTAAAGCCTGGTGCGATTCCCACGTACATCATGTTCCATGCAGCCATTTTCTTTAAGCCAATATAAGCTTAAAAGTCAATGTTGGCTTTGTATACATGTTCATGGGTATGATGTTTTTGTTGGATAATATTTTTTTATGCATATGCTTATCTGCTCCCCGCTTTACATAGTCTACATTCTCACAAAAGTTCATTAGTTTTGTTGTTTAATTTGTTAACAGTAAGCTTTACTTTTGTTGGTTGTTCTTTCAAGCTTATAAGCTGTTTTGAGTTTATTAGTTGTTTTCAGTAAAAGAATTTTCACAAAAGTTCATTAACTTTCTGTGTTTGTAAACTTCCAAAATAATAATAATAATAATAATAAAAATAAATAAATAAAATAAAAGGTTGTAAAAAAGAGAGGTGTACTAGGTTCGAACCTGGTACCTCTTTGCTCACAGATTCAACACATGACCCTCACCCAACTGTGCTCCATTATACTTCTTGTTTTAGTATGCTTTTGTTCTATATTTATTGTCCTCTTTTTCTTTTTAGCTTTATAACTAGTCAGCTTGTAGGACTGCTTATTTACTGCTTATTCCAACTGCTTTTTATAGCTTTTTATTTTTCTTAGCTTCCTTTTAGGTTTAATAGATTTTACAAAAAGTTTTTAGATTTTTCTAATTAGTTTTAGTAATTTTAATCATTTAATTTAGTTTGTTTAGAATTTAATTCATTATAAAAAAATATAAAAGTCTAAAAAAAATATTTTTTTTTCTTTTTCAAAAATTTTCTTTTATTATTATTATCGTAGAAAAATCATTTTTACATCCATAGTGCTAGTGTAGTATTAATTTCACGTTTTATTTTACGCATCTACGTTTTATTAAAAGTAACTTTTACGTTTGTCAATTTAGAATACGTTTTAGGTTTCCCTAGTTCCCGGTTATCATTCCCGTAGTATTTTAAATAGATTTTAAGTTTTAATTTTCATTACTTGCTTGAATTCATGCTTTAGTTTCGTTTATTTTATTTCCGTACGTTATTTGCAATTTCTCGTAGTTTCACAATACTAAATAATCTCTCAACATCCTTACAAGCATTTTAATCTCGAATCTCACATGATTTTGCCCATTCACACCTCGTTGGGACACGACCCGGGTAATCACTTACCCGGTATCACATATATATATTGTATTCACGAGTTTTCGCAAGTTAATCTTTTCCTAAAGGTTAATTTACGAATTCTACTTACGTCTACTTTGTATATTTTTGATACGCACTCTAAAATGCACATGTCAAAATGGCGCCGCTGCCGAGGAGGTTGTGTTGCGACAATATCGTTATGATTTCAACGATTAGTGACTTGTAGAACCTTCGTCAAGAACTTATCGTTTTCAAAAAAAGTATAAAACACAAAAATATTTTCCCTTTCTTTTGTAAATATATCTATCATATAAAAAAAATAAATAATACAAAAATATTTTCCATTTTTCTTGTTAAATAAAAGATAAGCATAAAACACACCGCCGAGAACCAAGGCTGAACACCTACCAACTGGGGGTGTGAACATTAATAAGTTCCCAAACAAAAGATTAAAACTTGCTATTGTATCCTTGTAAATTGGTGTACCTTTTTCAAAGAAGCCATTTACATTGTAATTATTGGTTTAAGTTCACAATTGTCTTTTTGAGTTGGTCTCGTTTTAATTGATGTGTTTTTCGAAAAAACCAAAAATATTCTTCTTTACCCTCCATCCGTTTTTTTCTACCTTCTTATACCTTTCTCATGTTTAATTCTTATGGCGTCTCTGGGCTACACATGTTTTCACTGTAAAAGCCAGATTGAGAATGGCTATCGTTGTTTCCTGTGTATTTGTGAGAAGTGTGGAAATAATTGTAGTAACAGATTTTGCACTACATGCAATTTGTTCATACATCCAAATTCTCTCGATGATTCACCAAATTCTTCCAACTACCCATCACTGCCTGAGATACGTGCTATTAATGACAAACCATCAAGAATTGATCCTAACCTTTCAGGATTTATGGTTAAAGGTTTGTCAAGCAAACGTACAGAGCATAGAGCAGTGACTGAAAAGAACGACTTGCCTAATCTTCACGTTTATCAAAAACAAAAATCAGAGACCATAACGGAAGTGGTGGAAATCCCCAGCTCTCAAAGTACACCACTTGTCCCACCTCTGACTTTTATTCCTTATGTCGGTTGTGGTGAGCCACTTTTCGGGTTGCCATGTCGTTGGTGTACATGTGAACGATGTGGTAATGATATTCAAAATGGAAGTTGTTTGTTTTGTGGTTCGAGTAATTCATTCGCTTACGATTCTAATCCGAGCTTTTGCAATGAGCCACAAAACAATTTCATTTCATATGAGCATAATCCGTATTATCAAAATTGCAATGCCGAATCGTTTCAAAATGCACCAACTTCACAACAATACGGTTGTGAGTATTGTGGAGGTCCGCATTTTAGCACCGATTGTCAAACTAGGAATCTTTTTCCTTGAGACAACAATTATCACGACCAACCTCCACAATACCAAACTTTTGAAACACAACCTCAACCATTTCCTCAAGAACTTTTGCAAAATGTTTTAAATACTTTAAATGACCTTAAGGATTTGGTTAACAAACCTGCTCCGGAAGAACCTCGTCCGAAATCTTACAATGAAATACTAGCTGAAGAAGCAGAAGAAGCAGCTAGAGTAAGATTTCGAATGCGTAAAACTATCATCTACGATGACGATGACGATAGTGATGATGAAGATACCCTTGATATTCATCAAGGCTCATCAAATTCATCAGTTGAGGTTCCTTCGATGAAAAATCAGGGAGAAAATAATGTGACGAAGTCACTAGCCGTTGATCAAATGGAACTTGGAGAATCCATAACTGCTAGTACTTCTCAATTCCCTTAGTCTGTTGTTATCACACCCGAAGTTCACACTCACTCTCTAAACATGGGGGATGAGCATCTTAGCACTGTTCCTGATAAGGAATCAGACGAATTCATAAAGTCTAGTGTTGAGAGCCTTGTCCCAATCCCAAGAGAGTCACAGGGAACTTTTGATCATATGTGTGATTTACCTTTCCCTCTTGAGTGTCCAGAAGATCAAATTGAGACTTTCTCCGATTGTAGCGAAGATTGTGCATCTTATGGAGACATCGAGTATGTTGAGGCATCAGTTCCACATTCTGATGCTGATCATCTTCTTGAGGAGTTCGCCGATGAACTCACTCACATCAATCCACTTCCAACAGGAAGTGACAATGATCTCGTTGACTTTGAAGCCGATCTTGGAGAAATTGAAAGTCTCCTCTATCATGATCAGTCACTCAGTTCTTATCCCAGCAGTCCAATAGAGAATGATAATCAATTTGTTCCCGATGCATTCAAAATGACTCTCACCAATCCTTTGTTTGAATTCGAATATGAATTCACTTTGATTTCTAATAATCCAATCTTTGGTACTCAGATTGAGGATTGTGATGAGTCCATTCTGGAACATGAATTCACAGATTTGCATCTTGTGATTGATTCTCTTCGCGAGGAGTTCTCTGGTGAACTCACTCATATCATATCTCCACCGGAGTATGATAACTTCCATTTTGATCATGACACACCCGGGATATGTCTTGATCAAGCAAGCTTAAATGATGAGATTCATAATCTTGAAAGTATGGATCCTCCCGTGGGTGATGACGAGTTAATCATGATTTTCATCATGAGTTTATTTCTTTTCTTCACCTATCCCGTGACGTCCTCTCTTCTTCACTCCTTCGGGACTGAAGACACTATCTTTGACCCCGGCATTTCCATGTACCATTATTTTGAGCCGGGTACTTATCTCATCGGTGTGGAACTTTCACGTGCTTCAAATGTTTGTCCAAACATCTTGAATGAAAGTCCGATGGAGATTGCTTCTTCCACATCATGCTTCCCCAAGGACAAATGAATTCGGGGTCGAGTCAAGCTAGCGACTCGGTAAACAAAAACAGTAGCATGCTTATAGGGTTTTCACCCTAAGTATGGGGGAGTACCCCTGCTGTGGTTACCAATAAAGTGAAAAAAAACAAAAATGGTGTTTCCACATTTAGCTTGTAATGTTGCCCTTTTACGTTCAAAGAGTCGGCATAATAACTAGGACTTTGAATATTGAGGACAATATTCAATTCTAAGTGTGGGGGGGGGGGGGGGGGGGGGTATTCTAGCAAATTTTATCATATTTTACCATCCAGTACCCCCGTTTTTGGCCAAAACTCCAAAAATTTTAAAAAACAATTTCACTTGAGCTTCAAAATTTTTTGTGGTTATCAGTCCGCCATGTCAAGGATTGGCTAATCCAGGAGCAAACGGCTCTTGGTAAGGATATATCAAATCCGTTATGGCTTGCAATTTGCCCAAAATTGTATGGTACCTCAACTCGCCATATCCTCAAAAGCAAATGAGTTGGCTAGCCCGCAAGATTATGGATTGTGGTAAAGGCAGTGGAAAAACCATAATTGGTAATCAACTCACCAAGATGTTGACTGTTCCATCAAGAGTTGGCTAGTCCAGAAGCAAACGGCTCCTGGTAAAGACAAATCAAAACCGTTGAAAGCTGGTGGTTTGCTAAAAATCATATGGTCATCGGATGGACCATAACTCTTACTTGAACCCAAAACATTCGGCTACTCCAGAAGTAATGGCTCTTGGTAAAGAGACTTCAAATCCATTAAATTTTTACAAGAGATTGCTAGGGACTAGCAATACTCAAGAGTGGGGGATTGATAAGTGTGTAAATATTTATCATTTTTACCGTATTTTAACTGCCAAAACGCGTGAAAACATTCAAGAATGCATCAAAATAATGAAAATATCCCAAAGATCGTGTTTTGTATGTTTTAAATGCAAAATGATTGAAAACAAATGAAAAACGAACAAAGTTTGCATAATTGGCAGTTTCAGTCCCCCAACTTTCAAAAATTGTCAAAACTAGTCCCTGAGCATTTATTTTGAAAGAAAAATCTACAAATGTCTTTTGGAAATCGTAAGTTGTCAAAAACGATCCTTGGGTGAAAAGTTTTCAAAAGTTTACAGTTGCAGTCCCTGGAATTCAGAGTTTGGCGATTTTGGTCCTCGGGTAATTAAATGGAAATTCACATCAAAGGTCCTTGTGGAAATTATAATATGACAAAATCACCCTTGTGATAACTTTGGAAGATGTGCAAATTTGGTCCCTGATTTTCAGCTTATAACAACATTGGTCCTTATGCTTTTCATTTATTATAACCAAACGGACCTTCAATATTATAAACAAAATCCACCTTATTACTCCTTTTAACCCACCATTAAAATAACCCAATCCAAACCACCACTAGTCCTTGGGCCCAAAATCATCACAGCCCAAACTAGCACCCCACGTTAATAACACCACCCAAATATCCCATCCACCATTTTACGTTTACAATAAACCGTATGCCAAACCCTTTTGACTCCACACAGTCAACGAAACCCCTCATTCAACCCTATCCTGCCTTCAACCTCTCTTTAACCACCAGATAATCATCCCTCCTCCAACCCTTCACGTGATACCAAACCTTCACGTGATACCACTTCATCCCCATCAAAAGCGTTCCCCAAGAAGTAGTCACAAGATGCCATGTCCAGGTCACGAATCCACAACAACAAATTAGGCGCCAATTGAAATTGAAGGTTGTGATGATGCCAAGTCAATCTAAGGGCTGTGATTTGTGCACAAGGAAACACAAGAAAAAGGCAGTGAAACCCTAGAGATTGTAGTATAAATAGAAAAAGACATTGTAGCCTAAAAGGCAATGCGAGTTAGTTTTAATTTTCAGTATTTTCTTTAGTTTACTTTTAAATCTTTTGTACTTTTTCTAATTCAATGCAAGTTTAGAGAAGTTTTTTTTCACTTGACTGTTTCTAATTTACGTATTTTACTGCTTGTTTCAATGTTATTTTTTTTAGTCGCTTATGCTTATTAAGACATAAGAGATCTTATTTCAGGATTCAAGTAGTCCTTTCTTATTCGAAAATCTCAACAGGTTCAGCATATGGTGTGTTTGGCATTAGCACAGTTTTATTGATTTGGTCACTTTCAAGCTTGGAATCAATTTGATTAAGCTTTATTTTAGTTAATTTAGTAATTTAGAATTCAGTCTTAGCATAAGCATATAGTTCCTCAGCTTGCCTTTTGATTTCTTAAGTTTTATGAATTCTACTTGAATCTCACTGCTCACATAGAAAATCCTAGGCTAGGGTCAGTTTAGTGAATGATTTTTGGTTACACTAAGTCAATTGAGGGTGAGTTGAGGATCTGATAGTGTTACTTGAGAGTTTGTTAGCTCTTGGACTACCTGTCACAAACCTGTCCCAAATACCACTTTTCAACTCCAATTCTAGGGTACCTAAGTTAGTTTTAGTTTTTAAAGATTGCTTCACTATTAGCTATTAGGTTGATCTTAATATTTTTTAGCTTATTTTACCCTTAAGTGCTTAGTCGGTAACTCAATATAACCTGAACTCACCCATTTTAAACCCATTCGCAGCCTTCTGTCCATTATAGCCTTTTAATCCTTCATTTTAGCTTTTAGCTTTGTCTTAATTCCATTATGCTTGTTTCTCTGTGTTACTTGGTAGCTGATCTTTATTTGTTTTTAGCTTATAGACAGTAGCTTATTCATGTACATGCTTTAATCCTTGCACAAAGTTACCCATTTGCCCCACTTTTACCCATTTGTACCCCTGCTACATCAGCAGCTATATAGCCCAAATTAGGTAGGTTAGAGTAAGGATTTAGACTAGAATTTAGTTTTATAAATTGTTAGTAGTACAGGGTTCAAGATTATCAGCTTATTTTTCATGTTGGAAGTCTTTCGTAAGCCAAAACCTAGCCTGCTAATCACCTTGTCCAACCAGTAGGGCTGCATTTTTGTGTGTGTATTTTAATTTCTTTTTCACAAGTCTAAATCATCTGAAAATTGGCATTAGTAATGTGTGGTTGGAGGTCTAGCGGAATCATACTTTTGTAAAATTTTATTGTAGCTTATTGACAGCTTTTTAGGCCCCTGCAATCAGCCCTTTAATCCACTCTTCCAGCTGGACCTGAACATCAGTGTTCCATGCAGCCATTTTCTTTAAGCCGATATAACCTTAAAAGTCAATGTTGGCTTTGTATACATGTTCATGGGTATGATGTTTTTGTTGGATAATATTTTTTTTATGCATATGCTTATCTGCTCCCCGATTTACATAGTCTACACTCTCACAAAAGTTCATTAGTTTTGTTGTTTAATTTGTTAACAGTAAGCTTTACTTTTGTTGGTCGTACTTTCAAGCTTATAAGCTGTTTTGAGTTTATTAGTTGTTTTCAGTAAAAGAATTTTCACAAAAGTTCATTAACTTTCTGTGTTTGTAAACTTCCAAAAAAAAATAATAATAATAAAAATAAAAAAAATAAAATAAAATAATAGGTTATAAAAAAAGAGAGGTGTACCAGGTTCGAACCTGGTACCTCTTTGCTCACAGATTCAACACATGACCCTCACCCAACTTTGCTCCATTATACTTCTTGTTTTACTATGCTTTTGTTCTATATTTAATGTCCTCTTTTTCTTTTTAGCTTTATAACTAGTCAGCTTTTAGGACTGCTTATTTACTCCTTATTCCAACTGCTTTTTATAGCTTTTTATTTTTCTTAGCTTCCTTTTAGTTTAATAGATTTTACAAAAACTTTTTAGATTTTTCTAATTAGTTTTAGTAATTTTAATCATTTAATTTAGTTTGTTTAGAATTTAATTCATTATAAAAAATATAAAAGTCTAAAAAAAATATTTTTTTTTTCTTTTTCAAAAATTTTATTTTATTATTAGTATCGTAGAAAAATCATTTTTACATCCATAGGGCTAGTGTAGTATTAATTTCACGTTTTATTTTACGCATCTACGTTTTATTAAAAGTAAATTTTACGTTTGTCAATTTAGAATACGTTTTAGGTTTCCCTAGTTCCCAGTTATCATTCCCGTTAAATAGATTTTAAGTTTTAATTTTCATTACTTGCTTGAATTCATGCTTTAGTTTCGTTTATTTTATTTTCGTACGTTATTTGCAATTTCTCGTAGTTTCACAATACCAAATAATCTCTCAACATCCTTACAAGCATTTTAATCTCGAATCTCACACGATTTTGCCCATTCACACCTCGTTGGGACACGACCCGGGTAATCACTTACCCGGTATCACATATATATATTGTATTCACGAGTTTTCGCAAGTTAATCTTTTCCTAAAGGTTAATTTACGAATTCTACTTACGTCTACTTTGTATATTTTTGATACGCACTCTAAAATGCACATGTCAGGACGCCTCTACTTGTGAGTAGAAGAATATAAATAAATGATTCTAAGTATCTGGCACATGTACAAACACCTCTTATTCCGTTTGTACAACTCATATCTTTCTCTTCGTATCACTTTCTTTTTCTTAAATCGTCAACTCGTTCTCCTTCTACTCCTACGTTTAACTAAATCTCGGGACGAGATTTTCTCCAAGGGGGTGAGACTATAACAACCCACAAATCCCCATTACTATCATTCCCATTACAAATACCTATGGTCGGTATTTCACAGGTAAATTTTTGCTTTTTATGTGCATTATTACTTGCATGACTCACTAGACCTGCTCACCTATCTACACAAGTCAAATAACTCAACACTCACATCCTAAAAACCCCAGGTATGTCAAGCATACAATCATAACAACACCATAATAAGTAATTCACCAATCTAAAACACTAAACATAACACAAAACCCTAATAAACACTAAACTAAAACTTAAGTAGGATTATGTGTTTATATGAACCTATATGCTTAGTCTAACTAGTTTGAAAGTATCCGAGGCTTAAGTAAGAGTTTCCTTAGGAATATTAGGATATACTAGGACTATTAGGCTATAGAATAAAACCCTTTAGAACTTAGGAACAAACCCCCTAAACCCTAAACCATAACTAGGTCATAGATAACTAGAATTAGGTCTAAACCTGCCCAAAACTTCCCCATAGGTCACTACCACTTAGTATAAGCCTCTTAGGACTTAGAAATAGTTATTAGATACCCTTTGGACACTAACTTAGGCACAAAACCATAGGAAAAACTCTAGTCTCTCACTAAACCCACTTAGGTCATTTAGGATTACAAAACTAGGTCAAACCTTCCCAAACCTTTCCCATAAGTTACCCACACTTAGAATAAACCCTTTAGGACTTAGGATTAGTCACTAGACACTCTTAGGAACTTAGTTTAGACTCTAAACCCTAGATAAAACCCTAAACTATAACTAAACAAAACAAAGTAAAAAACTAAACTAAAACTTGTAAAAACCTAAAACTAAGCTACCAACCTAGCACCACTACCCTTAGCAGCCTACCAAGCAGCTTACCCACCTACTTGTGACCCTAAGAACCCAACCATACACGTCCCAAGCAGCTTACAAGTCGCCTTGCAAGCTACTTGCTCTAAACCGCCTCTACGGCTCGATATCCACCACAAAACACCCCACACCGCCTCTACACTGCCTCTCCCCTTTTTCTTAACCTCCTTAGTCACCCCCTAACCACCTTTTACCACCTCCTCAAGTTCCTTGGCCACCACTCCAAGTATACTTAGCCTAAAGGGCTATCGAGCCCTATAAATACCCCATACCACCCTTCATTTCCATCACACACTTTAACCTCTTTACACCTCAAACTCTCTGGTCCTAAGGGTAGTGGTAGAATCCTAGTAAGCTTAGAAGTCGAATAGGATAGGTCTAGGTGCTAGGCGAGCTTGGTTTTGGTCTAGAAAACCCTAAAATATAGATATACCCCTCGTTAACCACTCCCAACCTAGGTAAGTCTTCCACCTTTGTCATTTTAGTTTTAGAACAGCCCTAGAATATATTTAGAGTGCCTTAGAACCCATATAATCCCTTGCCTAAGCCTTGCATGCTAGAACTAGTTAGTTTTCATTTTAAAACCCTAAAATTAGAAAAATACATGCTTATATGCTAAAATGCTTTATTATGTGCTATAATCTGAATTAGATAGCTTAGATTAGTATATATTAGTTTAACATAGGCTAGGAAACTTAGTAGTTACATAAAAACATAGTTTACTTGAATTTAGGACTAATTTTGCAATAGTTTACATGCATAGGGGTATATATCATAAAATCCTGAAACTATAAAGTCTAGGGACTGTTTTTGACATTTCCTAGAAGTTATTAGTGAAAGGACCCTTTTTTCAAAGTTTTAAAACCTTAGGATAATAAGTAAAAAAAGTTATAAAACTAAAAAGGACTAGTTTTGCAAATATAGTTAAGTTAAGGATATAAAGGGTAAATATAGATAGTTAGTATAGTATAGGGACTATTTCTGCCATTAATTGAAAATATATGAGTATAGGGTCTAATTAGGTAAAAGATTAAATGCTATATGCTTAATTGTTATAAGTTTATAAGTTTAGGGTAGAAAACGTAAATATATAAACTATAAGGGTATAAAGTAAAAATATCATATAAGTATAAAACCTAAATAAAGTTAGAAGCATAACACAATACTAGGGAGCTTCATGCGAGGAGTACTATGTGGATATTTTGTTTTGACGAGTTTGTTGGGTTTACGAATTAAAGTGCCCTGACTCCTCGAACGATTATTGCATATACTTCTGAGATATGATGGCCTGAACGGTGATATGATTATAACTAAACCCTAAAAACAATATAACTCAATAATAGGGAGCTTTGTGTGAGGAGTACTAACTTCTGAATTATGATGGCTCGTACGGTATTATGTTAATAACATAATACAATAGTAGGGAGCTTCATGTGAGGAATCATATACTTCTGAATTACAATGGCCTGAACGGTGTTATGTTATATATATATAAAACATTAAAACAATAACTTGAAAAACATAAACATGGTACATAAAGCTTGACATACATCCAAAGCCAACAACACACTAGGATATGTGAGTAAGGTGGTCTAGTTTCGGAGTCACTATTTGCATCACTTAGATTACTCTAAGCCCAGTTGAGTTTCTTAGCCTCACATCTTTTTAAATACCGTGTGAGTTTTCATAGCCTGACACCTTTTAAATGCTTTCTAAATGTTTTACAAACCCTGTGAGGGGGATACGTGCTAAATGCTTTACTTAAAACCGAACACAAGTCTTTTTTATTTGTTGTTGCACGAGTAAACTAACAGCCACCACTACATAACCAAAATTCATGAATCTAATCGTTTGGGACGTTTTACCCAAGCGAACGCGAATATAGTTGATAGATCTATTGGAGTTTGACAACTCCTGTTGGTATTAACACCCTACTAGGTGGTACCAATAAGTACTATATTTGAATCCACTCAAGGTATAACTTTGGTAAGTTATCCTTCCATCCCCTCATGTTGGGTCTGCTGCCCACATGACCTGGATCGTTAAGGTGTGATTCATGAGTTAGTGCAACAAACCCCTGTCTTTAGTATTGTACTAATCATGCAATACTGACAGAAACTACTTTTTCCACTCTACATGGGTATAAAACAACGTAGCCCGTGCATTACTAAACTTGTATTCTGATACATGAGAATCGCACTAGGCTTTACCTCTCAAGGGATCTTGAGAAGCTTACAACCCCTACCAGGCAGTGTACCTGATCGTTGTAGTATAGTATAGTGACAAGTACCGGGGGATTGATCGTTCAGCTAGGAATAGTGTCGCTAGGATTAGAAAACCTAAATACTAGTTCTAAAGGTGAGAGATGATTCTTTTTGTATTTTTATATTTTTTAGAAAGCAAGTAAAAATCTCGGGTTTGAAGGATTTGGGCGGAATTAGTTGCTAGTCAACTAACCCAATACTAAAGATGCAATTAAAATAAAATACTAAAAAATGAAAATAAACTAAATTAACTAAGGTTGTGAGCAATAAGTGGAGAAAATGTGTTTACTTAGATTTCACTACTCCCTAGACATCTTTTACACGTTAATTACTTGTTATAGTTGCATGGATGACGGATTGTATTCCTTAATACCATTCATGGGGTAGCGCACTTAACTTCCTAATTCTATGAGCTCTTATCTCCTCCTATGCCATGCCCAGCACAACCATAGGGATTATAAACAGTGGCTCATGCATTAAATACAACCAATAAAGACCTAGTGCACATCGGTTCATGTTTCCTAAGACGTTCAAGCATGTTACCATTTGGAAGTCTGCCAGTTTTCTTAAGCCTAACATTAAATTCATTCATCCAAAACAACTATAAACAAGTAATCAACACATAATTAACATCTAGGTTTCATTAGATCCAAGCAAACACAAGATAGATCTAGCCTAGCATGATGGAATTAAGACAAGAACAAGAGATAGACAACCAACACATAGACATGTTGATTGAATTAAAAGAATACTTATCTTAATTACACATGAAAGGTATCAAGGGCTTAGAACCCTTGAAAAACCTGTAAAATTCGCACCAAGTTCGTACTTAGGGTTTCTCCAAAACTTCTCTCTTTTTTAATGTGAAAATTAGAAAACTATATATAGGAAATAAGGTCTGACGGCGTCAAGACAAAGTTTGTGACGCCGTCACCTCGCCGCCAAAACTCTTCTCGGACTGCCTTAATCTACTTCTGACGCCGTCATGTGTTATGCATTTCCAGGCCGTCATGACTTTTACTCTTGACGCCCTACTTCGTGACGCCGTCAAATCTGTACTGGGTCGTCATGGAAATTACTCTTGACGCCGTCAGGAATTCCTTCTTGACGCCGTCACCTACTGTTCCCAGCAAGGAAAATTAAGACTTTGACATTTTCTTCACTTTTATGCTCCAAAAACGTCCGAATTGCTTCCTTTTCCAGATTTCACTCCCAAAGTATCTAAAATCACAAAAGGAACGATTTAGGGCAATATTTGATCAAATAAGTTCAATTCCGGGCTTAAATGACCCCCTAAAAGTGGTTCATTTTTCGCCTCATCATATTCACTTTACTACTTAAACCTATGACTCTCACTCAACACCTAGTGTTGACTTTTAATCATGTATCCTAGGTATATAGCCATTACGGAGCTTTGGTAGGAGGTGGCACTGAACTTGTAGGACTTTCAAACCGGTTATCATTCGAACATAACATTTCACACTTAGATTCACGGGACCTTAACTAAATAAAAACCTCATCTTAATAAAACTCTGATATTTTAATGAATGATAACTTAATTAATAAATACGTCTATTTTCTAGTCATTTCTATTACTATATCTGTGATTCTATGAAGTAATACCCCAAACACTTTATCCGCTGCGATCAGCGAAAAATGGGGGTGTTACAAAACTGACACTGAAATCAAAGATGAAGCACTTCGTGCAACACTATTGAATGTCAGTCTCCTCATTTATGAAACCGAGGCTTTAAAAAAGAAACCTATTTTATCTCCTATCCCCATTAAAGATAGTGACATTCCTTCCGATGATTCTATACCGGAATTTGAAACCTTCCATTTTGATCATGTGGGAGAGAAGATTAGTGGCAGTACCACTTCTCATTCTCCCCGAATATGAATCATTTACCTTCAAAGAGTTCTCCTGTGAACTCACTCACATCAATCCAGAATATGATTCATTCACCTTTGATGAGTTCTCTGATTAACTTACTCATATCATATCTCCGCCGGAGTATGATAATTTCTACTTTGATCTAGACACACCTGGGATACGTCTTGATCAAGCAAGCTTAAATGATGAGATTCATGATATTGAAATTGTGAATTCTCATTCTGAATCTCATCCTGATGATGATGAGTTAGTCATGATGTTTATCATGACTTTCTTTCTTTTCTTCACATATCCCGTGACTTCCCCTGTCCTTCACTCCTGCGGGAGTGAGGATACCATCTTTGACACCGGCATCTCAAGTTATCATTTTTTCAAGCCGGGTATATCTCATCGGTGTGGAACTTTCATGTACTTCAATGTTTATCCAAACATCTTGAATGAAAGTCCGGTGGAGATTGTCTCTTCTACTTGTTTCCCCATGTACAAATGAATTCGGGGATCGAGTCAAGCTAGTGACTCGGTGAACAAAAATTAGCAAAACATTGGTTTTCACCCATATCTCTGACTTCTTTCTCTTTTCTAAAAACTAGTGTGGGGGAGTTGCCCATGCTGTTGTATATATAGTAATCTCAAAAAAAAAAAAAAAAAAAAAAAAAAAAAAAAAAAAAGTTGTTCCCGCACTTGCCCAAATCTAAAATTTTTCACATCTAAGTTTTTCAAAATATCGGCATAATAGCCGGTACTTTGAATATTAAGGGCAATATTCAATTCTAGTGTGTAGGGGGGGGGGGGGGGAATTCTGGCGAATTTGATCACATTTTGTACCTTCTAGTGCCATAATACCTCCGTTTTAGCCAAAAAAAAATTTTTTTAGTGGAAGTGCTTTGCACTAAACACAACAAATGGTAATCAGTCCACCATGTCTAAATCACATAAGGACTGGCTAATCCAATAGCAAACGGCTCTTGGTAAAGATATCTCAAAACCGTTGATGGCTGATAATTTGCCAAAAATTGATGGCTGATAACTCACCATATCTTTAATCGTGAAGAGTTGGCTAGTCCAGAAGCAAACGACTTTTGGTAAAGACAAATCAAATCAGTTAATAGCTGATGATTTGCTCAAAATCATTTTGTTATCAGTGTACCAAAGTATCACGTACTGAAATATTTGGCTACTACAGAAGTAATGGCTT
Source organism: Artemisia argyi (assembly GCA_030686995.1). Taxonomy (NCBI): domain Eukaryota; kingdom Viridiplantae; phylum Streptophyta; class Magnoliopsida; order Asterales; family Asteraceae; genus Artemisia; species Artemisia argyi. The sequence continues at coordinate 126,846,783 of CM060691.1, forward strand.
TTGGTAAAGAGACATCAAATCCATTAAGTTTTCATAAAAGATTGCTAGGGACTAGCAATATTTTAGTGTGGGGGATTGATGAGTGTGTAAATACTCATCATTTTTGTCGTATCTGAACTGCCAAAATATACAAAAACACTCAAATATGCATCAAAATACTGAAAATATCCCAGGATTGTGTTTTATATGTTTCAAATGCAAAATGATTGAAAATAGATGAAAAATGAACAAAGTTTGCATAATTGGCAGTTTCAGTCCCTCAACTTTCAAAAGTTGTCAAATTCAGTCCATAGGCATTTGTTTTGTAAGAAAAGTCACCAAAGGTCCTTTTGAAATCACAAGTTGTCATAATTAGTCCTTTGGTGAGAAATTTCAAAAGTTTACAAAATTAGTCCCTGAACTTTGCAAAATTGTCAAAAATGGTCCCTGGGATTAAAATTTTGGAAATTCTCAATCATGGTCCTTGTGTTATTGAAGTTTTGGCGAAAATGGTCCTTGGGTAAAATATTTGGAGAATTTACAAGTCTGGTCCTTCAAGTTTCACATTTGGCAGAAAAGGTCCCTGGAATTTCAAAAGTGGAAAATTCAATAATGGTCCTTTGGCTATTCATCCTTGGAAAGAAAGAACCCTTTGTGGACTTTGGAAGACTTACAAGTTCAGCCCTTGAAAAAACAAAAAATTACCATTTTGATCCTTGTGATTTTGTTAGCAAATACCAAACGGACCTAAGTATTATTTACCCAAAAATCCAAATCCAATAAACAAACACAAAACAGACCACACCCTTTCCAAGCCCACTTCCCCTAGGCCCATTCCCCTTATTACATTTAATATTTACCAAGGTCAACACCCCAGTCAAACCCACCTTCACCCTCTCCAATTCCCACCAAAACCACCATCTCCATTACTAGTGGTTTTCACCCCAACTTGACCACCACCCACCTTATCCCTCCACCTCATTACACATACCAATGGCATTTAATGTTTCCCCCTACACACACTATCAGGAACCAATTGGCTGAAACAGTTTTCCCGCGAAAAACTCAATCAGAGGCTAGGATTAATTGGAAGCATCCTACGGCTAGGATTTAAAGTAGGATATGCTCAGAGTATTATGGGGAACCCTAATTGTTAACTATAAAGAGGAGAGAAGACACAGAGTAGCAAGTAGTAGTTGTAGTGTAGCTTAGTGTAATTTAATGTCGAAGTAATTTAAATTAGCTTTCCAAGTATTAATTATAGCTTTCAAGATGTATTCTCAGTAGAGTTAATGTAATTTCAAAGTTATTTAATCAAAACATCACATTTCCTATTTAAATTCAAGATTGCTCAGCTTGCTTAAATTCTCATTATAAGCCCATGTTAACTGAAATGGTTGTTTTACTGTTCCACTGAGCTCAATTTAAGTTATTCATAAGCTTTTATAAGCTTTCAATGCAATTAAACCTATTTTATTCAAATAATCAAAAATACTCAAAAAATCAAAATAAATAGATAGAAATTCAAAAATCACCAAAGAATGAAGATGATGCATTGGAGCAGGGTGGATTATGGATTGCCTTGGTTTTAGAGGTTATTGGTAAGCTATAGGATGTGATAATGATATTTGGTTCTCAATTCTTAGCCTAAATCACTTGTGAGTCCAAAATTGCACTTTTTGCTTTTTACTGTGTATTAGCTTGTTATCTGTTTTACCTAATATCTTTGTGCTTATTTGGAGTTTATTAGTCATATTATCGCTTAGAATGTCCTGTTTGCTCACAAGAATGCATTGTGCTCATCTTTCACATTTCCACTGTCATTTTAGCTTATTATAGATTAATGATGTTTTGTTGTTTTTGTTGGTATTTAAATGTTCATTTCAGTTTATTATATCATGTTATCACCTTAGGAATCAGAGATATGGCCAAATTCAGTGTACTCTTTTGAATATCTCATTTTCATGTTTTTAAAGGAGTGTTTGGTTAATGGGTGTTCACTGAGCTTCAATGAGTTTCACTAGCTTTTATGTTTGTAACATGTTTCATTAGGCTCATTTAGGCTAGTCATAGCATAAAATCCAGTATCTTTTAGGTAAATAGTCAAAAAGCCTTTTATACTCCTCTTGTTAGTTAACTGTCATTTTTTTTTCATGTTCTATAATCATTCATATTAGCTTATTATTAGTTAATATAGCTCAAGTAAGTCTCATTTAAGTTTAACATTACATTTTCAGTCCAATAGAACCAATCAAAATCCAAAAAAGTCAACTTGAGTGTTTTTCTCAAAAAGTCAAATTGCATAGTTTCAGGAAAAATTCTAAAATTCCAGGAATTTTCTGGAATTTTCTGTTTGGAATTAGGCTTTGAAATTTCTTGAGGTTGAAATATACCAGCTTAACTATAAGAATCCACCTTTGCCTTATTTTTATGATTTTTTTGGTGGCTTATTCACCGGCTTAATTAGGGCTGCAGTGGGCCCCACTTAGTTTTTTTGGTTCTTTGGACTCCCCAGCTGGTCCTCTATCCATTTCAAGCTTTTGCTAAACCTTAAACTTCCTGGGACCCACATATTTTGGCCATCAAGGTCTGTCCCATTTTCTGTGTGCAAATAAGATTTCAAGTGCTTATTTTTGTGCTTGTTTGCTTATCAGTGGTACTCTCTTGTTGTATATTGCTTATTTCAGTCCACTTAGCTAGTTTAAATAATAATCCACCTTTGTGGACCCCACAGAAGCTCTTTTCTAGCAAAAGGCAACAAAAGTCAACCGTGAGAGCTTTTTGTGTCCATTTTGCTTATTTTTAAGCTTAGGAAAAGTTGTTTTCACAAAAGTTCTTAGTTTTCAGGTATAAAATAGTTTTTCATAAGAAAAACTAGAAAAATCCAAAATAAATTTAAGTGATAGCTTCTATTTAATATTATTTATCTTTTAATTTTCCTTTTTAGCTTTCTATTAAGTAATTTACATTTTTATATTTTTATTAATTTTATTTTATATTAAAGTATTTTTAGTAATTTTTCCAGAATTTTATATTGTCATTTAGTATTTATTAGATTTAATATTAGTTTTATTGATTATTAATTAATATTTAAGTATTAAATAGCAAAATTAGTTTTTATTAAGCACTACCTATTTTTTATATTTTTCCTAGCTTTTATATAATATAAATTATTTTTAGGAATGTTTCCATAATTTTCACTGTTCATCTTCTATTTTTTATAATTTAATTAGTTTAAGTAGCAATTAATTAATAATTAGGATAATAATTAGTAGAATAATTTAAAACTACATAGTATAAACTTTTTATATTTTTCTAGGATTCCTGTGATGGTTAATTAGTTTTATAAAATTCTTGCTAATTATCTAAGTCATTTTAGTATTTTTAGTAATTTAAATTAGTTTAATTAATATAATTTAGTAATTAACTAATATTAAATCCACAAAAAGACAAAAAAATATATTTTTAGTTTCTAAATTTGTTTTAAGTCATTTTAGAATTTTAAAAATTAAATTTTCAATTTCCTACTTTAATTTTGTATTATTAAGTTTTTATTATAAGTTAATTAGTTTTAATTAAATATTAAATTGTTTTTATTTAAATAATTAATATTAAATAATAAAATAATCAAAAAAATAATTTTCTTTTTAATTAAAATTTTTTTAATATTAAGTTTATAAAAGTTTCATTTTCACCCCTTGTAGTTTTAATTTGTACAAAACTCACCTTTTTCTCTGTCTGTAGACATATCTGATTTTTAAATTGTTTATGTTTGATTATATCTGTAATTCTGTAATTGTTAATACTGTTTCATTATCTTAATTCCAAGCAATCAGTAGTGTAATCACATCCAAATCATTATCTGGTTACTTTCCCAATCACTGAATCACTTAAACGTTTGCAAAATACAATTTCAATCTCGTCAGGACATAACGACCCGGGGAAACTCTATACTATCCAGAAGCATTGGTCTAGGCAGTTTGACCATATTGACCACATCTGTGGTTGACTTTAGCTGACTGTTTAGGCTCAATCAGCTACTAATCGGGAATCCACATTTGCTTCTAGGTTGCGTACACCCATTCGAGTTGCAATGCGTAATCCAACAATTAGGGCTTCATACTCTGCCTCGTTGTTCGTGGTTGTGAATTCGAAGCGCAGTGCGTAAGTGAATTCCATTCCTTCTGGACTGGTGAGGATGAGGCATGCGCCTGACCCGTCCACGCATGAAGATCCATCTGTGGATAGGACCCATGGTTCTTGTAGTTCTACCTTGCTTCTTGGAGGTGCAACATCAGTATCTGGTTTTTCGATGATGAAGTCTGCTAGTATCTGCCCCTTAACCGTAGTGCGTGGTTTATAAGAGATGTTATGCTCGCCTAGCAACACACTCCATTTTTGTAATCGCCCCGATGCGTCGGGTTTGGAGATAACTTGCTTGATGGGTTGGTCCGTGATCACCACTATTGGGTGTGCTTGAAAGCACCTGCGCAGTATTTTGGCGGCGAATACTAACGCCAGGACCAACTTTTCCATTGCACTATAGTTAATCTCTGTCTTCTTGAGTGCTTTGCTTACAAAATATACCGGTGTTTGTACGGAGTTCCTATCTGTCAAGCCATTGACTAGCAAGAAAACGAGTGGTGAGATCATCCCATGTGGTGATGGATCCCGCGGGTAAATGCTCAAGCCATTGACTAGCTTGATCCCGTAGAGAGAATTGGAATAGGCGTAATCGGGTTGTCTCTCTAGTTTCAACACCTAGGTCTATGGAATCTACGATTTTTAGGAAGTCCTTAAGATGTTGATTTGGATCTTCGGAACGAAGTCCATTGAATGCACATCCGCTTTGCACCAACCGGATGGTGTCGGATCGCAAGGGAGTCACATTGTCTCCGGTGAGCTCAATGGTGTTTCGGTAGCCTTGGTGGCTAGGTCGGGAATACTCTCCTAAGGTTCGAGGCCTAGGAGGTTCTAGTGGTGGGTTTTGTTGTGGTGGGATGACGGGTTCAAAGATGTTCCCATTGTCCATGATGTCGGGTGGTGAAAAGTTACGAACAAAAACACAAAGAAATAAGATAGACTAAAGAAAACCTAAAAATAAAAATAAAATCTTACTAGAAAGGAATCTAGCAAGTAGACCTAATAAAAAGAATTTCTAACCTAGACAATAACTATTCCCCGACAACGGCGCCAAAAACTTGGTATGCGTAGGGATTGCACCAGGCTTTACCTCTCAAGGGATCTCGAGAAGCTTACAACCCCCACCAGGCAGTGTACCTGATCGTTGTAGTATAGTATAGTGACAAGTACTGGGGGATTGATCGTTCAGCTAGGAATAGTGTCGCTAGGATTAGAAAACCTAAATACTAGTTCTAAAGATGATGGATGATTATTTTTGTATTTTTATATTTTTTTAAAAGCAAATAAAAATCTCGGGTTTGGAGGATTTGGGCGGAATTAGTTGCTAGCCAACTAACCCAATACTAAAGATGCAATCAAAATAAAATACTAGAAATGAAAATAAAACTAAATTAAACTAAGGTTGTGAGCAATAAGTGGAGAAATTGTGTTTACTTAGATTTCACTACTCCCTAGATATCTTTTACACGTTAATTACTTGTTATAGTTGCATGGATGACGGATTGTATTCCTTAATACCATTCATGGGGTGGCGCACTTAACTCCCCAATCCTATGAGTGCCTACTTCACTCCTATGTCGAGCCGGCTAAGAAGCTCCTAACATGGGATCATTAGAATTTACTCATGCATTAAATACAACCAATAAAACCTAGTGCACGTCAGTTCATGTTTCCTAAGACGTTCGAGCATGTTACCATTTGGAGATCTGCCAGTTTTCTTAAGCCTAACATCAAAATCATTCATCCAATACAACCATAAACAAGTAATCAACACATAATCAACATCTAGGTTTCATTAGATCTAAGCAAACACAAGATAGATCTAGCCTAGCTTGATGGAATTAAGACAAGTACAAGATATGGACAACCAACACATAGACATATTGATTGAATTAGAAGAACACTTATCTCAATTACACATGAAAGGGTTCAAGGGCTGAAAACCCTTGAAAAACCTGTAAAATTCGTAATAGGTTCGGCCTTAGGGTTTCTCCAAACTTCTCCTTTTTTTATGAATGAAAATTAGAAAACTATATATTGGAAATTGAGGCTGACGGCGTCAAGACCAAATAGGTGACGCCGTCATCTCGCCGCCAAAATATTTCTCGGACTGCCTTGATCTTCATCTGACGCCGTCATGTGTTAGGGTCTTCCAGGCCGTCACGTGTTTTACTCTTGACGCTCTACTTGTGACGCCTTAACGTTTGCACTGGGCCGTCATGCAATTTACTCTTGACGCCGTCAGGATGTTGCTCTTGACGCCGTCACCTACTGTTCCCAGCAAGGAAAATTAAGACTTTGGCGTTTTCTTCACTTTTATGCTCCCAAAACGTCCGAATTGCTTCCTTTTCCAGATTTCACTCCCAAAGTACGTAAAATCACAAAAGGAACGATTTAGGGCAATATTTGATCAAATAAATTCAATTCCGGGCTTAAATAACCCCATAAAAGTGGTTCATTTTTCGCCTCATCACTTTTTCTGCCGTACTGGGGAGTATCCTTGTCGGATTTTCAACTTGTGTTCTGTAATCGAGCATGGCACACCAGTCATGTGCTTTGGTTCCCATGCGAAGATATCCAGATTCCTTTGCAAGAGTGCGCACACGGCCACTCTGCCTTTATCAGACAGCGATCCCCCGATCGATACTTCTTGCTCTGGGTAATCAGGATGAATTGCGACCTTCAGGTTTGATACTTTAGCTGTGCGTTGTTCTAGAGTGTGTGTCGTATCACATGTAACCGTGTTACACTATCTAGGTGGTACCGTGGTATTGTAGAGGGTGACAATGCCTCCTTCTACTTAGAATTTGAGCATCCCATGTGCTGTGGACGGTACCGCGGGTATGGCTGATACTTCTGGTCTTCCAATAATGCCATTGTATGGCTAAGGAGATCTGATCACCATAAAATTCATCCAGGCTGCCGTGGCGTGTTCCTTATTACCAACGACAACGAGTAATCGTATTTGCCCCATGGGCCATATCTTTTCTCCTGTAAAGCCAGTTAACGACGTCGTGGCCGGGCTTAACTGACTTCGTATCTCAGGTTGAAACCTTTTGAAACAGTGTTCATACATTATGTCTGTGGATGCCCCTCCATCAACATACATGCGGTGGATATCGTGACCCCGCGTATTTATCTCGATGGTGAGTGGTTCCGCTACTGCGTTGTCTGCAACCAAGGTGGGGAAAGAGATTTCGCTTCCATAAGAAAACTTTTGGCTGACCTTTTGCCTAGTCTTTCGCTGCCATGATTGTATCATGTAGATGGTGTCAGCCTTGTCCTTAGGTGCTTCTTTCTTGCTCCCGATCTTCTGTTTGTCTTTCCCATCCTTTATTTTCTTAACAAGATGATCAAATCTTCCTTCTTTTACTAACTTATCAATTAATTGGCGCAATTGGACACACTCATTGGTGGTATGGCCCTTCTGTCCATGATACTCGCAGTACCCGTTCCCTACGCGCCGATCTTCTGGTGTGCGCATTGGTGGGGATTTCGGGAAGTTCGCGCCTTCCATCACAAATATCTCCCTTGGAGTCTTCGTTAGTGGGGTATACTTGTCATTCTCTCGTCCTCCCCCTGACTGCGGTAGCTTTTGTTACGGTTGCTACTCTGGTCGTTGGATTGTCTCCTAGGCTGTTCTTGTGACCTATAGTTTGAGTAGCCTTTCTTACTATCCGCAGCAGCGGCTTCCCCTTGGATAAAGGACCTCGTGCGCTTCATAAGTTCATCGAAGGTTTGGGGAATCTTATCGTTTAACCTTTTGATAAGTTCTGGGTTATTGATTCCGTTCATAAACCCTGAGATCTTTAGTATTTCGGGGCATGCCTTGACGTGTATGCATTTGTCCTTATAGCGCTCCACATAAGCGCTTGTGGATTCCCCTTGGCGTTGTTTTACCCTAGCAAGCTCGACAGGGTTCTTGGCGCACTTCTTCCTTTGAGTAAAGTTCAAGCGAAACGCCTTTTGCAACTCTTCAAACCCATCGATGCTTCTACGTGGCAGCTTACTAAACCAGTTTTGCGCATTCCCCACCAATGTGGAGTTAAACGTGTGGCACCACACGGGTTTTGGCCAATTTTCGATGGTAGCGGCTGATTCGAAAATTTTTAGGTGGTCGTCAGGATCACCTGTCCCATCATAAATTTTGACATTAGCGGGCATGCACCTTCTCTTATTTTTTGAAAAATCGTTAATGCGCCGAGTGAATGCGTCAACCTTTTGGCGGCGCCAGGGACGGGACATATCTTCGTCCTCCCAGTCGCTATATCTTTTCTTGGACTTCCAGTGTCCTGTTTCTTTGTCCTCGTTGTCTGAGGAGTCACTTGAGGACGAGCTGACTCTTTTGTGGTGCTTGCGTCGACTCTCCTCGGAATCCGAGCTTGAAGGGCTTTCGCTTGGGGAGCGCTGTCGTCCAAGTATATCATGAACCCTGCGACTACCAAGCCTTGAAGGGCTTTCGCTTGGGGAGCATCGTCGCCCGAGTCTATCATGAATCCTGCGACTACCAAGCCTAGTGTGGACATTGGTGCGCCATCCCTCGTTTTCGTGCTCCTCCAGGTATTGCAAGTCAGCTGCTTCATCATCTACAACTTTCTTTCCGACCCTGGTAAACACTGGGAGTCGGTGGCTATCCTTCTCGTGCCTCTCCTTTCGGTGACATGGTGGATATGCTTTATACTCAGGGCCGAAGTTGAGTCGGGCTTGCAGGCTCTGACTTGACCTTTTTCTCGCTTCCTCTTGCTTAAGGGCAGCCAAGGTTTCGTTGTTTTGAGACACAAAATCACTTGGCGCTAGTTCAGGCGCGACTCCTTCTAGCGCGAGGATGTCTGTTTCCAAATCAGGACCCTTGTCTCGATTAGGCGCACGTAGTGGCTCAGTGGGGTCTATTTCTGGCACCATTTGGTGGGGGTGGCGAAAGGAGTGCGCTGTAGATCTTCCGCGCTAGTGGTTGTCGTAGTTGCCTGGGTAGTCCCTGTGAGCGGTCCTATTGTCAGAAAGATTAGATCTGAGCCTGATCCTTGGTGTTTGGGCGCACTGGTTGTTCCAGAGGCCTGCTTAGGGGTTGAATCACTTTGCCGCTTCTTCCCCTGTAGGTCACCATACGTTTTCTTCACCTGCGAAGTCCGCTGGTTTACGTTTTCGTGCTTCGTCATTCTAGTTCCTAGTAGAGTTCTTAGTGTGTGGTCTCACGGATAGCGCCACTTGTTGATACAAAAGTTGGGCGTTCCTTGTTTGGACTCCTGTTCCCGTATCAATTGGATCTTAATGCTGAGACCTACGCACTAAGAGAGTAAACAACACCGTTAGGCTTACCATGGGATTGTCTCCCACGATTATCCTCCGGTGTGAGAGTAAGTAATCGGTTTTAGGGTTGTAGTGAAGAGTTAGGGTTATTAGATCATATCTTAATGAGGGTCGAGATGCCCTTTATATACACACGGAATCCTTGTTGGTTTCGTGTTCCTTACCCTTCGGCGTATCCCAATATATTCGGTCCCTTGATCCTTATCCCATAAATAAGAGATCCTATATCAAGACCATAAATAATAGATTCGAATTTGGGCCCTTGTGAGCCCAAATCTTTTATCATGATAGCCCACACGCGATGGGCTTGGGTATTAGTAGTGTCTATTGGTCGGGTTCGTGACCCGAGTGCGGACTATACGTCATTAAGTATAGAATCAAGCATCAATACCACATCAAGCATCATTACTATTAACATGACTTGCGTGAACATCATGTGTAATTACGATTCTCATTACATTTCTTTGATTACATGCATTGAGCAAACGTTGAAAGTACATTGATGAACGATGATACATATAAAAAAGCGAAGAATAACTAGATACATCAACTTAAGAAACTAGTCTTATCACATATACTATTCAAGTTAAACTTATTAAGCAACTGTCTATTCAATCACGACTATCGTTAACCCTATTTACGTGATCATCATGTATAATCTCGGTTATCCGGTACCACTCAATCATCATTACATATTATGAAAAATCACAATATATATAAGCCCGTAGTATGTATATCATTCCCTATACCGTAGAATATCGTAAATCGTACGTATAATATCCGTTGTCGTAACGCGGCTTACATGACTTGCATTATTTTTTACCAAACATAACAAATACAAATTAAACTTGTTGCTAACACAACTTTTTATATAAATTACAATATATTATTTATATTAAACCTTTAGTCATGACAAGTCGTTGCTAAAAATTGAGCGGAAAATATTCCTGCACCAAAATTTTGGAGGCAAACTTAATTTTTTTTAAAAAAAAAGTAAATACTTTTATAGCTACGACCCAAGTCTTGGTTAAAAGTCAATTAAAAAATGACAAAACTTTTAACGAACGTCATGACTAAAAGTATTTAATGTTTTTTTGTTTATTTTCAATCTAAACCGATTTTAATAAAATAATATTTAAAACTTTTAGCCATGACATTTATTGTGACTAAAAGTTGTGAGATTATTTTATTAATATTTATTTAATACTGAAAAAAAATATTAAATATTTTTCCTTGCTAAAAGTTGTAATATTTTTTATTTGTTTTTTTAACTAATATTTTAAAAATAATGTTAAATATTTTTAGCGACGATGTTAAAAATGAAATTTTATATTTGACCAAATTTTTTCATTGAAAGTCAAAATTAAGGTTTGTAAAAGTTTTAGCGTTAGACTTTGTCGTCGCTGAAAATAATTTTCCATGTCAAACGCGGAAACCGACAATTTTATCGTTTTGTGGACTTTTAGCCAAGGCTCTTCGGTGCCTAAAAGCCACGGTTCTAATAGTAAAATATTCTTTGAAGGATCACGTCCCATATGCATCGAGTGATAAAATAAGAAATAATTAAACTAAACGTCCCTTGTTATGTAGAAGAAATAGGGAAAATTCAAATGCATACTCTTATTTTGATATATATCAAGGGATAAATCCCCATCATATATCTAGTTTGATCTAATAGTTGTGATTAACCTAAGATTAAATCGGGAAACATAAGTCCATTTTTTTTTTCAATGCACTTAGTTTTTTTATTTTTTAGTTCACTTTTTTTTAATTCACTTTTTTTAGGTCACATTTTTTTTTTGCTTTCATATGTTTTTTACTGTTTTCATACGTTTTCGTCCGTTTTCATACATTTTTGTCCGTTTTCGCCCGTTTTCTCACCTTTTTGTCAGTTTTCATACTTTTTGTTCGTTTTCATACGTTTTCGTCCATTTTCTTATGTTTTCGCACGTTTTCGTCTCTTTACTTACGTTTTCGTTTGTTTTTATACGTTTTCGTCCATTTTCATACGTTTTCGTTCGTTTTAATACGTTTTCATCAGTTTTCTTTCGTTTTCGTCCATTTTTCATACGTTTTCATCCCGTTTTAGACATGTTTTTACGCTTTCTTACGTTTTTATCCGTTTCATACATATTCATCCGTTTTCTTGCGTTTTCGTTCGTTTTCATTCGTTTTTGTCTATTTTCATCCGTTTTCTTTCATTTTTGTCCTATTTTTAATAAGTTTTCTTCCGTTTTCTTACATTTTCGTCGTTTTCATTCGTTTTCGTCTGTTTTTCAATGTTTTTGGCTATTCCCAGACATTTTCATACGTTTCAGAATATCACAAGTGATACTCAGAATATCACCCAAGTGATATTCTGAATAACACAAAGGGATATTCTGAATATCACAAGTGATTTTTCGAATATCACATGTAATATTTTGTGATTTTCTGAATATCACAAGTGATATTCTGAGTACAACAAATAATATTCTGAATATCATAAGTGATATTTTGTGATATTCAAAAAATAACAAGTGATAGATATTCAAAATATCACAAGTGATATTCAGAATATTACCAGTGATATTCAGAAAATCACAAGTGATATTCTGAATATCAATTGTGATATTCAAAAACGTATTTCTTTTTCTTTTTTGTCTTTTTGTCTTCTTATTATTCTTTTTTTGTACTTTTATTATTTTTATTTATATTTATTTTTTCTTTTTTTCTTCTACTTCACGTTATTTTATTTTATTTTTCTTTTCTTCTTTTTTTTTCTACTTTTTCTAATTCAATTTTTTTTTGCTTTCATCCATTTTCATTTGTTTTCATCCGTTTTTTACGTTTTCGTCTCTTTTCAAACGTTTTCATCTGTTTTCGTCCGTTTTTATACGGTTTCAAACGTTTTCATTCATTTTTATACGTTTTTATCTGTTTTCATACGTTTATATATGTTTTCAGACGTTTTTGTCCGTTTTTTACGTTTTCGTCCAATTTTGGACATTTTCGTCTATTTTCATAAGTTTTCGTTTATTTTTATATGTTTTCGTCTGTTTTCATACGATTTTCTTTCTGTTTTCTTATGTTTTCGCCCGTCTATGTCCGTTTTCATACATTTTTGTTTGTTCACTTATATTTTCGTTCGATGTAGTATGTTTTCGTCTGTTTTCTTTTGTTTTCGTTATTTTTCATTCTTTTTTGTCCGTATTTAGACGTGTTTTACGCTTTCTTACGTTTTCGCCCACTTTTATCTGTTTTCATCCGATTTCACATGTTTTCGTTCGTTTTCATATGTTTTCGTCCGTTTTCATCGGTTTTCTTTTGTTTTTGTCCATTTTCATATGTGTTTTTACGCTTTCATACGTTTTTGTATGTTTTCCTACGTATTCGCCCGTTTTCTTATGTTTTCATCCGTTTCTGAATATGATAAGTGATATTCAGAATATCACTTGTGATTTGCTGAATAGCACTTGTGATTTTCTTATATTTTCGTCCGTTTTCATATGTAATTATCCGTTTTCTTACATTTTTGTCTGTTTTCATAAGTTTTTGAATATCACAATTGATATTCAAAATATCACTTGTGATTTTCTGAATATTACTGGTAATATTCTAAACATCACTTGTGATTTTTTGAATATCAATCACTTGTGGTTTTTGAATATCACAGAATATCACTTATGATATTCAGAATATCATTTGTGTTACTCAGAATATCACTTGTGATATTTAGAAAATCACAAAATATCACATGTGATATTAAGAAAATCACTTGTGATATTCCGAATATCCCTTGTGATATTTAGAATATCACATAGTATCACATATATTCCGAAACGTATGAAAATGTCTGAGAATGGCCAAAAACATTGAAAAACGGATGAAAATGAATGAAAATAACGGAAATGTAAGAAAACGGAAGAGTATGTATGAAAACGGATGAAAACATATGAAAGCATAAAAAGACATATGAAAAAGGAAGAAAATGAATGAAAAATAGGACGAAAATGAAAGAAAACGGATGAAAATAGACGAAAACGAATGAAAACGAACGGAAACGCAAGAAAACGGATGAATATGTATGAAACGGACAAAAGCATATGAAAGGATAAAAACACGTCTAAAAACAGATGAAAACGTATGAAAAATATCACTTGTGATATTAAGAAAATCACTTGTGATATTCAGAATATCACGGAATATCACAGAATATCTCTTATGATATTCAGAAACGTATGAAAATGTCTGAAAACAGCCAAAAGCATTTAAAAACGTACGAAAATGAATGAAAACGGATGAAAATGTATGAAAGCGCAAACACATATGAAAAATGACGAAAATGGATGAAAAATGGATGAAAACAGAAGAAAACATATGAAAACAAATGGAAACGTAAGAAAACGGATGAAAAAGCAAGAAAACAGACGAATATGTATGAAAACGGAGAAAAACGTATGAAAGCATAAAAGCACGTCTGAAAACGGACGAAAACGTATGAAAAATGGATGAAAACGAAAGGAAATGGATGAAAACGTATTAAAACGAACGAAAACGTATGAAAACGTAAGAAAACAAATGAAAACGTATGAAAACAGACAAAAACGTATGAAAACAGATAAAAACAAACGAAAACGCATGAAAACAGTAAAAAACATATGCAAGCGAAAGATAAACGTAAACTAAAAAAAAAAGTAAATTAAAAAAAAATAAACTAAAAGAAAAGTGAATAAAAAAAGAAAAAAAAAAAAAAAAAGCTACGTAAATTGAAAGAACAACAGAAAAGAAAGAAAAAAAATAAAGAAAAAAACTACGTGAATTGAATGAAAAAATAAATAAATAAATAGAGAATAGAAAAGACAAAAAGAAAAAGAAAAAAGGGAAAAAAAAGAACATTGACTTACATTTTCTTATTTAATTTTAGGTTAATCCACACAATTAGATTTGTCATGATATGCACAAAATCAAAGTATGCAAAATAAACCGACTCAAAACAAACAATAGTATTCGCTCCATGTTCACATATATAGAAATAACACCCACAAACCATAAAATACTTCTCTAGCTTTCTCTCCCTCTCTCCTTTTCCTCTCTTTGGCTCTCATTGTTCTTCCTCTTGTTATTTATCTTTTCTTATTTTGAGTACAAACATGGCAAAGACCTCTATGCACTTCCATTGGTCAAATAAGGTTAGCAATGAAGATCAAGATGTCCCACCACCCTCTAAAGCTCTTCCTAAAACCACGACAAACCCGACACAACCACCATCACCACTAACAAGAAAGAAACTCCAAGCAGTTACAATTGCTAGATTTCGTTCGGTTCTTACTAACCTAAATAAGAACCGAGCAAATCTTCTAAACACTTTAGGCCCTAGAGTAGTCGGGACCTTATTTGGGTCCAGACAAGGACACGTCTATCTCACTTTTCAAAAAGATCCCACTTCCCAACCAACTTTCCTGATCGAGCTTCAAACCCCGATCAGTAATCTGGTTAAGGAAATGGCTTCGGGGCTCGTTAGAATCGCATTGGAATGCGACAGGCAAGAAGACAAGACAAAGAGATTGAGTAACTCAAGAAGACTATTGGAAGAGCCTATTTGGAGGACATATTGCAATGGGAAAAAATGTGGCTTTGCCATGAAAAGAGAGTGTGGAGAGAAAGAATGGCGCGTTTTAAAAGCCGTGGAGCCGATATCTATGGGAGCCGGGGTGTTGCCACCAGAGAAAATTGGTGCATGTAAAGATGAAGAAGGTGATGAAATCATGTATATGAGAGCTAAATTTGAGAGAGTGATGGGTTCAAGAGATTCAGAAGCTTTCTATATGATGAATCCTGATAGTAATGGAGCTCATGAATTAAGTGTTTATCTGCTTAGAGTTTAATAATTCAATGTAGAATCTGGAGTATCTAAATCTTGTTTTAGTTCTTTGTATCAGAAGATGTTAATTAACCTTTAGTCTTCTTTGATTACTTATCCTATTACAGATAGTGGATAACGGATGAGTTTGTTGTAATTTGTAGTTTGTGAGGGTGGAATGGAAATATACATATGACGTATTTATTGAACTATTGAAGCTTACAGCATATTAGCAGGTACCCGCGCAATGCGGCGGTAGGTACCTGGTGACTAATTTTGTGGCGAGTAAATATTTTTCATTTATACCGCGTGTTGCAGCGGAGTTGATTTTTAGCCAACGTATTTTTTTAATTTTTTTTATTCTAGCTTTTTTGTTTCGTAACTTTTATGATATTTGTATAAATTTAAACCATAAGTCACTCGTAAAGCAAAAGTAACATATTTATGTTTTAGGCTGGATCTCGAATAATGTGTTAATTATATTGTACTTTGTGGTTAAAAAATTGTATTTTTTTGATAAAGAGGACATTTAATAGTGTATTAATTGTATTAGGTGAGTATTATTTTTTTAGTTTTATGTGTGCTTTGAATCTTTGTAAATAATGCTTATAGAGTAACATTTTTCACTTAAGGGGTATTTTAATGACTACTATTTAATAGCATTAATGTTATTTGATAGAAAAGTGGTCTGAAAATGACTCCAAGCTTATTTTTGTTGCACCATATGCTTGTTTTGTTATAATTCTCAACATTTGGTGCATTAAAGTGTTGTAAACTATGCTTTATTTCTTGTAAGTCTGAAAATTTTGGAGAGAGATTCATTTGTGAATTATATGTAGTATAGATTTAGGTACGTCTTTAATTAGTAATTTTGGATTATATATTTTATAGCGTTGTTTTGTTTAAAATGATACAATTAGTTGCTTTTAGATTTTAAAGTTCTTAGACATTCTTTCTAATAATCTTTTAACAATTAAAAATAGGGTAAAAATCATATAAAACCAAGCAACATATACAGATGATTTATATAATGGAAGAACTCATTTTAGTCTGTTAAATGACTTATTTTTAAGGAATACAAATTAATATGCAACATATATATAGATGATTAATACTATGAATAATACATTAAACAATAATTTTTTTACACATAATTATTTAAACATTCATTAACGTGAGTTCAGTTCCAAATATTGTTTGGTTACATTTAAATTTTTTGAAAATTGCATATTTAAAAAACATTTATGATTTATGTATGTACTACATCCGTCGCATATTAAGTGTCCACTATTATTTTTCTAAGTTTTTTTTTCACCAACTTTGACTTTAAATATATTTATTTGTATTATATAATAATTAATAAAAATTATACAAATGAAAACAGAACTAAAAACTTAATCCATTCATATATCTTGCTTCAAATATTATATAACACGGACAAATTTTTTTTAAGTCAAAGTTAAAGATAAATGACTTAAAAAAGTCATAGTGGACACTTAATATGGGATGGATGAGTATTTTAGTACAAGTTTAGTGAAATCCTAAACATTTTGCTAATAAATTTGATTGAAAAACAAAAATCGTAAATGTTAAAGTACGAAAATTTTCAGATTATTAATAAAGTATGAGAATGCATAAACATATACAGTACAAATATTCTCTATGTTTACACGTTATATGATATTTTGACGAGTATGACATAACATCTACTAATTAGTAAGTACATTTTACCATCAATCATCACAACCTCATAATACTATTGGTTACCGTTTTGGTATCATCATTGCATCGTGATGCACATGTACTTGACAAAAAATATGTAATCGAAAAATATTGCTCACCAAAAATTTTGATTACAAAGTACCCGCCACCCGCAACGCACGTATACCCTGCTCGTTTTTGACAAAGTATGAGTCAAATTAAACTTATAATCTGATTTTTGAAAGAATCAACAGAA
Source organism: Artemisia argyi (assembly GCA_030686995.1). Classification (NCBI taxonomy): domain Eukaryota; kingdom Viridiplantae; phylum Streptophyta; class Magnoliopsida; order Asterales; family Asteraceae; genus Artemisia; species Artemisia argyi. The sequence continues at coordinate 126,864,011 of CM060691.1, forward strand.
ATATCAGCAACGATGCATGAACTTTGTTATTTTTATTTAGTATAGATAATAATTGACTTACTAGTCAATATTTTATATCTTGCTATATCATATGCCAAATTACAGCTAAACCAGTTAATATTTTTATGATTTTCTGATTTCTTGGAACAGAAAAATAGATATTGAAGAACCTATGATACGATACTGATTTAACATAATTATGATATGAAGGATATATACATAAACTTATTTCATAAAACTGTACGTGTTAAATCATAAATTGATATTATTGGTAACTGCATGTTAAGTTTAACAAGAAGAAAGGATATGATAAAATCAATGTCGATGTTAAACAAAAAGAGACACAATTTTTGTGTCAAATTAGACATTTTAATAGGTTTATCTCATATAAAAACCTTAGATGTGTATATTGATAACATTTGTCTAATACTTTGGGATGGAAACAGGGGTTCCCGCTAGTGCCCGGGACTCTTTTAGAATTTTACGATGTAGTGTTAATTTTGAAAAAACATCAATTTTTTTTCTTTCTAAAAGCATCTTAAATGCACCGGATTTATCGAAATGTATTTCTATAATATGGTTTAGAAAATTTTGTGCATCCGGTAACACTTGGTACTGATTCCGTCTCTACTTTTACTTATATTTTGCTTGTTACATCCGTTTTTAATAAGAGAAATGATAGACCCACATAAAAAATCTACACGCTGATATGTTAGCGGATGATTGGTGGATTTTCTGGCAGTTTCTCTCTCTTCTTTCTGATTAACCAATCATCCGCTAACATATCAGCGCATGAATTCTTTTATGGCTTTCTTATGTGAGTCTACCATTTGCCTTTAAATAATTTATCTCAATCCATCAAAAATATATCATTAAACACTTGATTTTGGAAATAGATACCGAAATAAGACTTTAGAGGTTACCTAAAATATACGTAGTGTTTTATAAGTTTAATACATTTATGCTTTTCAATGTTAAATGCAACATGGTGTGATGATTAGGTTCAATAATTAGGTTCATCGTCATTTTGGATTCCCAAACTCATGTGTTATTAAAGATAAAAGATTCGTTTCTCTAGAGAAAAAAACAAAACTCAAGAACAATGAAATAAATAAATGCCACCCACCCAAAGACCAAACCCTTTTAATGCGTTTAGGATTTCTAGAAGATTGTTTTTACATGTGTAAATTATTGAGGAACAAAAGATCTAAAATAGTTAAGCAAGTGAATATGTTATACAAAGTACGTAAAGGAAAAAACATCTCATTGAATAACTATATACTTAGTCAAATGATGTGTGCATAATTTATTTTTGGCTATACACCATTAAATTACATCAGTGATATATACAGTACAACACCGCTATGCATAATTTAGTGATTGATGACAAAAAAAAAAATGATGTACAAATCACCTCCCATATACTTACAAATTTTGGATACAGGGTATATATTGATTTGTTTGATAATGGGTGAATTGTTAGATAGGTTAGTTGGTCCAAAACTAATAACGTGTTTTAATTTATTAGGTTTAAAGTTTGGATTATATTGCTTATTATCGAATTTATAAATTTAATATAAATACATGGTATCTCATATATAAGGCAGCAAAAGGGTTATTACTCAAAGATGTTACTAAAGTTTTTCAATTTGATTGAAGTTACTATATATATATATATATATATATATATATATATATATATATATATATATATATATATATATATATATATATATATATTTTAACCAGGTTACTCATGTTTGCATGACCGGTTGTTTACGTTACTCCACATATTACAACTAATGATAGCAGGTAAAAAGTTACTAAATGGTCCTTGTGGGTTGTCGGTTTTAACAGATTTAGTCATTTGATTTTTTTCTCGAATCCTCTCCTGTGGGTGACCCGTAACGGGTTTTCCTTACGTTTTTATATGTTTTTGTCCGTTTTCATCCGTTTTTATACGTGTTTGTCCGTTTTCATGCGTTTTCATATGTTTTTTACACGTTTTTGCCCGTAACGGGTTTTTGTAAATGGATCGAATGGTTTAACAATCCTCAAATCGCACTTTCTATTCCTATTTAATTACATTCCCTCCTCCTAGCTTTCTTGCTGGTGTGTTTTTAATACAAAATTTGTGTTTGAAAAAGAAAAAGAAATTATTTACATTGAAAGTGTAACTTTTATATTTTGTTTTGTTTTAAAACAATGACAATGCAACTACCCAAAATGTTTTTAAAAAAGTAAACACAACGTGATATTGGTGCACATTGTAGTGATCATTTTTCCAAAACCGTGTGTGTTTTGAAAATAAATTCCAGACGGAAAAATCACTTTATAATAACAAAAATGGTTAGTCTTTGATATGCAAAAACCATTTTATACAAGGTGAGTAGTTATTAAAAATTCAAACATAAAATGGTTAGTGGTTATAAAAGTAACTTAAATAAGTTGGTTGTTTATGGTTAAAATACAAATTTAAGATTTTTAAATCACGAATCTTTAACTTTACAAAGACTATTGTTAAGATTTTGTGTAAAACTACTACATACACACCAACAATGTGTGAGTATATACACTATACGTATCAACAAAAAGATTGCCTCATAACAAAAATAAATATTTTCGCGAAGTACTAAGTTTGAAAACATTATCCGCGAAGTACTAATATCGGGTTCTATACATTATCCGCGAAGTACTAAGTTAGAAAACATTAGTGACTTCCTAAGGACTAAATTCGTTATACCCGCCATGCCACAAGGACCAAAAATGTAAATAAAGATAGTGAAAAACCGTTACACCCGGTATCCCACTCTGGGAGTAACCTAATTAACCAAACCCGTTTACATGAGTAACCTAATTAACGAACCCGTTTACATGAGTAACCAGGTTGAAAAAAAAAAAAAAAAAAAAAAAAAAAAAAAAAAAAAAAACAAAACTATAGTAACTTAAATCAAATTTTTGAGAAACTTTAGTAACATATTTGAGTAATAACCCAGCATCAAAATCAATAGAATTATTTTGTTATTTTTTATAGTATCAAAGATTTAGCTAAGATCCATCTACAAAAATTGTTATCCCCAAGTTATCGTCTACTTGTTGGTGATCTAAAGGGATCCTAGTTATTTTCGTTTTATTTTTTTAGTTAGGATTTTTTTTCGTATTAAATGCATAAACCCTAAACTCTAACTGTTATAACAAGCCCCATGTTACGTTGATTTAGCCATCAATCAACAAAACTTGTATCATCGACATTACTCTTTGTTTTACCGCCAGAGATCATTGTCGTTTTTGCAAATAGTTGGTCGTAAAATTGTCGCTCCTACCTAAAGACAAAGTAAGCCATAGCGTGAAAAAAAAGCGCCACACAAAGGAGGAAGCCGCAAATGATACACAACTATGCCGCCAAGTCTGTTCAAACAAACAACAAAGAAGATGATAACAAGACAAGAAGAAGTGCCTTTTAACATATGTTTCAATTTGTCTGTTATAAAGCCTACCGTTTAAATTTGTTTGGGGGGAGGTATTTAGATAGGTTAGTTGGCCCAAACTTAATAGTGAGTTTGGGTCCATTGGATTTAGGGTTTTGATTATATTACTTGTTATCAAATCTGTGTACTTAATATAAATACATGATATCTCATATGTAAGGCATCAAAATCAATAGAACTATCTTTATTATTTCACAATTGGGCTTGAGCCAAATCTATCCACTAATATTGCTCGGATATTTTTACGAACCGTGTTGAGTTAGATCACTTTTCACATAAAGTATTTCGACATTTTAATGTCTAGATTAGATGAAACCCTCCATTCTATGTATTTGTAAGTGAAATACAAGTCGTTAGCTAAGTTTTAAGATACATTGGCTAACTGCAAAGAATTCCTTAGTTTGTAATGTGGTGGCTCAGTTCAAAGCGATACCAAATTTTTACCAACGTTGTATAAAGCAATGAAGGGCAACATCTACAAATTTATCATTACTCCGATCTATATATACGCTAGTATCTATTTCTTAATTCTTACTACTATTTCATATGCATGTCAATTTTAACTGAAGATTGAAAGTTCATTCCAAGGTAACATGATAACCTCGGTATTTTGGTCTCTTCGATAGTGGCAATTGAAAACCTTAAAGCAAAAGAAATAAGTGATTCATACTAGAGCTAGCATAACAGGTCCGACACGACACGACACGAACACGATAAGACACGGATCTGTTAAGCCCTAACACGAACACGACACGATAAGCTAATCGTGTCAGATCTTAAAACATGAACACGAACACGAAAATTAACAGGTCACACGAACACGACACGATAAGACACGATAAGAGGTCTTAATAGGTCTTGACACGCTCAAACATGAAATCTTAACAGGTCTTTAACAGGTCTTAACAGGTCTATAACGGGTTTTAACAGGTCTTATCGTGTCTTATCGTGTCTTAACAGGTTACACGAGGTCTTGACACGAACACGACACATTATCTTATCGTGTCATCTTACACAAACACGAACACGACACGAAACACGATAAGCCAAACACGAAACCTGTTAACTTCGTGTCGTGTCGTGTCGTGTTTTCGTGTTGCGTGTCGAAATTGCCAGCTCTAATTCATACTGTAGTACTTTTTTAGACCAAACTCAAAGTTAGCATTTGAGTTACTCCCTTCGTCCCTAAATAAATGTTCACTATTGACTTTCAAAGTCTTTTTGTTCCAACTTTGACTTTGAATTATTTCATTCGTGTTATGTAATACTTGATGAAAATTATACCAATGAAAATACATTTAAGACCAACTTCGTTCATATATTTTGTATCAAGTATTACATAAAACAAATAAAATAATTTACGGTCAAAGTTAAAAAGAAAAAACTTAAAAAGTCAACAGTGGATACTTATTTAGGGATGAAGGTAGTACTTTTGTATATAGGGTAGGTAGATGCATATTTGATTTTGGTGCAAACTTTGAGTGGCGATTTGATTGACCAAATTAAGTGGGATGGAATCCCGATAAAATGACTCGCATGAGAATTCTCAAAAGCAAAAAAAGCTTGTTGTGTCTACATTGCTTTCATTTCTTCTTTTTCAGTTTGTGATTTACATTAACCATTTTACAAGACCTTTTCTCGAAAGAGCTTCATATAATCTTTAAAATTATAAAAAAGAGACCGATATCAACAATGTACAATAAGTAAAATACCCTTTGTTTATACATATATGGTTACTGTTGCTTTTGGTATCTACGAAACCATTGCGATTACTCGTACAAGATTAGGGACAACTATCTTAACTACTTATCTTTACTATCTATAAAAGAAAAATGGTCAAAGGTGAAAGTGAAAAAGTCAAAAAAAGTGAAAAGTTGAAATATTGAAATGTTGAAAAACTTACAAAAGAAAATGTTGAAACCTTGCAAAACTTCTCTTAATTGTCTATAAAACTTCTTCGGTACTCATAATAAACGAATTCAATAAAAACCTAATCAGTTACAATTGTACATTTAATTTCTGCCCATTCAAAATCACCTCCAAAAATAAATTACGGTTTATCATTCATGGCTTTGACTCGGACAATGAATCATAAACCCTAATATTTATATCTTTGAATTCAAATCACACGACTCAAGAGCTGCATACCTATTGATACAATAGTTTCTAGAGCTTTCTTTGGTGACAGTTACATCAAGGGAGTATTACTAATTCAAACATGATTAATCATGCAAGGTAAATACAATTGCCTTTTTTTTTAATTACAATTGAAATCCTTAATTCGTTTCTGATTAATAATTAATCATGGAATCAAGGTTTTTATTTTTGACAATAGGTTTTGTTTTTAGATATAATCAATTCAATGAGTAATTTTGTTATTCGATTGAAAACCAAAAAAAAAAAAAAAACCTAATTGGATTTTTCATTGATTCTACATATCAACAGGTTGGTTGGTGTTGGTGTTGGTGTCAGAGTTATTGATGCTACGGGAAAGTTTGTTATGCCAGGTAAAGATCCTTATTTAATTAGGTAATGATTTACATAATTTAGTTTCAATCTATACAAAAAACATTCCCTTGGCGAATGAGTTAGTTTTAGTCTATACAATGACTGACTCACCTTTACATAATTCTGAAGTAGAAGAAAGCAATTCACTAAGAGGTTATATATAGATCATGAATGAGATGGCCATGCAGAAAAGCACAAATGATAGCATATTATTGAAGCTACCAACCTTATGATGTTACAATCGCAAGAATTGTTCAAAAGTAATTGTTTTGAATTTAGAAGCAAATGCATGTTCATAGTCAATGGCATACTATTATTTGTTACACATTAAGTTGAGTAATGTAACTTAATTACACTTGATGGTCTTTACATAAGGTGGTCATTGAGTTGGAAAGGCATGTTTCTAAACAAGATGCATTCCAGGATATACAAACTTCTTCAAAGCCAATATCATAGCAGCCCAAAGATTTGTCATTTAGTGTTGCGCCCTATAAAAGCCAACAAGGCAAACACAACCTTAACTATATAGATGTTGTTAATATTGATGCTCATCATTAAGAGAATTATAAAGAGAGCCGAGATTTAGAGTCTAGGAAGGCAGTCAATTGATACGAATAACTTCTGCAAATGAACTTTCAGTTCACATTATGTAAAACTAATTCTGAAGTAATAATAAAAAAATATTAATTTTCAATAAAATTGTCAAAAGTTTCATATGGATTCTATCTTTGCACGGTATAAGATCTCTGATTAGAAGAATAACGCAGTTTATCTCTATCAATGTTTACAGGTTTTGCAAGTTTTTCCACATCCATTGACTATGACTGTAGCTCAGCTTGATGTCGGGACTTTCATTAGGTTGGTGACACAAGATTTAAATCTTCATAATTGGTCGAATATCAACCGTGCACAGGCATGCATTGATATGAAGAAACTGATCACACTGATTTTTGTTATATAAAATAATTTTCTTGATCTTAATTAATTTTTAATTATTGGCAGTTTGTAGCAATCCTACCATTGGCTGTAATGCACGCATTAGTAAATTTTTCGACTAACATGAGTCTCGGAAAAGTCTGTTTCTTTTACAAACACAATCAAATCAATGGAACCGTTTTTTACAGTTATAATATCTACCATATATCTCTTCTAATTACATAACAATCGAGTGAGAAAGAGATGTGATATGTTGGAAGTTTTATAGTGGTCAAGTATGGTTTATATATAGTTGGGTCGTTAACATTTTTTTGTTATGTTCTCATGTAAGTTGGAAATTATAAAAGGATTTTGTGGTGCTTTTATTGCAAGTTTACTTATACCATTAATGAAGAGTGATGTATCTTTGAGCTGAAATTTTATATTGGCGCAAATTTATAATAAAGGTCATGCAAATTTGTTTGTAGTTTATGTTTTTGTCGATGGTAGTAGTCATAAAGTTCCTCGCATTGGAATTAAACAATCTAGCAGTTTAGTGACACGCCTATTGGAATTAAACAATCTAGCAGCAATAAATTGAGCCCCATTAATGTTGAGTTAAACAAAGATAAGGCTGTTTTCATGTTATGATTTTGATGTATTACACCTCAAATGTCGTGTATCAAAAAAATTTACGTGACGAATAATATGCATTGTTAGTTATCTTACAAGTCATATATGCTTTATTTTCAGTTTAATTAAATGTTTTTATATGTTGTTAATTTGATACATTTTAAGAATTTTGTTTTGAGTTGAATTATCAAATGTTATAACCTTTTGCAATTAAATTTCAATTACTTCACGTTTTATGTATAAATGCTGTTTGCCGCTTGATATCCAATCGTTATGCATTTTGGTGATTTCATGTTTTGTCGCAACCATAACTTTTTGCCACTAGGAACCTCCGTTGCTATGCACGGGTACTCGTCAAGTAATGGAAAAAGAGTCAAAGTGAAAAAGTGAAATCTTAACTTTTGGTCAATACCCATAATACCCTTCTAAAACTCCTTGTAAAACTGAATTGTAAAATCAAATGTGGAATTAATACCATGCAATGGCTGTCAAATTGAATGGTTAATATAATGGTTGACTTAATCTAATTTACGAACATGGTTGTCAAACATTACAAATAAATCACAAGCACAATTACTAATCAGAATGATTTGAGAGGCAAATTATTAAAGAGGGATATTCCACAACATACCAACCACCTTTATTTAATCAAACAAAAAAACACACACAAACAAAACCTCTCAACTCTCTCCCATGTCATTGCAAGCCAAAAAATAAACACGCCCCCTGCTAGCTTCTTTGATGCCGCCGATCCATTCGCTGCCGCCGTTTATGGCGTGTGACGATTGTGATGGGTGTGTGACAATAGCGAGCTAAGGTGGCTGGTGTTGTCGGCTTTTGGTGTGGTCGAGGTTTGTTTTGTGTGCATCTAAGATCTTTTGTGAGAGGTCCAGGCTAACATTGTTTGGATCTGTTTTTTATGTTTGGATATGCCATACGACACCACCAACTTTTTTTTTGGTCGGAACTAAATATTTGTGGCTCGGTTTGGTTAGATCCAAATGTTTCTTGCTTAAAGCCTTTAATTTTTACATTGTTATGGAGTTTGTAAGCTTAGGTCTGCTTATCTATGATATTTTTTGATGTCATATGTTCGGTTCACTGTAGATCTAAAGTTTTATGGGTTTTTTTTTTCGCCAGTGATCTTTATCGGAAGTTCGAAACTATTATGGTTGTGAATCATATAGATGTAGGTTTTATGAATTTTTGATATTATTTTAGATCTAAAAACATCTTTATTTTTTGTTTGAACATAAATCTTTTGTTTTTAAACAAGTTTGAACACAGAGCTAATGAGATTTAATTATTTTATAAAGAATGTTTTTGTTCCTATAGCTAAGGTGTATTCGAGGCAGAATTTTTGTTTAATGAGCTGTATTTGTGGCTAATTTATTATGTGACACTACTCTAAAGAATTAATAGATTTTTTTAGTGTCTCATGAAAACTCAAAGAACTTATGTTGATATACTTTAATATTACATTCTTTTAGTATCATTTCGTTCTTTGGTTATATTCTAAAGAATTATCGAGAATTTCATTTTATTGAAGGCAGGGAAAATATTTTGAGTGTTTTTATATCGAGGATGACAAATAATTGTTTTTAGGTATCCGTTCACTAGTTTAAAGAAGGGCAAATTATTTAAAAAAAAAGTATTATACTTGCCACTGTTTCATTTTCTGGGCAGCGAACAATTTTTTTTTTTATTTTTTTTTGAGGGTAATTTTTTTTCAAATTCATCATCTTTAGGGTATTTTGCGAAATTTTTGGACATTTTTTCCCCTCTTAGCTAATACGAAATTTTTTCCCGAATGGCAAAATGTCACATATTACCCTAAAAATGATGAATTTGAAAGAAAATTAACCTCAAAAGTAAAAAAAAAATTGTTCGCTACACAGAAAATGAAACAGTGGCAAGTATAATATATATATTTTTTTAATAATTTGCCCTTTAAAGAAGTGGTAACATGAAAATTGTTATGATTTAAAGATTTTTTTTTCATCAGTTTTCATTTTTCAAACCTTAAGTTTGTTTTTTAGATTTAATTGTGCTTTAATTGGTAAAGAAGTTGTAATGTTAAAGTCTTGAGCAAAAAAATTGTAAAGTGAAATAGTTTGAGTTATAGGGAACTATGACAAAGGGTCATTTTCAAAATAGACAAAAGGACCAAAGGATGTGAGTGCAAATTATTTTGTTCACTAACTTAAAATTTCTTTTTAACTTAATAGCCTTACCATTTTATTACTTTGTATATGAAAATATGATCTTAAAAAAAGTGAAGTTTATATATCAAGGATTACTTTAGTTAGACAAGCTAACTATGTTACTTTATATTTTTTCCAGTCTCAAAATTATTCTTTGATACATGTTAATAATGTTTTCTTGAGATTAAATATCGCACGTTACAACCGTTTGCAATTACTTTTTTATCTTTCACTTGCTATTTTGAACGTTATACGAAACACTTACCATGATATCGTATATCGTTAGTTGTCTACCATTAAAAACTTCCGTTGCTATGCATGAGTACTCGCATAGTTTTATAAAAACAAGAACTGCTTTGACATGATAGGAAAGAAAACCACAACACAACACATTTCTTAGGTAAGTGAACCATTCAATATGTCAAGTTACGTACTGCTAACTTTGTTACTCATAAACTTTTAGGGAAGAGAGTTGATTCACGCACCATTTTTCAATGTTGCAAAAATCGTGAATCGGTCCTGAGGCTGTGGAGGGCCGAGTTACGTTTTTTAGCCGATTAATCGGCCCAAAACCTTGTAATCGCCGATTAATCGGCCGACTTCTTTGTAAATGTCTCCAAGTTCCAGGGCCTTGTAGCTTGGAATCAACGATTACAAGGCCTTGTAGGCCGTTTTTTGCAACATTGCCATTTTTTTTATTTCACCACATTTAGTGCATCACAGTGTTGTACTGTGTGCTCTCTGTGCATTACAATGTTGTACAAAATGCTGAAATAATCAAAAAATGTGATGTGCGAATCACCTCCCTTTAGCGAAGGAATTGCTCAATGTTAAAGTGCTCATGGTCGTGGTGGGTCATCATCACCATTGCTTAGGGCTCAAGGTTAGCTCGTGGTTAAGGAGCTCGGCCTCCTAAAGCCGGGGAAAATACAAAGCAACTTGATTTCTTTTTCTTTTTTGATTGCAGGATAGAAATGACGAGAGAATGTTGGAGGGTATCATTATGTAACACTTAATTGATAGCAGGAGTTAATTACTTGAAAATGTATCATATTTGTCAATTTTTGTTATTCTATGTACCGAATTATTTTTTTTTTTAAAATTTTTTCTTATTGTGTTAGTGAATTCTCAAATTTCGATTATTGTGTGTATTTTGTGACTATTTAGCCATGTAAAATGACCATTTTACCCTTCAAATTTTGAAAAAGTATGGGTAAAATGGTCACAAAATACACACAATAATCAAAATTTGAAAGTACACACAATAAAAAAAAAAAAGTTCGATACACAAATAACAAAAAATGACAAGTTTAATTCACTTCAAAGCAATTAACCCTTGATAGTAGTGGTTACACTACCACTATAGTCTATAGATTTAAGATGTTTTTAAGTTATAGAAAAGCAATAGGTTATTAAGATCCTCTTAAAGCATCATTTGTACCTTTTCAATTTTTCATTTTTTCTTATTTTTTATTATTATTTTTTATAAAACTACAAAATTAAAAGTATCAAACATAAAATATAAAATTTAACAAGTCAAAAGTATTAAACTGACAAAAATATGAAATAAAAACTGATAAAAACTGTATTTTATTGTTAACAATGAAGTTAAAAAAATATATTATGTATTTTTTTTATACCTTTTTATGAGCTAGAAGTACCAATAGTAGTACCTTACAGAAAAAAAAAACCATATTAATTGGATTGTTAAAGTCACATTTCATGTCATAATTATGGGTATGTTTGGTAAAATTAGCTGTAAGTTGTAAGCTGTAAACTGCAAAGCTGTTAATTAGCCGTTAATTATAATTATAAGATGTTAATAGTAATTTTATGTTTTAACAGTTTCGAAATATTTTAAAGGCTTTATGAACCAGCTCTTCATTTTGGAGCTACTTGTGGAAAAAAAAAGTAAAACAAAAAAATAAATAAAAAGAAAAACAACTTGAAGTTAACATATCCAAACGAAGCTACTTATTTAGGAGAAAATTATTTTTGTAACAAAAAGCTTACAGCTTCAAGGAATGTCCATATAAATGCCTACCAAACAGGCCTTATATGTTTTCACTTTTGACGAACATTAGGGTATTAGCTGGTACAAAGTATATGAGAATCAACAACTATGTACGATGATTAGAAACAAAGTCCGATTTGTGTCGAATGAAATGATGGGGCATGATTGTGTATCTTTTTTCCATGTTTATAGGCTTTGAGTTTGAGGTGTGCAATCATTCATCATTTTAAGGTAGAGATGGGAAATTAAAGTAGAGTCACGATCTACTAGAAAAGTAATAAAAATAAAAAGTGTACAAAGCCATTTAACTAGTGTCATGTGTTCCCCATTCATTTCTCTTTCTTTTTCTTCTTCTTCTTCTTCTTCTTAAATTCGGTTGTGGGGCATTTTTGTTATTTTAACATGTTTTTTTAATTTCACTCTAAATTTCAAACGCAAATATTTTTTAAATGAAAAATTTTTACGAAAAACCGATTTCACCATAATTTTTAAGATTTAATCATCTTTAAATTGGTATAAATCTTGTTAAATATTTCAAACTTTTATATTTGACATATAAAATGATTCTTGTTTTTCTTTATTTTTTGGCATTTTGGCCCTATTTTTCACCCTCATAAATGTCGAATCATGAAAAAATTAAAACATAAAAGTTATAGATTTTTGTTCACTCTTTACATAGGTTTTTGAATCACTCAAATCCGATGTCAAATGAGTAAGATATCATACGTTAAAGATGGTGTTTTACTCATATTTGTTGCACGCAAGGTGTTTGATGAAATGTCTAGCTTAGATTTTTAGTGTTAAATTTGAGTTAAATGCACTAATTTTTGTCGCACAACGCAGCATTAATCATTTTATTAATGTAAGACTCAAAAAATGATGTTTTTTAATCGTTAATGTTTTTTTTAAATGTACATATTGTGTTTTATTACGTTTTTGACCATAAATTTGACCAATATGAAATTCGAATTAAAAAAATTGTAAAACATAAAAATTATAGATTTTAGGTCAATCTTTACTCATGTTTTTTATTCACTCAAAATCAGGTGTCATATAAGTGAGATATAACATGTTAAAGATGACGTTTTGTTCATCAGTTACTCTGTTCATCAATTTTTATTCATAAACATTAGCTCATCAATACATCTGTAAAACCCCCATTTTTACAGATAGCCGCAGAAGCTAAATAAACGACACAAAAAGAGACGTTTTTAAAAGATAAGTTATTATTCATTTATTTATCAGAGTTTTTACAATAGAAGATAGACTTTTACAAAAGAGAGGTCCAAAAGATACGTTTTAATACAAAAGTAGATGAATGATAACAGGTTTGGACGTCCTCATGTCCAATGTCACTCAGTGCCATAAGTCCTAAAGGGCTCAGTTACCTGGGATAACATGCTAAAAAGTCAACACAAAAGTTGAGTGAAATTCATAGGTTTAGATGTAATAGTTTAAACACAAGTTCCACTGGGTTCAGTTGTTACACCCATCAAGGTAAACATTGGGCCACGTTTTTGTACCAATAATCGTATTATTGCATCTAAGCTCATGACACCCCACGTTAACATGTCCATGTCCAGTGATGGCACTGCAGACCAAATCAATGACTAGACATAGGGTAACTTGCCAAGGTTAACCCCTAAGTTCTGAAATATAGTGCTAATTGGTACCCGATAGAAGCAAACCAACAAGAGTTGTCAAACTCCAGATATGATCAGCGCTAAAACAAGGACTCATATAAGATCTAACAAACCTTATAAACATTCTAAATCTAATAAGACCTTATAGAAAGTGTAGAGAGGGCTTACATATTTAAAATGGGTCGAATAGGGATTTAGGGTTTTCTCGACTAGGAAACAATTACTATCGCTTCTTACTCTTGATTCTTGGCTTCCAATGACTTTTAGGGGACCCTATGCTACCACTAGGAGTGAGTGAGAGCAGAGTTTGAAGGTGGTGAAGTGTTTTGGGATGAATTCAAATGAAAAGGAGTTCTCGCCTATTTATAGGGCTTGAATTCAACTTGGATCCCAAGTTGCTTAAAGTTGTGGCTAAGGTAGGAGGGGGATGACTAAGAGAAGCTAATGGGTGAGTAGGAAGGGCTATGGTGGTAGCTAGGGGTGTTTGTGGCTATGGTGGTGCCCCGGTGGTGTTTTAAATACAAGGAGGTGGCAAGTAGCTTATGGTGGTGGTTGGGTGGTTGCTTGGTGATGACAAGGTGGCGATGGAGGTGCTAGGTTGCTAGGTGGTGTCATGGTGGTGTTAGGGTGCTAGGTTTAGGTAGTTTTTAGGTTTAGGGTTTAGTTTAAGATTAGGGTTTGATTAAGGTTTAAATTAGGGTTTAGTACTAGGATTAGGGTTTAAAAAGTGATTAGTGATTAGGTTTAAGGTTTAGGGGTTATGCATTAAGTGTTTGTAACTTGTGTTAAAGAAATGGTAAGGTTTAAACATGGTTTAGGCACCTAAATGACCTAATTTGGTTTCTGTGCTTAAAGGACTTGTATGTTATGCTTTAGATAGTTGTACTAGAGTTTAGGAAAGGAAATATAGCTAATATGACTTGTACTTAAGCCTTGAACACTTCTAAACTAGTTTCAACTTGACATTAGGGTTTTTAAAATAACCGTAAATGTATAGGGCTTGTTTTGGTATAATATTGTAAATAGTAGGTTATATGGATAGGATACTTGATAAAACAATACTTGAAACATAGACTTGACACATTAGAAGGTTTACAAGATGTAAACATAGAGATATTTGGCATTGGTTGTTCCGTGAGCACGTCTAGTAGGCTATGTAAGTTATTCTACCTAGTGGGAATGAAATAAAGCAAAAAATTTAAAAGGGAAAAAGTTATAATAAACATCATAAGTATAAATAACCTGTGTGAAATTTGTGAGTTGTTACATTCTCCCCTCCTAAGAGAGAAATCTCGTCCCGAGATTTAGTTGGAAGTAGGGGTAGGGCTTAAGAAGAGATGAGTGTATTTAGCACGAATTTGATCCTCTCGTTCCCAAGTATACTCTGATCCTTTCTTAGAGTTCCAGCGTACCTTGACGATAGGGATACGATTGTGTTTCAGATGTTTGACCTCACAGTCCATGATTTCTACAGGTTCTTCTACGAAATTGAGCTTATCGTCACAATGAAGCTCTTTCATAAGAATGACGAGAGACTCGTCGAATAGGCATTTTTTAAGATTAGAAACGTGGAAAGTGTTGTGAACATTACTGAGCTCTTCCGGAAGCTCAATTCTGTACGCAACTGGACCAATCCGTTCAAGGATAGATCCTAAATGGTCCAATGTATCTCGGATTAAGCTTTCCTTGCTTTCCGAAATGAATGACACCTTTCCGAGGTGACACTTTTAACATAACACGATCTCCTAATTAGAATTCTAAAGGCTTACGTCTTATATTTGCATAACGTTTTTGCCGATCTATTGCAACTTGCAAGCGTTTACGAATTTGAATGATTTTCTCGGTGGTTTCATGTACTATCTATGGTACCGTAAGTTGAACTTCTCCAACTTTGGCCCAACAGATAGGGGATCTACACTTTTGACCATAAAGTGCTTTGAATGGAGCCGCCTTAATATTAGCGTGTTAATTGTTATTGTAAAAGAATACGATTAAAGGTAAGTGTCTCTATCATCCTTTTTCGAAATCTATCACACAAGCTCGAAGCATGACTTCAAGTGTTTGGATATTTCTTTCACTTTGACGATCGGTCTGAGGACGATATGCCGTACTCATGTCTATCTGAGTACCTAAGGTACTTTGTATCGATTGCCAGAATCTAGACGTGAAATGAGTGTCACAATCCGATATGATAGATATTGGCACTCCATGCCAGGAAACTATTTCATTTAAGTACAACCATGTAAGGGTTTCTATACTATCAGTTTCTCGGATAGGGATGAAGTGAGCGGATTTTGTAAGACGATCGACAATGACCCAAATCATGACATGTCCGCTTGATGTCTTAGGGATTTTTGTAAACAAAACCATAGTGATTCTTTCCCACTTCCACACAGGAATTTCAGGTTATATTAGTAAGCCGGATGGCTTCTGACATTCAACCTTCACTCTAGAGCACGTTAAACACTTGCCCACATATTCAGCCACAATTGCCTTTATGTTAGGCCACCAATAGTGTTTCTTTAGATCCTGATACATCTTATCAGAACCCGGATGAATAGAGTACTTGGATTTATGAGACTCGTGCAAAATCAAGGTTCTCAAATTACCAAGATATGGTAACTAACTTTGATTCTTGATACAACGAGTTCCATCAGGACGTACTTCAAAAGCCTTGTCCATTCTTTGCAAGTTTTCTGTTAGGAATACAAATATTCCTGTAAAAGTCTCGGTCACCTAATGATTGTAATAGCATTAAGTTAGCTCGTAGTTAGTTTGTTTATGAGTTAATTAGTATTAGTTTAAGTAACACAGTGGAAGAAGGACGGGTCTTCACCCACTGTATGCCTGATCCACAGCCCGGGTGTGGGCGTTTGTAGGAAACTATATATACCCCTCTCCACATGTGGAGAGGGTTGGTGCTTTTCATTCAATCTAACATTTTCTTATTTTTCTCTCAACTCTCTCTCTCTAGAAAACACCCATCTTCCTCTCTCTAAATTCTTCTCTTATTTCTTCTTCTATTATTGATTCGATCCAAGACACACAAACCATACTAGTTAATATTGTTAGTTTATTACAATTGGTATCAAGAGCCATGGTTCTATCTTAGGGACTAGCGTGTTCTTGGATTTGTGGTTCATTTTGGTTTGAATTGATTAGTAATTCATTCTTATTTTCTCTCTTTCTTACTTGGTTCGAATTGATGCACAACATTAACTACAATATCATTTTTTTTCTTCTTGTCTAGTTTGGACAGTTTCATTCATGAATGATTCATGTGGAAAGTGGTAGATTGGGTATATGTCATGGGTCATTCTCCATTGCGATTATCTTTTTTTTGTTTTGTTGTTGCGATTAGCAATGCATGGTACTGTCTTTTGGTTTATTAGCAAAACGGGATAATGACAAACAAAAGATTGAAAGTGACTGTTCTGTTTTATTAGTGGCATTTAGCTGTTTTTTTGCGACTAGTCCAAACTTGCGATTAGTCCAAACAGTTTTGCGTTTAACTGTTTTTTTTTGTGTGGTTAACTGGCTTTGTCTTATTCTTGCGTTTAACGGAACCTTGCGTTTAACTCACTATTGCAGTTATCTCAAGATTTGCGGTTAACTTTAAGCATTGCGTTTGGCTCATTATCGCGGTTAGCTTTGTTTGAGTTGTGGTTACCTCTAAACTTAACTAATCTAACAGTCAACATCTAAAGCTTGTGCTTCAACCTGTTAATCATCTCCTCGTTACTACAACTTGAAACTAACCATCCCTAATCTAAACAAGAAACGACTAAGAAAAGCAGAACATGGATCTCAGTGTCTCACTCGTATTCACAAACCGTTTCAGATTCAACAAGAGTGAAGGAACCATCATCGATCCACTTTGAAGTCTTAACTTCTTTTTGAAATATCCGAAATCTTAAAAAAAATAACCAAAACAACTTGTGATTTGGTCACCTTCTACTCGGCTTTAACAAAAAAATACAATAGAAGATCTCAGTCTTACTCATCACTTGTTTCAATCTTTAAAAGATCTTCGTGTGAGTACTTATTTAACATCATCGATCCACTTCAGTAGTACAAACATATTATTGATATCCGAAACTTAAAAGGAAGAGACAAATAACAAGTTTGTTATCACCTTTTTCCTTTCTTTCGGTTAAAACAAAAACATAAACATACAACCAACCTTAGACTATGTCTGGAATCGATCCTCAAGGCTATCCACTCGTGTCCTTCGTGATAACCTGATTCGATTAACAGAGGAGCGTGTGTTGTGGATCTAGGTGTTCAGTTTAAGCACAAAGGATTAATGGTTGTGTTTTTCATGACTCGGATCTGTTAAAGAAGGAAAACAAGATTCGATTTTAATTGTGAAGATAGTGTTTAGTATAAGGTGTTCTATGACTGCGTTTTTTTTTGGTTATCAAAGGATTAGGGTTAAGTGTGAGGGATTAGTGGCTTTTTATTAAGAGAGGATTTGGGATTGTGTTTTTGGAATTGGGCTTGTGTAAGTATTAAGGCCTAGTGGATTGATTGTTGGATATTGGGCCAAGCTTTCTTACTAGTGCGTACATATCTTTCAAGTTATTTTTTAAGCTTCTATACATCCGAGGTTGTTTATCATTTTGGGCATCAACTTGAAATGAGATATGGACGTGTAGGAGTCTTTTGTTTGTCGAGTTTGCATAAGTATTGGTGGTGAGAGTTTTGGGATAGTTGTGGACGCGACGTTGGTTGATATGTTGATTAATGTGAGTTTGTGTTGAATTATTCGGCTCTATTGGATATAATTTTTTGTCACGGTTTTGAGTGTGGTTTATTGATCCGATATTGATTAATGATTTTTTTTCGGGCAACGGTTTTAATTGAGCTTCAAGAACTCAAGATTGAGATTTATTTTGTATTGAGCTATTTTCGGGCCTATTGAATATCTACGGAGTTTGTTCGGATCTCAATCATACGACCATCAAGTTCATCAAACTATCATCTATTCATTTACCGAACCAACAGTTTCTCACTGTCTCACGGTTTTTTCTTGATTTTGTAAAATCCCGCGAAAGAATCTATTTCTCGGTTTAAATCATAGAATTGTAAAATCCCGTGAACGATCACAACATGTCTATATCTTCCAACCTTGTACAACAAATTAAGGTGTTTGATTCTGATATTGCTAATATGGAATCTGTGTTCTCTAATTCGCAAGGGAGAGAGTTGCTTCAGCCACAACAAGTGCTTCACAATGCAAATGAAAGCTGCATAGAATGTTTTCGACAACTTCATTCACATCTCTCGGTACTTTTAGAGGGAACTGGATTCAAGATGGGATTCGAACGTGCATTTGCAACACTCTTTGGTCAAGATGTTGAGGATTTCACTGACACAATGATTCTCAACTTAGATCAACTACAACAACAACTTGACCAAGGAAACTCTTTCAAAATGGAATCCATGGCTGCCCTTTGTGTGATCCACAAACAACTCCAAGTGTTCTGTGATTCGAAATTCACTCTGAAGTATGACCATTACAGTGAGATGACGAAAAAGTGCTTTGTGGATCACACGGGAATTGAGGTTGACACGTTCAGAGATACACTCATCCAACTCATGGGTGATGTTAAGGCGTTCATTGAGGAAAGAGCACAGCACAGACATTTGAATGACGACAAAGTGAAGGCAACTTTGGTGCAATCATGTGATGGTATTAATGACTCGGGTAAAGCTTTGGATGTTGGGTCAGTTGTCACGATGTGCAAAGGATCAGAGACTGATAAGCTTGACACTACCAGCAGTTCAGTGACTCCAGTCACCCATGGCATGGATGCAGATCTTAGACCGGTTAATGAACAAATGTCATGTGCTGAGGTACCTATAATTGTTCAACAAAGTGTGCTCTCTAATGAACGACAGCATACTGATCAAATCAAACTCAATTATGACACAAATTTGTTGGAAAAGCCTGATAGCAATACCACGTCTAATTCAACAAATATGAGTCATAAAGGGGGAGAAAGTAATCAGGATGCTGAACGTGATGAATTGTTAAGTTCTGTGTTGACGGCTGATGCTTTTAAATCAAATGATATGGTTGATAAAGAAGTTTTTAATGAACTTTCAAAAAGATTTTTACAGCTTGAAAAACATTGTATTTCTCTTGAAATTACAATGCAACAAAAGGAAGAAAGTCTTCAGATTAACCAACCGTGTAAAGATCCGGAACTTCCTGATTTCCGTGAATTCTTTATGATTAATGATTTGAAAGCTCAGCTAGAAATAAAGAACTTGACAATCAAAAACCTGAAAAAACGTATTACTGAGTTGTGTGATATGTGTAATGAAGTGAAAGCTAAACATGACTGCGCTGTTAATGAATTAGAACAAAATGTGGCTAATTTACTTGTGAAAAATGAGACTTTGAAACATCAGTGTAATGAATTGTGTGAATCTATCAAAGATACTAAAACTAAGACTTTAGAACAGATAACCTCTTTGATTGCAAAAAATGATGAATTCAAAGCTCAATTTCAGAAAATGGGTTTCACTGTTACAACATTGAAAAATGAGCTAAGAAAAGCAACTGGGAATAGTGTGAACACTATGTTTGCAAAACCATCAATCTTGGGGAAACCTGTGTTACCATCAATTAGGAACCAATCGGTTATTAGACAACCGACTGCGTTTAGATCCGAACGAACAAAATTTTCAAAAACACGGTTTGCCTCCCAAGTTGATGCGGAACAAGTTGTGACAAAACCTGTCACTCCACATTATTTGCCTAAGTCTGATGATTCTAGCTCTGCGAAACCTCAACATGTAGTTGCTACTGCTCCCAGCTCCTCTAGGTATAGTTCCAAAATAGTGACGAAACCAAGCATTAAGGTTCAAAAGGACTATGATCTAGAAAAGGCTAGGAAACGGGCCCTACTTCAAAAGGATGGCATATTAGGTTCACAACCCTATAGGATGCCTCCTAGTGTATTGAGGAACAATGCTAAGGTTCAACCTGCCAAGTCTAGGGTTTATTGTAAGTCATCTACAATGCATGTGAAGCAAAACAAACCGAAAACTTCTCCTAGGTGGATACCAACTCCTAAATCATTGGAGTCTAGGAATATTGATAAACCTTCCACTATGCATAAGAAGTTGAGTAATCCTAGAACTTGCCATAAGTGGGTTCCAACCGGTAGAGTTTTCAAGCACGTTGGACTTAAGTGGGTTCCTACCGGAAAGCTACTCACTGATGATAATGGCATGGTTGACCATGAAACCCCTAAGGGTCTGGATACTGTTGTCACTAACCCATATATATGCTATCAAGTTTGTGATGTTAGTGCAGGTAGTCCTTACTCAGTTGCAGGTACATCAATCATTCACCATGGGAGAAAACTCAAAGTCTGGAGGCCTAAAGCTATCATTTCTCCATCTTCAAGAGTTATGGAATGTCGATGTTGATGTATGTGCATAATGACGTCTGAATACATCAATTCAGGCCTCGTTCTTCAACGATTATGACGTCTGAACACATCAGTTCAGGCCTCGTGCTTCAACAACTATGACGTCTGTTCACATCAGTTCAGGCCTGGCTCTTCATCATTATGACGTTTGAACATTTCAGTTCAAGCCTCGATCCTCAATGTCATCATTATGGCGTCTGCTGACAACACATCAGGCCCCGTTCATCAAAGAAAAGAAAGGTGTACGATTCAGTGCGCCTTATCTTAGAAAGAAGAGAAATCTTCTTGTTCCTGACCATTCTCAACAACATGCGTCATGCTTTCTCCATGTGCATTCAGTCATCAAGTGGATCTACTTACTGTTGATTACATTCTCATTCACTTGTTCAATCAAAAATGGCAACCTCGTTTGCAATTTTTGAGGGGGAGAAGGGTGAATAAACTACATGATTAATTGTACTCTTATTCACATGCTCAATCAAAAATGGCAAACGTCGTATGCAATTTTTGAGGGGGAGAAGTGTGAATAAACTACATGATTGATTGTATTCTTATTCACTTGCTCTCTATCAAAAATGGTAAACCTCGTATGCAATTTTTGAGGGGGAGAAGGGTGCATAAACTGCGTGTTGATTGATGTTTGAAGAATGGTCATACGACTCTCCTCCAACACCTAATGTTCTACTTACTAAGGATGACTGGGATTTATGTTTGATGATTACTTCCAAGCTTCAACGAATGATGATTGATCAAGATGCACCATCTAGAAGTATTACGAATGATGATTGATCACTACTCAAGTAATCCAATCTCCAGTTATTCCTCAAGGTGTTGATGATGACTATCATGATTGTGAAGATGCACACATGAATAACGATCCATCGTTTTGTTAAATAATCAAGGATTGTTGTTCCCACCAATGTGCACTCTGTATATCAACCTGAAGGACATTATGGAAAATGTCGACTAAAATGTCAAAACGGCTAAGAATTTGGACATGGAATGTCAAGTAATCACGGAGTTTATTTGGTATCCCTTATTTGATATTGAAGTTGACTTTCACAAAAGAGTGATCTTATTTTATCTTGAAGTCGGGGTTGGTTGGATGAAGACTCTTCGAGATCCTTGCTTGAGCTTTTACCTTTATAATGACGAAGACTTGGATATCTAGTTATTTTGGTAATTATTCATTTCCATTACCACAAAATAACTATCACTTCAAGGAGTGTCACAACTTACACGAAGTTGTCGGTAGTCAAGAGGTGATGTACGTCTTATACTTGATGGTTGGTTGGTTGAAGAGTATAGAGTACTTAGGGATTCGATGTTGCACGAACTCTCTACACCGCTCTTAGTCACATACTAGTGCAAGCTTAAGTCACAAGATCGGGAAATTCTACTTCAGTTTCAAGTTTGGTATATTGGGTTTACTTCATCAGTGGTCACTTCAAATGGCCTACATAAGGGGTGGTAAAGATAGTCAGAGAGAGTCTTTTTGTAGCAGTTGATTCTCACCAGATCCATTTATGCAAATTTCTGTTCTTCTCACAAGATTTCAAGAAAAGGTGTCTATAATGTGTTGCTGATTCTGAGGTATCAAAACCAACAAGGGGGAAGGAGACATACATCTAAATGCTTAATGAGTACATGTGATGAACTTAATTCTTCTTCTTAATTGAAGTTATCCCGGGAAGACAAATGTCATAACCGTAGAGAATATCAGTGTGTTAACTCGTGGCGTTTGGTGTATTATACTAACTACGTGGGGGAAGTGGTCTTCTGATACTTGTGGTATGTACTACTTCAGCTTTCAGTGGGAAGAAATATGAGAAGAACATTTGAAGTATGAGATGACATTGCTTATCGACGTCTTCATACGAGCTGACATGGTTTATGTTAAAATGCTTCTGGTTAATGCTTCATGTACACAATGGTATGATGATTTCTATGAGATCGCAACCATCAGGGGAGAGATTTGTGTACATCAAGGACGCGCAACAGGTTCACGTGATCGGGCTTAATCATATATTCCGGAGGAGATATCCGCAGAGATGATCAGTGCTTCAACCTGTTACTTTGGTGTCATCGTTCTCTTCTTGTGTTGGATACATGCGTACAATATGGAGTGAGTTGGTATATGTAAGATAACTGGAAAGCAATCGGTGAAATGAAGATGTCGATATATTATTCCCCTGAATAGACGACTGCTCCAAACCAGAAAGTAATGTGTACATTGGGGACGTACAACAGGATCATGTGATCGGGCTTCATCATACATTCCGGGATTGATAACCGCAGAGATGATCCATGGTTCACCCTGTTACTTCGGTGTTATCGTTCTCTTCGGGTTCTCGAGCTTCATACAATGAGACTTTTTGCATCACTTCAACCTCTTGGGGGAAGTGGTCTCATGTAGGTGATTGTCGGTTTGGGGGGAAGCTACCAAAGCTTCACAATGAGGAGGCAATAAAAACTTTCAGAAATTTGGTGGGTGTCTAGCGATTAACTCAGTTGTGAGATTCTAGTGATTTGTTAACTACGTGTGTTTGGTGAGTTGTTGTGACTTAAGTCGTTTCCATTAGTCTGATTGTAATTTAACGTTGTGAGTTAATCTTTACGACTTGACTTATTACGATCGGATCTATTGTAACTTAACTTGTTGCGACTTGACACTTAATGCTAATTGTTACTTATCCAAGATCTCTCTCTAAGTCTAACTCGCATATTAGATCTTTTGGTTTCTTTTGTTGACTTTAGTAAAATCCCGGGAGAGAATCGATCTCTCGGTTTAAGTCACAAGAGTTGTAAAATCCCGTTTAAGATTATATCATGGCATCTACGGATTCAGACAATTATTCAGGAGCCTCGAAAGCTTTGGTGGTGAAAGTTTAAGAGATGTTGACTACATACTTCTACAACGAGCTGAACGATAATCTCATTTTGGTGCTCATGTCAACATCTCCTTAAACTGTTTGGTATCCTTTGTACATATCTTATACAAATACGTAAATAGAGAAATATAAAACCTATAAAAAAAAAAAAAAAAAAACCATAAAAATCTGAAAAAAAAAAAAAAAAAATCCAAAAATATTCTTCTCACGACATGTCTCTTGTATAATCAATATTATGTACGTTTCTAGAAATGTCATTCAATAATGACACGGAATCATACATATGCTTGAGCAAGAGTTTCTTTCGGTTTCAAATAAAGTTTTTTCTCTAAAACATGTCGTATCAAAATATTCTTAAAAATATGGCTTACAGTCACTTCAGGCTACAACCCGTACTTCAAATTATGGCTTGTAGTCATTTCAGGCTACAACCCGGTCTTCAAAAATATGGCTTGCTATTACTTCAGATAGCAACCCGGTTTTCAAAAATGAGGAAAACACGTCGCCAAAAAGACGGTTGTTCCTAGCAAAGGGTGCCGTTCATCCGAGCGTGAATTACTTTATATTCATGCACCCTCGATCTAATGTACGTTTCAGTGCATTATTTCTTGATAAAGAAGAGAAGTCTTCTTTTTATCGCCAAATACTTTCCCTTTTATGATTTTTCCGGAAAGTATTTGTGCAAAACTTGGTGGTACCATGAAATCTTGAATGAAAATCAAATTGAACTCAAAAGTTTGATAAAGTTTTCACTCAATCAATGACGTTAATAGTTTATGAAAATATTTATGCTTTAACATCCGTCATTGATTGAGGGGGAGAGTGATTTCTCAAAATTTTATGTATCATCAAAACTCCCCACACTTCGTACATAAAACCTTGCAACAAAAAGACTTGTGATGGTTATGTGTCAGAATGAGTAAACTTTCAAAGAGTTTTTGTTAAAACTTCGAATATTTTGATAACTCTTCAAATCTGACACATAACAACCTCCCTCACAGTTTGAGGGGGAGCAAGAAAAAGTTCCTTTTATCAGAAAATATTAAAATTGACCGCATTTCTCTCCCAAAAGTTTTCTAAATTATTTAAATCAATTGAGATCAAAAATCTCGAAAGATTTGATATTTTTGATCGGGGGAGAGAATGTGATTTAAATATGAAATCTGATAATCAAAAGTGATCTTTTGTACTCAATAATAGGCTCCCGCATATGTGCTAAACACTTTCGAATATCGAAGCACATATTGAGGGGGAGCAAAAGGCGTTTGTGGAAGTTATACCAAAGACCGACCATTTATCTTTATGCATGGAGTTATAAGGTTGGTTAAGGTTAGGTATGAATTCCCATGATCCACCAGAACTGGAAGGATCTTCCCAGGGACAATCCTCTAGATAGATTAGAAGTCCTTAGGAATGATTGAAAAAAGGAGTAAAGTGAGAAAGGGAAGAGTGCGGACTGAGATAGAGCTAGGACTGGAACAAACCCAACAAGGTTCTAGTGATGAAGTCTTGGTAAGCACTGAAGGGGTTGAAGAATGAAAAAGAAATGAAATATGAAAAGGGTGAAAAGAAATAGCCCTCCAAATATTCAACCTTAGGGCAGAAACCGGGTTCAACTTCATATGCTACTAGTGGTTACTAAGGTAACACTGGTATTGAAGACAAGACGTCATGGACCCAGTGACACACTGCACTAAACTTCCCAACCACTCAAGTTCTCTTAAAAGAGCTTGTTTCATTCTCACGGGGAACCCTGTGCAATGTATCGACCGCTCATTGCGAGCTATGTTGATACCTAAAACAGGAGACACCTCCCCAGTCTCCAGGAGCGGATCAAAACGCACTATTGAGTCTAGAGCCATGAGATCATCCATAAATATCGATAGGACACATTCCAAATATGCTTATTGTTTCACACTATATGGAAAATAAGATAAAATATTTAGAGTCCTACGCATTATCCTTGTGGTATTGCCAGAACATCCGAGTGATATGAAAATATTCACAATGAAGATGGAAATCCTTCTAGAGCGAACATCACTCAAGCTCTTGGTAGGTGACATGTGAGATCCATCTTGGATCAATGATCAAGTGACAACTGGAAAGCAACGATGGTGCGATTCAAAATTGAATCAAACTTGTTCCAGGATATGGATTGACGGATACTTTTGCTAAAACCTCTCAATGTGTTCACCAACTAATCTTTCGAGCACATTGATTGTGTACAATATCTTTCAAACAAAAGTATTTTTGATGGAAATGTGATTCAAAATACAAAACTCTCGTCGTGTCTCAAAAATGTTTATCATATGACACGCGAGTGATTTCTATAAATCAATTTCTCATCAATCCGTGAATATCAATTCACCGATTCACTCTATCGTGCTGTCTGCTTTGAGACGTTCCGGTATGAGAACATGCTAAGTATGAAGATTCCGAAGTGGATTCTTTGGAAAATTCATTACTACAAGCTGGAAATTCCTGTCAAGGAGAGTCTTCTTTAAAAGAGACTCTACCTGATCACAGGTCGGTTTTCACAAAACTGGAGGGTAGTCTGTCCTCGCAGAACGAATGACGAAGCCATGTTCGTTCTCTATCTTTATTGCTAACTGTTTTATTTCAGGGACACATATAAAGATGGCGTTGATGGCTCCAGTTTCCAGCTGAATCGGGTCAATCCATACCTCATGCTTACACATCCTCCACACTATCAATGAAGATGAGAGACTTGCTACAACAAAATGTTGAGAGACTTCTAACAACGTTTCCGTAACTCTGATGAAAAAGTCTCCTGATTCACAAACTCCAATGCAACGTCTCCAGATATAGAAGGGTGTGAGCATGATGGTCCTTTGTCACTACATCACATGAAGGCAATACAACTATGGATGAGCTTGGAGATTTACTTTGGCTGATGATCTCAAAGAAGCTCAAAGATCAAATATCTCAAAGGAATTCTAATCACAAGTTCGCTTGCTTGAAGTACAAAGTGTGAAGAATAGTGAAGAATCAGATCCTACGAGCTATAAAGACTAAAGAATGCTTAAAGACCAAAGATCTTAATTTCAAAGGTGACCTCGCTTAGGGGGAGATTGTTAGGAATACAAATATTCCTGTAAAAGTCTCGGTCACCTAATGATTGTAATAGCATTAAGTTAGCTCGTAGTTAGTTTATTTATGAGTTAATTAGTATTAGTTTAAGTAACACAGTGGAAGAAGGACGGGTCTTCACCCACTGTATGTCTGATCCACAGCCCAGGTGTGGGCGTTTGTAGGAAACCATATATACCCCTCTCCACATGTGGAGAGGGTTGGTGCTTTTCATTCAATCTAACATTTTCTTATTTTTCTCTCAACTCTCTCTCTCTAGAAAACACCCATCTTCCTCTCTCTAAATTCTTCTCTTATTTCTTCTTCTATTATTGATTCGATCCAAGACACACAAACCCTACTAGTTAATATTGTTAGTTTATTACATTTTCAGATTTGAGGTTTTCTTCTTTGAGGTCTTCGTTTTGGGCTTTAAGTATTTAGGAAGGTAGATTGGGATAAAGAGTCATAACTAACGACCTAACTCTAAGAGGTTTGATTAATTCCTTTCGGCTCAAGGCATTGTTTGCCTTGCTCTTTTATAAAGATAACGTCACATACGTGAATTAAACTAGATATGTAGTAAGTTCCACCCGTAGGGACTACTTATGTAAACGGGGCAAAGTAATGTTGTAATGAGCCTATAAATACCCCTCACAACTCTCCATAAGGGGTGTGGGAAAATCATTGTGTAACATTCATTCTATCAATCTAATACATTGTGTTTTCTTCACCCTCTCTCTACTTTCTCTCACTAGAACTTTCATCATGTATATCATCATTAATCACCAACCTAGACCTCCCAAACCACATGAATCATGTATATTATCAGTCCTACAATTGGTATCAGAGCCTCGTTGTGTTATCTTGATGATCTTTTGTGGTTCGAATCGTATTTTTAAACTTTTTTTTGTACCTTTTTTTGTAGTCGGAAAATTTTTCCCTGCCTTTATTGATAAACAATTTACACATGTTTTTTTGTATCTAAATGGTCAAAACAGTTCCAATATTTTATTAACAAGTTAACAAAAATGTTTATGTGGTGTTTTCGTTAAGTCCAAGATATCGCCTTTTTTGTACAAATCTTCAGATCTGTTACACATAGCTTGGAAAGTTATGCGTAAGGTACAACTTAGGCGTAAAATCCTAATCTTACGTGTAAGACTTAGGCAAAAGACCTGGTATATGCCTATGACCATGTTTACGCGTAAGGACTTCCTTTACGCATAAGATTGTTTACACATACGTTTTTACGCATAAGGTTACGCGTAAATGGACCTTGACAAATGTAAGATGATGCAAAAAAGAGACCATTGACCATACCAATATACCAACTCCTACGTGACCTCAGTTTAAACACGATCATCAGTCCATGGTCAATGAAAAAGAAAAGGAAGCAATTGAAAAACCCGAGCCAACAATAATCCCACCAACAGCTATCCTAATCCCATAATAATCTCATCAAACAACATCCATAACTATTCTAATCCCATCTCCATTTCACCAACTAAGACTCGAATTAAATCAAAAACTCAAATAGATCTCAGTTTGTTCAACCTTTTTAATCTTTCAAAGACTTTTTTTTAGTTTGAACAACACACATCATTGATCTATAAAGAAGCTTAATTTCCTGTTTTTATTATCCGAACAATAAAGAAAGAACAAAAACATTATGTATTTCATTCTTTCTTCCATTCATTTAAACGCAAACCAAAACAATAAGAAGAAGTAACCTACCCGAGACCTCCATTAGAGACCTTGAAGTTGCTCTTGATATTCAAATAAAAAGGGTAGCCTAGTCGTCTTATGTAGGGTTCACAGTCTACACGGATTAATTTGTGGTTTGTGATGATTCATGAGTGAGATTCGTTCAGCAGAGATAAAGATTTGATTGTTGAATCTAAGATGAGATGATAGTTTATGATAGATGAGTTTGCGTTTGAGTAGAGATGAAGATGTTGACTGGAATTGGGAGAGAGAGAATGTTTGGTAGGCGGATGTTTATCTGTAAGTAACTTTTAGGTTTAGGTCAAAAGTTATAACTCACTTTACTCAACATTTTATGAAGTGTGATGGATTGGGTATTATGATTAGTGTTTGGATTAGATCCGGATTCTTCTTGGGCTAATAGTTAGTTAATTGGATCGGACTTTTGTCATTTAACCGGGCCTACTCGATTTTGATTGGGTTGGTGAGTATTAAATTGCAATGGGATGAAATTGATGGACTGTGCATACATGGAACTATCAAAATATATATCTGAATTTATTTTTGGGTATAGTATTATTGATAACACTTGGTATACAAGAGTGGTATTTTGGTGTTATAATTTTCACGGGGATACATTATTCATAGCTAGAATTGCTATGTTTAACAAAAATGACTACAGAGTCTTTGTACGGTATTATTGATTTGATTTTGATGTAGCATTTCAAAAAGTGTACTTATTTATCTCAAAGTCTAGGGGTGATTGGATGCACGACTGTTGAAGATAACTTGTCTGCGCATATAGGAATTCAATCTTGACAATCTAGTTATAAATGATGTAAGGAGTCACGTTGTAGTACTCACAGTATAACTCTCACTTAAAGGAGTTATGTTGTAGAACTCAGTGTCACATGAAGTTGTGGTTGGTCAAGAAGCGAATATTTCGTGCACCTCATACTTAAAGGTGTTACGTTGTAGTGCTCAGTATAGGTATTAAGTCACATATATCGTACAAGCATTAAGTCACAAGATGGGGTGTTTACTTCTTTTTCAAGTTGATCATATCGGGTTGTCTCCATCAGTGGTCATTTCTAGTTGCTGATGAATTAAAAGGAGATTCGATTACAGGTTGATTTGAGAGAAAAGTATTGAGAGTATATTTTTGCGACATATACTTACAAAATATCCTTCAGCAAGCTGTTATGGCTTCTAAATTGCATCAAGTACAGGGTGATTTTATGGCATGTACACTGTAGAGTACTCATAATCCTAAACACGTATGGTTTTGTGTATAATGGATCGAATATGAAGAAAAGAAGTAAGAAGTTAGAGAGAGAAAGAGTAGAGAGTTGGGAGCCTTTTAGTGAGAGAAACTAGTGAATATTAGATTGAAAGTATGAAAGGTCCAACCCTCTCCCTTGGGTGGGAGAGGGTATTTATACTACAATACTAGGTGCTCCATGAAACGAGCTGTAGAGTGAGCTGACAGAGGGTAAAGACCCGACCCACTCTACGAATACTATTTACATATTTAACTACTAATAAACTACGTACTAACTATAATAAGGATAATTCTATGAGCTACATAATGCTTAGCAATACTTGGGGTGACCGAGTCTTTAACTGAATAATCGTATTCCTAACAATCTCCCCCTAAGGGAGGTCACCCCAGAAGATAAGTACAAAATTCTTGCATCCTTGAAATCTTGTAGCTCGTAGACTTTGATTCTTCAAACATGTCTTTGTACATTCAGCAGCAGACTCTAGATGACTTGTTCAGTGAGTTGGATGATCTTTGGCATTACTTCGAGTTCATCATCCAAATGATTATCTGCAAGTCATCTTTGAGTAGTAATGTCTCCATGTGATTTGAACATCTTTGAGTTGACATGCTCACACTTTTCTGGATCATGATCTTCTGCATCAGAGTTGTGGAAGCATAGATGAGGCCCAATCAATGATCATGATTTCTTAGATAGTGATGTGGAAGTGCGAGCATGTGGTGATGGATCAACATCTTTTCTGCAATCGACAGCAATCGTCAGAATTTCCTGCAAGCAGACAGTTAGCAATAAATCGTCCGGTACTTATAGGTTTGGAATTAGAGATTGTCAACAGCATAGTGTGAGGACTCCTTCTAATCCTTACCAAGACCGTTCCCAATCGGCAAACCCCCGAGAGAATTTACACGATCTACCTAAGTAAATCAACGACTGGGTGAGTCGCTGGAGTTCACTCAATGACTGTAGATCATTGGTAACCGCCACGACTACTAAGCGTAATTCACAAGGAATTACCTAAGTGACCTGCTTTCAGGGCTGCTTGATGTTGTCCCTGGTAGGAATTTCCATTCAATCACTGGGAGTTACAATAGTATCATCCCTCATAAATGTTCTGGCAGATTGCTAAGATCTGCGTAGGACTCATAAGTTTACCACTGGTGTCCTTAATGTTAAACAACCAGGGTAGAAGTAGCACGTGTTCCTATGAGATCTTTGTATGCATCTCGAGGCTCTAGACTCAATAAGTGCATTTGGTTTTCCTATGCGGAGATTAGGGACAGGTCTCTTGCTTCAATATCAACCATCTCTAAGAGGTAAGTTGATAGATTACACCGGTTCCTCGTGAGAATGAAACAAGTTCTTTTAAGAGAACTTGAGTGGCTAGAAGGTTTAGTGCATTGCGTCACTGGGTCCACGACGTCTTGTCTTCAATACCGATGTCGCCTTAGCAACCATCAGTAGATTATGAATTGAACCCGGTTTCTGCCCTAAGGTTGAATAATTGGAGGGCTATTTCTTTTCACCCTTTCTCATTTCATTTCTTTTTAATTCTTCAACCCCTTCTTTCTCCATTCTCACATTTCTCCTTTTTTCATAATCATACCTACGGACTTTCTAATACTATCTATTTGGTATTGTCCATGGGTAGATCCCTCCGGCTCTGGCGGATCGTAGGACGGTTTTCCTAACCTTAGCCACCTTATAACTTCATGAATATCCTATGTTGCCATACACCAAATCATTGAAAATTCTCTCAACATGTTTATGATTGAGAAACACATTTTGTTAACACATTGAGAGTTTTGTCATTTCCAAATGCTCCCCCTTAACATGTGCTCATAAGTTTTGATTTGAAAATTTACACATGTCGGGAAGAGTTGCACTTTTTGAATTGATCCACCTTAAGTGAATATGAGCGGGCATTCGAGACACGCTTACATCACTAGTTAGACTAGCTTGAAGTTATTACACGGCCCAATCAGATTCACCCAAGGTTTCTTGAAATGGTACATTCTACTCAGCCAAGTCCTTTTCGAGACACGCTTACATCACTGGTTAGACCAGCTTGAAGTTATTACCCGTCCAGAACTAGTCCTTTTGATTCATGACAATTATTGTTTCGTCAATTCATTGGTGAAGTCTGAGTCTTGCTCACATGAGATGCTAAAGATCCTTTTACACAAACCATTTGCTCCCCCTCAATATGTGCATCGATGTACAAAAGAGTTTAGCACATATAGGTGAGCGTTTGTTTAAGTCCAAAACAATCACATTTTATATCAGATTTCAT
Source organism: Artemisia argyi (assembly GCA_030686995.1). Classification (NCBI taxonomy): domain Eukaryota; kingdom Viridiplantae; phylum Streptophyta; class Magnoliopsida; order Asterales; family Asteraceae; genus Artemisia; species Artemisia argyi. Next base: position 126,896,125 of record CM060691.1, read on the forward strand.
ATTTAAATCACATTTTCTCCCCCGATCAAAAATTTCAAACCATTTGAGATTTGTGATCCCAAGTGATTTAAATAAGTTAGAAAATTTTGGGAGCAAGATGTGGTCTGATTAAAGATATTCTGATATTGAGACAATTCATTTCTCCCCCTCAATCAATGAGGGAGAATATTAGTGTCAGTTATGATGAGTTTATAAATGATTTAAAGTTTAACGAGAAACTCATGAAAATAAAAAATCATGTACTGACACATAACATTTGATACCACACTACTTGTGAAGCACAAGATAACTGGTGGTGGTGGTGAAAGAGTTGTTGTCGTTGTTGCTACCGATGTTGTTGTTGTGGTGAAATCAAAGCCAGTCAATGAAGTTTGAACATCTGATCAAATGGTTAGAGCAGGAGCAGGCACATTCACATCAGCCATGGAATCTGCATAAGAGTATCAACAAGAATATGCATACATACAGATTCACTCTTAATTAACTGCTACCACGTAGCAACTAGTCTACTCATAATACCATATTCATATCATGATCAAAGAACATTCAAGCAACTCATCAAAATGCTATCTAGCATGAAGAGAAACTAGCAATCATGAACATTCATTGCAAGTTTCTATCAGAAATAAACAACAATCACTAACATGGCAATTCACGCATATTTTCAACATTCAAATCAGGAGCTTAGGAATAAGATTCTAACCCGGTAACTACATACCTAAGCAAATCCTGAGAACACAAACACATTATCAGCAACAATCAAACAATTATCAGCAAACAGCAAACGGAACACAATCAATCAGATTATACGAATGCCAGAGGAGTGAACAAGAGCATCAAACACAATGGTTTTCTAACATCATTAAGATTTTGGATTAAAATGTATTTAGGGAATTAAACGAGGATACCAACGTGAGACAAATGGACCTTTTAGTTACATAAAGCTAGGAAACTATATGCAAATAGCACACAATGCCCTAATCTTTCTAACAACTAACACATTTGGCCATTTAAGATAAAGCTTAGTAAGTTCCTCTTCAACTAATACCCCATTAACTACAAAACCTTTTCTAACCATTATGAGACAACCAAGAAATCCGTTTGATGATATAAAATTGGAAATCACTCTCCCCTTCAATTGATGACCCATTGTCATTAATTGAGTGACAAATTTTATGAAGTATCTAAGACTGATTGATTTACAAGCAACACGTTACCACCATGTATCACTTAAATAATTTTCCGAAGAATCATAAAAGAAAATGATTTGTTTTGATAAAAAGAAGACTTCTCTTCTTAAACAAGAAATAATGCACTGAAACGTACATTAAGTCGATGAAACACGGATATAAAGTAATCCGTGCCCGGGTGAACATCACCCAGTGAGAGGAACAACCATCTTTTTGGCGACATGCTTTCCCCATTTTGAAAAGCAGGTTGCTATCTGAAGTAATAGCAAGCCATCTTGAAAGAATATTTTTAGAAACGACATGTTTTAGAAAAACATTATTAAAAACAAAAACTCTTGCTCAAGCATATGTATGTTTCCGTGTCATTATTGAATGACATTTCTAGAAACGTACATAATATTGATTACACAAGAGACATGGCGAAAGAAGAAAATTTTTGGATTTTAAGATTTTTCAGATTTTTATGGTTTTTATAGGTTTTATATTTTTCTATTTTCCTTTTTGTATTCAACTATGTACAAAGGATATGTGAAGTAAATCCTTTTACTCCTCATTCTCTTCCTGAAGGCTTATGAGAGATTCTGGCGTAAGACTCTTCATTCCAAGTCGCGAAAGAATGAATAGAAATCTTTCTCGTGGAAGAGCCTTTGTAAAGAAGTCAGCCAGTTGAAATTCTGTCCTCATGAAGTAAAGTACCACTACCCCATTCTCATCTTATTCCACCACACCTTAGGAGAATCCGTTTCCCAGGAGAAACTTTGACAGTGTATCAAACCATGCCCTAGGCGTCTGTTTTAGGCCAAAGAAAGCCCCTTTTCAGACGATAGACATGGTTAGGACGATCAAAATATACAAATCTTTTCGGTTGACTGAAATAAAGAACTTTATTCAGCTCGCCATTTAGAAATGCAATTTTCATATCCATTTGATAGACCGTCATGTTCTGACTTGCAACATTGGCGAGAGACATTCTGATAGCTACAATACGAACAACCAGAGTGAAAGATTCCTCTAAATTAATGCCTTCCTATAGATAATATCCCTTTGCAGCAAGCCTTGCCTTGTTTTCAGAACGACATAATGCTCATCAAGTTTCACTTTGAAGATCCACTTAGAGCCATAATCATAACACAGTCTGGAGGTAGTACCCATTCCCATACTTCAAGTCGATCGAAAATGCGAGCTTCATCTTGCATCGCATTAACCCAACAGTCTTTAGAGATAGCAGTCTTGAAGTCTTTGGGTTTGAATTTGGATAGTATGGAATTATAACAGCACCATAAGGCATGGGTGGTAAGTTTCCTTCATGTGAACACCGGTTGAGAAGGATATCCAATAATGTTGTCAATCGGATGATCCTATATTCGTTTTCTGAGATGTTCATGAGGATGTAGGTAGGAATATGAAGAAGCCGTGTTTGTATTCCTTGAAGAGGATGTTTCAGAAGAAGATTCATGACAAACAGGTTTTTGTATGGAGCATCTTCAAGAGAAGCACAAGAATTCACTTCAAAAGAATTGTCGACTGCAGTGCCTTGATGTACTGAAGGAGATTGAAGGTTTGACGATGATGGTGAGTAACTTGCAGATTGAGCATCTTGATCAATTCAAGTATACACTGATGGACCATTTGAGTTGTACAGAACTGGAGCAGCGGCAGCTGGTGGTGTCAGTGTATCATCAGTAGGTGTCTCAAAGTATTCATCAATCATTTGGTCAAACTAGATCTTCAAATGCTCATTTGTAGGTGATACATAAGGTACATGCAGAAGTGGGATTCTGTACAAGACCTGAACTGATTGATTCAGGAGACAAAAGTTTAGACGCGGGTCCTGCATTGTTGTGTACAGGAGCCATATGCTCAGTCAGCTCAACGAATGTGACGTGAATGGTTTCAAGGATTTATCGGGTTCGTTTGTTGTAGATTCGGTATCCCTTAATATCTGGAGCATAACCAATGAAGAATCCAATACCAGTTTTAGCTTATAACATTTCCTAGATCTAGATTGTCATTTTGTAGGGTAGCATAAAGCACCAAACACAAATAGAAAGGAGAGATCCGGTTTCTTGCCATGTATCAGCTAATATGGAGTTTTGTTGTGAAGAGTATGTATCAAGTATCAATTTTTGGGTGTAACAAGCTGTAGCAATTGCTTCCGCCCATAGGAACATCGGTGCCTTGGAGAAGTAGAATGAGTTGTTTGTTGATAAACTCAGTTCCATTGTTTGTCCGGATGATTCTGACGGTTTTGTGAGTCTTACTAGCCGTTGTTTGATGAGTTTTATGATAACTTCTGGAGTCACGTCCTTGGTTGTCAAAAACTTTACCCATGTAAACCGAGAGTATTCGTCGACAACAACGAGTACATATTACTTCCCATTTATACTCTTCACACTCATTGGTCTGCCTGGGTCCATGTGAAGGGTGTAAAGAACATCCATGTTGGTGTTGACAATTTTAGGTTTGTGAGTATGCTTCTTTCTTTGAGGCCTTTGAGAGAAGGCAAATTGGAGAGGACCGCATCAAGTATTAGATAGAAAAGGTGTATAGATTTGTGCCATGACTGTCTTTAAGAAGATCAATATCATCCAATTCTGATATGAAGCATGTGTGTTTTCTGAAGGCAACTTCAAGATCGGAATCAAAATATTGACCAAAAGAGAACAGATCATGCCCAAGTCCTTCCATGTAGTATACCCACGAAATTAGCTGTCACCAGAAACATAATCTCCATAACCCATAATTAACCCAAAATGATAGTTCCCGATTCTAACTGTCCCGATAAACTTATTCACGAAATTCTCGATCCCTGAGCAATCCCCAATCATAGGTTTAGAGTAGCCTGAGTCCAAATATCAAAGGACGAAATGTACGACTTGCATTTGGAAACAGACGAGAGCAGAAAATTTGGAGCATCGGATCCCCAATTTGAGTTGGGTTCCAGTTGGTTAGTGCAAACAAATTCTGGAGCTACTAAGACCTTAGGTGCATTCGTTTCAATGGTGGAAATTTCACTAGTAGATGCAATGGGCCTATTTAAAGGACATTGGGTCTCCAAAGGGAAAGTTCTACCAGTTGGCTTCCATTCCTTAATGGGCACTACTTTAGAGTTGGTTATCCTAGTTAAAGGGCACTGTTCTCCTAAAGTGAATTTCCTTCCTGTGGGCTTCCATTGATAACCAACATTCGCAAACAGTTTACCTGTTGCTTTCCAAATTTGCTTACTTGTTTAGCTCTCCAAACTTTCTTAACTGGGGTTTTGTAAAACGACTTCAGAAATTTCTCAACACATTTATCATGATTACTCGAAATTATGCATTCATTACATGTTTTGCAACGTGAATTTGGTTTTGAATTATGACTCATTTTGATCAAGTTGGATTTAATGTTCCTCATGTGGTCGTCTACTTTCTTTTTAGGAATATTTTTAGCAGGTGAAGTCCTATAATTCCTTCTATTTCTCCTTGGTTTGGACTCTCTAGCTTTAGTGTTACTATTTACTCCTATAGACGGACTAATGGGAATTTTAGTCTTTTTCACTTCCGGTTGCTGAACATGTTTTGATGTGTTGGGATCTGAAGTTTCCAAGGGTACCTCAAAGGTAACATGCTTGTTCTTAGTCATAGATGATGATGCAGTAGACCTATCTTGCTTGCTATCAATTTTAGGACATGTACCAATAGCATATTCTAAGAGTTCCTGAGATCTATTAGTGAGAAAGCAGGCACCTACAATAGCATCATCAAGTGGTTTTGCTATCCTATCCTCTTCAATGGTTTCACGAAGCAAGTCAAGGCACTCCTTAAGATGCTTAAGATAGTCTCTATGAACTAACTTATTATTCCTAAGGGGAAGAGGAATATTCACAGCATCAATTGCGTACTTCTTACAAGCAGAAACCTTTTGAACAACATTATCACAAGTGATGATTGGCATCTTCCCTTTCACCTGAGTCTTTAGATTCTCAATCTCTTTAAGCAAAGAAGTTATCTTTTCATTGTTTATATCATGTGTGATCTTAATTGAATCATATAACTCTTTGTAATGTTGTTTAACTTTTGAATTTTCAGCACGAAACCAATCATTTTCATGTTGTAATTTATTAATGGTATCATGAAATTGAAAATTGTGAGAATCTATAGACTGTGGTTTTTGGGTGCTAATCACATCACTCTTGTTTGACTTCAATTGGGCAATTTGGACCCTCAGGTTCCGAATCGTGTTAGTGTGAGCTTGAATCTTTTCATCACGTTTGGCTAATTCAAAATATGCATCAAATTCAGGAGCATCCGAAGATGTCTTGGAATTTGAGATTTTAGTTCTTTCTTCTAAATGTTGACACTTTAATTGCAAATTAAGATTATCAACCTCTAGTTTCGACAAATGCCTGACCATGTTATCATGGTCATCATTTTGAATTTTCTCACGCAATTTTAAATTCTCCCCCTAAAGCTCAGCAACACGATTCTGGAAAGCGGTCAATGCAATAGACATCTCATGAAATTGGTAGGCAGATAACGTAGAATCAGTAGCAGTATAAAATACGTCCTGAGCAACACATTTAGTAATCAAATTCTCATTCATGATGAGAATATTTTTTCTCGCAAGTTCACTGCATTTAAGATCAATTGCCAATTATTTACCCTCATTTTCCACATCTTTAAAAACCTTTTTCATTTGAGTCACATCATCATTAATGGTATTTTTAAGGCCCTCAAAATGTTCTTTGAGAAGTTTGAAAAATGGCATGACTTCAGTTAGGTAACATTGTTTTGTTTGATCAAAACCTCTTTCCCCTTCAGTAATACCCGTTGGTGTTATTCTCTTTTTACATGTTTTATCAAAATCAGCGAATAATTGACCAAGGACATATAAGGCAATTAGTGTATTATTTTGCGTGGGGAGGGTGAAAGGAACAAGATGTCGTGGTGTGTTAATGGGATATATTGTTGGGCCAGCTATCCGAAAAGTTGTACGTGTTTTTCCTACTATTCTTTCTGCTTGCATATTTTCCATGTCAATGTTCCAGAAGACTTGCTCTGGAGTAAATTTCTTTTGTGGGACAAAGATAGCTAATTGATTATCTTCAGAGTAATCATAATTGTACAAGATTTTATTAGCTCTGCACTGGGGATCCCTTAATTTCTCAGCAAGTTTTTCTCTGGTTCTATCTTCTATCTCATTGCCCTCATCATCAGATGTAGCATCAGGTGGGGCATGATTAGGCTCAAGCATAATGTTTGCATCATATAATGCCGGTTGTGCACCTATACCGCTTCTAAGGAAATTGGCTTTTGGCTTAGTAGAATCATTCTCACTATGATCATCACTCAACTTCCTATGTTTATGCATCATTTGAGCAGTTTGAATAGTTTGGCCTTATGTGTATAACTTATCCTCAAGTTTATTTTTTTAGGATTTTAAGACTAGAGAAATCATTTAGGAGTTTTGTTTCCTTTTCTTTGAAATTATGTTTGAGTGTGTTTAAGCCTTTTTGAATCTCTTGTTTTTGTTTAACAGTTTGATCCAGTTGTTTTGCAAAGATTGTAACTCCTTTTTCAATGTTTCTCGCTTAAGATTATTTTCAGATATGTATGCACGCATTTGCCAATCCATGTTCTGCTCACGTCCAGTGAGTTCAAATCTAGCACGTTGTTCATACATTGCCACCTGATCCTTAAGGATATTAAATCTAGTGGTCAAGGAGTCATCAGGGTTATAGGCAGTGTTCTCATGCAACACACATTCATCATTTAAAACAGAAGATGCAGTACATTGTACAACAGACACTTCATTGTGTTTCATATGTTGTTCACATGGGTCAACATTGCTATTTCCCATGTCAACAACATCTGAATCGACATCGTTTGTCGGTTGTACTTTGTTAGGAATCTTTTGTTCATCAACCATGTTACACAGTTCGAGTACCTTAGCACATGACACATGTTCTTTTACCGGTCTGATATATGCATCCACATCACGTGTAGGAGTCATTGAACTGTTCGTTGTGTCAAGCTTATCAGTCTCTGATCCTCTGCCTTTGGTGACCACTGACCCAACATCCGATGCTTTACCTGAATCCACAATATTATCACTTGATTGCTCCCGACATGCCTTCACCTTGTCTTCATGCTTGAGTTTGTGTTGTGCTCTTTCCATAATGTACTCCTTCACATTACCCATGAGTTAGAGTAGTGTGACTCTGAAAATGTCAACTTCAATTCCCGTATGAGTAGCAAAGCTCTTTTTCATCATTTGACACTCATGATCATACTCCTCAGTGAATCGTGAATCAATGAACGCTTGGAGTTGGTTGTTGATCACACAGAATGCAGCCATAGAACTACCTTCAGAAAATTCACTTGTTTCAAGTTGTTGTTGAAGTTGATCTAAGTGTAGAGTCATTTTGACTGTGAAGGTCTCAACATTTTGACCAAAAAGTGTTGCGAATGCACGATTGAAACCTCCTAAGTATCCAGGTTTTGCAAAGAGAACCTTGAGATGTGTATGGAGTGATCGAAAACATTCAATGCGACTATTCTTTGCATTATCGGGCAATTTAATTGGCTGATGAAGCACATTATCATTATATTTCGAGCACGAAGATTCCATAGCAGTGATTGTATGTTAAGAGTGGTGATTGTTTGTTTTAACAAGGTTATATGTTGTTTAGTTGTGATCTTGGTTCGGTTGATGCAAGTTGGGCCTCGAAAGTTTAGTGAAAATTTGGTCTAAAACTTAAAACCTCAATAACTTCACTCCGGAGGTGATTTGGGCCTCGAAAAATTCGTTTCACGACTTTGTGGTGAAACCTCACAATATTCAGCCTGTTCCGGACGTTTTGACAGCTAATTCGCTGAAAACGGAGTTACGGTTCAAAAGTTATGACCGTTTGAAGTTTTGACGTAAAATAGTCAACTTAGGTTAAACTGCAAGTAATCAACTCGCTAGAATCACACTTGAACAACTCGCTAGAATTCCAAGTAGCTAAATAACAAGTCGCTAGTCAAACAACTCGCTGGAGGCAACTCTCTAAGATCAACTCGTTGGAGGCAACTCTCTAAGATCAACTCGCTGGAATCTGAACAACTCGCTGGAAACCAAATCTCTGGTCAGGCAACTCGCTAGACTGCCAACTCGCTAGACTGCCAACTCGCTAGACTGACCAACTTGCTACCAGATTCTGATCAACTCGCTAGAGTATATCAACTCGCTGGAATAATAGGACAGAAACGTCACTGTCTAGCGATTTGGCTTTATATCCAGAAATAGCAAAACGCCAAATCTCTGCCTCAACTCTCTAACCAAACCTGTCAACCCTCTACTAAGAATTATCAACTCGCTAGTATGAAATATCACACGAATTACCACTTAACACCCAATAAATGAATGATTCAACCACTCCAAATGCAAACCTAAGTGCATGTAACTCTACTAATGAAGAAAGTACAAGAATAACACCACTCTTATCACAAAACAAGATCAAACAAGTGATTTTACTACTAATACCATTCGAACCATATAAGAAACACAACACCAAGCTACAAATTCGAGCACTAACAATCCTAGGATGAAACCATGGCTCTTGATACCAATTGTAGAGTACTCATAATCTTAAACACGTATGGTTTTGTGTATAATGGATCGAATATGAAGAAAAGAAGTAAGAAGTTAGAGAGAGAAAGAGTAGAGAGTTGGGAGCCTTTTAGTGAGAGAAACTAGTGAATATTAGATTGAAAGTATGAAAGTCCAACCCTTTCCCTTAGGTGGAAGAGGGTATTTATACTACAATACTAGGTGCTCCATGAAACGAGCTGTAGAGTGAGCTGACAGAGGGTAAAGACCCGACCCACTCTACGAATACTATTTACATATTTAACTACTAATAAACTACGTACTAACTATAATAAGGATAATTCTACGAGCTACATAATGCTTAGCAATACTTGGGGTAACCGAGTCTTTAACTGAATAATCGTATTCCTAACATACACAAAATAGTATGATGATTTCGATAAATCGCAACCATCAGGAAGGAGAAGTGCACGTAGTGTTACATCTTCTATTATTTGGTTGACTGAGAGAATTGTGCTTACACTGAAACCGAAGAAGTACCATTAATGTGTACATCAGGGCTTATTACCAACTTGGATGCAATGTTATGTGAGTTATGTTGTTATGATGCTCCTTGAACAACAACCATGTTACTACGCTTTAGAGTCTACTTTATCTGCTGCGTGATGAAAGAGAGTTGTCCCAGTTCAGGAGGGAGCAGGAAAAAGAAAGAAAAGGCTCACTAGTTAGGAGGGAGTAATAACCAAACTAGACCATTACAGTTAAAGTTCTGAGCTACAAAGAATCAGTGCTATCAGTGCCAAAGATCAAATGCTGAGATCGTCGGAAGAGAAGAACTTCAAGTCTGCCTCAGTATCTAGACTAAAGAGACTCTGCGCTTCAACAACGTCAACATTGTTTATTATTATTGTAATTTACTTTGTTTATGTATTTATAGGTCTCATTGTAACCATTCACGTGTGACAATATCTTGGAGGGAGATTGTTAGCCTCGCTATTTTATAAAGATAACGTCACATACGTGAATTAGACTAGATATGTAGTAAGTTGCACCCGTAGGGACTACTTATGTTAAGGGGGAAAGATAATATTGTAATGAACTTATAAATACCCCTCATGACTCTCCATGAGGGGTGTGGGAAAATCATTGTGTAACATTCATTCTATCAATCTAATACATTGTGTTTTCTTCACCCTCTTTCTACTTTCTCTCACTAGAACTTTCATCATGTATATCATCATAATCACCAACCTAGACCTCCTGAACCACATGAATCATGTATATGATCGGTCCTACAGTCCAACATTAGCCTTGCCAGGGTGATAACGAATATCACAATCGTAATCAGTAAGCAATTCTAGCCAACGTCGTTGTCTCATTTTCAACTCTTTTTGATCTAGAATATGCTGTAGGCTTTTATGATCAGTGAAAACCATGCATTTTGTGCCATACAGATAGTGTCTCCATATACTAAGAGCGAACACAATTGCTCTGAATTCAAGATCGTGTGTGGTGTAGTTTTTCTCATGTGTCTTGAGTTGTCGAGATGCATAGGCATTGACCTTTTCTTTATGTATCAACACAGCTCCTAGACCTTGTTGAGAAGCATCATAGTAGACAACAAAATCTTCGTTTCCCTCTGGTAATGCCAGAATTGGAGTTTCACACAACTTCTTTTTCAAAAGTTTGAAAGCTAACTCCTTGTCTTTTCCCCAGATAAACCTCTTGTTTTTCTGGGTTAGTTCAGTCAAAGGTTTTGCAATCTTTGAAAAACCTTCGATAGTAACTAGAGAGTCCTAAGAATTGGCATATTTCGGTGGAGTTGTGGGAGATGATGTCCAAATCTTAACGGCTTCGATTTTTGCGGGATCAACATGAATTCCTTGATTGTCAATGTGCTCCTGTCCAGAGTGAAGAGAAGGCGAAACGCCGCCGAAGCAACATAAGCAGGCTTCTATTGCTACGTAACAATAGAGCAAGATAGCCTTTTGCGCCCATATGTTTGAATTTGAGGGTTGATGACGTCAAATAATATGATATTCTAAGTATTAATTACCCCTCCTTATGGACTATTTTAGCTTATTATTGTCTTTGTTATAATCATATTACTTCATATTTTGTTTCAGGACTGTTAATAGGGTATGAAGCGAAAAATGAATGAACTTGGACTCAAGACAGACATAAGCGTTTACTAAAAGAAGGCTACAGCGTAACTAAGTGATGAGGTTACGCCATAATTATTTGATGACATGGAATTATCCACATTTTGAAGACTACGCCGTAACTAGTGATAATGTTACGGCGTAATGAAGACTTCGTGGCTAAAATTGGGATTTAATGAAGACTACAGCGTAGCACCACTAATCACCTACGACGTAATGATGTTACGACGTAACATTCTCTCCAACTACGCTGTAACAAGCCCACGGATAAGATCTGCTAAAGATAACGTTAGCCACGGCGTAACTAGTTATAGCGTTATGCCGTAGCAGTTTCCTTGCTCTATATATACCAGCCGTATTTGCTACTTTTAGGTCATCTCCCCTTTCCCAAACCTTTCTAGGGTTTGGGGAGAGCAACCAAAGAAGAAGATGATGGAGTTAGGAGCCAGAAGATGGAAGCTTTCATATGCATTAGTCATTTGTATTCGAGTTTGGATTCTCTTACGATTTCCCTTAATCATTTGATGAATTCTTATTATTAATTCAAGTTCATTTCAGTTATTTGTTCTCTTTTGTTGCTTCGTAGAGATATCTTCTTTGTCCATTCACTTATACTAGTTTCGGTAGTATTATAAGCTTGTTTGTATCTATTACGCTTTATGTGATTGACTTGATCCCTCAGTCCATTTAGTAGGCTAGAAGAATTGACCATATGACACTAGCCTGATAGATTGCGAGAAATGGGAGGGATGACAACTGACCATACTGCCTTGTGTGAGAATTGACCATAGGACCACCTTACAAGCAGAGGTACTTAAGAGTTAGAGAGATCTAAGATTCCAAGAGGCCGGATCTCTACCGAATGTGATCTATTAGATTTGGCGCTTAATGACTCAACAAAATATCCAACCTTGGCTTACTAGCATGGGGTAGTGCATGTGGTTCCTGAGGCGATAGGAAGGAAAGATAGACTAGGATGACTTTACCCTACGACTTCTAGTGATATTTATGCCACTGTACGAGGTTTACGATTTTGAACTATTACTTGATTGGCTTGGATTAATGCTCTATCTCTTCCTTATTTCTCTTTATTCCAATTTGTGAATTGCATTGTTACATTCACTATTCAAACCTTCAACTATTATTTTAGTTACTCCTTATTATCACATAACATATTTTGATCTCTTTCACAACAGCTTTTAGGGACAACACTCGGATTTACCTAGGCTTTACTACATGTGACCGGGTTCTCTGCCCGTTAGTATGAGTTTATCCTTGTACGTCTTAGTTTATAAATGTAAACCATGATGAAAATACACACAAGGTATTTGGCACCGATGCCGGGGAGCAGTTTAGTTGAAAGACTTTAAGGTATGTCTATGTTTGACCTATTTATGAGACGGACATGCTTGACCAGTGATGACTCAGGTACGTGATTCATTCTCTCGTATTACAATTTTTTATTTTTCACTAATTACAACCGTTACGGCGTAGCCTAATATTTAACTACGCCGTAAGTCTGACCCAACTTGATAAATAAACCCTAGGACTATTTAAATAGACGTCTTTTATCACATTGGCATAGTAAATTTTTGTTACCACCATCTTATCAAATCTTCTTTGTTTTCTTGCATCCTATGGCAGGTTAATGATTCTTGACTATCTTATTTACAGACCTGATGTGTGCGATATGTCAGTGTAGCATAGGGTGTTTAAGCCATTTAGAGTTTCAAATTCATATTTAGCCGACTTATTACTAACACACACACACACACACACTTAACGAGCAGTGTACCCGATCAATATGTATATAGTGGTAAGTAGAGTGTCGAACACTAAGAATGGAACGTAATATCTAGTTGATTTAATCAGTATTTTAATATCTAAGTTAGTTTTACAATCTAATCTAATAAAAGGGGGTTTAGCCTGAGAGACTAACACGGATTTAATAAACAATAAAAGTAAAACTAATGAGAACGAATCAGTGAATAGAAGTCACGTACACACATAGATAATATAAACATGTAAGAAGACCTGTCCTTATAGTTAAGTAGCTTGTCACTTGTTTTATTGCTAGTTTTATATGATGAGTATCGTAATCTAATCTGTCTCATTGGATCCTAATGTCGGTGAGTAAACTCTTAATGATTACTTATGTTTATCCTACTTTCTAGACACTAGATAAGCAAGCGAGGAACAAGTATGGTAGCCCAGAAGACTCAACTAAACATAGAGGTTATCAATCCACAAATAAAGTCACCAAAAACATCAATCATATAAACTTTAACCGATAGAAAAGCAATTTTAAGGGGAGCAGTATGGTGGCCACAAGCCCATCAATCCTGATGGATTAAAGCTTACTAATACAATACATAAAACTACTTAATGAATTATACACATGCAGGACCTTCTTACAGCTCTAAGATCTTTGTTTGGGGCATGTCTTGTGACGCTTCTTCGATCGAATTCGTCTCCTTAGGGTTTTTCTGTACACAAAACTCGTATCTATCTTCAGAGGGATCGATGCGGCGCATGTTGATGACAGATGCGGCGCATCTACTTTACTTCGCGTGGGGTCCAAGATTATTATATTCTGGAATATTCGTACATCGCCTTTAGATGCGGCGTAACTTGTTTCTCTATGCGGGGCATGTTCTTTAACGTCTTAGATAGAATCTGGTGAAGTCTTTAGTTGATACGCCGCATGTTGTAAATGAGATGCGACATATTTTGGAGTAGAACAAGTTGATTATTCTTCGTTGACCAAAGTTTCATATGCGGCGCATGTTGTAAATGTATGCGACACATTCTTCAAAGTCAGGTAATGGTCTTCGAATTCATCTAAGCAAGGCTGTCAAACTCACGAGTTTACACGTAAGATTGTACGATCTTACGTGCACATCAGTCAAAATCGTGTAAGATCATGGTAGGATCGCATCTAACGTAGGATCATAAGTAAGATCGTAAGATCGACACGCGATCTGAGTTCATTTTTTTATTTTTTTATTTTTTTTTAATCTTTCAAGTCCATCCCACTTGCTTAGGCAAAAAAATCAAACGTGTAGTTTACAAATGTTTAACGAGTAAACCACTATTATTTCATTTTCTAAATAGATTATAGTTTACTAGCAGGGTACCCGCGCGTTGCAGCGGCGGTTCTCCTGAAATAAAATTTTTCGATAATAATGTATTTTAATTTATTATGTTCTTTTTGACAATAATTTTACAAATATCAAGAATTTCGTATAGCCCGTGCCCCGTTCGGGCTCAAACCCGTTGGCCCGTGCCTGTTCGTGCTCGAGCCCGTTTGGTCCGCGCCCGTTCGGGGTCAAGCCCATTTGGCCCGTTGCCCGTTCGGGCTTGAATATTTGTATAATGTGCTTTATTATTTGTAGTAGTGAAATTTAATGCAGAAATTGTGTTTAATTTGGTTGATATGTTGGACATTAATTTTGAATTGGGTTCAAACTAGTGATACTTACAAACGAAGTCCACCTAGAGATTTGTATAATTTGTATAGTACATATAATAATTTGCTGCAAACTATATCAGGATATGATAAGTACATATTTGGTATTTGTGTCACTCACTGGTTATAACAAAGAGCTAAAGACATTCTTGCAAACTATATCACGCATATGATAAGTACATATAATTTGTGTTTATTTCACACAAATAAACACACACACATACACACACACACACACACACACACACACACACACACACTCATTCTCTCTTTTCTCTCTCTCTCTCTAACCCACCGCCGGCTGCCTTTTTTAGGCGACACAAGCAGTTTTTGGCCGCCAAAAATATTTTCCGGCCACGGGGTACTGATATTGTGATACATTTAATATCAAACGTATACAATAGGTTTGGAAGTAGGGCCTGGATTGGGCTTAGGGGGTTGGGTGGACTTGGGGAGATATAAGGGTGTTGGGTTAAGTTGAAAGGGTGGTGTAGTGGGTTTGTTTGTAAGTTTATTAAGGGTCCGTTTGTATTAGTAGTGAGAAAAAGCCCAAGGACCGTAGACGTAAAATCTGAATTTTGAAGGACCATTTCTGCCAACGTATCAAACTTCATCCAAGGGTTGATTTTTCCAAGTTTGAATTTCCAAAGGATCCTCATTGAATATTTTCCATTTTTAGATATCCAGGGACCATTTATGCCAAATTGCCAATCTTGAGGGACCAAAATTGTAATTTCTTCAATCTTTCATTCCAAGGACCAAAGTTGACTTTTCCTCCAAATTATCCCACCAGGGATTATTTCTGTCATTTTTGGAAAGTACAGGGACCAATTTTGCCTAATGTGAAACTCCAAGGATTAAACTTGTACATTTTTGAAAACTTTTCACCCAACGATCATCTTTGATTACTTTAAGTTTTTAATAACTTGGGTTGACTTTTCTTTCAAAATAAACGCTCAGGGACTAGTTTTGACAACTTTTGAAAGTTGAGGGACTGAAACTGCCAATTATGCAAACTTTGTTCGGTTTTCATCCGTTTTCAATCATTTTGCATCTAAAACATATAAAAAACGATCTTTGTGATATTTTCTGTATTTTGATGTATTTCTGGGTGTTTTTAAACGTTTTTGCAGTTCAGATTGACAAAAAATGATGAGTATTTACACACTCATCAATCCCCCACACTAAACTATTGCTAGTCCCTAGCAATCTTTTGTGAAAATTTAATGGATTTGAAGTCTCTTTACCAAAAGCCATTACTTCTGGAGTAGCCAAATATTTTAGTTTAAGTAAGAACTATGATACACTGATAACCATATGATTTTGAGCAAACCATAAGCTGTCAACGGTTTTGATTTGTCTTTACCAAAAGCCGTTTGCTTTTGGACTAGCCAACTCTTTGATGGAATGCAGTCATAATCTTGGTGAGTTGATTACCAATTATGGTTTTTCCACTGCCTTTTCCACAAGCCATAACCTTGTGGGCTAGCAAACTCTTTACTTATCAAAGATATGGTGAGTTGAACACCATGCAATTTTTGGCAAATTGCCAACCATAAACGGATTTGAGATATCTTTACCAAGAGCCGTTTGCTCTTGGATTAGCCAGTCCTTATGTTAGACGTGGTGGACTGATAACCTTTTGTTGTGTAAGTGCAAAGCACTTCCACAAAAAAAAAAAGAAGCTAAAACGGGGGTATTATGGCACAAAAGTGATTAAATTCGCCAGAATTTACCCCCCACACACTTAGAAGTGAATATTGCCCTCAATATTCAAAGTACCGGCTTTTATGCCGACATTTTGGAATGTAAAAAGTTTAGATTTGGGCAAGTGTGGGAAAACTTTTTTTTTAGTGTGGGTACTCCCTCACACTAAGTTTTTAGAAAAGAGAAAGAAGTTAGAAAGATGGGTGAAAACCCATGTGATGCTAGTGTTTTTCTTCACGGAGTCGCTAGCTTAACTCGACCCCGAATTCATTGGTCCATGGGGAAAGTTTGAAGGTCCGGGACAACCGTGGGTGGTATGTCCCCTCCAAAATAATGCTTCAATCGATTCCCATTACTTTGAAATTTGGACCGTCATTTTGAGATAACTCGACGGTGCCATAAGGAAAAACTTTAGCAACGGTGAATGGTCCAGTCCATTGGGTTTTGAGCTTACCCGAAAATATCTTCAATCTAGAGTTAAAAAGAAGGACTCGGTCACTAACGTTGAAAATGCGGTTCTTGATTTTGGAGTCATGGATCTTCTTTGTTTTCTCTTTATAGATTAAAGAGTTTTCGTCAGCTTGATCACGAAGTTCATTGAGTTGAACTTTCCTATGATCACCCGCAGACTTAAGATCGAAGTTAGCATGCTTTAAGGCCCAATAAGCTTTGTGCTCGAGCTCGATCAGTAGATGACACGCTTTTCCATACACAATCTTATAAGGGGTACACCCGATGGGTGTTTTATAAGCCGTGCGAAAAGCCCATAGAGCGTCATCTAACTTGTCCGACCAAGAGGCACGGTTTTTGCCTACGGTCCTTTCAAGAATTCTTTTTAATCCACGGTTTGAAACCTCCACTTGCCCACTAGTTTGTGGGTGATACGCGGTAGCAAGTCGGTGAGTGACACCATACTTGAGCATGACTTTTGCAAATTGGTCATTGCAAAAGTGAGTACCGCGATCACTAATGATAGCGCGGGGAGTTCCAAACCTAGCAAAGAGAGATTTTAAAAATTTTACAACTACTCGGGCATCGTTGGTTGGGAGAGCTTTATCTTCGACCCATTTCGACAAATAGTCAACGGCCACGTGTATGTACTTGTTCCCTCGTGAAGACGCGAACGGCCCTATAAAATCAATGCCCCAAACATCAAAGATTTCACAAACTTGGATGACATTTTGTAGCATTTCATCCCGTTGTGTTATCTTTCCCTGACGTTGACACGAGTCACAAGATTTGACTAAGTCATGGGTGTCTTTGTAAATTGTGGGCCAATAAAAACCGGACTCAAATACTTTTCGAGCGGTGTAATTCGGGCCATGATGTCCCCCGGTGGGTCCATTATGACAAGCCTTAAGAATTTCCATGGCTTCTTGGCCATGAACACACCTACGAATGACTTGGTCCGCACAAATCTTAAACAAAAAGGGATCGTCCCAAAAGTAATGATTCACATTTTTGAAAAACTTGTTCTTTTGGTGGGACGACATCCCTTTAACAACGAAATTCCCTGCATGGTAGTTTGCAAAGTCGGCAAACCATGGGGTACTAGAATCACCACGACAAGAAAGCTCATTAAGTGTCTTGAGAGGAAACATTTCATTTATTTCCTTTTTCTCAAGGGCACTTTGATGAGGGTTTTCTAATCGGGAAAGATGATCAGCAGCGAGGTTCTCAGCTCCTATTTTATCACGAATAATGATATCAAATTCTTGTAGGAGGAGAACCCAATGGAGCAATCTCGGCTTTGCATCTTGTTTGGCAAAGAGATACTTGAGAGCCGAGTGATCCGTGTACACTACGCATTTAGTCAAGATCAAGTATGGCCGAAATTTCTCAAACGCATACACCACGGCTAGTAATTCTTTTTCTGTTGCGGTGTAGTGAGCTTGAGCTTCGGTCAAAGTTTTGCTTGCATAATGAATTGGCTGAAAGTGTTTGGTTTTTCGTTGCCCCAAGACCGCACCTATGGCGAAATCACTTGCATCACACATAAGTGTTAGTCAGACTTCTAGGTATCATTTTAGACAGGTTAATTGGATTAGAGATCCATTTTTCTTTGTTGAATTTGTTTCTCAGTTGTTCAGTCTAGTGTTTGCCCCCATAAGTTTGCCATTTAGAACTAATTGGAAATGCTTTTTGAACCTATAAATAAGCAGAGTTGAGACAGTGTTCTGTTTGACATTTGTAGGCCTGCAATTGTGAATCTGAGTTTTTATCTGAGTTTAGTATAAGGTTCTGAGCTTGTTTTGAGTAGGTTGAGCATTTTGTATCATTATTTTATCTCTGGAAAGTCTGTGCTTAATCTGTCTTATCATTGAGCTTATTGTTAAATACTTATTATATTGTGGAATTCTGTGCTATAATCTGTTCATACTTAGCATTTTATGAGCATTTCATATCATCATAAGCTTGAGTTTTAAGTTTCATAGCAAATTGTTCACAAGTGCTTATTAATAAGCACTTGTGAATAAGCAGTTTGGTAGAATAAGCACTGATTCAACTTATTTTCCTTCTTAAAATTTTTCTCTAAGTTCTTTGTACTATTTTTGATTTTCTGAAATTTTTCCATATTTTTCCAAGCATTTTTAGTATCTTTCTTAATTTTCTTTTGATTTTATTCATTTTTAAATAGTTTTTAAATAGCAAAAATCCATAAAAATTCAGAAAAAACTGTGAAAAATACAAAAATATTTTTAGAAATTCTTTTATAATATTTTAGAATTTTCAGAATTTAATTTTCATTTTTCCACATAATTTTTCTATTTTCTTCCATTTTTAATTCATTTAAAATTACAAAAATCAAAATAAATTCATAGAAAATAATAGAAAAGTCAAAAAAATATTTTTCTTTCTTAGAAAATTCTTTTTATTAGTTTAAGATTTTTAGAAAATAATTTCAAGTTTGTAGGATCATTTTTCGTTAAAAGTTATGTTTTAAATAACGCGGTTGCATTTCCGTTTTTACGTTTTAAACTTTTGTGCATAACTTGCTTGTACTCTTTGCATAATTCATCTTTATTTGTGAATACTTGAATTACTTGATTGCTATTTTCACATTTACACTTCTTAATTCACGGTTTTCACGAATCAATATTCTTGATTCCATTCACCTTCACTCGGATATGACTCGGGTGATCCGTATTTCACGCGGATCATTTCGATAATATACTACTATACTATAATAAGATTGATTTTCACACAATCAACGCTCTTCCTCATTATGAGAGTAGATGAGGATATCAACTATGAACACAATTACAAATTTATCCTATTATGGTTTAAACACACGGTTCATGAGGTCCATGAAAACTGCAGATGCTTTTGTCAAACCAAATGGAATCACTTTAAACTCATAGTGTCCATATCTTGTTCTGAAAGCAGTCTTAGGAATATCTTCATTTCTCACTCTTAGTTGATGATAACCAGATCATAAGTCGATTTTTGATTAAACGCTCGAACCTTGGAGTTGATAGAATAAGTCATCGATCCTGGGTAATGGGTAACGATTCTTTATGGTGAGTTTGTTCAACCCACGATAATCGATACACATCCTAAAAGATCCATCTTTCATCATAACGAATAAGACAAGAGCTCCCTAGGGTGATGTACTCGGGTGAATAAACCTCGATTGGTTATTTCATGGAGTTGATCAGATAGTTCCTTAATCTATGAAGGAGCTAATTTGTAGGGTGATCAGGTGACGGGTGCCGCTCCGCGAATTAAGTTGGTTTGGAATTCTACCTGACGAATAGGAGGAAGGCCATGTAGATCTTTAGGAAAGATTTTCAGGAATCCCTAACTACAGGGATATCTTCTAGTCGTTTCTTGTCTGGCTCCTTCTCTATCACTTGAACTACGAAAAATTGACAACCGCGCGATATATACCTTTCGGTTTGGATACGGGAGATGAGATTTAGTCGGGATCTACTCCGATCTCCTAGGATGATTAAAGTATCACTGTCGATGGGAATATGAATGGTTTTCTCATCACA
The DNA here is from genome assembly GCA_030686995.1 of Artemisia argyi. NCBI lineage: Eukaryota > Viridiplantae > Streptophyta > Magnoliopsida > Asterales > Asteraceae > Artemisia > Artemisia argyi. The sequence goes on from CM060691.1 coordinate 126,916,226, forward strand.
AAGAATCTTGGCATGATTCTTGGACAACCAATACATACCAATGACAACGTCAAAACTACCGAGATTGATTGGTATAAGATCGATTTCTAAAGGTTGGTTTAACTAAGATATGGTACAACCCTAGATAACGGTGTTTGTGCTAACTAAGTTTTCGTCGTCCATTTCTATATCGTAATAGGTATTTAAGGGGATGGGTGACGCATTAAGTTTAGAAGTAAGGGATATAGATACGAAGCTTTTTATCAGCTCCAGAATCAAATAATACTCTAGCTAGATGATGATTTAGAAAGAACATACCCGTAAATACGTTCGGGTCTTGCTGAACATTCCTATCCCTTAACAGGTAAGCTTTCCCCTGGGCACCATCATTGTTCTTCTTTTGACATCGATTTGCATAATTCCCTTTCTCTCCATAGGCATGAAGAGAAACTATCACTGGTAGCTGGTTGCTTCCAGTGGCGGGTTTCTTGAGCCTGTAATCCTTAGTCTGATGGCCCACCTTGTTGCCAGTATTACACTTAACAAAGCAAGGTCCTGTATGATGTAGAGCACATCTCTTACATAGAGTGGAATTTCCAGCATCACCACTTCCCTCAGTTAGAGTGGCAGCATAAGCTCTAGTAGCTTCTTGCCTTCGGTTCGGTTGTGGGTAAGGATTTGGGGTAAGGTTATTGGTGTTGGTGTTACGGTAATTGTTGTTATTTTTGAAGGTTCTTCTGTCATCGAACTTTCATTTGTTATCGTTGGGCACTGGCACAGAGTGTTGCTTTGTTACTTGATCCATTAACCTTTGAATAATAGTAGTGGTTTCCTCTAACGTTTGAGGTTTAGAGGCAATAACATTCCCTTCGATACTTCAAGGCAAACCTCCGATAAAAACTTCCATTGTTTTCTCAGTATTTGGCACCATTGTAGGGCACAAGTTGCCAACTCCTGATGTAAGTTTTGATATCATTCCTTTTCACAGTCAAGTTATAAAACTCATTTTCCATTTTCTTGACTTCAGTTCGAGAAAGTACTTCTTAATCAGAAGATTCTTAAGCTCAGTCCAGGTGGTTTTATAAGCTTCCTTAATTCCCATAGATTGGGCATATGAATTCCACCAAAATAGAGCCTCTTTTATAAGAGTACCAGTAGCCAACTTACTTTACAGTCCTCAGTACAGTTGCTATGAGAGAATACCGATTCGCTTTGTTCGAACGAGCAAATTAGTCCAATAGCTCCTTCTATACCTTTGAAATTCAAAGGTTGGCAGCTCATGAACTCTTTGTAGCTACTCTTCTTCTCTATAGGAACCTCTCTTAGTTCAGGGTTTCTATTGGCGTTATCGGCGTTGGCCATGTTAGCAGCTCGGGATTCTAGTACCGCAGTTGCCGGATGACATCTTGAATCATGGCCAGAGTAGCAGACATAGACGATCTTGTAGAAGTCATTCTAACAACGTTTGTAGAATATCATAAGATAATAATAATGTCATAAGTCGCACATAATATAAATTATAAGAATTTCGATATAGATGTTTTATTAGATATAAGTTCTAACATTTAGAACATTGTAGGATATGACGGAAGATTTAAAGTACAAGTTCTAACATTTAGAACATTGTAGGATAAAACGGAAGATTTGATAACATTTAGAACATTGTGGGATATAATGGATAATGTTGATATAAATAATGCGTAAAAAGTTTATTAATATTTTTCGATATCCCTATGTTTTGACGATCACAAAATATAAAATCATTAAACGCAAAATCATTACGTAAATAAGTATTTAGTGACAAAATATCATTATATCCAACTAATTCACTTAAGGTATGAATAAACAAGTGCCTAATACATTTTTTGATCAAAGGTAGGTTAATTTACTAATTACAAATTATATAAAATGGTATAAACATTTTATATATTTTAAAAAAACATTTTTGGTAATTAAAGGAAAATGTTTATTTCATAATAATTAATTAAATTCAATTTTTTTTAACCAAATTCAGTTAAATTTTCACCAAATAAACTTTCCACAGAAAAGACAAAAAATCTGGCCGTTTCAATGGGCGGCCCCCTTAATTTTAAGGGGGCCGGCACACAATTAAGGGGGCCGGCATACGCTCCTGTTTCAGATTTCTTTACCTATAAATACTGGTTCAAATCTGAATTTTTTCCTCACCTTTTGCACTAAAACTTTCTGTTCTAATTCTCTCAAAATATCTTCCTAAATCCTTTGATCATAAACATATTAGTATTTGTTTTAAGTGATCCAATCCTTCATCATTCAAAGTGCAAGAGAAGAATACTCCTTCAACATCTTGTTAAGAAGTATTGTAGGCTTGTGTATATTGTAAAGGTGTAGAAGTTGTGTAATAGATAGATCTAGGTGTGTTAGTAGTTGTGAATAGAAGTAGTTGTGTTGGGTAGAAGTAGAAGTAGTGCTGTGAAAGAGAAGTAGTGAAGTTGTGTAGTAGTAGTGGTGTGCATAAGTTGTGAAGAAGGTGTGTAGTGGTGTGAGATTGGTTCTAGCTACTATTAGGACTCGACATTTAGCTTAGTGTCGTAAATTGGTGTAAGCAAAAGTTGTGTAAGGTTTTCTCCGCCATAAGGGAGCTTGTTGACGTAGTGAAGAAAAATCTCGAGTTAGGTGCTCGGGGAGTGGAGTAGGGCGAAGAGGTGCTTCGTAGCCTAACCACTATAAATCCTTTGTCTTGTGGTGCGATCTTTCCATCTCTATCTCTTTACTTATTTACTTACATTATTGTCATTTCATTTCGTAGATATTAGTTTATATTGGTATTGTTTATTGATCTCACATAAAACTAGAATCGATTATTTTGCAAACAAAGTTTTATAAAATAAAAATTGACGTAAAACTATTCAACCCCCTCTTCTAGTTTTTCACAATTGGCATCAGAGTTACGTTAAACAAGATCTTTAAAATAAACTGTATTTTAAAACTTGAAATCGATATATGGAATCGGAAAAATATTTAGAAGGGAACATGACATTTAAACCACCATATATATATATATATATATATATATATATATATATATATATATATATATATATATATATATATATATATATATATATATTTACGTTCTCTACCCTAAACTTATAAACTTATAACAAATAGGCATATAATTTTCTAACTATTGCATATTTAGTTCCTAAACTATCATATTTAAAGAAATAACACATATAGTTCCTAGGTTATGCTAATTTCTATTATTTACCCTTTTTACCCTTATGTTTATACTATTTGCAGTTTTAGTCATTTTAGTTTTATATTTGTTTTATTAGTTTATTTTAAGGTTTAATATATTGCAAACTTAGTCCTTACACTAATATCTTCTAGGAAATGTAAAAAACAATCCCTAGACTTGATAGTTTCCGGAATTTACAATATATACCCCTATGCATGTAATAATTTGCAAAACTAGTCCTAAATGCATATAATTCTATTTCTAGCATGGCAATCTAGTTTCTAAGCTTAAATCTAACTCATGTAAGTTCAAATAAGTCACATAATGCAAGTTATATCAAGTAGGAAAGAAATGTAACACATAAACATGCAATTCGACCTAAAACTAATGTAACGAAAGTAAACATGTATGCATGGAAATCTAGTGACTATCTAAGGCATCTAAAGACTACCTAAGTACTATTCTAAGAATACTAGACGTAAAGTAAAGGTTACCTAGGTTAGGGGAGGGCTTACGAAGGGTTTCTAGGGCTCGCACGACTTCAAAATGCAACACAACCAAACAAAGGCCTAGCTACTTGTTTCCAATTGCTTCTAAGGACTTAGTAACACAGAAATGTAAGGTAGAGAGGGAGAGGAGAGGTGTGAGGAAGAATGAGAGGAGGAGGGGGTATTTATAGGGTGCGTAGAGGCGGTTTGGGTAGAAACGGGTTCATAGGTGTCGAACAAGGGGAGCGCTGAGCAAGCAAGGCTAGGGGGTTGTGGCAGGTCTAAGGGTGACAAGGAAGAGCTATGGAGTAGCTAGGGGGCTGGAGTAGGCCGGTTGTGGTGGTGAGAAGCCATGAAAGGCGGTTCGAGCAAGGGTGATGACAAGGAGGTGCATCACCTACTTTCTTGGGTGCTTAGAGGTGCTAGGGTGCTAGCTTAGGTATATTAAGGTACTAGGGTGGTAGCTTGTTCATATTAAGGTGTTTAAGTAGTATAGTTTAGGTGTTTAGGTCAAGTTTTAATCTAGTTTTGTTTTATAAGTGTTTAGGGTTTTATCTATGTTTTAGTATCTTAATTAAGGTCCTAATGATGTTTAGAAACTATTCATAGCTTATACTAAGTGATGGTAGCTTATGGTAAAGTTTTAACCTAGTTTCGGGAAGTTATGACCTAATTATGGTTTTATGCCTATAGGACTTGTACCTAAGTTTCTAGGGGTTGTACTATATCCTAAGGGTTCTATTATATCCTAAGGTATCTATTATAACTTATATCTAAGTCCTAAGCACTTTGCATGTAAGTTCAGATAGGCAGTTAGGGTTTTGAAGCTAATTATAAACACATAGGTGCATTTAGGGTTTTCTAGCAAGTATAGGGTAGTATAGTACTAGTTTTCTTAGTGTAATTATGTTTATTACCTAGACTTGACATACCTGGATGTTTACATCAAGTAAACATAGTAGTGGTTGGCACAGGTGGATACGTGAGCTTGTCTGGGGGTTAGCTAGGTTATAATGATATATAAAAGCAAAAATTTAACTCGGGAAAATCCTATAGGCATTTCTAATCCTAGTGTGCTCTAATAAGGGCCTAAGTTAAGTTAGTAAGGCATTTATAATCCTAGGGAGCTACTGAGGGCCTAATCTAAGTTAGTAAGGCATTCTAACATAAGGGGAAGTTAGTGGTTTGTGACAGTCTCCCATCCTGAAAGAAAATCTCGTCCCGAGATTTAACTATGGTTAGTACGTGATGGTGTGAATAGATGGGGATATTTAGCACGGATTTGATCCTCTCGTTCCCAAGTATACTCTGGTCCTCTTTGGGAGTCCCAGCGTACCTTAACGATAGGAATCCGGTGATGTTTTAGATTTTTGACCTCTCGGTCCATGATTTCCACTGGTTCCTCAGTGAAATTGAGCTTATCATCCAATTGAAGCTCGTTAATAGGCACTGTGGAAAACTAGAAGGGGGGTTGAATAGTTTACCGCTTTTTGGATTCTTATTTATCTTAAATATCTTTAAAAACATTTCCGTTTGCTTAAAGATATAAACACAATGTTATATGTTTGATTCTTTGAAAAGCTTTTCATGTGAATAACAATTCTAACTTTACCAGTTTCATACTTTGAAAAGCTTTGCTTGTGATGATCCTAACTTTACTTGTTTAGTTCTTTGAAAAGCTTTACTTTTGTTTGAAGATATAAACACATCTTTACTTGTTTAGTTCTTTGAAAAGCTTTATATGTAACTAGCTATTTTAACTAAAGAACAACATGTAGTAAGCAAAGATAAAGAAAGAAACGATTAAACCACAACACGATTGTTTATCGTGGTTCGGCTACAAGGACTCTTTTTCCTTGCCCTACATCCACGCCCCGAGTTTCCAACTCGAGAGTTATAAGCACTAATCAACAAGCTCCTTTCACCGGCGGAGAAAACCTTTACAACATCGCTTACACTTTTACCGACACAAAGCTAGATGTCGAGTTCTTTTACAAGGGTACAACCACTCCCGTTCGTCGCTTACACTTTTACCGACACTAAGCTAGATGTCGAGTTCTTTACCAAGGGTACAACCACTCCCGTTAGTTCTTTTACAAGGGTACAACAACTCCCGACACACTACGTATTTTGAGGCCTAAAATACTAACCACTTACTTCTATATACATGACACACATGAAGTATAAACTACCAAAGCTTATACATGATCAAGCTACTAAGACTTGCAACTTTAGAGTTGAAGCTTGTAACTTCTTGAATGATCTTGTGAAGTCCCTTGCTACATAAGAGAATCACAAATCCAAAGGTTACTGAGTTAGTTGAGAGAGTATGTGAATATATGTCCTAAAAGGGTTACACAAAACTAACAAATGGTTTGGTATTTATAGCAAACACTACTGCATGCTTGGCGGATTAGGCGGAACCCTCATTTGGGTTCCGCCCGTGTACCCCAGGGTACCGCCGGGAATGCAGTAGGTTTTTGCAATAACTCTTCAAACCAAACAAGGTCTTGTCTCATAACTCCTAGCAACCAAACAATGTCACATCACATTACACTAGTCAAACACCAAACTTGCAAGTCACTACAAAGTTAGTCAAACACACAAATGCATATTGACAAAACTTTCCATAAGTGTGATGTGACAATTCTATTTAAAGAAATAAATATGATATGACAAGACACTTTCTAATTTAAGAAATAAAAACAATGTTTAGTTTGAAAGGAAATGTGAACCTTAGTTAAACAAGACTTAAACACTTAAAGTGATGATTTACTCTTTAGCTAAAGTTCATACTTTGTCATTAACAAAACTTAGCAAAGATCTTAAAATATAAATAACGTTTTTAGGCGATATTTGTATTAACAATCTCCCCCTTTTTGTTGATGACAAAACATAAACTTTATTTAAAAGTAAGCCATAAGATTTAGTGTTAAGTCTTATAAAGTTAGTATTAAAACTTGTTTTTGCAAAGAGTTAGCGAAGCGGAAATATTAAAAGTAGAACAAGTTTAATATAAATTCTCCCCCTTTTTGTCGAAACAAAAAGTAGAGTAGTGAAGCGGAATAATGGCCATGCTCCCCCTTGGTTGATACTCCCCCTAAATAGAGTGCCAAGAGAGGAGACATGGATTTTGAACCTACAAAAGAAACGTTAGTTTCCGTACAAGATAAAGGTATTTCATGTCTAAAACACAACTTAGAGTTGTGAAACGGAATAATGCAATACTCATGCTCCCCCTTGAATATTACTCCCCTAAATGGAGTTTCAAGGAAGGAAAACATGGATAATGAACCTACAAAAAGAGAGGTTAGTTTCTAAAACACAAGATTTATGTATGGTACCATATAAAGGTGTAGTTCACTCATCATAACTAAATGGTCATTTAAACAATGCAAACCTTGTTGTAGAATTAATCTTCATTTAATGTAAAATTTTGACTCTTAGAGAGTCAAAGACACATAATTAAGATTACAACATCCTACTTTTTAAGAAACAAAGAAAAAAAAAATGAACTAAGAGTATAAAAAGCTACAAGGGTAAGGTTGTTTTAGAAAAAAAAATGAAATCATCACTTTCCTTAATGAGAAACATTTTTCAAAAACAAGGGTAAGGTTGTTTTAGGATAAAAATGTTGGTTGGAGGGTTGTAGCGGGTTTTATTTTGAAGGGTGAGGAGGTGACTTGATTTTGGTTTGTTGGTTAAAATGGGAGACATTTTCCAAGAGAAACGGTTTTGTTTCATTTTGGAGACTCTAAGGTTGTGGTGGATGAGACAAGGATTGGAGATGGTCCAAAATGTGGTTTAGAATAAACCTCATTTCTTCGGTTAACTCGCGAAGTTCCGTTCGACACCTTTCACTAATGCGAGCGGTTCTTTCGCAATGTCCGCAATCATGGCGGGGAAAGTTTGGTGGAAGAGAGGTTTGATTTGTTGGTGGTGGATGGGTTGAACTTTAAGGAGCAAATGTGGATGGTTGTGAGGTGTATTTGCTTCCTTCATTTGTTGAATTTAATGCCGTATTGAATTCCATAACATGATTGATTTGAGAATCAACCATTCGTTTGAAGGCATTGAGGTGGTTTAAATGAGTGTTTATTTCCTCATTGATGTTTGGAGGTTTTTCCCACATGGATGCTTCTATTTTCTTATAAGAAGAAAGTAGAGACTCAAGATGTTGGGAAGGTTCTTGTGGTGATGGTTGTTGTTGTAGTGGTGGTTGTTGGTTTTGAACAAAATGGCGGAAACTTGGTTCGCCGATAGGATTGCCATGAAGGTCTTTGTAAATTGGATGAAACACAAATGAATGTGAGTGGGTATGATCTTGATCATTTGGAAAAATGGATGGTCTAGCATAACGGTAAGCCAACCGTTCTACCGTAGATGGGAAATGGGGTTCATCATTAAGTTGTTCACTAGGTTGTTGTTGGGTTTCCATTTGAGCAATGGTATCAAAAAGTGAGAAGGATGCTGGTGTTGATGATAGATCATCAAAAGTTTCCAAATTGGATGTTGGTGATGTTGGTGGTGTATGGAAAAGTTCCATTGGTGTAGGTGTTGGTGATTGAGGTGAAGGAGTTTTTGATTTAAAAGTTTGTTGAGAAGATGGAGTTGACTCACTCAAAGGTTTAGTTGATGATGGGTTAATTGCTAGGTTTGAGTTGCAACGTGGTGGAGAAGGTGGTGGAGTAGCAAGATTAAGCAAATCTTGAATGGTGATCACATTGGTATTACAATGTGTTGAGGGTGTAGTTGAGGTAGTAAGATTTAGGTAATCTTGGATAGGTGAAGAAATGTTAAGCGAAGCATCACTTGAAGAAGATGAGCTTGACTTGACGGTTTTGTTAAAACAACAAGGTTTAACACTAATCCTATTGATTCTTGAAAGGGATTTTGATGACTCGGATGATGTGTTAGATTTGGTCATTTTCAAAGGTGTGGTTATGATGTTTTGAGAGAAGAAGTTTTGATGGTGATGGTGTGATTTGAATTGTTGCCAACTTTCAAATTTATAGGATGAAGAAGATGTTGAATAGAGTGTTTGGATTTAATGTTCTACCATTTAAGGATTGAGGATTCAAATGATTTACAAAAATTTCATGAATTTGTCAAATCAATGCATGTTATTCCAATAGAATGAGGTGGAGTGAAAGACCAACCTAAGCACTCAATGCTTTGTGATCATGGGAAGTGGTTTGGTTGAAAATGTATCAAAGGCTTGAAGGATCCTTTAAAAGGGTTCCTTTGGTTAGTTATGTTTTGAATTTGAATTTTGGCGGGAAGTGTCTTCCTAATTGTTTTAGTGAGTGAGGTTTGTTCCAATATGGTTGTTGATGTAAATGAAAGATGTTTCTCACTTAGGATAATGATTTTGACACATTACAAGTTTTGGACTTAAGAAAAATGGAAAAATTTTCTGCAGGTGTCTGGCGGAACCCTCACAATACACAGACGAAACCCTGTTTTGGGATCCGCCTGGTCCGTTGGGCTAATTCTGGAAAACCCAGAAAATACACTGGCGGACCCCAATTTTGGGTACCGCCAGATCCGCCAGGGGTAAAAAATTAGGCAGTCCACGTTTTTGACTCGCGAGACGATTTTCAAAATTTTCGAAAACTCCTAAAATCAAAAAGATAAGGTATTACTGGTTGGGAAATGCAAAAATTAGACATGTACACATACCAATCATGGGACTTTGACCTTGAGGTCGAGGATTTTACTATACTTAGTAAGAATTCCCATAAGCATAGAAAAGATGACAAACACCTTAAACATTGTCATTATGCATAAAATTTCATACAAACATAATCCAACAAACATAATAAACCATGAAAGTGAAAAACACATAATTCACATAGTTTTAACACAAAGACGATTCTAAAGCATTCTTATGCCAAACGCTCCTTAATCTTCTCACAACCGGTTTATCTTCTTTTTGAGCTTGTTTAGGTACCTTCCAAAACACTTGAACATTCCTTTGGTTTGCTTGAATTCTTCGGAAGCATTGTCAATGATGGGGAGAGCTTGAAGGTATTCTAAAGGAGGTAACTTAGAGTTGGGAAGTTTATCATCCTCGCTCATTCCGAATGATGATGATGGTGATGGTGTAGGTGATCGAGTACATTTGCCCTTATTTTTGTAAACACGTTTATCACTTAGGGGAACGAAGGTGTGAGGAACAAGAAAATAGTCAAGACGTATTCCATCTTCGTTAGGAGAAATGGGTGAGATTGCTCTAAAGAGGCGGGTAAGAAACATGCCATAGGGAAGAGCGGTTGTTCTAACTAAGGATATGTCGGCCATTCTTTTGGCAAGGTAATAGGCTAAGTTGAAGGGTTGACCGGTGGAAATGCTATATAGCATGTAGCATAGGCATGCATTGATGTGATCTCTATTTCCTATGGTACTTATTACGTTAGCCCTAAGAATTTCTTCCCACTTCTTAAATTGTGGTTTAAGCTCATTGAGCTCCATACCAAAAGGATCCTTGTCTACAATGTTCCCCGAACGATTCACCCTAGTAGTAGAGGTTCTAACAAAGAGGTGTTCCTTAATGGTTTCTTTACTAGCAAGAGGTGTATCGTATGGATAAAAACGATCAATAGAATCAAGAGTTGAAATGGGCCACTTATCCGTGTAGAGACAAGTTCCCTCATTTGGTACACCAAGAATTATAGCTAAATCTTTTAAATCAATGTCATGTGATATTTGATTGGTTGTGAAGTTTAATGATATCCTACCACCAGCACATGAGGAAAGGTTTACGGTTGCATAAAATTCCAAAATGAACCTAGGACAAATTGGCTCATCTAAATCAAGGAGACAATCAAAGTTGATTGCGGCAAAGTTTTGGCGAATAGATGTTCCTTCTAGAAAGGATGGATCAATGGTTCTACCTTCGTGAACATAGCGTTTTTCTAATGCCTTAAAGGTTTCTACTTGAACCGAGTTGAGACCTTTGGTCATATGGTGTTTGGGCATGTATTTAAGGGTTTCTTTGTGATCGGATTTGTTTGCGGGAGGCATGTTGATTCCTAGAAAACATAAAATCGTATGTTAATGACTTTTAACAACGAGGATGTTCTAATATATTCTTAGATGCAAGACAATGTGAAGACATGGTTATCTTGACTCATTTTGATTCCTAAATCGTTTTGTTATGCAAATTTTGTTGTGAAAACAAAAGATAACCAACACTCTCCTAATTGAATGTGTCTTCGATTGAATGTACCCGAAAATACATATTAGTTATGTATCCCCTTTAGCATTCAAGAGATAGTATGCAAGTGATGTTTAAATGATGTTTTTCATTTGTTTTAACAATGTGGTGATGAATCATGTTGCAATTAGAAAAATAATGCACTTGGTGTGTTTGGTAAATCAAAGTAACAGTGAGAAGATACATTTCTTAACTAATGAAATATATAATTGATTAGCCACCAAGTTTTTCAAGAATCATGAAGTTTTATGCAAAAGCCCTAAGATTCTAGTTAATGATTGTAAGCAAGAATGTTAAAATTAGATTAAAAATGCAATTGTGATTAGAATACTTACAAAGTTAGTTGGATTGGAAGAGATTGGATTAGAAGCCCTAAAATTCGTGAGGATATGTGTTTTAGAGAGGGTGATGCTGTTTGAAAGTTTTTGTTAAGATTTAAGAGGGTGTTTGGTTTTGAAATAACAAATAATACATTCTGAGGTTTGGCGGACCAGGCGGAACCAAAAAATGGGTTCCGCCCGTATGGTCTGAAGGTACCGTGGATTCTGCAGGGAGAAACTAAAAAAAAGGATTTGTCTAGATTTTTATGGTTTTATCCCAACGTTCAAACCTTACGGTTTTAGGTCTTATGGGTCTTTGACTAAGCCTAGGAATTATGAATGCTTCACTTTCAAGAGATTTTGTTAACGTGTTGATGAAATAGTTAACGTAGAAGACTTTCTTGGATAAGACGTTCCTCAATGAACAATCTTACCAAGGCGATGATGATGGATCACAAGTATGTCTATTAAGAACATAATGAATTGAATTGTCGCTGAAGTTGATGCTTCCTTTGTTGAAGGGATAACAACTTTGATGAGATGAATTCCGTTGTTGACGCGAATTTGCTTGTTCAAGCGGAGCTTGTTTATGTGCTTCTCCATCCGATACTAATTTGAGAATCTTACGCGTTTTGGAGAATCATTGGGTAAGTAAGTATAAAAGTGCAAGTACCACTTGTGCTTTTCTTATCAACTTATTACCGACATAATTCCATTTGGCATACACTATGGTTTCTATTCCCGTTCATTTGGGAGACCATAATCCTAGTTGTGTAGTACCTTATGATGTATCCAAATAGGCTCAATTAAAGAGTTGTTTTAGGATCTTCTTTAACACGATCACATAGACAAAAACTAAACATAATGTTGAATCTAATTGTTATGAGAACAAGTAGTCTTCCAAACATTTCTCTACGTTTAATTTTACCTACGGATTTACTAATCTCATTCTTGATAAGTCATCAATAACTTAACCATTGAGAACAAGAGAGCAACTAGGAATGTCTTTAAGTTAAAATCCTTTGCTTTTGTGGCTTGCTTTTATTATCAAAAAGTCTTTCAAATATTGACACTATACTCACTTGATTACTTTGAAATATCAACTTCGTTTCACTATTTGTTTTATTCTAAATTCCAAAAATTGTTTTTGTTGAATTTGTTTAGACACAACTAATAACCTATAAATCAAGTTTTATAACTTATGTCAATTTTACTTGATTTAATGTTTAACTCAAGGTGAGAAGATGTTGTTTTGTACTTTAACTCCATGCTTGTCTTGCCATCATTTGACTTTTGACTAAGTTATCATCTACCAAAGATGATATTATAGAAGAAGGAGATCACTCGTTAAATGTCATATTCAACGACTCCTTGACTCTTTAGGTTTTCTTACTTAAGACACTATGAACTCTATTTATTTTTAAAAAGTCCAAGAGGTACAACATCATTAGACTATGTGTCACATTTGATGTGTAAATCCTAGATGTTGAAAACTTATTTTCTTTCACACATCCTAATATATGCTAATGTGATTTATTTTACCTTGTGTTTTTTGTGAGATTATAAAGGAGTGATTGAAGAAAGACACAATTAAAGACTCAAAGTATGGTGTTTGAGAAAATTGTTTAACAAAGGTTGGTTTTGCAAGCATCACAAAAGTGTTAGACATTTTAACACTTAGGAGATTCTTAGTTAGCTCACTTGTAAGCAAGAGTTGAGTGAGACAAACTCAAGAGTTTTTCGTGTTTATCTCTTGATGGTTAAATAACCAAAACACCTTATATCTCCTTACTAGTACTAAAGACTAAATTCCTTGTTGCATAGAATCTAATCTTAGTTATTTACAAATAGCAGGTAGACACTCTAGAGTATTACAAATAACACATATTTGAGCACATAATGCTAGAGACAAGATATAACCAAAGTCAAGTTTAAGTAATGCGTACCTTTTAAATTGCATAGAGATACTATCAAGCGGATAAGCATTAAGCGTAAAAACTTGGTTTGACGACATGCTTTGAAACTCAATAACTCATGTATCCAAGAAGGTTAGACAATCATATAAAGGCATAGAGCATGATAATCTTAATTCTTTTATCACGAGTTTCTGTTAGAGATAGAATTATCTCTAAATCTTTCTTCTAGGTTAGACAAATTTTACTTGCTTTGTTTTATTAGTTAATGGTGCTTTTGAGTTAAATCCTAATCCGGTTTTATCTTTAAACAACCTTTGACTCCCCAACAATCTTTCAAGAGATTTTGAGCTTTCATCAAATTTAACTAATAATTTTTCTTTTCTCATTTTGCATTTTAATCTCGTGTTTGTAATCTAGACATAATTTACATTCTAAATTAATTTCAACATTACTCTTAATTCTAGACATTTTATCTTCCAATAAGATTTCCTTTTTAAAGATATTCTTAAGAGATTTTAAAGACTCATTCTTGAAGATAGCTATTAGGTCCATGTTGCACAAATGTTTAGACTCATTTTCTAGTTTAGAAAACTCTAGGATAAATTAATCAAAGCAAAATAGTTTGGTTTCAAAGTGTACCTTGCTTGATGTTTTATCTAGTATAGAATCACAAACCGGATGATTGACTTCATCTTCATCCGAGTTATTCCATGAATCGCAAGCAAGACAACTACGAGCTTGACACGAGTAATCACCTTTACTTACACCTTGCTTGTTGTATCAATAAGTTGACAATAAACTACCGGATCATTGTCTTCGTCAACTTCCATTACATTCCAAGATACGCAAGCAGGTTCAACAAAACACACGTACTCATCTTCACTTATACCTTCATTTAAAACATTTAAACTAGTAGCACATGTATTAACTTCTACTAAGTGTCTATCAATTAGTTTTTCTAAAACTTCTAATTCATATGTAAGATTAAATTGATCATCTTTGACTTGACATATTCCTTGATGAAAGTTTACCATATTTTTCAAACATCATTAGCCTTTTGACAAAAATACATTCTTTCATATTTGGTACTAAAGCTTTGTAAAGCATTGTTTTACCTTTAGTATTTTTATCAAGTTTAAGATAGTTATCTTGGTTTTCAAAAACTTGTTTTCTTTGGTTTGAAATTACCAAAAGAAATAATATGCCAAAGATCTTGATCAATTGATTTTACATAGTTTTCAAAATTACTTTTCCATTTAAGTAAGTTTTCTTTTTCAAATAGCGGTTGGTTTTGAATAGGTTGCCCTTCTTTGAGATTTTCAAAATCCATGGATCGATCCAAGTTTTAAAATACATTCTATTTTAAAGATCTTGAGTAACGTAGCTCCTGATGCCAATTGTGGAAAACTAGAAGGGGGGGGGTTGAATAGTTTACCGCTTTTTGGATTCTTATTTATCTTAAATATCTTTAAAAACATTTCCGTTTGCTTAAAGATATAAACACAATGTTATATGTTTGATTCTTTGAAAAGCTTTTCATGTGAATAACAATTCTAACTTTACTAGTTTCATACTTTGAAAAGCTTTGCTTGTGATGATCCTAACTTTACTTGTTTAGTTCTTTGAAAAGCTTTACTTTTGTTTGAAGATATAAACACATCTTTACTTGTTTAGTTCTTTGAAAAGCTTTATATGTAACTAGCTATTTTAACTAAAGAACAACATGTAGTAAGCAAAGATAAAGAAAGAAACGATCAAACCACAACAAGATTGTTTATCGTGGTTCGGCTACAAGGACTCTTTTTCCTTGCCCTACATCCACGCCTCGAGTTTCCAACTCGAGAGTTATAAGCACTAATCAACAAGCTCCTTTCACCGGCGGAGAAAACCTTTACAACGTCGCTTACACTTTTACCGACACAAAGCTAGATGTCGAGTTCTTTTACAAGGGTACAACCACTCCCGTTCGTCGCTTACACTTTTACCGACACTAAGCCAGATGTCGAGTTCTTTACCAAGGGTACAACCACTCCCGTTAGTTCTTTTACAAGGGTACAACAACTCCCGACACACTACGTATTTTGAGGCCTAAAATAATAACCACTTACTTCTATATACATGACACACATGAAGTATAAACTACCAAAGCTTATACATGATCAAGCTACTAAGACTTGCAACTTTAGAGTTGAAGCTTGTAACTTCTTGAATGATCTTGTGAAGTCCCTTGCTACATAAGAGAATCACAAATCAAAAGGTTACTGAGTTAGTTGAGAGAGTATGTGAATATATGTCCTAAAAGGGTTACACAAAACTAACAAATGGTTTGGTATTTATAGCAAACACTACTGCATGCTTGGCGGATCAGGCGGAACCCTCATTTGGGTTCCGCCCGTGTACCCCCAGGGTACCGCCGGGTCTGCAGTAGGTTTTTGCAATAACTCTTCAAACCAAACAAGGTCTTGTCTTATAACTCCTAGCAACCAAACAATGTCACATCACATTACACTAGTCAAACACCAAACTTGCAAGTCACTACAAAGTTTGTCAAATACACAAATGCATATTGACAAAACTTGCCATAAGTGTGATGTGACAATTCTATTTAAAGAAATAAATATGATATGACAAGACACTTTCGAATTTAAGAAATAAAAACAGTGTTTAGTTTGAAAGGAAATGTGAACCTTAGTTAAACAAGACTTAAACACTTAAAGTGATGATTTACTCTTTAGCTAAAGTTCATACTTTGTCATTAACAAAACTTAGCAAAGATCGTAAAATGTAAATAACGTTTTTAGGCGATATTTGTATTAACAGGCACAACTAGTGATTCGTCCGATAAACACTTCTTAAGATTTGATACGTGAAACGTGTCGTGCATATTACTTAGTTCATCCGGTAATTCAAGTCGGTATGCCACTGGACCAATTCGTTCTAAAACCTTAAAAGGTCCAATGTATCTCGGACTATGCTTTTCTTGCTTTCCGAAATGAAAGACACCTTTCCTAGGTGAAACTTTTAACATAACCCTATCTCCGAATTGAAATTCTAAAGGCTTACGTCTTATATCGGCATAACTCTTTTGCCGTTCCCTTGCAGCTTGTAAGCATTGTCGGATTTGAACTATTTTCTCATTTGTCTCATGGATTATTTCCGGACCCGTGAGTTGCACTTCTCCAACTTCAGCCCAGTAGACCGGAGACCTACACTTTCTCCCATAAAGTGCCTCATACGGTGCTGCTTTTATGCTAGCGTGATAGCTATTGTTATACGAGAATTCTACTAATGGCAAGTGTTTCTCCCATCCTTTTCCAAAATCTATCACTCACGCTCGAAGCATATCCTCGAGTGTTTGGATTGTTCTTTCACTTTGACCATCGGTTTGCTGATGATATGTCGTACTCATGTCTATCTGAGTACCTAAGGCCTTTTGCATAGATTGCCAAAATCTGGACGTGAAGCAAGAGTCACGATCCGATATAATAGATATTGGTACTCCATGTCGGGAAACTATTTCCTTGAGGTACAACCTAGCAAGGGTTTCCATATCATCTGTTTCTCGTATAGGAATGAAGTGTGCCGATTTTGTAAGGCGATTAACTATTACCCAAATAGCATCATACCCGTTGAATGTTCTAGGTAGTTTAGTGATAAAATCCATCGTAATTCTTTCCCACTTCCAAATGGGAATCTCAGGCTATTCCAACAAACCGGATGGCTTTTGGCATTCAGCCTTTACTGTAGAACATGTTAAACACCTACCCACATATCTGGCAATGGACGCCTTCATGTCGGGCCACCAATAGTGTTTTTTCAAATCTTGATACATCTTGTCAGATCCCGGGTGAATGGAGTACTTAGATTTATGGGACTCGTGCATTATTACGTTTCTTAAGTTACCATGATAAGGTAACCATTTTCGACCCTTAATACAACGAGTTCCGTCTGAACTTATCTCGAAAGCCTTATCCATCCCTCGTAAATTCTCAAGTTTACGATCCTTCATATCGAGGGATTCATTCCGGGCTTTGAGTATTTGAGAAGGTAGATTCGAATGAAGAGTCATTACTAACGATCTAACTCTAAGTGGTTTGATTCGTTCCTTTTGGCTCAAACCATCTGCTACTACATTAGCTTTGCCAGAATGATAACGAATCTCACAATCGTAATCAGCAAGCAGTTCAACCCATCTACGTTGTCTCATGTTCAACTCTTTTTGATCAAGAATATGCTGTAGGCTTTTGTGATCAGTGATAACCGTACACTTAGTGCCATACAAATAATGTCTCCATATTCTTAGAGCGAACACCACTGCTCCTAATTCTAGATGATGTGTAGTGTAGTTTTCTTCATGTTTAGTGAGTTGTCGTGATGCATAAGCGATTACTTTATCTTTTTGCATTAATACGGCTCCAAGACCTCTTTGAGAAGCATCACAGTAGACGAAAAAATTATCATTTCCCTCTGATAATGTTAAGATCAGAGCTTCACAAAACTTTCTCTTCAAAAGTTGGAAAGCTATCTCTTGATCTTTTCCCCAGTCAAACTTCCTGTTTTTCTGGGTTAACTTTGTCAAAGGTTTAGCTATTTTTGAAAATCCTTCAATAAACCTTCGATAGTAGCCCGCAAGTCCTAAGAATTGTCGTATCTCTGTAGGATTCTTAGGTTGCGACCAATCCTTAACGGCTTTGATTTTTGTTGGATCGACACGAAGTCCTTGTTTATCTATCATGTGTCCGAAAAATTGCACAACACTAATCCAGAATTCACACTTAGAGAACTTTGCATAAAGTTTCTCTGTCTTAAGCAGTTCTAGGATTATTCTCAAGTGTTTAGCATGCTCTTCCTTATTACGTGAATAGATAAGGATATCATCTATGAACACTATAACAAATTTATCCAAGTATGGTTTACACACCCGATTCATGAGATCCATGAAAACCGCTGGTGCGTTTGTCAAACCAAATGGCATAACTTGAAAATCATAGTGCTCATATCTCGTTCTGAAAGCGGTCTTAGGGATATCTTCTTCCATCACTCTCAGTTGATGATAGCCTGATCGTAAGTCGATTTTTGAGTATATGCTCGAACCTTGTAGTTGATCAAATAGGTCATCAATCCGGGGTAATGGGTATCGATTTTTTATAGTAAGTTTGTTTAATCCAGGATAGTCGATACACATCCTCATAGATCCGTCTTTCTTCTTTACGAATAGGACACGAGCTCCCCAGGGTGATGTACTTGGACGTATAAAACCTTGATCTGTTAATTCCTGGAGTTGTTCTGAGAGTTCCTTCATCTCTGAAGGGGCTAACCTATAGGGGGCTTGGGCTATAGGTGTTGCTCCGGGAATTAAGTCGATTTGAAATTTAATTTGACGAATCGGAGGTAAGCCAGGTAAATCCTTGGGAAAAACTTATGGGTATTCCCTGACTACAAGGATCTCCTCCGGTCGTTTTTTGTCTGGCTTAGTCTCCGTTACTTGAACCACAAAAACTTGACAACCTCGTGACACGCATCGTTTTGCTTTGATACATGAAATGAAGTTAAGTCTAGTTCTACTTTGATCTCCTCGGATAGTTACAATCTCACCGTTGATAGGTACATGGATGATTTTCTCGTCACAAAGAATCTTTCCTTGATTCTTGGACAACCAATCCATTCCCACAACAACGTCAAAACTACCGAGCCTAATAGGTATGAGATCGATCTCAAAGTGGTGGTTAAGTAATGTTAGGGTACAACCCTTAATGACCGTGTTAGTACTAACTAAGTTTCCATCGGCCATTTCTATCTCACAATAATTATATAAAGCTATGGGTTTTATCCTAAGTCTAGAGGCTAAGGGTATAGATACGAAACTTCTATCTGCTCCAGAATCAAATAATATTTTAACTAAATGATGATTTAAAAGAAACTTACCCGTGACTACGCTGGGATCTTGTGGATCATTCCTATCCCTCAATATGTATGCTCAACCCTGGGCACCATCAGTATTCCTTTTTGGGCATTTATTCATGTAATGACCCTTTTCCCCGCAAGTATGACAAATGACTGTTGCTGGTGGTGGATTCCCTCCAGCAACTGGTCTTTTGTTCTTGCAATCCTTTGAGTAATGGCCCACCTTGTTGCATATGTTACATTTAATGATACAAGGCCCTGTGTGATGCCAGCTGCATCTCCTACACAGAGGGGCACTTCCAGCATACCCACTTTTATTATTTAAAGTGGTGGCATAAGCTCTTGCATTATCTTGCCTTGGTTGAGGATAGGAATTCGTATGATTACCTCCGGTGTTATTACGGTTACTACCGAAAGCTCTCCCATCATGGAACTTTCGCTTATTATCGTAGGGCACTGGCACATGGTTGTGCTTTGTTACTTGGTCCACTAACCTTAAGATTATATTAATGGCCTCCTCTAACGTTTGAGGTTTAGAGGCTGTAACATTCCCTTCGATACTCCGGGCCAAACCTCCGATGAAAACTTCTATCGTCTTTTCAACAGTTGGTACCATTGTAGGGCACAAAGTAGCCAACTCTTGAAATCTCCTAATATAAGTTTTAACATCGTTCCCCTTCACAGTCAAGTTATAAAATTCATCCTCCATTTTCTTGACTTCTGTCTGAGGGCAGTATTTCTTAATCATAAGTTTCTTAAATTCAACCCAAGATAACTTATATGCCTCTTCTATTCCTATTGGTTGGGCATATGAGTTCCACCAAGATAACGCTTCCTCAGTAATCGTTCCCATTGCAAACATAACCCTACAATCCTCTGTACAATTACTTCGAGAAAACACCGATTCACATCTCTCAAACCAATGAATTAACCCTATGGCCCCTTCTGTCCCCTTAAAATTAAAGGGCTGACATCTTATAAATTCCTTGTAGTTACTCTCCTTCACTACAGGGATTTCAGGGTTTCTAGCCATATTTGCATCCCTAGCTCCTAGTGCTTCAGTTACACTGTCAGTCACTAGTCGTTGGATATCTTCCTGAGTCATAGCGGGAGTAGTAGGAGTGACAGGTGGAGTAGTTCTTGTACGTGCCATTCTAAAGGTAAGATATGGTAAGAATTTTGTTATGGTTTTTGTTTTAAGTGCTGAAAGCACTCTTCTGATACCGGATGGGTTTTAAAAAGAACAAGTTCCTAGCAAGAATCGTCGTGGTTCACCGAAAATAGTTTACCCCTCCGTCTAAAGGCATAGTGATTCTAAGTGATCCTAAGTTTTTACTATTCCTAGGTATGTCTACTTGTTTTAATTTTTCCTAGTCGTTTTAGTTTTTAAGTTCCTAAGGCAATCTAGTGTGTTCTAAGGCAATTGGGGAATCCTAATATGGGATACGAGTTATCTAACCCTATAACCTTATTTTTGCACTAGGTTACTCTTGAGATCTTGAATGGCCTCCAAGAGTTCGTCTATGTCAGACCTATGATTATCCCTAAGATCCTCGATAATCATTTCGATAGTGGAAAGTCTAACATGTGTGGTGCTTACTTCGTACCCTTCATACTTTGTTTGTAACCTAAAGACTTGATTACGAGTTTTCTCTAGTTCATTTTCTAACCTATTTCTACCTATTCCTAATTTCCTAATCCTAATTTCTACTTCCTTCATTCTTTCTAAAGAGAGTTTATCTAGATGACTAAGTATTTCATCTATTTGTTCATCATGCCTTTCTAAGGGTGTTTTATACGAACTCCTACCTATATGGAACCTAGGGGGAGGTGATGGTGGTATAAAACATATTTTTTTAAGGGGAGGTGAATCTATTTCGGGAACATGACAATCTTGACTAGTATAGTGGGGTTTAGGTGGGGTAGGGGTTATAGTAGGTACAGTGGGAATGTTTCCACCATATGCTTGCATATACCCATTATATGCTTGCATATAGGGGTCATTCGGGGAAAGTTCTAATCCAAAGTTAGTTAAGATATTTTGGGCTAGTTCTAATCTGCAGGCAAGTTAGTCTAAGGCAAGTTAGGGGTTCTAACCTAAAGGTAGTTAGTCTAAGGCAAGTTAGGGGTTCTAACCTAAAGGCAAATTAGTCAAAGGCAAGTTAGGGGTTCTAACCTAAAGGCAGTTGGGGATTCTAAACTAAAGGCAGTTGGGGATTCTAAACTAAAGGCAATTAGGGATTCTAATCTAAAGGCAGTTGGGGATTCTAATCTAAAGGCAGTTGGGGATTCTAACCTAGAGGTAGTTGGGGATTCTTCTGGCATGGAGGACCTTTTTGAAAAAGTGGTTATAGTTTTAGGAAAATCCTTTTGTTCTCAATAACCAAGGCTCTGATGCCAATCTGTAACACCCCCATTTTTGCACTGATCGCAGTGGATAAAATGTTTGGGGTATTACTCATCGAAACAAAGACAAGATAATAGAAAACGACTCGAAAAGAGACGTTTTTGAAAAAGGTTGTTATCATTCATTTATTCATCAGAGTTTTTACAGCAAAAGATATACTTTTACCAAAAGAGAGGTCCCTAAGATATGTTTTATGACACAAAATTGATGAATGATAACTATTCTGGATGTCCTCGTGTCCATTGGTTCTCCGTACCAGGGTTCCTATAGTGCCTAATTACCTAAGATAACATGCTTAAAAGTCAACACGTATGTTGAGTGAGAGTCATAGGTTTAAAAAGTAAAGAGTAAATACAAGTTCCACAGAGTTTAGCTTAAACTCTATGAGTGGAAAAGGGTTAGTTTTAAAGATAAGGAATATTGCACTAAGCTCATGAACCACACGTTAACGATCCGGGTCATGGGGTCTGTAGACCAAACCATTTGGGGATGGGAAGGATAACTTTCCAAAGTTAAACCTTAAGTGGGTTCAAATATTATACTTATTGGTACCACCTAGTGGGGTGTTAATACCAACGGGAGTTGTCAAACTCAAATAGATCTATCAACTATATTCGCGTTAGTTTGGATAAAACCTTCCAAACGATTAGATTCATGAATTTGGAGTTAGGTAATGATGGTTGTTAGTTTACTTGTGCAATAACCAGAGCAAAGATTTGTATTTGGTTTTAAAGCATGTATCCCCCTCACAGGGTTTGTAAAACATTTAAAAAACATTTAAAAGAGTGTGAGGCTATGAGAACTCACCTGAGTCTCTAACTAGTTTAAGTAGTGGTTTAGACAACTTACTCACGTATACTAGGGTAGTGTGGGTGTGTGTATGTCAAATCTTAGTCTTAGGTTTTCTTAACTAATTACTATTTAGGTTTTTATATATAACATAACACTGTCCGGGCCATTGTAATTCAGAAGTATATGACTCCTCACATGAAGCTCCCTACTATTGTATTATGTGTACATCATAATACCGTTTGGGCCATCATAATTCAGAAGTTAATACTCCTCACACAAAGTTCCCTATTAATGGGTTATGTTGTTATTAGGTTTTAGTTATAACATAACACCGTTTAGGCCATCATATCTCAGAAGTATATGCAATAATCGTTCGAGGAGTCAGGGCACTTTAATTCGTAAACCCAACAAACTCGTCAAAACGAAATATCCACATAGTACTCCCCGCATGAAGCTCCCTAGTATTGTGTTATGCTTATAACTTAAATAGGTTTTTATTTTTTTATGAAAATAGTCCATTTCTACCCTTTATATTTATATATTTACGTTTTCTACCCTAAACTTATAAACTTATAACAAATAGACATATAATTTTCTAACTTTTGCATATTTAGTCCCTAAACTATCATATTTAAAGAAATAACACATATAGTTCCTAGGTTATATTAATTTCTATAATTTACCCTTTTTACCCTTATGTTTATACTATTTGCAGTTTTAGTCCTTTTAGTTTTATACTTGTTTTATTAGTTTAGTTTAAGGTTTAATATATTGCAAACTTCGTCCTTACACTAATATCTTCTAGGAAATGTCAAAAACAGTCCCTAGACTTTATAGTTTTAGGAATTTACAATATATACCCCTATGCATGTAATAATTTGCAAAACTAGTTCTAAATGCATATAATTCTATTTCTAGCATGGCAAACTAGTTTCTAAGCTTAAATCTAACTCATGTAAGTTAAAATAAGTCACATAATGCAAGTTATATCAAGTAGGAAAGCAATGTAACATGTAAACATGCAATTCGACCTAAAACTAATGTAACGAAAGTAAACATGCATGCATGGCAATCTAGTGACTATCCAAAACATCTAAAGACTATCTAAGTACTATTCTAAGAATACTAGACATAAAGTAAAGGTTACCTAGGTTAGGGGAGGGCTTACGAAGGGTTTCTAGGATGTCTAGGGCTCGCACAACTTCAAAACGCAACACAACCAAACCAAGGCCTAGCTACTTGTTTCCAATTGCTTCTAAGGACTTAGTAACTCATAAATGTGAGGTAGAGAGGGAGAGGAGAGGTGTGAGGAAGAATGAGAGGAGGAGGGGGTATTTATAAGGTGCGTAGAGGCGATTTGGGTAGAAACGGGTTCATAGGTGTCGAACAAGGGGAGGGTTGAGCAAGCAAGGCTAGGGGGTTGTGGCAGGTCTAAGGGTGACAAGGAAGAGCTATGGAGTAGCTAGGGGCTGGAGTAGGCCAGTTGTGGTGGTG
This sequence comes from Artemisia argyi, assembly GCA_030686995.1. Taxonomy (NCBI): domain Eukaryota; kingdom Viridiplantae; phylum Streptophyta; class Magnoliopsida; order Asterales; family Asteraceae; genus Artemisia; species Artemisia argyi. The sequence continues at coordinate 126,939,965 of CM060691.1, forward strand.
AGAAGCCATGAAAGGCGGTTCAAGCAAGGGTGATGACAAGGAGGTGCATCACCTACTTTATTAGGTGCTTAGAGGTGCTAGGGTGCTAGCTTAGGTATATTAAGGTGCTAGGGTGGTAGCTTGTTCATATTAAGGTGTTTAAGTAGTATAGTTTAGGTGTTTAGGTCAAGTTTTAATCTAGTTTTGTTTTATAAGTGTTTAGGGTTTCATATATGTTTTAGTATCTTAATTAAGGTCCTAATGATGTTTTGTAACTATTAGTAGCTTATACTAAATGATGGTAGCTTATGGTAAAGTTTTAACCTAGTTTCAGGAAGTTATGACCTAATTATGGTTTTATGCCTATATGACTTGTACCTAAGTTTCTAGGGGTTTTACTATATCCTAAGGGTTCTAATATATCCTAAGGTATCTATTCTAACTTATATCTAAGTCCTAAGCACTTTTCATGTAAGTTCAGATAGGCAGTTAGGGTTTTAAAGCTAATTATAAACACATAGGTGCATTTAGGGTTTTCTAGCAAGTATAGGGTAGTATAGTACTAGTTTTCTTAGTGAAATTATGTTTATTACCTAGACTTGACATACCTGGATGTTTACATCAAGTAAATATAGTAGTGGTTGGCATAGGTGGATACGTGAGCTTGTCTGGGGGTTAGTTAGGTTATAATTATATATAAAAGCAAAAAATTTAACTCGGGAAAATCCTATAGGCATTTCTAATCCTAGTGTGCTCTAATAAGGGCCTAAGTTAAGTTAGTAAGGCATTTCTAATCCTAGGGTGTTAGTGAGGGCCTAATCTAAGTTAGTAAGGCATTCTAACCTAAGGGGAAGTTAGTGGTTTGTGACATGTACGATCTTCCCTAACTCTATAAGCTTCTACCTCTTCCTATGTCGAGCCGACTACTAGCTCCTAACATGGCCTCATTCGTAGTTACCTACGCATTAAATACAACCAATATATCGTAGTACACCTCCGATCATGTTTCTTAAGACGTTCAAGCAAGTTACCAATTGGAAGTCTGCCAGTTTTCTTAAGCCTAACATCGAATTCATTCATCCATAACAATTATAAACAAACAACCAACCCATAATCAATATCTAAGTTTCATTACATCTAAGCAAACACGAAGAAAACCTATCCTAGCATGTTAAAGAGAAGACAAGCGTAAGGTATAATCAAACAACACATAGACATATTGAATGATTTGGTAAAGTACTTATCTTCAATTAAGCATGGAAGAAACAAGGAGTTGAAACCCTTGAAAAAGCTGTAAAATTCGTCTAGGGTTTATTCCCTCAAAGTTGCACACAATGAATGAAAACAAGAAAACTATATATAGATTTTGTCTCCTGACGGCATCAAGAGTAATGTGTAATGCCGTCAAATCGCCGCCAAAACAAACTCGTATTGCCTAGATCCACTTCTAACGCCATCACTCTTTATGGGTTATGGGCCGTCACTCTTTGCAGTTACTCTTGATGGCCTTGATAAATTTGTACGTGACGTCGTCACGACCCCTTCAAAAAACATTCTGGCGCGTCACGTGTATTTGATTTATCCACCCTTTTGTCAACTCATGACATCGTCACTAGCACCTTGTGACGCCGTCAAGTGCAATTTCCAGCATGCTTTTGAGACTTTGTCATTTTCTTCACTTTTTCGCTCCAAAAACATCCAAAATGCTTCCTTTTGTAAAATTCCTCTCAAAAGTACCTAAAATGACAAAAGGAACGATTTAGGGCAATATTTGATCAAATAATCTTGACTTTGGCCTTCAATGACCCCCCAAAAGCGGTACACTTTTCGCTTCATCAGCAATCTGGGTACGAGCTTCTTCTAATTCATTCTCTAATCTATCAAAATCTCTTTGGATGATAACTCGACCTTTTCCAAGATTATAAATCTTATCTTCGACTTCCTAGTTACGCTCTAGAGATAGCTTATCTAAGTGATTCAAAATTTCCTCAATTTGTTCCTCATGCCTTTCTAAAGGACTCTTACGAGAACTATTTCAGATCTCAAACACATAAGGTGGGGAAGGTGGCATAATACGAATTGTCTTACGAGGTGGGGAAACTATTTTTGGAATATAGAATTCTCGGGGATCAAAGAGTGATGATGGTAGCATTGGAGTTGAGGATGGAACGATATGAATTTCATCATTATATGCTTGCATATAACCATTATATGTTTGCATATAAGGATCATCCTGGAACAGTTCGATATCTAGCGAAGATAAAAGATAATTAGTTAATTCTTTCGAAGAATCAGACTTAGAATCAAGAGAATAGCTCGACGTAGTCGGGGCATAATCAAGACTATATGATGTAGAATAGGAATTCTCATCATCAGTATCATACAGGATGATAGGGTGAGTGGAGGTCATGGTTTTGTAACAACCCGGAGAAAGTAATAAAAGTAGTTATAGTTTCGGTAAAAACCTTGTTCTTCATGACCGTGGCTCTGATACCAATCGGTAACACCCTCATTTTCACAGATAGCCCTGAAAGCTAAATTTGGGGTATTACCTCATTGATACACAGTCACAATAATAGAAAACGACTCAAAAAGAGACGTTTTTAAAAGATAAGTTATCATTCATTTATTCATCAGAGTTTTTTTACAGTAAAAGATAAACTTTTATAAAAAGAGGTCCCAAAGATACATTTTAAGAAAAAAGTACATGAATGATAACTAGTTTGGACATCCTCATATCCAATGTTACTCCGTGCCATAAGTCCTGAAGGGCTCAGTTACCTGTGATAACATGCTAAAAGGTCAACACAAAGGTTAAGTGAAATTTCGTAGGTTTAGATGTAATCGTTTGAATACATGTTCCACTAGATTCAGTTATTACACCCATCAAGGAATACATTGGGCCACATTGTTGTACCCATAATTGTATTATTGCATCTAAGCTCATGACACCCCATGTTAACATGTCCAAGTCCAGTGATGGCACTGGAGACCAAATCAATGACTAGACATGGGGTAACTTGCCAAGGTTAACCCCTAAGTTCTGAAATATAGTGCTAATTGGTACCCGGTAGAAGCAAACCAACGGGAGTTGTCAAATTCTAGGTAGATCTATCCACCATATTCTCGTTCACTGGCAAGTGATTATGGTTCATAAAATTTATGTAATAGTGGCAAAGGTAGTACTCGTGCAATAATGAGTCAGGAAAGTTGAAAATACTTGTATTCAGGTTTATAGCATTTATCCCCCTCATGGGTTTATAAAGCATTTAAAAGTGAGGCTATGAACTCACCTTTGTTCAGGGAGATCAGATTGATGTCAAAAGTGACTCAGATATTAGATAGCCTACTTACGCAACCTAAGGTAGTGTATGTCAAGTCTTAGTTGGTTTGTTTATGTTTCAAAACTTTGTTTTATTAAGTTATAGATATAACGTAACGCTGTTCGGGCTATCATGATCCAGAGGTCATGTAGTAAAGGTTTGAGAAGTTGGGGCACTTTAACTCGTAAACCCAGAAAACTCGTCAAAACGTATACATAAATGAAATCCCTCACATGAAATTCCCTAGTATCCTGATATGCTGTTAAGATAAAAAGACAGGACTTTGATTTATAGGAAAGTATCTCATTTATACCTTCAAGTTTTCAAATTGGCAATATATACCCTTGAGTTATAAACTTTTACAAAATTTGTCCTTTATAAAATAAATATGTATATATTAAACCTTTGGCTTTAAAACTTTACAAAATAGGTCCTTATACTTATGAATTTAGAAAAATGGCAAAAATAACCCTTATACTAATAGTTTCCAAAAGTTATAATGTATACCCCTTTGCATGAAATACGTTACAAAACTAGTCCAAAAACCATGCAAAGTGCATTTTTATAATACAAAAGACTGTTATAGCTTAAGGCTTATTAGTGTAGGCTTATGTAAGTAGCTTTTAAGAGCTTATAGCTTATGGAAAGGACTTATGATCAAAATATCAAAATAATACGAAATTAAGGGTTTCAAAATGAAAACGCCTAGGTTTTTATGATCAAGGCTAAAACAAGGACTCATACTTATAAACATTCTAAAACCAATAAAGAGATTATAGAAGAAGTAGAGAGGGCTTAGATGTTTAAAATGGGTCGAATAGGGATTTAGGGTTTTCTCAACTAGGAAACGATTATTATGGCGTCTTGCTATTGATTCTTGGCTTCCAATGAATTCTAAGGGACCTTAGGCTACTTCTAGGAGTGAGTGAGAGCAAAGTTTGAAGGTGGTGAAGTGTTCTGGGATGAATTCGAATGGAAAGGAGTTTTCACTTATTTATAGGGGCCGAATTCAACTTGGAGCCCAAGTTGATTGAAGTGGTGGCTAAGGTAGGATGAGGGATGACTAAGAGAAGCTAGTGGGTGAGTATGAGGGGCGATGGTGGTAGCTAAGGGTGTTTGTGGATATGGTGGTGTTGCGGTGGTGTTTTAAACAAAAAGAGGTGACAAGTAGCTTATGGTAGTGGTTGGGTGGTTGCTTGGTGATGACAAGGTGGTGATGGAGGTGCTAGGTTGCTAGGTGGTGTCATGGTGGTGCTAGGGTGCTAGGTTTACGTAGTTTTTAGGTTTAGTGTTTAGTTTAAGATTAGGGTTTAAATTAGGGTTTAGAAAGTGATAATGATTAGGTTTAGGGGTCATGAATTAAGTGTTTGTAACTTGTGCTAAATAAATGGTAAGGTTTAAACATGGTTTAGGCACCTAAATGACCTAATTTGGTTTTTGTGCTTAAAAGACTTGTACATTGTGGCTTAGATAGTTGTACTAGAGTTTAGGAACGGAGATATCGCTAAGATAACTTATACATAAGCCTTGAATACTTCTAAACTTGTTTCAACTTGAATTAGGGTTTTTGAAATAACTGTAAACGTATAGGGCTTGTTTTGGAATAATATTATAAATAGTAGGTTATATGGATAGGATACTTGTAAAATGATATTTGAAGCATAGACTTGACATATTTGAAGGTTTACAATATTTACCTTCCTCATGGTGATGTTGACCCATTCTCCATTTCTAGTATGAATTTTTCCAACTGCCAACTTGTCATCTTCTGAGAGTGTCATCAGTGCACTGACATGAACTTCTTCATCATCAAAGGATATAGTTTCTTCATCCCAGTCAAAAGTTTCAGCAAAAAGCCCTTTGTTTTTAGCCTAGGAAGGTTTAAGGGCTTAGGGTGGCTGAGAGTTTGAGGGGACTACCTCAAGAAGTGCAAGTTTGGCTTTAGATTTTCTATAGTTTATCTTTAGAGTTTGTGGAAATTTTTTAGCTTTGTTTTCAAAATATTGACTAGACTAAAGCTTTTTTCGTTGAAACTTGCTAGTTCCTGAAGAACTGTTTCCAGCAAACTTGTATGAGGGTTCCGAGGTAGTTTTTGAGAAACAATCTTCTGTAAAATGACCTTTTTTGCACATTTAAAAGACTTAGTTTTTTCATTAGCTTTAGCACTTGAAAATTTTTGTTTCTTTTAATAAAACGTTTTTAGTTAGCAAGCAGTGCCCTTTCTTGAAATTCTAATTGTAAGTCATTAAGATACTCCTCACTGGTTCTCTCATCAGCCTCATCATCAGAGTCTTATTGAAAATCCTGCACAACACCATTAGAGTAAAAGACAGTGGATATGGGTGCAATAGTCAAGGCCTTTTTGGTCTCTTGAGTATTCTTTGAATCAAGGTATCTCCTAGAGATTAACTTGTCTTCATAGACAAACTTCCCATAGAATTCAGGGAGCTCAAGATTTTGAATGTGGTTAGCATTTCTAAAACCCTGAGAGAAGTTTAACCATTTCTCAGGAAGACTATTGACAAAGCCAATATTGATCTCATGCTTAGATAGGGTGACACCATCATTGGTCAATTCATTTAGAAGGGTTTTGTATCTGGTGTAAGTTTGAGAGAGAAATTCAGAGTCTTTAGCCCTGAAAGTGATATACTCAAGTTTCAGGTCTATGATCCTATTTTCCTTGGTATCTAAGGGACCCTCAAAGCTGTGAACCAACTCAGTCCAAGTGTGTTTGGTAGTTAGATAGTTAATGACTAATTCCATTATATTTTCAGGAAGACATGATATAATGATTCTTTTTAGGCGTTGGTCTTGATTGACCACCCTTCTCTCATCAGAAGTCCACTGAGCTTCAGGCTTGGGTAGGCCTTCAGCAGTTTTAGGGACAAAGGGACCTTCATTAATGAACTTAATGTAGTAAGATTTCATTCTTGTTAAGTAGCAAATTATAAGCTTTTTCCACTTATTGAATTTACCAACCTCAAGTCGGTGAGCAGTAGCATTATAGCTTCCTCCCTTTTTGTCGACTAGTTGGGATACATCACTTTCAGCCATGGTAGGATCTTGATTTTAAAAACGTTTTGAAGGGTTTATAAAACTTGTTTTATAAATCAAACAGCTCTAATACCACTTGTTGTTCTCCTTTACTCAGTTAGAGTTAACTACAAAATTAACCTAACCGAGTTCCATGGCATAGCAATGTATTGATTAACTTGATAACAAGTAAAAATGCAAAAGATAAAAGACAAGAGTTTTTCAATGTTTAAATTCTTATTAGAAGTAAATCAAAGAATCTATACCCAAGTGTTTGCAGAATAACACTTGGGATTGAAATGACAAGTATGGTATTGTCTCCTCACTAAACTTAAGCTATGCTTAAGTGGAAACAATAAGGAACCACTAAGCTATCTCAGGGACCAGGTTGCTCTTTGGAGGAGTAAAAGTTGTTTGTGAATGTCTAACCATTAATTGCACAAACTTGTCAACTTTTACTCCCTCTTATGAACCTATTTATAGACAAGTAAATTTGCAACCGTTAAGTACAAGATAAAATATGACCTAAGCTAATCAGGACAAAATGCTGATGTACTTTGTCACTGTTACAAGAACTTATTTTGGTATAGGACAATAATCCTTTCTGAAGAACAGTGATGACACTATCTTGACATTTTGCCTTTCAGGGAAAGTTTGTTGGGTAAAATACTGCCACTGGAAACTCATTACCACTAATAGGCAAAGCAAAGACAACTGCTGAAGAATTGTACTAACAGTGGAAACGCATTACCACTGCTAGTACAATATATTACCACTGCTTAGTCAGTTTGTTTTGTAAACGGGTAGTTGATAAGTATAGAAAAGATTTAGTGAATATCTTATTTATTTAGCATAATACTTATCTTGTACAGGACTCCTTGGGTATATAAAAGGAGGTCCTAGGGTTAGGTTTACATATACGTATTGATAAGAAAAGCTTCGGTTGTAACCCTAGTATACAAAGATCACTCGTATTATTATCACTAATAATATTGAGGCTAATCGTTTGTTAAAACACTTTGTTCATTCTGTTTTACTTTCATACACTTCATACAAATCATACAAACACATCTTCTAAGTATCTTGTGGTAAATTTCGCGTGCTATAAGGTATAATATCAAGGTATCTATTTGACACAAGGTGTGTGTCCAAGGTCCATCAAGTGGTATCAGAGACAGGTTTTGATTCTTTGATTTAGAAGATCCGAAGTTCACTCATGCTTACAAGATCCAATGGAGATGGAGAACAATTAGTCCAACATTGCTGCTAAGCTACCTAAGCTTAAACTGAATGACTATGAGATGTGGAGAATAATGATTGAACAGTTCTTTTTTGTGCAAGACTATGCACTTTGGGAAATCATTATGTATGGTGATTCCTTTAAACTAGGCACTTCCTCAGAGACTATTGATGGCAAGGTTGTGCAGAAGTTAAATACAGGACCAGTTACAAGTGAAGAACAACTCCAGAAGAAGAATGACCTCAAGGCAAGAAGTTTATTGCTAATGACCCTTCCTAGGGATCAAATCTTAGCCTTCAGAAAGTACACGACTGCTAAGACCTTGTTTCAAGAGATTTGTAATGTCTTTGGTGGTAATGATGCTACCAAGAATACTCAGAAGACATTGTTGAAACAAACCTATGAAAATTTCTATTCAACAAGTAATGAATCAATTGATAGCATCTTCACTAGACTTCAGAAGATTGTAACACAACTCATTGTGTTTGGAATTGAGGTAGAAAGGGAAGACCTCAACTTGAAATTCTTATGAAGTTTATCTTCTGAGTTTCATACTAATGTTGCTGTTTTGGAAGGGAAGCCTGAACTAGAAACCATGAAGCTCAATGATCTTTACAATAACTTTAAAGTTATTGAACAAAGACTGAAGAAGGCTGGGAAGCTAAGTACAAGTTCAGGGAACTTAGCTCTTATCTCATCATCTATAAATGATAGTTCTGATGATGAAAGTGATGATGATGAGGATGCTTCTCACATTGTTGTTTCCACTGGCAGTGCAAGTGTTTTCACTTCTAGCTCTAAAAAGCAAATTGCTGGTCTTCGAGATTCTACTTTTTATGCTTATCTCTCAAGTCAAGTCAATGGTTCAATTCTAACACATGAAAATTTGGATTAAATTAATGATGATGACATGGAAGAGATGGATATAAAGTGGCAAGTTGCATTGTTGAGTTTGAAGGCAAAGAAACTCTGGAAAAGGACAGGGAGGAAGATCATTATTAATGGTAATGAGACTGCAGGCTTTGACAAGAAAAAGGTAGAGTGTTACAATTGTCACAAGATGGGAAAATTTGCCAGGGAATGCAGGAAACCAAAGAAGCCAGATAATAGATCCACTTGGTACAAACAGGAAAAGAAAAAGGAGCCTACAGTTGAAGAACCAAAGGTGATATTGGCCATTGATGGTGTAAGCTATGACTGGAGCTACATGGCTGATGAAGAAGAAGCATCTCAAGAATCTGCAATGATAGCAACTAAACTAGCTCTTCTGGCTTTCTCTGATTCTAAGGTACACTCTAATAATGGTTGTTCTAAATCATGTAAAGCTTTAAAAGAATATGAAAAACTTAAAGAGCAATATGATGAACAGAGGTTATAGCTAAATCAAACTAGTTATAATCTAGCTAACCATAAAAGAGGTCTTGCAATTTTAGAAGCACAAATAGAACACTATAGAGCAAATGAGTTTAAGTTTAATTATGATATTGCTGTATTAAGAAGAGACTTAGATTATAAGATTGCTGTGAGTGAGGCACTTAGAGAAGAATTAGAGAAGGTTAAAAAGGCAAATGAAAATATTCAGATAACCTGTAATACTTTAGATCAACAGTCTAAGTGCATTGACAAAATTTGGGAGGCACAAATAGTCAATAAAGTAAAATTAGGTGTAGGATACAAGTCTGTTCCACCACCTCTAAGAGGTGTTCCATCACCTCCTGGTATAGACTTAGCACATATAGGGTTAGAAGAGTTTCAAGAACCAATTAGGACTTATGGCCCTCAATTTGTGAAATAAGCTATTAATCAAAAGGTTAAGGTTGAGACTGATGCATTTGAAAGTGCTAGTGATTCATCTCTTATGGATGAATGTGTGAAATTTGAAGCTAAAACAAGTGTTCCTAAAATTGTTAAAGTTGAACTTAAAACAAGTGTTCCTGAAGTTGTTAAAATTGAAAAAGAAGAGCCTAGGAAACAAGCTAATCATACTAGGACCACAATTAAATATGTTGAGATGTATAGAAATAGGTCACCAGCTCCTAGGGGAAACAAGAGGAACTGGAATAATCTTAAATCTCAATAGTTTGGTAGTGATCTTGAGTTTAACAACAAAGCATGTCATATCTGTGGTAGTTTTGATCATCTTTATGCTTACTGTAACTATCACAAGGGAAGAAGGGAAGTTTTTGGGAACACAAGGGTGAATGAAAACAAGTTTCAAAAATATAATCACCCAAATCCACTAAGAAATATGATTCCCGGGGCTGTTCAACTAAAATCTGGCATCAAACCTCTTACATTTGTTAGAAAAGTGAACAATGCTTACTCTAAGTCACCTTTTAAAAGTGCAAGGCCTAGTAAAGCTTTTGTTAAATCTGCACAAACAGGTAACAAGACCTTTTATGTCAAGAAGGTTTTCTATGATCACAAGTGGACACCAAAAATAAGAATTTCAAAACCAGAAGTTGCCACTGCTAAGCCAGCAGTTGCCACTGCTAGACCAAAAGTTTCCACTGGTAGTTTAGTAAACAATAAAAGGGGGAGTGTGGGAAATGCTGTGAAGGCCTCAGCACGTTGGGAATGGAAACCTAAAGGAATCAAAACCTCAATCAATCCCAATGGTGTATCAATGACCTTTGATAGATATAACTATATTGATACACGAGGCAGATCCAAGTCATTTGTGGATTGGGTCCCCAACAGGAACTAATTCCTTTATTTCATGTGCAGGGACATTCAAAGATTAAAGAAGATCAAGGATATTCAGATAGTGGATGTTCTAGGCACATGACTGGCAACAATTCCTATCTTTCAGATTTTAAACCTTATGATGGACAATTTGTCAGCTTTGGAAAAGGAATTAGTGGCAAAGTTTCTGGAAAAGGCACAATCAAGGATGGAAACTTGGATTTTGAGAATGTGTATTATGTGAAAGAACTCAAATATAATCTCTTCAGTGTGTCACAGATGTGTGACAAGAATCACAGAGTTCTTTTCTCAGAAGATGAATGCTATGTCCTATCTAAGGATTATAAGTTACCTGATGAAAGTGAGGTTTTACTTAAAATTCCTAGAAAAGGCAATCTATACAGCATTGACATGAAGAAAATTGTGGCTAAAGAAAATGCTACTTGCTTGATTGCAAAAGCCACTTTGGATGAATCTATGTTATGGCACAGAAGACTTGGTCCTGTTAACTTTATGACCATCAACAAAATTGTGAAAGATGGCTTAGTCAGAGGGTTACCAGAGAATAGATTTGAGTTGAAAACCAAAGAAGATCAAGATTATCAGTTGTTTCACCAGATTAATAATGGCTAAGAAACAAGGATGAAACAACTGGCATCCTTAAAACTATTATTAATGAAGTTGAAAACCAAGTTGATAAGAAGATCAAGATTATCAGGTGTGATAATGGGACAGAGTTCAAGAACAGAGTTATGGATGATTTTTGGAGAGAGAAGGGTATTAAGAGAGAATTTAGTGTTTCAAGAATCCCTCAGCAAAATGGTGTAGCTGAAAGAAGAAACAGAACACTGATTGAAGCTGCTAGAACCATGTTAGCTGATTCTAAGTTACCAGTGACATTTAGGGCTGAAGCACTGAACACTGCTTGTTATATTCAGAACATGGTTTTGGTGGTAAAGACAAAGAACAAGAAACCTTATGAGCTATTCAGAGGTAGACCCCCTATCTTGGACTTCATGAGACCATTTGGATGTCATGTTACAATTCTCAATACCATTGATCATCTGGGTAAATTTGAAGAAAATTCAGAAGAAGGCTTCTTTGTAGGATACTCTATGGTTAGTAGAGCATTAAGAGCATACAAGAAGATTGAAGAGAATCTGCATGTAGAGTTTCCTGAAAATAAATCTAGCACTGCAGGTGCAGGTCCAGAATGGCTATTTGATCTTAAAACATTATCAAATACTTTGAACTATGTACTTGTTTCTCTAGGTACTGAGGAAAATAAGGATCAAATTGTTATGCCACTTTGGGACTTTGTAGATAATGATCATGCTTCAAAGAAGGAAGATCCACAACTGTCAAAAGATATTGGAGAAGAAGGTGATGCAGATGTTGTGAATTTTGATGCTCAGAATTAAGATATTCCTGAAAGCAGTGGTCATACAATTTTCACTGCCATACCAGAAGTTTCCACTATTGAACCAAATTTGGAAAACTCTACTTCTGCTGCTCAAGAAACTCTCATTAATGTTGTGGAAATCACAAATATGCCTTCTGCATATGATGTTTCACATGTTCTTCAAGCTTCTATTCAAAAGGTGCATCCACTTGACAATGTGATTGGTGATCTACAATCAAGAGTGAAGACCAGAAAACAAACAAAGATGACTAATGCTCATGGATTTATTAGTGAAGTTTATGAGTCCAAGAAGCATACAGACAAGAATGAGTGCTTGTTTTTCTGTTTTCTATCACAAGTGGAACCTAAAAATGTGTATAAGGCACTAGAAGAATCAAGCTGGGTAGAAGCAATGCAAGAGGAATTGTTACAATTCAAGCTTCAAAAGGTTTGGGTTCTCTGTGATTTGCCTGATGGGATGAAGGTTATTGGTACAAAGTGGGTCTTCAGGAACAAGAAAGATGAAAGAGGCATAGTTATCAGGAACAAAGCTAGGCTAGTTGCTCAAGGATACACTCAGGAAGAGGGTATTAACTATGAAGAAGTTTTTGCTCTTGTTGCAAGGATTGAGGCTATTAGATTGTTTCTAGCCTATGCATCTTTTATGGGATTTATAGTCTATCAAATGGATGTCAAGAGTGATTTTCTCTATGGGAAGATTGATGAGGAGGTCTATGTTTCACAACCTCCAGGCTTTGAAGATCCTGAACATCCTAATAACGTTTATAATGTGGTCAAGGCTCTTTATGGCTTACATCAAGCTCCCAGGAAGTGGTATGAAACCCTTGCTGCCTATCTACTGAATAATGGGTTTCATAGAGGGAAAATTGATCAAACTTTGTTCATCAAGAAGGACAAAGATGATATCTTGTTGGTTCAAGTTTATGTTGATGATATCATTTTTGGATCCACAAAGCCAGAGATGTGCAAAGAATTTGAGAAGCTGATGAAGGATGAGTTTCAAATGAGTTCTATGGGGGAACTTACTTTCTTTTTGGGACTTCAAGTACAACAAAGAAAAGATGGCATTTTTATCAGTCAAGACAAATATGTGACTGAGATACTAAGAAAGTTCCATTTTTCGGATGCAAAGCCTTCAAGCACTCCTTCTGATAAGACTACTCACTTACTCTTGAAGGATGATAATGGAGAAGCAGTGGATGTTCACACTTATAGATCAATGATTGGCTCTTTGATGTATCTTACATCATCCAGACCAGACATTATGTTTGTTGTGTGTACTTGTGCAATGATGCGTGGAATTGCGCCCTCACAAAAGGTTTTACCTCTCAAGGGATCTTGAGAAGCTTACAATCCCCACCAGGCAGTGTACCTGTTTGTTGTAGTATAGTATAGTGACAAGTACCGGGGGATTGATCGTTCAACTCAAAGAATAGTGCTCGCTAGGGTTAAAACTCACTAAAACTAGGTCTAGAGGTGAGGGATGATTCTTTTTGTATTTTTATATTTTAAGGAAAGCAAGTAAAAATCTCAGTTTTGGAAGGAGTGGGCGGAATTAGTTGCTAGTCAACTAACCCAATTAACTAAAGATGCAATCAGAATAAAATAAAATAAACTTAAACTAATTTGTGGTGTAAACAATAATGAGAAAATTGTGTTTACTTAGATTTCACTACTCCTTAGTTATCTTTTACAGGTTGATTAGTTTGTTACAATTTTATGGATGACGGGTTATATTCCTTAATACCATTCGTAGGGCCGTGTACGATCTTCCCTATAACACCCCCAAAATCGATCAATACAGCGGAAGACTTAAAATGTCAGCGGAAGACTTTTGGGGTATTATATCGTGGATCTTTGTCACAATTATTATAGAAAACGATTCAAGTGATCATTTTAAGTTTTATTTAAAATACCAAATATTCATAATTCCAAGAGAATTCGTTTCAACAACAAGTTTTATTTAAAGAGAAATAAATGTTTCTTTATTTGCCCACTTCGTGCCTCTGCCATCCATTCCATTTAGTTACCTGAGATAAACATGCTAAAAGTCAACAAAAGTTGAGTGAAATTCATAGGTTTATAATTAAGAGTTTGAACACAAGAGATAGATGTTTATTGTAATATCGATACAAATAAACAAGTTAGAAATCACATTCATTATTGTATTAAGCTCATGACACTCAACGATTCAACAGACATCAATATTTTCCGTAATAATGATGTAAAGTATATAGCCCCCAAGATAGGTATATGCCAGTAGCCTACCATATTCAAATAACGTGCATTTGGTGACTTTCCTCTAGCAACCAAATGGGGATTGTCAATCCCTAATAGATCTATTCACAATTATTTACGTTCACCCTTCAAGTGATTAAGGTTCATGATCGAGGGACTTTTGGCAATAGCTACTTAAGCAATAATAAGATCAGGAAAAGACTTGTGTTCGGTTTTTGAGCATGTATCCCCCCCCCCCCCCCGCCCCACAAAAATAAGTTAAATGTGGGCTATGAACTCACCTTAGTAGGATAGTAGAACAAACGTAAGATCAACGATACAAGGCAACGGCTTCACACACAACCTATAAGATATGGCACGTTTCAGTTCTTAAGTCTCGTTTTATTGCGAATGTTTATTATTAATTATGAGTAATCGATAAAGTGAATACGTGATGTGTTACGTCGTATAAAAATAGATAATTGTTACGTATTGTTTTATTCGTCTAAATTTAGTTATCGTTATATAGGTTTTATCCGTATTATATATATATATATATAAAATAAGTTACGTTTATTATTTATCGTTTTAATATATATTCAAATATATATATATATATATATATATATATATATATATATATATATATATATATATATATATATATATATATATATATATATATATATATATATAAGTATAAATATATATAATTTATAAAATTATTATTAAAATCAATATTACTATTCAATCCTTCATGTTTCTCAATTTTACACTTTTCACCCTTAACGGAAAATATTTACGTCGTTAGTCCAAAAATTATATATATTTACGTTTTTAGTCCAAACATCAAATATTTACATTCATTATCCCTAAGTTTCAATATTTACAGTTTATACCCTTTAGAAAAACAGTTTTATACTTTTCACCCAAAGTTTACAAACTTTACATTTTTAGTCCCTAACTCTCTAATATTTGCAAAAATAGTCCAAACATTACCAAATTTAAAACTTGGCATTTTTATTATTTCAATAAGCTCATAGGGTGCAGAAGAGCTTATTTTCACAGCTTATTAGCTTATTATTAGCTTATTCTTAAAATTGGGCTTAACGATCCAAATTAAGGGCCCGTTAAGGTTTTATGATCCAAGGGGTTTTGGGGTACATTGGGTTTGTCGAAATCCATATTTTTAAGTTACAAATTTATTTCAAAAGAGCTTATACACTCAGCTGATCGTAATAAGCTAAAATGAGCTTTTTGGGCTTTACGGCCCACTTAAGGTTTTTAAGTTTTCTGAAAACAGTTTTCAATCCGATTTGCTTTAGGCCTCGTTAGGTGATCAAACGATGTTTCTAACTCCAAACGTTTATCAATCCTGTTTCTCTACTTGTAGAGCTATTAGTATACGTAAAAATATATGTAGGTTGTGTGTTGAAATCAGAATTGTCGAGGCCAAAGTGTAGGCCAAAACTCAAGCGTATAACTTTATAAAACTGGAAAATAAACTAAGTGTTTTAGTGCATATCGTATAGGTTCAAACAACATTAGGAACGTGTGATTTTTAGTACGTACTTGATAATATAGGTTCGATGTTATTATAGGTACTCGTTAATGACTTAGTAAACATACAATACGACATATAATATAAGCATGTTACGTTTTAGTTTCTCATTTTATTTAGGTAAAGTGTTCGTGCAAAAACAAGAAATATATATATGTCTATAATGAAAATAACGATTTGAAGTCTCACCTCACCTCAAAAGGTGGAGTAAAACGATGAAATTGGTTCGTGTATATGGTTCAACGCCTCGTGGTTCACTTCACATTCCTCCAAGGTTCAAATAGCTCCAATCCTTGCTTCCTAGGTTCGTTTTGAGATGTGGTTCTCCTAGCAATCCGTTCATCCCTCCATCACTTCTCTCTCGTTAATATTTTTAGTGCTATGGTACGTATAAGTGTAGTTTAGGTTTGTGCTTGCATGTAGACGTTATATAGTGAGTTTTAAGATATGTATAGATACGCAAGATCACATGAACGATTGTGTTCCATGTTAAGCAAATAGTAGTGCCTCATTCTTTGTCCAATGGCGGGCGTACAAACCAAGTATCCTTGTGATACATTCCTGACATTAATCCTGTTCATTTACTTGTCATAGGGGAAGAGGGGAGGCATGGAAGAAGCCTTGTGCCACGTTTTGGCATTATCTCCATGGATGGTATCATGCATTTGCTTTGTAAGTTTTTAGAGTAGTAAACGATAATGTGTAGGTAATACTTTGGTCTCGTGTGATTCCTTGGTAGTAGATAAACCCAGATGTGTAATGAAATGGGTATGTCGTGTGTAGGAATCGTAAAATACTAGGGTGCGTTTGAAGTGTCGCGGCTAGCAGAAAACAAATAAAAAATAACAAAGGGTGCGTTTTAGGCTTAAAGCCCTTTTGGGCTTGCGTTTAGTCTCGGCCCAGCAGAAAGAAAGAAAAGAAATTAAAAAGGAGTCCGTTTGGTTGTGTAGTGTGTAACCATGGCCCAAAGGGTGTTGGGGGCCCACCTAGTGTGTCTCGATTATCGTGTCGAAATCCAAAAATATTAGTGAGCGTTCTCGGGAAGTTTCGTAGGTTCGGGGAATATATAAATAGTATACGTTATTTAGACGAAACGTATTATTAAATATAAACGCGTTATATAATTATTTATCGTTCGCAATAATTATAGGCAATCTAGGTTGTGTGTAAGCATCGTTCCTGGGTAAACGGTCAATCACAGTTATCGTAGTGGTTCAATATCAAGCCATATCATAAAAAAAATTTTATTACCCGTAAAATGGTGTTAATTTATTGTAACATCGTTTTATTTATTCGTATGCATTTACTAATTGTAAGGGAAATTTACGAGAGGTTACATTACCTACCTCTTACAGGGAATTCCGTCCCGGAATTATAGTCTAAGATAGTTGTCAAGGGTGTCTTAGGTGAAGAGATGTGGGTACTTGGAGCGAATCTGATCCTCGCGCTCCCAAGTATATTCCGGTCCTCGCTTGGAGTCCCAACGAACTTTGACAGTAGGGATATGGTTTTGTTTGAGTTGTTTGACTTCTCTATCCATGATTTCAATGGGTTCCTCGGTAAAGACAAGGTTATCATCTAGCCAAATCTCTTTCAATGGAATCACGAGAGATTCATCGGATAAACACTTCTTAAGGTTTGACACGTGAAAGGTGTCGTGGATCCGACTAAGTTCTTCGGGTAGTTCTAGTTTATAAGCCACGGGTCCTATCCTTTCCAGGATTTTGAATGGACCGATGTATCTGGGGTTCAACTTTCCATGCTTTCCAAATCGTACCATTCCCTTTCAGGGAGATACTTTCAATAAGACTCTGTCTCCTAATTGAAATTCCATGGGTTTCCTTTTTAGGTCTGCGTAGCTTTTCTATCGGTCTCGGGCTGCTTGTAAGCGTTGCTTAATCTTAATGATTTTCTCAGTTGTTTCCCGAACAAGGTCAGGTCCTATAAGTTGTCTTTCTCTGACTTCTGCCCAACAAACGGGCGATCTGCACTTCCTACCATACAGTGCTTCGAATGGTGCTGCTTTTATGCTGGCGTGGTAACTATTGTTGTATGAAAACTCTGCTAATGGTAAGTGCTTATCCCAACCTTTTCCAAAATCAATAACGCATGCTCGGATCATATATTCCAAGGTTTGGATAGTTCTTTCACTTTGACCATCAGTTTGAGGGTGGTATGCTGTGCTCATATCTAGTTTAGTTCCTAAGGCTTTCTGCAACGATTTCCAAAAGTGAGAGGTGAAACGACTATCTCGATCCGAGATAATCGAAATTGGTACTCCATGTCGAGTGAAAATTTCCTTCATATACAGTTGAGCTAGTGTATTCATCTCATCGGTTTCTTTGATGGGTAGAAAATGAGCGGATTTTATGAGACGATCCACAATAACCCATATTGTGTGGTATCCGGATGAGGTTCTTGGGAGTTTGGTGATGAAGTCCATAGTGATTCGTTCCCATTTCCACATAAGAAGTTCTGGTTGTACAAGTAAGCCTGAAGGTTTCTGATGTTCTACCTTTACTCTTGAACATGTCAAACATTTACTGACGTATTCTGCGATGTCAGCTTTCATGTTTGGCCACCAATATAGTCTCTTTAAATCCTGATACATCTTGTCGAAACCTAGATGAATGGAGTATTTTGACTTGTGGGATTCGTACATGATGAGCTCACGAATACCTCCAATCATAGGGATCCAACTTCTGTCCTTGAAACACAGTGTTCCATCGGATTTCTTCACGAAACCATTCTTAATCTCGGGTATACCGTAAATCTTTTCCTTGGGTCGGTTTTCTTCTTTAAGTGCTTCGTTCTGCGCGGTAAGGATTTGGGATGGAAGGGGTGAGTGGATAGTCATCCCTAGTGATCTAACTCGAAGGGGTTTCAATCGTTCCTTTCGGCTTAACGCATCTGCTACTACATTAGCCTTTCCTGGGTGGTAACGGATCTCACAATCATAATCCCTGAGCAACTCTAGCCAGCGACGTTGCCTCATATTCAAATCCTTCTGATCCAAAATATGTTGAAGACTCTTGTGGTCGGTGTACACGGTACATTTGGTGCCATATAAGTAGTGTCTCCATAACTTGAGTGCAAACACTACCGCTCCTTATTCCAAGTCATGAGCGTGTAGTTTTCCTCATGTTTATTCAGTTGCCGGGATGCATAAGCTATCACTTTGCTTCTTTGCATCAAAACTGCTCCTAGTCCATGATAAGATGCATCGCAATACACTATAAAGTCCTCATTTCCTTCTGGGAGGGCTAATATTGGGGCTTCACAAAGCTTTTGTTTTAACAACTGGAAGGCTGCTTCTTCCTTTTCTTCCCAGATGTACTTCTCATTCTTTTGGGTTAGTTTAGTCAAAGATTTTGCAATCTTGGAGAATCCTTCTATAAATCTTCGGTAGTAACCTGCGAGACCTAAAAATTGACGTATCTCTGTGGGATTTGTAGGAGATGACCAACCTTTAACAGCCTCTATCTTTGCAGGGTCTACGTGAATGCCTTGACTATCGATGATGTGTCCTAACGATAAGAACGTCATCGAGTTGCTTCTTGGATGTCTTATTTTCCATAACCTGGGCCATGTATACTTAACATCCTTCATTCATGTATTTTATTACTCGCTTACGTGAGATAATTCCATATCGAGGTTTGCTTTTGTCTCCCTGGACAATGAGTGTTTCATCCTTGAATGGTATATGGACGGCCTTTTTGTCACAGTGAATCCTAGCACGATGGTGGGATAGCCAATCCATGCCGACGATAGCGTCGAAACTACCAAGTTGAACCGGCATAAGATCAATGGCAAAAGGTTTTTCGGATAAGGTTAGGGTGCAATCTTTTATGATAGTATTTGTATCTATTAAATTCCCGTCAGCCATTTCGACTTCGTAGGTGGTGTTTAGCTTAGAGGGGGTAACATTAAGAAAAGGGGCAAACGTGTCTGATATAAAACTCTTATCGGTGCCCGAATCAAAGAATACTCTAGCATTATGATGGTTTAGTAGAAACGTACTGGTGACTACATCGGGTCCGTTTCCATCTCCGAGTAGGTATACTCTAGCTGGAGCGTTGATTGGTTCATTTCCTTTTGGGCAGTTCTGTGGAAAACTAGGAGGGGGGGGTTGAATAGTTTTACGTATTTTTAATTTTATTATGAAAACTTAGTTTAGTTTTAAAACTTTGTTTGCTTTTAAAACTTTGATTCAATCTTATGTGAACTCAAATGTTGAACAATATGAACAACTATATCTAAGTATGAACAATAATAATATAAGCTAAGTATGTGAAATCAACACATGCACAATTATAAACAATTATAGCTATATACGAGAGATAAGTAAGTAATCGTTTATTTTATAATCCTTAGTTATATTTTGTATGAAAACTTTACTTGAACGAAATGATCAATTATATGTATGTTACCTTTTTAGTTTGATTGTAAAAACTTTGTTTTGTGAATGAAACTTTCATTTGATCTTTAAGTAAAATCAATACTAGCACTATATGAGCAAATATATATATACGTCTACGTCTACAAAAGTAATAACGATATAAGCAAGATATTAAGTAAGATATGGAAAGATCTAACCGCGAGACAAAGGATTTATAGTGGTTCGGCTACAAGGACACCTTCCTTGCCCTACTCCACTCCTCGAGTCTCCTACTCGAGAGTTTTCTTCACTATGTCAACAAGCTCCCTTATGGCGGAGAAAACCTTACACACCAGTTTACACACCACTTTACACACCACAACTTCTTCACAACCAAGTCACAACTTCTACACAACTTCTTCAAGCTAATCTACTTCACAACTAACTACTCCACTCCTATCTTTTTCACACCAATTCACTTCACAACTAACTACTCCACACCTAGCTTCTTCACTGCAATCTAATTCCTAACTTTTCTTCTTCACACCAAGCAACTAACTAATCACACAATCTATATATCTAGCACAACTATCTACAATCAAATATACACAACAATCTTCACAAAGAATGATGTAAATAATCTTGATGATGTACCAACAACTTGTATGTGGAGGTCACAACAAGTTGTAATACTTCTTGTCTTGGGGGATAGAAGTATTCTTCTCTTGCACTTGAGAGGATGATGTTTGAATCACTTTGAAACAAAGAATTATGTACTTATGATCAAAGGATTAATAGAAAGGAAATGTGGATCTAGAACAGAAAGTTTTGGAGTGCAAAAGGTGAGAAAATTATGTGGGATGAACCAGTATTTATAGGGGAAAAAATACTGTTTGGGAGCGTGGGCGGTCCCCTTAATTGTCTGGCCGGTCCCCTTAATTTACTACCCGGTCCCCTTAATGATTAAGGGGGCCGCCTAACAAAAAAAATATTTTCTTTAGAATTTTTGTCTTTTTGTGGGGAAGGTTTTTCCTGAAGAGTATAGCCGTTTTTTTGGGTAGAAATTTGAATTCAAAATGTTTATTTTGAATAAAGCATTTCTTTATAAATAAAAACATTTTGTATAAGTTTAAAAATGTTTGTCCCACTTTATAAAAAATGTAAGGTTTGTAAAAATAAAAATTCCTTTGATCATAAAATGCATTAAACACTTTGTTTATTCATACCTTAAGTGATTTGGATGTAAAGTGAATATTTATCACTAAATACTTGTTTACGTCATAATTTTTAGCTTAATGGGTTTACGTTTTGTGATTATCAAAACATAGAGATATCGATATATGTTAATAATGTTTTTAGGCATTATTTATATCAATAATCTCCCCCTTTTTGATGATTACAAAACCTAAACTCATTAAGTCTAAAAATTAATTTTTAGACAAGTACTTAGTGAGTTTATATTCACTTCTCCCCCTTTTTGTAGAATCAAAAAGGTTATGCCGTCTAGATTCATAAATGAAGTTAGACGGGTTGAAAGCTCCCCCTTGATGTGTGCTCCCCCTCGTTCGAGTGCACCAAGGAATTCTCGCATAAAATATTAGAAGCACAAGCATATATAGAAGAATATGCAATATACAAATAACAAGCATAGCAAAAGAATATTAAGGAAACATAACAATTAATTCAAAGTGATTATGTTAAAGATCCTAATTTGCCAAAGAGAGCCATCGGACTTGCTTGTAACAAAAGGTTGGTTGATTCGTATTTGAAAGTGAAAATCATAAATATATAATATGCTTAGATAGTTGATGATGGAGTGTTTGGAATGAAGATGGTTGAGTTAGGGTAAGGTTGTTGGATTAATGGAGGTATATGTGTGGGTCATGAATGTTGGAGATTTTGGTGGTGGAGAGTTTGTAGCGGAAGAGGTTGATTAAGGTTTTGGATGTTGTTCAAGTGAGGGTATTGGATGTGATCTAGTGAGAAGGCATTCAATCCAAGTGAAGTGTTCATTGAATGCAATGGTTTTTAGGAGAAAGATGCAACAAGGTCAATTGTTGACATGTTTTTCAACTTGATTTATGTTGTGTGGTGATGAGGGTGAACTAGATGAAGGTGGATCCAAATTGCGTTGAGCAAGATGTAAGGCTAAAAGAGCATTAAGCTCATGGGCTTCTTGTAGATCCTCAACGAACTTCAAGTGTTCGAAGGAAGGTGATGGTGGTGGAGCATGATAGTTGTCTTGAGTGAGGGTTTGAACATGCAACATAGGAATGGCATGTGAAGTTGTAGGATGTGGTGGTGATACTCTTGGTGGTGGAGACATGTTTGAGCTTGGGTAATCATGAAAACATGATATGGGTGGAAGAGATGCTTCATGAGTGGATGGTGTTTTTGTTGAGTGAGCAACATGTTAAGTGTTGGTAATGAGGTTGGGATTATTGTTTTGGGATTGTGCATGCTCATCATAAGAAGGAGCATTAGTGAAAGCACGAATGGATGATTTGTTCTTAAATGGATCATATTTGTGAGAGTGAGGTTTAGGTGTTGGTTGATTATGAACAACATTGTTTGAGTTGTAAAAGGGTTCATTTGAGTGAACATGAGGTTTGTGTATCATGAAATATGGTTTGACCTTCATGTGTTAAGTTGTAGTGGTGATGACACACTTTGTAGAGTGTAGGGAATGGTTATATGGTTGAATCTTTTTGTGATTATGATTAGGTGAAGTTATTGGTGAAGATGGAAAATGAGTATCAATTGATGTGATTGGTAGGATCAAGGATGGATAAACTATGATGAAAGGTTTAGGATAGAATAGGTTTGTGAATTTTGAGAAGTGTAGGATGAAATGGGCTAAAAAGTAGAAAAAGGAAACAACACCTTCGACCATCAGATGGCCGGTCCCCTTAATTGGAGGCCAGTCCCCTTAATAATTAAGGGGGCCGCCCATCTGGTGATTCCCAGATTGCCAGAAAAGGGTTTTTGGTAGTGAATTGCAGAAAGGTTGTGTTTTTGGTTTCAAACAAGTCCAACTCTTTGAGGCAATTAATCATATACTAATTATGTAGGCAATTATGTAACCAAAGCATGTTAACCAAATAGATTAAGTAAACAAGCAATTTCATCTAGCATGTAAACATACTCATCAAGCAATTAAAATATAAGTGCTAGGAAACATTAAAGCAACATCAAGTATATCATAACTCCATAACTAGGAGATTTAATCCTAATGTGTATCAATGTGCAATAAGTGGGTAGTTATGATAGCATGGATTTCTAGACTTGTTACAAACAATGTCTTAATAGACAAACCATGGTCCTCTTGATTTGATTTAGTTCACTTATAAGTGTCATTTATATAAATATAGATGACAAATATGAGATCACCATGCATGATTTAAAGAGACGTTTTTAGCATTATTCAACAATGTTTGAAAGTAGGTTTTCACTTAGATGTGAGAGTTATTTGAATAAAATAGATTGGGTTTTACTTCAAAATGTGTGAATGAACGGTAAAGAATATTTTCCCAATCTTTAGTTTTGATCAAAACAAAATTGTGGATATTGATAGTGAAAACATGTTATTTAAAAGTGGGATAGTTATTTGAAAAACTATTTTCAAAATGTGAGGTTTTTTTGCATATTTTTAGAGATATTAGATTTTTGACAACAAATATCATTAGTCATATATTTAAAAGATGTTTATTAAAGATCTCATGCACAAAAGGATTGGCTAAGCCTATTTTTATTTCATGCTATCGTTTCTACATATCCTATGATCCTAAAGGAAGTGATGACGATGATTAATATGATAGATGCGAGAGTGTTGAATAGGGTATAACCTAACAACTATAGTTCATTTGTTTTCGCACACTTATCTAACTTAATGCCATAGTCTACGAGAGCTTGTTTCATCCATAGTTTTCTTATGAGAGGGATCTAATCCTACTTCTATATTAACGATTGATCCACTTAACTCATTTCACTTCATCACCATGAGTTTGCTAATAGTGGATATAGAAGATTTCCATTTTCTATTTTGTTCGGCAATGACAATTTTATCTTATTCCTAGGAAAGTCAACCAATGATGTTTCTAGGTTATAAGAATATAAGCAATTATGTACTAAGCTTTAATCTAACTAATCATTTATCTAAGCATGCAAATTATAGTGATGAACTTAAAAGAAACGTGTACCTGTTAGTCTTCAATGGAATATATTCAAGCACTTCAAGTGACCATGTTGACTTATAGAAGTCATTTGTAGATGATATTCCAACTTCTTCCAGGATTGACAACTTAGCCACTTGGTCCCCATTGTCTCATTGGTCCAAACATATTTAACATTTGGCTAGGATGCATGTATGGTGGTAATATTTCCCAAGGATTGTAACTTGGTTGACAATTCCACATTTAATTTCTAGTGTTATTGTAATATTGTCTATTTTGATTTCTTCTAGGTTGAGGTGTTTTAGATCTTGGATGATGATTGTTAGGTTTTCTTGGTGGTGGAGTTTTAGATCTTAATTTAGGTTTAGAGGATCCTACTTCGGTCTTTAAGGATGGTTTATAAAAAGTTTTTACTTTTTCATCATTCGCAATGGGTATTTTTCTATCTTTTGTAAGTATATACTTAGGATTTGATTCTAATAATTTTTGTTTACTAGATTCACATTCAAACTTTATACTTTTATTTTCACTAGTTGAAACATTAGTTGAAGTTAATCCTAGACCGGTTTTATCTTCCGAAGTTTCTTGAACACTTATTATTTTCTTAAGTGGGTTACTACAATTTTTAAACTTGTCAAGTTTGAAAATTTCATTTTTAAGTTTTTCGTTTTCATTTTTAACCTCTACGCATGTTTTACATTTTATAAAAACTTCTTTTCCTTTTTCCAAATGTTGTAGTTTAATTTTTAATTCGAGTACTTCATTTTCTAATAGATTATTAACATGTTTCAGTGACTTATTTTTAGCTATAACCTTTTGACCTAATTTGCATAACCTATTATATTCACTATCTAGGTCTTTTTTGTCTAATGATAAATTTTCGTCACTAAAGTATTTGGTTTCGGAACGTACCTCGCTTGATGTCTTAGCCATAAGACATTTCTCCTCATTTGTGATTTCTTTCTCATCGTCATCGCTATTACTCCAAGCTCCTCCAACAAACGCCTTTTTATTTCGATTTCTTGACATCATTGGACCTTTTCCGATGAGATGATTTGGATCACCACATTTGAAGCACTTCCTATCATTTTTGCCATTTTTGTCATTTTTATTTCTTTGGTTTGCTTTCCTTTCATCATGCGATTGTCTAACGAATCTTCCTCGCCTTTTGAAGAATTTCTTGAAGTCTCTTACGGCCATCGCATATTCTTCGTCATCACATTCGGAGGTTGAGCTATCCTCGTTACTAGATTCCTTCCTAGCTTTCAACGCAATTGACTTGCTTTGCTCTCTTTTTCCATTGACAATCTCGGAGTCTTTCTTTATTATTGCTTCGTAGACTTTCAGGTTGCCGATCAACTCATCAAGTTGAAGAGTTGACAAGTTCTTCGATTCTTCAATCGCCGTAACTTTAGCTCGCCATTTTGGATGAAGAGCCCTAAGAAATTTCCTAACAAAATTCTTACTAGAAAAATTCTCATCAAGTGCTTTTAAACTTGTGATGATAGTGTTAAACCTAGCAAAAGCATTATCGATTGATTCCTCCTCCGGAATCGTAAATTGTTCATATTGTTGAACAAGAAGATCTATTTTGTTATCTTTAACTTGATCATTACCTTGGTGAGTGATTAGTAAAGAATCCCAAATTTCTTTTGCGGTTTTACACATAAAAATTATTTCATATTCTTTGCGTGGTAACGCATTATAAATAACCATTTTAGCCTCATTATTTTTTGATAGTTTCTTTTTCAAATCATCATTTTGTTTTTCAAAAGATACAATTTCATCCTTTTTAGTTTCAAAATTATATTGAATAGGAGGAAAATCACCAAAGGTAATAACATGCCAAAGATCAAGATCTTTTGATTTCACATAAGTTTCGAATCTATTTTTCCAATAAAGAAAACCATCACTTTCAAATAATGGTGGTCTTTGCATAGATTGCCTTTCTAAATATTTTTCAGATTCCATAGATCGTTACAAGTTTTAAAATACAATATATTTTAAAAATCTTGCTAGACGTGGCTCCTGATACCAATTGTGGAAAACTAGGAGGGGGGGGGGTTGAATAGTTTTACGTATTTTTAATTTTATTATGAAAACTTAGTTTAGTTTTAAAACCTTGTTTGCTTTTAAAACTTTGATTCAATCTTATGTGAACTCAAATGTTGAACAATATGAACAACTATATCTAAGTATGAACAATAATAATATAAGCTAAGTATGTGAAATCAACACATGCACAATTATAAACAATTATAGCTATATAGGAGAGATAAGTAAGTAATCGTTTATTTTATAATCCTTAGTTATATTTTGTATGAAAACTTTACTTGACCGAAATGATCAATTATATGTATGTTACCTTTTTAGTTTGATTGTAAAAACTTTGTTTTGTGAATGAAACTTTCGTTTGATCTTTAAGTAAAATCAATACTAGCACTATATGAGCAAATATATATATACGTCTACGTCTACAAAAGTAATAATGATATAAGCAAGATAATAAGTAAGATATGGAAAGATCTAACCGCGAGACAAAGGATTTATAGTGGTTCGGCTACAAGGACACCTTCCATGCCCTACTCCACTCCTCGAGTCACCTACTCGAGAGTTTTCTTCACTATGTCAACAAGCTTCCTTATGGCGGAGAAAACCTTACACACCAATTTACACACCACTTTACACACCACAACTTCTTCACAACTAAGTCACAACTTCTACACAACTTCTTCAAGCTAATCTACTTCACAACTAACTACTCCACTCCTATCTTTTTCACACCAATTCACTTCACAACTAACTACTCCACACCTAGCTTCTTCACTACAATCTAATTCCTAACTTTTCTTCTTCACACCAAGCAACTAACTAATCACACAATCTATATATCTAGCACAACTATCTACAATCAAATATACACAACAATCTTCACAAAGAATGATGTAAATAATCTTGATGATGTACCAACAACTTGTATGTGGAGGTCACAACAGGTTGTAATACTTCTTGTCTTGGGGGATAGAAGTATTCTTCTCTTGCACTTGAGAGGATGATGTTTGAATCACTTTGAAACAAAGAATTATGTACTTATGATCAAAGGATTAATAGAAAGGAAATGTGGATCTAGAACAGAAAGTTTTGGAGTGCAAAAGGTGAGAAAATTCTGTGGGATGAACTAGTATTTATAGGGGAAAAAATACTGTTTGGGAGCATGGGCGGTCCCCTTAATTGTCTGGCCGGTCCCCTTAATTTACTAGCCGGTCCCCTTAATGATTAAGGGGGCCGCCTAACAAAAAAAATATTTTCTTCAGAATTTTTGTCTTTTTGTGGGGAAGGTTTTTCCTGAAGAGTATAGCCGTTTTTTTGGTAGAAATTTGAATTCAAAATGTTTATTTTGAATAAAACATTTCTTTATAAATAAAAACATTTTGTATAAGTTTAAAAATGTTTGTCCCACTTTATAAAAAATGTAAGGTTTGTAAAAATAAAAATTCCTTTGATCATAAAATGCATTAAACACTTTGTTTATTCATACCTTAAGTGATTTGGATGTAAAGTGAATATTTATCACTAAATACTTGTTTACGTCATAATTTTTAGCTCAATGGGTTTACGTTTTGTGATTATCAAAACATAGAGATATCGATATTTGTTAATAATGTTTTTAGGCATTATTTATATCAACAAGTTCCTCCGGATGTGTCCTACTTCTCCGCATCCGTAACAAGTGGGTGATACAACCTGTGTGTTGCTTCCTGTAGCCGGAATCCTACAGTTTCTGGTTTGATGACCGATCTTATGACATTTGTCACATCGGATGGTACAACGACCCTCGTGATGAAGTTTGCATTGCTGGCATCGGGGTTTCTGCCCGTTGTACCCTACACCTTCCGTGGCGTTGTAGACTCGGGGTTTTTCTTGTCTTTGATTCTGCTGTTGAGTGCTTCGAGTGTTGTGATATGGTTGGTGGTTCCGATTATTGTTGCGTTGGTTGTTGTTGCGGTGATGGCTGTTGTAGTTTTGTTGGTTGTTGTTGTGATGGTGGGTGGTTCTTTTATCGTCCAATTTCCTTTTAAGTTCATTGCATTTCACTTCTCGATCTAGAAGTTTCTGAGCAAGTTCCATTGCTGCTTCCAAGGTTGGCGGGTTTGCTGAGGTGACATTTCCTTCAATACTCCTAGGGAGTCCTTCGACATATTTCTCTAATGTCTTCTCATGATCGGGTACCATGGTAGGGCATAGTATCCTAAGTTCTTGGAATCTCTGGTTGTAACTTCTCAAATCAATTCCTTTCACTGTTAAGGCATGGAACTCATCCTCGAGTTTTCGCAGTTTGGAACGGGGATAGTACTTCTTTAGTATTTTAGCCTTGAATTCAATCCAAGTAAGCTGATGTGCTGCTTCTGCTCCTAGTGTTTGAACGGTAGAGTTCCACCAGGATAGAGCGTCTTGCATTAGTGTTCCCATTGCGAAGCTTACCTTGTTGTTTTCCGAGCATCCACATCTTTGGAAAACAGTTTCACTTCTTTCAAACCATTGAGCTAATTCCGACACTCCTTCAGTTCCTTTGAAATACGTTGGTTGACATGCTATGAAGTCTTTGTATGTGCAGTAGCGGGGTGCAGGTGCATTTCCATCTCTATTACGGGCTTGTCCAGCTAAAACAGCATTAACGCCATCAACGATTGCTTGCTGGATTGCTGCCGGGGTCATAACTTCGGGGTTTGCTGGTGCGGCATTCGTGGTTGTTCTCCTAGTTCTAGCCATATTGCTATAAAAGAAGGTATATTATTAGAACATTTATAATAACCTTATCACGTTGAAAATACATATCGAGTAATGAATAGTTAAATATAGGTCGTAGTTACAATGATTCGATCATTGAAAAGGTTTAAATCGTAAATTATCGTATGTTGGGATGACACACATTACGAATAAGTTTGACCTATATGAACCAATATATTATGATATAATGCAACATAAATAAAGATAAAATAAATTTCCATAAATCAATGTCAAGGTGTTACAACACTTATTGATACTTGTGCAAATATTTACAAAACACGACAAGATATTCTTATTTGTAGGACATTGATTTTTCTTAACAAGGTGATGGTCTCATGGATTTCCTAAGGCCTTGTCTAGGTGGTTTTGGAGTTCTTGAATGGCAGTGGACATGGTTTCCATGGTTTGATCTCGAGTCCTTTCCCTTTCTCGAGCTTCTAGCAGGGCTTGCCTAAGGCGTAGGTTTTCAGTGTTGATCCTCTCAATTTCTCGGTCTAAAGTTCCCAATGCTATTTCGGTCGACGTGTTAGCCCCACATAGTGCTCCTATGAATTCCATTGATTCCCAAAATAAAGAATCCAACTTTTCAACCTTATCTTCTATTGCAAGATGACCAATTATGAGACTGTTCATATCATCTTCAAAGGTTTCTAGAAGTTCATGTGGAATCTTGTTGAGTATACTGGCGATGGAATCAAGTCGGTCTTCGTGGCGAACCATTCTTGCAACTAATAATGGTATGGTATGGTGTATGGGTTCCCCAGTGACTGGCAAAATTCGGGAGGTATAGTAAGAACTTTCCCCAAGTTCCCTTGTTGTTGGTGTTCCTTCTTGAGATCTCCAATATCGCATAATGGGCAACAAGAAAGACCATTTACGAGCATCTACTCGCTTGTAGGTCCTTCGGCGTCTGTGTTGAACACAAGATTCTGAAGTGGTTGGGCGGATTGGGTAAGTCCTTTGGTGAGGTGATAGTGGGACACTTCGGTAAGGTGCAGGTGGTGATGCTAGTGGAGGTGATGCTATGGGTGATGGTATTAGTGGCACAGTAGTAGTTTGGCTGTAAAAGATAGTTGGTAGTGGTGGTATCACTGGTGGTGCAGGTGGTGATGGCACAACTGATTCAGGTGGTATGACAAGAGCTGGTGCTGGTACAGCAGTACTTGCTTCATACGGCTGAAGTTGTCTAATTTGCCTAGATCGGCGAATCGGACCAGATGTTGCCAGAGGAGAAGCCTCTGTGTCAGATGCTGGCATAAATTGCTGGCTTTGCATGTATCTATCGGTAGCAGGAGACATAGGCATAGGTGAGGTAGCATAGGCTGAAGTAACATCTTCAGTTCCTGAGTTTTAGGACAAGCTGATAGGGTGGGTGTTGGAAGACATGACACTGTAATAAATTTCCCGATTAGTAAATGTAAGCATAATTATAACCAATTTAAAATGCTATAAGGTAAATAATACTTTTTACCAATTACTGGGATGCGTAGGCACGAAGGGCGTAGAATGGTATTTTATGAAAATTTTGTCCCGTTTAAAGTGTAGTTATAGTCCAATGTTCCAAAAACACTTGGTTCACTATAACCGTAGCTCTGATACCAATCTATAACACCCCCAAAATCGATCAATACAGCGGAAGACTTAAAATGTCAGCGGAAGACTTTCGGGGTATTATATCGTGGATCTTTGACACAATTATAGAAAACGATTCAAGTGATTGTTTTAAGTTTTATTTAAAATACCAAATATTCATAATTCCAAGAGAATTCGTTTCAACAACAAGTTTTATTTAAAGAGAAATAAACGTTTCTTTATTTGCCCACTTCGTGCCTTTGCCATCCATTCCATTTAGTTACCTGAGATAAACATGCTAAAAGTCAACAAAAGTTGAGTGAAATTCATAGGTTTATAATTAAGAGTTTGAACGCAAGAGATAGATGTTTATTGTAATATCGATACAAATAAACAAGTTAGAAATCACATTCATTATTGCATTAAGCTCATGACACTCAACGATTCAACAGACATCAATATTTTCCGTAATAATGATGTAAAGTATATAGCCCCCAAGATAGGTATTTGCCAGTAACCTATTATATTCAAATAACGTGCATTTGGTGACTTTCCTCTAGCAACCAAATGGGGATTGTCAATCCCTAATAGATCTATTCACAATTATTTACGTTCACCCTTCAAGTGATTAAGGTTCATGATCGAGGGACTTTTGGCAATAGCTACTTAAGCAATAATAAGATCAGGAAAAGACTTGTGTTCGGTTTTTGAGCATGTATCCCCCCCACAAAAATAAGTTAAATGTGGGCTATGAACTCACCTTAGTAGGATAGTAGAACAAACGTAATCTCAACGATGCAAGGCAACGGCTTCACACACAACCTATAAGATATGGCACGTTTCAGTTCTTAAGTCTCGTTTTATTGCGAATGTTTATTATTAATTATGAATAATCGATAAAGTGCATACGTGATGTGTTACGTCGTATAAAAATGGATAATTGTTACGTATTGTTTTATTCGTCTAAATTTAGTTATCGTTATATAGGTATTATCCGTATTATATATATATATATATATATATATATATATATATATATATATATATATATATATATATATATATATATATATATATATATATATACCGAGAAGACTAATTAGAGATTTGCTAAGCGAACGAGCCTGAAAGCGCTTCTCCTAGCTTGATCTTAAGTCTTATACATTAATTAAGCAATCTGACTTATATGCTCCTCTCCCCTTGCTTTATTACACCGGTAACTGCAGATGAAGCGAAGGACATCGATTATCTATTTAGACGAACGAAGAATAAGATAAAGGCATCTAATTCACCCGCATCTGTTGGAGGAAGGAATGGACAGATAAATACATACTTTTTCTCCTTTCTCCCATAAGGCTTCCTTTCCTGAATCTTAGCTCTTATCTTTCTTATTTATTCTGACTACTATCACTTTATAAACCGGGCCTGGATAATTAAAGCTTAACGTATTATATATATATAATAAGTTACGTTTATTATTTATCGTTTTAATATATATTCAAATATATATATAAGTATAAATATATATAATTTATAAAATTATTATTAAAATCAATATTACTATTCAATCCTTCAAGTTTCTCAATTTTACACTTTTCACCCTTAACGGAAAACATTTACGTCGTTAGTACAAAAATTATATATATTTACGTTTTTAGTCCAAACATCAAATATTTACATTCATTATCCCTAAGTTTCAATATTTACAGTTTATACCCTTTAGAAAAACAGTTTTATACTTTTCACCCAAAGTTTACAAACTTTACATTTTTAGTCCCTAACTCTCGAATATTTGCAAAAATAGTCCAAACATTACCAAATTTAAAACTTAGCATTTTTATTATTTCAATAAGCTCATAGGGTGCAGAAGAGCTTATTTTCACAGCTTATTAGCTTATTATTAGCTTATTCTTAAAATTGGGCTTAACGATCCAAATTAAGGGCCCGTTAAGGTTTTATGATCCAAGGGGTTTTGGGGTACATTGGGTTTGTCGAAATCAATATTTTTAAGTTACAAATTCATTTCAAAAGAGCTTATACGCTCAGCTTATCGTAATAAGCTAAAATGAGCTTTCTGGGCTTTACGGCCCACTTAAGGTTTTTAAGTTTTCTGAAAACAGTTTTCAATCTGATTTGCTTTAGGCCTCGTTAGGTGATCAAACGATGTTTCTAACTCCAAACGTTTATCAATCCTGTTTCTCTACTAGTAGAGCTATTAGTATACGTAAAAATATATGTAGGTTGTGTGTTGAAATCAGAAATGTCGAGGCCAAAGTGTAGGCCAAAACTCAAGCGTATAACTTTATAAAACTGGAAAATAAACTAAGTGTTTTAGTGCATATCGTATAGGTTCAAACAACATTAGGAACGTGTGATTTTTAGTACGTACTTGTTAATATAGGTTCGATGTTATTATAGGTACTCGTTAATGACTTAGTAAACTTACAATATGACATATAATATAAGCATGTTACGTTTTAGTTTCTCATTTTATTTAGGTAAAGTGTTCGTGCAAAAATAAGAAATATGTATATGTCTATAATGAAAATAACGATTTGAAGTCTCACCTCACCTCAAAAGGTGGAGTAAAACGATGAAATTGGTTCGTGTATATGGTTCAACGCCTCGTGGTTCACTTCACGTTCCTCCAAGATTCAAATAGCTCCAATCCTTGCTTCCTAGGTTCGTTTTGAGATGTGGTTCTCCTAGCAATCCGTTCGTCCCTCCGTCACTTCTCTCTCGTTAATATTTTTAGTGCTATGGTACGTATAAGTGTAGTTTAGGTTTGTGCTTGCATGTAGACGTTATATAGTGAGTTTTAAGATATGTATAGATACGCAAGATCACATGAATGATTGTGTTCCATGTTAAGCAAACAGTAGTGCCTCATTCTTTGTCCAATGGCGGGCGTACAAACCAAGTATCCTTGTGATACATTCCTGACATTAATCATGTTCATTTACTTGTCATAGGGGAAGAGGGGAGGCATGGAAGAAGCCTTGTGCCACGTTTTGGCATTATCTCCATGGATGGTATCATGCATTTGCTTTGTACGTTTTTAGAGTAGTAAACGATAGTGTGTAGGTAATACTTTGGTCTCGTGTGATTCCTTGGTAGTAGATAAACCAAGATGTGTAATGAAATGGGTATGTCGTGTGTAGGAATCGTAAAATACTAGGGTGCGTTTGAAGTGTCGCGGCTAGCAGAAAACAAAACAAAAATAACAAAGGGTGTGTTTTGGGCTTAAAGCCCTTTTGGGCTTGCGTTTAGTCTCGGCCCAGCAGAAAGAAAGAAAAGAAATTAAAAAGGAGTCCGTTTGGTTGTGTAGTGTGTAACCGTGGCCCAAAGGGTGTTGGGGGCCCACCTAGTGTGTCTCGATTATCGTGTCGAAATCCAAAAATATTAGTGAGCGTTCTCGGGAAGTTTCGTAGGTTCGGGGAATATATAAATAGTATACGTTATTTAGATGAAACGTATTATTAAATATAAACGCGTTATATAATTATTTATCGTTCGAAATAATTATAAGCAATCTAGGTTGTGTGTAAGCATCGTTCCTGGGTAAACGGTCAATCACAGTTATCGTAGTGGTTCAATATCAAGCCATATCATAAAAAAAATTTTGTTACCCGTAAAATGGTGTTAATTTATTGTAACATCGTTTTATTTATTCGTATGCATTTACTAATTGTAAGGGAAATTTACGAGAGGTTACATTCCCTAACTCTATATGCTTCCACCTCAATCCTATGTCGAGCCGGCTAAAAGCTCCTGACATGGCATCCTTGGAAGTTACTTATGCATTAAATATAACCAAATAATCGTAGTACACATCCGATCATGTTTCTTAAGATGTTCAAGTAAGTTACCAATTGAAAGTCTGCTAGTTTTCTTAAGCCTAACCTCGAATTCATTCATCCACAACAATTATAAACAAACAATCAACCCATAATTAATATCTAAGTTTCATTACATCTAAGCAAACACGAAGAAAACCTAGCCTAGCATGTTAAAGAGAAGACAAGCGTAAGATATAATCAAAAAACACATAGACATATTGAATGATTTGGTAAAGTACTTATCTTCAATTAAGCATGGAAGAAACAACGGGTTGAAATACTTGAAAAAGCTGTAAAATTCGTCTAGGGTTTATTCCCTCAAAGTTGCACACAATGAATGAAAACTAGAAAACTATATATAGATTTTAGATCATGACGGTGTCAAGAGTTAAGTCTAACGCCGTTAACTCGCCGCCAAAATAATACTCGTATTACTTAGATCCACTTCTGACGTCGTCACTCTATATAGGTTCTGGGCCGTCATTCTTTGCGATAACTCTTGATGGCCTTAGAAATTTTGTACGTGACGCCGTTAGACCCTCTTCACAAAACATTCTGGCGCGTCATGTGTAATTGATTTATCCACCCTTTTGTCAACACATGACGCCGTCACTAACACCTTGTGACGCCGTCAAAGGCAATTTCCAGCATGCTTTTGAGACTTTGTCGTTTTCTTCACTTTTTCGCTCCAAAAAGGTCCAAAATGCTTCCTTTTGTAAAATTCATCTCAAAAGTACCTAAAATGACAAAAACAACGATTTAGGGAAATATCTGATAAAATAATCTCGACTTTGGCCTTAAATGAACCCCCAAAAGTGGTACACTTTTCACTTCATCAAATACCTTACACTTGAGATTTGCTTGTCCTCAAGCAAATGCGCTTTTATTCTAATCAAAATACAAGTTAGGGGTCATTTAACACTAATATAAAGTAATTACAACAAATACTCATTCCACTTCAACCAGAAACAAGCACGGAAATTATACACTAGCAGCTCACAAATAGTGTTTAGATACTCACATCTCTTGGGTGTAATAAAGTATATTTCAAAATATGGAAATGGAAAACATCTCTCACTACCTGTCATACCAAATAGATTACCATAGGCTTGGGAAAGGATAAATCTCCACCACTTGGCGTAATCACCAGGATAAACTATCAAAGAGGACCTTTAAAGGGTTATAACGTTAGGTATAGGGATAGGATAAACACGGTTTTGTTGGATAAAGGTAATAGTTACTGGTGACAAGTTAATCATCTTGGTTAATTACATGTACAATGTGGCGTTGCTAAGCCAAGAGTCGACTCGACTTAAGCTAATCAAAAACTAACAAAACATAAAATAAACAAAGAATGAAACGGGATGGTAGTCCGTATGTTTTTTCTCTTTTTCTTTTTCTTTTTCTTTTTCTTTTTTTTTCTTGATTTTTTTTCATACACTCTTACCCTACCATCCAAAATAATACATCATAGGGAATTTGCATTCCCCTTACACTTGAACTTTTACATACTTTACAATTAACTATTCTAATTACTCGAATTAAGATAATCAAAGCACTTGGAGTACCTTTTAAGATTAACGCACATATGGGGGTAATATAGGATGTTCTTCCCCATTACTCCATAACACTAGTACTTTACCCATGAGTCCCAATCATCCCAAAATAATATGTACAAGATATGACTCGACCTAGCAACCATGTAATCAATTAGACAATTAACTAAAGGTTTAAACAAATAACAATAATGCACTAAAGATGAGTGCATACACGGAAGGCTAAGGCGATTTGGTTGCACATTTGGGGTGGATTGTAAACAAATTCTTCCTTTAAGTAAAATGCTTAAAGTTAGAAATGAAAAAGATAGGCTCGGAAGAGTGTACTAGGGGTATGGTGTACTAAAAATGAGTATAACGCAAAGGTGTGGGAAAATTGATTGACTTTACAAGTCAAGGTAATTGACTTAAATGGTCAAGTAATTATGATACGGGTTTAACACAAGGGTGATCCTAATGCCACTTATCATGTAGTAAATCCTACTACACGAATGTAGTCTCACTATCGGTCTCGGGATGCATCACTAATGCAAGTTCTAGAATCTAAGTACTACCGGTACACTTATAAGCACTAATAATGAATGCTTTTCCTAACAAATCTAAATGCGAACCTCACATATTTGGGTGGAAATTTTTTTTTTGAGTCGTACGGTTTTTTTTTTTTGTTCTATTCATACAACTCCTATCCATGAGATGCTCATTAAGGCTAAAGCTTCACTCCTAAATGTTGTAAAAAGAATTTTAATTTGGCGCTAAAATTGCCCTAACAAGTATTTCTCTTAGTTTTATTACACACCTACTATTAAACAAACACACTCAAGTGCAATTGCATTCTCTATGGTATCATCTTTTACCCTCCCCTTACACTTACGCTGAACATTGTCACCAATGCTTAATAAAAAGATGTAAAAGTAAATAAGGTAAAAGAATGAAAACAAATACTCCCCTGACTAGTTCAGATGTGGATAAATCGTTAACATGGTTAAATCCTCCTCCAAGAAAATGAACGTTGAAAGCCTCCCTTCCGAAATAATAAATCATCTTCTTGTCCAATATAACCTGTTAAACCTGAGAAAACAATCAAATATGTGAGGTTCGCCTTTAGATTTAATAGGAAAAGCATTTACTATTAGTGCTTATGAGTGTACCGGTAGCATTTAGATTCTAGAACTTGCGTTAGTGATGCATCCCGAGACCGCTAGTGAGACTACATTCGTGTAGTAGGATTTACTACATGATAAGAGGCATTAGGATCACCCTTGTGTTAAACCCGTATCATAATTACTTGACCATTTAAGTCATATTACTTGGCTAGTTAAGTCAACTAATTTTTCCTACACCTTAGCGTTGTACTCATTTTTAGTACACGAAACCCCTAGTACACCCCTCCGAGCCTATCTTTTCGTTTCTAACTTTAAGCATCTTACTTAAAGGAAGAATTTGTTACACCCCACCTAAATGTACACCCAAATCGCCTTAGCCTTCCGTGTATGTGCTCATTTTTAGTGCATTATTGTTATTTGTTAAACCCCAAGTTAATTATCTAATTGATTACATGGTTGCTAAGTCGAGTCATATCCTTGTACATATTGTTTTGGGACGATTGGGACTCATTGGTAAAATACTTATTTTATAGAGTAATGGGGAAGAACATCATTTATTACCCCCATATGTGCATTAATCTTAAAAGTACTCCAAGTGTTTTGATTTTCTTAATTCGAGTCATTAGATTAGTTTATTGTAAAGTATGTAAAGATTCAAGTGTAAGGGGAATGTTCATCCGCTATGATGTATTATTTTGGATGGTAGGGTAAGAGTGTATGCAAAATAAAAAAAAAAATAAAAAAAAATAGAAAAAATCAAGAAAAAGAAAAGAAAAAAATAGAAAAAGAAAAAGAGAAAAAACATACGGACTACCATCCCTTTTCATTCTATGTTCATTTTATGTTTTTGTTATTTTTCATTTATTAGCTTAAGTCGAGTCTAGTCTTGGCTTAGCAACGCCATATTGTACATGTAATTAACCAAGATTGTTAACTCGCCACCAGTAAAGACTGCCTATATCCATCAAAACCGTGTATTTCATATCCCTACACCTAACGTTACAACCCTTTAAAAGACCTCTTTGATAGTTTATCCTAGGTGCTTACGCCATGTGGTGGAGGTTTGATCCTTTCCCAAGCCTATGGTAATCTATTTTGCTATAACAGGTAGTGAGAGATATCTTCCGTTTCCATATTGTAATTTATACTTTATTACACCCGAGAGATGTGAGTATCTAAACACTATTTGTGAGGTGCTAGTGTATGACCTCCGTGCTTGTCTTTGGTCTTTAGTGGAATGATTATTTGTTGTAATTACTTTTATATTAGTGTTAAATGACCCCTAACTTGTATTTTGATTAGAATAAAAGCGCATTTGCTTGAGGACAAGCAAATCTCAAGTGTAAGGGTATACGATGAGGCCAAAAATGAACCACTTTTAGGGGGTCATTTAAGCCCAGAATTGAGTTTATTTGATCAAATATTACCCTAAATCGTTCCTTTTGTGATTTTAGGAACTTTGGGAGTGAATTCTGGAAAAGAAGGCATTTTGGACGTTTTTGGAGCATAAAAGTGAAGAAAACGGCAAAGTCTCAATTTTCCTTGCTGGAACAGTACCTGACGGCGTCACCAAGGCCGTCACGTGTGTTGGTGACGGCCCAGAAACTTCATGAAGGCGTCACGTAGGCCGTCACGTGTAAATTGTCACAACTTGTGCGCGCGGTAGCTGACACCGTTTTAGCCATAACTTTTGCATACGAACTCGGATTTGAGCGATTCAAAAAAGAAAACAATCGGGACGAAAAGATCTACAATTTTGGTGAAGAAATATTGTTCATGATGCTGTCAAGGTTTGGCTGACGCCATCATGATCGGGCCGGGCAGAATATAGCCTATAAATATAACATCATAACTTCACTTTTTGTAAGCCCTAAACCCTAAGGTCGATTCCTGGGTTTAGGTGGGTGTTTTTCCAGCAACTTAGAGGGTTTCAATCTCTCCATAAACATCATGTATTGGTTTGATTATTCTATCTTAATTATGTTTTCCATTATCATTGTTGCTTGCTCTTCTTTGATGATAATTTGTTAATTCACCTTGTGTCTACTTATAATTATGTGAAACTTGTATATAATTGATTAGATCTCATTGATTTCTTGTTGATGTTTGTGTCTATCTCCATTAATTAGGGCTTGTTGATGTGTGTGTCTATCTCCACCAATTAAGGCGTGACAACTTCAATAGATCTAGTTGGTTTAGTTTATAATTCTTGTTTCCTATTGATTCTTGTTTGGTTGATTGCATTCAATGTCAGGCTTAAGAAAACTGGGACTACCATAGGGTAACATGCTTGAACATCTTAAGAAACATGAACTGATGTGTACTAGGTTTTTATGGTTGTATTTAATGCATGAGCGAATTCTAGTGATCTCATGTTAGGAGCTTCTTAGCCGGCTCGACATAGGAGTGAAGTAGGAGCTTATAGGATTGGGGAAGTAAGTACGCCACCCCATGAACGGTATTAAGGAATACAACCCGTCAATTAAAACAAGGTGTAACAATTCAATAGGTAGAATTGGATAGCTAGCAAGGAGTAACATATCATGGGTAGACATGCTTCACTTAGCTTGTAGAACCTTAGTTTAGTTTTCTTGCACATTAGTTTAATTAGTAGCTTTTGGGTTAGTTGATTAGCAACTAATTCCGCCCCTCCTTCCAATACCTGAGATTTTTATTTGCTTTTCAAAAAATATAAAAAAAAAACACAAAAAGAATCATCTTTCACCTTTAGACCTAGTTAGATCAATTTCAATCCTAACGACACTATTCCTGAGTTGAACGATCAATCCCCCGGTACTTGTCACTATACTATACTACAACGATCAGGTACACTGCCTGGTGGGGGTTGTAAGGTTCTCGAGATCCCTTGAGAGGTAAAGCCTGGTGCAATTCCTACGCTACCAAGTTTTTGGCGCCGCAGCCCGGGGAATAGTTATTGTCTAGGTTAGAATTTCTTTTTATTAGGTCTACTTGCTAGATTCCTTTCTAGTAAGATTTTATTTTTATTTTTAGGTTTCTTTAGTCTATCTTAATTCTCCGTGTTTTTGTTTGTACTAGTTTGGTCTTCTTGGATTTAGAGAGTCGCCGTTTAGAAGTTAGCAAGAGGCTTACAGCTCATAAAAGAAGAAAGAGAGAAGTTAACGCATTTAAGGAATTCATTAAGCCTCTCCAAATGAAAATTGAGTTTACGGACTTCGCTCCTACCTCGGATGAATTGAGTTACCATAGGTTCCTTTTACAACATCCTTGCCCCTCAAAATATAGAAAGACACCATGGATTAGGAGGCATAACTTCAGGAACATAAAAATTCCTTGCATGATTGGGTACATGTCTAGAGAGCATACATACATTGACTTAAAAGCACCCATGAATATCATGTCTAGGCTCTATTACAATTGGATAATGAACGAAAGGTTAAGCCCTAGAAAAGACCCTTACAATTCTAATAGGCTATGTAACTTCGTCAGGAGAGTTAAAGGGGTACACATCTTTATAGGAAATTTTACTTATCAATGCGACTTTGTAATCTTAGAAGATGTTAGAGGCATTATAGATCCACACCTGGGAGAAGTAGTTTTAGGACAACCTTTTGTTGAGAAGACTAAGATGTATCACGACCATGAGAAAGGGATAGCTCAGTTTACTGATGGGATAGGGAAGGTCACTTTCATGATGCCTCACATGAAGGAAGAATTAAAGGGCATCAAGAATCTACAAATTGATGAAATTCGACCCTATGAGGTTAGGGAAGATGGAATTAGTGATGACGCCTATTATGAGAAGAGGCGAACATACTATTCGGGTTGCATGAATCTAGGCCCAGAATATAAGCGTGATGAGAATTGGATTAGATGTTTTGAGTTGGCACAAAAGTGGGAAAGAAAAACGTAGTAACCCATGGCCTTGAGTCTAGCTACAAGACTCGTAAATAAAGAAAAGCGCTTCTTGGGAGGCAACCCATGCTTTGTGTGATTTTATTTTTGTTTGTTTGTTATTTACTTCCGTATGCATG
Source organism: Artemisia argyi (assembly GCA_030686995.1). Taxonomy (NCBI): domain Eukaryota; kingdom Viridiplantae; phylum Streptophyta; class Magnoliopsida; order Asterales; family Asteraceae; genus Artemisia; species Artemisia argyi. Next base: position 126,980,847 of record CM060691.1, read on the forward strand.
TTTTATTTTTATTGTTGGTAGATCATGTTTCTAAACTAAAATGTGGAAATACTTTACTTTGTTGTTTTGGCCTAGTCTTAACTCCACCTAAAGGTATTTTTGCAAAAGATAAGTGTAAGGGGAAACCCCAAATATGTTTTTAAGAAACAAACCGATCATGATTCTCCACAATATTAAATGAACATGTGTATTCGTATTTGTTAGAGTCAAATGCTTGTATTGAGTCATAATGAAGTTTTGCAGGATTTTCCAGGAAGTAGGACCAAGTTTTTCCAGAAATTTTCCGGAAACTTGACATAAGAATTTCTGCAGGTCAATCCTGACGGCGTCACGAGCTTGCTCTTGACGGCGTCATGGGTAAAAATCTGGAAATTTTACCGGTTTTGATTTTCTAACGGAATCTTAAAGTTTTTGTTGAATTATTAAGTTTTATAATCTCCAGGAAATCTGCAAACTTCATTCCACAAGCATTATATCTTATCTTGTTTTCTAGGATTTAGAAACTTATGTAGGATGCCGCCGATTTTATGCGAGGTTGTCTTGTTTGTTTTCTCAGGATTTACAGGTTATGTACGACAAGAAGATGATTTATATTTCTGGAAGGGAAGCTTTGATTGTTCATTTTCTTGGAGGAAGATTTAACCTGGCCACCTAATTATCCATACCGAGTGAATCAGGGGAGTATTTGATTTCATTTGTTTTACTTATTTCACTTTTACATTCTTTACTTGAACATTGGGAACAATGTTCATCTTAAGTGTAAGGGGAGAGTAAAATGATGATACCTTACAAATACACTTTCGCTTGAGTTTGCTTTGTTTAATGGTAGGTGTGTAATAAAACTATGAGAAATACTTGTTAGTGCAATTTTAGCGCCAAATTTAAAATTTTTTACAACATTTAGGAGTGAAACTTTAGCCATAGCAAGCGTCTCATGGATAGGAGATTGTATGACTAGCACAAAACCGTACCATTCAGAAAAATTTTCCACCCAAATATGTGAGGTTCGCATTTAGATTTGATAGGAAAAGCATTTACTATTAGTGCTTATTAGTGTACCGGTAGCAATTAGATTCTAGAACTTGTGTTAGAGTTGCATCCCGAGACCGCTAGTGAGACTACATTCGTGTAGTAGGATTTACTACATGATAAGAGGCATTAGGATCACCCTTGTGTTAAACCCGTATCATAATTACTTGACCATTTAAGTCATATTACTTGGCTAGTTAAGTCAACTAATTTTTCCTACACCTTAGCGTTGTACTCATTTTTAGTACACGAAACCCCTAGTATACCCCTCCGAGCCTATCTTTTCGTTTCTAACTTTAAGCATCTTACTTAAAGGAAGAATTTGTTACACCCCACTTAAATGTACACCCAAATCGCCTTAGCCTTCCGTGTATGTGCTCATTTTTAGTGCATTATTGTTATTTGTTAAACCCCAAGTTAATTATCTAATTGATTACATGGTTGCTAAGTCGAGTCATATCCTTGTACATATTGTTTTGGGACGATTGGGACTCATGGGTAAAGTACTTATTTTATGGAGTAATGGGGAAGAACATAATATTATTACCCCCGTATGTGCGTTAATTTTAAAAGTACTCCAAGTGTTTTGATTATCTTAATTCGAGTCATTAGATTAGTTTATTGTAAAGTATGTAAAGATTTAAGTGTAAAGGGAATGTTCATCCCCTATGATGTACTATTTTGGATGGTAGGGTAAGAGTGTATGCAAAAAAAAAAAAAAAAAAAAAAAAAAAAAAAAAAAATCGAAAAAATCAAGAAAAAGAAAAGAAAAAACAGGAAAAAGAAAAAGAGAAAAAACATATGGACTACCATCCCTTTTCATTCTATGTTCATTTTATGTTTTTGTAATTTTTCATTTATTAGCTTAAGTCGAGTCTAGTCTTGGCTTAACAACGCCATATTGTACATGTAATTAACCAAGATTGTTAACTCGCCACCAGTAAAGACTGCCTATATCCAACAAAACCGTGTATTGCATATCCCTACACCTAACGTTACAACCCTTTAAAAGACCTCTTTGATAGTTTATCCTAGGTGCGTACGCCATGTGGTGGAGGTTTGATCCTTTCCCTAGCCTATGGTAATCTATTTTGCTATGACAGGTAGTGAGAGATATCTTCCGTTTCCATATTGTAATTTATACTTTATTACACCCGAGAGATGTGAGTATCTAAACACTATTTGTGAGGTGCTAGTGTATGACCTCCGTGCTTGTCTTTGGTCTTTAGTGGAACGATTATTTGTTGTAATTACTTTTATATTAGTGTTAAATGACCCCTAACTTGTATTTTGATTAGAATAAAAGCGCATTTGCTTGAGGACAAGCAAATCTCAAGTGTAAGGGTATATGATGAGGCCAAAAATGAACCACTTTTAGGGGGTCATTTAAGCCCGGAATTGAGTTTATTTGATCAAATATTACCCTAAATCGTTCCTTTTGTGATTTTAGGAACTTTGGGAGTGAATTCTGGAAAAGAAGGCATTTTGGACGTTTTTGGAGCATAAAAGTGAATAAAACGGCAAAGTCTCAATTTTCCTTGCTGGAACAGTACCTGACGGCGTCACCAAGGCCGTCACGTGTGTTGGTGACGGCCCAGAAACTTCATGAAGGCGTCACGTAGGCCGTCACGTGTAAATTGTCATAACTTGCGCGCGCGGTAGCTGACACCGTTTTGGCCATAACTTTTGCATACGAACTCGGATTTGAGCGATTCAAAAAAGAAAACGATTAGGACGAAAAGATCTACGATTTGGTTAAGAAAGATTGTTCATGACGCCATCAAGGTTTGGCTGACGCCGTCATGATCGGGCCGGGCAGAATATAGCCTATAAATATAACATCATAACTTCACTTTTTGTAAGCCCTAAACCCTAAGGTCGATTCCTGGGTTTAGGGGGTATTTTTCCAGCAACTTAGAGGGTTTCAATCACTCCATGAACATCGTGTATTGGTTTGATGATTCTATCTTAATTATGTTTTCCATTATCATTGTTGTTTGCTCTTCTTTGATGATGATTTGCTAATTCACCTTGTGTCTACTTATGATTATGTGAAACTTGTATATAATTGATTAGATCTCATTGATTTCTTGTTGATGTTTGTGTCTATCTCCATCAATGAGGGCTTGTTGATGTGTGTGTCTATCTCCATCAATTAAGGCGTGACAACTTCAATAGATCTAGTTGGTTTAGTTTATAATTCTTGTTTCCTATTGATTCTTGTTTGGTTGATTGCATTCAATGTTAGGCTTAAGAAAACGGGCAGACTTCCATAGGGTAACATGCTTGAACGTCTTAAGAAACATGAACCGATGTCTACTAGGTTTTTATGGTTGTATTTAATGCATGAGCGAATTCTAGTTATCCCATGTTAGGAGCTTCTTAGCCGGCTCGACATAGGAGTGAAGTAGGAGCTTATAGGATTGGGGAATTAAGTACGCCACCCCATGAATGGTATTAAGGAATACAACCCGTCAATTAAAATAAGGTGTAACAATTCAATAGGTAGAATTGTATAGCTAGCAAGGAGTAACATATCATGGGTAGACATGCTTCACTTATCTTGTAGAACCTTAGTTTAGTTTTCTTGCACATTAGTTTAATTAGTAGCTTTTGGGTTAGTTGATTAGCAACTAATTCCGCCCCTCCTTCCAATACCCGAGATTTTTATTTGCTTTTCATAAAATATAAAAAAAACACAAAAAGAATCATCTTTCACCTTTAGACCTAGTTAGATCAATTTCAATCCTAACGACACTATTCCTGAGTTGAACGATCAATACCCCGGTACTTGTCACTATACTATACTACAACGATCAGGTACACTGCCTGGTGGGGGTTGTAAGCTTCTCGAGATCTCTTGAGAGGTAAAGCCTGGTGCAATTCCTACGCTACTATATATATATATATATATTGTGGGACCCTTGAATACAATATCTAACACAAGTTTATTAGAGATTAAATAAGAGATAAGTAGAGAGATAGAGAGAGAAATGGTAACCTCTAGAGAGAGAAAGAGAGATGTATTAGATTAGAGAAAGAAAGAAGGAAATACACATAGAAGAAACCCTAGAAGCAACACCTCAAAATGAGAGCATTTGGAGGTATTTATAGGTGAGATAAGAAGATGGGCCGGGCTTGGGCTTTTGTAATGAACTAGACATAACCTCATACAATATTAGATTAAACCAAGCCCGTTTACCCTTAACTAAACTACAAGACTATTACACTATAGTTACAAGACTCAATGACTTAATAAATGATCGTCACTTCTATTTCTAACAATCTCCCCCTAAGGGGCGATCATGGAGATCTCTCTTTGATTCCATTGATCATCAAAACTTCTATTGCTAACAATCTCCCCCTAAGGGGTGATCATTGAGATATCTCTTTGTGATCTTGATCTTTGAACTTTGAAGCTTGTTGTCTTGAACTTTGAGTCTTTGTAGAATAGTTTTTAGTCTTTGTTCCTTCATGCTTTGTGATCTTTGATAATTGACTTTTCATTGTTTTTTGTTCTTTTGTTGTTTTGGTGAAGTCATCTGCCTTTCGTCACTTCTTTGTCTTTGGTGGTAGTCAGCCATTCCAACATGCTCATACGTCTTTAGTCTTTGTGATACATGCATTTGTTGTTTCCGTTCTTTCAGTTTGATCTTTGTCACTTTACTTTGTAGATTCTTCTTTATGGCGTAGAATCTTTCTTTGACTGTTGCTATCCTTTGATCTTTGTGAGAACTTTCCTTTGACTTTGTGATGCATGTATGAGCATGTGGAATCTTTCGCCATGGAGATGATGTATAGCTGCAGTTAAACAGTTAGCAATAAACAACCGGTACTTACAGATAAGGAATTAGAGATCGTCAACAGCATAGTGTGAAGACTCCTTCTAACCCTTACCATGGCCGTTCCCATATCAGATACTCCCGAAAGAGCTTACGAGACCTACTAAGTAGCTCAATGACTGGGTGAGTCACTGGGGATCACTCCACGACTGTAGACCATTTGAAACCACCGCGAACACTAAGCGTAACCCATAAAGAATTACCGAAGTGACCTGCTGCCAGGGCTGCTTGATGTTGACCCTGGCAGGAATTTCCGTTCAATCATTGAGAAAATACATACGTAAATCCTCTCATAAACGTTCTAGGCAGATTGCTAAGATCTGCGTAGGACTCTTAAGTTTATATCTGGCGGTCCTTAATGATGAACAACCAGTGTAGAAATATCATGTGTTCCTATGAGATCTTTTGATGGATCTCGGGGCTCTAGACTCGATAAGTGCACATATGGTTTCCTATGCGGAGATTAGGGAGAGGTCTCCTGCTTCAATATCAACCATCTCTAAGAGACAGGTTGATAGATTACACTGGTTCCCCGTGAGAATGAAACAAGCTCTTTTAAGAGAACTTGAGTGGTTAAGAAGGTTTAGTGCAGTGCGTCACTGGGTCCATGACGTCTTTATCTTCAATACCGGTGTCACCTTAGCAACAACCAGTAGCATACGAATTGAACCCGGTGTCTGCCCTAAGGTTGAACATATGGAGGGCTATTTCTTTTCACCCTTTTTCACATCATTTCTTTTTAATTCTTCAACCCCTTCTTTCTCCTTTCTCATTTTCTTCTTTTTTCAATCATACCTAAGGACTTCTAATTCTAATCTATTGGATTTGTCCTTGGGTAGATCCCTCCGGCTTTGGCGGATCATAGGACGGTTTTTCCTAACCTTAGTCACCTTATATCTTCATGACTATCCTATTGTTGCCATAAAACCATTCATTTGAAAATCTCTCAAAATGTTTATGATAATAAAACACATTTTTGTTACAACTTTGAGAGTTTTGCAACTTTTGAAGGACTCCCCCTTCACATGTGCTCTTGAATTTTAAGAAATTTGCACATGCGTGAGGAGTTTGCACTTTTTGAATTGATCCACTTTCAGTGAACATGACCGATTCGAGACACGCTTACATCACTAATTAGACTAGCTTGAAGTTATTACCCGTCCTGGTCAAGTCCAAAGAAAGTCTCTCGATAAGGTACATTCTACTCAGACAAGTCCTATTCGAGACACGCTTACATCACTAGTTAGACTAGCTTGAAATTATTACCCGTCCAGGACAAGTCTTTTCGATTACTGACATTTTAAGCTTCGTCAATTCATTGGTACTATCAGAGTCGAGCTCTTTTGAGATTCAGTCACATTCTTTAAACATCTTTGATCACATTTTAATCATGTCTTCTCCCCCTCAAAAATAGCATATTGTGATATTTTTGATATCAACTGATTAAGAAAAAGCTTTTGGAGAGAAAGACAGATTTGTTTTTGCATGAAATCGGAACATTTTTTTAATGAAATACTCCCCCTCAAAACTCGCATATGTTTTTGAGAATGTTAAACTTTTTAAAGTTTAGAGGGAAGGAGTCTTCTCGAAGCAAAATTCTGAAAGAGAAAGAAGTTTCAGATTTGTTGAATTTTGCATCAAGGTTTCTGGAAAACAAAGACTTCTCTTTGTTGGATTAGGAATATCGCACTGAGGTGTACAACAATGTCCATTTTTAGGATAAGTGCACTTTGTTGATGAAAATCATTTTGCGTAACACTTTCCTTTCTTTGAAAACTTGAGTTGTGCATTGTAAGGTGTACACAAGTCATTTTGATGATAAGCACTGATTTTGATAGATTTTGAAAATCTTTTTGAAAAATCTTGAAAAGGTGGTGCTCAGAATGTAAGAGAATTTTGAAAATCTAATTTATCATTAGATCAACAATCATGGTCTTGAGCTTAAAGATTTTGAAAGTTTTTCTAAAGAAAACTCAAGCCAGATTAGTTTTTGGTTTTCGTTTTAGGATAAGTGCTCAGAAAATATTTGAAATCTTTGTATGATTAAGCACATTCCTTTCTTTGAAGCGCGGGTCCTGAACTGATGTGTCCAGAAGCCATTCGATTAAGTCCTTATTTGAAATCTTTTTGAGTTGTTATACCCGGACTTAAGTTGTGAAAAGATTTCACTTTGAAGCACAGGTTGTAAGTTGAAGTACTTACAAGCCATTGTAAAGAAACTTTTGAGAAACGACATGTTTTAGAAAACATTTTCGAAAACTCTCGCTCAAGCATCTGTACATGTCCGTATCATTGTTGAATGACATTTCTAGATACGTACAGAATATTGATTATACAAGAGACATGTCATGAGAAGAATATTTTTTGATTTTATAATGTTTTTGGATTTTTGAAAAATTTTATATTTTTGTATTTTGTTTTTCAAAAATATATACAAAGAAGAATTGAAGAAATTAAAAAAATTAATCTTGGACAAGTAAAAGTGGAGTTAAGAGTGGAGTTAGAAAAGGATGTCCACATGCGATGTTGGCGTAAAGTTCGTCTTTACCACATTGGATGTATGAACTCTCATCACTTGCACAAGTACCTGCATCCACAGAAAAAGAATTTGCACGAATAACAGTGTTAGAAGTACATGTTTCCTCACATTGAGGGTGTTCACTTTCAATGGTTGTAGTGGTTTCTACATCCTTATCATGATGATGTACACTATCATTAGTCATTGTGCACCTTTCAAAAATCTTCCCTGTGGGAATCCATCTAAGACCTACTGTATTAAAAACTTTTCCCGTGGGAATCCACCTAAGGTAAGATCTAGACATAGTTTTCTTATCAGATGCAGCGGAAGTCTCAGTCTTGGAAAAACTACATCCTTTCGGTATCCACCTATTAGGTTTCTTAACCTCTTGCTTCTTCTCAACGGGTTTGTTTCGATTTGGTGTCTTAGTGGATTGTGTCTTGAAACTTGACTTTCTTTTCTTGATAAATTGTGCAATACATGCATCGTGATTAGCTGAAAAAACACATTTTTGACATCTAGGACAGACAAATTCAATATTTTTGTTTAACACAGCAACTTTAACTTTGTCACTACAGTCATTTGGAAATTGTTTGTTATTTGATGAGACCTTGGAATTCTTTGTGTTGCATTCTACGTTCCTAGTATTCTCTTTTGTGCCACTACTCTTAGATGCAAGCCAATCCCTAGTATTTTGTTGATTGTTCGTAGGTAATGGTTTACTACTACTAGCAGTGCTTTGGAATCTTGTAGAATTCATCACACTAGGTTTTGAGCCTAAAATTTTGTCTTTTCGACGTTGTGCCTTTTTTCTAGCTTCTTCTAGATGGTGATTTTGGACCATGTCATTAGAACCAACAGATTCCTTTACAGATTTTGTGGTCACATTTGGTGTACTATTCCTAGAAGAGCCAGGTGAAATCACATTTTTGTTTCTTTCAACAAACAGTTTTTGTTTTTCAACAATCTTTTCCATTACCTTTTCCTTGGGCAAGGGTTGTGGAGTGACTGGTTTTGACAAATCCTTTTTCTCATCGACTTTTGGAGCAAACCGTGAAATTGATATTTTTGGTTTTCGAACCGTGTTTGAAACGTTTGGTTTCTCCGAAGTCGATGGTTTTGCAAACTTAGTTTCCACACTCTTCCCTTTAATCCTTACAAGCTGAGCTCTCAAAAGATCATTTTGCTCTTTCATGTCCTTGTAGGAATGCTCATACGACAATTTGTCATACTTGCATTCCTCTGATTTTCGATCAAGTTGTTTGAAAAATGACATGTTTTCTTTTTCAAGTTTTACAAGAGCATTTTCATATTTGGAAACAATTTCAGAGGTCTTAGCTCTCAGTCTTTCATCGTCTTGAACAGAATATATTTGTAAAATGATGGACATGATATCAGTAGTCATAACAGCTTCAAAGAGAGAATCATTTAACCTTTCCAAAACATTCATGTTTTCACGAGTATCATTAGCTTCGTTTACCAGGGATTTGTGGTCCTTGACAAAGTCACCCGTTTCTTTTAGGAAAGCTTGTTCAAAATGGATTACCCTCGCACTGATGTTATTCAGTGGGATAGTAATTTCGTTTTGAAACACCTTTTTCTGTTCGATATGAAAACTAGAATGCCAGTTGTTAATATTGATGGTAGTTTTAGATTCAACAATATTTTGAAGTTCTTGAATTCTCTTTTTAACGTCATCGAGAATGTCTCTAGCCTCACTTGTATTAAAAGTGTTGTTAGAGGACATTTGTTCCATTTTTGAAAGAGATTTGGAAACAACTTTCTTTTTATACAAGAATTTCGCGAATGGTCGTTTTATGGAAAACACAGATGGTTCAGTTTGTGGAACAAAAGTAATTCCCGAAAGTTTGTTCAATTTGTTGTAATCAATGGGTTTCAAATCCTTTTGTTTCATTTTAGTAATGCTCTCTTCAACAAGTTCCATCGTTTCCACAGAATCCTGAACGACGGGAGGATCATGTTTGGTGTAAATCACATTACCATTATACGAAACATTCTGTTCTTGCTGAGCTTTCTTGAGATTACAAGGAGTTTTGTTACCTAGAGCCATTTTATGTTTTGTATGGTAAATCGGATTAGTTTGATTTGAAATCATTTTCATTGTTTGACTTGACTGACCCGACTTAACCACTAATTCTTCTAGATGTGCAATCATGTGTTCTGGCTCTACGATTTCTTCCAAAAGTTTGTCTTCTTTCTTTGCAAAGTCCTTTTTCAACTCATCCCTTTCTTTTTCAAGATTGGTATAAGCTGTTTTTTGTTTATAAAGTTGGTTTTGTAGATCAAAAATTTCCGCGTTTAAAGATTTTATCTTTTTGAAAGAATTAACATCAAGTGTATCAAACTTGAGTTGCAATTGTTGTTCCCTTGAAACGGAATTTTGATAACCAGTTTCTAATTCAGACAATCTTTTGTTATGAAACTCAAAAGCTTTAGCGTTTTCCTTGTAACTCTCAAGCTCAGTGGTCAATTTAACATTCGCGGCCTTAACATCGCGATTGACCTTTGTCACTTTCTCGATTTCAATGCTACAATTATTCAATAATGATTCAAAGAAAGCACGGGTTTCCTCATCACTAGCACCATTTTGTGCAACTTGAACTCCATTAGGATCCATATCTGGAGTTGCATAGTTAACATTACTATTAACTTGCTCCCCCACATATGTATCGTAATTAGGTTCAGGTGGCACATAATGTGGCTTCTCATGAGCAAACAGATTAGCATTGTTACCATAACTTGGTACCTCATGGAGTGGATCGGAATCATAAGTAGGAGGAAGATCAGAATCACTGCTTGATGTAGTTGCCTGCTGATTTGCCATAAAGTTGTAGGTTTCATTGAGATATGCTGAATTGTCATGAATTCTTGTTGTAGCTCGAAACTCATTTTCCTCAGCGGTCAACTGTATTCCCAATTCTACTTTATTGGCAAGCATTATCAAGTACTGGATCTTTTCAACCGTCGTCATTGCATTAACATTGTGATTATTGCCAATATCACTGCTTGATGTTGTAGCTTGAAGATTTGCCATAAAAATGAAGTTTCCATTGAGAGGTTCCATGTCCATAGATGGAAAGAATTTTTTGAGAGGTTCCATGAACGTTTTCGAGTGAGATTTACGTTTCCCTCCAAAATTAAGTTTGAAAAATTTTCACTCAGAATTTTGAAAAACACTATAGAATGCAATCCTAACGTTCCAAGAAAAAGTTGAGTTTTGAAAAATTTTGACGCCAAATTTTACCGAAAAAATTCGAATTTTGGCCTAAAAATTTGAATTTTGGGCCAAAATTTTCACCGTTATACCAAAATTTGAATTTCGCGTAAAAATTGAACGTTTAATCTCCTGTAAAAAATAAATTTTACTCAACTTTTCCCGCCAAAAAGATTAGATGGATGGATCTTTGAAAGATAATAAAGGTTGTTTGAAAAGATTAGATGTTTTGGTGAAGTTGAAAGATTCGATCTTGGAATAAGCTTACTCGATAACCTAAAGAAATTTCGGCAGAGTTTCGTTTAGGAAAGCCCAAGTGAAATCCTTACTCGATAAACGATAAGGAATTTAGCAAACTCGCTAAAATTGGCTAACTTGCCAAAATTTCTAACTCGGTATAAATAGACAGCCAAACTCGGTGAAAATCTTAACTCGGTAGAAATCTTTTTTTCTTAACTCGAAATATTTCTAACTCGGAAAAAATCTCTAACTCGAAAAAATTTCTCTAACTTGGAATTTTTTTTTTTAACTCGAAAAATGTTTTCCTAACTCGGAAAAGTTTGTCCTAACTCGGAAAAATTTTCCTAACTCGGTAGAAATGTTGAAACTCGAAAGAAAGAAAGAAAAAAAATTTCTCAAACTCGGAAACAATTTCCAAACTCGGTAAAAAAATATTTCAAACTCGAAAAAACTTTTTCAAACTCGGTAAAATTTTATTCAAACTCGAAAAAAAATTTCAAACTCGAAAAGTATTTTTCAAACTCGATAGAAATTTTTCCAAACTCAAAATTTTTTTTCAAACTCGAAAATTAATTTTTTTAAACTCGATAAAGCTTTCTAAACTCGAGTAAAACGCGATGAACAGTAACTTTATTCTTAAAAATCCGATTTTCACCAAAAAAAATGATCTAAAACAACCTAAAATTATCCCTAGGCTCTTGATACCAATTGTAAGACCCTTGAATATATAAATATATATATATATATATATATATATATATATATATATATATATATATATATATATATATATATATGTGTGTGTGTGTCTATATATATATATATATATATATATATATATATATAAGGATATAATGCTTGTGAAATATATGTTTGCAGATTTCCTGAAATTTATAAAACTAAAGAATTAATAAAAACTTCAAGACTCTATTAGAAAAACAAATCTTACTAGAAAATATAGACTAAAGAAACCTATAGAAATAAAATAAAAATCTTACTAGAAAGGAATCTAGCAAGTAGACCTAATAAAAAAAAATTTTAACCTAGAGAATGACTATTCCCCGAGTTGCAGCGCCAAAAATTTGATGTGTGGAATTGCGCCCTCGCAAAAGGTTTTACCTCTCAAGGGATCTTGAGAAGCTTGCAATCCCCATCAGGCAGTGTACCTATTCATTGTAGTATAGTATAGTGACAAGTACCAGGGGATTGATCGTTCAAATCAAAGAATAGTGTTCGCTAGGGTTAAAACTCATTAAATTAGGTCTAGAGGTGAGGGATGATTCTTTTTGTATTTTTATATTTTAAGGAAAGCAAGTAAAAATCTCGGTTTTAGAAGGAGTGGGTGGAATTAGTTGCTAGTCAACTAACCCAATTAACTAAAGATGCAATCAAAATAAAATAAACTAAACTTAAACTAATTTGTGGTGTAAAAAATAATGAGAAAATTGTGTTTACTTAGATTTCACTACTCCTTAGCTATCTTTTACAGGTTGATTAGTTTGTTACAATTGCATGGATGACTTGTTATATTCCTTAATACCATTCATAGGGCCATGATCTTCCCTAATTCTATAAGCTTCTACCTCAATCCTATGTCGAGCCAACTAAAAGCTCCTAACATGGCATCCTTGGAAGTTACTTATGCATTAAATATAACCAAATAATCGTAGTACACATCCGATCATGTTTCTTAAGACGTTCAAGCAAGTTACCAATTGGAAGTCTGCCAGTTTTCTTAAGCCTAACATCGAATTCATTCATCCACAACAATTATAAACAAACAATCAACCCACAATCAATATCTAAGTTTTATTACATCTAAGCAAACACGAAGAAAACCTAGCCTAGCATGTTAAAGAGAAGACAAGCATAAGATATAATCAAACAACACATAGACATATTGAATGATTTGGTAAAGTACTTATCTTCAATTAAGCATGGAAGAAACAAGGGGTTGTAACCCTTGGAAAAGCTGTAAAATTCGTTTAGGGTTTATTCCCTCAAATTTGCACACATTGGATGAAAACTAGAAAACTATATATAGATTGTACATCATGACGGCGTCAAGAGTTAAGTCTAACGCCATCAACTCGCCGCCAAAATAATACTCGTATTGCCTAGATCCACTTCTGACGCCGTCACTCTATATGGGTTCTGGGCCGTCACTCATTGGGATAACTCTTGATGGCCTTGGAAATTTTGAACGTGACGCCGTCAGACCCTCTTCACAAAACATTCTGGCGCGTCATGTGTAATTGATTTATCCACCTTTTTGTCAACTCATGACGCCGTCGCTAACACCTTGTGACACCGTCAAAGGCAATTTCCAGCATGCTTTTGAGACTTTGTCGTTTTCTTAACTTTTTCGCTCCAAAAAGGTCCAAAATGCTTCCTTTTGTAAAATTCCTCTCAAAAGTACCTAAAATGACAAAAGGAAAGATTTAGGGCAATATTTAATTAAATAATCTCGACTTTTGCCTTAAATGACCCCCCAAAAGCGGTACACTTTTGGCTTCATCATGAAAGGTTTCAAGTCACTCCTTTAATATCACACTTGACAACAGTGGAGAAGATTTTCAGATATTTAAAGACATATCCTAATCTAGGATTTTGGTATCCAAGAGAATCTCCTATGGAATTGGTTACCTACTCAAATAGTGACTATGCTGGTGCAAGTTTGGATAGAAGGTCGACCATAGGAGGATGTCAATTCCTTGGATGCAGATTGGTGTCATGGCAATGCAAGAATCAGACAATGGTGGCTACTTCAACAACTGAAGGAGAGTATGTAGCTGCTGCAAGTTTTTGTGCTCAGGTCTTATGGCTTCAAAACAAATTATTGGACTATGGGTACATTTTCATGAACACCATTATTTTTATTGACAATAGCAGTTGCATTTGCATAATTACAAATCCTGTGCAACACACTAAAACCAAACATATTGAAATTAGACATCATTTTATAAGAGATTGTTATGAGAAAAAGCTAATTCAAGTTGTCAAAATACATACTGATGACAACTATGCTGATTTATTAACAAAAGGTCTTGATGTGGGAAGGTTTCAGTACTTGGTAACAGGTATTGGGATGCTTAACCCTTAAAATTTGATGTCTAAATGATTTTTGTGTTGTGGGGAGGATTTTTGTATTGTTATTTGTTATATATTGCTATATATTTGTTGCCCACTAAGATTTTTGCAGAGATTCAATGATAAACACTCAAACAGTGGGAAAAATAATGAACAGCAGAAAGAAATTTTATTCATAATGTCCATTACAAAAAGTGTTGCATTACAAGAAGGATAACAAAAGACCACATATCAAACTCCTAGACCTATCACTCCATAGCTTCTTTGCCCTTTCCTTTGTAGCTAGGCATGGTTTTGTGAACACCTCTCGGTTGTTCTTGCATTCCATTCCACTTTCTTGGGCAGGGAAGACCAAGCACTTGTTTTGCAGGCTTTGTTGGAAGAACAGTCTTCTCAAGAACTGGTATCTTCTTCATATTTGATAAAGCTGATCCTAGAGCCTGTGTCAGAGCTTTTGAAAACTCCTTTGAGAGGGTATATGTCTCATCATCATCAGAGGAGCTGGAATAAAATTCAAGTGATGGTGGAGTAGGTGTTGCAACCTTCTTCTTAGGCTTCCTAGATGAAGAGCTTGTAGCACAAGGTGGAAAGTAGCAAGCCTATCATGATTCCTCTGAAGATGAATTAGAAGACATGTAAATTGTTTCCTCTGAAGATGAATCAGAGGAGATGTAACCAATGTTTGGGAAGTTGCTCATGGTGATTTAAGGATTTGGTGATGCTATAGAATGTGTTTGGTGATGGTTATTGGTGATACGAGCCCCTTTTTATAGGTAAAGTTAATCCCAGGGATAATTATGGAGCATATTAACTCTTACCGGTTTTGGTAGATACAGGGAGTAAATATGGATATTATTTATTAAATCAGGTTGACTAAAAGGAGATATTTATGTGAATAGTGGCTTGGTCAACAAGTAAGTTTGGTTTAAACACTTTGGTTATGCATATTCCTTGCTTTATACTAACATATGCAGGTACATAACAAATTTTTGCTGGGAATTGATCATAAAAGGTGTGTAACTAAGGCACACAACAAATGGTCATTGATTCACCATGTCTAACATACATAAGAATCAACTAGTCCAGAGCAAACGACTTCTGGTAAAGACTTATCAAATCCGTTTATGGTTGATAGTTTACCAAAACCTATATGGTTATCAACTCACCATATTCATTTTGATCAAGAGTTGGCTAGTCCATAAGCATTCGGGAAACTATGGGGAGAGATTAACTTTTGAGGATATATTGAGCTAAGTCTTACATATATGATTAGGTTGTGCCAAGTCGGTAGTTGCTGTGAAGTCTTAGCCGTACTCTCTTTTGCGTACTCGTGATTATTTTGATTTTGCTTGCTCTACTTGATGTGAGTTTCATAGCCCCACTTTTACTCATACTTTATCTCTTTCTAAACTTGGGGGAGAAAACATGCAACTATTTTCTCGGACCTGCTATAAATTTTGTTTTGCTATTAATGTTGACTAGTTAAGGTTAGATTGTTGTAGAGGTTGCCTTAGGCTAGGGCTACTTGGAACCTAGCTAGAGAATAGACTTCTACTTACGGCCTAGACCCAGGGTAGTAACGGGTGGTTCCTTACTGTAGCGTTATCCTGGCTAGTGACCGCCGAGGGATCCACTCACTATGACCACTTATCTTTCTTAAGATAAGAAACTTATCGTTGCAAATTGTTATGATATTGGAATGCTTATCTATGCCTGCCTCTAGTCACACATAGCGCTCCCTCTTCAGGTCCACAACTACTTTATAATTTAAACCTATGAACTCACCAGCGAAAGCTGACTTTTAAGCATGTTTTTCTCAAGTAACTAAATGGTTATTGGATGGCTTGGACTTAAAAGCTTGGTGATGGCATGGTTGGAGGAAATCGATGAAACTCTGATATTTTCTTTTATGGACCTACTTTTATTATTTTATTATGGGCTTTCCGTACTCAAATACTTTGGATGAATGCAAACATTAACTTGATGTTGACTTTTGTTTACATTACATCTATGATATCTTGTTATCTATACATGTGATGATGGCAATTCACGTAGCACCCCGAAAGCTTGTAAGTCTTCCGCTGTATCAAATTTTGGGGGTGTTACAATCTTGTTCAAAGAATCTACAATTAGTGTAGAAGGGAATCTGCTGCTCTAAGGAAGTGATAAGTGTTTGGAAGAATCCCCATCAACTTAGAAACTTATTGATTTGCACAAAAATCATAAGTTTAGGGGAGGATTGTTGGGTAAAATACTGATCAGTGGAAACTCATTACCACTGATAGGCTAAGCAAAGACAACTGCTGAAGAATTGTACTAACAGTGGAAACGCATTACCACTGCTAGTACAATATATTACCACTGCTTAGTCTGTTTGTTTTGTAAACGGGTAGTTGATAAGTATAGAAAAGATTTAGTGAATATCTTATTTATTTAGCATAATACTTATCTTGTACATGACTCCTTGTGTACTATAAAAGGAGGTCCTAGGGTTAGGTTTACATATACGTATTGATAAGAAAAGCTTCAAGGTTGTAACCCTAGTGATACAAAGATCACTCGTATTATTATCATTAATAATATTGAGGCTAACCGTTTGTTAAAACACTTTGTTCATTCTGTTTTACTTTCATACACTTCATACAAATCATACAAACACATCTTCTAAGTATCTTGTGGTAAATTCCGCGTGCTACAAGGTATAATATCAAGGTATCTATTTGACACAAGGTGTGTGTCCTAGGTCCATCAAAGTTTGACTTCAACCTGATAATTATCTCTTCAAATGTTTCCCGCAACGCCCCGCCTTTCTTTTAGTCTTCAATTCTTCAGTGTTTTGTCTTCAGTCTTCATAGTTTTTGAGGAGACTAGGGTTCAGTGAGTTATTGTCAGCACTTACTAAACCCATCACATTCTTCTTTTGCTTAGGTGCCACTCAATGATTTCCGCCTCACTGAATGGAGAGACTTTCTTCATAGACTCGTCCTAAGCATCCTGAAGGTGACTTACTGAGCAACTGTTCACTCAGTGACTTGAATATTGTTTAAGGTCTTCTAACACTTAGGTTATTTTGTATTCAAATCCTTGTTTAAGATCACTTGGGTGCTGAATGGACCCAACATATACACTTACTATTTATAGCATAATTTTAAAAGCATCCCTACAATTGTTAATAAATAGGTATATAATATGATAAAGATGTTCATACTTTTATTAACGATAGTGGAAACTTATTTCATACTTACTTGGCATACAAAAGTCTAATATCTTAAAACTCTTCACAATTTAATGTGTTTGAGATACATGCGATGTTTATAAAATGTTAAAAAGTTTATGTATAGTGAAAATAGGTTTATACAACCAAAGTGTAACACCCCCAACTCATGGATGCAGCGGAATTCGAACTGGGTGTTACTCGACGGCACAATAGTCACAATAATAGAAAACGAACTCCAATTGAGTCGTTTTAAAAGATTTATCATTCAAATTGTATAAATATCAGAGATTACAAAATGAGGTCCCAGATGGTTCCATGGTTACAATTTAAATGAGTTTTGAATGATAATAAAATTTATAGCCCTCTTGAGTATACGTGCCCTTCCGTACCATCCTTGATCGTCATGAACCTGAAATACATGCTTGAGAGGTCAACACAAAGGTTGAGTGGAATTCGTAGAGTTTAGTTAAATCGTTTGAACACAATATGTCGTAGTGTGAGCTATAGACTCACACTCATAGTTAGAAAACAAAATCGTTATTTATTTCACTAAGCTCATGTAACCAAAACATTAACATCGAACCAACAAAATTGGCATTATAGAAGCCCTATCAAGGTACTTTTGCCATTATACCGCTAAATCTCAAATATAGTGCATTTGTGTGAACTCATCGTTGTTCAACACAAATGGGATCCGTCAATCCCAATAGATCTATTCACAATATTCGCGCTCACTATAGGTAGTGACTAATGGTTCATGATATAGGGACTTCGAACATGGCAATCGTTACTTAGTGACAATAAAACATCGTCGGGTAGCATACAATAGAAAGCATTGTGTTCGAGTAGAAAAATAATAGCATGTATTCCCCCCATGGGTTTGTAAAATAGTTAAACAATAGAAAGTGGGGCTACGAACTCACCTCAAGTAAGATAGCAAGTAATGAAGGTAATGGTCGGATCGTGTAGGTTTCTACGAGCAACCTATAATAGAATGTCGCGACTTAGGATTTGTGTAAAGAATATGAAGTAGTGCCTATATATATATATCTTGCATTTAGTCCATGATGTGGTATGATGTATAGTATAAGTCTTTGAAAGAAAGATTCATGAAACATGTATGTTTTGGTATATCGTTTACTACCGTTCGGGCCGACATAATTCAGAAGTCATGTTAGTAAACGTTCGAGGAGCCAGGACACTTTAATTCGTAAATCCACAACTCAACTCGACGGCTTACATAATGAACTCCTCACATGAGGCTCCCTACTATTGTAGTAGTTGATAAAATATATAGATATAAGTTTTGATCCGAAAAGTTACATGTCCGATATTTGAATAAACTTAGGAAAGTTTATTAGTACATGAAGATTGTTATTAGGGGTAGTTTCATAAGTCTTGTATGACCATTTTCCCTTTGTAATATCTCATGGTTCCTTTTTAAGTGAAGTAGATCCAAATTGCTTGTTCAAGTTATCGCCTAATTCCTTGTTTCATGTTTACTCCTATGTAAGTTTACTTGGTCATTTCGTCATGGCCTAGCCATGACCTTTGGTCCTTGTTCCAAGGTCATGAGACACAACCTTGGCTCTAGCCATGGTTGTGGTCTTGATTATAGGTCATAAGACCTCTTGTTCCTTTTAAAGTATAACCATAATCTAGTGACTTTCGCCTAAAAATGGGCTGTTTAGAATTTGAAGAATTTTATCACTCGGAAAGCGTTTTTAGGTCTCGAGCTTCTTTGTTCCTGAACGAAAACGGCGTTCCGGACAACTTTCGTGTTTTAACTTTTTGATGAATCGGACCAGAAGGGTGACTTTCAAAAACTCAGAATGCAAAACAGTAAGGTTTTGGCAGTTTTGCCGGAAATCTGTGGTAACTTCAAATCGCCATAACTTTTGACTCGTTTACTCTTTTTAGGTGGTTCAAATTGCTATGGTTTCCTTGTTAAGTCCTCTAATGTAATATGTAATAATCCAATATCATAATTTTACCATTTTGATCAGGTTATACAAAGAAAGTCACTAGTTTACTTGTTTTATTAACTTGTCTTATCAATCATGTACAATAACATGTTTTGCTCACTTTTATACATCATGGACATGCATACAAGACATAATATAGCAAGAATAATATGTAAATAACATGAACATGATTATTTAACAAGAAGCAAGTTAGGGTTTGGCTTACAACTTTGGCTTTCTACAAAGAAAGGTAAGTAGCATGTAAGGAAAAGGACTTTGATAGACTTGCTTCAACCCACTTCACTTCATGCAATCTTTCTACTCTTGTAATCTTGAAAGATGGATGATGAAGGTTGAGGTGACTTGAGTGGATTTAAACTCAAGAGAAATCACCAAGTATATGAGGTTATGGAAGAGTTTTGGTGAATGATAATCTAACTAGGGTTTCTATCTTGAAGAATCACTTGAACCTTGCTAGAACTTGGAAGAAATAAAGCTAAGTGTGGAGTGGTTTTGGTGGGTGAGTGTGACGTACAAATGAGAGGGATGAGGGCTTATATAGTGAGTTGAGGATGTTACATGTATTGACTTGTCAAAGCTTGTAAAGGAAGCTTATACACATGTAAACATCTCATGACTAAATGCATGAGATCAAGCCACCTAGTGTGAATCCCCCCCCCCCTAGTGGCGGTTTGCATAACTTGGAGGGTAAGTGTTGGCCTTGGATGATATTATCCAAGATACTTAGTTAGTTTTGACTCCGGGAAATGCCAATCGTAAATGATTAGGCCTCAAAACGTAAAACCGGGTGTCGTAAAATTATGGAACTTGAAAGTATTGATAAACATGTCCATAAGTTCCATAATAAAATATAAAATGAGTGGTAGGTTCCATTTGGGTGGTAAAACCCTGCTAAAACTGGAAACACGGGTCTAAAACGCGTAATACGTAAAATGTACGAATATTGCGTAAAATTGAGAAAAGTAAAATGTTACTTTTCTAATAGGATAAAAATGATTTAAAATGACTTATAATGTCTAGACTGGGCTCAGTCTAGTGTCGGTTGGTATTAAATATCTTTTAGACATCAAACCGTAAGCCTAAAAATCAAGGAATAACTTATAAAATCAAGGGATGATTTTTGGTCAATGGAGGAGGGAAAAATATGTTGACTTTTTCCTATAAGTTGAAAACTTAAATCGTCTTAGAAATGCGGTGCAGGTATAGGCTAAGGTTACGGCTGAGTAAAAACGCTTAAAACTAAAAATTCCAGTTTTTCACGGCCGAGGCTTATTTTTGGTCATGTTTTTCACAGTCATGATTTATTCTCAAATAAATCATGAGTGTGTCAAACATTTTTCCGATGCGGGGTCACTTAACGCGGTCGAGTTTCGTTGTGCGTAGAATTTCTGAATGACGTTTTACCCTAAAACGTGTAATTCCTTAATAACTTTCGCGAAAATGAGCTGACGAATGTCAAACATTTAATTTGCCATGGAAATGATTTATCACTCGAGAATATGAAATAAAAATCAAGTTTTGGGAAAATTTCGGGAAAAATGAATAGTAAAAGTGAATAGTGAAATTTTCCGAGAATAGAAATTAACCTAAAATTGCGAATTGTTACAGTCTCTACCCCTTACGGGGAACTGCGTCCCGAAGTTCTGTGTGTGTCATATGTTGGAGTGGTGTCGATGAACAGGTGTGGTTACTTATGAGGACTAGAGTCTGGGATTACCGGTGATGTAGTTTGATTTGTCGTTTCAGTGTATGGTGTAGGATGAGGCTTACTTGTGGTGTAACTAAGGATGATTTGAGCTTTAAAAGTGCATCAAGATCTGTTAATGAGCTTGTGGTTGTAATGGTTGTGAAGATAGTGATGTGATATGTTGATGAACAGAAGTGTGTAGTGTATGCTTAACATTAATATTCTTAGGCATAGATGTTTGAGTTTGTTTTAAAAATCTTAAGAGATTTTAAAGGTTTATGATGGAATGGTATCCTTAGGAACTAAACAGGATAGTACTTCTACGGGATGAAGAGAAGAATTGATAACTATCCCAAGATAGTAGTTCGGATTATCTCATAAATGAAAACTTTCAAGAATGAAATTAGATAGTACAAATAAGGTGTTAAGATCTGGCTGAGTGGTAAGACACTATCGTGTCTCTAGATCGTTTTAATGAATTCTGGTGGTTTATCGAGTTCATGTAGGAAATCAACCTGAACATAACCCTAGTACAACTACTCTCAGTATTTGAAAATTTTAAGTCGAATATAGTTAGTCAGACTATATTCCACTGTCCCTAGGTTAAATATAGGTGACTAGTCTATATTTAGCCGAGGTTCGATAAAATTTTCAAATACCTAAATTAGGTATACTTGTGATATGTCCGTTGCTTTCGGGAAACTGTCCACTAAACAAAAGCGATGTCAAACCCTTCAGTTGCAAGTCCCGCCTATACAAGACTTGTAACCCATGTTTTCATATTCCATTGTATAGAAGATAGTACGGGTAGATATGTGTGGAAAGGAAGTTTTAAGTAATTCTAAAACAGTCCATACTTGGCAAGGATCAGGAACTTTTAATAATGAAGGTTTCAGAAGAAAACTTTGATGAATGTAGAGAAAGTTCAGCTTTTGTCGATGATGGATTAGTTTGTCCTTTAGAAATCTCATATTTCTATTTTGAAATTGATAGATTGTGATGGGTTTTTGATATCATATGAAATGATATTGATGAGGTGATGGAATAATTC
This sequence comes from Artemisia argyi, assembly GCA_030686995.1. NCBI lineage: Eukaryota > Viridiplantae > Streptophyta > Magnoliopsida > Asterales > Asteraceae > Artemisia > Artemisia argyi. The sequence continues at coordinate 127,002,741 of CM060691.1, forward strand.
CAGAGACCATTGCACAAATCACAATGTCTCGGAAGTAGATTAGACCATTGTGTGACTCAAAACATTTGAGAAATGATTAAGACCATTGTGTCATACAATGTCCGGGAAATAGAAAAGACCATCGTAATTCGTTACAATATCTTGGACATAAAATGTTGGAGTAGGAACATGATTGGGAGAATGTAGTTGTATCGAAATGCCCTAGAATAGGCATACGCAGATATGTTTAGATAAAATGATTGAAAATAACTCGAATGTATATATAAATATACTAGTATTTGTTCGTGTAGTGTAAAATGCCTAGTGTGTATATATGAATATACTTATATGTTCATGTAGCATAAAATGCTTAATAAGTCCATAATCGTCTGGAGGATGAAAGACACGAAGATCGGAAGGCTATAAAATGTTTTTGCTTGTAGTGTGGTTATAGTTTAGGTCTCAATTAGACCCGTTTCTCTATAACCATGGCTCTGGCACCAATCTGTAACACCCCCAATTCATGGATGCAGCGGAATTTGAACTGGGTGTTACTCGACGGCACAATAGTCACAATAATAGAAAATGAACTCCAATTGAGTCGTTTTAAAAGATTTATCATTCAAATTGTATAAATATCAGAGATTACAAAATGAGGTCCCAGATGGTTCCATGGTTACAATTTAAATGAGTTTTGAATGATAATAAAATTTATAGCCCTCTTGAGTATCCGTGCCCTTCCGTACCATCCTTGATCGTCATGAACCTGAAATACATGCTTGAGAGGTCAACACAAAGGTTGAGTGGAATTCGTAGAGTTTAGTTAAATCGTTTGAACACAATATGTCGTAGTGTGAGCTATAGACTCACACTCATAGTTAGAAAACAAAATCGTTATTTATTTCACTAAGCTAATGCAACCAAAACATTAACATCGAACCAACAAAATTGGCATTATAGAAGCCCTATCAAGGTACTTTTGCCATTATACCGCTAAATCTCAAATATAGTGCATTTGTGTGAACTCATCGTTGTTCAACACAAATGGGATCCGTCAATCCCAATAGATCTATTCACAATATTCGCGCTCACTATAGGTAGTGACTAATGGTTCATGATATAGGGACTTCGAACATGGCAATCGTTACTTAGTGACAATAAAACATCGTCGGGTAGCATACAGTAGAAAGCATTGTGTTCGAGTAGAAAAATAATAGCATGTATTCTCCCCATGGGTTTGTAAAATAGTTAAACAATAGAAAGTGGGGCTACGAACTCACCTCAAGTAAGATAGCAAGTAATGAAGGTAATGGTCGGATCGTGTAGGTTTCTACGAGCAACCTATAATAGAATGTCGCGACTTAGGATTTGTGTAAAGCATATGAAGTAGTGCCTATATATATATCTTGCATTTAGTCCATGATGTGGTATGATGTATAGTATAAGTCTTTGAAAGAAAGATTCATGAAACATGTATGTTTTGGTATATCGTTTACTACCGTTCGGGCCGACATAATTCAGAAGTCATGTTAGTAAACGTTCGAGGAGCCAGGACACTTTAATTCGTAAATCCACAACTCAACTCGACGGCTTACATAATGAACTCCTCACATGAGGATCCCTACAATTGTAGTAGTTGATAAAATATATAGATATAAGTTTTGATCCGAAAAGTTACATGTCCGATATTTGAATAAACTTAGGAAAGTTTATTAGTACATGAAGATTGTTATTAGGGGTAGTTTCATAAGTCTTGTATGACCATTTTCCCTTTGTAATATCTCATGGTTCCTTTTTAAGTGAAGTAGATCCAAATTGCTTGTTCAAGTTATCGCCTAATTCCTTGTTTCATGTTTACTCCTATGTAAGTTTACTTGGTCATTTCGTCATGGCCTAGCCATGACCTTTGGTCCTTGTTCCAAGGTCATGAGACACAACCTTGGCTCTAGCCATGGTTGTGGTCTTGATTATAGGTCATAAGACCTCTTGTTCCTTTTAAAGTATAACCATAATCTAGTGACTTTCGCCTAAAAATGGGCTGTTTAGAATTTGAAGAATTTTATCACTCGGAAAGCGTTTTTAGGTCTCGAGCTTCTTTGTTCCTGAACGAAAACGGCGTTCCGGACAACTTTCGTGTTTTAACTTTTTGATGAATCGGACCAGAAGGGTGACTTTCAAAAACTCAGAATGCAAAACAGTAAGGTTTTGGCAGTTTTGCCGGAAATCTGTGGTAACTTCAAATCGCCATAACTTTTGACTCGTTTACTCTTTTTAGGTGGTTCAAATTGCTATGGTTTCCTTGTTAAGTCCTCTAATGTAATATGTAATAATCCAATATCATAATTTTACCATTTTGATCAGGTTATACAAAGAAAGTCACTAGTTTACTTGTTTTATTAACTTGTCTTATCAATCATGTACAATAACATGTTTTGCTCACTTTTATACATCATGGACATGCATACAAGACATAATATAGCAAGAATAATATGTAAATAACATGAACATGATTATTTAACAAGAAGCAAGTTAGGGTTTGGCTTACAACTTTGGCTTTCTACAAAGAAAGGTAAGTAGCATGTAAGGAAAAGGACTTTGATAGACTTGCTTCAACCCACTTCACTTCATGCAATCTTTCTACTCTTGTAATCTTGAAAGATGGATGATGAAGGTTGAGGTGACTTGAGTGGATTTAAACTCAAGAGAAATCACCAAGTATATGAGGTTATGGAAGAGTTTTGGTGAATGATAATCTAACTAGGGTTTCTATCTTGAAGAATCACTTGAACCTTGCTAGAACTTGGAAGAAATAAAGCTAAGTGTGGAGTGGTTTTGGTGGGTGAGTGTGACGTACAAATGAGAGGGATGAGGGCTTATATAGTGAGTTGAGGATGTTACATGTATTGACTTGTCAAAGCTTGTAAAGGAAGCTTATACACATGTAAACATCTCATGACTAAATGCATGAGATCAAGCCACCTAGTGTGAATCCCCCCCCCCTAGTGGCGGTTTGCATAACTTGGAGGGTAAGTGTTGGCCTTGGATGATATTATCCAAGATACTTAGTTAGTTTTGACTCCGGGAAATGCCAATCGTAAATGATTAGGCCTCAAAACGTAAAACCGGGTGTCGTAAAATTATGGAACTTGAAAGTATTCATAAACATGTCCATAAGTTCCATAATAAAATATAAAATGAGTGGTAGGTTCCATTTGGGTGGTAAAACCCTGCTAAAACTGGAAACACGGGTCTAAAACGCGTAATACGTAAAATGTACGAATATTGCGTAAAATTGAGAAAAGTAAAATGTTACTTTTCTAATAGGATAAAAATGATTTAAAATGACTTATAATGTCTAGACTGGGCTCAGTCTAGTGTCGGTTGGTATTAAATATCTTTTAGACATCAAACCGTAAGCCTAAAAATCAAGGAATAACTTATAAAATCAAGGGATGATTTTTGGTCAATGGAGGAGGGAAAAATATGTTGACTTTTTCCTATAAGTTGAAAACTTAAATCGTCTTAGAAATGCGGTGCAGGTATAGGCTAAGGTTACGGCTGAGTAAAAACGCTTAAAACTAAAAATTCCAGTTTTTCACGGCCGAGGCTTATTTTTGGTCATGTTTTTCACAGTCATGATTTATTCTCAAATAAATCATGAGTGTGTCAAACATTTTTCCGATGCGGGGTCACTTAACGCGGTCGAGTTTCGTTGTGCGTAGAATTTCTGAATGACGTTTTACCCTAAAACGTGTAATTCCTTAATAACTTTCGCGAAAATGAGCTGACGAATGTCAAACATTTAATTTGCCATGGAAATGATTTATCACTCGAGAATATGAAATAAAAATCAAGTTTTGGGAAAATTTCGGGAAAAATGAATAGTAAAAGTGAATAGTGAAATTTTCCGAGAATAGAAATTAACCTAAAATTGCGAATTGTTACAGTCTCTACCCCTTACGGGGAACTGCGTCCCGAAGTTCTGTGTGTGTCATATGTTGGAGTGGTGTCGATGAACAGGTGTGGTTACTTATGAGGACTAGAGTCTGGGATTACCGGTGATGTAGTTTGATTTGTCGTTTCAGTGTATGGTGTAGGATGAGGCTTACTTGTGGTGTAACTAAGGATGATTTGAGCTTTAAAAGTGCATCAAGATCTGTTAATGAGCTTGTGGTTGTAATGGTTGTGAAGATAGTGATGTGATATGTTGATGAACAGAAGTGTGTAGTGTATGCTTAACATTAATATTCTTAGGCATAGATGTTTGAGTTTGTTTTAAAAATCTTAAGAGATTTTAAAGGTTTATGATGGAATGGTATCCTTAGGAACTAAACAGGATAGTACTTCTACGGGATGAAGAGAAGAATTGATAACTATCCCAAGATAGTAGTTCGGATTATCTCATAAATGAAAACTTTCAAGAATGAAATTAGATAGTACAAATAAGGTGTTAAGATCTGGCTGAGTGGTAAGACACTATCGTGTCTCTAGATCGTTTTAATGAATTCTGGTGGTTTATCGAGTTCATGTAGGAAATCAACCTGAACATAACCCTAGTACAACTACTCTCAGTATTTGAAAATTTTAAGTCGAATATAGTTAGTCAGACTATATTCCACTGTCCCTAGGTTAAATATAGGTGACTAGTCTATATTTAGCCGAGGTTCGATAAAATTTTCAAATACCTAAATTAGGTATACTTGTGATATGTCCGTTGCTTTCGGGAAACTGTCCACTAAACAAAAGCGATGTCAAACCCTTCAGTTGCAAGTCCCGCCTATACAAGACTTGTAACCCATGTTTTCATATTCCATTGTATAGAAGATAGTACGGGTAGATATGTGTGGAAAGGAAGTTTTAAGTAATTCTAAAACAGTCCATACTTGGCAAGGATCAGGAACTTTTAATAATGAAGGTTTCAGAAGAAAACTTTGATGAATGTAGAGAAAGTTCAGCTTTTGTCGATGATGGATTAGTTTGTCCTTTAGAAATCTCATATTTCTATTTTGAAATTGATAGATTGTGATGGGTTTTTGATATCATATGAAATGATATTGATGAGGTGATGGAATAATTCCAGAGACCATTGCACAAATCACAATGTCTCGGAAGTAGATTAGACCATTGTGTGACTCAAAACATTTGAGAAATGATTAAGACCATTGTGTCATACAATGTCCGGGAAATAGAAAAGACCATCGTAATTCGTTACAATATCTTGGACATAAAATGTTGGAGTAGGAACATGATTGGGAGAATGTAGTTGTATCGAAATGCCCTAGAATAGGCATACGCAGATATGTTTAGATAAAATGATTGAAAATAACTCGAATGTATATATAAATATACTAGTATTTGTTCGTGTAGTGTAAAATGCCTAGTGTGTATATATGAATATACTTATATGTTCATGTAGCATAAAATGCTTAATAAGTCCATAATCGTCTGGAGGATGAAAGACACGAAGATCGGAAGGCTATAAAATGTTTTTGCTTGTAGTGTGGTTATAGTTTAGGTCTCAATTAGACCCGTTTCTCTATAACCATGGCTCTGGCACCAATCTGTAACACCCCCAATTCATGGATGCAGCGGAATTTGAACTGGGTGTTACTCGACGGCACAATAGTCACAATAATAGAAAATGAACTCCAATTGAGTCGTTTTAAAAGATTTATCATTCAAATTGTATAAATATCAGAGATTACAAAATGAGGTCCCAGATGGTTCCATGGTTACAATTTAAATGAGTTTTGAATGATAATAAAATTTATAGCCCTCTTGAGTATCCGTGCCCTTCCGTACCATCCTTGATCGTCATGAACCTGAAATACATGCTTGAGAGGTCAACACAAAGGTTGAGTGGAATTCGTAGAGTTTAGTTAAATCGTTTGAACACAATATGTCGTAGTGTGAGCTATAGACTCACACTCATAGTTAGAAAACAAAATCGTTATTTATTTCACTAAGCTAATGCAACCAAAACATTAACATCGAACCAACAAAATTGGCATTATAGAAGCCCTATCAAGGTACTTTTGCCATTATACCGCTAAATCTCAAATATAGTGCATTTGTGTGAACTCATCGTTGTTCAACACAAATGGGATCCGTCAATCCCAATAGATCTATTCACAATATTCGCGCTCACTATAGGTAGTGACTAATGGTTCATGATATAGGGACTTCGAACATGGCAATCGTTACTTAGTGACAATAAAACATCGTCGGGTAGCATACAGTAGAAAGCATTGTGTTCGAGTAGAAAAATAATAGCATGTATTCTCCCCATGGGTTTGTAAAATAGTTAAACAATAGAAAGTGGGGCTACGAACTCACCTCAAGTAAGATAGCAAGTAATGAAGGTAATGGTCGGATCGTGTAGGTTTCTACGAGCAACCTATAATAGAATGTCGCGACTTAGGATTTGTGTAAAGCATATGAAGTAGTGCCTATATATATATCTTGCATTTAGTCCATGATGTGGTATGATGTATAGTATAAGTCTTTGAAAGAAAGATTCATGAAACATGTATGTTTTGGTATATCGTTTACTACCGTTCGGGCCGACATAATTCAGAAGTCATGTTAGTAAACGTTCGAGGAGCCAGGACACTTTAATTCGTAAATCCACAACTCAACTCGACGGCTTACATAATGAACTCCTCACATGAGGATCCCTACAATTGTAGTAGTTGATAAAATATATAGATATAAGTTTTGATCCGAAAAGTTACATGTCCGATATTTGAATAAACTTAGGAAAGTTTATTAGTACATGAAGATTGTTATTAGGGGTAGTTTCATAAGTCTTGTATGACCATTTTCCCTTTGTAATATCTCATGGTTCCTTTTTAAGTGAAGTAGATCCAAATTGCTTGTTCAAGTTATCGCCTAATTCCTTGTTTCATGTTTACTCCTATGTAAGTTTACTTGGTCATTTCGTCATGGCCTAGCCATGACCTTTGGTCCTTGTTCCAAGGTCATGAGACACAACCTTGGCTCTAGCCATGGTTGTAGTCTTGATTATAGGTCATAAGACCTCTTGTTCCTTTTAAAGTATAACCATAATCTAGTGACTTTCGCCTAAAAATGGGCTGTTTAGAATTTGAAGAATTTTATCACTCGGAAAGCGTTTTTAGGTCTCGAGCTTCTTTGTTCCTGAACGAAAACGGCGTTCCGGACAACTTTCGTGTTTTAACTTTTTGATGAATCGGACCAGAAGGGTGACTTTCAAAAACTCAGAATGCAAAACAGTAAGGTTTTGGCAGTTTTGCCGGAAATCTGTGGTAACTTCAAATCGCCATAACTTTTGACTCGTTTACTCTTTTTAGGTGGTTCAAATTGCTATGGTTTCCTTGTTAAGTCCTCTAATGTAATATGTAATAATCCAATATCATAATTTTACCATTTTGATCAGGTTATACAAAGAAAGTCACTAGTTTACTTGTTTTATTAACTTGTCTTATCAATCATGTACAATAACATGTTTTGCTCACTTTTATACATCATGGACATGCATACAAGACATAATATAGCAAGAATAATATGTAAATAACATGAACATGATTATTTAACAAGAAGCAAGTTAGGGTTTGGCTTACAACTTTGGCTTTCTACAAAGAAAGGTAAGTAGCATGTAAGGAAAAGGACTTTGATAGACTTGCTTCAACCCACTTCACTTCATGCAATCTTTCTACTCTTGTAATCTTGAAAGATGGATGATGAAGGTTGAGGTGACTTGAGTGGATTTAAACTCAAGAGAAATCACCAAGTATATGAGGTTATGGAAGAGTTTTGGTGAATGATAATCTAACTAGGGTTTCTATCTTGAAGAATCACTTGAACCTTGCTAGAACTTGGAAGAAATAAAGCTAAGTGTGGAGTGGTTTTGGTGGGTGAGTGTGACGTACAAATGAGAGGGATGAGGGCTTATATAGTGAGTTGAGGATGTTACATGTATTGACTTGTCAAAGCTTGTAAAGGAAGCTTATACACATGTAAACATCTCATGACTAAATGCATGAGATCAAGCCACCTAGTGTGAATCCCCCCCCCCTAGTGGCGGTTTGCATAACTTGGAGGGTAAGTGTTGGCCTTGGATGATATTATCCAAGATACTTAGTTAGTTTTGACTCCGGGAAATGCCAATCGTAAATGATTAGGCCTCAAAACGTAAAACCGGGTGTCGTAAAATTATGGAACTTGAAAGTATTCATAAACATGTCCATAAGTTCCATAATAAAATATAAAATGAGTGGTAGGTTCCATTTGGGTGGTAAAACCCTGCTAAAACTGGAAACACGGGTCTAAAACGCGTAATACGTAAAATGTACGAATATTGCGTAAAATTGAGAAAAGTAAAATGTTACTTTTCTAATAGGATAAAAATGATTTAAAATGACTTATAATGTCTAGACTGGGCTCAGTCTAGTGTCGGTTGGTATTAAATATCTTTTAGACATCAAACCGTAAGCCTAAAAATCAAGGAATAACTTATAAAATCAAGGGATGATTTTTGGTCAATGGAGGAGGGAAAAATATGTTGACTTTTTCCTATAAGTTGAAAACTTAAATCGTCTTAGAAATGCGGTGCAGGTATAGGCTAAGGTTACGGCTGAGTAAAAACGCTTAAAACTAAAAATTCCAGTTTTTCACGGCCGAGGCTTATTTTTGGTCATGTTTTTCACAGTCATGATTTATTCTCAAATAAATCATGAGTGTGTCAAACATTTTTCCGATGCGGGGTCACTTAACGCGGTCGAGTTTCGTTGTGCGTAGAATTTCTGAATGACGTTTTACCCTAAAACGTGTAATTCCTTAATAACTTTCGCGAAAATGAGCTGACGAATGTCAAACATTTAATTTGCCATGGAAATGATTTATCACTCGAGAATATGAAATAAAAATCAAGTTTTGGGAAAATTTCGGGAAAAATGAATAGTAAAAGTGAATAGTGAAATTTTCCGAGAATAGAAATTAACCTAAAATTGCGAATTGTTACAGTCTCTACCCCTTACGGGGAACTGCGTCCCGAAGTTCTGTGTGTGTCATATGTTGGAGTGGTGTCGATGAACAGGTGTGGTTACTTATGAGGACTAGAGTCTGGGATTACCGGTGATGTAGTTTGATTTGTCGTTTCAGTGTATGGTGTAGGATGAGGCTTACTTGTGGTGTAACTAAGGATGATTTGAGCTTTAAAAGTGCATCAAGATCTGTTAATGAGCTTGTGGTTGTAATGGTTGTGAAGATAGTGATGTGATATGTTGATGAACAGAAGTGTGTAGTGTATGCTTAACATTAATATTCTTAGGCATAGATGTTTGAGTTTGTTTTAAAAATCTTAAGAGATTTTAAAGGTTTATGATGGAATGGTATCCTTAGGAACTAAACAGGATAGTACTTCTACGGGATGAAGAGAAGAATTGATAACTATCCCAAGATAGTAGTTCGGATTATCTCATAAATGAAAACTTTCAAGAATGAAATTAGATAGTACAAATAAGGTGTTAAGATCTGGCTGAGTGGTAAGACACTATCGTGTCTCTAGATCGTTTTAATGAATTCTGGTGGTTTATCGAGTTCATGTAGGAAATCAACCTGAACATAACCCTAGTACAACTACTCTCAGTATTTGAAAATTTTAAGTCGAATATAGTTAGTCAGACTATATTCCACTGTCCCTAGGTTAAATATAGGTGACTAGTCTATATTTAGCCGAGGTTCGATAAAATTTTCAAATACCTAAATTAGGTATACTTGTGATATGTCCGTTGCTTTCGGGAAACTGTCCACTAAACAAAAGCGATGTCAAACCCTTCAGTTGCAAGTCCCGCCTATACAAGACTTGTAACCCATGTTTTCATATTCCATTGTATAGAAGATAGTACGGGTAGATATGTGTGGAAAGGAAGTTTTAAGTAATTCTAAAACAGTCCATACTTGGCAAGGATCAGGAACTTTTAATAATGAAGGTTTCAGAAGAAAACTTTGATGAATGTAGAGAAAGTTCAGCTTTTGTCGATGATGGATTAGTTTGTCCTTTAGAAATCTCATATTTCTATTTTGAAATTGATAGATTGTGATGGGTTTTTGATATCATATGAAATGATATTGATGAGGTGATGGAATAATTCCAGAGACCATTGCACAAATCACAATGTCTCGGAAGTAGATTAGACCATTGTGTGACTCAAAACATTTGAGAAATGATTAAGACCATTGTGTCATACAATGTCCGGGAAATAGAAAAGACCATCGTAATTCGTTACAATATCTTGGACATAAAATGTTGGAGTAGGAACATGATTGGGAGAATGTAGTTGTATCGAAATGCCCTAGAATAGGCATACGCAGATATGTTTAGATAAAATGATTGAAAATAACTCGAATGTATATATAAATATACTAGTATTTGTTCGTGTAGTGTAAAATGCCTAGTGTGTATATATGAATATACTTATATGTTCATGTAGCATAAAATGCTTAATAAGTCCATAATCGTCTGGAGGATGAAAGACACGAAGATCGGAAGGCTATAAAATGTTTTTGCTTGTAGTGTGGTTATAGTTTAGGTCTCAATTAGACCCGTTTCTCTATAACCATGGCTCTGGCACCAATCTGTAACACCCCCAATTCATGGATGCAGCGGAATTTGAACTGGGTGTTACTCGACGGCACAATAGTCACAATAATAGAAAATGAACTCCAATTGAGTCGTTTTAAAAGATTTATCATTCAAATTGTATAAATATCAGAGATTACAAAATGAGGTCCCAGATGGTTCCATGGTTACAATTTAAATGAGTTTTGAATGATAATAAAATTTATAGCCCTCTTGAGTATCCGTGCCCTTCCGTACCATCCTTGATCGTCATGAACCTGAAATACATGCTTGAGAGGTCAACACAAAGGTTGAGTGGAATTCGTAGAGTTTAGTTAAATCGTTTGAACACAATATGTCGTAGTGTGAGCTATAGACTCACACTCATAGTTAGAAAACAAAATCGTTATTTATTTCACTAAGCTAATGCAACCAAAACATTAACATCGAACCAACAAAATTGGCATTATAGAAGCCCTATCAAGGTACTTTTGCCATTATACCGCTAAATCTCAAATATAGTGCATTTGTGTGAACTCATCGTTGTTCAACACAAATGGGATCCGTCAATCCCAATAGATCTATTCACAATATTCGCGCTCACTATAGGTAGTGACTAATGGTTCATGATATAGGGACTTCGAACATGGCAATCGTTACTTAGTGACAATAAAACATCGTCGGGTAGCATACAGTAGAAAGCATTGTGTTCGAGTAGAAAAATAATAGCATGTATTCTCCCCATGGGTTTGTAAAATAGTTAAACAATAGAAAGTGGGGCTACGAACTCACCTCAAGTAAGATAGCAAGTAATGAAGGTAATGGTCGGATCGTGTAGGTTTCTACGAGCAACCTATAATAGAATGTCGCGACTTAGGATTTGTGTAAAGCATATGAAGTAGTGCCTATATATATATCTTGCATTTAGTCCATGATGTGGTATGATGTATAGTATAAGTCTTTGAAAGAAAGATTCATGAAACATGTATGTTTTGGTATATCGTTTACTACCGTTCGGGCCGACATAATTCAGAAGTCATGTTAGTAAACGTTCGAGGAGCCAGGACACTTTAATTCGTAAATCCACAACTCAACTCGACGGCTTACATAATGAACTCCTCACATGAGGATCCCTACAATTGTAGTAGTTGATAAAATATATAGATATAAGTTTTGATCCGAAAAGTTACATGTCCGATATTTGAATAAACTTAGGAAAGTTTATTAGTACATGAAGATTGTTATTAGGGGTAGTTTCATAAGTCTTGTATGACCATTTTCCCTTTGTAATATCTCATGGTTCCTTTTTAAGTGAAGTAGATCCAAATTGCTTGTTCAAGTTATCGCCTAATTCCTTGTTTCATGTTTACTCCTATGTAAGTTTACTTGGTCATTTCGTCATGGCCTAGCCATGACCTTTGGTCCTTGTTCCAAGGTCATGAGACACAACCTTGGCTCTAGCCATGGTTGTAGTCTTGATTATAGGTCATAAGACCTCTTGTTCCTTTTAAAGTATAACCATAATCTAGTGACTTTTGCCTAAAAATGGGCTGTTTAGAATTTTAAGAATTTTATCACTCGGAAAGCGTTTTTAGGTCTCGAGCTTCTTTGTTCCTGAACGAAAACGGCGTTCCGGACAACTTTTGTGTTTTAACTTTTTGATAAATCGGACCAGAAGGGTGACTTTCAAAAACTCATAATGCAAAACAGTAAGGTTTTGGCAGTTTTGCCGGAAATCTGTGGTAACTTCAAATCGCCATAACTTTTAACTCGTTTACTCTTTTTAGGTGGTTCAAATTGCTATGGTTTCCTTGTTAAGTCCTCTAATGTAATATGTAATAATCCAATATCATAATTTTACCATTTTGATCAGGTTATACCAAGAAAGTCACTAGTTTACTTGTTTTATTAACTTGTCTTATCAATCATGTACAATAACATGTTTTGCTCACTTTTATACATCATGGACATGCATACAAGACATAATATAGCAAGAATAATATGTAAATAACATGAACATGATTATTTAACAAGAAGCAAGTTAGGGTTTGGCTTACAACTTTGGCTTTCTACAAAGAAAGGTAAGTAGCATGTAAGGAAAAGGACTTTGATAGACTTGCTTCAACCCATTTCACTTCATGCAATCTTTCTACTCTTGTAATCTTGAAAGATGGATGATGAAGGTTGAGATGACTTGAGTGGATTTAAACTCAAGAGAAATCACCAAGTATATGAGGTTATGGAAGAGTTTTGGTGAATGATAATCTAACTAGGGTTTCTATCTTGAAGAATCACTTGAACCTTGCTAGAACTTGGAAGAAATAAAGCTAAGTGTGGAGTGGTTTTGGTGGGTGAGTGTGGCGTACAAATGAGAGGGATGAGGGCTTATATAGTGAGTTGAGGAGGTTACATGTATTGACTTGTCAAAGCTTGTAAAGGAAGCTTATACACATGTAAACATCTCATGACTAAATGCATGAGATCAAGCCACCTAGTGTGAATCCCCCCCCCTAGTGGCGGTTTGCATAACTTGGAGGGTAAGTGTTGGCCTTGGATGATATTATCCAAGATACTTAGTTAGTTTTGACTCCGGGAAATGCCAATCGTAAATGACTAGGCCTCAAAACGTAAAACCGGGTGTCGTAAAATTATGGAACTTGAAAGTATTCATAAACATGTCCATAAGTTCCATAATAAAATATAAAATGAGTGGTAGGTTCCATTTGGGTGGTAAAACCCTGCTAAAACTGGAAACACGGGTCTAAAACGCGTAATACGTAAAATGTACGAATATTGCGTAAAATTGAGAAAAGTAAAATGTTACTTTTATAATAGGATAAAAATGATTTAAAATGACTTATAATGTCTAGACTGGGCTCAGTCTAGTGTCGGTTGGTATTAAATGTCTTTTAGACATCAAACCGTAAGCCTAAAAATCAAGGAATGACTTATAAAATCAAGGGATGATTTTTGGTTAATGGAGGAGGGAAAAATATGTTGACTTTTTCCTATAAGTTGAAAACTTAAATCGTCTTAGAAATGCGGTGCAGGTATAGGCTAAGGTTACGGCTGAGTAAAAACGCTTAAAACTGAAAATTCCAGTTTTTCACGGCCGAGGCTTATTTTTGGTCATGTTTTTCACAGTCATGATTTATTCTCAAATAAATCATGAGTGTGTCAAACATTTTTCCGATGCGGGGTCACTTAACGCGGTCGAGTTTCGTTGTGCGTAGAATTTCTGAATGACGTTTTACCCTAAAACGTGTAATTCCTTAATAACTTTCGCGAAAATGAGCTGACGAATGTCAAACATTTAATTTGCCGTGGAAATGATTTATCACTCGAGTATATGAAATAAAAATCAAGTTTCGGGAAAATTTCGGGAAAAATGAATAGTAAAAGTGAATAGTGAAATTTTCCGGGAATAGAAATTAACCTAAAATTGCGAATTGTTACACAAAGTACATTATCAAGAGTCAATCATCATACCTCACACAAAGTTCCATATACTAATGGATTGGGGGGCTTGATAGCGTATGGGAGCTACAACCCAACTAGCTAGAGCCCATACATTTGTGACAGGCCTGGCATAAAACTTGACGAACACAGCCATGTAGCAGAAGGCCTAGAGATCATTCCAGGACCGTTACAACGTATAAAACATGTGTCATTGCCTCACATGCATAGAGGTAATGCTGAGAACATAACGCTAGTACATAGCCATTGATAATCAAATATATCCATGATTTAAGTGTTAATTTCCCCCCTAAATACTCATCTTTTGTATTTGTTGATATAAATAATTGATTAAAAACATTATTCATATCTTCCGATATCTCTATGTTTTTGATAATCACAAAACTTAAACTAATCAAACCAAAGATCATGACGTAAACACGTATTTAGTAATAAATAATCACTTTCACCAACAAATCACTTAAGGTATGAATAAACAAAGTGCTTAGTGCAATGTATGATCAAAGGGGTATTTAATTAACTAATACAAAGTTTATTTAATTATATAATCTTATTATATATCTTTGAAAAACACTTTTGGTAATAAGGAAAAATGTTTTAATCATACTAAATATATGATTTCAAATATTTAACCAAAATCAGTTAGTTTTTCACCAAATAAACTTTCCCCACTAAAAGACAAGTTTTCTGGCCGTTACAGTTGGGCGGCCCCCTTAATTATAAGGGGCGGTCCCCTTAATTTTAAGGGGGCCGGCCATGCTTTAAGGGGGCCGGCCACGCTCCTCTGTCAGAACTTGTTGCCTATAAATACCACCTTAAACCTGGATTTTTTCCCCACCTTTTTGCACAAAAACTTTCTGTTCTAGATCTCCATTTCAATCCTAAAAATCCTTTGATCATTTCATAAGCCTTTGTTTCCAAGTGATCCAAAGCCTTATTCTTTCAAGTGCAAAGAGAAGAATACTTCTATTAGAAGTATTACAACTTAGTATCATCTTGCTATCTAAGTTGTTTGTTTATATTTTCTTGTATATCTTTCATACTTTGGTGAATAAGGTGTATGTATTAGTAACTAGATTTAGTTGAAGAATCTAGAATTGTTGTAAGTGTGAAGTGTAACTTGAAGTGAAGAAGAAGGGTTAGATAGTAGTGGTGATAGGAGATTGTAGCAATAGGAGCTTGTAGTGAAGAAATTAAGGATCTCTAGTGGAGAAGACTAGAAGACATTTGTAGATTGAAGTTGTGAAGACATTAGTGGCTTGAAGGTGTCAAGACATTAGTGCATTGAAGGTGTGAAGACATTAGTGGCTTGAAGGTGTCAAGACACTAGTGCATTGAAGTTGCGAAGATATTAGTGACTTGAAGGTGTCAAGACATTAATACTTTGAAGGTGTGAAGAGAATAGAAGATTGGTGTATAGAAGATTGGTGTGTAGAAGATTGGTGTGAAGAAAATAGTAGATAGGTGTGAAGATTGGTGTGTAGATTGGTGTGTAGATTGGTGTGAAGATTGGTGTGTAGATTGGTGTGTAGATTGGTGTGAAGATTGGTGTGTAAATTGGTGTGTATATTGGTGTGTACGGTTTTCTCCGCCATAAAGGAGATATTTGATCTAGTGAAGAAAACTCTCGAGTAGGTGACTCGGGGAGTGGAGTAGGGCAAGGAAGGTGTCCTTGTAGCCGAACCACTATAAATCCTTTGTGTCTCGGTTTGATCTTTCCATCTCTCACTCTTTGATTTATTACTTACTTGCATTTCACACATAGTCATAATTGATAGTATTGTGCATATGTTGATTTCACATACAGATCAAACTAAAATCCAATCATAAAACTAATCTTACAAAAACCAACCTAGTACATATAATTATATCTATACACTACTACACATATATATGCTTACATAAAATATATGAAATTGTATATTCTTTCCAAACATTATACATAAGCATTGTATATATAAAACCTTTAATAAATCTTGTATTTATACTTTTGTAATTAAGTGTTTTGAAATTGTACATTATACATAAGTAGTATTTATACTAAATCATATATTAACTAGTATATATATTTATTTGAAAGTTTCATCTTAGAAACTATCTTTTATAAAATAAGCAAAACGAAAAAGGCGTAAAACTATTCAACCCCCCCCCCCTTCTAGTTTTCCACAATTGGTACCAGAGCCACGTCTAGCAAGATTTTTAAAATAGACTGTATTTTAAAACTTGTAACGATCTATGGAATTTGAAAAATATTTAGAAGGGGAATTTATGCAACAACCACCATTATTTGAAAATGATCATTTTCTTGAATGGATAAACAAATTTGAAAATTATGTGAAATCAATAGATCTTGATCTTTGGCATATCATTTCAATTGGTGATCTTAAATCAACCAAAATAGATTTTAAAAATCAAAATAATAATTTTCAAACTAAAATTGATAAAAACACTAATGCCAAATTACTTATTTTCAAAACTCTACCAAAAGTCAAATATGAAAGATTATTTCATTGTAAAACGGCAAATGATATTTGGAAATGTCTTTTAAAGATTCACCAAGAAGAATGTAAAACCAAAGATGGTATACTTGATATTGCACAAGAAATAGTTAATCTAGAAAATTTAGTAAATAAACATTTAGTTGAAATAAACACATGTACTACTAGTTCAAATGTGATCATTGAAGGTATCTACAACGAAGAATACATGAACCAAATCCAAAGAAAGAGCGTGAATGAATCATGGTGCAACAAGTGCAAAGAAGACGATGATAACACGGCTCATGAGAATATTCAATCAAATGAGAACACTAGTATTGATGCATGTGAGGAATGTACAACTACAAAGAAGGTACAATCCAAAACTAAACATTTTTGCTATGATCAATTTATATTAGAATTTTCAAAAATGGAAAATAACTTCAAACATTTTTGCAACATTGACTCAAAAATTATTTTTAAAAATGAATCTTCAACATCCGCTGAAAATAATTTTGAAAAAGAAATAATTTTAGAAGACAAAATGTCTAAACTTGAAAGTAATATTGAAATTGATCTTGAATGTAAAAATTGTCAAGAATATAAACATGAAATTAAAATGGAAAAGGAAAAAGCAAAAATATTGGCAAAATTCGAAAATAGTTCTAAATCTTTAAAATATCTACTTGACATTCAAAAGTCATTTTATGATAAAACCGGATTAGGATTTACGGCAGATGAGTATTTGATAAATACATCAAAACAAATAAAATTTGTTAAACCTAGTGGAAAAATTTAGAACTATTATTATTTACATCCATTGATTATTTCTCTAGTCAAGAAAGTTATTGTTTGTTTGTTAAAACAAACAAATAATGAATTCTTGTACTTCTTGATGACATCCTCTTCATATGCATTTAAGTGCATTGGATGTTCGCTACTAATCAACTCGGACCCATGAGAATCTGGGTACCAAGCTCTCTGTCATGTGTAGGTAATTAACGATCAAAGGAACTACTACTTTTTGGATCACTTTATTCGATTTCTTCTATTTGATGACCATTGGTTCCCTCTATTATGTTTCACACTCTACACATGTGTTACTTTTGATATTATGGCGGTTATCCTTGATCTTCGGCGGTCTGTGTTTCACTTTTGGGTGCATTGACTTTATGGTGTGTTCGTTACTACCTCATAACGAAGGATTCTTGTTCTACCATTCTTAATCTGCACGTCTTGTGATGATTGTTGCGACCGATAGTATTTCTATGATCAAGACTCCTTGATCCTTAATGCATTGGAACTTTACTTCGCTTCTTCAACTTGCTTTGGGGTAAATCTTTTTGAAGTCTTCTATTGCTCTCATAACCAATCTTAAAGAAAAGCTGGACCTGAGGTAAGTTTTCTTTTCAAAAACTTGCCTACATTACATTATATTAGAATATGCTTCAATTAGTATATTAATATGATTTAATCTATATGTTGCTATGCTCTTAGATCATGAATACCAATATATGCATACATAACATTAGGATAATTAACCCTCTTGTTGCTATGTCTATTATTATTTATCTTAGGTTTCATCTATATTGATAATCTTCTATGATTTAAAGTAGAATACTTGCCATTTATGCTATATGATCTTACTAGTTGCATTAATAGATGTGTTATAATTAAGACTTACTAGTAACTCAATATTACAATGTGTCTTGTATACATGCATATATTCATATGTCTATATTGTATTCATTGATGATTTTCTTTGTCCCTTCCTATCTCATTGCATTTAGATGTTTAATGTCTACCATATCTCTTCATATCTTTAGTTGCCATTAGAAACTATTATATGTGACAATGGGTTTAATCGATTCTCTTGAAGTGTATCTTTCACTTAAAATTTCTTGATTGTCAAAATCAAAACATCATATTTAAACACTTCTTTCTTTGAGTTAAAACCTTTCGAATATCTATTTTATGCTTTTTCAAACAACATGCTTAATCATAAGCTATCATAACATTATTTTGATCTTTATCAAGATAGAAACATTTTTTCTTTTTGAAACAAAACAAATTTTGTTTTATTGGGATACTAACTTGAATGTATCTCAAAACATTAAGCTAAGTATTAGTGAATCAAGTAAACTACATATTTGGTAATCTTCGATAGGTAAATTTAGGAGCTCGATTTCGTCTAAAAAGGAGAATGACTACTGGAGAATCTATTGACTAGAAATTCAATTTAACCTAACGGTTGAATTGCTTCTATGTGAGAAGTTGGGTGTGTGTAACCCGTAAAAACGGTCGTGTTTAGCCTGAATTGAGCACCACTAGTAATAGTCTCATACTCATTCTCCAACTTGATTAAATTGCACTTCCTATATATACCTAACGCTAGTTTATCTGTATGAACTTTGCTTCTCATTAAACTCTTTCATTCTCAGATTTATGGGATTAAGTGAAAACTTACTTTCAAACATTGTTGAATAATACTAAAAACATTTTATTTAAAACATTGTTTTTATCTTCTCATATATGTCATACACTTATGTGAAAATGACATCTACAATTTAATCAAATCATTTCATGAGAATCATGGTTTGCCCATATGGATCTTGTTTGTAACAAGTCTTGAAGTTCATATAATCATGTCTTCCCACGTGTTTATCATAAGCAATCTTCAATTTGTCTGCACTTATCCTACTTACCATTATCTTTACTTAGTTGCATACTTAACTAGTTTGCTTTATTGCTTCCTTAGTTACCCAACTTAATTGAAATATTAGTAGATGACATGATTATTAGGAATTAATTGTTTACTTTAATTATTTCTATGATATTCTCTACATTCATGAATAGTATGCTCTATATTGCCTCAATAGTTGAACTTACTTGAATCCAAACCCAAAAACACAACCTTTTTGAAAATTCTCTGCCAAAAACCCATTTCTGGCATTCTGGGAATCACCAGATGGGCGGCCCCCTTAAATCATAAGGGCGGCCCCCTTAAATTTAAGGGGACCGGCCTCCATTTAAGGGGACCGGCCATCTGATGGTCGGGGATACTGTTTTCTTTATCACTTTTTGACCCATTTCAGCCTATACTTCCCAAAATTCACAAACATATTTTGTCCCATGCTATCCCTCAAAATTTACCTTCCTAAACCACATTTCTCATACACTATAAATACCCTCTTTCCATCATTAATGCCATCACACCCAAACATGTCATCTCCCAACAACCAAAAACCAAAGATTTCAAGAACCGCAAGGATCTCCGTCAAACCCGTTTGGAGGAGGAAACTTGATTCTTGTCATAACTCTTGTGATGTTGTTTCAAGTCAACCAACAACTCAACCTCAAACCCACTCAAATGAGTCATCCCACAACCTATCTTCCACTAATACCCTCATTAATGCTTCCTCTTTTGATGAGCATGCTCAATCCCAAAACAACAATCCCAATATCTCAATCAACACTTCACATATTGCTCATTCAACAAAGACATCATCCACTCATGAAGAAACTCTTCCACCCATATCATGTTTTCATGATTACCCAAGTTCAAACATATCTCCACCACCTAGAGTACCACCACCACTTCCTACTACCTCACATGTTACTCCAATGTTGCATGTGCAAACCTTCACCCAAGACAACTATCATGCTCCACCACCATCACCTTCCTCCGAACACTTGAAGTTCGTTGAGGAGCTAAAAGAGGCACATGAGCTTAGTGCTCTTTTAGCTTTACATCTTGCTCAACGCAATTTGGATCCACCACAATCAAGCTCACCATCATCACCACATAACAAAAACCAACTTGAGAAGCATGTTAACAATTGCCCTTGTTGCATCTTCCTTCAACAACAAACCATTGCCTTGAATGAGCACTTCACTTGGATTGAGTATCTTCTTACTAGATCTCAACAAACCCCATCACTTGAACAACATCACAACTCTCAACCAACAAACTCCACTTCAAATCCACCACCACCAAGCTCTACAAACTCACCAACACTCATGGAACCAAGAGTTTACCTCCACTAAACCACCAAGCATTTGATATGCTTATGTTTTCTCATTTTCAAATAAAACTCCTCAACCATTTTGGGATTCAAGAAAGTTTGATGACACTCCTTGTTGGCACTATAGGATGTTCTATGTTATTTAGAATTCTATTTGTATTGCCTTTGTAACAATGATTATGGGTTGACATAATCATTTCTCTATTATTGAATGGTTTAATATATGTTTCTTATTACCTTGTGCCATGATTATTACTTGCTAATATTATGCTATATGTATTTGCTTGTGCCATGCTTGTGCTTCTAATATTTTTCTTGCAAAAATTACTTTCTTGAAACCTTGGTGCCCTCAAACGAGGGGGAGCATACATCAAGGGGGAGTTTTCTACCCGTTTAAACTTCTCTCACGAAGCTTATTCGGCCTAACCTTTTTGATTCTACAAAAAGGGGGAGAAGTGAATGTAAACTTACTAAAATCCAATCATAAAACTAATCTTACAAAAACCAACCTAGTACATATAATTATATCTATACACTACTACACATATATATGCTTACATAAAATATATGAAATTGTATATTCTTTCCAAACATTATACATAAGCATTGTATATATAAAACCTTTAATAAATCTTGTATTTATACTTTTGTAATTAAGTGTTTTGAAATTGTACATTATACATAAGTAGTATTTATACTAAATCATATATTAACTAGTATATATATTTATTTGAAAGTTTCATCTTAGAAACTATCTTTTATAAAATAAGCAAAACGAAAAAGGCGTAAAACTATTCAACTCCCCCCTTCTAGTTTTCCACAGTATTCATATGTAAGGATATATACTCTTATTTGTTTATATTATGTTTTCAGGGCAAAGATGAGTAAAGGAACGAAGAAACACAGAAATAGAAGGACTAAAGACAAAATATATGAAATATGCGGATTCTGCACTAACTACGGCGTAGAGGTTCCATCTACCTACGCCATAGCAAGAATATATGAAGACTACGGCCTAGCTCAATACATTACTATGGCGTAGATATTTATTAAAGGGCTCTACTGAGTAGCTACTCTCCACCTACGACGTAGTCCCCAAAAGAAGGCAGTACGGAACTCTAGTGGCCAAGGAAGAAGTTACGGCGTAGTACCTCATCTAACTACACCGTAGATACATCAAAAAGAAGAAACTACGCCCGTAGCACTTGATCAATCTACGACGTAGTTGATATTTACACAGGCTATGGCGTAGCCACTCATTCAGCTATGCCATAGCAAAGTCGGGCCTATATATACAAACCCTAAATTCCGATTTTACATATCCACATTCAACACACAGAAGTTGGGAGAAGCTCTGGGAGCAGGAGGCACGAATTTCAATCCACATACAAGTCAATTTCAAGGGAGGATTCACACACCAATCATAAGTTTATTCATTCCTTTGTCTTGTATTCGATTCATGTTCACATTTGTAATTACACATTCTTGTTTTACTGCAATTATGAATATGAGTGGCTAAACACCTCTTGGTGTTAGCCTAGTTATGAAATTGTTATTCTTGTGATTTAGTTTTCTATGCATCCATTGTAGTTTTGTTTGTATACTTTCATGGCGAGTCTTAGGACACTCTAGTTTTGGTAGTTTTGAACCTTGGTAGTTCCTTAAAGGCTTGGTGAATTAACCCTAGGACCTAAGCTGATAGGGATGTGACTTAGCAATAGCAGTATTGCCATACATGTGTGAATTAACCCTAGGACCACCAATCATTGCGATACCTTAAAGAAGCTAGAGGGGGTGTAAGATCTGACCATGCTGCATCCTGCTAGACTTGTCCATGTTAGTAGAGGTACTTAATGACTCTTGCATCTTCGTAGGTTCACGCCGCCCGATGACCTCTCGTCTTTACAATAAGCGGGAATAGGACAAGGTGCAAGATAGATTTAGGAGATTTAACCCTTTGATCCTAAATGACTATAAACCCAAGATGAAACGATAGGATGCACTTATAGATAACTAATCATGATAATAACAAGAGTAGTAATTAGGTTAACAATTCCTCTCCTTATTGATTTTCTTTTATTTACTTGTCTTGTCATTTACATTTATTAGTTAATTAATCTTTACAATCATAAACCCCCTTTTAAATGTGACAGTAGACTTAGATAGATTCCACACTCATAGCTCTTGGGATGACCTCGGCTTTACCATCTAGCTATACCTCACACGACCGAGTACACTGCCCGATAGTGCATTAGGTAGACCTTAGGCAAACGAGACATTTATAAATATTAAAACCTGGTCGGTAAAACCTGCATCAGCCATTGTGCCTGGATCATTCCATGCATCTGGAAAAAGCCAAGAATATCACTCCACATGTCATTCTTGTCTCCTCTCTTGGATGTCTACCACATTGGCCATCCTCAACCATATATAAGATATAATGGTGGCACGACACCCTAAATACATCTCTATAAAGCTAAAAGTCGCCGTTGTATTGACCAAACGGAATCACCCCGATCAGCTCGTCAAGTCATATACCGTCATTCCCTTAGAATAGACCAAGCAAAGTCAAATAAATTCTCATATTCACATACGACTACTCACATACTAGTCACCTCGTGAGCGTTACCCCAACTCGTAACTCCGGTCACACCTCGGGGTCCTTACCAAACGTGGAAAACCAAACGATTGACTACCCTCACCCCCAATATGTACCTTACATAAACAAAAAGCTACCACATTTTTTTTTCAAAATATGTGAAAATCACATTTCCCAACCTCTTAAATATCCAATTTTCCCAATTTACACCACTACCGAAAATAGTTAACAATCACTGCAAACCATCATCTATTAGTACCAAATCTCAAGAAAATCAAAACCCATTTTAAACAATCTGGTACCCGTCGGTTTATGCACATGTACTATGCTATAGTTTCTTATGCCTAAAAATGATCATTTAAAGGTGATCAAATTATTTAGTGCTTGAAAACATAAATATTTGCACGCCGAAAAATTTAATTATACATGCACCGGCCGTCGCGCGCAACGTGCGGGGTACTCATCTATTAACGTGTAGGATCTACTTATCATTTCTCCTAATATTCCCTGCTAAACAAGATTTTTAATCATCATGTCCGTGATATATGCCATTACTTTAATACACTGCAGTTTAGTAGAATCACCAAATTAAAGACTAAGAACTCACAAACAAATGAGTTTTGACGCTGTAATAAAAGTAGATAGACGTGTTATACTATCTTTTGTATTGAATACAAATGGGCTGCAATGTACGGGCGAAAATGTACAGACGTAACTCAATTTTTCTTGGAGCACAAAGTGTTAGGTCACCATTTTGTAAACACAAGTATAATAACAATATAAATGAGATGAGAAAGGAGATTTGGGTGATTATATGAATAAGAGAAATATAAGTGCAAGAGTTTCCTTAAGAAATCAAATAACCAACCCAGTATTACATGAGACTAAGGCTTCTATTTATAGGGAAGGAGCTAGGGCAACACTCCCTCTCCTTCCACTATCAATTCGTGTGGGCTTCTAAGCCCATGGACTAAAATGCCTTAAGTCTAGTAAACATGTTACATAACATAAATGTGAGTAAATAGTAACTTAAGCAACCTATTATTACAAATGACCGAGACTTGACAAAATAGTGAAAAACTTTGATCCCAACACAAAGTACCACAATTACCTATAACATGTTATAGGTATATCAAATTATCTTTTACCCTTAGTTCAAAAAAAGTCTATCCTTTAGAGAGGTGGGTGCAGTTGCAACTTATAACATGTTATCCATCCGGCACCTCAACATATATCCTATAACATCACTATAACATAAATACCCTCTTTAATAACGCTAGACAAGGCAAAATAACACTAGCCAACCCAACCACATTCGGCCCTATAACAGAGTTATGGCATTTGGCCCAATGCAGTTTGGCTATGGTATAGGGCAAAAAATTTGCCTATAATGGTACCACCAAAATAACACTAGCCAAACCAGCCACATTCGGCCGCATAACATGGCTATATCATTTGGGCCGATACAGCTTGGCTATGCTAAAAAAAAAAAAAAAAAAAAAAAAAAAAGCCTATAACGGTACCATCAAAATAACGCTAGCCAACCCAACTACATTCGGCCCTATAACATTACTATAACATTTGGGCCGGTGCAATTTGGGTATGCTATAAGGCAAAAAAAACTGCCTATAACGGTACCACAAAAATAACGCTAGCCAACCCAACCATATTCGGCCCTATAACATGACTATGGCATTTGGGCCGTTGCAGTCATAGGGCAAAAAATTGCCTACGGTGTTACGGTGCCATATGACATTGCACCACTTGTTCTTATAAGACTCTTATAACACAGTTCATATACCTCAATACCCAAATCTGCCCTCACTAGTGTTATCAAAGCTATAACATGGAGCCATAGATGCACACCGATCCATAAAATAAGAAATACAAACACAAAGACAAGCACATAAATAGAATAATATAAAGTACTTGATAACCGGCACGATGGGGATGGCTCCAAGCCACAGGCACCAAAATGGTCCTATGGCGTGGTCGTACATCATGCCCTTACTACTTAAGAGTATAAGTATAAAGAGTGAGCCCTTGTATAATAGTATTACGAATACATACATATTTTTGAGTGCTGGTTGGATGTAAAATGTTGTGTCATAAAAATTGTATACGAGTTTTGCCAACCCTCGTGGTACATAAAAAATAAACAAACCAAGAAATATTATATCATAAATACAAATAACAAACAAATTCAATAGCATATGATTAATGCATGCTGATTAGCATATCCTTCAAGGTTTGGTTAAAAAAAAACCCCTACTTAAGATCAATAATTCAGTTTACTGATAAAATCTAAGAAATCTTATTTGACACAAGCGATCTTGTTACGGTTCAGCTTCTATCTCTTTCAATGCAACACAGGTTCCAGTTTCTGACGAGCAAAACCTGGCTGAAAATGAATTAAACCAGAAAACCACAATATTCAACTTGCATTCACATAATCCTAAACATAAACGTAGTACTCTAATATCATAATCAGAAGTTGTAAGGCCTCTATACCTGAAGAAGCATTGAAGGAGCTGCTGCAGGTTCTTTAACAACATGGCTTCGGGTTTTTCTCCCATTAACTGATCATTGATGTATCTCAAGGCTCTAGACTCTATAAGTGCACACCTAGGTTTTCTATGCGGAGACTAGGGAGGGGTCTCCTGCTTCAATATCAACCATCTCTAAGAGATAGGTCGATAGGTTACGCTGGTTCCCCGTGAGAATGAAACAAGCTCTTTTAAGAGAACTTGAGTGGTTAAGAAGGTTTAGTGCATTGCGTCACTGGGTCCATGACGACTTAGTCTTCAATACCGGTGTTGTCTTTTGCAACAACCAGTAGCATACGTATTGAACCCGGTGTCTGCCCTAAGGTTGAACATATGGAGGGCTATTTCTTTTCACCCTTTTCATTACTTTTCTTTTTAATTCTTCAACTCCTTCTTTCCCTTTCATTCTTTTCTCCTTTTTCGTATCATACCTAAGGACTTCTAATTCTATCTATGGGAGATGTCCTTGGGTAGATCCCTCCGGCTCTGGCGGATCATAGGACGGATATTCCTATCTTAATCACCTTATAACTCCGACAGTAGCCAAGAAACCTTTGATTGAAAATCTCTCAAAGTGTTTGTGATAAATAATTTTGGTTAACACTTTGAGAGTTTTGTGTACACTTTTGAAGGGCTCCCCCTGCACATGTGCTCATAAGTATTTAATAAATTTGCACATGCGGGAGGAGCAAGCACTTTTGAATTGATCCACTTTCCGTGAACAAGACCGATTCGAGACACGCTTACATCACTAGTTAGACTAGCTTGAAGTTATTACCCGGCCTGGTCAAGTCCACAGAAAGTTTCTCGAGACGGTACATTTCTACTAAGACATATCCTTTTCGAGACACGCTTACGTGGTTAGTTAAAGAGATACATTGTCAGCTTTTAGGTGACAACTAGCTCTAGTAACTAACTTGATGTTATTACCCGTCGAGGATAAGTCCTTTCGATATTACTAACTTTTATTGTCTCGTCAATTCCTAGGTCAATACTGAGTCTAGCTCGCACATGATACAACTTTTAAGCTTTGACTTCGTATATTTTAATCACTTTTTCATTTTCTCCCCCTCAAAAATAGCATATAAAATGATGTTTTTGACAATCTTTTAGATTAAAACATGCCTTTTGAGTCTTACGGGGAGATTCACCAAGAATTTTTTGATTTTGAGCAAAGTATTTTGTTTTGACAAGTGCTCCCCCTCAACAAGTGATTAGGTCTTATTGAGGTGAAATACTTGTCCTTTTGAGCAAAATTATGAAGATTCATAAACATTTGATTAATTCTACTCAAAAGTAAGAAGCCTTCGCTCCTTATATTTAGGATTGAGGCACTGATGCGTACCTCAGGGTCCTTTCTTTACAAGTTCGGGTTGTGCACTGTAATGCGTGCACAAGCCATAATGAAAATAATTCAATCAAATGAAACAATTGATATTAAAAAAGAATAACCAAATGTACCAAGTTAATCTTCGTCAGGAAGTGGAACATCAAAGTCAGTGAACTTAGGTTCTGGTCTTTCGAAGAGTCTGATAGGAAACGATGGTCTGACACCGATATAACTTTCTAGTCGTCTAATTTGTCGAAATAACCTTTCTTCAATCTTCAAGACAAAGTTACGAACTTGTCTTCTTGAGCTGGATTTCCATCTAGGTTGTTCCCCCTTTGCTATCTTTCGGCGATCGTCATTCAACCGTTTGACAAGCCCATCACGAACGGATTTAAGTGTAATATCACAGAATTTGTGTATCTCATCGAACCTCATGAAGCTTTGTAGCTTTTTGTTGTTGATGTAGGTGAAACCAAAAGGTTCTTGGTTGAGAGTAAACTGTGACGTTTGATAGATTCCATCAAATATGAATTGCAGCTTTGTCAAATTGATCTTCTGTTGGTAACTTTCCACTCCAAGCTGAAGATCTTCCACTCTTTCTTGAACTATCAATCGTCGGATGAATAGAAGTAGTGATGCCATGAAGTTGTACTGAATATCTCTATCGAATCCACGCATTCTTCCTTGAACCTTTTCGAGATACATATCTTCAATGTCATTAAGATTAAGGTCTGGAAAGTCAGCTTCGGAGAATTTGTACTTCTTTTCATCTTGTCGCTTAACCACAATTTCACGCATGAACGTGTAGTTAAACCGTTTCGACTCTTGAATCTCCAAGATAGCAATGATCTTAGATTTTTGCTTCATGTTTTCCAATGATTTCTCTCCTAATCTGCTGGTATAACCGAGACGACGACGTTCTGGCCAGTGTTGAATCCCGTGTAGTGCATCTCTGTCGTAAGCTACGATGGAGTTGCTGAAAACTCGAGTTGTCTCTTCAATGGCAGGGATTTCGTATCTTGCGGCTGGTACTGAGATTGTGAGTGAGGAAGCATATTTCGTCTTGGAAGTTTCTTGGGTGAGTTGGATGTTACGAAGATCTTTGTTGAAGAAGAAGCTGTAAGGTATCTTGGGTTTATCTAGAAATCCTTTCAAGGGTAATGGTTTGGTCCAGTCAGTGAAGTAAGGCTTTTCATGATTTTTGGAACTGAGGTCGATGTTCACTTCAGGATTTAGCCAGTCAAAGTCGGCAGGCATTGCACTAGCTATATTCTGCATATGATACTCGTATTCCACTTTGTTACTAGATATGGACTTAAGGAATTCTTGTGCATCCCTATTGATTCTTCTAAGCTCCGTCTTTGTGAGTTTGTTGATCTGAAGATCCTTCATTATGACTTGGGTGAACTGTAGAGTGTTACCAGGAAGGGGTTCTTCTTCTTCGAGAGGAGGTTGAGCTTGAAGCATTTCTGTCAGCCAATCATTCTGAGGAGTGTCATCATTGTCGAGCCATGAATGACATCTTTAATTCTTTGATTTCTTGGACTTAGATGTAGCATCTTTGTCTTTAGCCTTGGATGGTGATGATGGTCCAGCATGAGAATCGGGAATAGGTGAAGCACGATAATCGGTGTCAGGTTGACCCTGGTAGTCATCAGTAGGTTCCATGAAAGTTTCTTCCTCTTCAGTTTGACCTTGACCGGTAGCTGAGGGGTGTTGTTGATTTCCAGGAGGAGTGGAGTCCTTTCGTGGTTGTAGAGAAGATGAAGGACCGGTTCCAGACTTAGGTTTCTTGCCTTTTGAGTTTGGGTCAGGGTCGTCATCTTTTCTTGACCTTTTCAGGGTTCCAGCTGCTTCTTTGCATGACTCTTTTGATATGTAAGCCACCATAGCATCATAAAGTGCTTTTTCTTCAGCAGTCTGTGTGGTTTTGGAGGCAACATTGTCGAAGAGTTTGGCAAGCATTTCATTGAAGGATAATTCAGGGACGGTTGGAGCAACAGTAGAAGCTTTTGCAGTGTGAAGCGTGAATGGTGTAGTTGACAACATTTTTCTAGTGACACTTCTGATTCTGTGATCCAAGTTGTCCTTGATTGGTTCAAGAAGGTTTGCTACTTCAGGAGAGACTATCTCAACTAGATTTTCAGTGAGAAAATCTTGTGTGACCGTCTTAATAAATCCTGTGTAATCAGAGTTCAAGAACTTATCGATCAACTGCTTTGACTCCTGAAAGTCTTCAACTTGTTTGGCAAGACCGGTAACCATGTTCGTTAGTTTGTTGACTTGCTCCTGAAGATCAACTGGTTGTTTTGGTTCATTGATTGAATGTTGTTTTGATGCGGTTTCTGAAGGTGTGGGAGATGAATGCTCAGGTGATGATTCGGACGATGACTCGTTGTGAGAGTTTGAAGAAGAAGCAGGAGGAGTCGGATCCTTTGGTGGAGAGTCTTGAGGAGGTGGAGGTTTTGTTGAGGAAGTCTGCTGAGAAGATGACTTAAGAAATATGTTGGTGTCGAACGCGTTCTGCTCTTCATTTTCTTTTCTACGACGTTCCTCTGCTTCCTCTGCTTCTCGTGCAAGAAATTCTGGAGTAATGAGGTATTCATGTTCCTGATCCGTAGCTATGTTCTCTTTTCCGCCAACATTCTCCTCTACATTAGCAGTCTCTGTCATATTGACATCTCCTGTTTTGTCTGTATCTTTAACGGTGTCATCAGGTTGTGGAGCTGATTCTAACGTTGTGGACACAACGGGAGGAATCATGCTGCTTGTAGCTCCTTCATGTTCTGATTGATTGATAGGTGGTGGAGTTGAAGGTTGAGACATGAGTCGGCTTTCGAGAGTTGCTTTCCTTTGTTCTTTCCGAACTTTTCTTCAGCTCGAGTGTCGACAACTATACTCTTCAGTTTGCGTTTATCGACCAAAGGTTCAACGATTGGTTCGTCTTCATCTTCATTAGGCTCATTAATAGTGATCCCTTTTCTTTTCCTTGTCTCTTCTTTATAAGTTTCTAGACTTTGTTGTATGGCGATTTCTGTTGCAGGAAATCCTTCATCAGGAGCTCTTACTCTCAGTTCATAGTCTGGTTCTTCTTCTTCAGATTCCGTGTCGAACTCTGATTCGCTGTCAGAAGGTGGAGGTGTAGGTTCATCCTGAAGGATGTACGCAGGAGTTACCTTCTGCTTTGGCTTGGTTGCTGGTTTGGGTTTGGATGTTTGTTTAGGTTTGGTGGAAGTCTTGGGTTTTGTCTTGGGAGCAGTCTTAGACTTAGTCTGAGGTGAGCCAGTGGTGCTTGCAGTACTCCCAGACTTCACACCTCCTTTGCTACGAGTCTGAATAGTAGCTTCTTCCTGTACCCCTTTGTAAGCATTATCATAGTACTTGTAGTTCGAACTTTTCTTGATCATGTCATTAAGAAGGTATTCGGGAAGCCTCATTCCTTTGATCTTGGTAGAGGAAGTGGTAGTCTTGATGAATGAGATGGTGAAGTCGTCCTCGAAGAGGTGCTTCGGCTCATTAGGATCAGCCATCCTTTTGATGAATTCTGGTGTGTCTTTGCAGAAATGTTCTATGAGAAGTTTGGTGAATCTTGTGAACGGGATCATAGTCTTCACACGTTCGGTTTGAATGCTGTAGACTATATCTTTCATGATTGGAACTGCAAAGTCCATAGGTGTCAAAGTCACCATTCCCCAAAATGTTTGCAAGTGTTCAAGCCTAGGATGTTTCATGACCACTTTTTCTTCCTGATATTGATCTTACAACCAACAGACAGAATGTTCTCCAAGGCTGAGGGATATTCTTGGCATTGAATCGGGAAAGTTTGACTAGAGGTACGTCATCATCAACATCATACCCTAACTCAACAAAGAAGTCAAGAAGGTCCAGTTCAGGTAGTATTGGAGCAAATTCGTTGTCAGTTTAAGGCAGGAGAAGGGCTGTACGAAGAACGTCGTGATCTACAGTGTAGACTTGGCGATCCAATGTAACAGTAAAAGATTCATCATCCAAGTTAGCCTTAGCCGTAAGCCAGAACTGATGAAGGTAGAACAGAGGAACTGAAGTAGAACAGATGAGCAGATGTTTGCATGGATGTGCAAGTAGAATATCTTTGACAATCATGCACGAGTTCTCTGTAATTCTCAATTTGTCGAAATCAACTCGTGGATTGTTGTTGCCAATCGTGACATTGTAGTTTTCGGGAGTGATGTCATCCATGGTGAGTAATGGAAGAGCTTGTTCAGGGACATTCTCGTTGTGTTCAGCCATGTTAATCTGAAAAGTATAATCATAAACCAAACATCCAGATTTGTTACGTGTTAGCACAGTTTTGAGTTTGGTTATAGATATCTACTTAAGACAATTAAGCACGAATGGTTTATTTTGTTATGTGTGAAGTGACATATGATGCATACTTGAAGAACATTGATCATTTAATCTCACTGAATCAATTTAAGAAAATTAGAGCACACACTTAAGCACAAAAATGATCCAAGTAGCATATTTACACATCATGTGACAACAAATGATGATTACAACACAATCACAACATAATTACATGTATTCGAAATTACAACAAGCCATCATCATATTTTCGCAAAATTTACTAGATTTTGAAAACTTAATCTAACATGAATTCGAAAAACAGTCATAAGAAATAAGGTTTTCGCAAACATGCATAATGAATGTTTTCGAAAAATATTCCAAGTGTGTTCTCGATAATAATTTCATCGAGAACATACTTAAGTGAAATATTTTCGAAAAGATTCAAGGATGTGTGATTGCGAAAGATTTTCTCATTTGTGATTTCGAAAAGAAGCATGGTTCTCGAAAACATTTGAGCAGTGATACATTTTTATCGCAAACACACTTATGTAAGAGATTGCGAAAGATTTTCAAAGTATGTATTCTCGAAAAACAAGATTTTCGAAGTCACAAAGCGTTTGAGAAAATTTCGCAAACACTCAATAAGAGTGTTTTCGAAATGACGTGATTGCGAAAACATGATTTGCAAAAAAATGGGATTTCGAAAAAGTTCCTATACAAGAATTTTTCGAAATTGATCCATACGTTTGTTTCTTTTGCAATTTTATTATCCAAAGGTAGATGCCTGTTGTACAGATTGAGAAACAACAATTAGAATCATGTAAACACCACACATTCAATGATTTCGAAATCTTGGTAAGAATACAATATCGAAAACATGTGAATTTCAATATTTTAAACTATATCAATGCATTTGTGAGTCTTCTTGTGTGTGTGGTGATGAGTTAAGCACAAAAACGGGATCATGTAAACATCACACGAGATATATCCTTTATGAACAAAAACCCTAGTTATCGAATATCATGCATACGTGGGAAAGATTTAAATTAACTTGATTCATGATGATATATACATAGTACCGAACATATCCCACCAAGAAAATTAAGCAAACAAACCCTGAATCAAAAGTACCCAATTCGATCTAAAACCCTAGGTATCGAGAATCAAGCAAACATGTAATGGATAATGATTAGTTGTTACAGAGATGATTATAACATGTTATATTACAAAAGCCCTATGAAAAACAACCTAATCCAACACGTTTTAGATGATTCCGATTTTGTAGAAACCCTAGAACAAGAAATCGACATAACATAAGATTCAACCATTGGATTTGTAATTAAACAAAAACCTATCCTTGTAATACCCTAAGGATCATATAGAAACTTACAAATTGAAGATCACTAAAGTGGATTGCTCGTTTGAATATGGTCCGTAGATTTTGAAAGAGGGTTTAGGGTTTTAGAAATTGTAAGGTTTTGAAAAAACGGATTGTTTGTTTTAAGTTATTTTTGTAACTTTGGATTTATGACACTTTTGGTCCCTAAACTTTTGATTTACATTATTGAGTCCTAAAGTTAAATGGCAAACAAGTGCAACATAAAGATATACTCCTAACCACCATTGTAAATGAAATCTTAATCGATATGAGACGAGGGAATGAACTTTAGACTTCCACAGTATCCGAAGTACCGCATCATTTAGAAAATATGCAAGTATATCAATTTGAGAAAAAAAAATTGTGTAGCATTTGAGCTTATCTCCCCCTCAACACTTGTAAAAAAAATTAGAGAAATAATGACAAGATGTTGAAGAGAAGTGATATACTTGCATTTTTTTTTTTTTTAAAGAAATTAAAAAAAATATGAAAATCTTTTTGTGTTTTGATTGGTTTATATTATAGAAAAAAAATATTTACAAAGATAGTTTTGATGTTTGACGATCAATTGTGTTTTAAAAACTTTTCCAGATCCTCTGGAGTCAAACATCGCATACCAATTTGGTGAACTAGACTACCAAACCTTGATGGTGCTAAGGATTTGGTAAGTAAGTCCGCCAATTGGTACTCAGTCCCAACAAAATAAAGTTCAACGGTACCCTTTTCCACATGCTCTTTGATGAAGTGATATCGGAGATCGATGTGTTTGGATTTGCAATGATGTACTGTGTTGCAGGAGATAGCAATTGCACTTTTGGAATCACAGTAGATAGGAATCTTGTTGAATAGGTAGCCATAATCCTTAAGTTGTGATCTCATCCAGATGACTTGAGCACAACAAGCAGACATGGCTACATATTCAGATTCTGTAGACGACAGTGATGTGCAGTCCTGTTTCTTTGATTGCCATGACACAAGTTTGTCTCCGAGAAACTGTAATCCACCAGATGTACTTTTGCGTGTATCTAAACATCCTGCATGGTCAGCATCTGAAAAAGCAATTAGTTCAAAACCGGAATCCTTCGGATACCAGATTCCCAAGTTAATGGTCCCCTTTATGTATCGAAGGATTCTTTTGACCTCACTGAGGTGTTTTTCAGTTGGTTTGGACTGATAGCGAGAGCACATGTAAACAGCAAATACTATATCAGGTCTACTAGCTGTGAGATACATGAGTGACCCAATCATACTTCGGTATTTGGTAGGGTCAACAGGAGTCCCATGTAAATCAGCATCTAGTTTTGTGGTATAGCCCATTGGCGTATTGTAAGTATCACTGGTCATCATTCCATGTTTCTTTAAAATTTCAAGAGCATATTTGGACTGATTTATAAAAATTCCACGGGGTGATTGATGAACTTGTAGTCCTAGAAAGAACGAAAGTTCACCCATCATGGACATTTCAAAATTATCTTTCATTAATTTTGCAAAATCATTAGAGTAACTTCTTTTTGTTGAGGCAAAAATAATGTCATCGACATATATTTGAACAACAAGTAAGTCCTCCCCGTAGGTTTTTGTAAATAGTGTTGGATCCACCGATCCTTTAGAAAATTTATTGGCCAGCAAGAAAGTGGACAGTTTGTCATACCATGCCCGGGGGGCTTGTTTAAGTCCGTAGAGTGCCTTTTTGAGTCGGTAAACGTGATTAGGATGCTCAGGATCAACGAAGCCGTCAGGTTGGCTCACATACACTTCTTCACGGAGTTCTCCATTAAGAAATGCAGTTTTCACATCCATTTGGTAAACAACCATGTTCCTGTGTGCAGCATAGGCCAAGAAGATCCGAACAGCTTCATGTCTAGCCACTGGAGCAAAGGATTCAACAAAATCAAGTCCTTCTAGTTGGGAGTATCCTTTCGCTACCAGGCGTGATTTGTTACGTATGACAGTTCTTTCAGCATCAAGCTTATTCTTCCAAATCCATTTTAACCCGATGACAAAGACTCCGTCAGGTCTTTCAACTAATTCCCAGACTTCTAATCTTATGAATTGCTGAAATTCCTCTTGCATAGATTCAATCCAGTTGTCATAAGTCATTGCTTCTTTAATGTTCTTTGGTTCTTCGTGACAAACTGTGAGTGCATAGATACAAGTTTCTCCATCAGTGTGAAATCGTTGTCTTGTCATTACAGGTGCATCTGGATGGCCAATAATATGAACTAGTGGATGGTCTCGAGTCCATTTGTGTGTTGAAGGGTGTAGTTGATAGGTATCTCGCATGTTAGCAGGATCCAAATTGCGTGTTGACGACTCAGCTATATCAGGAACTGTAGGAGCCGGTGCAAACGGGTTAAAGAACGCATCAGGATCATGCTCTGCGGGTTGTGGGACTTATTGTGGTGTTGGATCTTCAGCTGGATGGTGGGAAGTAGAACCAGTTTGTTCTGCTGTAGATGGTGATACAATTGGAGGACCGTCTCTCGCAACACTTGTAGTTGTTTGTTGAGGTGAGTCTGGTACTGGAATGTTATCAAGTTGAGCAGCGGAATTAGGTGAGACCTCAGTAGGACGGTATTCAATTGTGTCATCAAATAGTGGAGCAAACAAGGTTTCTAGTTCTTTGCGGTTGAGTGGCAATGGTTCAGCCGAAGATTCCGGAGAGTTAAGACGGTTGAATTCGGGTCCTAAGCTGTGTTGCTCAGAAGCCATTTGTGTGAGTTCATCAAAATTAGCGTGAATGGTTTCTTGAATTTCTCTTGTACGACGATTCCATATCAGAAAACCTTTTGAATTTTCACAGTATCCAACGAACACACCGATGTCAGCCTTTGCTTTAAGTTTACCTAAATCATCACGATCATTTTTCGGATAACAAAGTGCTCCAAATACACGAAAGTAATCGATATTCGGTTTTCTTTTGTGAACAATTTGATACGGTGTTTTGCGATGGCGTTTTGTTATCATGGAACGGTTTTGGGTATAACATGCGGTTGAAACAGCTTCCGCCCATAAGTAATCTGGTAATTGAGCATTAATCAACATAGTTCTAGCAGCTTCTACTAACGTCCTGTTGCGTCTTTCAACAACTCCATTCTGTTCTGGGCTTCTAGGAATAGATGTTTGATGTTCAATCCCCACTTTCTCAAAATATGACCGAAGTGTCTGATTCTTAAATTCAGTTCCATTGTCAGTTCTGACTATTCGTACCGTATTGCGTAACTGAACTTGAATTTTAGTGAGAAAGGTGATGATCACTGAAGGAGCCTGATCTTTACTTCGTAAGAAATAAACCCAAGTCCATCTGGAGAAGTCATCCACAATTACAAGTATGTAGCGATTACCGTTGATACTTTGAACACGCATCGGTCCACACAAATCTATATGAAGCAGTTGTAAAACATGATTCGTACTTTGCTCAGGTTTTGAAGGAAAATGAGCTCGAGTACTTTTTCCTTGTTCACAGGCTGAACATAAGTGATATTTGGTAAAACGGAATCTTGGAAATCCATCAACAAGTTTGTGACGAGCAAGGTCAGTCATTGTTTCAAAATTCAAGTGCGAAAGACGTTTGTGCCATAACCAAGATTTAGTTGATTCTGCTTTGGAGAGAAGACATATCGGAGATGTAGCTATCATATCTGACATTGATATTGTATAAAGGTTAGAACCACGTGAGCCAGACATTAGATCGTTTCCTTGTAAGTCACGAACAAAGCAAGTTTTCTCACGAAATGCAACTTCTAGATCCCCATCGCAGAATTGACCAACAGAGAAAAGGTTGTGTCTAAGGCCTTCCACATAATACACACGACTGATTTCAATGTTCCCGCTGACATAGTCACCATATCCCATGATTAGAGCGTAATGATCGTTCCCGAATCTAACAGTACCAATGAACTTTGAGACAAAGTTGTGTAACAGTTTGAGGTTGCCTGTCATATGTCGGGTGCATCCGCTATCAACAATCCAGAGAACGATCTGTACCACCTGCATCACAAGAAGAAGACACAGATGGAACAGAAGTAAGGGTGGAACTCAAAGAATGTGCGGGTTCCTGTTGGTTAGAAGCACATGTATTCAACAATTTAGGAATCCATTTAAAGTCTGGTTTGTGTTGTAACCAACGTTGCTAATTCCAACTAGTTCTTGCTTTCCTAATGTTAAATGCACTAGTAGGTGGCTCATTCCTAGATTTGTTCTCGGCACCTATGGTGGTAACTTCAACATCATTAGAAACCGTAGAAGGCGGCTTTCCTAAGTTAGACTTAGAGGCAGTAGTGGGCCTAGAAGGAATGCGTGTCCTACGTTTCTTATGACGATTAAGAAGAGAATTAGCTATACATTTTGTATGATCACCAGATGATACGCTTTTACGACAAAACACACAAGATGCATTAATATTTAAAACATTCAAAGGTTCATCATTCGTTACATTTAGATTTTGATTATAATTTGCCAGATTAGAATCTAAATCTGATGCAACATGAGTTTTATTCATGTTCCTAAGTTGGTCTTCTACTCCTTGAGCTTCTAGTGATCCTCTTTTACGTTGCCAGAGCCTATTCTTCTTTTTACTTTTTTGCTTGGGTCTGCTAACGCTATTAGTGGAGACTAAACCTGTAGAAGTGGAGTTACCAACATTAGTATTTTGAACAACATTCCCTTTAGA
This sequence comes from Artemisia argyi, assembly GCA_030686995.1. Taxonomy (NCBI): domain Eukaryota; kingdom Viridiplantae; phylum Streptophyta; class Magnoliopsida; order Asterales; family Asteraceae; genus Artemisia; species Artemisia argyi. The sequence continues at coordinate 127,040,150 of CM060691.1, forward strand.
AGTTTTGTCTAATTAATACATTCCTGGTGCTATCACCGTGGTGTCAACCATTTTTCCTTTTTGAAGTAGCTTAATTTTCTCTTTCAAATCGATGATGATGTGATTTTTATCCTGAATTTCAGACTCAAGTTTCACATTGCAGTAATTAATGTCATCGCGGTTTTGTTGCCATTCGACATTTTCAATTTTTAAATCCGCAATTTCTTTCTCATATTTGAGACAGAGACTTTTTAAAGACTCATTGTTTTTGCAAAGCTGACAAGAGTTTGAAACATTTTGACTTTGAAGTTTCAATTCCATTTCAAGACTTTGAGCTTGACAGCATTCAAGCCTTTGTTTGAGTTGACAAATTTCTTTTGAAAATTGTTTTGTCACATCATCATTCTTAATTCTCAGCTTTTCATTCTCATGATTCAGTGTCTCAATTTCCACATTCAACGAGTTATTATCAACACAAAGATCATCCACAAGCATAGAAGTACCAGATTTATAGAGATCATTCATGATAACAGAATAAATGTCAGCATTGAGAATTTGTTCCAAGAGTCGATCAGCATCATTTTTTAAAACTCTATTTCTTTGCTTTTGAACCAAAATCTCATTTTCAGTAGAGTTGAAAACGTTTATCATATTTTTCACCTCGTTTTGAAGTTCCTGATCCCAACGTGTAGCACAGAGACGGAGGTGTTTGACAATTGGCAACATTTGTTTTTGAAAAATATCTCTTTTTTCTCGCTCGTAAGCGGATTGAAAAGTTTCAATTTTTATTTCAGAATTACGTGCAATTGTTTCCTCCAAAATTTCGATGTCTTCCATAAAAGTTTTGAAATAATTTAAGACACGACAAGTTTTTGGTAATGGTGTAAGTTCACCGGAAGATGGTAAAGGACCATTTATTTGTGCTACAGTTTGGACAGGGGCCACATTAGAGGATGAAACATATGACTCTTCGACAAACCATGATTTCTTAGGTATTTCTTTTTGAGTAACAAAAGATTTAGAAAGAGGTGGAGCTTTTGAATAGTCATATGGTGTCCAATATTGAACATAACTCATTTTTGATCGACTCTCGTCTTCAAGTTCTTCTTCTTCCTCAGTATCAAAAACAACAGCACGCACAATCGTATTATCAAGCAAATGGTCCATACTGTAAATTTTAGGAATTTCTTTGAAAGCCGTGTGAAGAAACATTGAGTTGTAATCGCCAAGAGCAAATCCTTTATCGGGTCTCGGTTTTAAAGTAAATTTCTGAATAGTTGTGACTGAGTTCCCGTGTTTGTAAACAATATTGCAAAATTCTTTGAGTTGTTTTTCAAGATCAACAATATCACCGAGTAAATCATTTATATACTTCTTTTTTCGTATTTTATGTTCACAAAACTCCTTTTTGCAATTGGACAATTCTGTTTCCGTTTTTGAAAGGTCTCTTTGAAGACGTTCAACTTGCATTTTCAGTTCACATTTTTCACTTTCAAGTTTAGAAATCAACTTTCCGTTTGTCTGAATTAGATCTTGCATCTTGTGCTGAAGATCTTGCTCTTTGTTGTAAGATTCTTGAAAAGCTTTTTCAAAACTTTTTGTATGTTTAATCTTTTCTTGCTGACTTGAAAGTTGTATTTTATAACACTCAATATCTCTTGCAAGTGCCGCATTTCTTTCTTTTAAAACTTTGTTTTTCTCGTTGCATTTTGCAATTAGCAATTGTTGATCATTCAGTTGTTTAGATAACATTATGAGGTCAGGGTCTGGATCAAATGATGGTTCATGTTGTTCGAAATGATCATGTTTATCATTCTCAATAGGATCATCAAATGAAACAACTGTGTCATCATCAAATATGACAACTGTGCTTATTTGTTCATCTGTTTGAGAAGATGAAGATGATTTAGATGGAACAACTTGCGCCATATCTGATTCAGAAGCAGAGGGTGAGGCTATTTCATGTATTAGGCATGCTTTTTGGTCATGTACCTGAGACAAGCCGTCAGTGTCATACACTGGACCTGAATCATTAAACTGAAGTTCCTGCATGTTGGCCATAAGCATCACAGCTGCATTAGCTTCCAGATCTTCCATGTCATCATCATTGTTCACATTTGCCATGAAGTTGTTATCTTGTTCAGGGAAATGTCCATCTTTTTCATCTTGAAGAGCCATGAGTAATGCCTGCTTGTGAAACTTACTACCCCGAGTTCTCGGTTTGGGACATGCTATCGCTATATGACCTTGTTCATTACAATTGTAGCACCACACTGCATTCCCTGAGTTGGAGTTCCTTGTTGCAACTGGTTCAGACCTTTGCTGAGAAGACCCTGAGTTGTTCCTGAACCCTCCATTGTTATTAAACCTCTGACCATTCCCAAAATTTCCTGAAGAACTTCCTGAATCAGATCGACCATAGCTACGATTCTGAATTTCCACTCTTCCATCATTGACAACAGCTTGATTCCTTGTGTTAGAAGATGAACGTTGACGGTTGTTTGTTTTGTTGGAGAATTTGCTGAAAGCACGAGCAATAAGAGCAAGTCCCTGATTCAACGTATTAAAGTCATCATCATCATCGTCATTGGAATTTGAGTAATACACTGCATCATTGTTGTTTAATGGAACAAGTTGAGTAGAAGCATTCTGTGGAGATGAATCATAAGGGACCATTTGGTTTGAGGTGGAAGATTGTGGATAACTGAAGTAGTTCTGCTCTTGAACATATGCATGATTTGACATTGGTGGTGGAGCATAGGGAGATTGAGCTACGAGAGCCAAAGAATTTGGTGTTGGTGTTGGTGTGTATCCTCCTCGTAGAGCTCTATCTTTTTCCACTTCAGGTTCATGGTGTTTCAGAAAATCATACAACAAACCATATGGTGCATCATGTAGATTTTTGGTTTGACGTACAAATGTCACATATTTATGCCAATCTGGACCAAGACTACCGACAAATTTGGAGTTCACTGCTATCCTTGGTACTGTGATTTTGTGACGTTCCAGATCATTGACCACATTTGTGAAACGATGATAGTAGGATTCAAGTGACTCTCCTGGTTCAATTGTGATGTCTATGTATTCCATGTAAAGTTTGAATTCCATATCATCTTTGTTCAATTGAGTGCCTTCCATAAGGAGATGAACGTGTTCCCACATAGCTTTAGCTGTTTTCTGAGCATCGACACTGCGATAAATTGGATTAGGTATACCTTGAAGTATATAAGCCATTGCATACTCATCAGCTTCATGATGTAATTTCTGTTCTTCAGTGAGTGCAGTTTCTGGAAGAGGTCTATCACCAGGGGGACGTGGAGGATCAGCAGTTGGATCACCAGCTTCAAATCTTGTTGGCCACTCAAATGGTCCTTCAAGTATCACTTGCTTCAAGAATTTCCCATGAGGTTTCTTTAGTTCAAGAAATCGTAAGAATCGACTTGACCATTGAACATAGTTCCCAGGTGTTAGCATTGGAGGTGTTTCAAGTGATCCTGCCTCATGTCGGGATTGTTGAGTTGTAATAACTTCACACATCCTATCAAACCAGTGAGGTTGTTTTGAGGAAAACTGATTGTTATGTTGTGACATTTGATGTGGTTGTTGTTGAGGAATGATTTGATGTTGTTGCATCATTAGGTAATGATGTAGTGGATTAAACGGTTGTTGTTGAACGTGTGATTGTGAAGGTTGTTGATACGGTTGTTGCTGATGGTATTGTTGTTGCTGATACTGCTGATGTTGTTGTTGCTGAGTATGAGGGAAGTAGTAATTAGGTGGTTGAGACATTTTATAAACACTTGTGTAAAAATGGATCTTGTAGAAGGTATAACTTTGCTTCAACTTCGGATTGCGAAACTTTGCACAACAGTGATTGCGAAATTTATCTTCAACTGTGATTGCGAAATTGTTGATCAATGGAGATTGCGAAATTTCTGCACACCAGTGATTTCGAAACTTGTAGGTTATCGCAAAACAAGGGATGTAAGTGAGTTTTCGAAACTTTTACAAATTTTCGAAAACAATGTGATTTCGAAAAAATAGTGTTTTCGAAAAAACACAACAATCACGAACCCACTTATCGAAATTGTACAATTTCGAAAATGTACCAAGAGTCGAAGTACTTTTCTTTCTTATACAAGAAAGAAAATACTGAGTCCACAAAAAACGAAGTCGATATAGAGCACTTAGTGTAGATCTCGATAAAGGGACTAAGCACTTTCTCGATAAGCTAGGCGAATAGTATTTGCAAGGAAAGCAAACCTAAAACGTGTTTTTATTTAAAGATTCTTGTACTTTTAGTTATAATATGAAGATTTCTTGAAGAAAGTTGTAAACTTTATGAACTTTATCTAAAAATTTTAAAATTTCGAAAATAAGTACAAGAAGCTCGAAATCGATTTTTTGAGAAAAATTTTGAAACTTTTATGTTTGTTTTGATTTGTAGCACAAGTTTGTAAGCAAATATGTGATAAAAACCAAAAAACAAGCAAAAAGGTACGAAACTTTTAACAACAAATCGATTAAAAACAAGTTTAAGGAACGAAATCAATGAAAACACAAAAGCTACACCTTCATATGGCGAATGATACCACTTGTTAGGTCACCATTTTGTAAACACAAGTATAATAACAATAGAAATGAGATGAGAAAGGAGATTTGGGTGATTATATGAATAAGAGAAATATAAGTGCAAGAGTTTCCTTAAGAAATCAAATAACCAACCCAGTATTACATGAGACTAAGGCTTCTATTTATAGGGAAGGAGCTAGGGCAACACTCCCTCTCCTTCCACTATCAATTCGTGTGGGCTTCTAAGCCCATGGACTAAAATGCCTTAAGTCTAGTAAACATGTTACATAACATAAATGTGAGTAAATAGTAACTTAAGCAACCTATTATTACAAATGACCGAGACTTGACAAAATAGTGAAAAACTTTGATCCCAACACAAAGTACCACAATTACCTATAACATGTTATAGGTATATCAAATTATCTTTTACCCTTAGTTCAAAAAAAGTCTATCCTTTAGAGAGGTGGGTGCAGTTGCAACTTATAACATGTTATCCATCCGGCACCTCAACATATATCCCATAACATCACTATAACATAAATACCCTCTTTAATAACGCTAGACAAGGCAAAATAACACTAGCCAACCCAACCACATTCGGCCCTATAACAGAGTTATGGCATTTGGCCCAGTGCAGTTTGGCTATGGTATAGGGCAAAAAAATTGCCTATAATGGTACCACCAAAATAACACTAGCCAAACCAGACACATTCGGCCGTATAACATGGCTATATCATTTGGGCCGATACAGCTTGGCTATGCTATAAGGTAACAAAAAAAAAAAAAAAAAAAAAAAAAAAAAAAAAAAAGAAAAAAAAAAAAAAAAAAAAAAGCCTATAACGGTACCATCAAAATAACGCTAGCCAACCCAACTACATTCGGCCCTATAACATTACTATAACATTTGGGCCGGTGCAATTTGGGTATGCTATAAGGCAAAAAAAACTGCCTATAACGGTACCACAAAAATAACGCTAGCCAACCCAACCATATTCGGCCCTATAACATGACTATGGCATTTGGGCCGTTGCAGTCATAGGGCAAAAAATTGCCTACGGTGTTACGGTGCCATATGACATTGCACCACTTGTTCTTATAAGACTCTTATAACACAGTTCATATACCTCAATACCCAAATCTGCCCTCACTAGTGTTATCAAAGCTATAACATGGAGCCATAGATGCACACCGATCCATAAAATAAGAAATACAAACACAAAGACAAGCACATAAATAGAATAACATAAAGTACTTGATAACCGGCACGATGGGGATGGCTCCAAGCCACAGGCACCAAAATGGCCCTATGGCGTGGTCGTACATCATGCCCTTACTACTTAAGAGTATAAGTATAAAGAGTGAGCCCTTGTATAATAGTATTACGAATACATACATATTTTTGAGTGCTGGTTGGATGTAAAATGTTGTGTCATAAAAATTGTATACGAGTGTTGCCAACCCTCGTGGTACATAAAAAATAAACAAACCAAGAAATATTATATCATAAATACAAATAACAAACAAATTCAATAGCATATGATTAATGCATGCTGATTAGCATATCCTTCAAGGTTTGGTTAAAAAAACCCCTACTTAAGATCAATAATTCAGTTTACTGATAAAATCTAAGAAATCTTATTTGACACAAGCGATCTTGTTACGGTTCAGCTTCTATCTCTTTCAATGCAACACAGGTTCCAGTTTCTGACGAGCAAAACCTGGCTGAAAATGAATTAAACCAGAAAACCACAATATTCAACTTGCATTAGTCACATAATCCTAAACATAAACGTAGTACTCTAATATCATAATCAGAAGTTGTAAGGCCTCTATACCTGAAGAAGCATTGAAGGAGCTGCTGCAGGTTCTTTAACAACATGGCTTCGGGTTTTTCTCCCATTAACTGATGGGCTATTTGCAGTAGTTATATCCCAGAAGCTTCGCTTTTTATCTCTAACTGCTGGTGACAAAAACCGACTACTCGGGCTCTTGAGTTCACCAGCTATCGCTTCTTTTGGTCTTGAGCTTGCCTTCATCACGACTCTAGTTACACCCTTCTTTGAGATTTCCCGTATCAAATCATCTTTTTGCTTAATTTGCAATCCGTAATCTTTCTTCATTTTCTCCATAGCTGCTTGTAGCATCTTCACAGTTTGTTTAAGCTCTTTAACAGTTTCATCGGGTCCTTTTTTCTTTGATTCAGGCGTGAAACAGTTTCTGGGTAGGAATGATGTTTTTGGTTTTTGTTCTTTTTGTTTACATGTTGTTGGAGGGGTGGTTAAGATAGATGATATTGTAGAAGGGGTTGGTGATGCAGCTGCTAAAGTTTGTGCTTGCAGCATTAACAATTTTTGTTGCTGGCGAGCTAACTGTGCTCGTAGTTCGTGGTTTTCTTTTTGTAACTCGAGTAGTAGCTTTGACTGATCCGGTTCTGAATTAGGGATTTTTGCTATTTCCTCATTTGCCTCGTACGCCTAGATATCATAGAAATTTATAATGAAAAGAAGACCAGCACATCACTTGAACTTTCAAGCACCATATAGATGAATGTTTGGAGGTACGTTTGAAAATGATTACGTACGTGATACTGAATAATCAGAATCAAGTAACTATTTGTATTAAAACAGATAGTAAAGGATAATGTATTGATGTAGATGAATGTTTGGAGGTACGTTTGAAAATGATTACGTGATACTGAATAATATGAATCAAATAACTATTTATAATAAAACAGATAGTAAAAAAGATAATGTATTTATGTGCTTCTACTGCTGGAAGTTGCAATAGTCTTGATTAGATGTTTAAGAGTTTGACTCATTTAATTAATTAAGAAAAGACCCATAAAGTAGGTTCGGAGGATGCCAAACTAGGTAACTTAAGTTTAATCCTAGATTATTTGACCCCTATATAACTTCAAAAACTGAGTATTTTGACCCGTAGGTATTTTGGAAATCAAAGCATTATTTGTTTATCTAAACATTCCAGAACTAGTTATGACTTCCCTCAATAATCATATTAAAATCCAAACAACAGCCAGAGGATTAAACCAAGGGGTTGGGGAACGAACCTTAGTACGAATTTCCTTAGCTCTATCAGCCCAATGAAGGGTATTTTGAGTTTCGGAAAACGAGAGATTACTTGGGCTGATATTTGCAATCATGACAGTATTACAGGCACCACCAAGAGAGTCTTTAAGCAGTTGTGTGAGTTTCGAGTTTCTGTAAGGCACATGTTTCTTTCCCTCAACAAGGGCGTTAATGCAACTGCTAAGAGCAAGTAGTGATCTATTTATGTTGGCACCCTCGAGTGATCTTAGTGTTCTTTGATCAGTGGCAATAGCTCGCTCTGAACCGGCCAAGTCAATCAATGATAACTTCCCTACTCTGTTTATAACATTGTTGCTTTCATCTTTCACTCGATACTCAACCATAACCTGACACAATATAAAACCCATGTAAAATTTGACTTCTTCAGGTCAAACCAAACGATTCAGATCTATGTGAAGAATTTAAATGAGATCTGCTATAGCTTTAGGGAATTATTTCCCACGTGTAAAGGATTGTGATAATGTTCATGTCCACAACAACTTTTTTTGAAAGTTCAAAAATTGTGACAAATTTTAAGAAGGAAAGATTCTGTTTGACCTTCATGGCCAAACTCAAACCTTAGCAATTGTACCTGAAGAATGGCGTGGGAGCGTGAAGACGTTTCATTGGCTCGAGTTGGTTCTGTAGTCCGATTACGATTTCCTTGTTGAAGCAACACCATTACCTACAACAATAGCTCAAGAAAATTCAGAATATAGATCAACAGAAAGTCTGAAATAGGTGGTGATTTGAGGTTTCTTTTGAAAGTGATTTATATCATATGAAACAAACAATCATTTATAACATAACAGGAGGTAAAACATATTGTTTTCCGAACTTGCAAGTGTTAAAAAAAACGTTTATTTTTATAAATCACGGAGTAATATATCTTCCTGTCAGCTAAGGTTACAGTCTTTCAAAACCAAGATAAAAGATATTATCAGCTTTCTTGAATATAGTATGAATCTGATTTTTTAGACCGCTGTATAGTCAAATAATCAGAAATAGAATCAGTTTACCAAAAGCTAAAAACTGATTATTGCAATCATAAAATTCAAAACTAAAATCCAAACACCCACAAAGTCATGTTGACACTAGAAAAGTCACCTCGTCTGTAGAATAAGCTCGGTATTGAGTGAGTCCTGCTGCGACAATCCCCTGAAAAGAAGTATAAAATTTCAAACTCCCATTGTGCACATATATAAAATTGTACTTTTAACAGTGAATACTAAAATAATAAAAACCACTCTTTTAAAAAAATATATATCAACACAGATGGCACATGTATAATTGAAGTTTATAAGAAATATGGACCTGCTTATCTTCTCTAAGGACCAAAGGACGTCCTGGAGAGAGCAAATCTCTCACAGTTTCATTGTACACCTCAAGATACGACAGATGAACGACATGGTTCCCGTCACAGCTCCTTCGCCTAACCTTGCTAAATAGATCCTTTATGGCCAAAACCATCACACCTGGATTCTCAACTGTTCCCAGCATTGTGAAAGTTTTACCAGCACCAGTAGCTCCATAGCAGAAAACCGAGCCATTCCTTCCTTGCAGAACTGCCTCAACAAGCTCCGATGTTCTGTCAGGTTCAAACAAAATTCAAGCCTGCACTCACATTTCATCTAGATATTCTCGTAGGAACAGAAAAATAAGAGAAAGGCATGGACCATATGGGATGATCTAGCACATTTCATATTCATGTCTGGTTGGCCGCTAGGAATGAAATGAGTGTGAAACTAAGTTAATTTCTACAATCACTTAGCAAAGTTAAAGAACTTTATATGTACAAATAGTATAATAAATATGATTTCATCAAGATACTATCATTAAAGTTTTTGAACTTTCAAAAACTGTTTATGCTATTGAAGATTACATAAATAAAGGGGCGACATTGTAAGTATTCATTCCTTCCTATGATGTTGTATCATGAAAGAAACACGGTCTGCACAACAAGTGAGTCCACTTCATATCATTCCATTTAACAAAACAAACAACTCCGCTCAAATGGAATGTATCATTCTAATCCTTCTGAAACAGATTCCAACTACAATACATCCTACCTAACAATAAACAGCTTTTTTTTTTAGATTATACCCACTACACAATTGACAGATATAGCTAAACTATTATGTAAACTATGATAATGATACGCATATATGAAACAGAAATTATATTCAAAAATGAAAGTCATGTACTTACGAAGTGGAATAGACATCAAGTTGAGAAGATGTATCAGGAAAGGACGCATCAAAGGTGAAATGCCTGCCACGAAGCCTCTTAAGCCTAAGATAATCATTCTCATTAGCGAATTCCGTCAAGTAAACTTCTTTCTGATTCACAATCCGGACACAAGATCTCGAACCAGCCTCTTTTTCTTTCTTACTCAATGGTCTCAACCTTACAAAAACAAGAATCCTACTACCGACATTTCCATGTTTCGCCTTTTCCTCAACCGCCACTTCTCCTATGACACCAGTGGCGGCTGTAGTCGTCATTTTCGTGTCTGGGCCCACGTTAGAAGTCCCCATTGATAATTTTCTTGCCACAGTAGTCGACACCACCCCTTTTCTTGGAGGACATGTCAATCCAACAATCTTTTCACCATTTCCGACACCAAAACTGCCACCACCGAGCCCCACATTAACATTCTCCTTAGCATCGCCCTGCACTGCAGGCGGTGGAGGACACGGCAAGACATAATTCTTGGTGACATTCGAAACTGGAACAGGCATCGCATTTTCCTTCATCACATGACTCTCCACAGGTCTTGATTTCTTACAAGACCCACCACCGCCACCACCACTCAGAAGATCCACACTGGGATGCGTCGAAAACTGATTCACATCAGGCTTCGGAGACGCGTTTCTCATACCAATAGAATTCTGCTTCTGTTGTTCATACAATTGTGTTAAAGCTTTCATCTTTTCTTTCAACCCATGATGAGGATTCCTTAACTGTTGTTGATCCCCCAAAGCTTTCATATTTTCTTGATCACTCTGATCATGAATCACATTCACACGAGACCTAGTCGAAACCGGCATTTTTCCAAAAATAAACCAATTTTAGTCAAATCCAAGACATACCCACTTCATAAAACCCAAAAAAGAAGGTAAATCAACACAAAAAATATTTTTTTTTTCACCAAACCCTAATGGGTCAATTTGGGTAAAATTTTAAAAAAAATACAAGAAAGGAATCAGATCTAAAAGATAGGAAATGGGTATTCAAAAATGTGTAAATTCTTGATAATGGCCTTAATGGTTTAGCTGAATTTAATAGTTTTGACTTGTGAATTTGTGAGTATGAAATTTAGGGTTAAAGGAAAGAATGTGTGGGAAAAGGGGTTTTGAGTTTAAAATGGGTGTAACGGTCAAATCTTTTTGGGTGTATACTTAAATGGGTTTGGGCCAGTTTTCAACTTTAGCTTTTATTCGTATTTAATTCAGATCAAGAATCATTCATATTTGTATTTATTTTATTTTTATTTTTTCTATTTGTCTATTTCATCTTTAAGAAACGGACAGATGATAATGATTTTTTATATGTTCTGTTTTTTATTGCCACATGACTCGCTTAGTCAATTCTTTTCCTTTTTTTTGAACGGAGTAAATTCAAAGGAGGTGATTTGCACATTTTTTATTTTGATTGGGACACTCACAGTATAACTATATAAAGCACATTGTAAACACTGTACAATTAAGTTATGCATAATTTAGAGTGTTCCAATAAAAAACTTGAGTGTGCAAATCAATTCCCAAATTCAAACTAGGATATTTTTTTTTATCCGCATTTCGTTGTTGGGCGTAAGATGTAAATTTAGTTTTTACTTATACAATGTTTTAAACATGTATAAATAAAGTTTAAGTATTAAAATAACATCATTAAATTATTTAACAAATATTTAAAAATTTAATTATAAAAAATGAAAAAAAAAAAAAAAAATTGGCTAACTTATATATACTAAAAACCAATATATACATTTGTTGTCATCGTCAACGTTGTCTCGAATATTCAAAATATCCTCCTAAACTATGTGATAGGTTACAAAAATTACCTTATGCCTTCACTTATTTATGATTTTTTTATATAACAAATTTTATTTATCAAATACAAACAAATTAGTGATATATATATATATATATATATATATATATATATATATATATATATATATATATATATATATATATATATATATATATATCTTAACTAATTATAATGTAGATTTAGTCAAAGGGGAAAAGTGAAAAACTGAATTTTCAGTCAATCCCCATTTTGCCCTTCTATACACAGGGCCGGTCCTGAGCTTTTAGATGCCCTAGGCGAGACTTACGAAATATGCCCCGGAATATATAGCAAGGCCAGATTTTAGGTTTTCCGAACATGATCATGCAGGTTCAATTCTTAAATGGCTAAAATGAGAAATAATATTTCATGATTCACATCATTTTCATATGTGCTTAATAAAAGCAATAAATCATACCTTCAATTTTGCTATTATTTCATTTCTTGTGGTTATGTGTACCATTGTTTGAATTCGATTAGTTCGTGCACATTTTATCAAAGTTTGATTATTCAGTGTATCGATTGACATATTTTCGGGAATCAAATCACGTATTTTTTAGATCGAATCAAGTATTATTAAGAATCGATACACATAATAATTAAAATTTGAAAAGATGTGTACAAAATAAGCGGATTCAAATAATGGTATGCATAATTACAAACGGTGACAAGTATGTTTTTAAACGATTAACCCATTTTACTATTAAAACGTTGCAAAATTGAAGATATGATTCATACATATTAACTGAAAAACGTAAACTACGTAGTAAAAATGTATTACAATTGTTTAATGTTTACCGAGAAAGAAAATAACCAAAAGTAATTAGTAGTAATTCATAAAAAAGCCTTGGCGCTCTAACTCATATCAAAAGGATAAAATACGAGGTTTGCTTTGAGACCACACAAAAATTTGTCACCACCAATGAGTAGTAATTAAAAACTATACTTTTAACTCTTGCATCAAAAGAAGCATCTCTTACAAAAAACATACTCCGTACTCATCTTCTCCAACACTTCAACTAAAGAACGACGATGTCCGGTTATGTTCACCGGAGATTTTTTCGTTTTCCTTTCTTTCTTTCTTTCTTTTTTGTTTTTGTTTTTGGATCTAAGGTGGTTTCTTCTTTATTTTCAAGATAAGTACTAAAAAACCTACACTAAAAATTTGATGCCCCTATTTTGTTGATGCCTTGGGCCGTCGCCCACTTCGCCCGGTGCCAGGGCCGGCCCTGTCTATACAAAAAGGGTGAGAGAAAATCAATTGTGTAATTAATGCTATTATTAAAACACCTCATAACTTAAAATTACAATAATTTATTCATATGTTACAACCAATATATCAAATTAAAAACAATCAATTAAAACACCCTTTACTAAAAAAGTACAATAAAATTTTCACAATATACAATTTAAACAAGCTACAACATAATATAAAATATAAAATAATTAAACACACTGATTAATGTTATTTTTAAAACACCCTAAAATGAAAAGTATACGTTATTATACACATTATACAAATTAATAAAACACACAAAACTTTAAACAAGCTAACAAGTTGATGTTGCATATAGTTTTGAAAACTGGACCGGACCAACGGGTTCAACTGGGAAAAACATATAGTTTTGAAAACTGGACAGGACGGGTTCAGTTATTAAAAGCATGACTCGGTTTAAATCGACCCATTTTTCGACCGAAACGGTTCAACCGGGTTTCAAAACATTATGTTGACATGAGCTTAAGTATCAAAGTCAATAAGTCAATAAGTCAACACATTTAATCCCTAAATCTTCAAACTTTTATTAGAGGTGGCAAAACGGGCAGGCACGGGCACGGGCTAAAATGGCACGGGTTAAAACGGGCACGGGCTAAACGGACAAATTATAAATCGGGCCAAATGGGCATGGGCTAAAACGAGCAAATTATAATTCAACTATTAAAAACATTCGAAACAGTCCTAAAAACCCCTTTAATTCATCTTGTAAAAAAAGATCAAGCATCTAAGTCTTAACTATATTTAATTATTTTTTCTTGAAAAAAAAATAGAGTATTAAATGAATAAAAATGCAACTAATTAAATATATCTATCAATTAATTAGAGTATTAAATAATTATGCATAAAATAGTTAATAAATGAGATAAATTAAAATTAAAATAGTTGGAATGCTTTATAGTTACCAGTGACAAGTGAATTGGTCGGAAAAAAAATGAGAGTAATTGCTTGAAAGTTGAATTGTGTGATTTGAAAGCCCATTTAATAATATCTGTTTTTATCTTTTGCCTATAAGAGCCCATCAAATAAATGCAAGGGGGCAAAAAACGCCCCAAACTTTTAAAAAAGTGTCAAAAATCGCTCAAAAGTTACAAATTGGGCAAGATTTGCCACCCCTAACTTTTATTATTTTTCATTTATAACCCATAAACTTTCTTTTATCACTAAACGATCTGTCGTTATAAAATCTCGTTGCTATGCACGGGTATTCGTCTAGTATATATATATATATATAGGGGAGGGTTAATGTGAGATCAAACTTAAAGTTGTAAAAATAAGATCTAGTCTAAACAACCACTAAAACCATTTTATAAATAACCAAATTAGCAATAATACACAAAAAATAAAGTATTAATACGAATTAACATTTTAGCAACTAATAACCAACTGATACATGTTTTTTGATTAATGATACACAACTATAAATTTACATGTCGAATCAAAGTGTATCACCTTAACCTGATACATTACATGTCGAATCAAAATGTATCACCTTGGTTTCGTCAATTTAAAAAAGAAAATCATTGGAACTTTAACAATTTTAGTTGTACTCAATAAAAATTTAATTTTATTTTAGCGAGAGTGTCACTTGTCAGATTTTAGTTGGATCTTATTTTTACAACTTTAAGATTGATCTTATTTGATCTAGATTATATATATATATATATATATATATATATATATATATATATATATATATATATATATATATATATATATACTAATGAAAAAGTCTCTAAATTGCGAACAAAATGAGCCCAACATTGTAATATTTTTTACTAATGCAAAATTTTATATAAAATGTTAAAGTTTAATATATGTTTTTTTACAAAAATAAAATAAAATTCTACACTCCTAAACTATCTAACAATTATCAAAGGACTTATGGTCTAGTGGGTGGGGCTTATTTGGTTAAGCACCCACAAGTGGGAGTAGTACCGGGTGGGTGACCACCCGGGAAGTCCTCACTTGTGGTCCACTCGCAGACCATTTGTTTCGGAGATATATTGCAATGATGGATTCGAAGCCCTTAGACCAAGCCGCTGGGGTTAGAATCCTGAGCATGGCCCGGTTTTCATCCGGCTGTTTCTCCAGCAAGGTAACTTGTGTGGAGGCAGTACGGTTTCCGGGGGAAACCCGTTACCACCTGAGATCAGCGTGGACCCGGTTAAGACAACATAGTCTGGCGGGGGTGGCGATGGGGCCTTCGCTGTCCGCGAAGGTGGTCGATTCTAAGTTGAAATTCACCTTTCAAAAAAAAAAAAAACTATCTAACAATTTACAGAAACTACCATAAGCTTTATTCCTTTACATATATATAATTATAAAATAAAAACTTAAGATGTAACAAGTTATGAAAACTACCTCAAAATTTTACATTTTACATTATACATTATATAACAAATTTTGAATTATCAGATAATGTTTAGAATTTTCATTTTAAAAAATATCAATAAAAAGATCTTTAAATTGCTAATAAAATTAGTCCTACAATGCAATGCTTTTAACTTGTGTACGATTTTATAAAAAAATAGTAATGAGAATTTAAATTCAAATTCTTATTTTTTCGATATTAAGTCATAACGATTACGCATCTTTGAATGATATAGATATTAATAGATAAAGATTATGAAAACGCATGAAATAAGTTATATACACATATGCAATATTTACAAAGTAAAGTAATTAAACAATTTAATTGATCAGACAACACACCGCCGCAACATGCGGTTATTTAATACTCATTAACTACGTGTATATATATATATATATATATATACACACACACACACACACACAGACACACACACACACACACACACACACATATATATATATATATATATATATATATATATATATATATATATATATATATATATGATTATTTTTTTGATGTTCAGGATGGTACTATATACGTATCCACGTTCACAACACGATCTCATCCAGAAATAACACCTAATCACCACGCTTCGACATCAGCTAATCCGAAACCTGTTATTAGCCCAGCCTTTGTCGAAGCCAATTTCGAAGAGTTGGAATCACTACTAAGGGCTCGTAGAAGACAGGCTCGGAACACGGATATGCGAAGAGAACTGGAATACTTTAGTGATGATTATGATGAAGAGATAGAGATGGAGCCGAGGCCTCAGGAGCAAGGGGTCACGCAGTCAGCATTAAGGATAGGATCTCCCTCTGGTCGATGGGTAGAAGGTCTGTTGGTTTTGAAGGGGTCCCTGAGAGGGCTCCCACAAGAAGAGAAGGGACAATGGCAGAAGGTTCCAATGGAAAGATCCAACGAAGGGAAAATACGGAGGTAAACCTCCCTCCGCTGCTAGCTGCTCATTTGGGAAAACTAAAGCAGGGGTTCCGCTGCAGCCTTCTCACGCATCCCGCGTAGAAGACAATCCACCTCCATTTAACGTGGGAGGAAATATTCCTCCCAATGGTCTTCAATGATGGAGGCTTCACAGGAGTGACCTTTTTGCTCAAGGATGGTGGCTTCACCCTATGAGGCTTCTTAGAAAGAAGTACCTCGACGGAGGCCAAGGGGTCTTTTGTTTCCTCAGCAAGGAAGGGGTACTCTGCAGTAGCTAGGACATTGCTAGCATTGTCATATTCTGCCTCATGGGTGGAACGGTAATAAGGCACCTTAGACAAGTCCACAAGCTTACCAGTTGCAGCATTAATCTTCTCCAATGTAGTGCATTTCCCGTGATAGATAGCAGCATTCACCAAATCTGTGATCACTTTCCCTGCCTCGTCACTGTGATATAACTCCATTGCTACATATGTAACAACCTTCGAGACCACAACAGCCCTATCTTTTTTGAGAGCTTTGAACTTATGCTTGAAGCTATCCAGCTCTTTGCGCAGTTTTATCTCTTGTTCACCAAGCTTTGACCTCTCTTCCTCAAGACTCCCACATTTGGATTCTAAGGCATCAATATCCTCATTATACCCAGCAGTTTTGGCTTCCTCCTTTCATAGCCTCTTGCATTCTGTTTGAGCTTCCTTCAACTCCTTCTCCAGGTCTTGGATGTCAGTGCGAAGGTCTTAAACAAGGGGGTTCTTGTCAAATCCCTTTATAGCTTCCTCACACTTTGCCTAAAGTTCAGCATACTCTCGGTCTTTTTCTTCTCCTTTGCCAGAATGGCATCCATCTTCTCTCTAGCATATTGCAGGGTACGAACCAACTCCCTTGTTCGAGCATTGAGGTGATTGTCCAACACAGCTTTCCTTGTATAGCTTTTATCGTGTAGGTCACACAATTCCTCGATGGACATACTAGTCAAAGTGCTTCTTCAACTAGCTGGAGTGATGTACTCAATAAGACGATGGCAGGCTGAGGAGTTGGGTAGCTCCTTGGTATTTGAAAGACCTGTGTAGCATACGTTGGTCAGATATACATAGTTCTAATTTTGTAAAAACAGGAGGATACGAACTTACCATGAATATCCTCATCCTCATGCAACACTTTGACAGCTTTTTGCACGGAGAATTGTCCCTTCTGCCTAGTATTTTTGGTCGAAGGGGTCAGCAATATCCACTTCCTCTAGGGAGTAGCCTTCACAGCTTTGGCACTGGTACCTTTCCTATTTCACACCCTCTCGGCAATACCAGAAGAAGAACCAACAATCATCACTCGGTCATCCTCAAATAGAGGATCATCAGAATCTGCTACATTCTCTACCAATTGTGATGATTCCCCTATGTTCACAAGTTCTGATGCCTTCGAAGGTTTAGCAGAGGCTATAGGTTCCACCATCCTAGCATCACCCTTTTTGTTGTTCACTGAAACGGAGGGAAAGCCAACTCCATAACTGACTTCATTGGGATCTTTTGGAGGGAAGCTTGCCTCTTTTGCACCGCCAGACACAACAAAGTTTCGGAAAGCCATTTCTGTAAAAAGGAAAGAAAGAATAAATATCATCAAATAAGTTGTTTAATAAATTTAAATACGAGTATACATACATTGTCGATCGCATTCTATTTCAGGATTCAACGGAGACCCCTCCCAGTGATCAACAATACCGGCCATATAAAGGATAGGATCAGGGAACGTTTGCACATTCACTGGATGACGGGCAAGGTGTTGATACAATGGATTCCTTCGAACAGTGTAAGGTAGCTCATCATTGAAGCGTTTTTTGTCATACTTGTATGCTTCATTCAGTAAAGCAGGGTACTCTGGAGGTATAATGGTATCTTGGATATAAAAGAAACTCCATTTCTAACCCGTAATATTCGAAAACGGTTTTAAAAGCAAATTTGGAACATCAACATCACTCCTTTTAGCTAAAGTCAACCAATTCCCACCAGGATATAAGTTTAACAAGCCTCTAAGCACCGTTAATGTGAGCTCGTATCCGTAGGCTTTACACATTACAATGTATGTTGTGAGCTTGGCTAGGCCAAAAGGGTTGAACCTAGATATGTGTACTTTATAATATTGCATTAGTTCTAGATCAAAGGGTGAAGTGGTATCCTTAAGTTTGACATAGTAAACGCATGGGTATAAAGTCCTACAAACCCTTTTGGGGCATCAAAGATGTTTTGAGTTCTACTCGGAAGCATAACTTTGAACTCCTTGGGTATGGGGTAATCATTAAGGAAGTCGGTTAATTTTTCCCTAGTTAATGTGCATTTTTGTTGTTTAATAATAAACTTTGATTTCATACTCATGGTGACTAAAAACGATCCCTATTATTACGAGAAAATAAAGAACATTCAGTGATGACGTACTTTACCTTTTTCTTGGAGGGATTAAAAACACGCAATGTCGTGTTTAAATTTTGATCAGAATTGCATACAGTGTTTGAGTGATAATTTTGGGTGGAGAGTATAAATGAATTAGGGTTGGGAGGTAATAACCATTTATACCGCCTCTCCTTTTTTATCATCACCATACACGTGTCCTTTATATCTATCTGGACTCCAAAGGGTTATTTAAATTTGAATGGACATTTTCGGGATTACCGATGATTATGCTATTGTAGCTATAATGCAAGTGGTTGAGTAAATTTAAATGCATTTAATGCGTGTTTAAGCACACTTTCTTATCCGTACAACACTGTGGGATTTAAGGGAGGGTGTAAGTTTTTGATAGATTCGTAAGCCATATATCCTCGTACATATATATAACTGATAAGGAAATATTTGTTACGCTTTTAGGGGGTCATTTAAGCCCTAAATTGTGATATTATGGTCAAAAATTTCCTCAAATCGTTCTTTTTGTCATTTTAGGTACTTTGGATGAGAATTCTGGAAAATAGAGCATTTTAGACGTTTTTGGAGTTAAAAGTGAAGAAAACGACAAAGTCAAGAAACCATGCTGGAAACCGTACCTGACGGCATCAGAAGTCACAAGGTGACGCCGTCATTTGATGAATCAAGAGGAGGATAACTATTTGCACTTGACGTGCCAGAGAAGAATTTGATGATTACAACGTGACGGCGTCACGTTATATTCCGAGTAGGCCGTCACGTATCACCACAAAGAAATACGGCCCAGAGACAACAACAAGAGACGACGTCAAGATGATTAATTTGGCGGCAAGAAACCTTAATAACGGCGACTTGACGGTGTCAGGATCCAAAAGCTTACGCTGTCACCCCTGTATATCTATATATAGTTTGGGAGTTTTCATTCATTAGTGTGTAACTTTTTGGAGATAAACCCTAGACGAATTTTCCAGCAAACTTAGGGTTTCCAAGCCGTCTTTTCTTTCATGTTCAATTGAAGATAAGTCTTCCTTTTATTCATTCAATATGTCTATGTGTTGTTTTATTGATTTTTTATCTTGTCTTTAAATTAACATGCTAGCTTAACTCCTTTTGTGTTTGCTTAGATCTAATGAAACCTAGTTATTTATTGGTTGTTGACTTGTTATTAGTTGATTTGGATGATAGATTTCGCGTTAGGCTTAAGAAAACTGGCTAATCTCCTATACGGTAACAAGCTTGAACGTCTTAAGAAACGTAATCAGATGTGTACTATGATTTTATTGGTTGTATTTAATGCATAATTGAATATTAAGGAGGCCATGATAGGATACTAAACGTGTGGTCATAGGAAGAGATAGAAGCTTATAGAGTTGTGGAAGGATGTACACAGCCCCACGACTGGTATTAAGGAATGCAACCCTTCATCCAATCAACTGTAACAAGTCAATTAATCAGTAAAAGATAACTAGGGAGTAGTGAAATCTAAGTAAACACGCATTTTCCATCATAAGAAGTTCACCAATTTACTTTTCTTGTTATTTAATTTTATTTGCATTAGTAGTCATTTTGGGTTAGTTGACTAGGAACTAATTCTGCCCACTCTTGCAATACCCGAGATATTTTACTTACTTTTATAAAAACATAAAAATACAAAAAGAATCATCCTTCACATTTAGACCTATTTTACGTAGTATTCCATCCTAACGACACTATTCCCCTAGAGAACGATCAATACCCTAGTACTTGTCACTCACTATACTACATCGGTCAGGTACACTGCCTTGTGGGATTGCAAGCTTCTCAAGATCCCTTGAGAAGTAAAACCTTTTGCAAGGTTGCAAAACCACGCATCAAGTTTTGGGCGCCGCTACCGGGGAGTAGTTATTGTTTAGGTTGAATTTTATTTTTATTAGGTCTACTCATTAGATTCCTATCTAGTGAGATTTTTGTTTTCTTTTTATTAGGTTTTCTTTAGTCTATATTTTTCTTTGTTTCTTTGTTCATAACCATTACCATCCCCATTATGGAAGGTGGTAATATCTTTGATCCAGCCAACCTACCACAACAAAACCCACCATAACCAAACGAACCACCTAGAGCCCGCACTTTAGGAGAATACTCCCGACCTAGCCACCAAGGCTGTCGAAACACCATTGAGCTCACCCAAGAAGCCAATGTGTCTCCCTTGCAATCCGACACCATCCGGTTGGTGCAAAGCGGATGTGCATTCCATGGACTTCGTTCCGAAGATCCAAATCAACATCTCAAGGATTTCCTCAAAATCGTAGATTCCATAGACCTATGTTGACACTCGAGAGACGACCCGATTGCGTCTCTTCCAATTCTCTCTACGTGACCAAGCTAGTCAATGGCTAGAGCGTTTACCCGCGGGATCCATCACCTCTTGGGATGATCTCACCTCTCATTTCCTTGCTCAATTTTTCCCACCGGGAAGAACCACCAAGCTAAGGGATGACATCTTGATGTTCCAACATCGTCCAGGTGAAACCCTTTATGAAGCTTGGACTCGTTTCAAGGACTTACTCCAAAAAGTCCCTCATCATGGCATTGATCTTTGGCTTCAAGTCCAAATCTTTTATGATCATATCAATCAAGCCACAAGGCAAACCATTGACCAAGCGGCCGGTGGTAAGCTACATGACAAGAATGCGAAAGAATCATGGGGAATCATAGAAGATTGATGCAGGTTTTACTGATCAGGTTTTAATATTTATAAAGTCTCGTTTACCTAAGGTCTACCTTTTACGCACTAACGGACAGTGTATCCGGTCATGTGTGGTATAATCAAATGGTAAAGCCGAGGTCGTCCCAAGAGCTAAGGTGTGGAAATTATCTAAGTCGTGTCATGTTTAAAAGGGGGTTTTGAGTTGAAAGATTAATTAAACTAATTAAAAGTAATAACAAGACAATAAAGTAAATAGAAGAAAATCAGTAAAGAGAAGTAGTGTTAACCTAATTACTACTCTTCTTATGATCATGATTAGTTTTCCTATAGGTGCATCCTATCATATCGTT
Source organism: Artemisia argyi (assembly GCA_030686995.1). NCBI lineage: Eukaryota > Viridiplantae > Streptophyta > Magnoliopsida > Asterales > Asteraceae > Artemisia > Artemisia argyi. Next base: position 127,061,900 of record CM060691.1, read on the forward strand.
CGGGGATTCAATATTCATTTCGGGTCAGATGGTCAAATTCGCCTAGATCTATCTTATACCTTGTCCTATCCAAAGCTATTGTAAAGCCTTGGGTTCATCGGTACGAAGACATAAGAGTCATTAAGTGCCTCTACTAACATGGACAAGGCTAACGAATGCGGCATGGTCAGATCTTACACCCCTCTAACTCCATTAAGTGTCTAGCATTGGTAGGTGGTCCTAGGGTTAATTCGCACATGTATGGTGATATTGCTATCACCAAGTCACATCCCTAGCGACTTGCTTCCTAGGGGTAATTCCACAAGTATCTAGAGAACAACCAACACTAATCACTACGGGAACTAGAGTGTCCCAAGCCTTGCCATGAAAGTAAACAAACAATAGATAATAGATGCGTGGAAAACTAAATCAATAACATAACAATTTCATAACTAGGCTAACATCAAAAGGTGTTTAGCCACTCATGTTCATAATTGCAGTAAAACAATGTTGATTTAATACAAATCTAAGCATGAATCAAATACAAAGTAAAGGAATGAAAACACTTATGATTGGTGTGTGATTCCTCCCTTGGAATTGACTTGGATGTGGCTAGAACTTTGTTCTCTCTCCTTCCTGAGTTTTTCCCAACGTTGTTGTGGTGAAGAGATGGGAAGTGATATGAAAAACTCGGAATTAGGGTTGGTATTTATAGGCCCCGACTATGTTACGGCGTAGCGTATTAGAGTTGCTACGTTGTAACCTTTGCAAATTGTGTTACGCCGTAACTTGATCAAGTGTTACGGGCGCTAAGTCTTGATGATAAGCATCCTACGGCGTAGTAGATAAAGTTGCTACGCCGTAGCTTCTTCCTTGGCCTCGTTAGTTCTTAACTACCTCAAATGAGATCCTACGTCGTAGCTTGGAAAGTTGCCTACTCCATAGTGTTCTTTGGTGGACTTCTAAGCCGTAGCCTGTTGTTGGGCTACGCCGTAGTCTTCATAAATTCTTCATTACGCCGTAGGTAGGAGAGATTCTACGGCGTAGTCTTCGTGAAGCCTTGCTACGGCGTAGGTAGATGAACCTCTACGCCGTAGTTAGTGCAGAATCCATAATTTCCACATATTTGCTCCGAAGTCCTTCCATTTCCACGTATGTTCATTCATTTACTCATCTTTACCCTGAAACCAAAATAGGAAGAAATAAGAGTATATATTCTTCATAAAAGTAGAAAAGATGAGTATTTTAAGGGGGAAATTAACACTTAGATTGGGGGTAAATTTGATGTTATCAAAGATCTTGCTCTCTATGACAACGAATGTTGGAATGATCCTCGTGAATTGAACAAAACTGTCAAGGCAATATCTTTGCCTTCGAATAATTCAAGCATTCCCAACCGTAGGATCATGGAACTTGAGGACCAATTCAAGTTTCTCATGAAATCCTACGAGGCTCATAAACCTTCAAGCCAAGTGAACAAAATCACTTCTTCATGTGAATATTGTAGTGGTCCCCACGACACTCGTGATTGCATGAAACTCCCCGAACAAACTTTTGCGGACTATACATTTTCGCGTACCGACAGAGCGGGAGATAAGTGGTACACTTTCAAGCCCGAGCCAAACACTTATGGTGATTCCTACAACCCCTCTTGGAAAAATCACCCAAACCTTAGGTGGAAACAAAACCAAAACCCCTCTCAAAACAATTCTTCCAATCCACCTAATCGTTTGCAACTAAACGGCCCAATCCCGAACCGTACATTCAACAATAATCCTTCTAACAATTGCGGTAGTACCAATAATTTTGAAGGATTGATGTCCAATTTTATGGCATCTCAAGAAGCTCGTATCTCTAAGTTTGAAGCCGAATTCAACCAACAATAAAATGAGATGAACAATAAAATTGATAATTTAATCAAAGCTTTTAATAACCAAGGAATGACCCCATCTACCAAAGTTGTACGAAATCTTAATGGGGAAAATGAGGTTAAGGATCCTTCATCATCCAAACACATACATTTCGTCAACGTAGTTACTATTAAACCCCTTGATAGTAGTTGCAAGGATGATAATGAAGGTAAGGTTGAGGTAGGAGGGAGTTCTGAGAAAGATGTTGAAAATGGGACGGAAAAGGAAGAGGAATACTTCAACAAGTTTCCCACTAAGGAGGAGCTTGCATACCATAAAAATTTGTTGGATGATCCTAACCCATTAATCTCTAGAAATCTACCGATCATCCGAGCTAGTAACCCAACCAACATAAACATACCATGCAATATTGGGCATTTGCATATGTGGAAAGCTTACATCGATCTTGAGTCACCCATAAATATCTTGTTTAGGACATTTTACAATTAGATTATGAAAAAGCAATTAGCTCCTAGGATTGATCCCATGACGGAAAGAACAAGTAATTTTGTGAGAAGAGTTAGAGGGTTGCCCGTTTACGTAGGAAATTTCACCTATGTCTTAGATTTTGTGATCTTAGAAGATGTTAACCCTGCAGTCGACATCAATTTATCAAATGTTGTGTTTGGAAAACCATTCGTTGAGGTCTTTAAATGAATTATGATCCATAATTAGGGATAGTTAAGTTTACGGATGAGACCGATGAAATTGCCTACCAAATGCCCCATAAGATAGAACAATTCTAACTCATGTCAAGCCTAGAAAAAGAATTCAAGCAGCCGGTATACTATAGGAGTGATGAGGATAAGAAGAAGGGAGTAGACTACGTAATGAGAAAAATATTGGGGTTCTACAAAGAATGTCTACAGTTAGTTCCGGAATACAAAACCAAACCAGAGGATGACCTAGAGGACGTGAAAAATGATGGAGTCACGTAATAGGGTTTGACTTTAAGTCTAGCTACAAGACTCATAAATAAAGTAAAGCGCTTCTTGAGAGGCAACCCAAGCTTTTTATTTGTTTCTTTGTTTATTTGTTTTTATTTGTTTCCGTATGCATATTTCATTCTTATTGTTTGTTGTTCATGTCTCAAAAATAAATTGTGAAAATGCTTTATTTTGTTTTTAACCATGTCTTAATTACATATAAAGGTATTTTTCAAAAGATAAGTGTTGATACAAAAGTTGGGCTTACCTTGTTTGGACTCTTTCTCTCATACCAATTAGAACTTTAGTGCTTGTGAAACCTGCGCACTAAGAAAGCAAACAACACCGTTAGGCTTATCGTGGGATTGTCTCCCACGATTAGACTCCGGCGTGAGAGTAAGTAATCGGTTTAGGGTTTAGTTGAAGAGTTAGGGATTGCGTAAATCGTCCCTTTTAATGAGAATATATGATTCTATATATAGGGCGCAGAAACCGTGTAGGTATCTTGCTCCTTACTCTTCGCACTCGTGGTGCTTATCTGGGGTAAGGATATCTATTCCGTAAATAGAGGATCCTTATCCTTTAATCATGCGTTTTGGTTGGGCTTTGGGCTTCGTGAGCCCAAGCCGTCGGTATTAATGGCCCAAGTCACTTGTCATGATAGCCCACTCGTGGTGGGTTTGGGCTTGGCCCAACTATAGGCTATACGTCATCATGTCCCCCCAGTCTAGTGTGCGCGGTGCGTAGCCGCAGATACTAGACTAATGAACCTAGCGGCAAGCGTGGCGGGAAGAAATTGAATACTTCCCGCCCAAAAGGTAGGAACAATGTATCAAGTCTTAAAATATCCCAAAGGATGCTTCGAAAAACGGGGAGGCTATCCACGTGTGCCTCGATAGAAGGGGAAAAGTGCTTGTACCTTCCATCTCCCAGCCATACGTTTGTGAGTGGGATCCACGTGGCATCCCATTTAGGGTTACTTGGCTTCCTATATAAATCACCGCCCACTTTCACTATGTTTCACACAGTCAAACGTATTTTTCACCATTTGCACAATTCTAAAAACTTCTCTTCCTTCAATCTTTCGTTAAACTAGGTAACTGCGCGTGCGCAATTAAGTAGATTTTGTTTATAGTTGAAAGATGGTTGCTCAGTTACATGAGTTCCGCTCCAGGTTGGATGAGGATGATGTACGTCAATTTTCTTCTGACTTCTTCATTCCTCTCGACGTCCATCCTGAAGCACCGGACGTGAATGCGTGTATTGCTGATTTCCCCATTGGGAAAATCGGTTTGTATACACGCTTTTTTGATTACGCGAATTACCGCGTACCTATTTATGTCTTTTTGAGCAACGTGCTCAATCATTACCAACTCCATATCTCACAGCTGCACTGTATAGGTGCGGCTAAGATATCAAATTTTGAGATTAATTGTCGGTTATTGGCTATCAATCCGACAGTGGACCTATTTCGTGCGTTTTACCACACAACGTGGTCGCATGGATGGGTTTCTTTTGCCAAACGCGCAGGGCGCCTCCAATGCTATGAGGAGAAGGTAGATTCCTTACGGCATTGGAGAGAGTACTTCTTTTGGGTAGATGATGTTGTGTTTCCGTCGCGCTTTGAGTTCTATACTCAAAGGTTGTTGCCGAGGGATGAGCGTCCTATCCCTGGTTCTTACAGTGCCACGGATGTGGACATAATTGATGCTAACCGCATTCCCATTAACTCCTATCCTGAGGAGTTCTTGGTGCATATGGGGCTGAGCCGTAATTATTTTGATGGTGCGGACGAGGTTCCAACCTTCATCGATGAGAACAGCCAGGGTGGGTGCTCATCCTTTTACTGCCTCTATTAATGTAAGTATTTTGCTTTTTATCCCTTGAATAACTAACTTTGTTCGTTGTTATTTGTCTCTTGTCTGTTGCAGAAATGGATTTGTTTGCCGTCGTGAAGTTGAAAGAACCCAAGCGCGTGACGGTGGGGGTGCGTCCCCTGAGGGAGGGTAAGCAGCCCATTTTGCAGGCCACGGCAGGGCACCTGACTGTGTTTGCTGCTGTTGAGCGCCCGGATTCTCCCCCTGCAGCTGTGCTTGTCGCGCCAGTGCAGGTTGTCACTCCTACTGAGGAGAGGTCTCCCGTGGAGGAAGAGACGCATGTGGAGGAGTCCAACAGTGTGGAGATCGTGGAGGTTCGGAGGGAGAAGCGCAAGGAAGCATCTTCTGGTGGTTATGTTGGTACCTCCAAAAGGAGGCGCCGCCTGATTGGCGAGGATGAGTCAGATGCGCCTGATGAGATGTCGGCCACTAGTGCGCAGAAGAACCAGGACAGATCTCCACCACTTGTGTAAGTGTTTATGTTTGTAACTTTCTTTATTTGGCGTATTCGCATATTAATTGCATCTTCTTTGTTTCATAGGGACCATGCTGTAGGGGATGATGTGGCTTTTGCTGATCATGCCGCATCGCCTAAGGTTGCGGATGTGGCGGAGCCTTCGAAGGCTGCAGCGCAGATGTCTGTGCAGGAGTTGGTAGAGGAGCTTGCAAATGTTTCTGCTCGTCAGGCTGAGTTGGTCACTCAGCTGAAGGCGCGAACTGTTGTTAAGGGAGGTAGCCTCGCTCAGAGAGATGAGCAGATTGTGCAGCTCAAAGCGCAGTTGGCTGAGGCTTAGGCGGAGGTGTTGGCTGCCGATGAGCGCACTAGGAAAGCGACTGAGGAGAAGCTTGTGGTTATGGCGGAGCTGCAGCGTGAACGTGGGGAAGCGCAACAATATAAGGCAGACCTCGCCTAGGGGGTAAAATACCTGGAGGAGAAGAAGAGTGAGCTCTGCGGCCAGCTTGCTGTGTTTGGCAAGAAAGTAGAAGACTCTGGAGGCGCAGGAAGAGAAGCTGCGCAGACTGAGCATAGAGTATGATGAGGAGTTGTATCCTCATCTTATGTCTACTATTGCGGAGCGCAGGTACTTGTTGTGCATTCCCCTTCAATTTTTGTATATTGTTTGTTTTTCTAATGCATTTGTTGTTGTTTTCGCAGGTGGTTGATCAGCCATGGTTTACGCCTGGCTGCCATGAGCACATTGAAGTCCTCAGAGGTTGTGGGTGCCATTAGGAAGGTTGTTGAGTGCGCCGTTGCTCGTGGCAAGACACAGGCTGTAGAAGAGTTGGCTGAGGCGCAACTGTTGAAGGTTTCCCCCTCTAAGGTTCCTGAGTATAATGCTGATGCCTATGATGAGCTGGTGTAGGCGATGGAAAAGATGAGGCTCTTTGAGCTCCCACACATTGCGCAGCTGGAGCGTGACCAAGACTATCCCATCCGCGTGATCATGCAGGGATTAACTCTTGGGAGGCACATAGTAGAGAATGCAGAAGCCGAAGCTGATTTCTTCTTAAAGCCTGATGAGTCCCAACTGCAGGTTCTAGTGTTCGCGCGACCACGTGACATCGTGAACCCCTTCGCCCTTGAGACAGAGGTACCACTGAAGGAAGTTTTGGAGCGCCATGAAGAGAGGGCGGCCAAGAAGAGGGGTCTTAAAGGGAAAGTCACTCTCTGCGGTGTGGGTGCTGCACATCTTCCCAGATCGGATGGCATTGCAGTCAGCGTGGCGACAGTGTCACCAAAGGATGCGCTCTTGCTGAAGAAACTTCAGGAGGCGGGGAGCTCAGCTATGCCAGAGCCTTCCACTGAGCGTGTTCATAGTGTGTAGATATGTATAACTCTTAGTTATAGTTTTTGTAAAAACTTGTAGTATTTAGTAAATAAAGTTATTGAACTCTTTTATGCACATGTGTTTTTTTTGTACTTATATGTTTTGTGTGTCTTTATTTCGTGAAAGACTTATCTAGAGTAACAAACATGCAAAGAATATCTTCTATTTGAGCACAGAATTTGTGCATTAAGTTCGTAACTTAAAAATGTTTGTGGTCCATAACCTTAACAAACGTGCGAGTAGATATGTATCGTACTATGTTTATCATTTATAGTAACCAAGTGACTTGGTTTGTTAGTTCGTTTTATACTTGTTGTTGCGCATTCGTTGTGAGATGCGTACTAAGATCATAGTCTTGTATGAGATTAGTGTACGAACTTAGGAGTCAGTTGTTTTGAATCCATGTGGTGGGGTGCAGCGTACTGCGAATTCCACTATGTAAGAATCAATTGTCTTGAGTCTAAGTTTTGTTAAACGCGCACAGTGTGCGATAAAGTGCATCCATCGTGGGATGTACTTGTGAATTTACTCCAACGTCTTGATAGTAAGGTGTTTAACAGGGATACGTGACCCGGTGTTAATGGGTTTGCAACCCTCTTACTCAACGAGTACTTTAGTAGGTTTACTCATCCTGTCTGCCCTCATGTGGTCTTAATATGTGCATGCACGCCATGTAGGCAATAATATAAACAGAATTGAAACATAAATAAATAATGTAAACAATAATGTTAAATTGTGTTGTGGAGTTAGCTAGAAACCACGACGTTTTATTAATTATTGCAAGTGCAAAAAGGACAATTTCCTAAGAAAGAAAAGAAAAGTAAATACACCAACATTTATTGAGCGCTTACTAAAGTGCAGAGGTGTCAGTGTTGTGGGCCGTGGCCTAAAGGTAGCATCTCTTGAGATTGCAAATGTTCCAGGTGCGTGGTAGCTCGTGGCCTTTCATGTCGCGCACTCTGTACGCACCATCGCCTAATGCCTCTATGACCTCGTAAGGCCCTTCCCACTTGGGTCCGAGCTTGCTCGTGTCTTCTGCGTGGCTTGCATCGTTGGCGCGGTATACAAAGTCCCCTGGTTTGAAAGAAGTGTTTTTGACTCGTGCATCATAATACTTCTTCATCTTTGATTTAGCTTTTGCTTCGCGGATAGCCGCCCTCTCACGTCGTTCTTCTAACAGATCTAAGTCAATACGCCGTTCATCATCATTTGTTGTGACATTAACTTCCGATGTATGGATTGTTGGCATTCCTATTTCTGCTGGTATAACGGCTTCTGTCCCGTAGACAAGAGAAAAAGGTGTATCGCCGTTGCTGACTTTGATTTCTGTGCGGTGGGCCCACAAAACATGTGATAATTCGTCCACCCATCTTCCTTTGTGTCTGTCCAAGCGCGCCTTAATTCCTTCACCCAGGCTACGATTTGCGCGTTCTACTAATCCATTTGTTTGTGGATGTTTAACTGATGCGAAGTGCTGTGTGATGTTCAACTGCGCGCACCAATCTTTGAATGGGTTATCACAGAATTGTTTTCCGTTGTCCGAAATAATTTCTCCAGGTAGGCCAAAGCGGCATACGATGTTATCCCAAACGAATCGTTAGACTTGGTTGCCTGTGATACTTGCCACTGCTTTTGCCTCGATCCATTTGGTAAAGTAATCAATGGCGACAATGAGGAATTTGAGCCCTCCTGGCGCGACTGGAAAGGGTCCTGCAATATCAATTCCCCATTTATGGAATGGCCATGGTGAGGTGATGGGTGTTAACTCATGTTGTGGTCGGCGCGGAATTGGTCTGTGAACTTGGCAGTCGTTGCATCTCCTAATCATGTCTCGCGCATCGCGGTGCATGGTAGGCCAGTAGTACCCGGAGCGCAATGCGCGCGCTACAACAGACCGTGGTCCTGAATGCATGCTGCAAGAGCCAGCGTGAATTTCTCGGAGTACGAAATCTGCCTATAGGGGTCCGACGCACCTGAGCCATGGTTGTAGGAATGAGCACCGATATAGGAAACCATCTCGAAGTTCGAACCTCTGCGCTGTGCGCCGTATCCGTCGAGCGTCCTTTTGTTCTTGGGGGAGTGTTCCCTTGCTAATAAAGTCCACTATGGGTGTCATCCATGTAGGATGTTCTTCTTCTATTACTGTGGACACTTCCATCTCAGAGATTGATTTGTTCTTCAAGGTTTCCACCAATACCTGTTTTGACAGGTGTGCAAAGCTTGTGGATGCGATTTTACTTAGCGCATCTGCTTTTTTATTTTCTCCTCGTGGGATTTGTTTGATGGAAAACTTGTCAAAATTTTTGATCAAGGATTTGGCTTTATCGAGGTATTGGATCATGTGTTCTTCTTGAGCCACATACTTGCCTAACACGTGGTTAGCTACTAATCGTGAATCCACATTAGCTTCTAGGTTACGTATACCCATTTGATTTGCTATGCGTAGTCCAGCCAGTAATGCTTCATATTCTGCCTCATTGTTTGTGGCTATGAATTCAAAGCGTAGTGCGTAAGTGTGCTCTGTTCCATCTGGGCTGGTAAGGATAAGACCTGCGCCTGATCCTTCTGCGCACGAGGATCCATCTGTAAATAGAACCCATGGTTCTTGTAATGGTATTTCAACCTTTGGTGATGGGGCATCAGCATCTGGCTTCTCAATAATGAAATCAGCCAATATCTGTCCTTTGATCGCTGTGCGCGGCCTATAGGAAATGTTATGTTCGCTCAATAACACACTCCACTTCTGAAGCCGCCCTAACGCATCAGGTTTAGAGATAACCTGCTTGATGGGTTGGTCCGTGATTACGGCTATCGGATGCGCTTGGAAGTACCTGCACAGCCTTTTAGCTGCAAATACTAGAGCTAGGACCAGCTTCTCCATAGCGGTGTAGTTAGTCTCTGTCTTCTTGAGGGCTTTGCTTACAAAGTATATAGGTGTTTGAACAGAGTTTCTGTCTGTCAGTAGCACCGCGCTGACTGCTTCATGCGTCGCTGAAAGATACATGATCAATTCTTCCCCTTGTCGGGGTGCGACAAGCTTTGGTAGCCCAGCTAAGTTTTGTTTTAGCTGCTGGAAAGCTTCTTCCGCCTCTGGAGTCCATCGAAAATCTCCCTTCTTTGTACACTTCGTGAGTGTTTTAAAGAGGGGAAGTGATTTGTCCGCAGATTTGGACAAAAATCGATTTAGCCCGGTTAATTTGCCGTTTAATGACTGGACTTCTTTTAGTGTGCGCGGTGAAGGTAGTTCGATGACCGCTCTTGTTTTTTCTGGACACGGTTTAATACCATCGGGTTCTATTAGGTATCCAAGAAACATGCCTTCTGTTGCTCCGAAAGTGCACTTCTTTGGGTTCAATTTCATGTTTATTCTTCCCAATGTTTTAAACGTCTCCTCTATGTCACGCACCAATTCCTCTTAGGTATGGCTTTTTATGACTAGGTCATCAACATAGACCTCCAAATTGCGACCTACTTGCTTCTCAAATGCCTTGTCCACTAACCGTTGGTATGTGGCTCCTGCGTTTTTTAAGCCAAAGGGCATTTTTGTGTAGCAATACACCCCTTGACTCGTGTGGAAAGCTATTTTTTCTTCATCCTCCTTGGCCATTTGGATTTGGTGGTATCCTTTGTATGCATCTAGAAAGCATTTGAAAGGATGTCCGCACAAGGATTCTACTTTCCAATCAATTTCTGGTAGCGGATAGCAGTCTTGTGGACATGATTTGTTGAGATCGGTGAAGTCTACGCACATTCTCCAGCTACCATCGCTTTTCTTTATCATCACTGGGTTGGAAAGCCAATCATGGTAATAAACTTCTCGCATGATCCCTGCTTTCACAAGCTTGTGTACTTCCTCTAGGATAGCTTTTGCACGTTCTGGTGCCTGGCCGCGTTTTTTCTGCCGTATTGAAGGGTATCCTTGTCGAATTTTTAGCTTGTGTTCCGTGATGGCTCTTGGCACTCCGGTCATGTGTTTGGGTTCCCATGCGAAGATGTTTAGGTTCTTTTGCAATAATGCGCACACAGCTGCTTTGCCCTTGTCGGACAGTGATCCCCCAATTAATATCTCTTGGTTAGGATAATCTGGGTGAATTGCAACTTTCAGGTTTGTCACCTTGGTCGTGTGCTGTTCTGGAGCGCGCGGAACTTCATCTGCCACTATGTTGCATTCTCTTGGAGATGCAGTAGTGTTGTAGAGGGTGACGATTCCTCCTTCCACTGGGAACTTGAGCATCCCATGTGCTGTGGATGGGACTGCGCGCATAGCTGATATCCCTGGTCTCCCAATGATGCCATTGTATGACGAGGGAGACCTAATCACCATGAAGTTCATCCAAGCCGTTGTGGAATGGTATTTGTTACCGATGACCACGAGTATGCGTAATTGCCCCATGGGCCAAATTTTTTCACCTGTGAATCCAGTCAGCGACGTCGTGGCTGGAATTAACTGGTTTTGTATCTCAGGTTTTAGCCTTCTGAAGCAGTGTTCATACATGATGTCCGCAGATGCCCCTCCATCAACATACATGCGGTGGATCTCGTGACCTCCTGCTTGTATCTCGATGGTGAGTGGTTCTATTACTGTGTTTTCAACAGTGAGAGTGGGGAAAGAGATATGGTTTCCCTTGGAAAATCTTTGGCTGACTTTTTGTTTCGTATTTCGCCGTCATGACTGTATCATGTATATCGTATCAGCCTTATTTTTTGGTATTTCTTTTTTGGCCCCATTTCCTTGTCTATCTTTTCCCTCTTTGATGTTTTTAACGAGGTGGTCCATCTTTCCTTCTCTTACTAATTTATCAATTAGTTGACGTAATTGAACGCACTCGTTAGTAGTGTGACCCTTCTGTCCATGGTATTCGCAGTATCCTCCTCCGATGCGCTTTTCTTCTGGGGTCACCATGGGTGGAGGTTTTGGAAAATTTGCTCCCTCTGTCACGAATATTTCCTTAGGGGTTTTTATGAGTGGGACGTACTTGTCGTTATCCCTTCCACTACTTTGGTTGCGGTAACTTCTGTTGCGGTTGCCACCTTGATCATTGGATTGTCTCCTTGATTGTTCTTGTGGTTTAAAGGTTGAGTAACCTTTTTTGCTGTCTGCTGCTGCCGCTTCCCCTTGAATGAAGGATCTAGTGCGCTTTGTTAGCTCATCAAAGCTTTGGGGTACTTTATTGTTTAGCTTCCGTATCAGCTCTGGGTTATTGATCCCGTTCATGAACCCTGAGATTTTTAGTACCTCGGGGCATGCCTTGACTTGCATGCATTCATCCTTGAAGCGCTCCATGTAAGCGCTTGTGGATTCCCCTTGGCGCTGTTTTACTCTGGCTAGTTCCACCTGGTGCTTTGCGCACTTTTTTCGTTGCGTGAAATTTAGGCGGAATGTTTTCCGCAGCTCTTTAAACCCATTTATGCTTCGTCGTAGAAGCTTACTGAACCATGTTCGCGCATTCCCCACTAAGGTAGAGTTGAACATATGGCACCACACAGGTTGTGGCCAGTTTTCTATAGCAGCTGCCGACTCGAAAATTTTTAGGTGATCATCAGGATCACCCGTGCCATCGTATGTTTTAACATTGGTGGGCATGCGCCTTTTCTTGTCATCTGAGAAATCTCTTAGGCGTCGCGTGAACGCATCAACCTTTTGGCGACGCCAAGGAAGGGAAATATCCTCGTCCTCGTCGTACCGGCGTCGGTTCTTAGATTTCCAATGTCCCGTCTCTCTGTCCTCATTGTCCGAGGAGCTGCTTGAGGGGGAGTTGTTTCTCCTGTGGCGCTTACGCTGTTTTTCCTCGGAGTCCGAATTTGAAGGACTTGTACTTGGGGAGTAGTGTTTCCCCAGTCTATCTTGGATTCTTCTGCTTCCTGATCTTGAGGTGCTTACGCTTGGTGAGCGTTGTCGTCTAAGTCTATCTTGTATCCTGCGGCTACCAAACCTAGCATGGACACTGGTGTGCCTCGTATTATCTTCGTAATCCTCCGAGTATTGAGAGTTAGATGCTGTACCAAGTCTATCGTGGACGTTGGTGCGCCTCTCACTGTTTCTGCGCTCATGGTAGCGCGGTGGAGATTTTTCCAGGTTACATAAATGGTCCCTGGAGTTTGAGGAACTGGCAGAAAAGGTCCTTGGGATTTTGAAAATGGAAAATTGCATCTTTTGTCCTTGTGTTATGGTTTTATTACAGGTTTAGTCCTTGGAAGTGGTTTGGAAAAGTGACAAATTCAGTCCCTCAAATTTCACCAAATTACAAATTTGGTCCTTGTTTAAATACCACAAACCAGCCGGACCTTATTATTACTAAACCCAAAATAAAACCTAATCCAAATCCAAACACAAAATAAGCTCAGCCCACCCCTAGGCCCAATCTACCCTCAGCCCACACAACCCTTTTATTATTTAGAACGGGTCAAACCCCGTTTAACTTCTCCAAACCGCCAACACTGTTCATCACCCTCACCCTCACCTGAAACCTGAAACCTGAAACCAGGTGGTTTTACCACCACCTCACCACCTATCCACCTCATCCCCTACTTCCCCCTCACCACCTTTCCACCTCACAACCAAACCACATCACATTAAATGCATTTCCCACAAATTTTCCTTCCAAACCATACCACCTCCTCTGTTTTCATCATATAGCCTCAACTTGGCCTCCAAACTTTCTCAATTGTCCCCTAACACCTCCACATGCTCCCAAAATTCTTTAATTGCACAGCTTTGGCCCCAAGTAAACGTGGGGACTTTTGGCGCCAAAATCATTTAAACGGCTAGGATCATGTCAGAGCAATGGAAGGTCAAGATCTAAAGTGGGAATGACTTAGAGACTCACAAGGAACCCTAATGTGAGCTTATAAAAGGAAGAGAAGTGCAGAAGACCAAGATATAGTTTATCTTAGCTTAATTAATCTCGTTTAAATTGTAACTTGTTATTTCAGTTAATTCTCAAGCTTTTAAGCATTGTGTTAGTTAATTCAGGTGTAATCTCAACTTTTGTGATAATCAAATTCAAGTTTTAAGTCATATCTCAGGTTGTACAATTTTCATTTTCATTTCAAATTTCTCAATAAGCTATATTGTTGTTATTGTTAGATTATATGGATTCATAAGCTCATATAAGCTCCTCAGAAAGCTTATGAAAGCTTTTAGAAACCTTTAAAGCAGTTATAATAGAGAAACTCATAAATCATAAAAAAATAAGAAAAATAAAGAAGAAAATCAAAAATCATGGTTATGGTGATCATCAAGTAGGAGCAAGGTGAATTCTGGATTGCCTTGGGTTAGTGAATCTGTGGAGATTCTATAGGATTGTTCTTGGTTCTTTGATCTCAGCAGGATTGCACCTTGTAAGTTTCTAATCTCAATTTTTGGTTTTCACTGTGGCATACCTTATTCATCTAATTATTGGTTTGTTTGTGCTTATTTGAATCTGTTTAGTCATAATATAACTCAATATAGCAAGCTTGTTCATTTAAATTCATAGTTACTAAAAAATCAAACTTATACATTCAAAATAGTATAATCAGTGATCTAGGTTATTTGTTGTTGTTTCCTGTGTTTAAGTGTTCATTATAGCTTAATTAATCTTATTAAGTTGTTTTGAATCTGTTTCATAAGCTCTTATAACTTGTTGCTTCATAAATCATAAAACAGTCAACCTTAGGTAGTGTTTGGATCAGTGTGATCCTGGGAGTTCTAGTACACAATTGTTGTTGTTATGTGTTTACACAAGTAACTTAGGATCATATTAGCTCAGAGTATTCATAATAACTAGGTCTTACTATTAAGAAAGTCAAAATCACCAAGAGATAGGCATAATTTCCATCTGTGTTGGATTTAGAGTAGCATAAGCCCCATAACCATTCATAAGTTAGTGATTTAGCTTATTTTAGTCTTATTCTAGCTTATTATAACACAATCATTCAGAAAATTAAGGTAGAGTTTCATAAAAGTCAACTTAGATCATAATCTTAAAAAGTCAAATTCATATTACCTCATAAATCCTCAAAAATGGCATGATTTATCTAGAATTTTGTGTTCAATCTAAGGCATTGAAACTTGTTGTGAGTGTTGTCTGCCACTAGGACTATAGATTCATGCCATTGTTTGATTTTTATAATTTTTTCTAGTGGACCTTTCTACCCTTGGAACACACCTGCAGGGAAAGGGTACTCCCCTGCTACACAGATACCATCTCACCACCACCACTTTGGTGGTTGATTGTGAGCACCCCAGTGGGTCCCATACTCCAAATCTTGGTTCTTACAACCCCCTCCTACCAGGCTTTCAAAGTTGACCCTTTGTTTGACCTAGTGATCAGTGGACCCCACCTAAATCACCCTCATAACTCTGTCCCATTTCTGACCCAGAACCCCAATAAGCAGTTGCTTATTATAGCTTTTTAGCTTATCCCATGAGCTTATCTCATCAAGTCTATATTATTCAAGTCTAAGTAACTTAGGTAAACCAGATTTCACCTTAGTGGACCCCACATGAGTCCATTTTAGCTTATTTCTTTGTGTGGTCCAACTTAGTCAACTGTCAAGGGTAATAAGCACTCTCAGTTCTTATTCTGAGTTTCCAAAGTAGTTTTCTTTATAAAAGTTTCTTAATTTAAGTATTTTAATAGTTTTATAAAAGAAAAACCAGAAAAAGCCAACTTTAATTATAGTGATAGCTTCTATTTAATAGAAATTATCTATTTAATTTTCATTTCAGCTTATTAATAAGCACTTTTCCAATTTTTTAATTATATTAATTTCCTAGTACCTTTAAGTATTTAAAATAATTTTCTTAGATTTTTCCTAAGCAGTTTACTATTTATTAGATTTAAAAGTTGTTTAAATAATTAAATAGGTAATATTAGTAATTAAATAGTTTTCTTTAATTTTAATTAACAACAGTAGAATTTTATATTTTTCCTAAGTTTTATAAAGTAGTTAATACTTTTAGAAAATAGTTTCATAATTTCCACTGTCCATTTTCCAATTTTCTTATTTAATTTAATTAAATTAGATTTAAAATAATTAATAGATAATTAATTAGTGAAATAGCCTAAAATATAATTTTTAGAAGTTTTTATAATTTTTTAAAATTCCTGTGATGGTTAAATAGTTTTATAAATTTTCTCATAATTTTCTAAGTTAATTTAGTATCAATAGTAATTTAAAATATTTTAATTAGTTTAATTAAGTTAAATAGTTTTTAATTAATAGAAAACTCATAAAAAGACAAAAATATTTATTTTCATTTTTTATACTTTCTTCAAGTTCTTTTTAAGGTTTAGAAATTATTTTTGCAAGTTTTTAGTTTAAATTGTAATCTTTATAATTTTTAGTTAATTTAACTTAGGTTTAAATTAGATTTTTAATAGTTTTAATTAATTAAGTAATATTTAAATATTAAAATAATCAATTTTATAATTTCATTTTCACTTTAAATTTTCTTTTAATTTTAAGTTTTAAAAAGTTTCACTTGTACCCCCTGTAGTTTGTAATTTGATAATACCCACTTGTCTCTGTCTGTTATTTGATTTTCTTATTTGTGCTTTTGTGTGTATTTCTGTTATTGTTTATATCATTTCATATTATCCAAATACCAAGTAATCAGTAGTATAATCATCCCTCAATCATTTTGGTTACTGTCCTCAGTACCACTCATTCCCTTAATCGTTCAAAATACAATTTCAATCTCGTTGGGATTTAACGACCCGGAGATTTCCCTATATTTCCACGATCAATATAAACTTGCACTTTCTCCTAGGTGGGCTTATCAACTGCACACGGTTGACTGGTTGGTTTAGGAGGAGTCAAATTTGGCGCCGCTACCGGGGAGGTTGTTGCGTATTTCAAAACAGTTTAGGTTTAGTGGTTTTCAAAAACCCTCCTATACAAATATCACCACTTTGTAAATTTTTGTGAAAATCAAAATCATATCTGAAAAAGTTCATTAACATTTCTCCTGAAGTGTTAAAAACACCAAACAAATCATAAACAACAAAACAAACTGTGAAGTTAAATTACTTCGTTATCTTTAAGATTACAACCTATACAGTTGGTTTAAGGTAAGTTCTGACATTAAATTGCGAACTGAAGAGGGATCCATTTATTTCCTCCCGCCAATCTGCGAGTAATCTTAAAGGAACGATTTCGGTTAACGAATCAGTTCCAAAAATATTGTCCAAGTTTTTCACCCATACACGAAAAGCCAAAAACATTTTACTGTGAATATAATTACATAAAAGTTTACCACCGAAAACCAAGGTAGAACACCTACCAACTGGGGGTGTGAACATAATAAGTTCCCAAAACTTAAGATTTAAAACTTGCCATTGTATCCTTGTGAATAGTGTACCTTTTTTAAAGGAGCTGTTCATTTGTGATTATTGGATTCAAGTTCACTGTCGTTTTGCCTCTGTCTTGTTTTGATTGATACCGTTTTTAGTGCATGCGCACTCATTCGCAAACAAAGCGTAATAAAGGAAAAAACGTAACTAAGTTACGTACTGTTGAAGAAAAACAACCATCAAAAATGAACGACGAGCCCCCATTCCCTCCTAAGGAGGAACCAGTTCCTGACACCCGAACAATGGAGGAACTGTGTCAACCTACCATGCAAGGGAGGGGTGGACCCATTGCACCACTCACTATTGGAGCCACGGACTTTGGATTAAAACACCACATGATACAACAGATCCAGAATTCGTGCCAGTTCCACGGATTACCGGGTGAAGATGCTAACAAGCATCTCGACAAATTTTTAACTGTCACCCAGAGCATGAAACAAAATGGCGTCACCGACGACGGCCTACGTTTATATCTTTTTCCCTATTCCCTCACTCATCATGCGACTTCTTGGTTCGATCGACTTCCAAAGAATTCGATCCACACTTTTGATGAGATGATCTCTAAATTTCTGGCCAAATACTTTCCACCATCTATGGTCACAAAGCTGAGGAATGATATTAGCAAATTCAGACAGCTTCCCGAAGAGTCCTAATTTAAGGCATGGGAATGCTACAAACTTGCTATTGATCGGTGTCCTAATCACAACATGCTTCTTGTCATCATTATTGATACCTTTTATAATGGTTTGACACTCCGTCATCGTGACACCATCAATGCTGCTGCTGGGGGCACCTTTACGAAAAGGACCCCTGAAGAGTGCTATGACTTAATCGAAAACATGACTGCCCATCATAATTTTTGGGACTCCTCTGCTGAGAGGAACGACTCATTTAAGTCAGCCACTCTGGCAAGCAATGAAATATCCATCCTAGCTAAAAAGCTGGATGATTTGTCTACAGCAGTTTTGCGTATCCATCAGACAAATCATAATCAAGTCAAAGCTGTTAACCCAAGTTGTGAAACTTGCGGTGGTCCACATCCTTACACAGAGTGCCCAGCCTCCTGTGGCTCGGCTCGTGAAAACGTGTATGCAGCTCAAGGTTCCTATAATACGGGAGGAAATTCTTACCAACCGCAAGGAGATCGAAACCTTTTGAGCTACCGATCTAATAACTACATCGGACCACCAGGGTTTAATCAGTCCCAGAACCAAAATGGTCAAAACAAAAACCAGAACTTTAACCAGAATCAGAACCAGAACCGAATGAACCAAGGTTATAACAACCAAGGGAATTTCAACCCTGGTCAAAACCAGGTTCAACAAAATCAGAACCAAGGGAATTATAACCGAAATCAAGGTCAGAACAATTACCCACAGGGTAATTTTCAACAACAAAACCACTTCCAGGGTAATAACAACCAGCAACATGGGAATTTCTAGAATAATCGAGCTCAAAATTTTCCAAACCAAAATCAAGCCATTGTTCCAACTGGACCATCACATGATGAGTTATTAAAACAGTTTATGAAATCCCAAGATGAACTAAACAAAATGCTGGTTAGTCAAATATCTAATTTGCAGAAGTCTTTAAATGATCGACCCTCGGGCTCAGGTACTACTTTACCTAGCAACACGATCGCTAATCCGAGGGGCGATGTAAAGGCGATCACCACAAGAAGTGGAGTTTCTTACCAAAGACCTACAGCTCCTTCTACCTCTTCTCCTATCCCTGTAGAGGAATGTGAAACTGAGGATACTACGGATACGGTACTTCCTACTAATAACGGAGGTACCAATGACATCCCTCCTCCAGTTATTCCGGTCCCGACTCCCCCTAAAAGAGTCGTGTTTGAAACTACCGAAGGTCCTATTGAAATTCCAAAAGCCAACCCAAAACCAACAATTCCATATCCCTCACGATTGCAAGATCAGAAGCTCCGTGACAAAGCTAATCATCAGATGGAAAAATTCTTTCTGATTTTCCAAGAACTACACTTCGATATTAGTTTTGCGGATGCTCTTCTTTTAATGCCCAAATTCGCATCGACAATCAAAAACCTGTTGAGCAATAAAGAAAAACTGTTTGAGATGGCACGAACTCCACTCAATGAGAACTGCTCTGCAGTTCTGTTGAAACAGCTTCCTGAGAAGCTAGGAGACCCCGGGAGATTTCTAATACCATGTATTTTCCCGGGGATGGTTGAATGTTTTGCCTTGGCCGATCTTGGTGCAAGCATCAACTTAATGCCCCACTCAGTTTGGAAAAAGCTCTCTCTTCAGGCACTTAGTCCCACATGCATGACTCTAAAGCTTGCAGACCGTTCAATTTCACGTCCCCTTGGTATTGCTGAGGACGTATTTGTAAGAGTGGGAAAATTCCATTTTCCGGCAGACTTTGTCGTTGTTGATTTCGATGCAGATCCAAGAGTTCCTCTCATTCTTGGGAAGGGATTCTTAAGAACGGGTCGTGCATTAATCGATGTTTTCGAGGAGGAAATCAAGTTACGAGTTGGCACTGAAGCGATAACGTTCAACCTTGATCAAACCTCAAGATACTCCTCGAATTATGATGCTGAATCGGTCAACCGAATTGATGTCATTGACATTGCATCCGAGGAGTATGCTCAGGAAATCCTTGGATTCGCTGATAATTCTCCGAGTGGCAATCCCACTAGTTCTTCTCATCCCATAATCGCTAATTCTTCTCCTTCCTTCACTCCGTTTGAGGGAAGTAATTTCGTCCTTGAGGAATTAGAGGCCTTTCTCAAAAGTGATTCAGTTCCCGAAGGAATTGATAACCAAGAGATTGACCCGGAAAGGGATATACTTCTCTTTGAGAAGTTATTGAACAAAGATCCTTCTCCCATTCATGTTCTACCTCCACAAATTCATAAGGCGGAAGTCAAATATGTTGAGAAAAATGATGATTTCCCTGAGGTCGAACTTAAGGACCTGCCTCCTCATCTAGAATATGCATTCTTGGAAGGTAACGATAAGTTACCCGTCATTATTGCAAAAGACTTAAAGGATGAGGAGAAAACCGCGCTGCTTAAGGTTTTAAAGTCCCACAAGCAAGCAATTGCTTGGAAGCTCTCAGACATAAAGGGTATTAACCCGGATTTTTGTACACACAAAATCCTAATGGAAGAGGACTTTAAACCTGCCGTGCAGCATCAAAGAAGGGTAAATCCAAAAATCCACGAAGTTATTAAGGCAGAAGTTATCAAACTTCTTGATGCGGGATTGATTTACCCTATTTCAGATAGTCCTTGGGTTAGCCGAATACACTGTGTTCCAAAGAAGGGTGGCATCACGGTTATCACAAATGAGGATAAAGAGTTGATACCAACTCGTTTGGTTACTGGGTGGCGAGTATGTATCGATTACAGAAAGCTTAACGAAGCCACCCGCAAAGACCATTTTCCTCTGCCCTTTATGGATCAAATGCTCGAAAGACTAGCGGGGAATGAGTATTATTGCCTCCTCGATGGCTTCTCGGGTTACTTCCAGATTCCCATTGATCCACAGGATCAAGATAAGACTACCTTCACATGCCCTTACGGAACATTTGCCTATCGTCGCATGCCTTTTGGGTTATGCAATGCTCCGGGCACTTTCCAGAGGTGCATGATGGCTATTTTCCACGACATGATCGGGAAAACAATGGAGGTATTCATGGATGACTTCTCAGTCATCGGGAATTCTTTCGACTCATGCCTCTCCCATTTAGAAAAAATGCGTCAACGTTGTGAAAACACTAATCTTTGTCTAAACTGGGAGAAGAGCCATTTTATGGTTAAGGAGGGCATTGTCCTCGGCCATAAAATTTCAAAAAGTGGGATTGAGGTCGATAAGGCCAAAATTGATGTTATTGCTAAACTGCCTCATCCCACCACTGTTAAATGAATAATGAGTTTCCTCGGCCATGCCGGGTTCTATCGGAGATTCATTCAGAATTTCTCCAAAATTGCCCGGCCCATGACTCATCTTCTTGAAAAGGACGCTCCTTTTGTTTTTTCCCCCGAGTGCATCGAAGCTTTTTCTACTTTAAAGAAAAAACTCACCGAAGCACCAATCCTTGTTGCCCCCGACTGGGACTTACCCTTTGAACTTATGTGCGATGCTAGCAATTTCGCTATTGGTGCAGTTCTGGGGCAACGCAAAACCAAACATTTCCAGCCAATACACTACGCAAGTAAGACCATGAATGAAGCTCAAACACACTATACCACCACAGAAAAAGAATTATTAGCTGTGGTATATGCCTTTGAAAAATTTCGGTCTTACTTAATCTTAAACAAAAGCGTGGTGTATACGGACCATTCGGCTTTGAAATACCTGTTCAATAAACAGGACGCAAAGCCAAGACTGCTCCGTTCGGTCCTGCTCCTTCAGGAATTCGATATTCTCATAAGAGATAAAAAAGGAGCAGAGAACCTTGCAGCTGATCACTTGTCCCGGTTAGAAAATCCTCATTAGGATATTCTCGAGAGAAAAGAAATTAATGAAACTTTTCCTCTGGAGACTCTAAATCTAATCTCTACCCGGGATGATGCCACTACCCCATGGGTTGCCGACTTTGCAAATTACCATGCGGGAAATTTCATTGTGAAAGGGATGTCGTCCCAACAGAAAAGAAAATTCTTTAAAGATGTAAAACATTACTTCTGGGACGACCTCTACTTGTTCAAAATATGTGCGGATCAAGTCATCCGACGGTGTGTCCATGGCCAAGAAGCCATGGAAATTCTTAAAACTTGTCATGATGGACTCACGGGGGGACATCATAACCCAAACTACACCGCCATAAAGGTGTTTGATTCAGGATTCTTTTGGCCCACAATCTATAAAGACGCCCATGAACTTATCAAAACTTGTGAGGCTTGCCAGCGTCACGGGAATATTTCTAAAAAGAATGAGATGCCGCAAAACGCCATCCAAGTCTGTGAAATATTTGATATGTGGGGCATTGATTTTATGGGGCAATTCCCTTCTTCACGAGGGAATAAATACATACTCGTGGCTGTCGACTATCTGTCAAAATGGGTTGAAGCAAAAGCTTTACCCACCAATGATGCCCGAGTAGTCGTTAAATTTTTAAAATCTCTCTTTGCCAGATTCGGGACTCCTCGTGCCATTATCAGTGATCGTGGCACTCACTTCTGCAATGAACAATTTGCAAGAGTGATGCTGAAATATGGTGTAACTCACCGTCTTTCGACAGCATATCACCCCCAAACAAGTGGGCAGGTGGAGGTCTCAAATCGGGGTATTAAGAGAATTCTGGAGAGGACGGTTGGTGAAAACCGTGCCTCTTGGTTGGATAAGCTGGATGATGCATTATGAGCTTTCCGCACTGCTTACAAAACACCCATCGGGTGTACTCCATATAAGCTAGTGTACGGGAAAGCATGTCATCTTCCGATCGAATTAGAACATAAGGCCTATTGGGCTTTAAAACATGCAAATTTTGACCTTCAGACACCGGGTGATCATCGTAAAGTTCAACTAAACGAACTAAATGAATTACGTGATCAAGCTTATGAAAATTCTTTAATCTATAAAGAAAAGACTAAGAAGATACATGACTCTAAAATTAAGAACCGCGTTTTCAACGTTGGTGACAGAGTTCTTCTTTTCAATTCAAGATTAAAAATTTTCTCGGGTAAACTAAAAACCCGTTGGTCTGGACCATTTACTATAGCAAAAGTATACCCATATGGAACTGTTAAGTTATTGCAACCCGACGGTCCCAATTTCAAAGTAAATGGTCATCGGTTAAAACACTATTTTTGAGGGGACATACAACCAATGGTTGTCCCGGATCTCCAAACTTTCCCCAAGGACCAATGAATTCGGGGTCGAGTCAAGCTAGCGACTCGGTAAACAAAAACAGTAGCTTCCTCATGGACAATTCAATTCGAGGTCGAGTCAAGCTAGCGACTCGGTAATCAAAAACAGTAGCAATATGGGTTTTCACCCATATTTCTGTCTTCTTACCCCTTTCTACCACCCTAGTGTGGGGGAGATGAACCACATGTTGTACATATGTAAATATTTATTTCAAAAAAAAAAAAAGTGCGTTTGTATGTAAATAGACTAAAACAAAAGGTTAATAGTATTTCCTTCTTACATTCTAAGTCTTGGTGGGACACCAAGTACTTTGAATACTGAGGGCAATATTCAGTTCTAAGTGTGGGGGAGAGTTCTCACGAATTCAAAACACATGTTCCATCAAGAACCCCCATTTGATCAAAATTACCAGTTTTTTCACACTTAGAAATGCAAATAATGGTTATCAGTCCACCATGTCTAACCCACAAAAGGATTGGCTAGTCCAGGAGCAAACGGCTCTTGGTAAAGACATCTCAAATCCGTTGATGGCTTGCAATTTGCCCAAAATTGTATGGTTCCTCAACTCCCCATATACCATAAAGCGAATGAGTTGGCTAGCCCGCAAGATTATGGCTTGTGGTAAAGGTCGTGGAAAAACCATAATTGGTAATCAGCTCACCAAGATGTTGACTATTCCATCAAGAGTTGGCTAGTCCAGAAGCAAACGGCTTTTGGTAAAGACAAATCAAATCCGTTGACAGCTGGTGGTTTACTCAAAATCACACGGTTATCAGGTGTGCCACAGTTCTTACATCTGGCTACTCCAGAAGTGATGGCTTTTGGTAAAGAGTAAAAATTCATTAAAATTTTCTCAAAAGATTGCTAGGGACTAGCAATAGTTTAGTGTGGGGGATTAATGAGTGTCTAAATACTCATCATTTTATACCAATCTGAACTGCCAAAATATCCAAAAACACTCAAATATGCATCAAAATACTGAAAATATCTTAGAAGTGTGTTTTATATGTTTCAGATGCAAAATAATCAAAAACGGATAAAAAACGTACAAAGTTTTCATAATTGGCAGTTTCAGTCCCTCAAGTTTCAAAAGTTGTCAAAACTAGTCCTTGGTAAATCAAAACATGAAAAATATCAGCAAAGGTCCTAAGGGATTCATAAGTTGTCAAATTTAGTCCTTTAAAGTTAAAAAAATTGCAAAATGACAACTTTAGCCCCTCAAGTTTGAAAAATGTCAAATATAGTCCTTAAGGTTTATAAAATCGAAAAATATGAAAAATAAACCTTGCACTATTCTTAAATGACAAAATTGGTCCTTATGATAAACATTTTGGGAAATTACATCTTTAATCCCTTAAAAATCCAAAGTTACATAAATGGTCCCTGGAGTTTGAGGAATTGGCAGAAAAGGTCCTTGGGATTTTGAAAATGGAAAATTACATCTTTTGTCCTTGTGTTATGGTTTTATTACAGGTTTAGTCCTTGGAAGTGGTTTGGAAAAGTGACAAATTCAGTCCCTCAAATTTCACCAAATTACAAATTTGGTCCTTGTTTAAATACCACAAACCAGCCGGACCTTATTATTACTAAACCCAAAATAAAACCTAATCCAAATCCAAACACAAAATAAGCTCAGCCCACCCCTAGGCCCAATCTACCCGCAGCCCACACAACCCTTTTATTATTTAGAACGGGTCAAACCCCGTTTGACTTCTCCAAACCGCCAACACTGTTCATCACCCTCACCTAAAACCTGAAACCAGGTGGTTTTACCACCACCTCACCACCTATCCACCTCATCCCCTACTTCCCCCTCACCACCTTTCCACCTCACAACCAAACCACATCACATTAAATGCATTTCCCACAAATTTTCCTTCCAAACCATACCACCTCCTCTGTTTTCATCATATAGCCTCAACTTGGCCTCCAAACTTTCTCAATTGTCCCCTGACACCTCCACATGCTCCCAAAATTCTTTAATTGCACAGCTTTGGCCCCAAGTAAACGTGGGGACTTTTGGCGCCAAAATCATTTAAACGACTAGGATCATGTCAGAGCAATGGAGGGTCAAGATCTAAAGTGGGAATGACTCAGAGACTCACAAGGAACCCTAATGTGAGCTTATAAAAGGAAGAGAAGTGCAGAAGACCAAGATATAGTTTATCTTAGCTTAATTAATCTCGTTTAAATTGTAACTTGTTATTTCAGTTAATTCTCAAGCTTTTATGCATTGTGTTAGTTAATTCAGGTGTAATCTCAACTTTTGTGATAATCAAATTCAAGTTTTAAGTCATATCTCAGGTTGTGCAATTTTCATTTTCATTTCAAATTTCTCAATAAGCTATATTGTTGTTATTGTTAGATTATATGGATTCATAAGCTCATATAAGCTCCTCAGAAAGCTTATGAAAGCTTTTAGAAACCTTTAAAGCAGTTATAATAGAGAAACTCTTAAATCATAAAAAAAATAAGAAAAATAAAGAAGAAAATCAAAAATCATGGTTATGGTGATCATCAAGTAGGAGCAAGGTGAATTCTGGATTGCCTTGGGTTAGTGAATCTGTGGAGATTCTATAGGATTCTTCTTGGTTCTTTGATCTCAGCAGGATTGCACCTTGTAAGTTTCTAATCTCAATTTTTGGTTTTCACTGTGGCATACCTTATTCATCTAATTATTGGTTTGTTTGTGCTTATTTGATGCTGTTTAGTCATAATATAACTCAATATAGCAAGCTTGTTCATGTAAATTCATAGTTACTAAAAAATCAAATTTATATAGTCAAAATAGTATAATCAGTGATCTAGGTTATTTGTTGTTGTTTCCTGTTTTTAAGTGTTCATTCTAGCTTAATTAATCTTATTAAGTTGTTTTGAATCTGTTTCATAAGCTCTTATAACTTGTTGCTTCATAAATCATAAAACAGTCAACCTTAGGTAGTGTTTGGATCAGTGTGATCCTGGGAGTTCTAGTACACAATTGTTGTTGTTCTGTGTTTACACAAGTAACTTGGGATCATATTAGCCCAGAGTATTCATAATAACTAGGTCTTATTATTAAGAAAGTCAAAATCACCAAGAGATAGGCATAATTTCCATCTGTGTTGGATTTAGAGTAGCATAAGCCCCATAACCATTCATAAGTTAGTGATTTAGCTTATTTTAGTCTTATTCTAGCTTATTATAACACAATCATTCAGAAGTCATCACTACATATAATTCTTATGCTGCATTGGTGAATGATGATGAGGAAGATGGAGAACATGTCACACATGTGAATGAAGATTTGGCTAATCTAAATAAAGGTGGAACTTCATCTTTCACGGTAGGTGCTGGTTAGCTTGTTTGTGTTATTTCTTGAGTTGTAAGTGCTTATGGTATCTCATAAGCACTAGTTATTTTCAAGCTTCTTAGCTGTCTACCTTGTTATGTAAGCTTTATCGCCTATGTAACGGGCTGAGATATGGGACTTCACCCATATCCTTTGTACTTAAACGTTTTTGGTTTAATATATTTACCAGGGTGCAGGATTACTCCCCTTTACCTACACCTAACATTATAACCCTTGAAAATCCCTCTTTGATAGTTATCCTAGGTGCTTACGCCCAGTGGCGGAGGTTTTTGATCCTTTCCCAAGCCTATGGTAATCTATGTGCTATGATAGGTAGTGAGAGATATTTTTTCATTTCCATTTGTGATATATTGATTTATAACACCCAAGAGATGAGAGTATCCAAACACTAAATGTGATGTGCTAGTGTGTAATTTCTGTGCTTGTTTTGATTAAGGTAGAACAATCATTTGTTGTAATTACTTTTATATTAATGTTAAATTACCCTAACTTGTATTTTGATTGGTATAAAAGCTCATTTGCTTGAGGACAAGCAAATCTCAAGTGTAAGGGTATGTTGGGAATAAAATGCACAGAGTAAAGAGTCTGCTAGAAGAGCCTGCTAGTGATAGTTAAGCCTGCCTTCTCTTTTCTGCTGATGTTGAAGATATACTAACAGTACCTTCTGGGTAAGAAGGTACTACTAGTTAAAGAAGGTCCTGCCAGTTTTCACGACAAGTTGTCATATTATAATTAGAGATATTTACTTGTATTATTAGTCTTTGTACAAAGTTATACGTTTAGTAGAAGTAGTACAGAAGACTCAGTAGATATAATGGAGTGTTTTACCTTGAAAGGTGTAATATTAGGATAAGATAAAGCCTCTATTATATTATATTAAGCAACTTGACCACTTGTAATAAGGGCTCCTTATGCTATAAAAGGAACCCTTAAGACACCTTCTTAACAAAAAAAATATCAAACATATCTTTTCTTACAGCTTGCATAGCTTTCCCATGCATAACTTCCATCCTTAACCTTTTCACGTATCAAAGATTCAAGGTTACACTTGTAATCCTGGTGATAGTTTAGATCACCCGTATTATTTCATCCATAATATTGAATCGTTTTGTGTTATTCTTGTTGTGCTCATTCTCTTTTACTTACTCACCACCTTTGTTCCTTTAGTGTGTTTTAGTAGATTCCGCATGCTAGATCACATCCATTCATAAATATCCCAAACACATTACTAAGATTAACATCCCAAGTGTTTGAACGAATCCCTTCCCACAAGTGGTATCAGAGCAAGGCTGATATTTACGACATAAAAGAACAAAGCAAAAATGGATGTTGAGCACATTCAAACTAATGTGGCTGCAAAACTTCCATTACTCAAACAGAATGAGTTTGAAATGTGGAGACTGAGGGTTGAACAATACTTCCAAGTGCAAGACTATGCACTTTGGGAGATTATTGAAGAAGGAAACTCATTTAAGCCAGCAACCACCACCTCCACAGTAAATGATGCACTTGTCACAACTGTGCAAGTAAACCCAATAACCGCTGAAGAAAGAATTCAAAAGAGAAATGATCTTAAAGCAAGGAGTATGCTTCTCATGTAACACCCCCAAAATACCGCAGCGGAAGACTGTGTCATAGGGATGCTACTTCAGGGCACAAAGTACAAGATATAGAAAACGAACTCCAAATGAGACGTTTTTGAAAAGTTACCATTCGAATAGATAAAAGTAATAGTTTACAAAACAAAGATCCCAAAGTAGTATGCTACACAAGTTTTTAAAGTGTATCGAATGGTAAATGATAAAAGTGAAAGTCTCCAAAAGCATGCCCTAAGACTCTCAGCTCCACAAACCTGCTATCGCCTTTCTAACCTGAGATAAACATGCTTAAAAGTGTCAACACAAAGGTTGGTGAGTTCATAGAGTTTGTCTCCATACAGTTGAAAAGCCTATAAAGAATGTTCACATAGCAAAGGCATCGTAAATCCACTCAGTTGCAAGTCCTGCCATAAGAGACTTGTAACCTGTGTGTTTACAACCCACTGCTACAATATAATATGATTAAGATATGTATAAGTTCATAACAACAGTTGAGCAATTAGTAGTGAGTCTACACTTCATCTCCGAAGACCTCACCTAAGTATGTATACTTCCATGGTTGTGCCCAGAACCTTAATCTGGGGCCATTGGAAGTATAAATGTCTCCATGGTAGTGCCCAGAACTAAATCTGGGGCCATTGGAAATCTGTATGTATGTATGATTACTGGGTGCCATTTCCCAAAGTATAATAGTAAGTATGTGTGCATGTATCAATCATGTATGTATGTAATCAAGAATAATGAAATCAAGTATAATGTAATCAAGTATAATGTTTCCAAGTATAAATGTTATGTGAATTTGTACAAGTAAGCAAGTAGTAGCATGTATCTCCCCCAAAAAGTTGATAAAACAATTAAAAGAGTAGGGGCTATGACTCACCTCGAAGTAATTATACTTGAAATGAAATGAAGTGAACAACAATGATTGGTTAACTGCCGCAACCTAAAATGAATGATGAATGTTCTCATTTAGATCACCAAATGATGTTATGAATGTCCATGCTCATGTTTCTATACCACTCTAGTCTTTGTAAAAACACTTGTGTTGTCAAAAATATATAACCCAAGAATTTGGAAAATATTGCTATTAGAAAATATAAATAGCTAGTTGTAATATATATATACTTATATATATATATCGTAAGTTTCCATGTTAGCGTTGAAATACTCGAGTTGAAATCCTTGAAATGATGAAAACATACTCGTAATAACTAATACTACATTAGTTATAAAGCTCGGTACTTAAAATTATGTCTAGCTCAAAAATGTACTTCGTAGTTTTTGTGCCAAATTTAATAAAAGCTGTCAAATATAAAGTGGTTTTAGCCGATATTCAAACGTGAATATCTTTGTCGTTACTTGTCCGTTTTACTTGTTCTTTATATCCACGGTTACGTCTTAGTATGTAGTAATATATTTTGGAAAGCTCAGCTCCTCCGGGTTACGTCTAAAGTCTCTTTTTGTACCATGAAAAACGTCCAACAGCAACTATTTTCAGAAAAATACTTTTCGTCAACAATCTTGCAAAAATCATAACTTCTTCGTTATAAGCTCTTTTTAATCCGTTCTTTCGCCTACGGATTCGTTTTTGAAAGTATTTTCTAAAAATTTTGCCAAAGTTTCCTTGGTGTTTACTGATTTTCCAGATTTTTACAAAACGGGACAGCATGTCTAAAATAGGTTCCAAATCAAGTTTTCAAGGTTTAAAACTAATTTCTACCATCACCAAACCTCTTGTAATCACCACATGGCTAATCTAATCCTACCATACACCTTCTTAGGGTGCCATGGACTCCTAACCAAGTTATTAGAGCAAGGGGATTCATAACTAAAAAGTTAGGGTTTGTATGTTTCTTTTTAGCCAAAATAAAGAGTGGTATAGCTAGTTGTACATGGTTTTTAGCATGATACTTATGAAATACATGTAAAAATAAGATGATCCATGAAAAAATATAGTTGATAACTTACTTGACAAAATGAGGTGATTAGATGATGATTATGCTTGATGTTCTTGTGTTTTTGTTGCTTGATTCTTGATTAGGCAAGTATAATGAACAAGTTTGTAGCTTTAACTTATCAAAAATAATGGTTTGATCTTTGTGTTTGGTTATGGTCGTGGGTTTGAGGAAGAACAAGGAGAGAAAAAGATGAGAAGAATTTTCTTCTTAGTGAAAAGTGTATTATGATTTGTAAAATTTAGTAAAGTTAGGTTTTTATGTGTTTATTAGTATTGTAATAAGAATTTAAGGCATGAGGTTAAAGGGGTGTTCACATGGCCGGTTATGGTGAGCCAAGGGGGGGGGGGGGTTGGGGTACTTGTGATTTAATTAGAAATCTAGTGTATCGTTAAGTGTTATTACGTGTTATTCGTTAAAATCGGGTAACGGTTTTAATAGAAATAAATGTTCACGAAGTTAACCGGGATGAAAATAATGTTATAATAATGTTAAAAACATATTAAAAATATGTTGGGTACAATTACTGAGTGATCGGGTGATTATTGTTTAGTTTTCACGAAAACCGTCGTTATATTCATACGCGTACGTTATAAATAAAATAAATTTCCAAAATACTGGGTAACTGAATGTTATAAGTTTTATGATGTTAAAATGGATATAAAAATATGTCGGGACCATCGTGGGAATATTTAGATATATTCGTCGTGTATAAACCGGGTGTTAACGTTTACTATAAATACTTATACGTAAAAACGTTAAATGTACTGAATATAGTAATTTGAAAATCCTGAGAGTGGTATAACATGAAAATGCTGTTATGATGATATGCAGACTATCTCCAGTCCGTATGCAGTGTCCTTAGCACTAATGAAATGAATTCGCACCTAAACCAATCCGGTTACGCGAATTTGAATACCCGTAAACTAAATTTATGATGAAATGAGTAATGCAAGTGAATAGTGAAAACTTTTCCGGAAATGAATAGTGTTTAGTGAATAGTAAATTTCCCAAAAGTTTCTCAGAATATCAAAATGACCTCGAAAATGATGAATAGTAAAACGATGAATAGTGTTTTAATGAATAGTGATTATGAATAGTGTTTTTCCAAAGTTCCCGAAATGACCTGAAATGATGAGTTGTGACAGTCTTCCCCTCTAAAAGGAACTTCGTCCCGAAGTTCAGTTAATGTAAATCAGTTAAATGTGTCAAAGCTTATGTATGTGGGTTTCTATCCAACTAGGTACGTTCTCGTGGTCAGACTTGATGAGGCAAACCTTCCCAATCCCGAGCATAGTCCTCAAAAGACCTCCTTTAGGTTAATCATTTAGGTAACCGATTTTCACTTAAGCCCACAACCCAATCAAACAAGAACAGTCATGAGATTAAGCTAAATCGGTTTGAGTGATGACTTTAACTTTTAGCTTGATTTTCGCAACCCAATCAAACAAGAACAGTCACTAGAACCAAGCTAAAAATCAAGGTCTGGATTCAACATCCTTGAAAAAGATCTTTTGAAAGATTGGCTCGACTTTGGAATTGCTTACACTAATCAAATTACTACCGTTAGTATGACTAAGGTTAATGCTGCTAGGTCTCAGATTAGTCAATGTTGTGTATAGGTCCTATATTAAGACTTAAGTGCTACTAAAATACGATAGTTGTTCAAGAGAATGTACCCGATGTGCTACCGCGGACATGTTGTGTGATAGGATTTCCTAAGAAGTAAGCTCTGCCAATTGCGGGTGGAATCTCATTGGCCTCATCTCGTGGCCCTTCAATTGCTGCTGCTAAGTTTGGACGATTTCCTCCTTGGTTAAGATTTCTTTTCAACTTAGGACAGTTGTTCCGAAAGTGATCCGGGCTGTTACACTCATAGCATGTCTTTTGGTTCACTGGTTCTCTACACTGGTTTGCATAATGACCAGACTGTCTGCAATTAGCACACATACGGCAGGGCACAGTCTTTTGGTGATGAAAGTTACATTTTGTACATTTAGGATGCTGGCCTAAATACTCTCTCTGACCCGAATTAGTCGCCGCAAAGGTCCTTGCCCTTTTGTTGTCAGTCTGCTTGTTCAACTCGCTTGTTCCCTTCCTTTTATCACTGTCCCTCAAGCTTCCATTTCTAACCATCTCATCTGTCAGAGTCCCTGCTCTCAATATTGCACTCTGAATTGTAGAAGGCTCAGTTGTTTTCACAATCCCACGAATTTCTGGAACAAGGCCATATATGTACCTCTCGATCCTCTTGGACTCAGGGGTAACTAGGTGTGGAACTAGTCTGGCTAATTCATGGAATCGATCTGTATAGGCTGCATGACCAGCCCCTATCATAGAGAGATGATAGAGTTCATCCTCCAGCTTTTGCATCTCGTTGTCCGGGCAGTATTCCTCCTTCAGTAATGCCTTAAAATCATCCCATGTCATACCTACAGCTGCCGCTCTACCCCTAGCTTGAATCTGCGTATTCCACCATGTCAATGCCTTTCCTGATAGTAAGCACATGGAATACTTCACCATTTGATGTGCTGCACAGTTACTAATGTCGATCACCGACTCCATCTTTTCAACCCATCGAGTATACACCAACGCGCCTCCTACACCATCGAAATCAATTGGCTTACATGACGTAAATTCCTTATACGTGCATCCGGTCCTAATGTTGTTGTTGTCATTACCATTCTGGCCTATACCATTGGTGTTGTTAATTCCGCTTTCGTGGTTTGCCAAGTTATTCATATGATCGCCAACTTGAGTGACAATAGTGGGGAGAAAGTTTTCAAGTTGTCGAGCGATGATGGCTTCAAAATCAGTATTTCCACCGTCGTTGTTATCATTGTTTTCAACGCCGTGACCACCTCCTCTACCTCCACGTCCACCAGTTCTTCCACCATCGTTACTTGGGTTACTAGTGTCATGAGCAGCTCCTCTACCTCCTCTACCTCCACGTCCACCAGTCCTTCCACCCCTTGGTGTTGCGCCTCCTCGAACAGAGCTACGAGTCACTCTCTTTGGTGCCATGATTTCCTAAGAGGAAGGACATTTAGTGAACGTCAGAGATGAGGGAAAACCGTTGATTAACCAAAGTCTATACTTCACATCCTCATATATAATACCGTGCTACCAGTTGTTTCCTAAGTTGTGCCAACACCGATCTACATCTGCATAGTCATATGTCCACGTGTGTCGTGAAGCACTTATAATTATGTTGGCCACCACAATTATAAATGTTCCCTTTCACAAGTGTACATATCACCAGGCACACATATCTCAGTGGTAGACGTTGCTTAAATGGGCATCTAGGGAACGTCACGCTTAGTACAAAGGAACAAAGGATTCTCCCTTAAGTGTTAAAGTCACTGGGAAGTCTAGTTTCTAACGGTTTCTACAAAGTATCTAATAGCGTAGGTCTAAAAATAAATCACCAGCAAGCGTATGTGTATGTAAAGTGCAAGGCGATAGGGAGGAGAGTCTACATGTATGTAGTCATAGTCTAGACTCTAAAACAACCTAGTTCTCTATAACCAAGGCTCTGGTACCAATCTGTAACACCCCCAAAATACCGCAGCGGAAGACTGTGTCATAGGGATGCTACTTCAGGGCACAAAGTACAAGATATAGAAAACGAACTCCAAATGAGACGTTTTTGAAAAGTTACCATTCGAATAGATAAAAGTAATAGTTTACAAAACAAAGATCCCAAAGTAGTATGCTACACAAGTTTTTAAAGTGTATCGAATGGTAAATGATAAAAGTGAAAGTCTCCAAAAGCATGCCCTAAGACTCTCAGCTCCACAAACCTGCTATCGCCTTTCTAACCTGAGATAAACATGCTTAAAAGTGTCAACACAAAGGTTGGTGAGTTCATAGAGTTTGTCTCCATACAGTTGAAAAGCCTATAAAGAATGTTCACACAGCAAAGGCATCGTAAATCCACTCAGTTGCAAGTCCCGCCATAAGAGACTTGTAACCTGTGTGTTTACAACCCACTGCTACAATATAATATGATTAAGATATGTATAAGTTCATAACAACAGTTGAGCAATTAGTAGTGAGTCTACACTTCATCTCCGAAGACCTCACCTAAGTATGTATACTTCCATGGTTGTGCCCAGAACCTTAATCTGGGGCCATTGGAAGTATAAATGTCTCCATGGTAGTGCCCAGAACTAAATCTGGGGCCATTGGAAATCTGTATGTATGTATCCATGGTTGTGCCCAGCAACTTAATCTGGGGCCATTGGAAATCTGTATGTATGTATGATTACTGGGTGCCATTTCCCAAAGTATAATAGTAAGTATGTGTGCATGTATCAATCATGTATGTATGTAATCAAGAATAATGAAATCAAGTATAATGTAATCAAGTATAATGTTTCCAAGTATAAATGTTATGTGAATTTGTACAAGTAAGCAAGTAGTAGCATGTATCTCCCCCAAAAAGTTGATAAAACAATTAAAAGAGTAGGGGCTATGACTCACCTCGAAGTAATTATACTTGAAATGAAATGAAGTGAACAACAATGATTGGTTAACTGCCGCAACCTAAAATGAATGATGAATGTTCTCATTTAGATCACCAAATGATGTTATGAATGTCCATGCTCATGTTTCTATACCACTCTAGTCTTTGTAAAAACACTTGTGTTGTCAAAAATATATAACCCAAGAATTTGGAAAATATTGCTATTAGAAAATATAAATAGCTAGTTGTAATATATATATACTTATATATATATATCGTAAGTTTCCATGTTAGTGTTGAAATACTCGAGTTGAAATCCTTGAAATGATGAAAACATACTCGTAATAACTAATACTACATTAGTTATAAAGCTCGGTACTTAAAATTATGTCTAGCTCAAAAATGTACTTCGTAGTTTTTGTGCCAAATTTAATAAAAGCTGTCAAATATAAAGTGGTTTTAGCCGATATTCAAACGTGAATATCTTTGTCGTTACTTGTCCGTTTTACTTGTTCTTTATATCCACGGTTACGTCTTAGTATGTAGTAATATATTTTGGAAAGCTCGGCTCCTCCGGGTTACGTCTAAAGTCTCTTTTTGTACCATGAAAAACGTCCAACAGCAACTATTTTCAGAAAAATACTTTTCGTCAACAATCTTGCAAAAATCATAACTTCTTCGTTATAAGCTCTTTTTAATCCGTTCTTTCGCCTACGGATTCGTTTTTGAAAGTATTTTCTAAAAATTTTGCCAAAGTTTCCTTGGTGTTTACTGATTTTCCAGATTTTTACAAAACGGGACAGCATGTCTAAAATAGGTTCCAAATCAAGTTTTCAAGGTTTAAAACTAATTTCTACCATCACCAAACCTCTTGTAATCACCACATGGCTAATCTAATCCTACCATACACCTTCTTAGGGTGCCATGGACTCCTAACCAAGTTATTAGAGCAAGGGGATTCATAACTAAAAAGTTAGGGTTTGTATGTTTCTTTTTAGCCAAAATAAAGAGTGGTATAGCTAGTTGTACATGGTTTTTAGCATGATACTTATGAAATACATGTAAAAATAAGATGATCCATGAAAAAATATAGTTGATAACTTACTTGACAAAATGAGGTGATTAGATGATGATTATGCTTGATGTTCTTGTGTTTTTGTTGCTTGATTCTTGATTAGGCAAGTATAATGAACAAGTTTGTAGCTTTAACTTATCAAAAATAATGGTTTGATCTTTGTGTTTGGTTATGGTCGTGGGTTTGAGGAAGAACAAGGAGAGAAAAAGATGAGAAGAATTTTCTTCTTAGTGAAAAGTGTATTATGATTTGTAAAATTTAGTAAAGTTAGGTTTTTATGTGTTTATTAGTATTGTAATAAGAATTTAAGGCATGAGGTTAAAGGGGTGTTCACATGGCCGGTTATGGTGAGCCAAGGGGGGGGGGGGGTTGGGGTACTTGTGATTTAATTAGAAATCTAGTGTATCGTTAAGTGTTATTACGTGTTATTCGTTAAAATCGGGTAACGGTTTTAATAGAAATAAATGTTCACGAAGTTAACCGGGATGAAAATAATGTTATAATAATGTTAAAAACATATTAAAAATATGTTGGGTACAATTACTGAGTGATCGGGTGATTATTGTTTAGTTTTCACGAAAACCGTCGTTATATTCATACGCGTACGTTATAAATAAAATAAATTTCCAAAATACTGGGTAACTGAATGTTATAAGTTTTATGATGTTAAAATGGATATAAAAATATGTCGGGACCATCGTGGGAATATTTAGATATATTCGTCGTGTATAAACCGGGTGTTAACGTTTACTATAAATACTTATACGTAAAAACGTTAAATGTACTGAATATAGTAATTTGAAAATCCTGAGAGTGGTATAACATGAAAATGCTGTTATGATGATATGAAGACTATCTCCAGTCCGTATGCAGTGTCCTTAGCACTAATGAAATGAATTCGCACCTAAACCAATCCGGTTACGCGAATTTGAATACCCGTAAACTAAATTTACGATGAAATGAGTAATGCAAGTGAATAGTGAAAACTTTTCCGGAAATGAATAGTGTTTAGTGAATAGTAAATTTCCCAAAAGTTTCTCAGAATATCAAAATGACCTCGAAAATAATGAATAGTAAAACGATGAATAGTGTTTTAATGAATAGTGATTTATGAATAGTGTTTTTCCAAAGTTCCCGAAATGACCTGAAATGA
Organism: Artemisia argyi; assembly: GCA_030686995.1. Taxonomy (NCBI): domain Eukaryota; kingdom Viridiplantae; phylum Streptophyta; class Magnoliopsida; order Asterales; family Asteraceae; genus Artemisia; species Artemisia argyi. Next base: position 127,098,217 of record CM060691.1, read on the forward strand.
TGAGTTGTGACATCTCATGTCTATTCCAAATGACCAGCTTCTAGTCTTTAACAAATACAAGTGTGCTAAAACCCTTTTTCAAGCTATTGTGGCTAGATTTGGTGGTAATGATGCCACCAAGAAAACCCAGAAAACACTTTTAAAACAACAGTTTGAAAACTTTTCAGCCACACCAAATGAGTCTTTGGACAGCATGTTCAATAGACTACAAAAGCTTTCTAGTCAATTAGCCATTCATGAAGTGATAATATCTCAAGAAGACTTAAACTCCAAATTTCTTAGAAGTCTACCCTCTGAATGGGCCATGCATGTCATTGTCTGGAAAAACAAACCAGATATTGATTCCATGAGTCTCAATGATCTTTACAGCAACTTTAAAATAGTAGAGCATGAACTAAAGAAGTCTGCTAGCTCAAGCTCAGGAAATATGGCATTTATGTCATCTCATGGTCCTTCCAAGAAAGTTGATGAAGAAGATGGTAGAGAAAAAGGTACTGCCAACACAAATTTTGGTACTGCCAGTACTTCCAGCAGTACCAAAACCATTTTAGATGAAACAGTTGGTTGTGCTTTTCTAACATCACAACACAATGGTTCCACATTGACCTTTGAAGATCTTCAAGAGATCAGTGATGATGATCTTGAAGAAATGGACATAAAATGGCAGCTTTCACTTCTTAGCATGAGGGCTAAGAAATACTTGATGAGGACTGGAAAGAAGATTGTCATCAATGGAAATGAACCTGCTGGGTATGACAAGTCTAAAGTGGAGTGCTACAACTGCCACATGAAGGGTCACTACTCAAGAGAATGTAGAAGACCAAAGAAGCAGGGTGATAAGGGAAGAGGTTTTAAGAACAAGAACAGGGGAAACAACGAGAACAAGAGCAAAGAAGTGGACATCACTGAAACAAAAGCTATGGTAGCTATTGATGGGCTGGGTTTTGATTGGAGCTTCATGGGTGAAGAAGAGTCATCCTCAAATGAAATGGCTTTAATGGCTCTCTCCAATCCTGAGGTACAAATTACTAAATGTTCTGCTACTTGTGAAGTTTTTAAAGAACTAGAAATCTTAAGAAAACTTTATGATGAACTGAAAGAAGAACAAAGAAAAACCTATCAAGATCTAGTTAATCATAAGTGTGGTATGTCCAAACTTGAAAAACAGATAATTCACTTTAGAGAAAATGAACTCACCTTTTCTGACACAAAAGCTATTCTTAATAGAGACATATTTCTTAAAGATGCTGAAATAAATCTGTTAAGAACTGAGTTTGCTAAAGTGAAACAAGCAAAAGATAATATTCAACTAACTGTTACAACATTAGAAAATGCTTCTGCATGTACTAAAAGTATAGTTGAAAATCAAATGAACAAGAAAATCAAATCTGGGATTGGATACAACACATGTCCACCTCCTTACAGAGGAATTCCTTGTCCCCCAGGTTTAGATCTTGCTGAATCAGGTTTACATGAACTCACAAATAAACCACTAGAAAAAGTAAAACCTGTAGAAAATAGTGAACCTTGTGAGAGTACAAGTAATACTTCTCTCTCCAAAGAAAAGGTGCTCACTGATAAAAGCTCAGATGTTACATCTATTGAAGGTTGTACATCTGATGACAGTGGAAAAGAGACTGTTTCTAAGAAAGGAAACAAAGTAGGGCCAAGCAGTCCTAAAAGTGTAGAAAGTATCACAAAGACTAAAGTTGTTCTAAAAACAGTTGAATGTTGTGCTAAATGTAATAGCAAACCTAGAGGTAGTCAAAGAAATTGGAACAATCTTAAGTCACATCAACTTGGTGATAACTTTGTTTTGTACAATAAGGCATGCTATTACTGTGGTAGTTTTAATCATACTCATGCTTATTGTAGCAATTGGGTTTCTGGGAGTACATCAAGGTCTAAAACAAGTAAAACAAACCCCAGAAAAGGTTCTGTGAAATCTAACACACCAAAAGTCAATCATACTGTTAGAACAAATGAGCCTGTTTACCCAAAATTCACTACTAAGGGTGCAAGAAATACTTTCAAACATGCACCAAAAGCTGTGAAAAGTCATATTGAAAGAAATTTTGTGGATAAAACTCATGACTGGAGACCAAAACCAAAAGGTCCTGCTAGACCATATGGTCCTGCTAGACCAAATGGTAGACCAATTGGTACTGCCAAATTTGGTACTCTTAGACCAAAAACCATAAAATATGTCAAAAATGAAAATGCTGTTAAGTCCTCAGCATGTTGGATTTGGAGACCACTCCAACCAAATGGTGCATCAACAGTCCTAAAAAGGTTTGATTACATTGATGCACGAGGCAAACCCAAGTCAGTCATGGCTTGGGTACCCCAAGGAAACTAATATGTGTATACATATGCAGGAACATTCAAATGATATTGCAGATCAAGGATATGTAGATAGTGGATGTTCAAGGCACATGACAGGCAACATGTCTTACCTCACAAACTTCAAATCATTTGATGGAGGATATGTTACCTTTGGGGGAGGAATCAAAGGAAAGATTACTGGTAAAGGTACAATTAAAACCAGTAAATTAGATTTTGAAAATGTGTACTTTGTGAAAGAACTACAGTTTAATCTCTTAAGTGTCTCACAAATGTGTGACACAAAGAACAAAGTTCTTTTTACTGACACTGAATGCATTGTACTTTCTCCTGATTTTAAAATTCCTGATGAAAGTCAGATTCTTCTTAAAATCCCTAGAAAGAACAATATGTACATTGTTGATTTAAAGAACATTGTTCCTAAAGAGAGTTTAACCTGTCTAGTAGCAAAAGCCTCATTGGATGAATCTATGCTTTGGTATAGACGACTTGGTCATGTAAACTTTAAAACAATCAATACAATTGTAAAATATGATTTGGTTAGAGGTTTATCCAAAAAGATTTTTCAAAATGACCAAACCTGTGTTGATTGTCTAAAAGGCAAACAACATAGAGCTTCTTGTAAGCCCAAGACCCATAACTCAATTTCTCAAGCTTTATACATGCTTCATATGACCCTTTTTGGTCCTACTTCTGTGAATAGCTTGAATGGTAAAAGATATTGTCTTGTTGTTACTGATGATTACAGCAGATTCTCTTGGGTTTTCATTTTAAGAACTAAGGATGAAACAAGTGAGATCCTTAAGTCCTACATTACAGGGATAGAAAACCAAATTGATAAGAAAGTAAAAGTAATTAGATGTGACAATGGGACAGAATTTAAGAATAGAGTTATGGATGACTTTTGCAAAGAAAAAGGAATAAAAAGAGAATATAGTGTAGCTAGAACCCACAGCAAAATGGAGTAGCAGAAAGGAAAAATAGAACACTTATAGAGGCTGCTAGAACAATGCTAGTAGATTCTAAGTTGCCTGTTTCATTTTGGGCTGAAGCAGTAGGTACTGCTTGTTATGTACAGAATAGGGTTCTTGTGATTAAACCTCATAGAAAGATTCCTTATGAACTTTTGTTTGGTAGAACACCATCTCTAAGTTTTATGAGACCTTTTGGATGTCATGTCACTATTCTCAATACCAAAGATCATCTAGGAAAGTTTGAAGGAAAAGCTGATGAAGGCTACATGATAGGGTATTCTTTGCAAAGTAAGGCCTATAGGGTATATAATAAATGCACTAGGCTAGTGGAAGAAAACCTGCACATAGAGTTTCAAGAGAAACTACCAAATGTTGCAGGCATTGGACCAGATTGGTGTTTTGACATTGATAAGCTTTCAGAATCTATGAATTATGTGCCTGTCACAGGTACAAATACTAATGATAATGCAAGTCTTGAAGACAATGTTAAAACATCTAAGGATCAAGATTACATCTTGATGCCAATTTGGACAGGATTGGATTCATCTTCAAGTCTTGGAGAGCCTTCAAATACTACAAATGAAGGTGTTGAAGATGATCATGGAACTCAAGATCAAGGGAATCAAGAAAATTCTGAAAATGAAAATGGTACTGCCAATTCACAAGATGGTACTGCCAGTTCAACAGATGGTACTGCCAGTTCACAAATTGGTCCTGCTGAACCATTAAATGTTCTATCAGATGATTCCTTACCAGAAGATGCAGGGATTGGAAATCTTCCAATTTCCTATGATGTTCCTACAACACACAACCCAAGAATTCTCAAATATTACTCCATTGAAAATGTGATTGGCAGCATTGATTCTGGTGTTAAAACAAGAACTCAAGTCTTATCTTCAGACAAAGATAGGTTTGTCCTAGCTGTGTATGAAGAAAAGAACCATGAAGTTGCCCACATATGCCTGTTTTCATGCTTTCTCTCTCAAGTGGAACCCAAAAACATTACAAAAGCCTTAGATGACTCAAGCTGGGTTGAAGCAATGCAAGAAGAGCTACTTCAATTCAAACTGCAGAAGGTTTGGGTACTGGTTGATTTGCCCAAAGGTTACAGGGCAATTGGAACCAAATGGGTTTTCAGAAATAAGAAAGATGAAAGGGGAATAGTGATCAAAAACAAAGCCAGATTGGTGGCCCAAGGGTATACTCAAGAAGAAGGAGTGGACTTTGAAGAAGTTTTTGCTCCAGTTGCAAGAATTGAAGCAATTAGGCTATTCTTGGCCTATGCTTCTTTCATAGGCTTCACTGTCTACCAAATGGATGTCAAAAGTGCCTTTTTATATGGTACTATTGAAGAAGAGGTGTATGTTTCACAACCTCCAGGCTTCATTGATGCAGAATATCCAGACAAGGTGTACAAGGTTACCAAAGCTCTTTATGGTCTACACCAAGCTCCCAGGGCATGGTATGAAACATTGGCTTTCTATTTATTGGAAAATGGATTTCAAAGAGGCAAGATTGATCCAACTTTGTTCATCAAAAGAACCAAGAAAGATATCTTGCTGGTGCAGATTTATGTTGATGACATTATCTTTGGATCCACAAATCAGGAACTGTGTGTAGAGTTTGAAAAACTTATGCATAGTAAGTTTGAAATGAGTTCCATAGGGGAACTTACTTTCTTTCTGGGTCTCCAAGTGAAACAATCAAAAGAAGGCATATTTATCAGCCAAGATAAGTATGTAGCAGAGATCCTAAGGAAATTTGGGTTTGCAGATTCAAAGGTTGCAAGTACTCCAATGGATCCAGAAAAGGGGTTACTCAAAGATGCTGAAGGTGAAGATATTGATGTGCACAACTACAGATCAATGATTGGGTCCCTAATGTACCTTACATCATCAAGACCAGATATCATGTTCTCAGTATGTGTATGTGCAAGGTTTCAAGTCAATCCAAAAGTTTCTCATCTCACAGCAGTCAAAAGAATCTTCAGATACCTCAAGGGCCAGCCAAAGTTGGGTCTATGGTATCCAAGGGAATCATCTTTTGATTTGGTAGCTTATTCAGATAGTGACTATGCTGGTGCAACCCTAGACAGAAAATCCACAACTGGTGGATGTCAATTTCTTGGCTGCAGACTTATATCATGGCAATGCAAGAAGCAAACAATGGTGGCAAATTCTACAACTGAAGCAGAATATGTTGCAAGTGCAAGTTGTTGTGGACAAGTTCTTTGGATCCAGAATCAATTGCTTGACTATGGGTACAATTTTCTAAACACCATTATTTACATTGACAACAGCAGTACTATTTGTATCATTAAAAATCCAGTTCAACATTCAAAAAACAAAACACATTGAAACCAGACACCATTTCATAAGAGATTGCAATAAGAAAGGATTAATCCAAGTTGTCAAAATTGATTCTGAAAATAATTTTGCAGACCTTCTCACCAAAGCTTTTGATTTAGGTAGGTTTAAATACCTGGTAGCAGGTATTGGTATGATAAATCTTTGAAAACCATGTGTTTTGTATATAAATAAACATGTTCTGGCTTCTAAACTTGGTACTGCTAGTTAGTCATAAGGTACTGCCAGTACATAATTAGTACTGATAGTTCAAAGTTTGCTCTGTTTTTGCTCATCTTGATGTTTAAATGTTAACAATGCTATAAAACAAGTGCTTTGCACTCTGTTTCTTTTGGTTTACAACTAACCATTTCAGGTTACTCAAGCTTGCTAACACAATCAGGATATGGAAATGGTAATCAGTTCACCAAGTTTTTCAAAAACTTTAAGAACTGACTAGTCCAAAGCAAACGGCTCTTGGTAAAGACTTCTCAAATCCGTTGATAGCTGATAGTTTGCTAAAAACTATAAGGTAATCAGTTCACCAAGTTTCAAAATCTTAAACGAACTGACTAGTCCAAAGCAAACGGCTCTTGGTAAAGACTTATCAAATCCGTTGATAGCTGATAGTTTGCTAAAAACTATAAGGGATATTTTCTAAAATTTCAAAGGGACTGCCAAGTTTTTTTTCAAAACAAGGTACTGGTAGTTCAAATTTTAGTACTGGTAGAGTAAAATGGTACTGCTACATAACCGTTGAGTCTGTCAGGTTAAAATATAGCCATTGTCTTTAAAAGGGTATTTTTGTGAATTAATCAAGTTTTCCTCGAATTAAGGATATAGTTATTATAATAAAAGATCTTTTTGACCGCCTCTTCAATTACTTATCCATATCTTTTATAGTCAGTCAAAAGTCATTTTTCTCATAATCAATCCTTATCATAATTCACACTTACCTTTCATCTTCTACCAGTACAACAATAAAATCCCACCATCAAAATCAAAATTTTCATCAAACCTTTCATCATGGCTCGCCTAAGTTTTGTCAAACGCCACAACCAATTAGCTTTTCTGGAAAACTCTGATGACAATGAAACTTTCCATCAAGAAATTGATTTTCTAAACAATTCTTATGTCAGGTTTGCTTTACTCGTGAATCCCACTATTTTTGAATCTCAAATTTCACAATTTTGGAGAACTGCTAAACTTAACACTCTTGAGGATGGGATTCAGGAGTTAATGGTCAAAGTGGATGGTAGAACATTGACTTTTACCGAATCATCCATTAGAAGACACCTTGGTTTGGATGATTCAGATGGCATCAGTCAACCACCTGATACTAAAATATTTGAAAATTTGACAAAAATGGGGTATAATGTAACTTCTACAAGGCTTACATTTCTTAAAGAGCATTTTACCCCTCAATGGAGATTTTTGATTCACACCATCCTTCATTGTTTAAGCCAAAAGAAAACCTCATGGGAGCAATTTAGTGGTAACTTGGCTGCAGCTCTCATTTGCCTGGCAACAAACAAGAAATTCAACTTTTCAAAATATATTTTTGAAGGAATGGTTAAAAATGTGGACAGTGAAACAAAGTTTTTGATGTACCCAAGGTTCATTTAGTGCCTCATCAACAAATCCAAACATTTGTTACTTCCCCCAAACAAACCTTTTAAGACTCCAAAACTTACACACAAGGTGTTTCCAAACATGAAAATTGGTTTTCAAGGAGAAGAAGTACCACTTTTTGAGGAAATGTTACCACAACATTCTGAAGAACCATCAACATCATCTGATCATTCATCACCACATCCATCGCCAGTACCATCCCACTCAGCAACAGTACCATCAGTCACACCACCATCATCAGTACCATTACCATCTCATCAACAAACACAAACACCATCTGCAATATCACCATCATTATCACATCATAACTCACCACCACAATCTCCTCCACAACAAAGTGTAGATGCTCAGACTATCAAGGAATTAAAGGAGCAAGTGCAGCACTTGCAAACTTCACTTGAAAGTCAAAACAAACATTTTACAGAGATCAACACCAAGTTAATTAAGAGGGTTGAGAAATTAGAGTTAAAGGTGAAATTGTTGAAGGGTAAAAGGACATCTCAGTTGGTTGTTTCTAGTTCCTCAAGTTCAGATGCAGAGGGTTTGGGTCTCTCTTCCAAAAAGGGGAGGATGGGTAGTTCTAAAAATGAAGATGAGATTCAATTTCAGTTTCATGAAGGAGCTCCAGTGATTGATGAAGAGCCTGCTATTCAAGAAAAAGAATCTGTTAGCTTGAAAGATACTGCTAAAAAAGATGCTGCTGAAGCAAAGCAAGATACTGCTGAAGCAGAGCATGATACTGCTGAAGCAGAGCTAGAGCCTGCTGGGATTCAGAGGTTATTAGCTATGAATTTAAAAGGTTCTGATCAAGTTTCCTACAAAAGAAAGAGAGGAGCACAACCTCAGGGGAGGTTTCTTGTTTCTGATGAACAATCTGCTGCTCCAAGTCCAGTATCATCACCAAAAGACAAGGGCAAGAAAATTGTAGTTGAAGATGAACCAAAGCCTAAAAAGATGAAGCAGAAAGAGCAAGCACAATTGATTGTAGATGAAAAATTGTCCAAACAGCTTCATGAAGAAGAAGTTAGGAGGGCTGAAGAAGAATCCAGAATGTTGCAAGAAAAGTTTGATGCTCAGCTGCAATACATCATTTCCATTGATCCAATTGTAAGAGGTGAAGCTTACACTCTGGTGTGTGATGAGTCTCTCAGCACAGATGAAATGACAATAAAGCTCAATGATTTCATCACCAAGAAATACAATCAAGAGGCATTGGATGATGTCTATCAGCAGATTCAGAAAAATCAGAAGAAAGGATTTAAAATGCCATATTCTGAAGCAGATCAGAAGAAGTTCTTCAAGATTTATCTGAAAAGAGAAGTGAACATGAAAGAACATCAACTCAAAAGTAAATCTTTTGATGAATTGAAGCTGCTATACATAGAGGCTTACAGAAGAAACAAAACCAGTTTTCTCATGGATACTCAAAAGTCTTTCAAAGGAAGAAAAGATGATCAGAAGGAACAAAAAGAGAAAGCAGAATTCCCTCCTGTTCAGTCAAAAGAAATGGTTATCCATGGTCCACAAATTGTTTTTGCTGAACCCTTACATGCAAGGCATCCAGTCATAGATTGGGAAATCTACAATGATAAGTTTGGCAAAGCATGGAAGATAACAAGAGTTGGAAACAAGGTTGAGATTTTCAAGAACTTTGAAAATCTGCTCAGAGCATGTAGCAGAATGAATTTAGATGAATTATGGGTATTAGTTCAAAAGAAGCTGAAATCCAAGTACAAGCCAGATGCAAAGGAGCAAGAGCTATGGGTTGAGTTCAGCAGATTGTATGATCCAAATCCTACTGATACTCATTGGAAATTTCCTCATTATGATTTATCTGTTACATGGGAATACTTCAGCATGAGTCATGTTCATCATCTTTCCACTCAGAGTGGAATAGAGATCTTTATGCTAGGTGAGAAGGAGTATCCTTTAAGCTATGAAGTATTATCAGTCTTGATCTCCAATAAGCTTTTATGTGAAGAGGAAACTGATGCAGTCAAAAGATTGAAGGAGAGCATACTTGATCAGTATGAAAACCTAAGGAGAAAGAAATAAGGTTTTTGGAAGAGTTCCCTCAAATCCTCAAGGTATGAATTTTATTCACAAAGAAACTTGGTTATTTTAAATGGGAATAACAAGTTTAGGGGAGGATTGTTGGGAATAAAATGCACAGAGTAAAGAGTCTGCCAGAAGAGCCTGCTAGTGATAGTTAAGCCTGCCTTCTCTTTTCTGCTGATGTTGAAGATATACTAACAGTACCTTCTGGGTAAGAAGGTACTGCTAGTTAAAGAAGGTCCTGCCAGTTTTCACGACAAGTTGTCATATTATAATTAGAGATATTTACTTGTATTATTAGTCTTTGTACAAAGTTATACGTTTAGTAGAAGTAGTACAGAAGACTCGGTAGATATAATGGAGTGTTTTACCTTGAAAGGTGTAATATTAGGATAAGATAAAGCCTCTATTATATTATATTAAGCAACTTGACCACTTGTAATAAGGGCTCCTTATGCTATAAAAGGAACCCTTAAGACACCTTCTTAACAAAAAAAATATCAGACATATCTTTTCTTACAGCTTGCATAGCTTTCCCATGCATAACTTCCATCCTTAACCTTTTCACATATCAAAGATTCAAGGTTACACTTGTAATCCTGGTGATAGTTTAGATCACCTGTATTATTTCATCAATAATATTGAATCGTTTTGTGTTATTCTTGTTGTGCTCATTCTCTTTTACTTACTCACCACCTTTGTTCCTTTAGTGTGTTTTAGTAGATTCCGCATGCTAGATCACATCCATTCATAAATATCCCAAACACATTACTAAGATTAACATCCCAAGTGTTTGAACGAATCCCTTCCCACAGGGTATTTGATAAGGAAATATTTTTTACGCTTTTAGGGGGTCATTTAAGCCTTAAATTGTGATATTATGGTCAAATATTACTTCAAATCGTCCCTTTTGTAATTTTAGGTACTTTGGACGAGAATTCTGGAAAATGGAGTATTTTGGACATTTTTGGAGTTAAAAGTGAAGAAAACGATAGAGTCAAGAAACCATTCTGGAAATAGTACCTGACGGCATCAGAAGTCACAAGATGACGCCATAATCTGATGAATCAAGAGGAGGATAACTATTTACACTTGACGCGCGAGAGAAGAATTTGATGATTACAACGTGACGGCGTCACGTTATATTCCGAGTAGGCCGTCACGTATCACCATAAAGAGAGACGACCCAGAGACAACAACAAGAGAAGGCGTCAAGATGATTGATTTGGCGGCAAGAAACCCCAATGACGGCGACTTGACAATGTCAGGATCCAAAAGCTGACGCCGTCACCTATGTATATCTATATATAGTTTAGGATTTTTCATTCATTATTGTGTAACTTTTGGGAGATAAACCCTAGACGAATTTTCCAGCAAACTTGGGGTTTCCAAGCCCTCTTTTTTCATGTTCAATTAAAGATAAGTCTTCCTTTTAATCATTCAATATGTCTATGTGTTTGATTGATTGTTTATCTTGTCTTTACATTAACATGCTAGCTTAATTTCCTTTGTGTTTGCTTAGATCTAATGAAACCTAATTGTTAATTATTGGTTGTTGACTTGTTATTAGTTGATTTGGGTGATTGATTTCACGTTAGGCTGAAGAAAACGGGCTAATCTCCTATACGGTAACAAGCTTGAATGTCTTAAGAAACGTAATCATATGTGTACTTTGATTTTGTTGGTTGTATTTAATGCATAAGTGACTATTAAGGAGGCCATGATAGGATACTAAACGTGTCGTCATAGCAAGAGATAGAAGCTTATAGAGTTGGGGAAGGATGTACACAACCCTACGACTGGTATTAAGGAATGTAACCCTTCATCCAATCAATTGTAACAAGTCAATTAATCAATAAAGATAACTAGAGAGTAGTGAAATCTAAGTAAACACGCTTTTCCCATCATAAGAAGTTCACCAATTTACTTTTCTTTTTATTTAATTTTATTTGCATTAGTAGTCATTTTGGGTTAGTTGACTAGTAACTAATTCCGCCCACTCTTCCAATACCCGAGATATTTTACTTGCTTTCATAAAAACATCAAAATACAAAAAGAATCATCCCTCACCTTTAAACCTAGTTTATGTAGTATTCAATCCTAACGACACTATTCCCCTAGAGAACGATCAATACCCCGGTATTTGCCACTCACTATACTACATTGGTCAGGTACACTGCTTGGTGAGAATTGCAAGCTTCTCAAGATCCCTTGAGAAGCAAAACCTTTTGCAAGGTTGTAAAACCACGCATCAATAACTTTCGACTAGGGGGCTTGATAATGTACCCTCCGATCAGGTCGAAGGACCCCCCTTCGAGCCTGGTCGGAAACTACATATCGAAGGCTTTGGTCAGCCTCCTAAAATCTTCATTGGCATAAAACTAATCATCTTTGATTTAGTTTCCAGTTGGGAATTCGCCAATCGAAAGCCTAAGCCCTACGGGGTATGTCCTCCGATGATCTTAGGACGGAACAATGTCAAGACCAAGTCTTACCCATGTCTCCTCTTTCTCCTTAGCTTTCCGGCTAATCCAGGAAGAGTGGGGCATTAAGTCCTAACGGTTACCACAAATCATGGGACGCCCCATGATCTCCTAAAAACATGCAAACACTCTACAAGCTTATTTCTTCTCCTATAAATAGTCTTGGACGAGCCATAATTCTGGTATGCAATCTTTACTACTTCACTTTACTACAATTTCATTAAACTCATCATACCAAATACTTATCCACTCACCGGAGGTGGTTTGCAGGGCCCAACCCCTGCGCAATCACTTAAGGTAGTGTCTTCGTATTTCTTATTTCAGGTTAAACTCAAGCTTGGCGCAACCACAACACACTATATACCCTTCGATCACCATTGTAGGCGTAGTCGTGCAATTTATTGTACAATCAGTTATTATATAACTTTTTATATACGTTCTTATATACATTTTATATGTTTTTATATACCTGTTTGTATACACTTTTATATACGTTTTTGTAAGTGTTTTATATACGTTTCTTTACATAGTTTTATATATGTTTTCTTATACATTCTTATATACCTTTTTTTTACTTTATATATATGTTCTTATATACAGAGTATTTTTCATGTGTTTTATATACATCTTTTCTACGTTTTTGTATACTTTTTACATGCGTTTTTATACACGTTCTTATCTATATGATTTTATATACCTTTTTGTATATGTTTCTATGTATGCTTTTATATATCTTTTTATATACGTTTTTGTATATGTTTTATATACATTTTTGTATAGGTTTTTATATACGTTTTTGTATAGGTTTTTAAACACGTTTTTATATAAGTTTTTGTACATGTATATTTACATATACAAAAACCTGCATAAAAATGTCTAAAAAAAGTTTATGAAAGCGTATACGAAAACATATATAAAAACATATACAATTATATAAGAACGTGTATAAAACGTTTATAAAAAATAGTAAAGTACTCCGTATATAAGAGCATATATAAAAAGTAAAAAAAGTATATAAGAATGTATAAAAGATGTATATAAAAATGTGTATAAAACATATACAAAAACGTATATAAAAGCGTATACAAAAACGTGTATAAAAACATATAAATTGTATATAAGAACGTATATAAAATGGTCTTTAATAATGTATATATTTTTATAAAAACGTATATAATACCGTAAAGAATGTATACAAAAACGTATATAAAAAAGTATACAAAATGTATATAAAAACATATATATAAAGACGTACATAAAATCGTATTTGTTATTATAAAAAGATCAAAATTTTTTAAATAAACCAAAAATTTTAAATTATAAGCGGTTGTTAGTTTAAAGGATGGACGCTGCAATGGTCATGGGCCAAAAGGGCTAAAAGTGTAAATTCTAACGGAATTCATTTAACGCCAGTTAAAATCAAGGACCAAAATAATTAAAACTTTCCTCCACAGGGAGGCCGCCAGCAATTAGCCAACCACAAGGGCGTTTTTTGTAATCTTGGCAAACCACAGGGACGATTTATGCAATTTACTCTTATCTTATGTACTTTTCTATGTAAGTAGTAATTTAAAAGTGTTGTAAAGTTTTAAGTCATATCATTTATTATAGCACGGATATTTTTCTTTTTTGTTTTATCAAATATAATACAAAAGGAAAAAAAAATCATAGGTTGTAGACTAGTTGGTTATAAAATATGGGAATTTTGCATTTCAATGACCGAAAATTAGTTGACTCAACTTTATGGCATATTTCTAAATCTATAATCTTTTTCTTTTTAAATGCCAAGATTACCAAATCTTTACAACAACACAAGTCTTCCACACTCTTACACCATTGTATGCTCGTTTATTTCCATTTCGATGCTCTTTGGTCTTGTATGTGACGATGCATTGTTGGTCCAGTCCCGAACCCGTTCCATGTGCAAAAAAGGCAGTCTTCCAGATGTTGGAATAGTCCTTCGGAGATACTGACCTTGGATGGAACCCGGTTAGTTTGAGAGGCATTAGCATCCTGCAAGGAACAACCTCCTAGCCAGTGGATCAAAAAGTAACAACCACAAACAAATAAGTATAACATCAAGAGCACCTTGTTCGGTCCTATGAATTCAAATAGATCGGCGAGGCTAGCGTATTACCCATAAAACAAGCCTGAGCCACGAATTGCAAGTAAAAGGGTACGCTAAAGATAATAATACATTCCCTTCACCCACTTCACTTGGTAACTATTGAATGTGAGCCTTTACTATATGCTCTCCCATTCATATTATCTTACTCTCTATCCAGATACTTATACTTACGTCGAATCTTAGTCACGGGTGAGTCCCCGTGTCGAGGCTAGCTGTTTACTAATCTTAACAAGTTCCTACAAGGATATCTCGAAGTTCATAACACCAGAAACACACTTCCAGTAAAATTAAAATCCTAACCCAAAGCTTGTAACGCCTAAATCTTGTAACACTCGGTGGTCGTATGACCTTACAACATTGACATCTTAATACCATAATCCCTCGAACAATATTCCCATCCAATCATGACATAGAACACCCGTCATCGATACAGGCTCATAGTATCCCATCATACGATTGATGGATCCTTCTGATCTATAAATACCGTTCGTACAAGTTCACTAAATTTTGTATAAACAATATGCATCATAACTGAAATTTATTACAAAGTGATTTTCATAGACCTTACAAGTTAAGAATCAAAAATTTTAAAAGTTTTATTTGTGTAGCAAAATTGATCTCAAATAAAAAAGGAGTAAAATAATATTTTTGACATGAATTGTTTAGTAATTACTTTGTTATTTTCTATTTATTTTATAGAGTGTGTAGATATTTTTTTAAAAAGATCCAAAAGTAAATAAAAATACGTAATAACTTTATTATAACTATGAAATAAATTCGTATGAGTAAAATAAAAAGATAGATAATATATTTATTAATTGAGGAGAGAGAAATTGTATGCGGAGAGGAGAAAAGGAAATGGAAGTGTACTTGGGGGGGCATTCAAGTAAAAAGGAGAAAAGTCATGTAAAAATAGAGAAATATTAGTTAATTTCGTAACACTTCACAATTAATTCGCAGTATGTTATTGTTTTTGTTTTTCAAGGCATAACTTATTTATGTTAATCAAAATGAAAAATCTTCCATTGTGAATATATTACGATATTTTATTGCAAAGCAAAAAAAAAAAAAAAAAAAAAAAAAAAAAAAGAAAAAGAAAAAAAAAAGTACTCTAACAAAACATAATAAAATGGACATCAAATTAAAGAGGATAAAAAAAATATGTTTATTGATATACTTTGTTTGATTAAAAACTTTAAAATGTACATATACATGAGATTAAAAGACGATGGTTGTGTAATGTTGGTCATAAAGTATGAAGAGAGAAACAAAATGTTGAATGTTTTAAGATGTTCATTTTACACACATATCAACTTACAAACAAACCAACAAAAGAAATGTTGAAGGATCATTCACATCAACTAATGATTGACACTATCAAACATTAGTTGACTTTTACAATTATTACATTTTAATCCCTAGTCCTTAGACATACAAGGATAACTAAACAAACCCAAGACTATTATATGACTATTATTATATTCATATATGATTCCTAATTGTCTCTCCTATGTGGTATTAGTATAGTCTAAAATATTATTGTGTTTACTCCTGATAAATCTCTGAAGCTTTGATGCTAAGAAGGATTGATGAATGCTGAAATCATCTTTGTTTAAGAACTTTGTCTTTCTTTGTAATCTTGATCCAACTTTATTCTAGTGCAAGCTTGAAGACAATTATCTCTTGTTCTACATCTTCAAATCTGACGCTTGATCCTCATTTAATCTTGGTCTTAAATCTTGAACGTTTATGAGTTGTTAAAAAATAGCGCTTGACAATTTGTAAATCTTTTTATCTTTACCCCCACCCCCCTTAAACAAATCGTCATCTTCTAGGAACCTTAAATGAAAGTTGATGTGAATATTTCACTAAGCATTGTTGGATAATCATGTGTAGAATCATTGTTCTTTAAAGTTGAACTTTTGGATGCGATCCTTGTCGTTTTATATATTCATATTGACCAATCAACTTTTTGTATATGTAATAGTTGAATTTGTAGAAGTTAATGTAGCATAACTGATAAACCTTTGTTAAATCGTAATATTCTATATCTTCATTGTCACCATTTGACAGAACTCCTTGATCTTGTGGATGGACTCATTTGGAGTAGCATCAACGAATTTGACCTTGGAAACCACATTATCCTTCTTATTCATATAACCTTCTTCTACTTTCTTCTATTCCATCCTCATCTTGGTTCAAGGTAGTAGAGTTGCTATTGGAAGTCTGTGAGAGGTTTATGAGTGTCTGCACATCTGATTTTGATGCATACTAATGACTTTTAGTATATTAAAGACGAAGGGTTGTAAATCAACATCCTCATCATAAAGATTATGTATAAACAATCTTCCCCGATCATCATACATTCTCTTGGAAGATAATAAGGTTGAGGATGTGATTGTTGATGATGATTTTGATGCTGAAGTAGAATTTGTTGATGTAGATGTTGTTGATGTAGATGAAGATTCTCCAACTTAGCTTAGATCTTTATCATATCTTAGTCTTCACTATACATCTTGGTTTATCAGGTTCCATGTAAACATCCTTTCTGTTTCAACCAATGTCTTCTCCATCTCATAATAAATGTTGTTTATTGATTACATAGAAGAAGAGCAAAGTATGTGTGGCTTTGGGTTGAAGTTCATTAGAGATATAGATCCTTCATTTGTAGTGAAAAGTCTTCTAGCGAAAGCATATATTGGATGTATCTTTTTCTCTTTGACTATCAAACTTTCTCTCCCATAGTTTAATTTATCCGTTCTTAAAATCCACAAAGGTTGATTGTCGGAATTTCTTGAATGTCGAGTTGGTCCTTGTATCTTGGAAGAGAATTGCTTGATAACTTTGGTTGACCACTAATACCCTACTTTTTTTTAGTTAAGTCCTAGCAATCTTGAGCCAAGGTTTTTATAGTAACAACTATATGAAATTGGGTCTTTTTCTTTCGAGTTTTAATGTATATGTGAAAATCTTATTTTAGACTTACATAATACCTTTTTCCAGATCTTCTAAAATAAGTTAACGAGATCGTTTATGGGCTCAAGGCTGTTAAGCCTTTGATCTAGGATTTTGGCTATGTAAAGCATGATGATAATATTGGCGGAATATTCTAATGAAAGAAACAATACTATCACAACAAGGTTTTTGCCAAACTTTCTGTTTGTTATTATTCCATTAGCCCCAATACTACTTGATCATTAGTAGTACGTGTTATCTACACTATAACAAGGAATCAAAGATCCTTGAGGCTAAACAAACCTAACAACATTAGACCCCATGTCTAATGTTCATCAGACCCCTCGTCTGATGTTCCCACACACACTCATTTTGATGCTTTACATTTTAACACACTTGGTGTTGTTGTAATATGTAAGTATGAAGCACCATAGTGATTAACATCTAACCACGCTTTATTTAAAGGGGTGTGATCTCCTTTTTATAGAATAAAGGAGATAAGATACAACTTGTATCATGAGTGTCCAATTTGATAAGCTTTAGTCATCCACTTGCTTCATGATGTGTCAAGTCAATAAGATACAACTTGTATCTTGAGTGTTGAACTTGATGACTTCATAAAATATCTAGATATTATATTTTGTATAATCATGACTCATACAAAATAAATATCTCCTTCGATCTTATTCTTGTAGCAGCAGTGTGACTCATTGATCCAGCAGCAGTGTCATTCAACAGAATCCATCAGTGGAAAACGTTCTTCAGCAGAATCCATCAGTGGAAACATTTTGCTCTTCAGCAGAATCCATCAGTAGAATCCATCAGAAGAATCTTGTTCTGCTTCAGCAGTATCTTTTGCACTAGCAGGCTCTTTTTCTGCACTAGCAGGCTCATCAGCAGGAATGCACTTAGCGTATTTTGCTTATCATTTCAGTATTTCTTCATGTTACATTCTTCTTGTTTATGATCATCAAATCTATTAAATCTATGAAATATTTAATTCCTTACAATCTTCCCCTATTTGATGATTACAAAACAAAAACATTCTTGTACGAATTTCCCTAGACGAAGTAGAGAAATTGAGATAACTAAATCTCACTATGAATGAAACTTATACTGTCTTCCCCTTAATTTATGCTATCCACCACATCTTGGTGCGGTGAACGTGGAAATTCGTACCTTTTTCTCTGATACCAACTGTGAAAATCTTATTTTAGACTTACATAATACCTTTTTCCAGATCTTCTAAAATAAGTTAACGAGATCGTTTATGGGCTCAAGGCTGTTAAGCCTTTGATCTAGGATTTTGGCTATGTAAAGCATGATGATAATATTGGCGGAATATTCTAATGAGAGAAACAATACTATCACAACAAGGTTTTTGCCAAACTTTCTGTTTGTTATTATTCCATTAGCCCCAATACTACTTGATCATTAGTAGTACGTGTTATCTACACTATAACAAGGAATCAAAGATCCTTGAGGCTAAACAAACCTAACAACATTAGACCCCATGTCTAATGTTCATCAGACCCCTCGTCTGATGTTCCCACACACACTCATTTTGGTGCTTTACATTTTAACACACTTGGTGTTGTTGTAATATGTAAGTATGAAGCACCATGGTGATTAACATCTAACCACGCTTTATCTAAAGGGGTGTGATCTCCTTTTTATAGAATAAAGGAGATAAGATACAACTTGTATCTTGAGTGTCCAATTTGATAAGCTTTAGTCATCCACTTGCTTCATGATGTGTCAAGTCAATAAGATACAACTTGTATCTTGAGTGTTGAACTTGATGACTTCATAAAATATCTAGATATTATATTTTGTATAATCATGACTCATACAAAATAAATATCTTCTTCGATCTTATTCTTGTAGCAGCAGTGTGACTCATTGATCCAGCAGCAGTGTCATTCAACAGAATCCATCAGTGGAAAATGTTCTTCAGCAGAATCCATCAGTGGAAACATTTTGCTCTTCAGCAGAATCCATCAGAAGAATCTTGTTCTGCTTCAGCAGTATCTTTTGCACTAACAGGCTCTTTTTCTGCACTAGCAGGCTCATCAGCAAGAATGCACTTAGCGTATTTTGCTTATCATTTCAGTATTTATTCATGTTTCATTCTTCTTGTTTATGATCATCAAATCTATTAAATCTATGAAATATTTAATTCCTTACAATCTTCCCCTATTTGATGATTACAAAACAAAAACATTCTTGTACGAATTTCCCTAGACGAAGTAGAGAAATTGAGATAACTAAATCTCACTATGAATGAAACTTATACTGTCTTCCCCTTAATTTATGCTATCCACCACATCTTGGTGCGGTGAACGTGGAAATTCGTACCTTTTTCTCTGATACCAACTGTGAAAATCTTATTTTAGACTTACATAATACCTTTTTCCAGATCTTCTAAAATAAGTTAACGAGATCGTTTATGGGCTCAAGGCTGTTAAGCCTTTGATCTAGGATTTTGGCTATGTAAAGCATGATGATAATATTGGCGGAATATTCTAATGAAAGAAACAATACTATCACAACAAGGTTTTTGCCAAACTTTCTGTTTGTTATTATTCCATTAGCCCCAATACTGCTTGATCATTAGTAGTACGTGTTATCTACACTATAACATGGAATCAAAGATCCTTGAGGCTAAACAAACCTAACAACATTAGACCCCATGTCTAATGTTCATCAGACCCCTCGTCTGATGTTCCCACACACACTCATTTTGGTGCTTTACATTTTAACACACTTGGTGTTGTTGTAATATGTAAGTATGAAGCACCATGGTGATTAACATCTAACCACGCTTTATCTAAAGGGGTGTGATCTCCTTTTTATAGAATAAAGGAGATAAGATACAACTTGTATCTTGAGTGTCCAATTTGATAAGCTTTAGTCATCCACTTGCTTCATGACGTGTCAAGTCAATAAGATACAACTTGTATCTTGAGTGTTGAACTTGATGACTTCATAAAATATCTAGATATTATATTTTGTATAATCATGACTCATACAAAATAAATATCTTCTTCGATCTTATTCTTGTAGCAGCAGTGTGACTCATTGATCCAGCAGCAGTGTCATTCAACAGAATCCATCAATGGAAAACGTTCTTCAGCAGAATCCATCAGTGGAAACATTTTGCTCTTCAGCAGAATCCATCAGCAGAATCTTGTTCTGCTTCAGCAGTATCTTTTGCACTAGCAGGCTCTTTTTCTGCACTAGCAGGCTCATCAGCAGGAATGCACTTAGCGTATTTTGCTTATCATTTCAGTATTTCTTCATGTTTCATTCTTCTTATTTATGATCATCAAATCTATTAAATCTATGGAATATTTAATTCCTTACAATCTTCCCCTATTTGATGATTACAAAACAAAAACATTCTTGTACGAATTTCCCTAGACGAAGTAGAGAAATTGAGATAACTAAATCTCACTATGAATGAAACTTATACTGTCTTCCCCTTAATTTATGCTATCCACCACATCTTGGTGCGGTGAACATGGAAATTCGTACCTTTTTCTCTGATACCAACTGTGAAAATCTTATTTTAGACTTACATAATACCTTTTTCCAGATCTTCTAAAATAAGTTAACGAGATCGTTTATGGGCTCAAGGCTGTTAAGCCTTTGATCTAGGATTTTGTCTATGTAAAGCATGATGATAATATTGGCGGAATATTCTAATGAAAGAAACAATACTATCACAACAAGGTTTTTGCCAAACTTTCTGTTTGTTATTATTCCATTAGCCCCAATACTGCTTGATCATTAGTAGTACGTGTTATCTACACTATAACATGGAATCAAAGATCCTTGAGGCTAAACAAACCTAACAACATTAGACCCAATGTCTAATGTTCATCAGACCCCTCGTCTGATGTTCCCACACACACTCATTTTGGTGCTTTACATTTTAACACACTTGGTGTTGTTGTAATATGTAAGTATGAAGCACCATGGTGATCAACATCTAACCACGCTTTATCTAAAGGGGTGTGATCTCCTTTTTATAGAATAAAGGAGATAAGATACAACTTGTATCTTGAGTGTCCCATTTGATAAGCTTTAGTCATCCACTTGCTTCATGATGTGTCAAGTCAATAAGATACAACTTGTATCTTGAGTGTTGAACTTGATGACTTCATAAAATATCTAGATATTATATTTTGTATAATCATGACTCATACAAAATAAATATCTTCTTCGATCTTATTCTTGTAGCAACAGTGTGACTCATTGATCCAGCAGCAGTGTCATTCAACAGAATCCATCAGTGGAAAACGTTCTTCAGCAGAATCTGTAACAATTCGCAATTTCAGGTTAACTTTTGTTCCCGAAAATTTCACTTTTCACTTTTTACTATTCACTTTTTACTATTCACTTTTCACTATTCATCTCAGAAATTTGTATTTCATATTCTCGTAAGTTAAACTATTTTAACGATAATCCGAGAGTTTGACGCTCGTCGGATCATTTCTTCAAAAATCACAAAGCCGTGTCCGAGATTTACTTTTAGGTTTAAACGTTATTCTAGCATCCCGATATGTCCATAAAACACTATAAACAATAGAAATATGATTTTCTCTCATTTTAGGACAATTCCAAAAGTTTTGGAATTTTACGTTTTTCAGTTCAGCGTTTTACGCGAATTACGCGTTTTAGACCCGTGTTTCCAGTTTTTAGCAAGGTTTTAGCACCCGATAGAACCTACCACTCATTTTATATTTTATTATGGAGTATATTGATAAGTTCTAGCATATTTATAAGTTTCATATTTTTAAGATACCCGGTTTTACGTTTCGTGACTTAACAACTTACGGTTAGCAATTTACGGAGTCAAAACTAGCTACATACTTAGGATATTATCATCCAAAGACCATGACTACTCATTTAGTCACCCTTATCCCATTGAAACCGCCTCTAAGGGGAGGGATTCACACTTGTGGCATGATCTCATGACTTTAGCCATTAGATCAAGACTTATTTACAACTTTGTCACCAAGTTTAAGCACTTTCCTAGTTAGCTTCCTAACCTCCTCATTCATGCTATAAATAGCCAACTAGAAACACTTTGATCTTCATCTTTTCATCACCATAAACGCCACACCCATTAATCCTAGCACCATGATCCTTTGATCTTCAATATACAAGTTACACATAAGAGTTCAAGGTCTTAGTATTCTCTACCTAGTTCTCAAGTTTGTTTGGTGATTCCATGGTTGATTTAGGAGCTACACAAGGTTACTAGGGCTGAAGTTAAATGATTTTCACAAGGGTTAGATCAAGGCTAGCAAGGGTTACAAGAGTTGTGGTGAAGGGTTTGCAAGCTTAGGTTTAGTGTCCTAGTTCTATACTTGACTTCCTTTCTTTAGAAAGCCAAAAGTTGTAAGAAACCCTTATACACTTTCTTGCTCAATATCATTTTCATGCTTATTATGTTTCTTTCATGCTATATATGGTCTTTGTATTGTGTTCATGATGTTTAAAAATGGATAAAACAAGTATTGGTATACATATGTTAACTTATGACAAGTAAACAAGCAAACTAGTGATTTTTATGGAGAACCATGACCAAAATAGTATAACTATGATATTTTACACTTACTTACTGTTATAAAGGACTTCAAAAGGAAAACATAGCAATTTGAATCACCCAAAACGAGTACACGAGTCAAAAGTTATGGCCATAAGAAGTTAGCGACACCAAAACGCCGAAACTGCCTATACCCTACTGTTTTGCATTCTGCCAAATTGAAATCACTCTTCTGGTCCGATTCATCAAAAAGTTAAAACGCGAAAGTTGTCCGGAACGACGTTTTTGTTCAGGAACAAAGAAGCTCGAGCCCTGAAAACGCTTTCTGAGTGATAATTTTCTTCAAATTCTTAACAGCCCATTTTTAGACCAAAGTCACTATATAATAGTTATGTTTTACTAAGACCAAGAGGTCTAATGACCTAAAGCCAAGATCACAACCATGGCTAAAGCCAAGGTTGAGTCTCAAGACCATGGTAACAATGACCAAGGTCACGGCGAAGCCATGACTAAATGACCATATAAACTTACTTAGACGATAACATGAAACAAGGAGTTGACGATAACTTGAACAAACAATTTGGATCTACTCCACCTAAAGAACCATGAGATACAAGTTATAATAAACTTACCCTAATAACAATCTTCATGTACAAATAGACTTTCCTAAGTTTATTCAAATATTGGACATGTAACTTTTCGGATCAAAACTTATACATTTGTTATCAAATACTACAATAGTAGGGAGCCTCATGTGAGGAGTTCATTAAGTAAGCCGTCGAGATGAGTTGTGGATTTACGAATTAAAGTGTCCTGGCTCCTCGAACGTTTACTCCATGACTTCTGAATTATGTCAGCCCGAACGGTAGTAAGAGATATACAACTTATACATGTTTCATAAACCATTTATATTCAAAGACTTACGCTATATACTAAGTACTACATCATGAACATTATGCAAGACATATATGGGCAATTCTTCGTATTCTTAGACGTTACTCCAAACCTAAGTCGCAACGTTCTATTATAGGCTGCTCTTAGAGACTTTCGCGATTCGACTACCACTTTCATTTCTGATTACATAGGCTTAAGGTGAGTCATAGTCCCTACTCTTTTCATACTTGTTTTAACTCTTGGGGGGGATACATGCTCAACTACTTGCTTACTTGTACAAATACTGAAAACATTTATACTTGATTGTTTCATACTTGATTGTCTTATACTTGATTGCATTATACTTGATTTCATACATACATGACTGTTTTATACTTTGGGAAGTGGCTCCCAGTAATATTTTATCTTTGGGAAGTGGCTCCCAGTAAACTTTTATCTTTGGGAAGTGGCTCCCAGTTTTCTTTGGGAAGTGGCTCCCAGTTGTCTTTGGGAATTGGCTCCCAAGTGAGGTCTTCGGAGATGAAGTAGAGACTCACTACTAATTGCTTAATTGTTTTGATGAACTTATACATGTCTTTATTATAATATATGTTAGCAGTGGGTTGTGAACACACAGGTTACAAGTCTCTTATGGCGGGACCTGTAACTGAGTGGATTCACGATGCCTTTGCTGTGTGAACATTCTTTTAAGGCTTTTCAACTGTTTTAAGACAAACTCTATGAACTCACCAACCATTGTGTTGACACTTTAGCATGTTTATCTCAGGTTAGTAAGGCGATAGCTAGTGCGTGGAACTTAGAGTCAAGCTGCATATTCTGAAGACTTACGCTTTTATCATTTACCATTCAAAACTTTGTATACATTTATGTATCATACTTTGGAATCTCAAGTTTGTAACTCGGAATTTATTAATCGAATGGTAACTTTTCAAAACGTCTCATTTAGAGTTCGTTTTCTATACCTTGTACTTTGTATTATGAAGTAGCACCCCTATGACACAGTCTTCCGCTGCGGTATTTTGGGGGTGTGACAGATTGGTATCAGAGCCTTGGTGTAGGACCTTAGATATACCAACTTTATCACAAATATAGAAGATTAGAAGAAGAAAGATGGTGACTTGGTGACTTATATGTGATTCGTGTATATGAGAAAGATAGATGGAAATATGAGAGCTTTTTATTCAAAGAAAACACACACAAATACACACACAAGCACACACCTCAAATGAGCCTTTGAGGTGTTTAAATAGTAAGATACATGAGATGCCCTATGGGCTTTCTATGGGCTTGGGCTTGGACTTGGTTACATGATTGGATAACTAGGCTTATGAAACATAGCATATAACATATTAGCTTGCCAAGTCCAAGGCCCAATGACTAAACTATTACTAATCTTAACAAACGACACAAAGTTACAATATGAGAATGACCATCACTTCATAATACATATTTTTAATGCTAACAATCTCCCCCTAAGGGTTGGTCATTCGAATTATGCTCCACGTAAGTGGGTCTTCCGTGTTCTTTGTCTTCAACTTTGTGTGTCGTTGTAGAATAGTCTTTAGTCTTTGTTCCTTCATGCTTTGTGATCTTTGATAACTGATTTTTCATCGTTCTTTGTTCCTTTGTGATGTGGAGTTATCTGCCTTTCGTCACTTCTGTGTCTGTGGTGGTTGTTTTCCATTCCAACATGCTCATACATCTTTGGACTTTGATATTCGTATGCACGTAGTTCCCTTTCTTTCACTTTGATCTTTAGTCTTTATACTTTGTAGATTCTTCTTTTTGGCGTAGAATCTTTCTTCGAACTTTGTGTAGAATAGATCTTTGAGGGAGCTTTCTTTAACTTCCAGATGTATGTATGAGCATGTGGAATCTGTCGCCATGGAGATGAAGTGTCCCTGCATATAAACAGTTAGCAATAAAACATCCGGTACTTACAGATAAGAATTAGAGATCGTCAACAACATAGTGTGAAGACTCCTTCTAACCCTTACCATGGCCGTTCCCATGTCAGATACTCTCGAGAGAGCTTACAAGACCTACTTAGTAGCTCAATGACTGGGTGAGTCGCTGGGGATCACTCCACGACTGTAGACCGTTTGAAACCACCGCGAACACTAAGCGTAACCCATAAAGAATTACCGAAGTGACCTGTTGTCAGGGCTGCTTGATGTTGACCCTGGCAGGAATTTCCATTCAATCATTGAGAATCACAAAAGTGAATCCTCTCATAAATGTTCTGGCAGATTGCTAAGATCTGCGTAGGACTCTATAGTTTACATCTGGCGTCCTTAATGTTGAACAACCAGTGTAGAAATATCATGTGTTCCTATGAGATCTTTTGATGAATCTCGGGGCTCTAGACTCGATAAGTGCACATTTGGTTTCCTATGCGGAGATTAGGGAGAGGTCTCCTGCTTCAATATCAATCATCTCTAAGAGACAGATCGATAGATTACACTGGTTCCCCGTGAGAATGAAACAAGCTCTTTTAAGAGAACTTGAGTGGTTAAGAAGGTTTAGTGCAGTGCATCACTGGGTCCATGACGTCTTTGTCTTCAATACCGGTGTCACCTTAGTAACAACCAGTAGCATATGAATTGTACCCGGTGTCTGCCCTAAGGTTGAACATTTGGAGGGCTATTTCTTTCAGGTTCATCTGACTTATGTTCACAAGATACTTCACCATTTTGTGCCTTTACACTCAATGGTGGTCGCTTCATATGCTCAATGAGTGTGAATGGAAATCTCAGGTCAAGATATTTTACGTACTCTGGAAGCTCATTTTCATCAACGTCTTGTTCAGTATCAGTTAACGGCTTCTCAGTCTCATTCTCATTCCATAGTTGCACAGTCTCAGTAATCGGCTTGTCAGTCTTAGGATATGGAGCAAAGAATTGAACAAGAGGTTCCATGTCCATTGTTGGAAAGAAATTGTTTAGAAAAGGCATTTTGAATGTTTTCGAGTGAGATCTACGTTTCCTTCCGAAATATAATTTTGAAAATTTTTCTTTCCCAGAATTTTGAAAACACCTAGAAATGCAATTCTAAGGTTACAGAAAAATTTGAGTTTCAAAAAATTTTGACGCCAAATTTTACCGAAAAAAATTTGAATTTTGGCCTAAAAATTTGAATTTCGGGCCAAAATTTTCAACCTTATACCAAAATTTGAATCTCGCGTAAAAATTGAACGTTAAGTCTCGTGTGAAAAATTAATTTTACTCAACTTTTCCCGCCAAAAAACTTTTTTTTTTTTTTTTTTTTTTTTTTTTTTTTTTTTTGTTTTTGAGAAAATATGATAAAGTTGATTGTCGGATCGTTCCAACGAAAAAGGAGTTGTGTTTGGTGAAGATTGTTCTCGAAGACAGTGTTCTCGATAATTTACCCAAGTTCTCGATAATTTTTTTCAAGTTCTCGATAAATTCACCCAAGTTCTCGATATTACCCAAGTTCTCGATATTACCCAAGTTCTCGAAAAAATTTTCCAAGTTTGCGAAACTTTGACCAAGATTTCGAAAATTTCACGTTTGCGAAAAAATTGTCCAATATTTTTTCTCGACAAAATCAGGTTTGCGAAAGAAAAAAATTGTCCAATTTGTTTTCGAAAAACTCAGATTTGCGAAAAAAATCAGCAGATTTTCGAAATTATCATAATTGCGAAAAGGTGGTTCAAGATTTCGAAAAATAACTTCTGGAGAATAACACGTTTTGACGTTTTCGAGAATAACACGTATTCGAAGCTCTTAAATGAAATCTTCCAAGTGAGATGGCAGTAAAATATTCAAAAAAATATGCACTTAAAATATTCAAAATATTTAATAAGTGAAATTTCGAAAATATTAGCAAGTATTCTCGATAAAGTGCAATATTTCTCGAAAATGTGCAGTTATCGAAATTATGCAAAACTTTTCTAAATTATACAATTTAGAAAGTTATCCCAAGTCGAAGTGTTTTTTCTAACTTATACAAGGAAGAAAAACACCGAGTAAACCACGGAATCGGATGATGATAACAAGGATGAGATTCTCGATAAATGGTAGCCAAATCGTGTAGCTCAAAGCACTCCAAAATCAAGTTTGTGTTCCAAGAAACTTGTACTTTTATGCATAAAATCACCAAAACTTGAAGAAAGTTCCAAACTTGATGATTTTTATCAAACTTTTTTAAGATCTCGAAAACAAGTACAAAACCAAAGTCGAATTTTAAGCTAGAAATTTTCAAAAAGATTAAAACTTTCTTGTTAGATAAGGTTTATAACACTAGTTTGTAATCAAAAAAGTGTTAAAAACCAAAAAAAAAATAAGAAAAGTAGGAATTTTTCTAAAAAAAACGTGAAATATGCTTAAAAAATACGAAACAAACAAACTCTTAACCCTCCTAAATCATTGTTAGGCAATTGATACCACTTGTAGGACCTTAGATATACCAACTTTATCACAAATATAGAAGATTAGAAGAAGAAAGATGGTGACTTGGTGACTTATATGTGATTCGTGTATATGAGAAAGATAGATGGAAATATGAGAGCTTTTTATTCAAAGAAAACACACACAAATACACACACAAGCACACACCTCAAATGAGCCTTTGAGGTGTTTAAATAGTAAGATACATGAGATGCCCTATGGGCTTTCTATGGGCTTGGGCTTGGACTTGGTTACATGATTGGATAACTAGGCTTATGAAACATAGCATATAACATATTAGCTTGCCAAGTCCAAGACCCAATGACTAAACTATTACTAATCTTAACAAACGACACAAAGTTATAATATGAGAATGACCATCACTTCATAATACATATTTTTAATGCTAACACTTGGTTATAGAGAACTAGGTTGCATTTAGTGCCTAGACTATAACTGCTATATACGTTAAGACTCTCCTCTTTATTTGCCTTACGCACACTACATACGCATATGCTTTTTGTTAGTTATTGGTTTAGTTCCACGCTGTTAGATGATGTGACTTTAGTATTATAAGGAGCCCCAGAGATTAGCCGAGTCATTAAAAACATGGAGCTCAGTAATAACTAATTATTTAACTTGATCTTGTGACAGTTCTTATTTGATGAGACACAAGATTTGAGTTAAATAATATTATTGCTTAGCTTTAGGGATTTGATGACTTGATTATCTTACTATCGGCCTCAGAAGGCGGATTTTGTGTTGGAAATTCTTAAGTAGGATGATTTAGAATCTCCTTATTTAAATGGATTGGGACGCCTCTTCATTTAAATAAAGAAATTGTAAATCACCGAACCATGAGTTTATGATCCCTTACTTACATAAATTTGGACGCTTCTTTATGTAAGTAAAGAGTTATAAATAAGTGGGCTTATTTACATCTGATACGACTCCTTAACCACAACCTTAGACGAATCAGAGTGAACACCACTATTTTAGAGATCCTGAAATCCTGAATTCTCTTAGACACATCATAAGTAGTTAACATCAACTGAACTTCGGGACGAAGTTCTCCTTAAGGGGTAGAGACTCTAACAATTCGCAATTTCAGGTTAACTTTTATTCCCGAAAATTTCACTATTCACTTTTTACTATTCACTTTTCACTATTCATCTCAGAAATTTTTATTTCATATTCTCGTAAGTTAAACTATTTTAACGATAATCTGAGAGTTTGACGCTCGTCGGATCATTTCTTCAAAAATCACAAAGCCGTGTCCGAGATTTACTTTTAGGTTTAAACGTCATTCTAGTATCCCGATATGTCCATAAAACACTATAAACAATAGAAATATGATTTTCTCTCATTTTAGGACAATTCCAAAAGTTTTGGAATTTTACGTTTTTCAGTTCAGCGTTTTATGCGAATTACGCGTTTTAGACCCGTGTTTCCAGTTTTTAGCAGGGTTTTAGCACTCGATAGAACCTACCACTTATTTTATATTTTATTATGGAGTATATTGATAAGTTCTAGCATATTTATAAGTTTCATATTTTTAGGATACCCGGTTTTACGTTTCGTGACTTAACAACTTACGGTTAGCAATTTACGAAGTCAAAACTAGCTACATACTTAGGATATTATCATCCAAAGACCATGACTACTCATCTAGTCACCCTTATCCCATTGAAACCGCCTCTAGGGGGGGGGATTCACACTTGTGGCATGATCTCATGACTTTAGCTATTAGATCAAGACTTATTTACAACTTTGTCACCAAGTTTAAGCACTTTCTTAGTTAGCTTCCTAACCTCCTCATTCATGCTATAAATAGCCAACTAGAAACACTTTGATCTTCATCTTTTCATCACCATAAACGCCACACCCATTAATCCTAGCACCATGATCCTTTGATCTTCAATATACAAGTTACACATAAGAGTTCAAGGTCTTAGTATTCTCTACCTAGTTCTCAAGTTTGTTTGGTGATTCCATGGTTGATTTAGGAGCTACACAAGGTTACTAGGGCTGAAGTTAAATGATTTTCACAAGGGTTAGATCAAGGCTAGCAAGGGTTACAAGAGTTGTGGTGAAGGGTTTGCAAGCTTAGGTTTATTGTCCTAGTTCTATACTTGACTTCCTTTCTTTAGAAAGCCAAAAGTTGTAAGAAACCCTTATACACTTTCTTGCTCAATATCATTTTCATGCTTATTATGTTTCTTTCATGCTATATATGGTCTTTGTATTGTGTTCATGATGTTTAAAAATGGATAAAACAAGTATTGGTATACATATGTTAACTTATGACAAGTAAACAAGCAAACTAGTGATTTTTATGGAGAACCACGACCAAAATAGTATAACTATGATATTTTACACTTACTTACTGTTATAAAGGACTTCAAAAGGAAAACATAGCAATTTGAATCACCCAAAACGAGTACACGAGTCAAAAGTTATGGCCATAAGAAGTTAGCGACACCAAAACGCCGAAACTGCCTATACCCTACTGTTTTGCATTCTGCCAAATTGAAATCACTCTTCTGGTCCGATTCATCAAAAAGTTAAAACGCGAAAGTTGTCCGGAACGACGTTTTTGTTCAGGAACAAAGAAGCTCGAGCCCTGAAAACGCTTTCTGAGTGATAATTTTCTTCAAATTCTTAACAGCCCATTTTTAGACCAAAGTCACTATATAATAGTTATGTTTTACTAAGACCAAGAGGTCTAATGACCTAAAGCCAAGACCACAACCATGGCTAAAGCCAAGGTTGAGTCTCAAGACCATGGTAACAATGACCAAGGTCACGGCGAAGCCATGACTAAATGACCATATAAACTTACTTAGACGATAACATGAAACAAGGAGTTGACGATAACTTGAACAAACAATTTGGATCCACTCCACCTAAAGAACCATGAGATACAAGTTATAATAAACTTACCCTAATAACAATCTTCATGTACAAATAGACTTTCCTAAGTTTATTCAAATATTGGACATGTAACTTTTCGGATCAAAACTTATACATTTGTTATCAAATACTACAATAGTAGGGAGCCTCATGTGAGGAGTTCATTAAGTAAGCCGTCGAGATGAGTTGTGGATTTACGAATTAAAGTGTCCTGGCTCCTCGAACGTTTACTCCATGACTTCTGAATTATGTCGGCCCGAACGGTAGTAAGAGATATACAACTTATACATGTTTCATAAACCATTTATATTCAAAGACTTACGCTATATACTAAGTACTACATCATGAACATTATGCAAGACATATATGGGCAATTCTTCGTATTCTTAGACGTTACTCCAAACCTAAGTCGCAACGTTCTATTATAGGCTGCTCTTAGAGACTTTCGCGATTCGACTACCACTTTCATTTCTGATTACATAGGCTTAAGGTGAGTCATAGCCCCTACTCTTTTCATACTTGTTTTAACTCTTGGGGGGGATACATGCTCAACTACTTGCTTACTTGTACAAATACTGAAAACATTTATACTTGATTGTTTCATACTTGATTGTCTTATACTTGATTGCATTATACTTGATTTCATACATACATGACTGTTTTATACTTTGGGAAGTGGCTCCCAGTAATATTTTATCTTTGGGAAGTGGCTCCCAGTAAACTTTTATCTTTGGGAAGTGGCTCCCAGTTTTCTTTGGGAAGTGGCTCCCAGTTGTCTTTGGGAATTGGCTCCCAAGTGAGGTCTTCGGAGATGAAGTAGAGACTCACTACTAATTGCTTAATTGTTTTGATGAACTTATACATGTCTTTATTATAATATATGTTAGCAGTGGGTTGTGAACACACAGGTTACAAGTCTCTTATGGCGGGACCTGTAACTGAGTGGATTCACGATGCCTTTGCTGTGTGAACATTCTTTTAAGGCTTTTCAACTGTTTTAAGACAAACTCTATGAACTCACCAACCATTGTGTTGACACTTTAGCATGTTTATCTCAGGTTAGTAAGGCGATAGCTAGTGCGTGGAACTTAGAGTCAAGCTGCATATTCTGAAGACTTACGCTTTTATCATTTACCATTCAAAACTTTGTATACATTTATGTATCATACTTTGGAATCTCAAGTTTGTAACTCGGAATTTATTAATCGAATGGTAACTTTTCAAAACGTCTCATTTAGAGTTCGTTTTCTATACCTTGTACTTTGTATTATGAAGTAGCACCCCTATGACACAGTCTTCCGCTGCGGTATTTTGGGGGTGTGACAGATTGGTATCAGAGCCTTGGTTATAGAGAACTAGGTTGCATTTAGTGCCTAGACTATAACTGCTATATACGTTAAGACTCTCCTCTTTATTTGCCTTACGCACACTACATACGCATATGCTTTTTGTTAGTTATTGGTTTAGTTCCACGCTGTTAGATGATGTGACTTTAGTATTATAAGGAGCCCCAGAGATTAGCCGAGTCATTAAAAACATGGAGCTCAGTAATAACTAATTATTTAACTTGATCTTGTGACAGTTCTTATTTGATGAGACACAAGATTTGAGTTAAATAATATTATTGCTTAGCTTTAGGGATTTGATGACTTGATTATCTTACTATCGGCCTCAGAAGGCGGATTTTGTGTTGGAAATTCTTAAGTAGGATGATTTAGAATCTCCTTATTTAAATGGATTAGGACGCCTCTTCATTTAAATAAAGAAATTGTAAATCACCGAACCATGAGTTTATGATCCCTTACTTACATAAATTTGGACGCTTCTTTATGTAAGTAAAGAGTTATAAATAAGTGGGCTTATTTACATCTGATACGACTCCTTAACCACAACCTTAGACGAATCAGAGTGAACACCACTATTTTAGAGATCCTGAAATCCTGAATTCTCTTAGACACATCATAAGTAGTTAACATCAACTGAACTTCGGGACGAAGTTCTCCTTAAGGGGTAGAGACTCTAACAATTCGCAATTTCAGGTTAACTTTTATTCCCGAAAATTTCACTATTCACTTTTTACTATTCACTTTTCACTATTCATCTCAGAAATTTTTATTTCATATTCTCGTAAGTTAAACTATTTTAACGATAATCTGAGAGTTTGACGCTCGTCGGATCATTTCTTCAAAAATCACAAAGCCGTGTCCGAGATTTACTTTTAGGTTTAAACGTCATTCTAGTATCCCGATATGTCCATAAAACACTATAAACAATAGAAATATGATTTTCTCTCATTTTAGGACAATTCCAAAAGTTTTGGAATTTTACGTTTTTCAGTTCAGCGTTTTACGCGAATTACGCGTTTTAGACCCGTGTTTCCAGTTTTTAGCAAGGTTTTAGCACTCGATAGAACCTACCACTTATTTTATATTTTATTATGGAGTATATTGATAAGTTCTAGCATATTTATAAGTTTCATATTTTTAGGATACCCGGTTTTACGTTTCGTGACTTAACAACTTACGGTTAGCAATTTACGAAGTCAAAACTAGCTACATACTTAGGATATTATCATCCAAAGACCATGACTACTCATCTAGTCACCCTTATCCCATTGAAACCGCCTCTAGGGGGGGGATTCACACTTGTGGCATGATCTCATGACTTTAGCCATTAGATCAAGACTTATTTACAACTTTGTCACCAAGTTTAAGCACTTTCCTAGTTAGCTTCCTAACCTCCTCATTCATGCTATAAATAGCCAACTAGAAACACTTTGATCTTCATCTTTTCATCACCATAAACGCCACACCCATTAATCCTAGCACCATGATCCTTTGATCTTCAATATACAAGTTACACATAAGAGTTCAAGGTCTTAGTATTCTCTACCTAGTTCCCAAGTTTGTTTGGTGATTCCATGGTTGATTTAGGAGCTACACAAGGTTACTAGGGCTGAAGTTAAATGATTTTCACAAGGGTTAGATCAAGCCTAGCAAGGGTTACAAGAGTTGTGGTGAAGGGTTTGCAAGCTTAGGTTTAGTGTCCTAGTTCTATACTTGACTTCCTTTCTTTAGAAAGCCAAAAGTTGTAAGAAACCCTTATACACTTTCTTGCTCAATATCATTTTCATGCTTATTATGTTTCTTTCATGCTATATATGGTCTTTGTATTGTGTTCATGATGTTTAAAAATGGATAAAACAAGTATTGGTATACATATGTTAACTTATGACAAGTAAACAAGCAAACTAGTGATTTTTATGGAGAACCACGACCAAAATAGTATAATTATGATATTTTACACTTACTTACTGTTATAAAGGACTTCAAAAGGAAAACATAGCAATTTGAATCACCCAAAACGAGTACACGAGTCAAAAGTTATGGCCATAAGAAGTTAGCAACACCAAAACGCCGAAACTGCCTATACCCTACTGTTTTGCATTCTGCCAAATTGAAATCACTCTTCTGGTCCGATTCATCAAAAAGTTAAAACGCAAAAGTTGTCCGGAACGACATTTTTGTTCAGGAACAAAGAAGCTCGAGCCCTGAAAACGCTTTCTGAGTGATAATTTTCTTCAAATTCTTAACAGCCCATTTTTAGACCAAAGTCACTATATAATAGTTATGTTTTACTAAGACCAAGAGGTCTAATGACCTAAAGCCAAGACCACAACCATGGCTAAAGCCAAGGTTGAGTCTCAAGACCATGGTAACAATGACCAAGGTCACGGCGAAGCCATGACTAAATGACCATATAAACTTACTTAGACGATAACATGAAACAAGGAGTTGACGATAACTTGAACAAACAATTTGGATCTACTCCACCTAAAGAACCATGAGATACAAGTTATAATAAACTTACCCTAATAACAATCTTCATGTACAAATAGACTTTCCTAAGTTTATTCAAATATTGGACATGTAACTTTTCGGATCAAAACTTATACATTTGTTATCAAATACTACAATAGTAGGGAGCCTCATGCGAGGAGTTCATTAAGTAAGCCGTCGAGATGAGTTGTGGATTTACGAATTAAAGTGTCCTGGCTCCTCGAACGTTTACTCCATGACTTCTGAATTATGTCGGCCCGAACGGTAGTAAGAGATATACAACTTATACATGTTTCATAAACCATTTATATTCAAAGACTTACGCTATATACTAAGTACTACATCATGAACATTATGCAAGACATATATGGGCAATTCTTCGTATTCTTAGACGTTACTCCAAACCTAAGTCGCAACGTTCTATTATAGGCTACTCTTAGAGACTTTCGCGATTCGACTACCACTTTCATTTCTGATTACATAGGCTTAAGGTGAGTCATAGCCCCTACTCTTTTCATACTTGTTTTAACTCTTGGGGGGGATACATGCTCAACTACTTGCTTACTTGTACAAATACTGAAAACATTTATACTTGATTGTTTCATACTTGATTGTCTTATACTTGATTGCATTATACTTGATTTCATACATACATGACTGTTTTATACTTTGAGAAGTGGCTCCCAGTAATATTTTATCTTTGGGAAGTGGCTCCCAGTAAACTTTTATCTTTGGGAAGTGGCTCCCAGTTTTCTTTGGGAAGTGGCTCCCAGTTGTCTTTGGGAATTGGCTCCCAAGTGAGGTCTTCGGAGATGAAGTAGAGACTCACTACTAATTGCTTAATTGTTTTGATGAACTTATACATGTCTTTATTATAATATATGTTAGCAGTGGGTTGTGAACACACAGGTTACAAGTCTCTTATGGCGGGACCTGTAACTGAGTGGATTCACGATGCCTTTGTTGTGTGAACATTCTTTTAAGGCTTTTCAACTGTTTTAAGACAAACTCTATGAACTCACCAACCATTGTGTTGACACTTTAGCATGTTTATCTCAGGTTAGTAAGGCGATAGCTAGTGCGTGGAACTTAGAGTCAAGCTGCATATTCTGAAGACTTACGCTTTTATCATTTACCATTCAAAACTTTGTATACATTTATGTATCATACTTTGGAATCTCAAGTTTGTAACTCGGAATTTATTAATCGAATGGTAACTTTTCAAAACGTCTCATTTAGAGTTCGTTTTCTATACCTTGTACTTTGTATTATGAAGTAGCACCCCTATGACACAGTCTTCCGCTGCGGTATTTTGGGGGTGTGACAGATTGGTATCAGAGCCTTGGTTATAGAGAACTAGGTTGCATTTAGTGCCTAGACTATAACTGCTATATACGTTAAGACTCTCCTCTTTATTTGCCTTACGCACACTACATACGCATATGCTTTTTGTTAGTTATTGGTTTAGTTCCACGCTGTTAGATGATGTGACTTTAGTATTATAAGGAGCCCCAGAGATTAGCCGAGTCATTAAAAACATGGAGCTCAGTAATAACTAATTATTTAACTTGATCTTGTGACAGTTCTTATTTGATGAGACACAAGATTTGAGTTAAATAATATTATTGCTTAGCTTTAGGGATTTGATGACTTGATTATCTTACTATCGGCCTCAGAAGGCGGATTTTGTGTTGGAAATTCTTAAGTAGGATGATTTAGAATCTCCTTATTTAAATGGATTAGGACGCCTCTTCATTTAAATAAAGAAATTGTAAATCACCGAACCATGAGTTTATGATCCCTTACTTACATAAATTTGGACGCTTCTTTATGTAAGTAAAGAGTTATAAATAAGTGGGCTTATTTACATCTGATACGACTCCTTAACCACAACCTTAGACGAATCAGAGTGAACACCACTATTTTAGAGATCCTGAAATCCTGAATTCTCTTAGACACATCATAAGTAGTTAACATCAACTGAACTTCGGGACGAAGTTCTCCTTAAGGGGTAGAGACTCTAACAATTCGCAATTTCAGGTTAACTTTTATTCCCGAAAATTTCACTATTCACTTTTTACTATTCACTTTTCACTATTCATCTCAGAAATTTTTATTTCATATTCTCGTAAGTTAAACTATTTTAACGATAATCTGAGAGTTTGACGCTCGTCGGATCATTTCTTCAAAAATCACAAAGCCGTGTCCGAGATTTACTTTTAGGTTTAAACGTCATTCTAGTATCCCGATATGTCCATAAAACACTATAAACAATAGAAATATGATTTTCTCTCATTTTAGGACAATTCCAAAAGTTTTGGAATTTTACGTTTTTCAGTTCAGCGTTTTACGCGAATTACGCGTTTTAGACCCGTGTTTCCAGTTTTTAGCAGGGTTTTAGCACTCGATAGAACCTACCACTTATTTTATATTTTATTATGGAGTATATTGATAAGTTCTAGCATATTTATAAGTTTCATATTTTTAGGATACCCGGTTTTACGTTTCGTGACTTAACAACTTACGGTTAGCAATTTACGAAGTCAAAACTAGCTACATACTTAGGATATTATCATCCAAAGACCATGACTACTCATCTAGTCACCCTTATCCCATTGAAACCGCCTCTAGGGGGGGGGGATTCACACTTGCGGCATGATCTCATGACTTTAGCCATTAGATCAAGACTTATTTACAACTTTGTCACCAAGTTTAAGCACTTTCCTAGTTAGCTTCCTAACCTCCTCATTCATGCTATAAATAGCCAACTAGAAACACTTTGATCTTCATCTTTTCATCACCATAAACGCCACACCCATTAATCCTAGCACCATGATCCTTTGATCTTCAATATATAAGTTACACATAAGAGTTCAAGGTCTTAGTATTCTCTACCTAGTTCCCAAGTTTGTTTGGTGATTCCATGGTTGATTTAGGAGCTACACAAGGTTACTAGGGCTGAAGTTAAATGATTTTCACAAGGGTTAGATCAAGGCTAGCAAGGGTTACAAGAGTTGTGGTGAAGGGTTTGCAAGCTTAGGTTTAGTGTCCTAGTTCTATACTTGACTTCCTTTCTTTAGAAAGCCAAAAGTTGTAAGAAACCCTTATACACTTTCTTGCTCAATATCATTTTCATGCTTATTATGTTTCTTTCATGCTATATATGGTCTTTGTATTGTGTTCATGATGTTTAAAAATGGATAAAACAAGTATTGGTATACATATGTTAACTTATGACAAGTAAACAAGCAAACTAGTGATTTTTATGGAGAACCACGACCAAAATAGTATAACTATGATATTTTACACTTACTTACTGTTATAAAGGACTTCAAAAGGAAAACATAGCAATTTGAATCACCCAAAACGAGTACACGAGTCAAAAGTTATGGCCATAAGAAGTTAGCGACACCAAAACGCCGAAACTGCCTATACCCTACTGTTTTGCATTCTGCCAAATTGAAATCACTCTTCTGGTCCGATTCATCAAAAAGTTAAAACGCGAAAGTTGTCCGGAACGACGTTTTTGTTCAGGAACAAAGAAGCTCGAGCCCTGAAAACGCTTTCTGAGTGATAATTTTCTTCAAATTCTTAACAGCCCATTTTTAGACCAAAGTCACTATATAATAGTTATGTTTTACTAAGACCAAGAGGTCTAATGACCTAAAGCCAAGACCACAACCATGGCTAAAGCCAAGGTTGAGTCTCAAGACCATGGTAACAATGACCAAGGTCACGGCGAAGCCATGACTAAATGACCATATAAACTTACTTAGACGATAACATGAAACAAGGAGTTGACGATAACTTGAACAAACAATTTGGATCTACTCCACCTAAAGAACCATGAGATACAAGTTATAATAAACTTACCCTAATAACAATCTTCATGTACAAATAGACTTTCCTAAGTTTATTCAAATATTGGACATGTAACTTTTCGGATCAAAACTTATACATTTGTTATCAAATACTACAATAGTAGGGAGCCTCATGCGAGGAGTTCATTAAGTAAGCCGTCGAGATGAGTTGTGGATTTACGAATTAAAGTGTCCTGGCTCCTCGAACGTTTACTCCATGACTTCTGAATTATGTCGGCCCGAACGGTAGTAAGAGATATGCAACTTCTACATGTTTCATAAACCATTTATATTCAAAGACTTACGCTATATACTAAGTACTACATCATGAACATTATGCAAGACATATATGGGCAATTCTTCGTATTCTTAGACGTTACTCCAAACCTAAGTCGCAACGTTCTATTATAGGCTGCTCTTAGAGACTTTCGCGATTCGACTACCACTTTCATTTCTGATTACATAGGCTTAAGGTGAGTCATAGCCCCTACTCTTTTCATACTTGTTTTAACTCTTGGGGGGGATACATGCTCAACTACTTGCTTACTTGTACAAATACTGAAAACATTTATACTTGATTGTTTCATACTTGATTGTCTTATACTTGATTGCATTATACTTGATTTCATACATACATGACTGTTTTATACTTTGGGAAGTGGCTCCCAGTAATATTTTATCTTTGGGAAGTGGCTCCCAGTAAACTTTTATCTTTGGGAAGTGGCTCCCAGTTGTCTTTGGGAATTGGCTCCCAAGTGAGGTCTTCGGAGATGAAGTAGAGACTCACTACTAATTGCTTAATTGTTTTGATGAACTTATACATGTCTTTATTATAATATATGTTAGCAGTGGGTTGTGAACACACAGGTTACAAGTCTCTTATGGCGGGACCTGTAACTGAGTGGATTCACGATGCCTTTGCTGTGTGAACATTCTTTTAAGGCTTTTCAACTGTTTTAAGACAAACTCTATGAACTCACCAACCATTGTGTTGACACTTTAGCATGTTTATCTCAGGTTAGTAAGGCGATAGCTAGTGCGTGGAACTTAGAGTCAAGCTGCATATTCTGAAGACTTACGTTTTTATCATTTACCATTCAAAACTTTGTATACATTTATGTATCATACTTTGGAATCTCAAGTTTGTAACTCGGAATTTATTAATCGAATGGTAACTTTTCAAAACGTCTCATTTAGAGTTCGTTTTCTATACCTTGTACTTTGTATTATGAAGTAGCACCCCTATGACACATTCTTCCGCTGCGGTATTTTGGGGGTGTGACAGATTGGTATCAGAGCCTTGGTTATAGAGAACTAGGTTGCATTTAGTGCCTAGACTATAACTGCTATATACGTTAAGACTCTCCTCTTTATTTGCCTTACGCACACTACATACGCATATGCTTTTTGTTAGATATTGGTTTAGTTCCACGCTGTTAGATGATGTGACTTTAGTATTATAAGGAGCCCCAGAGATTAGCCGAGTCATTAAAAACATGGAGCTCAGTAATAACTAATTATTTAACTTGATCTTGTGACAGTTCTTATTTGATGAAACATAAGATTTGAGTTAAATAATATTATTGCTTAGCTTTAGGGATTTGATGACTTGATTATCTTACTATCGGCCTCAGAAGGCGGATTTTGTGTTGGAAATTCTTAAGTAGGATGATTTAGAATCTCCTTATTTAAATGGATTGGGACGCCTCTTCATTTAAATAAAGAAATTGTAAATCACCGAACCATGAGTTTATGATCCCTTACTTACATAAATTTGGACGCTTCTTTATGTAAGTAAAGAGTTATAAATAAGTGGGCTTATTTACATCTGATACGACTCCTTAACCACAACCTTAGACGAATCAGAGTGAACACCACTATTTTAGAGATCCTGAAATCCTGAATTCTCTTAGACACATCATAAGTAGTTAACATCAACTGAACTTCGGGACGAAGTTCTCCTTAAGGGGTAGAGATTCTAACAATTCGCAATTTCAGGTTAACTTTTATTCCCGAAAATTTCACTATTCACTTTTTACTATTCACTTTTCACTATTCATCTCAGAAATTTTTATTTCATATTCTCGTAAGTTAAACTATTTTAACGATAATCTGAGAGTTTGACGCTCGTCGGATCATTTCTTCAAAAATCACAAAGCCGTGTCCGAGATTTACTTTTAGGTTTAAACGTCATTCTAGTATCCCGATATGTCCATAAAACACTATAAACAATAGAAATATGATTTTCTCTCATTTTAGGACAATTCCAAAAGTTTTGGAATTTTACGTTTTTCAGTTCAGCGTTTTACGCGAATTACGCGTTTTAGACCCGTGTTTCCAGTTTTTAGCAGGGTTTTAGCACTCGATAGAACCTACCACTTATTTTATATTTTATTATGGAGTATATTGATAAGTTCTAGCATATTTATAAGTTTCATATTTTTAGGATACCCGGTTTTACGTTTCGTGACTTAACAACTTACGGTTAGCAATTTACGAAGTCAAAACTAGCTACATACTTAGGATATTATCATCCAAAGACCATGACTACTCATCTAGTCACCCTTATCCCATTGAAACCGCCTCTAGGGGGGATTCACACTTGTGGCATGATCTCATGACTTTAGCCATTAGATCAAGACTTATTTACAACTTTGTCACCAAGTTTAAGCACTTTCCTAGTTAGCTTCCTAACCTCCTCATTCATGCTATAAATAGCCAACTAGAAACACTTTGATCTTCATCTTTTCATCACCATAAACGCCACACCCATTAATCCTAGCACCATGATCCTTTGATCTTCAATATACAATTTACACATAAGAGTTCAAGGTCTTAGTATTCTCTACCTAGTTCTCAAGTTTGTTTGTTAATTCCATGGTTGATTTAGGAGCTACACAAGGTTACTAGGGCTGAAGTTAAATGATTTTCACAACGGTTAGATCAAGGGTAGCAAGGGTTACAAGAGTTGTGGTGAAGGGTTTGCAAGCTTAGGTTTAGTGTCCTAGTTCTATACTTGACTTCCTTTCTTTAGAAAGCCAAAAGTTGTAAGAAACCCTTATACACTTTCTTGCTCAATATCATTTTCATGCTTATTATGTTTCTTTCATGCTATATATGGTCTTTGTATTGTGTTCATGATGTTTAAAAATGGATAAAACAAGTATTGGTATACATATGTTAACTTATGACAAGTAAACAAGCAAACTAGTGATTTTTATGGAGAACCACGACCAAAATAGTATAACTATGATATTTGACACTTACTTACTGTTATAAAGGACTTCAAAAGGAAAACATAGCAATTTGAATCACCCAAAACGAGTACACGAGTCAAAAGTTATGGCCATAAGAAGTTAGCGACACCAAAACGGCAAAACTGCCTATACCCTACTGTTTTGCATTCTGCCAATTTGAAGTCACTCTTCTGGTCCGATTCATCAAAAAGTTAAAACACGAAAGTTGTCCGGAACGACGTTTTTGTTCGGGAACAAAGAAGCTCGAGCCCTGAAAACGCTTTCTGAGTGATAATTTTCTTCAAATACTTAACAGCCCATTTTTAGACCAAAGTCACTATATAATAGTTATGTTTTACTAAGACCAAGAGGTCTAATGACCTAAAGCCAAGACCACAACCATGGCTAAAGCCAAGGTTGAGTCTCAAGACCATGGTAACAATGACCAAGGTCACGGCGAAGCCATGACTAAATGACCATATAAACTTACTTAGACGATAACATGAAACAAGGAGTTGACGATAACTTGAACAAACAATTTGGATCTACTCCACCTAAAGAACCATGAGATACAAGTTATAATAAACTTACCCTAATAACAATCTTCATGTACAAATAGACTTTCCTAAGTTTATTCAAATATTGGATATGTAACTTTTCGGATCAAAACTTATACATTTGTTATCAAATACTACAATAGTAGGGAGCCTCATGTGAGGAGTTCATTAAGTAAGCCGTCGAGATGAGTTGTGGATTTACGAATTAAAGTGTCCTGTCTCCTCGAACGTTTACTCCATGACTTCTGAATTATGTCGGCCCGAACGGTAGTAAGAGATATACAACTTATACATGTTTCATAAACCATTTATATTCAAAGACTTACGCTATATACTAAGTACTACATCATGAACATTATGCAAGACATATATGGGAAATTCTTCGTATTCTTAGACGTTACTCCAAACCTAAGTCGCAACGTTCTATTATAGGCTGCTCTTAGAGACTTTCGCGATTCGACTACCACTTTCATTTCTGATTACATAGGCTTAAGGTGAGTCATAGCCCCTACTCTTTTCATACTTGTTTTAACTCTTGGGGGGGATACATGCTCAACTACTTGCTTACTTGTACAAATACTGAAAACATTTATACTTGATTGTTTCATACTTGATTGTCTTATACTTGATTGCATTATACTTGATTTCATACATACATGACTGTTTTATACTTTGGGAAGTGGCTCCCAGTAATATTTTATCTTTGGGAAGTGGCTCCCAGTAAACTTTTATCTTTGGGAAGTGGCTCCCAGTTTTCTTTGGGAAGTGGCTCCCAGTTGTCTTTGGGAATTGGCTCCCAAGTGAGGTCTTCGGAGATGAAGTAGAGACTCACTACTAATTGCTTAATTGTTTTGATGAACTTATACATGTCTTTATTATAATATATGTTAGCAGTGGGTTGTGAACACACAGGTTACAAGTCTCTTATGGCGGGACCTGTAACTGAGTGGATTCACGATGCCTTTGTTGTGTGAACA
Organism: Artemisia argyi; assembly: GCA_030686995.1. NCBI lineage: Eukaryota > Viridiplantae > Streptophyta > Magnoliopsida > Asterales > Asteraceae > Artemisia > Artemisia argyi. Next base: position 127,141,374 of record CM060691.1, read on the forward strand.
TTCTTTTAAGGCTTTTCAACTGTTTTAAGACAAACTCTATGAACTCACCAACCATTGTGTTGACACTTTAGCATGTTTATTTCAGGTTAGTAAGGCGATAGCTAGTGCGTGGAACTTAGAGTCAAGCTGCATATTCTGAAGACTTACGCTTTTATCATTTACCATTCAAAACATTGTATACATTTATGTATCATACTTTGGAATCTCAAGTTTGTAACTCGGAATTTATTAATCGAATGGTAACTTTTCAAAACGTCTCATTTAGAGTTCGTTTTCTATACCTTGTACTTTGTATTATGAAGTAGCACCCCTATGACACAGTCTTCCGCTGCGGTATTTTGGGGGTGTGACAGAATCCATCAGTGGAAACATTTTGCTCTTCAGCAGAATCCATCAACAGAATCTTGTTCTGCTTCAGCAGTATCTTTTGCACTAGCAGGCTCTTTTTCTGCACTAGCAGGCTCATCAGCAGGAATGCACTTAGCGTATTTTGCTTATCATTTCAGTATTTCTTCATGTTTCATTCTTCTTGTTTATGATCATCAAATCTATTAAATCTATGGAATATTTAATTCCTTACAATCTTCCCCTATTTGATGATTACAAAACAAAAACATTCTTGTACGAATTTCCCTAGACGAAGTAGAGAAATTGAGATAACTAAATCTCACTATGAATGAAACTTATACTGTCTTCCCCTTAATTTATGCTATCCACCACATCTTGGTGCGGTGAACGTGGAAATTCGTACCTTTTTCTCTGATACCAACTGTGAAAATCTTATTTTAGACTTACATAATACCTTTTTCCAGATCTTCTAAAATAAGTTAACGAGATCGTTTATGGGCTCAAGGCTGTTAAGCCTTTGATCTAGGATTTTGGCTATGTAAAGCATGATGATAGTATTGGCGGAATATTCTAATGAAAGAAACAATACTATCACAACAAGGTTTTTGCCAAACTTTCTGTTTGTTATTATTCCATTAGCCCCAATACTACTTGATCATTAGTAGTACGTGTTATCTACACTATAACAAGGAATCAAAGATCCTTGAGGCTAAACAAACCTAACAACATTAGACCCCATGTCTAATGTTCATCAGACCCCTCGTCTGATGTTCCCACACACACTCATTTTGGTGCTTTACATTTTAACACACTTGGTGTTGTTGTAATATGTAAGTATGAAGCACCATGGTGATTAACATCTAACCACGCTTTATCTAAAGGGGTGTGATCTCCTTTTTATAGAATAAAGGAGATAAGATACAACTTGTATCTTGAGTGTCCAATTTGATAAGCTTTAGTCATCCACTTGCTTCATGATGTGTCAAGTCAATAAGATACAACTTGTATCTTGGGTGTTGAACTTGATGACTTCATAAAATATCTAGATATTATATTTTGTATAATCATGACTCATACAAAATAAATATCTTCTTCGATCTTATTCTTGTAGCAGCAGTGTGACTCATTGATCCAGCAGCAGTGTCATTCAACAGAATCCATCAGTGTAAAACGTTCTTCAGCAGAATCCATCAGTGGAAACATTTGCTCTTCAGCAGAATCCATCAGCAGAATCTTGTTCTGCTTCAGCAGTATCTTTTGCACTAGCAGGCTCTTTTTCTGCACTAGCAGGCTCATCAGCAGGAATGCACTTAGCGTATTTTGCTTATCATTTCAGTATTTCTTCATGTTTCATTCTTCTTGTTTATGATCATCAAATCTATAAAATCTATGGAATATTTAATTCCTTACTGTATACACATTTGAGTCGAGTTTTAAATAGTATTACGATTTGAAATTCAGGTGTTTATAGGTTTTATGGAGTCAAGTCCAAGCACAAGTGTTTGAGCCGAGTTTCAAATATTTCCAAGTTCATTCAATTTATTTTGACTGAGCCATGTTCTAGATAGAATTATTTGAGTTGAGTTTTATATGGTTGTAACAAAAAAATAAAAAAATAAAAAAAAAATAAAAAATAAAAAAAAACTAAACATAAAAAAAAAAAAACTCTTATACTTTCCTTTTGAGAGCCGAATTTGGTAGGGACAAAATAGTTTTTGTGTGTGTAGAAACATAGAGAGGGGTGAATACAGTCTTTTCGACTTAATTAAACAAAATTCCATACACAAATATGGCACACGAATATACCAACACACTAAAACCTGCAACAAACAAAACATGAAACACAGAAGTGAACTTACTCAATTTCCTTTTCTATAACCCTAACCACGTAAGCATAGCACACCTAATGCACCAACAAACCAAAAAGTTGCAACAAACAAAACATCAAAGATTTGAAGTAAATTACGTACTTACACCTTCCAACCCAGGTACCGAATTTCAACTTCTCTAACTCCTAATTGCAAGCAAAAAATGAAACAATTTAAGTACATTACATGGTTACATGTTTAAAACTGCACCCACATTGAAGAAGAAGATAAAAAAGGTTGTTTAACATACATGCAAACTAAAACTGCTCCAAACGAAGCTTCGAAAATCTTCTCGTCAATGCCAAAATGAAGATTGCAAGGGAAGATAGGTAAGCCATCACTTTTAGAAATCCCCACCGAAGCTTCTATGTGTGTTATATACAATTAATCACATTGAAATAACCTAAAAAATTAAGTGGCGGTTTAGTGGAAAACACAACAATATATAAATTTAATCCCTAAAACAAGTGTTAAGCATGCAACCAACCTCCAAAATTAAGTGTGAGCTTAGTGGAAAACATACCCACAATCACAACAAAACTAAGGGTGTGTTTGTTTTTTTTATTTTTTATTTTTTTTATTTTTTTATTTTTTTTTTTAAAGTCTTACTCTTACTAGTAAGAGGTGGGTAGACATTTTGATTGTTTGTTTTTTTCTTTTGAGTCAGACCCAGTTAGACATATAACATCTTACTCAGTAAGAGGTGAGAAACTTGTCTTACTGCCTCGTACTCGATAAGAGATTGAAGACTCGTGTTAATATAATATATTTGATGGTTTATTAACTATATTATATTTATGATAAAAAATCTTGTTTCATATTTACATAAGTTACTTAAATAAATTGTAGAAACGAGCACTTAAAATCATTTGGACAATTATACAAAAAACAAACAATATTATTTTGTTCAGATTTAGACTTTCTAGCCACCTCTTACTGGTAAGATATGGTAGTCAGATTCACACCTAAAACATCTTAATGAAACAAACACACCCTAATATTATAATCCCTCTTAGCTGACGGCTCGACTTGGCTCGAGGTGTGAACAGTGCTGGCTCGAGCCATGGCTCCACATTACACCCAAGCCATCCTCTTCCTTTGAGCCGACCTCCCAACCGGCGGCTTCACAACAGTACCGACTTCAAGTTTCACTTCAAGGAATGTAATATAGTATAATGTGTAGATGTATAGTTCTTAAATAACGTAGTCTATATTTTGTTAAGCGATGTTATATATAAATTTAGTTTTAACAGTAAGTTATACGAACTAATTTAAAGTACTCTATGTTTACATGTTATAAAATATTATGATGCATATTACACAACACCTACAGACTAGCAAGTACTCCTTATCACAATTATCACAACTATCACAACTTTGTAATACTATTGACTACTGTTTTTTTATCCTCTTAGCTTCGTGTGGGTATCAAACTAAAATTCTCGCCATACGTAAAGTTATTATAACAATAAACATATAATGAAAAAATCACTCACCAAAAGTTTAAGTTAAATGTTACTCGCCGCTGCAACTAACAGATATCCTACTAGTATAACTAATCTATAACGAGTATGGTAAACATTATACTTGTTTAAGTAAACGTTAAATTCGTTTACTGCTATGATTGGCAAACACTTGTATTTTTTCATAATGTATTTGTAAATTACTTTCAAATTTTACTAAAATTGTAAGTATAACTTATATATATCAATATTAACGAGAGAAAAAAAAAATAAATAAAACAGAAAAAAAAAATAAAAAAATAAAGCTCTTTAAAATATTCACACAGATTACATGCTCATATATGATCACTTTCATCACATCCGTCCAAAAAAGTTGGACTAAGAAAATGACTAGGAACTCAAGCTTGCTACGACCCACTATCCACTATATGAGCCAAGATCGAATCAACTATGGGATTCATGATCATAAACTTTAGCCTCAAGTCGAAGTGGAGTCCTCTTATGTAATACAGTCCCAGGAGTTGTCAAAGTATCGATCTCGCTCATCCTCTCGGGCAATTGCCAATCAAACGCGTAAAGAAGGTTTGAAAGTGCCACCTCCACCGTCTTAGCTCCCATTGCCATTCCTGGACACCCTCTCCGACCAGACCCAAATGGGATTAACTCGAAATATGAACCTTTGTAATCAATATTACTACCTATAAATCTCTCTGGCTCGAACTCTTCAGGTCTTTCCCAACATTTAGGGTCACGCCCTACTGCCCATGCGTTCACATACACTAAAGTCTTCTTGGGTATCTCATATCCGTCCAAGACACAGCGATCTCTTGATTTGCGTGGGACTAAAAGTGGTGCAACTGGATACAATCTAAGTGTCTCTTTGATTACTGCGTTTAGATAGTCGAGCCTATAAAGATCATCTTCGTCTACTCTCCCTTTGTCCCCTATAGCATTTCGCACTTCTTGTTGAACTTTCTGTAAAGATTCAGGGTTCTTCATTAGCAAAGTCATTGCCCATACCACAGTCGAAGCACTTGTTTCTGTTCCTCCTAATAAGATATTCTGCAAAGTTCAAAACACATATATGTCAATAGTCAAAAAAATCCCTAAGCGGGTCATGATTAAAACTTGTAATGCTGTCATACAAACTCAGCCGATTATACTGATCGAAAATAGACAAAAATCATAGAAGGAAATTTTCTAAGGAAGGTTTAACTAAACTGTCTAGAACAAATGTAGCTTACCATGAGTATGGCTTTGACATGATCAAAAGTGAGATCCACTGAAAGATCAGAATCTTGCTTGAGTTTAAGCAAGATATCAACCATGTCGTCTTCCATTTTGTTAGGTTTGTTTTTACAATTCAGATGTTCATTGATCAGCTCTTGATAGAACTCATCCATGCCTTTGAAGTTCTTTTCAAGTTTTGAAATGCTCCCATTGAGTTTATCAAGCCACCCCATTAAAGGAAAATAATCTCTATAATAAAAGGTAACAAATGATGCTTGAGATTGTAACAAAAGCTCATGAAATCGTGTAACTTTTGTCTGTTCATCAACATAGGAAGACGTTCTCTTACCAAAAGCCACACTAGAAATGATATTACTAGTGAGAATCATCACAAGTTTACTTAAATTAACAACTTGTTTCGTCGAACTTCTAGTCCTTATAGCATCAATCATGTCAAACACTTCTTCTTCACGAATCGAACGAAACGAGTTCACTTGTTTCATTGAAAACAAATGAAGAGTACAAGTCCTTCTCATCAGTCTCCAATACTCATTATAAGGTGACAAAGCTATGTCTTTGTTATTGTACGATAACTTTTGCTGGCCTGTTAAAATTGGCCTATCGCAAAAGATCAAATCTTTTGTTTTCAAGACTTCTTTTGCCATTTCAGCCGAAGACACCACTAGGGTCTGGACCAGACCAAGGCGTAACGACATCAAGGGTCCATAACGTTTGGAAAGATGCCATAAGTAGTCTGAGAGGTCGGATATATCTAGCTGATGCAAGTTTCCAATTATAGGAAGCCCTGGAGGCCCTGGTGGTAGAGAAAAGCGAGATTTTGACGAAAACTTTCTAAAAGTGGAAACAATGAATAGGAAAAAGAGAATGAGAAATGATAGTATGATGAAAACTGAAACCATTTGTTTATCTTTATAAATTTTAGAATGTTGATGAATAAACAAGGAGATTCTAGCTATTTATATTTTTTCAAGATCTGACACCACCTTGTACGTTTATCAATTTACGTCATGAATGAGCGAAATGAAGATTATAACTGTCACAACAGAAGATCAAACTGTTATTTATATGCCGCCCCTTTTCGTCGAATAGGATGCAGTGAAGTAGCCTGACAGATTACGTGTCAACTTAAGGCCTCAACGACCTTTCGAAACTTCGATACGGCATTCCACATTTCGAGATAATATCCGGTTGTTGTTTTCTTTCAGTGTAAGAAAACATGTTCATGAATCATTTGAAGGCAAATTTAGTCAAAGGATATGGCTTCTGACGGATAGAATGAAGGAGAAAAACAAGAAACACGGTTACATTACGTGTTCAACCTTGCACCTCATGCAAACTGTGAAGGTCTCAATATACACCACGTATGTCTTCCGATATGCAAAATAGATAAACTCTGTTTTAAAATCACACATCTTAACGGCAATTCACATAAAGATTGCAAGATGCTATAGATGAGAAGATAAACCTTGTTATATTATATTTCTCATGATATCTATACTACTATATAATGTATTTGAGACTATTCTATAATTAGAGGTTTAAAAATTCAGACTTTTACTTACTAATTATGGAAACAACAACCCCTAACAATCACCCCTAACAATTTATAACCACTTCAACAACCACCCCTAACAATTTATAATCACCTCAACAACCACCCCCAACAATTTATAATCACCTCAACAACCACCCCAACAACCACTTTCCACCACCCCACTTCTCTCCTCTTCACCCCAACAACCACTTTCCACCACCCCACCTCCCTCCTCTTCACACCAACAATCCGCCCCCGCATCGCGCGGGCACCTTTCCACCCCCAACAATTTATAATCACCTCAACAACCACCCCAACAACCACTTTCCACCACCCCACCTCCCTCCTCTTCACCCCAACAATCCGCCCCCGCATCGCGCGGGCACCTTTCTAGTATATAGTAAAGTACTGTACGTTATTTATCATATATGTGTCGCTAAGACCTTCGTTGCAACGAAATGGTCAATTAGTCACACATGTTAAAGCTTATCTGCACACTTAAAAACGTGTAAATTTAAATAGGTCACTGTAACAAATTTTTTCACACTTTTGCGTGTGAGAATGTTTAGATAGTTTTCTCACATTTTTAAGTGTGAGTATGTGACAATTATTTACACTCACAAGTTGTGTAGTATGAAGATTTCAAAATAACTCTTCACCCTTTTAAGCGTGAGAAATATGAAATGATTCTTCAAAATTTCCTGTTTGAGAAATTTATATTTTATTTTTCACAAGTTTAAATGTGAAGAATTTGAATTATATGAGAATGTATTTATACATCATTTTTTTTTTTTTCAAGATTACAAAATAAAATTTATCAATCTCAAACAGATATACACAATGACAAGCAAAATAAAAGGCCATTGTTGTACCATGTAAACTGCAGGGCCGGCCTTTGTATTGGGCCAGGTGGGCAACGACCCAAGGCAGCACTTGGGAGGAAGTTATCATTTATCAAGCCCATGTAAATTAGCGAAGCCAAATTAAAATAAATGTATTTAATATTTTCATTTATCAATAGTAGTTATTTCTTATCCGTTTTGTTGGTGTAAAAAGATTTCTGATACATAATCTTTCTGATCCAAATGTTTACATTTTTTCGTTTATGATATTCATCATTTCATGTTAGCATGCCCAAATTACTACAAAGCCCAATTGAAATATAATGTATTAAATATTCTCAATTATCAATAGTAATTGTTTCTTGTCAGCTACACCATTATAAAACCGCATAATCTGAACAAGAACAAGTTAACGACACAATAACGAAAAATGTGTTAACAAAAACATGTAAATAACCATAAAAACAATGTTAATAACGCATATTACGTCATGCATGGATAGTTCAAGTTTAAAAATTGTTTTTGCTTTGATATTCTACTTTAAACGATAAACTTTGGTTGCACTTGAAGCCACATCAAATGTTGGCGTGAACACATGAATATATAAATGTGCTTTTCATTCTCAACTTCACTTTTTTCTGTTAGATGCTCTAACAGCTCGACATCAGATGGATCAAATTTGACTACAATGAAGAACACGAGTCGTTCATCCGATGCTTTCATATAAAAACATCAAAAATAACCTGTAATTAAATTTTCATCAGGAACATTTCAAAAAAAAAATGGTGGAGAAGCAAGGCATTTTACTTAAAAAATAAATTAAAAAAAAAATAAAAATAAACGAGGATTGACAAAATCAAAAGCAGATTTAACACCATTTTATTCTCCTTTTTACAACGTATTACTACCTCCGTCCCATAATAATTGTCCACTTTTACTTTTTTGAGTCTTTCTTGATCAACTTTGACTATTAATATTTTTATTTGCGTTGTATAATACTTGATGAAAATTATATCAAATGAAAATATATTTAAAACTCAATCTATTCATATATTTTTCATCAACTATTATATTAGACAAATAAAAATACATATAGTCAAAGTTGAATAAAGAAGACTCAAAAAATTCAAAGTGGACAATAATTATGGGACGGAGGGAGTATTCTGATTAGCATTGTATTTATTAAAGGGTGAGATTTAGTAATTATGTGTGTGTTTCTATTTGCATTAAAGTGGATGGTTTGATTCAAGATTGTATAATAGAGTATATTTAACTAAGAGTAATTGCAGGTAGCTGAAGGTAAATTAATGACTTTAATTTATGGTAGGTAGTAAAAATTTGCCCGTGATAGTTGTCATAATTTAATCTATATATGTATACTGTTTACTTTGTGACTATGTCAACTCAATATGCTTAAAAATACTCATTATAATAATATAATATTTACTTTCAACAACTGTTTATCTAACAAAATTTAAGCTAAAGCATGTAAAGAATAAAAAGGAAAACGAGACACGGTATAAAGATCCAAGAAATACGCAAACAACCACCCTTGCAACTCTGACCATTAATAATATATATTCGTGTCTTAAAACAACGCACTCACTTCTTTTGCAAACAAAATATTTGTTGTTATTGAAATTATATTATACTTTTTTTGCTATAAATGATTTATCGTTCTTAAACTTTGTTTCTATAATCTTTCTGACCTCATAATTTTAACATGTTGAAAATTCAAAAGGTAAAAGATAAAAGTGAACTCCACGTGACATAAAATATATTGCTAAAAATATGAATTAACAGGTTTATGGGACGAATACCGGTATAAAGTGACGGTGTATAACGACAGATAATTTTATATTTGTGAACTTATGGTTTTTGTGTGACCTTTAATGTAATAGTGTGTTTTTTGTGTGTGTTTATTTTTCTTAAATTGATACAACTAGTTGCAATCGTGTGACCGTAGATAAATACTCGTGTAAACCGTGTGTGTTTTTGGTAAGTTCATAAACAACTGTGTGATTATTTGCCATTTATAAAGAGATTTTTTATTTATTTATTTATTTATTTATTATTAATTGATAGTAATGTAACCATGTTTTTTATTGATATACCAAATAGTAAAACTTGCCACATTTAAAAGATAGTTTCATGTAAACTTGTTTTGTAAGGATTATATTTACACATAACTTAAATTTTATAACTTTAAGTTCAAAGATGCATATATACATGCATTATAAGTAGTAAAAATAAAGATTAGAACGATAACTGTCAATTAAAAAGAGTAAATTGCAAAATCCTCCTTGCGGTTTAAACAAATTGCAAATTCTGTCTTTATAGTTTGGAAATGGCCTCCATGTGAAGAAACATTAGATTCATTTTTGTCTCTGATCGATGGTAAGATGACTTGTTTGCCCTCGTCTTCTTTCTCATTATATACCGTTGAATTTTATATTTCTTAGTCAATATTATCATCTTCGACATCTCATTACCTAAGAACTTATCATCTTCAACCCCCAAATCGCAAAAGAAAACAAAAGTCCATTATCATCTTCAACCTCATACTCCATCAATTTCAATAATTCCCCCAACTTCAACGCAAAAGAAAACCCATAATTATCAAAATCAAACAAAAAACAACAACCAAATATCACATCAGTATTAATCTTTGATTAATATACCAAAACAATTTTCAATATACAAAGTAACTTACATGCGATTCATTAATTCCGGTAGGCCGCTGATCCCTATTTGGAGGGGTGGACCTAGGGGATCTTGGAGGTTCATGGGAACCTGATAGATATTTTTCGTCTAGTGTAAATTTTCGTTAAGAATACTGATTTTTCCAAAATGAATCTTGTCTCAAAGTTTGTGTCATACAAATACATGTCATATTTAGTTAGCCGACTAGTATTTCAAAAGAAATATATACATCTTCTTAATTTGTTTACTAGTTTTAATAATATCGTACATTTTAGTTCATTTTTTTATTGTATTTTCGAAAGAAAATTTTGTACACCTAATGACTTAGAGTCCTGGGTCCATCCCTGGGTATTCCCTTTTTTTATCTGTTTTTTTTCTTCTTTATTTTTAGTTCTTTTGTTTGTTATTAGAGTTTATATATGGATATGATACAATTCACACACAAATCTAGTCACCATTTGAATCCCTTAAAACCATATTGGAGAGCAAAAACATAAACATCTTAAAGCCAAATCCAAATATGGACGGCGGTGGCCAGACTTTTTTGGGTGATATAACAGTTTTCCAACGAATATGGTCAGATGCGGTGGTGGTTGTGTATTGATGATGTTGGGTAGACTGGTGGTGGTAGTAAACTTGATTTCAATTTTACAAATGAGGTGTTGGTAGTAAATTGATAACAACTGGTGGAGTGTAGTGTTTGTGTAGGTAATTGAACTCCACCATTAAATTGTATTGACTCTTGAAGGTAGCAAAGATTATATAAAAGTTGGTACCCAAGATTTTTTGTATAATGGAATGTGAGTTGCTCACCAACCTAACGCTATGTTTTCGAGTTTTTTCTTGGAAGGAAAGGAAAAAAAATGAAAGAAACTGAAAAACTATGGTGTTCTTGAGTTTTTATGATACTAACAAGAAAAGGAAGAGAAAAGAAATGCAAGGAAAGTTTTGTGCTTTTTTCCCTTTAAATTTTCCGCCCAAATATGAGCGGATTGAAGAAACTAATATACACCAAACTTTTTATCATAAACTTACTAATATAAGCCTCATTATATTATATCATGTGTTATATATTAATGTTTATGTATGTTTAAAATGGGATAGCTGTTTTATCTTTTTTCTTTGCTCTTCCTTCTTACTCCAGAACACAAATTTCTTAATTTTTCTTTTATTTTTTTTCAACTTGAGAAATGAAATAAAAGAGCAACTTTCTTTCTGTCCATTTATTTTCTTTACATTTCTTTAACTATCATTTTTATTCTTAAAAAAATGACTCGAGAACATAGCGTAAAGGTTGTGTCTCCAAAACTCGCTGGAGATATTTGTGAGATTGATGGTATGGGTGTGAAAAAGTTGTCGTTCAAAAAAAATTATTTTAAAGTTGGTTTGTATTTTTTGAAATGTTTTTTTTAAAATAAATAAATATTCAAGTTAAAATTCAAAGGAGGAAGTTGACGGGGAGATACTGGTCATTTCACATTGACCAAAGACGAAAATGACATGTTTTCTTATAGGAGGTCGTCTGCACTTTTTAAACCATAAGAACGGAATCTACAATTTAGACAAACCATAAAAGACGTTTTTTGCAACTTACTCTTTTAAAAATGATGATATTCGCTTCAAAACAACAATCGACTTACGAACCTATTCAACAAAACTAATTACAAAATACAAAACTAATTACAACATATTATAAACTGAGATAAAACGTCTTTATTACGCATAAACTTAAGATAAAGCTTACAGATTGCAAAATACTACTTCCGTCTCAAAATAAGTGTCTAGTTTGACTTTTTTGAGTCTTTCTTGTTTAACTTTATTCATAAATACTTTTATTTGTATTATATAATACATGATACAAAATATATGAATGGATTAAGTTTTAAATATATTTTCATCATGTATTATATAACACAAGTAAAAATATTTAAAGTCAAACTGGACACTTATTTTGGACAGATGGAGTATGTTAAATTGTCTATCTCACATCGAGGTGAGATCAACATACATCATTTTTTTTTTAAGATTAAATGAGTGGATTCTAGCCATCTATTTCTTTATAAGGAAAAAAAAACTAATTTTTCTTAATTTTTTTAAAAAACAACATATCTTATAAACGGTAAACCGTTAAGTTACAAAAATAAAACATCGCGACGTGAATTTTGTTATCTTTCAATAGAAGGGTACCTTGATATACTGTCAACGATCTTTTTGTGTTGAAATTTATGCCAAGAAAAATTACACGTTATTTTTAAAATAACTTGTGATATGTTATTTTAAGAATCATATGTGGTTTCATAAATCACTTGTTTTAAAATCACATGTGATTTTACAATTCGCAGGTGATTTTTAAAGTAATAAATCACATGTGATTTTTTGAATCAGATGTGAATTTTTTGGGTGGAAATTTTGAAAAAGAAAAATTTGTCGAAAGTATATAGAAGTGTCAATCTATAAAAAGATAATTTAATTTTTGTCGCGATAAAAAAAAGAGAAAGACTAAGTTTTTGTTGTATACTTCACCATCCATATAGTTTGATATAATGGTGAGGATTAACTTAACTCCATGTCTTTTTCTTGTCTTTTTGTCAACCTAAGTCCATGTTTTTTCCTTGTCTTTTTATCTTTCTTATTTATTTAATATATATATATATATATATATATATATATATATATATATATATATATATATATATATATATATATATATATATATATATAGAATGAGGTTCATGTAAGATACTACTTACAATGAGAAGTGTAGGAAGCCACTAGTGTCATGACATGTGGAAATTAATTGTTTAAACTAAAATTAAAATGATTAATAATACAAAAGGGTAATTATGTAATTGATCCGTTCCTATTCTTTAGATAATCCTACCACGTCTCGCTCCATCATTCTTTTTTTTAACCGCCACCTTCCACCAAAAGTTTTCCTCCAGAGATTTTTTTTCCAAACAATTTGCATGTTTAAAGATTTTATTCTCCATTAATTTAAGGTATTTACTCCTATGAGGATCCGTTTCTAGCGTCCTTAACTTGCCGTCGAACGGGTTTCTTGTTTTGTTTCATGCCGTTGTCTGCCTTTGCCTCGCTGGTGATGGTCCCACACAACTCATCGGTGGAAACCAAGTTCTTAGTAGGCCGCCGTTGTCCTGCCGTCGAGTGGCTTCGGCCTCCACTGCCATGTCGGAGATTAAGTTGATACTCATATTTTCATATTGTGTATCAATGTAATGTGTTTCAAAGAAGTTCATGTATATCAATATCTTTTGTATATATATCATAAGCATTAAGACGTACATGGAGATTAAGACGTGCATGTATATCAGTATATTTTGTTTCAAAGACGTACATGTATATCAATATTTTCATATTGTGTATCGATGTAATGTGTTTCAAAGACGTACATGTATATCATTAAGTTATGAAGTGATGTTATGAGTTCATAACATTGTAAGCATGCGTATCATAATACTTAATTTGTGTTTATCAATTAAATAATTTGTATTACTCATCAAGTTGTTGTGCATGAATGGAGTTGGGTCACAATTAAATTCTTGCATATTAAATTCTTGCATGTAGACAAACTGATTTGTATCAAATGTTTCTACGTTTATAAAAATAGCTTTGGTTCCTATTGATGTGTCAATTTGAAGTTATTTATTTGTGTATGTTATATACAGGTGAATCAAGAAACTATGAAAATAAAAATCAGTAAAGTTATGTGTGTAACATTCTTATGTTGAAAAAAACCAAAGCACTTTATATAATTAAATTTGAGCAATATGGTTTTATGTATACTTTCTTATTTGCACTAAACTACGAGAAAAAAACATTGAAAATAATAGAAAATTTAGTTAAGAAAAAAAAGGAAGAACTCTGCTGACCCCCGTATAGTATGCCAGGCAAATTGAGTTGTCAAATTTGCCATTAATATCAAAATATTTACCATAATGCCATTTTGTCATTTTTATTTAATATTATACATCTAACGGCTAAGATCGCTTCCTACTTTATCCTACTTTAAGACACTATCTTACGTTAGCCCCCCCCCCCCTCTCTCTCTCTCTCTCTCTCTCTATATATATATATATATATATATATATATATATATATATATATATATATATATATATATATATATATCTATACATTATATATAACAGGAGGCGTTACACGTAGATAATGCCACGTAAACGCCACCTCATTGCCCAGTAATTCATTATCTGCCATGTCATCACATTGTCGCCATGTAAGCAATTTTTTTAATTTATTTTATTTGCATAATGTCACCTCATTGCCCAGTCATTGCCATTTTTATAACTTATTTTGTATTAAGAATTTTCCTTTTGCCATTTATAAGAATTTTCGGTTTTAATTTTCAAAAAATCATGAAACTAGATTCGAACATGGGTTGTAAACATGTTAGACACATACATACATCTTTACCACTAGACCAACACATCACTTGGCATGTATTCTGAAACTTATAATCTATAAACAGTGCAAGTAGAATTTGACTAAAAAAACCCTAAGCCCATCAAAAATCAATACACGATCATGTAGTCAAAACAACTGCACGATATACCCTGCCATTCTTCTTCCCTCTCAGGAAAAAATCCTAATGTGCTTCATTCGTCCTCTATTAACACAAGAACGTGTTTGAGAAATACGGTTTGTAATTTTAAAGTCATATCAGTCACCAATCAGTTGTACTTCGTGATACTAATTTATGTTTGGCCATTATTGTTATAGCTCAAAGTGATGTTCCTACTAACAGCCCGTTCAGCCTAAACACACGTGATGGTCAATCCGCATCTGCCTATGAATGTGCGTTTGGTAATAAAAAACTTTTGGTTTATAGCAGTAATATGCGTACTCTCATTGTTTTCTAATCTGTGTCTTTTGAATATGGGTTATAACAACAATTAACGTTATTTTCAAAGGTGGAACAAATGTTTCTGGTCTCCGTTGTCGTACCACCAGTATGCACGTACGCATGCCCATCTACAAGTGTTTATCAACGTATGTTTGATTCTTATCCATGACAGTTGTATTGTGGCACCTTTATTTTATCTGTATTCAAATACCGGTTGTACTTTATGATACTAATTTATAGTTGGCCGTTATAATTATAGCTTAAAGTTATGCTCCCGCCAATAGCCCTTCCAGCCTGGAAACGCATGTCGATCAATCCACATATGCTTGTGAATGTACGTCACATGCGTATTGTCATTATTTTTGAATCTGCGTTTCAAATATGGATTATAACAACTCTTAACGAGTGCTTATCAACGTAGGTTTGAATGTGATTTAATTGTGATTATTATCAGTGGAGGCGACTATATGAAAATAAGAGCTTTTACCCAAACACCCCATAAATATCATAAAACTTTATTCTTGGTGGTTCTAATGTTAAATTGTTAATACGTATACAACTAACGAAGTGCTATTCTTACCTCTTTCATTTAGATTTTACTTATGATTATTCTTATGACAATGTTTCAGATGGGCATCGATTTTTTGCATCAGCGGAAAGAAACAAATCTGCATTATCACAAAATTGACTGAAACCAGACATAGTACCTATCTATGGAAGGATGTGAGTTGTTAAGGAACGATATTTCTCAAATAAGTATCTTCGTGATCACAATCTTCAGGTGGAGACCTGGCCTAGATGCAAGATACAAGAAAAGTGAGATTTGCCAAACTTGCAGCAAGTTGAAAAATGTTTGTCAATTCTATATTCTAGACCTTGACTTTGGTTTGCCAGTTCACATTCGTGATATTGCACTCAGTATCAACTCAACTGACGCCATTCCAAAGGCAGAAGATGAAGGTGTTTATGAAGATCATACCATGCCTGCTTCTGTTACGAGTAGATAGTATCAGGATGACACATCTGGTGGTGTTAAACATTCGTTACTAAGAATCTTTGTTAAACATGTTCGAAGCTGGGAAAGGAAAACGAAAATTGGACATTCAGGAGTTTGCGGCTGATGGTATGATCGTTTTTTTTATAACCAAAGTTTCTTTATGTTTTATTCTCTGTCTAGGATAGTATTTCGGATTTAAAAATTTAGATGTTTGTATGTTTATGACATGTTTTTGGTGGTTGTTAGTTGTAGGTAGCTGTGCTATGGTTGAAAGTACTTCCGAAAATAAAGGATTACATGATACTGGGGAATGCGGTATGATAATCACTCCGTCGCTTTACAAGATGGCCAGAAGTCGTTACCAAGAATCTTTGTTAAACGTGTCTGTAGCTGGGAAAGGAAAACGAAAATTGGACGACATTCAGGAGTTTGCGGCTGATGGTATGAATCGTTTTTTTTTTTTCGAATAACCAAAGTTTCTTTATGTTTTATTCTCTGTCTAGGATAGTATTTTAGATTAAAAATTCAGACTTTTGTAAGTTTATGACATGTTTTTGGTGCTTTTTATGTTGTAGGTAGTTGTGCTATGGTTGAATTACATGATACTGGGGAATGCGCCGAGCCACGTTCTGTTGCTTATCCAGAATCCGGTAACCTTTTTATGCAGATATAACTCTGTAGCAATAGCACCATGAATTAATATAATGGGCTAATTTAATATTTATATTTTGGGTTATAAACACACATGTAGAAACCAAGGACATTTATGTTATGTCCACATAATTAGGGGGATCACATGAAGTGCAAACATTGGTTAACTATCATTTTATTTGGTTCACAATTATGTTAGTTATTGGTTACTTGAATTATACTAAATCCTTTTGAACCTTAAGTTAATGGGAGTGGTTTCTATAAAATAACAAGACTCTTTCGAGAGCTTCTTCTTGGGAAGATGATTGTACTGCAAAAGATATACGAACCCAGATTTTGAGACCCACCATAAGTACTCCAAAACAGAAAAGGCATGTAAGGTTATTTTAAAAATTAGTATGTGTATCGTAAGTGTTCTAATCTATTATCTATGTGCTCATTACCCGGAAGAAGGATTACAAGCTCTTCTTTAGCTAGGTTGAAACAGAAGTCAATGTCGTCAGTAATATCTTTTAGGAAGGAAACATTCAGTATCACCTGCATAAATGAATACAGATGACATAAGAAAAAAATAAATATTTACGACTATTGGAAACATTAAATTATTTACAATGAATTTGAATTGAAACAGCTAAATACTTACCATTATAGACATTCCTCATTGAGGCTTTTGTGGGCATGTTAGACAAGGTATATCTTTAATTTTATTAGAACAAAGATCTGAGGTGTGCTTCAGTATGCTTAGAGTTCTCGTGAAGAACAAATCTTTTGTCGCTTTAAGAATACGAGGAACTCCTACCTGCAACACCCTTAATGTTTTATATATAATTTGAAAATGGAAGTTATGTGGCTTTATTAGGTTACACAACATTTAGCAAATTCATCTAGCCAATGAATATAGAGACAATTATAGAAATATGACCTGCATAAACGTTGTCGCCGTACCACCACAAATGATATTATAATTAAAAGTACGATTAATTTCACACTTCAAGAATTCCAATTCTAAGATAGACTGTTATGATAACATGATCCATGAAATGTTGTTGAAGTGATAAACTGACTAACATTATAGTTATAGTATATTGGTTATAATGGGTGGCACTTTACTTTCTTAGGTGAAGTTCATTATATATTGATAGTAGATATCTCTTTTACTTGCTCCATCTTACATTTCTCCATGTGGTCTCTCCAGGGGTACAAGGAAGAATAACTTGAAGCTTTAAATCTCACACTTGCCACTAGAGAATATTGGGATAACCTGGCTTTTGAAGGTGGCAATTTGTCCTACAAGTCTACAAAAAAGGTAATCGATATTACCTCCCGACACAAAGTGTAAAAAATGATAACAGTTTTAGAGTTCCAGTTGGAGGTAAACGGTCAAAATTGCTATTGTTACTCCTAATTGTGTTTTTCAGTCAATATGTTAGTAACATATTTAGTCCTAAAGAAACATGCTCTTAACCATATGATAGCAACCCAATTTGTTATGTTTCTTTATGTTAGAAGAGGCAGCAACATGGTCTCATATATTTATATAATGGGTCAATTTGGGGTTGGTTTCAATTTGGTAAATTGCAAGTTATTAAGCTGTTATACCATATCTTAATAAAAAATCCCATTGAACAATTGCAGCTCTTGATGGCCACCTTTGAAATAGGTATTATGGTGTTGTAAAGGATGTACACTTGCAGGTTACGACTCCAACAGGGACTGTGTAGTACATTTGACCATATGTATCTAAAGTGCACAACCTTAATACTGCTGTGTTGCATCCCTTTTTTCTGGACCTTCCAACTTAATTTAGGGGTGACAGTTCGGGGATTACATAAGGGTTTTCTATGTGTGGTGGAGACTTTGTTGAACTGTATGGCCACCCGGCTCAAGTAGGTATGGTAGAGACATAGTTTCTTTACGGTAGACAAACTTAGTACGGGCTGTTACTTTTGTGTACATTCTGTGTAAAGTTTTAACTCGACTCATTTCCCTTTATCTATCAGAAAATACCCATTCCTCCATTGGGTAAAAATGGGTATTATTATAAGAAGCATAACCACTTTTGCATAAGCTAACCCAAACACCCCCTAAAACATGCTCTTGATACTCATTCGAGTTGATTAAATCTCCACTCGCGTGAATGTCCGTGACATGTTTGGTATCTGCTAGGGGCGAATGAGTTTGGTACCGCTTATCTGTTGGTATATTTAGCTTCTGAAAAGTGACCTTGGTACCGCTTTCTTCAGTGTGCAGCCTCCTAAGCGCTGCTATTCACTTACGATTAAACATCCCCTGATACTAGAAGTTGGTTTTATGGAGATGACGATTCAAACAAAATGAGCGGCCACGAGCCGGGAAGAAAAGAGTGCCTGCATCATGCTCAGGATCCTCATACTTCCTGCATACCGCCGCCTTCAACCTACTTTCACTCGCACACGCATGTAAGTTCATCAAAATCTTACCACAGTTCCTGTTCAGACTTTCTATCAAAAACAACATATTAACCATATTATAAAGAAGGTTTGTTTATAGCGCAACTAACAGGTTAAACGACTTAAAATTTACCAACTCTACTAAACTATATGACATTCCAAGTTGCTTTCTCAATAATATGAAATTGTTATTTCAATAGATTTTTTTATTATTATTATTATTATTTTTAATACCACATTCCAAATCATTGACTTTAGATTAAATTGGTTTACCACTTTCACACTAACCTGTTTGACGCTTTACCAAACCAACTCATTTCAAGACCTATATCAGATATCTGTTATTTGTATATCACTAAAATAGTATTGTCTTATACTTTAGCACTCATTATTATTGAAACAGCAAACAAAAGTGTCTGCAGATACTTACGGATGTAACTAAACCAATTTATACCCAGTAGCACATTCATAGTAAACAAATATATACTTAGTATATACTCAACAGTAAATAGAGCTACATAGTATTAAAAATGTTGTACCCACAAGAGGCTATTCGAGCTTATGTAAAACTTAATAGGATTGGGAGCATAGAAATTTTTTCACGCTACAGGATCAAATTAATCATAAGGTAATTTTCATTTTTTTTCTTTATTTTTTTCCTTTATTATTTATTTATTTTTTATATTCGCGAGATAGTTTTTGGATGTGCTGGTGCTTTTAAGCTGTACATATTGATCTAACTAGCCGGGTACCATCGCGTTGTGGCAGCGGATACCCGTGTAACCAAATAACCCACAATAGCATAAAATTGAAGTATAGCTAATTGAATATTTGAGTCTTTACAAGTTTGCATGTTCCATCATATATAACGAGTCACAATAGCAATTCCCATTTCATGTAATATCTACATAGGGGCATTAGTAACATAACTAATTCTATACATAATCCTCATATGAAAGTCATCTAATGGTCTTTTCTATGGAAGACTTATGCAAATGGTGAATTGAATATACATAATCCTCATATTTTAGCCCTCATCATTGCCAAATTTTTTTGTTCTATCGGATATTAGAAAATATGATTAGAAGTTTAAGCATTTACGTAACTAATTCTTATCTTTTATCATGCTTTATTTATAATTAGCTTTCTTTTTTGTTTGGTATAGTATCACTGATAGTGATCAATTCTACTTAGATACATGATTGAACTTAATAATATTTCTATAGTAAAAATACCCATTCGTTTATATCAGTTTAGCATGTAACTAATACACCAAGATATGGGTGTAATAGTTATGCATCTTTATTCTGTTGGAATTCTAAGTCATCATGTAGTTGGTTTCAGGTTGAAGATTACAAGGAAGTCGAATCAAGGGTCGTCAAACCCCTCTCGGAACGTAGTCTTCGTTAAACAACTTGACAAGAGCGAACAATTACGTTTGGAGTACGGATCTTTTTTCAAGCTGGGTTATAGTATAAACTCAGTGTTAGTTGCTCATGGTTGTATCATGCTACAGAGTACAAGGTCCAAGTAAAGTTGTGTTGAAGAAATATTTGTTCCATTACTAAATGTACTATTCTTGCATGTGGTCGAAATGGGTCATATTAGTGTAGACATTAACATGTACTTATTCAGTTTCTCAACAAATGTATATATCATTAAAACGATGTACCAGGCAACACCACAGATATAAATATGTTTACACTAATTTGACCGTCTGATTTGTTAGTTCTGTGCAGCTTATTTGTGTTCGAAACTATTGGACCGACTCACTATTTCTTAATACAGATTTGAAAAATGCATATACATGTCACGAGCAACACATCTATGGGATGTAACTAGGTAAGTTTTTGCTTTTTTTGTTATTATAAGAAATGTTACTATCTTAGTTATCTAAGCCTGCAACTTAAGTAGGCAGTGTTGTGATTTGTGAAAGCATGTAAGAACAACCATAGTAGCTTAAACAATCTTATCTGATCTATTAGTGAAAAAATAATTTGAATCAACTAAATAAGTAGCCAATTGTTTAGAATATGCTTTAGCTGGTCTTGCTTTCTATTATTGTGTTCTTGCGGTTACATTAATAAATTTTATTTTCTCATACAAGATGAACATTCATTTCTTTTCGTTGCTAATTGACATTCAATAAATAATTTTGTAAGTTATGGTTCTTTCGATGATCTTATGATTGGAATAATAAAACAGATATGTATTACATGTTAGAATCTTTTAGTTGATAGTAGTGATCATTCTATATTCATAATAATGGAGAGACTAGATTGATTGTTTGAATATTTGACGGATTTAGCAATTTAGCAATTTACCAAATAAACATAGGTCCTTTGAATTAATTTGGTATAAACACAGCTTAAGTAAAATGATAAGCATTATTTTGTTACTTGTGAACTATGTCATACTTTTCTTTTATCAAATGAAGTCAGGCTTTTGAGAATCTCCGAAAAACAATCATAAATTTCATGGTTTTTCAATATTGTTACAATGAGTAACTGGTTAACATCACTAAGTACCTTTAAATCACATCTGAAAACAGCCGTAACAACCTGATAGTAAGCAATAAAAAATTTATGAACCCAGGATGACATATTGAGAAAAATATGTAGATACCCAAAAGCACAAGCTGTTCTAATGGTGGAAAAGATATGTGGATACAATGGAACACGATTCAAACATTTTATGATATCTTCAATTATATATATAAATAAATATATGTCAAAACCCGTGGGTGCAAAAATATAAACCATAGTTGAAGAACTCATAATATGTTCAATCAAATATTAGTATAGGTTTCACAAAGTGGCTAGAACATACATCAAGATAAAGGCCCTTTCAAGATATAGTTGGGAGTGTGGGTATTATTTGCGCAATACCGCGTAATTAGCCCGTCAGACAATAAGATGACGTTTAAACTATACCAATGACAGTTCCGGTTCAAATATCCTTTGGTACGACCATTAATAAAAATCAAGGACACACATTGTCTAAGGTTGGTTGTTTCTTTACAGGCCGGTTTTTTCACATGGGCAACTATATGTTGTTGTCTAAAGGGTCAAGAGGGGGAAGGGTTTGAAGATTTTATGTTGTGATAAAGATGGTAAATACACAAATTCATCGACCATTAATTTATTAAGTTTTATTTCCTCTTATCTAATCACCATTAATTTCTTTTTATTATTTGTTCATTGTATAAATATTTTACGGTTTTCGCAATTCATTAACCGTTATTTAATTTATTCATTGAAAACTCACAAGGCGCGCCCGCCCATCGGGCGGGCTTTGATGACTAGTATATATATATATAAATATATATATATATATATATATATATATATATATATATATATATATATATATATATATATATATATATATAATTCATGTTTTTTTTAACTTACGGTTTTTTTTTAATTCGCGCTTTTTTTTCACTTTCTTACGTTCGTTTTCGCCCGTTTTCTTACGTTTTCGTCTGTTTTCATATGTTTTCAGACGTTTTTGTCCGTTTTCATACGTTTTTGTCAATTTTAATATGTTTTCGTTCATTTTTTTTAAGGTTTTCATCAATTTTTAGACGTTTTCGTCTGTTTTCAGACATTTTCGTCAATCTTTATAAGCTTTCGTCCGTTTTTATAAGTTTTCATCCATTTTCAAATGTTTTTATCCGTTTTCAAACGTTTTCTTCCGTTTTTATACATTTTTGTCCGTTTTCAGATGCTTTCGTCCGTTTTCGACAGTTTTTATATGTTTTCAGATATTTTTGTCAATTTCATACGTTTTCGTCCGTTTTCATACGTTTTCATCTACTTTTTTCCGTTTTTATACGCTTTCGTCTGTTTTGAGACATTTTCGTCCGTTTTTATACATCTTCATCCGTTTTGTCTGTTTTCATACGTTTATATACGTTTTCGTCCAATTTTTTACATTTTTGTCCTTTTTCAGATGTTTTCGTCCGTTCTCATACGTTTTTGGCAGTTTTTTATACGTTTTCGTCTGCTTTCTTTCGTTTTCATCCATTTTTCATACGTTCTCGTCCGTTTTCAAACATGTTTTTACGCTTTCATACGTATTTGTTTGTTTTCTTACATTTTCATACGTTTCTGAATATCACAATTGATATTCTTAATATCACAAGTGATATTCTGTGATAATCAAAATATCACTTGTGATATTAAGAATATCAATTGTGTTTTCTTTCGTTTTCATCCATTTTTTCATACGTTTTTGTCCGTTTTCAAATGTGTTCTTTTCTTCCGTTTTCATTCAATTCTGAATATCACAATTGATATTCTTAATATCTCAAGTGATATTCTGTGATATTCAGAATAGCAGTTGCGATAAATTAATTGTGATATTAAGAATATCAATTGTGATATTTAGAAATGTATGAAAACGTATTAAAACAAACGAAAAAGGGCGAAAACGTAAGAATGTAAAAAGTGTGAAATAAAACAAACGTGAAAATTACTCGTGATATTCTGAATATCACTTGTGATATTCTGAATATCACTTGTGATTTTCTGAATATCACTTGTGATTTTTTTTGTTACAAAACATTAGTTGAAAATCACTTGCGATATTCAAAATATCACTTTTGATATTAAGAAACGTATGAAAACCGCTGAAAATATTATTTGTGATATTCAGAATATCACTTGTGATTTTCATGTTACAAAACATTAATTGAAAATCACCTGTGATATTTAGAATGATATTCTGAATATCACTTGTGATATTCAAAAACGTATGAAAACGGCCAAAAAATTTTAAAACGGATGAAAACGTAAGAAAACGGGCGAATATATATATGAAAACGGACGAAAATGTATGAAAACGTATAAAAACTGCCAAAAACGGACGAAAACATCTAAATACAGACAAAAATGTATAAAAACAGACAAAAACGTATGAAAACGGGATGAAAACGTATATAAATGTATGAAAACGGATGAAAACATATGAAAATGGACGAAAATGTATGAAAAATGGACGAAACGTAAGAAAACGGGCGAAAATTTATGAAAACGGGTGAAAACGTCTAAAAATGGACGAAACTTAAAAATTGTATGAAACCGAAAGAAAAAAAAAACGTGAATAAGAAAAAACGTGAAAAAAAAAAACTTGAATTAAATAAAAACATGAATTAAAAGAAAAAAGACAAAAAAAAAGGTTAATAAATAAAAAAGACAAAAAGACAAGAAAAAGACATGGAATTAGGTTGATAAGAAGACAAGAAAAAAACATGGACTTAGGTTAATCCCCACCATTAGATCAAACTAGATGGATGATTGAGATTTGTCCCCCAGTATGCAACAAAAACTTAATCTCTAAAATAACTCACCTCATAAAACAAAACCCCAGTGGGGACTTTCGTATTTCGGAAAAAAGAATGTTTCTTTATTAGGTAATAACTGAATTATTATTTTTTAATTTATAAATTTATAAATTCGTTTTGTTGATAACTATACAAGTAGAAGATAAATACAAAAAATATAGAAAAGAAGTAGGATTAAACATTTTAAATGATTATCTTTAATAATAAAAAACTATAATTAAAATCATAAATTAAACAAAACAAAACAAACATTAAATTATTTATTTTTTAATAAATAAAAATATATCATATAAAACAATTAAAAAAAATCGCGCGTGCGCGGGCATTATAACTAATACTTATTATATAGAAAGAAATAAACATATAAAAGGGAAAATTATGTTTGATCATACAAAGAGTAACTTTGATTTTTTATAGAAAGCATAATATATGGGTTAATAAATAAAAATATATCGTTCAAAACAATTAAAAAAAATCACGCGTACGCGGGCATTATATAGAAAGAAATAAACATATAAAAGGGAAAATTACGTTTGATCAAAGAAAGAGTAACCGTTATTTTTTATAGAAAGGATAATATATGGGGAGGTCAGATAACTTTTAGATTTTCACGTATAAGCCATTTGTTTTATTGAAAGTAGCCTACAGGTCACCTAAAATATTCTTTTATCATCGTTTACATTAATTCTGATTAACTTTGACTTCAGCCAAACAGACTAACCAATTGACCAAGTGTGGTTAACAGGTCAAAACTGAATGAGAAGTGATCAATTTATGATCCGGTGTAAGCACGGTGTTTTCTCGGGTTATTATGTCCCAGCGAGGATTGAAACTGTATTTGGAAAAAGTTTATGGGCTTGAGTGATTAAGGGAAAGTAACAGGAATATGATTTTTGGAATTACACTAATCAGATATAAATGGAGATGAGCCAACTTAACAATATTAACAATGATTGGAAATCAGATAAACCTAAAACGTATTTAAAATAAAAAATGTAGTTTAAAATTTAAATAAACGTAAACGCGTATTGGGAAAAGTGAAATTAAAGCAGATTTAATCCTAAGGGGGTGAAAATTACTTTTTTACAAACTTAATAATAAAAGAAAATTTAATTTAAAAGAAAATTATTTTTTTTTGATTTTTTAATTATATATTATTAATTAAAAGCTATTTAATTACTAATTTAAATTACTAAAAATACTAAATCAACTTAGAAAATTATGAAATTTTTTTAAAAACTAATTAACCATCACAGGAATCCTACAAAATTATAAAAAGTTTCTAAAACTTATAAATAAACTATTTTAGATTTTTATTTACTTTTTATTAATTAAAAGCTAATTAAACTAATTTAATTATAAAAAATATCAAATGAACAGTAAAAATTATGAAACTTTTTCTAAAAATACTTTATGATTATAAAAAGCTATGAAAATTTATAAAAAGATAATAGTGATTATAAATAAGCACTAAATGATTTTATTTTTGATTTATTAATTAAAACTAGTTAAACTAATATTAATTATTAAAAATGCTAAATGAAAACAAAAAATTATGAAAATTTTTATATAAATACTACAATATGACAGAAACTTAGGAAAAATATAAAAACATGCAAGTGCTTAATGAAAAAGCAGAAAAATAAGCCAAAAAAGCTAAATTGGCTTAAATAGAAGCTATCACTATAAATTAAAGTTGGGGAAACTAAAACACTAAGTATACATTAGGAGAGATGGTGCTCAGGTCTGGTTTGGTTTTATGCCAGGGAACCAAGAGGTCCAGGGTTCAAATCCCACTCTTGTCACTTTTTCTGTTTTATTTTTTTATTTGGATTTTCTTTTGCAAACCTTTTTAACAACTAATAATAACCAACTTTTGTAAAAACAACTTTTCTAAAACTCACAATTAAGCTCTATGGAGAGCTTATTGGCTTAACAGTAAGGCTTAATGGCTTGAATTGAGATTTTAAGTTTGAAACAGCTTACAATAAGCTAACAAGCCTGAACCAAAGTTTAATTAAGCTACAGGTAACTTAAGCACACTGAGAATAAGCTAAAACATGCAAAGCAACATACATAATAAGCTATAATGAGAAGAATAAGTAAATCCAAATCCTACAACCTATGCATGCCAAAATGGGCTAACTGCAGGCCTATATGGGGCCCACCTAATGAGCTCAGAGATCCAGAAAAGCAAAGAACCAACAAACTAGATCACCGAGCTTTCCAAAAAGCCAAGGATCTCAGAGTAGGTCCCACTAATAAGCTCTACGAGAGCTTGTTAAAGTGGTTTGTTTACACTGATTGGTCAATGTAACTGACCAATTGGTGTCCTTTCGAGGGCCATAAATAAGCAAGCAAATAAGCATATAGATGAGAAATAAGCATATGAGCATGTAGTTGGTACAGTGGTGTTTCAAAATCAACAAAAAACTTAAGCTAATGTTAACTAATGACCAAGATAATGACAATGGAAAAATGGTTCACAGGCTACTTCCCCTGGTGCAGGGGAAGTATTTGAAAAACAGGTCCAAAGAAAGGGTTAAATAAGCACTTAAGTAAAATCTGAAAAATAAGTAAAAATATGAATTAACAAGCTCTACTGCCAAAGATTAAAAATCCACAAGCTCAAAGGTTAATATTACAAAATGAAATCATGAAAAATATAAGCATAAATGGATTTCTTGACAAAGTATGCAATTTGACTTTTATGATGTTTGATCTCAGTTGACTTTTATGAACTTCTAGTGATCCTAGATGACTGATAAAGAAGAAATAAGCTAAAGTGATATGAAATTAAGCTATGCAATCTACTTTTGCAACAAAATCAGTGATCATGCAAACCTAAATCCTAAGTAGTTATGTAGAAATGGTGATTAAAAGTGATTTTGACTATTTTCTCAAATGAGCACCAAGTTTTATGCTATTACTACTCAACTAGAACCTATTGCATGCTATCTCAGTGACTTTTGCTTACTGAATTACCCTTGAACACAGAGAACTACTCAGATCCAAACACCCTTTTTTACTTGACTGCTAGGAAGTTTAGACTAAACAATGATTATTTGATGCAAGATTATGGTCACAGAGGTTGTACTAAGTTGAAACAAGTGTGACAAGCCAAGTTTTATCCAAAAATAAGCAGTGTGCAATAAGCAATAAGCAAATGCAATATAAGCTAGAATGTGATAGTCACTATGCAATCTAACAACTACTGCCTTCTAATCTACAAATCAAGCATAAATACTAAAAATTAACATAAATAAGAAGTAAGAAACCAGAAATAAGCACAAGAATAAGCAAATAAGCACTATAACAGCAAAATGAAAAAATAATGGAAGATGAGGCTTACAAACAATCCAAGCACAAAACAAGATACCAAAGGACTCAAACCCCATTCCTATGCTTCCCATGAAGCTCTAATACCAGGGCCATCCAAAACTTACCCTGCTCCATGCTTTTTTTCTTCTTTTTTGATTTTTTGGACTATTTTTTTTGGTATTTTTCAGTATTTTTTGAGAATATTAACTAAAATAGTTTTTAATGTTTTAAAAACTTATAAAACACTTAAATTGAGCTTATACAACAGTAAACTACCATTGTTAACAAGAATTAAACTAAATGGAAAATTCAAGTAAATATGGAAAATTCAAGTAAATAAGGAAAATTCAAATCTTGAAACAACCAAATGGAAGATGTTTTTGATTAAGGATGCTTTTTAGTACACTAACAGTGATGAAAGTTCAAATAGAAAGCTAAGATTACACTTGTAAAAGAAAATTACACTAGTTCGACATAAGGATTAAACTAAAAAACTACTTGTGTCTTCCTTTTGCTTCTTCTCCTTTTTATAGTGAACCATTAGGGTTTCCTGAGCCCCCTTGTGCAGTCCCACTTTAATTTGGATCCATTAGATGGGTTTTGATTCAATCTCAGCCCTCTATTTATTTTGGCAGGAAAAAGGGCAAACTGCAAATTACTCTATGATGCGTGGAGGGAAGGAGAAGCATTTAATGCTGTTGTCCTGTGGTGTTTAGAGGTGATGGGAGAGGTGGAGATGGTGGGATGTGATGGAGGGTGTAGGCAAGTTGGGGTGGTGGAGTTTGGCAGGGAGTGAGGAAGAGGGTGGTGTTTGACCAGGGTCAACCCCTGGTTTTATTATAAAAGGGTTTTGGGCTTGTGGAGTTGGGCCAGGGAAAAAGGGAAGGGTTATGGGTTTAGGTTAGTGGGTTGTGTGTTTGTTGGGTTGTAATAATAAGTAAGGTTCGTTTTGTATAATATTAATACAAGGACCAAAAGTGTAAATTCTAAAAACCAAGGGACCTAATCTGCCATACTCCAACATGTTCTTCCAAGGGCCATTCATGCCAACTTTCAATGATATAAGGACCTTTGTTGAATATTATCCAATATTAAATACCCATGGACTAAATCTGCCAAATTTCAAAGTTGACGGGCCATTTTTTGCCAATTCTTGAAATTTGTATTCTAAAGGTCAGAAATGTCATTCCTTGATTCCTGAGGGACTGTTGTTGACTTTTTTTCAAAATAACTATTCCAGGGACCGATTCTGACAATTCTTGAAAGTTAAGGGACCAAACTTGTCAAATCTTCAAACTTTTTACCCAAGGACCAATTATGACAACTTTTGATTTCAAAAGACTTTAGTTGACTTTTCTTCAAAAATGAATGCTCAGGGTCAATTCTGTCAAATTCCAAACTTGAGGGACCATTTCTGCCAATTCTATAAACTTTTGCTCCAAGGACTATTTCTGGCATTCTTTG
This sequence comes from Artemisia argyi, assembly GCA_030686995.1. Taxonomy (NCBI): domain Eukaryota; kingdom Viridiplantae; phylum Streptophyta; class Magnoliopsida; order Asterales; family Asteraceae; genus Artemisia; species Artemisia argyi. The sequence continues at coordinate 127,170,474 of CM060691.1, forward strand.
ATCCCCCGAGGTATGTTTTGACAATTTGAGCTCCCAAAATGGTAATTGCTTCCCCGGCTCTGGCTTTGGACACATTTTCCAAACTCGTGCTCGTTTTTGTCATTTTTGGCCTGGTTTTTTTGCCTGTTTCTGAAATATCCGTTCCTGCATGATCACAAACACAAAAACACAATATCTTTGGCATTTATGGCTAGTTTGTGTCTCTTTTGGTCTTAATTTGGCCAGAAAAAGGTGTGTAAATAAGCACACACCAAAATTTTCCAGACTAAGGTATTGTCGTGTCCTCACGCAATGTGATCAATTCACGCTCTTGGGATAAATAATTTCATAACTCTCTTTACTAATGTTGAAGAAGTAGAAAGATGTTCAAAAGAGAGTAAAAAATCATTTATTCCCGAAAACGCCCTGTTTTTCAACTTTATTTTTCTATACTACTGTTTTTGTTTACTTATTATGTGACGGGATGTTGACATTCATCATTTTTCAATAACGTTGAGGGTCACAGAGTAAGAAACATAGCTCAGAGAAAAGTGTCCATAAGGATAGAATTCATCTCACAAGTTCCCAAGCTAAGCGTAAAAATGAAAATCATAGCAAAAAATGTCATTAGATGCTATCACTACTCATAAATGCTAATTTTAAATTCCTGCTCCCAATTCTTATTGTATCTAGACATTGTTAAAGAAATGATTTCTCATTTTCGTTCTGATAGTTTTAAAGTCTGATAGATTTAGGCGGATTTAAAAATCATTTAAATTTTAACTCAAAAGGTTCACACGTTCACACCACATTTATTATATTTTCATTTTTCATCCTTTTTATTTTTTTTAACTTGGTTTTATATATATAACTTGTACCTCAAACATACGGAGCTTCACGGTGAATCTCTGTAGGCAACTCTAATTCATGAATTCGTATGGTATAGTCATTGGAGATCAAAAGAGTGTGTAAAATCTAGTGAGAAGTTAGAGATATATATATATATATATATATATATATATATATATATATATATATATAGAGAGAGAGAGAGAGAGAGAGAGAGAGAGAGAGAGAGAGAGAGAGAGATGGGAGCCTTGAGAGAGAAATGTGTATGTATTAGATTAATCAAATGAAGGTCCAACCCTCTCCCTTGGTGGGAGAGGGATATTTATAGTTATTACAAAAAATGCCCTACTGTCGGGTTGTGGATCGGGTGTACAGTGGGTAAAGACCCGTCCTTCCTCCACGATGTTACTTAAGCTAAACTAATATTAACTAATGATAGTAATGACTACGAGCTAACATAATGCAAATAGATACTCGGGGTGACCGAGTCTTTCATATGAATAATTGTATTCCTAACAATCTCCCCCTAAGGGAGGTCACCCCGGAATGTACAAATTGAATTCTAGTCTATTATTCTAAGAAGTATACTTCATAGCTCGTAGTCCTTGATTCTTCAATGTCCATGATCTTTGTGTTTCAAGCAGTGGACTTTAGATGACCTTTTGTGTATCTAGGATGATCTTCGAGAATTCATTGAGATAGTCATCCAACTTTCATCTTCAAGTCATCTTTGTGCAGTATCGTCTCCATATGAAGTTGTGATTAATGAGTCGTCGTGCTCACACTTGACTTCAATCATGTTTTCAGCATCAGAGTAGCAGAAGCTATGGATAAAGGCCTTTGAATTCTCATGATTCCTTTGACATGGATGAAAAAGTGTGACCAAGAGGTGATGGATCGGCTTCTTTACAGCAATTAGCAGCAATCGTCAGAAATTCCTGCAAGCAAACAGTTAGCAATAAATCAACCGGTACTTACAGGTTTGGAATTAGAGATCGTCAACAACATAGTGTGAAGACTCCCTTCAACCCTTACCAAGACCGTTCCTAAATCGGATACCCTCGAAAGGGCTTAAAAGATCTACCTAAGTAGGTCAATGATTAGGTGAGTCGCTGGAGTTCACTCCACGACTGTAGACCGTGTAACTGCTGCCACCACTAAGCGTAATCCACAAGAGATTACCGAAGTGACCTGCTTTTAGGGCTGTTTGATGTTGACCCTGGTAGGTGATTGAGTCTAAACGGTCAACTAAGCTGAACAGGTAATGGTCAATGAAGTAAAACTGCCTAGAATCAATCTCCGTGGAAGTATAGGGGTTTCCCCGGGTAGTTATGTCCCAACGAGGTGTGACGGTATTGAAAACGGGTTTGTGATCGGGTGAATTTGGACAGGAAAGGGTATATAAGGGATTGAATGATTACACTAAGGAAATACGAATGAGAACGATCTAAACAAACTATATTAACAATAACGCGAAACCTAATTAACCTAAAACGTAATCTAAAAATGTAAAATTAGAGTTTGCTTATAAATAAGCAGAAAAATAAGCCAAAAAGGCTTAAATAGAAGCTATCACTTTTTTTATTTTTGGTTTTTATTTATTTTACAAACTACTTTTATTAACGTAATTTAAATTTTAAAAAGTGAAAGCTATTTAAATAAAACGCGAGTGCGCGAAATTAAAAGTGAATCTTAAGCTACGCTAACCCTACGGACATGAAAATTATATTTTTACGATCCTAACGATAAAAGAAAATTTTAGAAAAAAGAAAATTATTTTTTTGACTATTTATTTAATTTCTATGAATTAAAAGCTAATTTAACTAATTAAAAATTAAAAAAAAATGAAAATAAAGAGAGAAAAATACAAACTTAATTTTGAAAATTCTAAAATAATTAAAAACTATTTTCTAAAATATTTTTGGAATTTTTTTAAGCTTTTTTTGATTTTTTTGGAGTTTTTAGTAATTAAAAAGTTTTAAAAATTGAATAAAAATGGAAATTAAATAAGAAAAATAGCAAATCAACTTGGAAAAATATGAAAAATTCAGGAAAATTCTAAAATTTTATTATAAAGCTAGGAAAAATTTAAAAAGTTTAAAATAAGTTCTGGAAATGCTACTTGCTTTGAAAATAGCTTATAAGTAAGTGCTTATTAATAAGCACTTTGACCAAATTGACCCAACACTAAAAACAGATGTATAATTTGCTCAAATGAACTTAATGGAACAGTAATGAGACCAATAAGCATTCAGAAAATCATAAATAGGCCAAATCAGGTTCAAATAAGCAAAAATGACTAAGCAAATAAGCAAACAGATAAAGCAATGGATCCCAAACAGTGAAATAAGCAACTAAGGCTACAAGAGAACTGAAATGAATGACAATACTCAGATTTGAAACAATTAAATACACTTGCAGCTCTAAACTTTGAAAATAGGTACTTGTTTGAACAACACAACTAAACAAACCAAATAAGCAGTTACAATGAGCTGAGAATGGAGAGCTAATGGGGGTAAACAATATACCTACCAACTGAGATACTAAATCCACCAATAGTACTGGTTCCAAACCCAATTAACTGTCCTAAAATTGGCCAAGAAACTTGATTGAAAACTGATGCACAAGATATTACAGATTCAAATAGACAACTTCCAAGACCTTATTTAATAAGCAAATCAGATCCAAATTGAGATTTTCTTTTTGAAATAGTTTTCCTTACTGCCAAACTCCCTGAATCAGGAATCCAAACTAATTTCTAATCACAAATGAACTTTAAAATTGATCTCAAAACTTTGACAAAATTTGAATAACAACTATTTTGACTTTTAAATTTTCTATGAGACTTTGACTTAATTGAATTTTACCCTACTCTAACTACTAAATTATGTAATGCTAATCTAATTTTAAGCTAATAAACTGTATTAAGCCACTACTTAAGTGGTTATCTACCCAATATGTTAACTGATGCACAATTGAAAGACTAATATGACTTTTTATTAAATGAATAACTAACTTATGCTATTCTGAACCTAAATGCAGCCTAAGTGTTGTGTTAAAACTATCAATATCCTTAGGACCACCAAATCTCACAGCAACAAACTAAATCCAAACACTCCTTACTTGGCAGTTACACCAAGAGTTCATGCAAACAAATTCAAACAGTCAAACTTATGATCAAACAAGATGTAGTAATGCAACTAGAAACTAAATCAACAAGCCAAAATCAGAGAATAACAAAAATTGTACAAACTTACCCTTTGGTACTGAACTGAGTCGGAATGAAAAAAAAGGGGTGGTGCAGGGCAGCTACATACCCAACTGTCCAACTTTGGACAGTTAAATAAGTAGTAAAAAAAAATCATAAAAACAACATAAAAATACTAGCTTAATAACAAGCTACCAAATTCTAGATGTACCAGGTTTGAGCTTTTGAGGACTTGAAATGAGATCATGAAAAATCAAGCACAAAATTGATGTGGGACAAGTTTTTAAAAGAAAGAGCAGGCCTGCAATTGATTAACTAACTTGCAGCCTACAACTAAACCATGAAATAAGTTTGAAAATGCAACTTGAGCCACAAATATTGAATACCACACTACCAAATACCTGTATAACAGAAATCTAAATCTAATTTTTTACTTAAGCTAATCTAAAGCCTAAATAAAAAAGGTACTGTTGGGACAACATGCTGCTAATGTGCAGGGCGATGTAGGTTTGAATGGGATTTGTGGCTGCTGATGATTTGCAAGCTTGTGTGGGAGTGATTTGTAGGCTAAAGAAATAGTACTCAAATACAGAAATAAATTCAAACTACGCTAATCTAACTTATAAGCTGATTGTGACACAGAAACCAACGGATGAATGGGTGAGTAGCAGGGTCAAAATGGGATTGTTGACTGATAAAGTCTTAATGCCAGGTATCAACCATGTACACCTTCATACTAGGAACCAATTTGAGGCAAATAATACCAATAAAACACCTAAAGACTAGGAATTCGAATATTAACTATTTAAATCTGTCATTAAAACTTGAGGCCTAAAAATTCATTAAGTCCACTAGAGAACCATTTAAAAATGCTAAAGATAAGGTCTATTCTACTTAGTTAACTAAACTAAATTTTCATTAAACTAGAGAAGTACAAGACTTAACAAGTTAAAACTACATTATGCAGGAAGTAAACTGAATTTGAAAACTAATTTCTATTCTACTTCTAACACTACCTACTGCCTTTGAAAGGCTACAAATTGTTCTATTTATACTAATCCTAATTAGGGTTTCTTCACTCTTGTACTTCCCTTCTCTTTCTTACACCCATTTGGAGCCATTGGATGGGTCATTTCAATCTTGGCCATTGGTTATGTTTTGGCGGGCAAAAGTGGTATTAGCAGTTTGGCTTTTAGTATTTGGCAAAGGGGCGTGTTTTGTAGTGTTGTGGTGGAAAGTAAGTGTAGGGGTGGAGTGTTGGTGGAGTGTGGCAGGGATAAGGGTGTAGGGTGAATGATGGTGTTTGTGTTGCAGGTTGTGGCAGGCTAGGGGAGGAGGTCAAAGGACGGAAAATGGTTAGGGTTGACTGGGGTGGATAAAAACAGGGGTTGAGTTTTTTATTTTTTGTGTTTGGGCTTGGGAGGTAAACAGGCCACAGGGAAATGGAGGGGTTGGGCTTGGATTTGGATTGGTTATAATAAAAAGGATCCGTTTGGTTTTATAATCATACAAGGACCAATTTTGCAATTTTGCAAAAGATGAGGGTTGAATCTGTAATTTTCCTAAATTGCTACCAAGGACCAAAAATGCCAAGTACCATAATTCCAAGAACCATTTTTGCCATTTTCCATTTTCAAAATTCCCAGGGACTTAATTTGCCATTTTTGAAAGTACAGGGACCTAAACTGTAATTTTGGAAATTTATGACCCAAGTATAATATTTTGTGATGTTTGACTTTCAAAAGCTTGGGTTCACTTTTCCTTTCGAAATAAATGCATAGGGACTATTTTTGACAAGTTTTGAAACTTGGGGGACTGAAACTGCCAATATTGCAAACTTTGTACGTTTTTCATTTGTTTTTGCTCATTTTGCTTTTAAAACACATAAAACACAATCCCTGGGATAATTTAAGTATTTTGATAACTTTTTGATTGTTTTTGTATGTTTTGGCTGTTTAAATACGACAAAAATGATGAGTGTTTGAGCACTCATCAATCCCCCACACTAAACTATTGCTAGTCCCTAGCAATCTTTTTAGAAAACTTGATGGATTTGAAAACTCTTTACCAAAAGCCATCACTTCTGGAGTAGCCAAATGTTTTGATTCAAATAAGAACTATGGTCCACTTGATAACCATGTGATTTTTAGAAAACCACCAGCTTTCAACGGTCTTGATTAGTCTTTACCAAGAGCCGTTTGCTCCTGGACTAGCCAATTCTTGATGGACATAGTCGACATCTTGGTGAGCTGATTACCAATTATGGTTTTTCCACTGCCTTTACCACAAGCCATAATCTTGCGGGCTAGCCAACTCATTTACTTTTTGGGATATGGCGAGTTGATTTACCATACAATTTTGGGCAAATTGCAAGCCGTCAATGGATTTGAGATATCTTTACCAAGAGCCGTTTGCTCCTGGATTAGCCAATCCCTTTGTTGGTTAGACATGGCGGACTGATAACCATAAAAATTTTTGAAATAAAGTGAAAAATTTTTGAAAATTTTGGCCAAAAAACGGGGGTACTAGAAGATATATTTTGATAAAATTCGCTAGAATTCCCCCCCCCCCCCCCCCACACTTAGAAGTGAATATTGTCCTCAATATTCAAAGTCCCGGCTATTATGCCGACTCTTTGAATGGAAAAAGCTAATATTCGAATATAACTATGGAAACACCATATTTCACTTTATTTGTAACCACGGTAGGGGTAACTCCCCCACACTTAGGGTGAAAACCCTATAAGCATGCTACTGTTTTTGTTTACCGAGTTGCTAGCTTGACTCGACCCCGAATTCATTTGTCCTCGGGGAAGCATGATGTGGAAGAGACAATCTCCATCAGACTTTCATTCAAGATGTTTGGACAAACATTTGAAGCACGTGAAAGTTCCACACCGATGAGATATAATCCCGGCTCAAGATAGTATAAACTATAAGCGGTGATGCCAGGGTAAAAAATAATGTCTTCATTCCCGAAGGAGTGAAGAACAGGAGAAGTCACCCGGTAGGTGAAGAAGAGAAAGAAAGTCATGATAAACATCATGACTAACTCATCATCATCCTCAGGAAAATTCATAGATTCATCATCATGAATTTCATCATTTAAGCTCATGTGATCAAGACATATCCCGGGTGTGTCTAGATCAAAGTAGAAGTTATCATACTCCGGTGGAGATATGATATGAGTGAGTACACAGGAGAACTCCTCGAATGTGAATGAATCATATTCTGGATTGATGTGCATGAGTTCACAGGAGAACTCATCGAAGGTAAATGATTCATAATCGGGGAGAGAATTATGAGAATGAGAAGTGGTACTGCCACTAATCTTCTATCCCATAGGATCAAAAGTAAAGGCTTCAAACTCCGGAATAGGATCATCGGAGAAAATGTCACTATCCTTAATGAGGATAGGAGATGAAATAGGTTTCTCTTTGAAATCCTCGATTTTAGAAATGAGGAGATCGACATTCAATAATGTTGCACGAAGTGCTTCATCTTGGATTTCAGTATCAATCTCATCATTCTCTTCTTCTAAGCTAACTAGCTCAGAAGGTAATTCTACTACATAACTGATGTCTCCACAAGATAACGAATCGTCATCATTAGAATCGGAGAACATCTCAACATCATCATTCGGGAAGACAAGAGGAGGAGGAATATCACACATATGATCAAGAATTCCCCGTGACTCTCTTAGGATTGGGACAAGGTTCTTAGCACTAGACTTTATGAATTCGTCCGATTCCTTTTCAGGAATAGTGTCAAGATGCTCGTCCCCCATGCTTAGGGAACCTCGGGTGTGATAACAACATACTGAGGGAGTTTAGAAGTACTAGCAGTTATGGAATCTTCAAGTTCCATTTGATCAACGGCTAGTGACTTCGTCACATTATTTTCTCCCTGATTCTCCATGGAAGGAATCACAACTGATGAATCTTTTTGAATAATAACAATGTTATCTTCATCATCATCACTATCATTATCGTCATCATAAAGAGCAGCATAGCGAAGATTGGCACGTATTTTGGCTGCTCTTTGCTCAGCAAGTAATTCTTCCATGCTCATTTCGTTTCTAGCATCTCGTTCTTCAGCAAGTAATTCTGCCATTGATTTCTCACGAGAATCTTGAAACGATGTAGTGGCAAACTCCTCCTTAAGTTTTTGCAATATCTCAAGAGCCTCTAGTAAAAGGTCTTGCTCAGTATCATGAGGAGTTGTTTGGATCATTTAGTACTGTGGAGGTTGGTCTTGAAATGAATAGTCATAATTGTTACAAGGAAATGGATTCCTTGTTTGACAATCAGAACTGCAGTGAGGACCTCCACAGTATTCACATCAGTAAAACTGATGTGGCTGTGAGTTGTATGTGCTAGAGTCATAATTGTTATCAGGAAACTGCTCATAGACAAGCGTGTTGCCCGATTGACAATCAGAACTGTAGTGTGGGCCACCACAGTACTCACAACAGTTAAACTGTTGAGTCTGGTTTGGTGAATTGTATGGATATTGGTCATAACAAAAATTTTGACTATTTTGACAATCAAAACCTTGGTGAGGACCTCCACAGTATTCACAAGAAATGTTTGGTATATTTTGATACGAAGCATAATTGTGATTTGGATGATATGATTCTTGCTCGTATGAATGTGATGGGTAGTTGGAAAAATTTGGAGAGTCGTAGAATGAGTTCTGATTAGGATCATAAGCAAATGAATTCCTCGAACCACAAAACAAACAACTTCCGTCTCGAATATCATTACCACATTGTTCACATGTACACCAACGACATGGTAAACCAAAAAGCGGCTCACCACAACCAACACAAGGAATAAAATCCGGAGGTGGGACAAGTGGTGTGCTCTTAGAGCTAGGAATTTCCACCACTTCCGTTATGGTCTCGGGTTTTTGTTCTTGATAAACATGAAGATTGGGCAAGTCGTTCTTTTCAGTCATAACTCTAAGCTCTTGGTGTTTGCTTGACAAACTTATAACCTTATATCGTGAAAGGTCAGGATTGATTCTTGAAGGTTTAGGAGCAATTGTGAACTTAGATTTTTGGACAACCGTGGGTTGGACGTAATTAGCACTTCCATCGTCAAAAGGAAGTACAGGGTCCTTTGTCACCCCGGTTTCTTGTTCCATTTCCCTCACCAGAGAAGGAATAGGAATCGATGGTCGATCATAATCAACACGACATCTCGACATTTTTGACAAGGCCTGAATTTTTTCAATTTTGCTCTTAAAGGCCCTTTGTTCAAAGAAATCGTCATCGAGAGATGCCATTAGAATCAATTACAGGACAAGTGGAAGAAGTTAGAATCAAAAGGATAAAGGGTAAAGGGATGAAGAATCAAAAATGTAGGAGGGTAAAGATGGATATTTTTGGGATTTTTTGATAAACATTTTATAAGAAAGAAAATCTTTTTGTGTTTTTTGTGTTCATTGAAAACTGATTTTAAAATGTTTTCGTGAACTGTTTTGTTTTTATAATAAGAAAATATGAACAAAGGATGGTAAATATACAATGAGTGTATATCCAGATTCACTAATCTGTAAAACCGTTTAGAATATGCGCACGACCTCCCCGGCAGCGGCGCCAAAATTTGATTGACTCTAAACGGTCAACTAAGTTGAACAGGTAATGGTCAACGAAGTCAAACTGCCTAGAATCAATCTCCGTGGAAGTATAGGGGTTTCTCCGGGTCGTTATGTTCCGACGAGGTGTGATGGTATTGAAAACGGGTTTGTGATCGGGTGAATTTGGATAGGAAAGGGTATATAAGGATTTGAATGATTACACTAAGAAAATACGAATGAGAACTATCTAAACAAACTATATTAACAATAACACAAAACCTCATTAACCTAAAATGTAATCTAAAAATATAAAATTAGAGTTTGCTTATAAATAAGCAGAAAAATAAGCCAAAAGGGCTTAAATAGAAGCTATCACATTTTTTATTTTTGGTTTTTCTTTATTTTACAAACTACTTTTATTAATGTAATTTAAATTTTAAAAAGTGAAAGTTATTTAAATAAAACGCGAGTGCGCGAAATAAAAAGTGAATCTTAAGCTACGCTAACCCTATGGACATGAAAATTATATTTTTACGATCCTAACGATAAAAGAAAATTTTAGAAAAAAGAAAATTATTTTTTTGACTTTTTATTTAATTTCTATGAATTAAAAAGTAATTTAACTAATTAAAAATTAAAAGAAAATGAAAATAAAGAGAGAAAAATACAAACTTAATTTTGAAAATTCTAAAATAATTAAAAACTATTTTCTAAAATATTTTTGGAATTCTTTACGCTTTTCTGAATTTTTTGGAGTTTTTAGAAATTAAAAAGTATTAAAAATTGAATAAAAATAGAAATTAAATAAGAAAAATAGCAAATCAACTTGGAAAAATATGAAAAATTCAGGAAAATTCTAAAATTTTATTATAAAGCTAGGAAAAATTTAAAAAGTTTAAAATAAGTTATAGAAATGCTACTTGCTTTGAAAACAGCTTATAAGTAAGTGCTTATTAATAAGCACTTTGACCAAATTGACCCAACACTAAAAACAGATGTATAATTTGCTCAAATGAACTTAATGGAACAGTAATGAGACCAATAAGCATTCAAAAAATCATAAATAGGCCAAATCAGGTTCAAATAAGCAAAAATGACTAAGCAAATAAGCAAACAGATAAAGCAATGGATCCCAAACAGTGAAATAAGCAACTAAGGCTACAAGAGAACTGAAATGAATGACAATACTCAGATTTGAAACAATTAAATACACTTGCAGCTCTAAACTTTGAAAACAGGTACTTGTTTGAACAACACAACTAAACAAACCAAATAAGCAGTTACAATGAGCTGAGAATGGAGAGCTAATGGGGGCAAACAATATACCTACCAACTGAGATACTAAATCCACCAATAGTACTGGTTCCAAACCCAATTAACTGTCCTAAAATTGGCCAAGAAACTTGATTGAAAACTGATGCACAAGATATTACAGGTTCAAATAGACAACTTCCAAGACCTTATTTAATAAGCAAATCAGATCCAAATTGAGATTTTCTTTTTGAAATAGTTTTCCTTAATGCCAAACTCCCTGAATCAGGAATCCAAACTAATTTCTAATCACAAATGAACTTTAAAATTGATCCCAAAACTTTGACAAAATCTGAATAACAACTATTTTGACTTTCAAATTTTCTATGAGACTTTGACTTAATTGAATTTTACCCTACTCTAACTGCTAAATTATGTAATGCTAATCTAATTTTAAGCTAATTTAAGCTAATAAACTGTATTAAGCCACTACTTAAGTGGTTATCTACCTAATATGTTAACTGATGCACAATTGAAAGACTAATATGACTTTTTATTAAATGAACAACTAACTTATGCTATTCTGAACCTAAATGCAGCCTAAGTGTTGTGTTAAAACTATCAATATCCTTAGGACCACCAAATCTCACAGCAACAAACTAAATCGAAACACTCCTTACTTGGCAGTTACACTAAGAGTTCATGCAAACAAATTCAAACAGTCAAACTTATGATCAAACAAGATGTAGTAATGCAACTAGAAACTAAATCAACAAGCCAAAATTAGAGAACAACAAAAATTGTACAAACTTAGCCTTTGGTACTGAACTGAGTCAGAATGAAAAAGAAGGGGTGGTGCAGGGCAGTTACATACCCAACTGTCCAACTTTGGACAGTTAAATAAGTAGTAAAAAAAAATCATAAAAACAACATAAAAATACTAGCTTAATAACAAGCTACCAAATTCTAGATGTACCAGGTTTGAGCTTTTGAGGACTTGAAATGAGATCATGAAAAATCAAGCACAAAATTGATGTGGGACAAGTTTTTAAAAGAAAGAGCAGGCCTGCAATTGATTAACTAACTTGCAGCCTACAACTAAACGATGAAATAAGTTTGAAAATGCAACTTGAGCCACAAATATTGAATACCACACTACCAAATACCTGTATAACAGAAATCTAAATCTAATTTTTACTTAAGCTAATCTAAAGCCTAAATCAAAAAGGTACTGTTGGGACAACATGCTGCTGATGTGCAGGGCGATGTAGGTTTGAATGAGATTTGTGGCTGCTGATGATTTGCAAGCTTGTGTGGGAGTGATTTGCAGGCTAAAGAAATTGTACTCAAATACAGAAATAAATTCAAACTACGCTAATCTAACTTATAAGCTGATTGTGACACAGAAACCAACGGATGAATGGGTGAGTAGCAGGGTCAAAATGGGATTGTTGACTGATAAAGCCTTAATGCCAGGTATCAACCATGTACACCTTCATACTAGGAACCAATTTGAGGCAAATAATACCAATAAAACACCTAAAGACTAGGAATTCGAATATTAACTATTTAAATCTGTCATTAAAACTTGAGGCCTAAAAATTCATTAAGTCCACTAGAGAACCATTTAAAAATGCTAAAGATAAGGTCTATTCTACTTAGTTAACTAAACTAAAGTTGATTGTAGTTTGAGAAGTAGGCAAAAACTATTCTAAGTTGAAATGAAGGCAGTGTCAAACACCCCCTTATGGGTGAACTGTGATGCAATTTCACAACCAAAGACTGAATCAAAGCAACTTTGTGAAAATAAAGAGTTAACTACATTGAAGAAACAGTGAGAAGCATCTTTGAATAATTGAAAAGCACTAAAGTTAAGCAAATAGGAATAAGGAGTTTTGAATAAAACCTGAAATTTTCATTAAACTAGAGAAGTACATGACTTAACAAGTTAAAACTACATTATGCAGGAAGTAAACTGCATTTGAAAACTAATTTCTATTCTACTTCTAACACTACCTACTGCCTTTGAAAGGCTACAAATTATTCTATTTATACTAATCCTAATTAGGGTTTCTTCACTCTTGTACTTCCCTTCTCTTTCTTCCACCCATTTGGAGCCATTGGATGGGTCATTTCAATCTTGGCCATTGGTTATGTTTTGGCGGGCAAAAGTGGTATTAGCTGTTTGGCTTTTAGTATTTGGCAAAGGGGCGTGTTTTGTAGTGTTGTGGTGGAAAGTAAGTGTAGGGGTGGAGTGCTGGTGGAGTGTGGCAGGGATAAGGGTGTAGGGTGAAAGATGGTGTTTGTGTTGCAGGTTGTGGCAGGCTAGGGGAGGAGGTCAAAGGAGGGAAAATGGTTAGGGTTGACTGGGGTGGATAAAAATGGGAGTTGAGTTTTTTATTTTTTGTGTTTGGGCTTGGGAGGTAAATAGGCCACAGGGAAATGGAGGGGTTGGGCTTAGATTTGGATTGGTTATAATAAAAAGGACCCGTTTGGTTTTATAATCATACAAGGACCAATTTTGCAATTTTGCAAAAGATGAGGGTTGAATCTGTAATTTTCCAAAATTGCTACCAAGGACCAAAAATGCCAAGTACCATAATTCCAAGAACCATTTTTGCCATTTTCCATTTTTCCAAATTCCCAGGGACTTAATTTGCCATTTTTGAAAGTACAGGGACCTAAACTGTAATTTTGGAAATTTATGACCCAAGTATAATATTTTGTGATGTTTGACTTTCAAAAGCTTGGGTTGTGTTTTCCTCTCGAAATAAATGCATAGGGACTATTTTTGACAAGTTTTGAAACTTGGGGGACTGAAACTGTCAATATTGCAAACTTTGTACGTTTTTCATTTGTTTTTGCTCATTTTGCTTTTAAAACACATAAAACACAATCCCTGGGATAATTTAAGTATTTTGATAACTTTTTGATTGTTTTTGTATGTTTTGGCAGTTTAAATACGACAAAAATGATGAGTGTTTGAGCACTCATCAGTAGGAATTTCCATTCAATCACTGAAAATTACATTAGTAATTTCTCATGAATGTTCTGGTAGATTGCTAAGTTCTACGTAGGACTCTCAAGTGTGCAACTGGAGTCCTTGAATATGGACCACCAGTGCAAAAGTAGCAAGTGTTCCTATTGAGATCTTATGATGTATCTCACGGCTCTAGACTCAATAAGTGCAATATTTGGTAGTCGGAGACTGGAGCGGTGTCTCCTGTTTCAATATCAACATGGCTCGTAATGAGCGATCGATAGATAATGCAAGGTTCCCCGTGAGAATGAAACAAGCTCTTTTGAGAGAACTTGAGTGGTTAGAAGGTTTAGTGCAGTGCGTCACTGGGTCCATGACGTCTTGTCTTCAATACCGGTGTTGCTTTAGTAACTACCAGTAGCATATAAATTGAACCCGGTTTTTTCCCTAAGGTTGAATAATATTAAGGGCTATTTCTTTTCACCCTTTCTCATTTCATTTCTTTTTAATTCTTCAACCCCTTCTTTCTCCTTTCTCACATTACTCCTTTTTTCATAATCATACCTAGGGACTTTCTAATACTATCTATTCGGTATTGTCCTGTTCACATGTTGAGAGTTTTATCATTTTCAAATGCTCCCCCTTAACATGTGCTCATAGATTTTGGATAGAAATTTGCACATGTCGGGGTGAGTTGCACTCTTTAAATTGATCCACTGTTAATAGACATATACCCGAGGGACACGTTTACGTTGCTTAGTTAAAGGGATCCATTATCAGCTTTTAGGTGATAACTAGCCCTAATAACTAACTTGAAGTTGTTAACATTCCTTAATAAGGAAGTTAGACCCGTCAAAGTATACATCTAATAAGAGCTTCTCGAAATGGTACTTTCTACTTGATAAATCCTTTCGAATACTAGCAGTTGTGTTTCGTCAATTCATAAGTCAATTCTGAGTCGTGCTCAAATGAGATGCCATCCATTAGCCATTTTCTCCCCCTCAATATGTGCATTGATATACAAAAACGTTTAGCACATATGGGAAAGCATACATTTAAATCCAAAACAACACATTTTAATTAGGTTTCATATTTAAATCACATCTTCTCCCCCGATCAAAAATTTCAAACCATTTGAGATTTGTGATCCCAAGTGATTTAAATACGTTTAAAGATTTTGGGAGAAAAATGTGGTCAGATTTACGAATGACTCATTATGAGATGATACATTTGCTCCCCCTCAATCCTTGAGGGAGCATGTTATGTGTTAGAAATGATGAGTTTATAAATGATTTAGAGTTTAACGAGAAACTCATGAAAAGTTCATATACAAACACATAACAATCCCATTATATTCACTATTTTTATGCACAAAGATTTTATTTCGATGATATAGAATTTTTGAAATCATTCTCCCCCTCAATCGATGACCCATGTTCAATTTATCATTTTACGCAAAAGATTAATCATTTAGCATCGATTGAGTGGCAAATTTTTATACAAAATTTCAAGTTTGATTAATTTTCAAAAATCATGGTACCACCAAGTTTAGAACAAATACTTTCCTAAAGAATCATCGAAAGAAAACTATTCGAGACATAAAGGAGACTTCTCTTCTTATACAAGAAATGATGCACTGAAACGTACATCATTTCGAAGAAACATGAATATAAAGTAATCCATGCCCGGGTGAACATCACCCAGTAAGAGGAAAAACCGTCTTTTTGGCGACGTGTTTTCCCCATCAATATGTGCGGGTTGCTTTCTGAAGTAATAGCAAGCCATTTTGAAAGAATGTTTTGAGAAACAACATGTTTTAGAAAATCATTATTTGAAATTAAAAGAAAAAACTCTTGCTCAAGCATATGTATGTTTCCGTATCATTATTGAATGACATTTCTAGAAACGTATATAATATTGATTACACAAGAGACATGTCGTGAGAGGAATATTTTTCAATTTTTATGATTTTTCAGATTTTTATGGTTTTGCAGGTTTTATATTTTTCTATTTTCTTTTTGTTTTAAACTATGTACAAAGGATATGTGAGAACAATCCTTCACTCCTCATGTTCTTCCTGAAGACACTTAAGAGATTCTGGCATGAGGCTCTTCACCCCAAGTCGTGGAAGAATAAACTGGAACCTTTCTCGAGAAAGAGCCTTTGTGAAGATATCAGCCAGCTGAAACTCTGTCCTCACGAAGTAAAGTTCCACCACCCCTTTCTCCGCTTGTTCCCTGATTAAGTGATGACGGATGTCGATATGCTTGGATCTGGAATTATGGACATTGTTGCAGCACAAAGCAATGGCACTTTTGTTATCACAATACATCGGAACTTTGTTGAAGACATAGCCATAGTCCGATAGTTCAGATCTCATCCACAAAATTTGAGCACAAGACGAAGACATGGCAATGTATTCAGCCTCTGTGGATGATATCGATGTACACATTTGCTTCTTTGATGACCAGCTCACAAGTTTCTCACCCATAAATTGAGCACCTCCTGGCGTACTTCTTCGAGTATCTTGACAGCCCGCATGGTCAGCAACTGAGTAAGCCGTGAGAGCCATAGCATTGTCTTTAGGGTACCATAGACCCATATGAATAGTCCCTTGAAGATACCTAAATATTCTCTTGACTGCTTCTGAGTGCTTTTTGGTAGGCTTGGATTAATACCGAGCACACATACAAACTGCAAATCGAAGTTCTGGCCTGCTCGTAGTGAGGTACATGAGAGATCCAATCATGCTTCTATATTTGGTTTGATCAACAGGTATGCCTGCTGAGTTGTCATCAAGTTTGGATCTTTCAACCATTGGAGTGTCAACTGAGTCACTTGAATTAAAACCAAATTTCTTCAGAATGTCGTTAGCATATTTGGCTTGATTGATGAAGATCCCGCTTGGATTTTGAGAGATTTGTAACCCCAAGAAGAATGACATTTTTCCCATCATTGACATTTGAAACTTGGAACTCATTTCCTTTGCGAATCAATCACATTCATTGGAATCAGAAGATGCAAAAATGATATCATCTACATAAATTTGAACGTGGAGCAGATGATTTCCAGTCTTCCTAGTGAACAAGGTAGGATCAAGAACACCCTTGGTGAATCGGTTTGCTAGAAGAAACTTGGACAAAGTGTGGCACCAAGCTCTGGGTGCTTGTTTTAGGCCATATAGAGCTTTCTTCAAACAATACACAAGATTTGGCCGTTCAGGATCCATGAAACCTTCAGGCTGAGTAACATAGACTTCTTTCAAATCTCCATTCAGGAAAGCGGTCTTAACATCCATATGGTAGACAATCATGTTACTGCTTGCAGCATTGGCGAGAAATATTCTAATGGCCTCAATACGAGCAACAGGTGCAAATGATTCTTCAAAGTCAATTCCCTCTTGTTGACTATATCCTTTAACAACTAACCGTGCCTTGTTTTTCAAAACATCGCCATGCTGATCAAGTTTTACCATCAAGTTTTACTTTAAAGATCCATTTAAGAGCAATGATCGTTGCACATTCAAGAGGTGGCACCAATTCCCATATGTCAAGACGATCAAATTCATGGATTTCTTCTTGCATTGCTGTGAACCAGCATTCTTTTGACAAAGCATCCTTGAAATCTTTGGGTTCTGTCTTGGATAGAATGGAGTTGAAGAAGCACCACAAGGCATCGGTAGCAAGTTGTTTTCTTGTAGACACAGGTCAAGAGGGATTCCCTATGATGTTATCAATAGGGTGATCGTTGGTCCATTTTCTGAGATGTACGTAAGATTGAGGGTAGTGAACTAATGTAGCAGAGTTAGATTCTCCTGAGGAGGATGCTTCATTAGAGAATTCAGGAGCAAATACATTCTCAAATGGCTCATCATCTGGTGGAGCAAAAGGATTAACTTCACATGAATTATCTGCTGCAGTTCCTTGATGTTCAAAAGATGACTGTATTTGACGTATGTTGGGAGTGACTAGATTCTGGAGCATCCAGACCAAGGGAGATGGAAATGGATGGACCATTAGTAGCATGAGGAGCATTTACAGCCAAAACATTAGAATCTGCAGCTGGTTGTTCAGGTTCGTGAGGTTGCTGTGGCTCAAAGTACTCATCAAACATAGGATCAAACAACTTCTTCAATTCCTCACTAGTGGGAGGAACATAAGGAATGGCTAGACTGGTAGTCTGTACAAGGCCTGAACTAATCGGTCCAGGAGATAGAAGATTTGGTGAGGGTCAAGAACTGGTGTGTCCTGAAACCGTATGTTCTGTCAGCTCATCAAACGTGACATGGATTGTTTCCATGATTTGTCAAGTTCTTTTGTTGTAGATTCGGTACCCCTTTTGATCTGTTGCATATCTAACAAATACCCCAATATCAGCCTTAACCTTGAGTTTACCTAAGTCTTCACTATCGTTTGTTCGATAACAAAGAGCTCCAAACACACGAAGAAAGGAAAGATCAGGTTTTCTGAGATGCACCAGCTCATAAGGTGTTTTGTTGTGGAGAGGATGTATCAACGATCGACTTTGAGTGTAGCAAGCAGTAGCAATAGCCTCAACCCATAGGAACATTGGAGTTCTAGAAAATATCAGCATAGTACGAGCAGCTTCAACTAGAGTACGATTTCGTCTTTCAACAACTCCATTTTGTTGAGGAGTCCGAGGAATACTCATTTGATGACTGATGCTGACACTTTCATAAAATTGAGTGAGTTGTTTGTTGACAAACTCCGTTCCATTATCTGTGCAAATGATTCTTACAGTTCTGTTGAGCCTTACTTGCAGTTGCTTGATGAGTTTAATAATGATCTCCGGAGTTTCATCCTTGGATCTTAAAAACTTCACCCATGTAAATTGTGAGTAATCGTCAACAATCACGAGAATGTTTCTTTTCCCATTGAAACTCTGTACTCTCATGGGTCCGCACAGATCCATGTGAAGGGTGTGGAGAACCTCTGTGTTAGAATTGGCTGGTTTGGGTTTGTGAGTGTGCTTCTAGCTTTTTCCCAATTGACAAGATGAACAAAGATGGTCTTTTTCATACTTCAATCTGGGCATGCCTCGAACAAGATCCTTGTGAGAAAGCTCGTTAATGATGCCGAAGTTCAAGTGATTCAAACGACGGTGCCATAACCATGATTTGTTCTTCAAGGCCTTAGAGAGCAAGCAAATGGGAGAGAACCGCATCATATCTTCGATAGAGATGGTATACAGATTTGTGCCACGACTTCCTTTAAAAAGATCAATTCCATCCAATTCTCTAACAAAACAGGTGTGCTTTCTGAAGGCCACTTCAAGATCAGAGTCACAAAATTGTCCAACAGAGAATAGATTATGTCCAAGTCCTTCCACATAGTAAACTCTAGAAATCACACTGTTACCAAACACATAATCACCATAGCCCATAATGGCTCCAAAATGGTCATTCCCGAATCCGAGAGTCCCGATAAACTTTTTCATGAAATTTTTGAGCCGAGAGCGATCCCCAGTCATATGTTTTGAGCAGCCTGAGTCCAAATACCACAGGACGATTTGTACGACCTGCATTTGAAACAAAACGAATATGGATAACTGAAAAACATGGATCCCCAAGTGTAATTGGGATCCAATTAGTTAGCACAAGCATACTTAAGAGAAGCAGGATTAGTATTGGCAATGGTTTTCTCAGAGGAAACGATACTAGTGGGTGCTACTGACTTATCATCAAGGCATTGTGTCACTAAAGGGAATTTTCTACCAGTTTCCTTCCATTTCTTAACATCTACAGGCTTGGAATTGGTCATTTTTGTTAATGGACACTGGCTTCCTAAAGTGAACTTTCTTCCCGTAGGTCTCCACTGATATCCTACACTGGTGAAAATCTTTCCTGTAGTTTTCCAAGTATGGTTTTCCAGTTTATGTGTCTTAGCAATCTTAACAGAGGATACGTAAGAAGATTTCAAAAATGACACAACACAATCATCATGATTATCAGAAATCAAACAACCATTACATGCCTTATAAGTAGCATTAGAATTCAAATTAATTACAGTACGCTTAAAGCTAATACTAGAGTCAACACGATTCTTTTCATTCAAATCATTCTTATTGTTCCTAGGGTGGCCTTCTACTTTCTTCCCTTGAGCACTCTTAGCTGGCGAAGTCCTATCATTCCTTGTATTGCCATTAGGCTTTGACCTGCTAGCTTTAGTGTCATTGCTTACTCCTGTAGAATTAACGATGGGAACATTAGATTGTTGCATTGTTTTTTGTTTTATAGGAGGTGATGTGTTATGTTCAGATCTTGCTAAAGGTGCGTCAAACGTAACATGCTTGTTCAAAATTTTAGATGAGGATGTAGCCTTTCTATCTCGCATGTTGAGAATCTTAGGACACGTACTTATGGCATATTCTAAGAGTTCTTGTGACCGATTGGTGAGAAAACTAACGTCTAATAAGGAGTTATCAGAAGGTCTCCCCATTCTATCTTCTTCAATGGTCTCACGAATCATGTCAAGGCAAGCCTTAAGATGTCTAAGGTAATCGTTATGGACTAACTCATTGTTCCTAAGGGGAAGCGAAATATTCACGGCCTCACATGCATACTTTTTACATTCACAGACCTTTGAAGTGACATTGTCATATGCAGTGACCGGCATTTTCCCTTTCACCTTGGTCTTTAGATTCTCAATTTTATTTAGCAAAGTAGTTATTTTTTCATTGGTTTGATCACGTGTGATCTTAACTGAATCATATAACTCTTTGTAATGTTGTTTGAATTTAAAATTTTCAGCTTGAAAACAATCATTTTCATATTTGAGTTTGTTGATCATGTCTTTAAATTGAAAATCCTGAAAATCTACAGACTGAGGTTTATGGGAGCCGATCACGTCACTCTTGTGAGATTTCAATTGAGCAATTTGCACCCTCAATTTCCGAATCGTGTTGGTGTGAGCTTGAATTTTTTCATCCCTTTTGGTTAATTCAAAACATGCATCAAATTCAGGAGCATCAGAAGATGTCTTGGCATTTGAAATTTTAATCCTTTCTTCTAAATGTTGATATTTTAATTGTAAGTTAAGATTATCAACTTCTAGTTTAGAAAAGTGCTTGACCACGTTATCATGATCATCATTTTGAATTTTTTAATGCAGTTTAAAATTCTCCCCCTCAAGCTCAACAGCACGATTTTGGAGAATATTCAAAGCAACAAATATTTCATGAAATTGACAAGCAGTTAATGTAGAATCAGTAGCAGTGTAGAATACATCTTGTGCAATACACTTAACAATCAAATTGTCATTCATGATAAGGGCATTTTTCCTCGCAATTTCACTATATTGAAGATCTATTGCAATTTGTTTTCCTTTGTTTTCCATATTTTTAAACACCTCTTTCATTTCTTTCACTTCAAATTCAAGGGATTGTTGTAAGCCCTCAAAGTGTTCTTTGATCAGTTTAAAAAATGGGATAACTTCCGTTAAGTAACACTCTTTTGTAAGTTCAAAACCCCTTTCACCCTCAGTAATTCCCGTTGGAGTAATTCCATTTTTACACGTTTTATCAAAGTCGGCAAACATTTGACATAGTACATATATGCTAATAAGAGTCTTACATTAAGTGGGAAGTGATAACTGAACTAAGTGCATAGTTGTATTGGGGGGATACACTGTTGGGGCAGAAACCTTAAGAGGGGTTATGGCCTTAAGTTCTTCAGCTTTCATTTTTTCCATGTCTAGGGACCAAAATACTTGCTAAGGTGTTACCTTAGATTGGGGTGCAAAAACAGTCAATTGATTTTGTTCATAGTAATTATGTGGTTTGACATTGACACGTTTTTTTAATGCACTTTGGATCCTTCATTTTGTTTTCTAACTTCTCCCTATTGACTGATTCTATCTCATCCATCTCTTCATCAGACCAACAATTGTGGGGGGGGGGGGGGGGGGGGGGGAGGGCATGATCAGGTTTAAGCATAACATTAGTATCATACAAGGCAGGTTGAGAGGCACTAACGCTCTTAAGGAAGTTCATTTTAGGCACTCCTAAATCCTTATTACTATGCTTATCCCGCAATTTAATGTGCTTTTGTATCATTTGAACTGTTTGTATGGTTTGGCCTTGGGTGTACAATTTGTATTCAAGTTTGTTTTTCAACGCCTTAAAATTTGAAAAATCATTTAAGAGTTTAGTTTCTTTTTCTTGAAAATCACCTTTTAGTGCACTTACACTATCCTGAATCTCCTGTTTTTCTTTAACAACTTAATCAAGTTGATTTTGTACAGACTTTAACTCTTGTTTTAATGTTTCTTCCCTTAAGTTATATTCAGTTATATATGCATGCATTTGCCAATCCATTTTTTGTTCATGTTCGGTTAGCTCAAATTTTGCACGTTGTTCATAACAAGTCACCTGATCCTTAAGAATATTAATCCTAGTGGTCAAGGTGTCATCGGGTGCAACAACAATGTAATCATCCAATTCATACACATTATCATCAACAGAGAATGCATCACTTGGTACAACAGACTCGACGTCGTGCATCACATATTGTTCATATGGGACAACATTGCTATTTCCCATATTAGCAATATCTAATCCCACCATGTTTGTTTGTTGTACTTCGCCAGGAATCCTTTGTTCATGCATAACATCATTATCACATACAATCGATGATGCTCCACTAGATACATCATATTTTTTTGTTGAGATCTATATGTTGCTCAATTGGAGAAACATTGTTGCTTTCCAATTCAACCTCATTTGAATCAACAGCATTAATCTAATGTATATCGTTGAGAATCTTTGGTTCATCAACACTTTTACATACATCATACAACTTTAGTACCTCAGATATGATGGATGACTTGGAGGAACCGGATTGTTGAGGTGATGAGACAACAGATGTGATGAGACAACAGATGATCAATTTTCCATGAAAATGGTTTGTGCAGTGGGTTCATCATCAACGTCTGAATCAAAAGCATCACAATCCTCTGCCTGAAAGATGTTTGGATCATTAAGTGATAAGTACTAAACATGTTGGTCATCTACATCAGCATCAAAAGTGTTTCCTTCATCACCAGCCTGGAATAACAGCTGCTCCTCATCCAATGCCACTCCACTTTTCTGTGCTTGTGATGCGTGGAATTGCACCATCACAAAACGTTTTACCTCTCAATGGATCTTGAGAAGCTTGCAATTCCCACCAGGCAGTGTACCTGTTTGTTGTAGTATAGTATAGTGACAAGTACCGGGGGATTGATTGTTCAACTCAGGAATAGTGTTCGCTAGGGTTAAAATTCTACTAAACTAGGTCTAAGGGTGAGAGATAATTCTTTTTTTATTTTTATATTTTAAATGAAAGCAAGTAAAATCTCGGGTTTTGAAGGAGTGGGCGGAATTAGTTGCTAGTCAACTAACCTAATTAACTAAAGATGCAAACAAAATAAAATAAACTTAAACTAAATGTGTGGTGGAAAAATAATGAGAGAAAGTGTGTTTACTTAGATTTCATTACTCCCTAGATATCGTTTACCGGTTGATTAGCTTGTTACAATTGCATGGATGACGGGTTATATTCCTTAATACTAGTCGTAGGGCCGTGTACGATATTCCCTAACTCTATACGCTTCTACTTCATTCTAAGTCAAGCCGACTACTAGCTCCTAACGTAGTATCACTAGCAGTTGCCTACGCATTAAATACAACCAATAAATCGTAGTACACCTCCGATCATGTTTCTTAAGACGTTCAAGCAAGTTACCAATTGGAAGTCTACCAGTTTTCTTAAGCCTAACATCAAATTCAATCATCCACAACAATTATAAACAAACCATCAACCAATAATCAACATCTAGGTTTCATTACATCTAAGCAAACACAAGAAAAACCTAGCCTAGCATGTTAAAAAGAAGACAAGCATAAGATAAAATCAAACAACACATAGACATATGGAATAATTATTGGAAAACTTATCTTCAATTGAACATGGATGGAACAAGGGTTGAAACCCTTGTAGTTACTAAAAATTCGTCTAGGGTTTGCACACAAAAGTTCTCCAAAAGTTCCACTCTTAATGAATGGAAATTAGAAAACTATATATAGATTTTACACCTTGACGGCGTCACGTTATAGCTTGTGACGCCGTCAACTCGCCGCCAAATTAAAGGTCGTATTGCCTAGATCCAATCTTGACGCCGTCATGTTGAGAATAAGCTCTGGGCCGTCACTTGTAAATCAATCCTGACGGCCTTGGTGACGCCATTAGGCATTTTTTGCCTTGAAATAGTTCTAGGCCGTTGATGCGTGAGAATTGCACCAGGCTTTACCTCTCAAGGGATCTTGAGAAGCTTACAACCCCCACCAGGCAGTGTACCTGATTGTTGTAGTATAGTATAGTGACAAGTACCGGGGGATTGATCGTTCAGCTAGGAATAGTGTCGCTAGGATTAGAAAACCTAAATACTAGTTCTAAAGGTGAGGGATGATTATTTTTGTATTTTTATATTTTTTAGAAAGCAAGTTAAAATCTCGGGTTTGAGGGATTTGGGCGGAATTAGTTGCTAGTCAACTAACCCAATACTAAAGATGCAATCAAAATAAAATACAAGAAATGAAAATAAACTAATTTATACTAAGGTTGTGAGCAATAAGAGGAGAAAATGTGTTTACTTAGATTTCACTACTCCCTAGACATCTTTTACACGTTAATTACTTGTTATAGTTGCATGGATGACGGATTGTATTCCTTAATACCATTCATGGGGTATCGCACATAACTCCCCAATTCTATGAGCTCTTATCTCCTCCTACACCATGCCCAGCATAACTATAGGGATTGTAAACAGTGGCTCATGCATTAAATACAACCAATAAAGACCTTAGTGCAATAGGTTCATGTTTCCTAAGACGTTCAAGCATGTTACCAATTGGAGATCTGCCAGTTTTCTTAAGCCTAACATATAAATTCATTCATCCAAAACAAACTATAAACAAGTAATCAACATATAATTAACATCTAGGTTTCATTAGATCCAAGCAAACACAAGATAGATCTAGCCTAGCATGATGGAATTAAGACAAGAACAAGATATAGACAACCAACACATAGACATATTGATTGAATTAAAAGAACACTTATCTTAATTACATATGAAAGGTATCAAGGGGTTGGAACCCTTGAAAAACCTGTAAAATTCGCACCAAGTTCGTACTAGGGTTTCTCCAAAACTTCTTTCCCTTTAATGTGAAAATTAGAAAACTATATATAGGAAAAGGTGTCTGACGGCGTCAAGACCAAATAGGTGACGCCGTTACCTCGCCGCCAAAATAATTCTCGGACTGCCTTGATCTACTTCTGACGCCGTCATGTGATAATCGTTTCCAGGCCGTCATGACTTTAACTCTTGACGGCCTACTTCGTGACGCCGTCAAATCTGTACTGGGTCGTCATGGAATTTGCTCTTGACGCCGTCAGGATATTACTCTTGACGCCGTCACCTACTGTTCCCAGCAAGGAAAATTAAGACTTTGGCGTTTTCTTCACTTTTATGCTCCAAAAACGTCCGAATTGCTTCCTTTTCCAGATTTCTCTCACAAAGTACCTAAAATCACAAAAGGAACGATTTAGGGAAATATTTGATCAAATAAATTCGAATTCCAGCTTAAATGACCCCCTAAAAGTGGTTCATTTTTCGCCTCATCATATACCCTTACACTTGAGATTTGCTTTTCCTCAAGCAAATGCGCTTTTATTCTACTCAAAATACAAGTTAGGGGTCATTTAACACTAACATAAAAGTAATTACAACAAATAATCGTTCCACTAAAGACCAATAGACAAGCACGGAGGTCATACACAAGCACCTCACAAATAATGTTTAGATACTCACATCTCTCAGGTGTAATAAAGTATAAATTACAATATGGAAACGGAAGATATCTCTCACTACCTGTCATAGCAAAATAGATTACCATAGGCTTGGGAAAGGATCAAACCTCCACCACATGGCGTAAGCACCTAGGATAAACTATTAAAGAGGTCTTTTAAAGGGTTGTAACGTTAGGTGTAGGGATATGAAATACACGGTTTTGTTGGATAAAGGAATTTTTACTGGTGGCGAGTTAACAATCTTAGTTAATTACATGTACAATGTGGCGTTGCTAAGCCAAGGCTAGACTTAAGCTAATAATTGAAAAATAACAAAAACATAAAATAAACATAGAATAAAAAGGGATGGTAGTCCGTATGTTTTTTTTCTCTTTTTTTCTTTTTCTATTTTTTTTTTCTTTTCTTTTTCTTGATTTTTCGATTTTTTTTTTTTTTTTTTTTTTGCATACACTCTTACCCTACCATCCAAAATAATACATCATAGGGGATGAACATTCTCTTTACACTTGAATCTTTACATACTTTACAATAAACTAAACTAATGACTCGAATTAAGAAAATCAAAACACTTGGAGCACTTTTAAGATTAATGTACATATGGGGGTAATATATGATGTTCTTCCCCATTATTCCATAAAACAAGTACTTTACCCATGAGTCCCAATCGTCCCAAAACAATATGTACAAAGATATGACTCGACTTAGCAACCATGTAATCAATTAGATAGTTAACTTAGGGTTTAACAAATAACAATAATGCACTAAAAATGAGCGCATACACGGAAGGCTAAGGCGATTTGGTTGTACATTTAAGTGGGGTGTAACAAATTCTTCCTTTAAGTAAGATGCTTAAAGTTAGAAATGAAAAGATAGGCTCGGAGGGGTGTACTAGGGGTTTCGTGTACTAAAAATGAGTACAACGCTAAGGGTTTGGGAAAAATTAGTTGACTTAACTAGCCAAGTAATATGACTTAAATGGTCAAGTAATTATAGTACGGGTTTAACACAAGGGTGATCCTAATGCCTCTTATCATGTAGTAAATCCTACTACACGAATGTAGTCTCACTAGCGGTCTCGGGATGCATCACTAACGCAAGTTCTAGAATCTAAATGCTACCGGTACACTCATAAGCAGTAATAGTAAATGCTTTTCCAATCAAATCTAAAGGCGAACCTCACATATTTGGGTGGAAAATTTTTCTGAATATACGGTTATGTGCTAGTCATACAATCTCCTATCCATGAGACGCTTGCTATGGCTAAAGTTTCACTCCTAAATGTTGTAAAAAATTTTAAATTTGGCGCTAAAATTGCACTAACAAGTATTTCTCATTGTTTTATTACACATCTACCATTAAACAAAACAAACTCAAGCGAAAGTGCATATGTAAGGTATCATCTTTTTACCCTCCCCTTACACTTAAGATGAACATTGTCCCCAATGTTCAAGTAAAGAATGTAAAAGTTAAAAAGTAAAAAGAATGAAATCAAATACTCCCCTGATTCGCTCGGTATGGATAATTAGGTGGCCAGGTTAAATCTTCCTCCAAGAAAATGAACAATCAAAGCTTCCCATCCAGAATATAAATCATCTTCTTGTCATACATAACCTGTGAATCCTTAGAAAATAGACCAAACAACCTCGCGTAAAATCGGCGGCATCCTATATAAGTTACTAAATCCTAGGAAACAAAATAAGATATAATGCTTGTGGAATGAAGTTTGCAGATCTCCTGGAGATTATAAAACTTAATAATTCACAAAAACCATAAGACTCCGTTAGAAAAACAAAACCGGTAAAATTTCCAGATTTTTACACTTGACGCCGTCAAGAGTTAACTCATGACGCCGTCAGGATTGACCTGCAGAAATTCTTATGTTAAGTTTCCGGAAAATTTCTGGAAAAACTTGGTCCTACTTCCTGGAAAATCCTGCAAAACTTCATTACGACTCGATACAAGCATTTGACTCTAACAAGTACTAATACACATGTCCGTTTAATATTGTTGTGGTTCATGCTCAATTTCGTTCTTATAAACAAATTTGGATCTCCCTTACACTTATCTTTTGCAAAATACCTTTATATGCAATTAAGACGAAGTTAAAAACAAAATAAAGCATTTTCACAATTTACTTTGAAACATGAGCCACAAACAACAAAAATAAAACAGGCATACGGAAACAAATAAAATCAAACAAACAAACAAACAAATAAACAAATAAAAACACACAAAACATGGGTTGCCTCCCAAGAAGCGCTTGTTTTTGTTCGAGTCAAGAGCCTGACTCTACCCTTATTTAACGGAAATAGGGGAGGTTTTCCCTACACTTAGGATTAAGTGCGGGTGGAAGTAGCGCTACACACCCTTTGGGTGTAAATATGCCTCGTGAGGAAAGAATGGTGGATGAATTATATGCTCAAAGGGGTGTGCTCCTATCATCATAACCTTACCTAATTCAATCGGGTTAATGGGTGGATTAAGATTTTCTCCTAGAAAGGGATCATTTTCAATCAACTTCAAGAGATTACTAGTTGGGGATCCATCTTGACCTAATAAACCCGGTTTAAACCCATAATGTTTCTTGTGATCAATCATAAATAGGTTATGTAAGCATGTAAGGTCATTTTCCACTCCTATGTCAGCTTCCTCTCTACAAGGCTTAAAGTCTACTACCTTTGTCCTAAGACTACCCGGACAATATGGTTTGATGGGTGGATCGGAACCTATTTCAATTCCTAAATTTACATCCAAGGATGGAAGATTAGGTAACAGTTTTGGTTGTGGCTCTGGTTCATCAAAACTAGGAACTTCCCTAGAACTAAGAGTAAGGTTATCATTATAAGTATTCAAACCTATATCCTCTATTTGTGTTTGGTCCAAGGGTTCTACCTCAATTGGGGTTCCTATAGTCTCTTCTACTTCTTCCGGGTAAGTCATGGGTGGTGTATGTGTCTCAAATGATGGTAGGACTTGTGGGGTACTTGGTGGGTTTAAAGTTTCAACTCTATCCTCCATCATATCAGGATTACCAATGTGCTCAGCTTGTATTGTGGTGAAATCAAACCACCCCGTGTGCCCAGTTATCTCATCTATAGTCTTATCCTCAAACAATCTTCTTGCCTGTTCCCTTAAACTTGCTATCAATTGATCCGTAACAACGTTTGTTGGGTTGTCCATTTTTTTGGCAAGTTTGGCACAATTCTCTATGGCTTCCCATGCTTCATCAGCACTTAATCCCCAAAGGTCCCCATCTGCGGCATGGTCAATGTCCATTTTGGTATAGTGGTCGGCACGATAGTAAAATATTTCAATTTGGGACCACAGATCGAAATTATGATGAGGGACTTTTCGGAGTAAATATTTAAAACGAGCCCATGCATCATAGATAGGTTCATCCTCATGTTGTTTAAACATCAAGATGTCATTTGGAGTGGGTGAATTTCGTGGTTGGTAGTATGGTGGATTCGCGTTCTCCATAACGGCTAACGGAATAGTCAATGGAAAGGTTTTTACAAACAAAGACACAAAGAAAAGATAGACTAAAGAAAACCTAAAAATAAAAATAAAATCTTACTAGAAAGGAATCTAGCAAGTAGACCTAATAAAAAGAAATTCTAACCTAGACAATAACTATTCCCCGGGCTGCGGCGCCAAAAACTTGATGCGTGGGAATTGCACCAGGCTTTATCTCTCAAGGGATCTTGAGAAGCTTACAACCCCCACCAGGCAGTGTACCTGATCGTTGTAGTATAGTATAGTGACAAGTACCGGGGGATTGATCGTTCAGCTAGGAATAGTGTCGCTAGGATTAGAAAACCTAAATACTAGTTCTAAAGGTGAGGGATGATTATTTTTGTAATTTTATATTTTTTAGAAAGCAAGTTAAAATCTCGGGTTTGAGGGATTTGGGCGGAATTAGTTGCTAGTCAACTAACCCAATACTAAAGATGCAATCAAAATAAAACACAAGAAATGAAAATAAACTAATTTATACTAAGGTTGTGAGCAATAAGTGGAGAAAATGTGTTTACTTAGATTTCACTGCTCCCTAGACATCTTTTACACGTTAATTACTTGTTATAGTTGCATGGATGACGGATTGTATTCCTTAATACCATTCATGGGGTATCGCACATAACTCCCCAATTCTATGAGCTCTTATCTCCTCCTACACCATGCCCAGCATAACTATAGGGATTGTAAACAGTGGCTCATGCATTAAATACAACCAATAAAGACCTTAGTGCAATAGGTTCATGTTTCCTAAGACGTTCAAGCATGTTACCAATTGGAGATCTGCCAGTTTTCTTAAGCCTAACATATAAATTCATTCATCCAAAACAAACTATAAACAAGTAATCAACATATAATTAACATCTAGGTTTCATTAGATCCAAGCAAACACAAGATAGATCTAGCCTAGCATGATGGAATTAAGACAAGAACAAGATATAGACAACCAACACATAGACATATTGATTGAATTAAAAGAACACTTATCTTAATTACATATGAAAGGTATCAAGGGGTTGGAACCCTTGAAAAACCTGTAAAATTCACACCAAGTTCGTACTAGGGTTTCTCCAAAACTTCTCTCCCTTTAATGTGAAAATTAGAAAACTATATATAGGAAAAGGGGTCTGACGGCGTCAAGACCAAATAGGTGACGCTGTCACCTCGCCACCAAAATAATTCTTGAACTGCCTTGATCTACTTCTGACGCCGTCATGTGATAATCATTTCCAGGCCGTCATGACTTTAACTCTTGACGCCCTGCTTCGTGACGCCGTCAAATCTGTACTGGGTCGTCATGCAATTTGCTCTTGACGCCGTCAGGATATTACTCTTGACGCCGTCACCTACTGTTCCCAGCAAGGAAAATTAAGACTTTGGCGTTTTCTTCACTTTTATGCTCCAAAAACGTCCGAATTGCTTCCTTTTCCATATTTCTCTCCCAAAGTACCTAAAATCACAAAAGGAACGATTTAGGGCAATATTTGATCAAATAAATTCGAATTCCGGCTTAAATGACCCCTAAAAGTGGTTCATTTTTCGCCTCATCAGCCGTCATGTGTATTTTCCGTATCCACCTCCTTTGTCAAGCTTGACGCCGTCACTTGTATGGCCCTGACGCCTTCAGGTACTGTTCCCAACAAGGATTTTGATACTTTGTCGTTTTCTTCACATAATCGCTCCAAAAACGTCCAAAATGCTTTCTTTTCCAGATTTCTCCTCAAAAGTACCTAAAATGACAAAAGGAATGATTTAGGGTAATAATTGATCAAATAATCATAAATTCGGGCTTAAATAACTCCTAAAAGCGGTACACTTTTCGCCTTATCAAATACCCTTACACTTGAGATTTGCTTGTCCTCAAGCAAATGCGCTTTTATTCTACTCAAAATACAAGCTAGGGGTCATTTAACACTAATATAAAAGTAATTACAACAAAAAATCGTTCCACTTAAAACCAAAAACAAGCACGGAGGTTATACACTAGCACCTCACAAATAATGTTTGAATACTCACATCTCTTGGGTGTAATAAAGTATATATCAGAATAAGGAAATGGAAAACATCTCTCACTACCAATCATAGCAAATAGATTACCATAGGCTTGGGAAAGGATCAAACCTCCACCACTTGGCGTAAGCACCTAGGATAAACTATCAAAGAGGTCTTTTAAAGGGTTATAACATGAGGTGTAGGGATATGATAAACACGGTTTTGTTGGATAAAGGCAATTTTTACTAGTGGCGAGTTAATTATCTTGGTTAATTACATGTATAATCTGGCGTTGCTAAGCGAAGACTCGACTCGACTTAAGCTAATAAAGCCAAAATAACAAAAACTTAAAATAAACATAAAGAAAACGGGATGGTAGTCCGTATATTTTTCTTTTTTCGTTTTCTAATTTTTTTTCTTTTTCTTATTTTTTTATTTATTTATTTATTTATTTTTTTTTTGTGCATACACTTTTACCCTACCATCCAAAATAATACATCATAGGGAATTTGCATTCCCCTTACACTTGAACATTTACATACTTTACAATCAACTATAAGTACTACCGTTACACTCATAAGCACTAATAATGATTGTTTTTCCTAACAAATCTAAAGGCGAACCTCACATATTTGGGTGGAAAATTTTTCTGAGTGGTACGGTTTTTGTGCTAGTCATACAAATCCTATCCATGAGACGCTCATTAAGGCTAAAGCTTCACTCCTAAATGTTGTAAAAAATTTTAAATTTGGCACTAAAATTGCCCTAACAAGTATTTCTCTTAGTTTTATTACACACCTACTTTTGAACAAACAAACTCAAACGTAATTGTATTCTCTAAAGTTTCGTCATTTACCCTCCCCTTACACTTAAGCTGAACATTGTCCCCAATGTTCAATAACAAGATGTAAAAGAAAATAAGGTAAAAGAATGAAAACAAATACTCCCCTGATTCGTTCGGTGTGGATAAATTGTTAACATGGTTAAACGCTCCTCCAAGAGAATGAACGTTGAAAGCTTCCCTTCTGAAATAATAAATCATCTTCTTGTCCAATGTAACCTGTTAAACATGAGAAAACAATCAAGGCAAGCCTCGCGTAAAATCGGCGGCAATCTATATATACTAAAAATTCTAGAAAGCAAATTAAGATATAATGCTTGTGGAATGAATGTTTGCAGATTTCCTGGAGTTTATAAAACTAAAGAATCAACAAAAACTTTAAGACTCCAGTATAAACAAAACTTGCAAAATTTTTCAGAATTTTCGTACCTGACGCCGTCAGAATGTTCCTGCAAAAATCTCATGTTAAGTTTCTGGAAAATTTCGGGAAAAACTTATGCCTTACTTCCTGGAAAATCCTGCAAAACATCATTATGACTCGATACAAGCATTTAACTCAAACAATTACTAACACACATGTTCATTTAATATTGTTGTGGTTCATGCTCAATTTCGTTCTTATAAATAAATTTGGGTTTCCTTTACACTTAGCTTTTGCAAAATACCTTTATATGTAATTAAAACGAAGTTAAAAACAAAATAAAGCATTTTCACAATTTACTTTGAACCATGATCCACAAACAATAAAAATAAAACACGCATACGGAAACAAATAAAATCAAACAAACAAAACAAATAAAACATGGGTTGCCTCCCAAGAAGCGCTTTTCTTTATTAACGAGTCTTGTAGCTAGACTCAAGGTCACTCTACGTTTTCCTTCCACACTTTTGTGCTAATTCAAAACACTTAACCCAATCTTCATCACGCTTGTACTCAGGGCCTAGATTCACGCAACCCGAATAATATGTTCGCCTCCTCTCATAGTAAACATCATCATCAATTTCGTCATCCTTAATCTCATAGGGTCGAATCACATCAACTGGTAAATTCTTGATGTCCATTAATTCTTCCCTCATGTGAGGCATCATAAAAGTGATCTTTTCTATCCCATCAGTAAACTGAACTATTCCCTTCCCATGATCACAACATATCTTAGTCGCCTCAACGAAAGGTTGCCCTAGGACCATTTCTCCTAAGTGTGGATCTATAATGCCTCTAACATCATCTAGGATTACAAAGTCGCATTGATAAGTGAAGTTTCTTACAAAGATGTGTACCCCTTCTACTCTCCTGACAAAATTACATAGTCGATTAGGGTTATAAGGATCTTTTCTGGGGCATAACTTTTCATTCATAATCCAGTTGTAGTAGAGCCTAGACATAATATTCATGGGTGCTTTTAAATCAATGTATGCATGCTCTCTGATATGTGGGAATCGCAACAGGCTTTACCTCTCGAGGAATCTCGAGAAGCTTACAACCCCCACCAGGCAGTGTACCTGATCGTTGTAGTACAGTATAGTGACAAGTACCAGGGGATTGATCGTTCAACTCAGGAATAGTGTTGCTAGGATTAGAAATCCTAAAAACTAGGTCTAGAGGTGAGGGATGATTCTTTTTGTATTTTTATATTTTTATATTTTATGAAAAGCAAATAAAAATCTTGGTTTTGGAAGAATGGGCGGAATTAGTTGCTAGCCAACTAACCCAATTTACTACAAATGCAATCAAAATAAAATAACAAAAATGAAATGAAATCTAATTACTAATGTGGTATGAATAATGATAGGGAGAGTTGTGTATACTTAGGTTTCATTACTCCCTATATATCTTTTACAGGTTGATAGTTTGTTACAATTGCATGGATGACGGGTTGTATTCCTTAATACTAGTCGTAGGGCCGTGTACAATATTCCCTAACTCTACAGGATCCTACTTCACTCCTATGTCAAGCCGTTAGAAGCTCCTAACATGGCATCATTAGAATTCTTTTACGCATTAAATGCAACCAAAAATCATAGTACACCTCTGATCATATTTCTTAAGACGTTCAAGCATGTCACCAATGGAAGTCTGCCAGTTTTCTTAAGCCTAACATTGAATACAATCATCCGTAACAACTATAAACACACAATCAACCCATAATTAACATCTAGGTTTCACTACATCTAAGCAAACACAAAAGAGATCTAGCCAAGCATGTTAAATTGAAGACAAGTGTAAGATATATATTAGAACAACACATAGACATATTGAATAAATTGAAAGAGTACTTATCTCAATTGAACATGAAAGGTTTCAAAGGGTAAAAACCCTTGAAAAAGCTGTAATATTCGGACTAGGGTTTCTCTCCAAAGTTACACCCTAATTGTTCCTCTCTAATGAATGAAAATTGAAAAACTCTATATAGATTTTACAGGGTGACGGCGTCAAGAAGGAGATTCTGACGCCATCAACTCGCCGCTCATCGTGAAATCGGATTGCCTAGATCCAGTTTTGACGCCGTCATGTGCAATTCTACTCTGGGCTGTCACCAACATTTGGACCATGACGGCCTTGGGTGACGCCGTCATGTCCCTAGTACAAAACTCTTCTGTATCGTCACGGACTTTATCCACTTCCACCTCTTGCATTGCTCTTGACGCCGTCAGTTACTGTTCCCAGCAAGGAAAATTAGGACTTTGCCGTTTTCCTCACTTTTATGCTCCAAAAACATCCATAATGCTTCCTTTTCTAGAATTCACTCCAAAATTACCTAAAATGACAAAAGGAACGATTTAGGGCAATATTTGATCAAATAAATTCAAATCCGGGCTAAAATGACCCCCTAAAAACGGTTCATTTTTCGCCTCATCAAATACCCTTACACTTGAGATTTGCTTGTCCTCAAGCAAATGTGCTTTTATTCTAATCAAAATACAAGTTAGGGGTCATTTAACACTAATATAAAAGTAATTACAACAAATAATCGTTCCATTGAAGACCAAAGACAAGCACGAAGGTCATATACTAGCACCTCACAAATAGTGTTTAGATACTCACATCTCTCGGGTGTAATAAAGTATATATCACAATATGGAAATGGAAAACATCTCTCACTACCTGTCATAACAAAATAGATTACCATAGGCTTGGGAAAGGATCAAACCTCCACCGCATGGCGTAAGCACCTAGGATAAACTATCAAAGAGGTCTTTCAAAGGGTTATAACATTATGCGTAGGGATATGGAATACACGGTTTTGTTGGATAAAGGCAATCTTTACTGGTGGCGAGTTAATCATCTTGGTTAATTACATGAACAATATGGCGTTGCTAAGCCAAGACTAGACTCGACTTAAGCTAATAAATAAAAAATAACAAAAACATAAAATAAACATAGAATGAAACGGGATGGTAGTTTGTATGTTTTTTCTCTTTTTTCTTTTTCTATTTTTTTTTCTTAATTTTTTCGATTTTTTCGTTTTTTATTTTATTTTATTTTATTTTTTTATTTTTTTATTTTTATTTTTTTGCATACACTCTTACCCTACCATCCAAAATAATACATCATAGGGAATGTACATTCCCCTTACACTTGAATTTTTACATACTTTACAATAAACTAATCTAATGATTCGAATTAAGATAATCAAAACACTTGGAGTACTTTTAACATTAACGCACATATGGGGGTAATATAAGATCTTCTTACCCATTACTCCATAACACAAGTACTTTACCCATGAGTCCCAATCATCCTAAAACAATATGTACAAGGATATGACTTGACTTAGCAACCATGTAATCAATTAGATAATTAACAAAAGGTTTAAACATATAACAATAATGCACTAAAGATGAGTGCATACACGGAAGGCTAAGGCGATTTGGGTGTACATTTAAGTGGGTTGTAACAAATTCTTCCTTTAAGTAAGATGCTTAAAGTTAGAAACGAAAAGATAGGCTCGGAGGGGTGTACTAGGGGTTTCGTGTACTAAAAATGAGTATAACGCTAAGGTGTGGGAAAAATTAGTTGACTTTAATAGCCAAGTAATATGACTTAAATGGCCAAGTAATTACGATACGGGTTTAACACAAGGGTGATCCTAATGCCTCTTATCATGTAGTAAATCCTACTGCACGAATGTAGTCTCACTAGCGGTCTCGGGATGCATCACTAACGTAAGTTCTAGAATCTAAATGCTACCGGTACACTCATAAGCACTAATAATGAATGCTTTTCCTATCAAATCTAAAGGCGAACCTCGCATATTTGGGGGTGGAAAATTTTTCTGAATAGTACGTGTAACACCTAAAATCTGAGAACATGTGAAAAGACCAAATTGCCCTTACCAATTTGAAATTTAATTAAAAGCTTATTAAGTATCCAAATAATTCCAAACTTCTAACAATGAACAAGTTATGATCCAAAGTAATTTTAAACAACTTCATTTAACATTTATAAAAGTTACAAAATTACCGAAATACCCCTCATAGGGCCGAATGACTTAAAATGTGTTATATTTTGATTTAAATTGATTTTAAAAGATATGTATTATCTAAAAATGGAAAATAATTAATCCAAGATATTCTCCAACCCATATCACGAAAATTCTGGCCTCCCCCCCCCCCCTCATACCACACGGCATTCCATTTAAAAAGTCAACTCATCCCTCATTTGTTCCTAAAACCCTAGCCGACCTAAGCAAAACACACAAAGAAATTCTCACAGCCTCCATTCGACTCTCCCATCACTCTCAAGCATTTTTCTGTGATTCATCAACTTCCTAAGAAGCCAATAAAAATCCCATTCGAATTGTTGAAGCCTTACACGATCGTAGCATTTGTTTTCCTTTGTCGAGCCCTAGAAAAGAGGTAAAATGTTTCTGCTTAAATCGACCACTATATAATTCATCTATCATTTTTTTGATGTTCCTTACATGTAATAAGACCCACGAAAATTGGTTTCAAGGTTGCTAGGCCTTTGGTGAAGTCGTGACGATTTTTGGAGTGTTTTGGCCAATCGAGTATACATCTGATCGAACTGCTGTTTCCACACGTTCCAAAATTGATTTGGTATTTTTCTCAGACCCTTTATACCTTACAAACATCAAATAAATTGTTGGATTCGACCCATGCATGCTCGACATCACTTTTGGAATTTAAAACCCTAAAAACGTGTTTAATTGTGAAATATATACTCCGATCCAGAATAATTATTAATAAAATTATTATACACTTATTATGATGTGATATAATCTGGAAAAATATTGGAAAGAATTATCCTTGCTTAAAACATGTATTTCGAATTTATTTATTTTGTGTAATTCGTGTATAAAAGAAAAAGAAAGAAATAGGTCGAGAGACCTAGGGTTTGGTTTAGGGCTGGAAAAAGGTGACATTTAATGATGTTAATAATGATCTAATGATTGGAAAGTGAATATGATGGATTAGGGTTTGTAATTCTTTATTTTATGATTATACGATTTAAGAAAAAGGTTTTGGGTGAGTTTTGTAAACTTTAAAACTTAAAGGTTAATTCTGGAACTTTATTTGGGCTGTATACTATTCGACAAAAATATAAGATGAGGGTGCTATGTGTAAGTTTTGCATTTAAATGGATTAAAATGTATTTAATGATTAATTAGGGTTTGTTTTGAAAATAATTAAAAGAGAGGGACTAAACATGTAATTTCTGGAAACTTGGGACTGATTTGAGTAATAAAATATATTCAGGGGGTTTTGTGCTAATTTGGTAATTTAATGGCTTAATATGTAATTATAGATAATTAAAAGTTGAAATTGTAAATTAAAAGGTTAAATATGTAACTTTGGTAACTTGAGGGACTTAATGTGTAAATTATGAATATTTGAGGATTCATTCGAATAACTTAATAAAATAAGTGCTCATTATGTAAAATGGATAAGTTAAGGGTTTAATGTGTAACTTTGAATACTAAAAGGGTTTAAAGTGTAATTTTGGAAAGTAAAGGGTTAAAATGTAAAGTTATGAAACCCTAAGGACCAAATGTGAAAGTATGATAAAAGATACCTTATTTCCATTAATAATGATCAACATTCTAATTATGGAAACTTTCTAAAAGTGGAAACTTACTATTTATGGAAACCTGCTAAAAGTGGAAAGTCACTTTAAATGGAAAGTTACTAAAACTGGAAAGCCGACTAAAATGAGAAATCTGAATTGAATAAGTTATTAATAATAAGCCGATCATTAATTCGTGTAGATTTGTTGAAGAAGGAGTGTTTCCATATGCTTACGTATGTTATGATTTCGATGGCGATTGAGGTACAGATATTCTAACCTTTCAGTAAGGTTTCTCATGACTAGTGATCCGTTCCTTTTACCACTACTATGACTTCTGACCTTTGTATATCCGATATCTCTGGTTCATCTTTTATGATAATTTGATATGAAGACCTTTTGGAAAATATAACTTGATGTTATGGAAAGAAACTGTTTTGAAATGACACTCTATGATTTTGAAACGAAACCATTTTTAAAGGAAGGATTAATTGGCTTTTATGAAGAATGTTTAAAGAGGGAGATCTTTGAGATGAAATGGGTAAATAACTATTAAAGTTTTAAATCTATTTTCTCTTAACTCTTTCATATTTTATTTTGAACTTACGAAACTTAATAACGAATCTTTTGAAATGAACCTTTGGGAATGAACCTTGGATATTCTGAACCATTGATATGACTTCTGATATTATGATTTTGAGATGACCTTGAGACATGACCTTGAGATAAACCTTTGCTATATGACCTTTTGTATGACTTTGAGACCTGACTCTTAGTTTGATACCCGAGCCATTTCTGTTTTCCCTACCTATGGAGGTACCATAGGCATATCTGTGATGCACCACTGGCATGACTCATGTGTGGGTGAGTGATTTCTCACGCCGTCCCTTTTTATGATTATTATTATGGCCATTATGACTTTGAGTATATGACTTTGAGTATATGACTTTGAGATTGACTTTGAGTAAGGGGCGTATGGATTGCAATCCTAGATATGTATGCTTAGTGGATTTAACTATGACTTTGAGTTGACTTTGAGGTGACTGGTGCTGTGTGCAATACACGCCTTTCACAACTTCTGGGAGCTGATCACTCCACTTTATGATACATGAGGACACCCCTCATATTATCTGGTTGCCTGAGAGGTATCCCCTCTGATTGTGAGATTATGACATTGAAGACTTATGACTTTGAGATATGACTTTGAGTTTTGGGCTCGTGGTGGATGACTATCCTATTCTTTTCTTTCTATTATTCTCTTTTGTTTAATTCCTTATGATATTCCCAATGCACTATACTTCTGTTCTGTTTCATTATCATTACTTTGTTTATATATCTGTTCACTGAGCTTTTTAAGCTCAGCCGCATTTCCTTTTCCTGCGGCAGGTTTTAGTAGGAAGTTGGGTTATGGGAAGAGAGTGTGACTGGACTTAGAAGACTATGCTTTGGACTAGAGACGATTAGATGAAGTTTCACTTTATTAGACATAGTATTTATTGTTTTGTAACCTTGTAATTTCAGATTTTCATTTGTAACCCTGAATTTCGTTGTATGTATGAATCATATGCTTGTGTTTGTTCTGATATGTCACTGTAATGTAATACTTCTACCCTTATCGGGTTGGGGTGTTACAGTACGGTTTTGTGCTAGTCATACAACTTCTATCCAAGAGACGCTTGTTATGGCTGAAGTTTCACTCCTAAATATTGTAAAAAATTTTAAATTTGGCGCTAAAATTACACTAACAAGTACTTCTCTTAGTTTTATTACACACCTACCATCAAACAAACAAACTCAACTGCAAGTGTATCCTATAAGGTATCATTATTTACCCTCCCCTTACACTTAGGATGAACATTGTCCCCAATGTTCAATTAAAGAATGTAAAAGTGAAATAGGTAAAAGAATGAAATCAAATACTCCCCTGATTTGTTCGGTGTGGATAGTGTGTCAACAAGGTTAGATCTTCCTCCAAGAAAATGAACATTCAAAGCTTCCCTTCCAGAAAAATAAATCATCTTCTTGTCATATATAACCTGTTAAACCTAAGAAAACAAACAAGGCAACCTCGCGTAAATTCGGCGGCAATTTATATATACTAACAAGTCCTAGAAAACAATGTAAGATATAATGCTTGTGGAATGAACGTTTGCAGATTTCCTGGAGTTTATAAAACTAAAGAATTAACAAAAACTTTAAGACTCCGTTAGAAAAACAAAACTAGCAAAATTTCCAGAATTTTACACATGACGCCGTCAGGAATTAATTCCTGACGCCATCAGAAGTGACCTGCAGAAATCTTTACGTTAAGTTTCCAGAAAATTTCTTAAAAAACTTATGTCCTACTTCCTGGAAAATCCTGCAAAACATCATTATGAGTCGATACAAGCATTTGACTCTAACAAATACTAATACACATGTCCATTTATTATTGTGGAGAATCATGATCAATTTTGTTCTTAAAAATAAATTTGGGGTTTCCCCTTACACTTATCTTTTGCGAAATACCTTTGTATGATGTTAAGACGAAGTTAAACGAAAAAATAAAGTATTTTCACAATTTAGTTTTGAAACATGATCTACCAACAATAAAAATAAAGCGTGCATACGGAAGCAAATAACAATCAAACAAATAAAAATCACACAAAACATGGGTTACCTCCCAAGAAGTGCTTTTCTTTATTTACGAGTCTTGTAGCTAGACTCAAGGTCATGGGCAATTACGTGACCTCATCGTTGGTCTCATTCTCTAGGTCATCTCCAATATCTGGATCGCTTTCATAGTGCAGGTATTTTGGGTCTTCAAACTCAAAGACATCTTCCCGATACTTTGATCCAAGTTTACTAACATCCTTAAAGAATCCACATGATAAATCAAACGTGTTTTTGCATCCTCTCCGAACATCTTCATCACATAAGACAAGTTGAGAACCTAGCTTATCAAGCCCGTCACAATCAATTCCCTTGAGGTCTTTCCTCTTGTATGGCGTTTGGTATGACAACCTCCTAATTCCATCAGTGAAAGTCATGATTCCGTTCCAGTCGTCAACCATTAAGTTAGTGATTTCACAAAAGGGCGCTCCGAAAACAACTTGTGACAACCTTGGGTCGACATAGTCCTCAATGTTGTCCACGATCGTAAATTCCATTGTGAATGCCATATTTCCTATGAATACCTGGATTTCATGATCTCTACCTACAACATTTTCTCCTTTATAAATCATTCCCCATCTGCAAATATTGTTATAATGGAATAGGGACATAAAATTCTTAGGTAAGAACACGTTAATGCAGACATTA
This sequence comes from Artemisia argyi, assembly GCA_030686995.1. Lineage (NCBI taxonomy): Eukaryota > Viridiplantae > Streptophyta > Magnoliopsida > Asterales > Asteraceae > Artemisia > Artemisia argyi. The sequence goes on from CM060691.1 coordinate 127,211,866, forward strand.
TCGAAATACTTGTGACCGATCATACAAGGGATTTTGAGGTTATTCGGATCACTCCGCTTTATCCTCTCCGATCATCCATCCTTTGATCCACATATATTCCCTTCTAGTGACGGACGGTACTCATACACCTCCTCATTACCCTTCCAAGAAATCACCTTCCTGACGCCATTGGTGAATAATGCACTACCATCCTTCTCATCAAGGATTACTCCCGATTCATTGACAAATGGTTTCCCAAGGACAAGTCTGGTTAATGTTAGATTAGTGACAGAGTCTATGTCATCGACCACGGTGAGGTCAATGTTATAGACGAATCCTCCAATCATAACTGATAAATTTTTTATTATCCCGGCGTTATCGATTCCTTCACACGAGGTACGTTAAGGGAAGGCTTCGTTGTAAAGGGATAAGGGGATTATGTTGATAGGGAGGTTAGGATCTATGTGAGTATCGGTTATGAGCTTCTTCCTAGTAGTGCAGGAAATCTTAAAAACTTTAGAGTCGCTTCCCTTAATCCAATCACTACTCCCTATAGTCATATCCACCAAATTTTTCTCGAGTTCCTCTATAATAGATTCACCCAAAATTGTTGGATTCTTCGTGTGCCCTTTTGATCTTTCTTTCGCTTTATCCAATTCGCCTGACTCTTATGTGACGGAGTCCTTGAATGAGTTGGCAGGGCTCTTGGCCAATTCGTGGTCTAACCCTTGGGTTTCATCCTCAACTTCATGACTCTTATTTCCAGATGGATGTTGGCTCTAGTCAGATGTAGGAGCAGATATTGTGGTGATAGTATTTACAAAATGGATTGGTCCTAGGGGGTTAACATGGTCCCTAACGTCCTTTACCTTTGGTGACAGATGTTTAAAGAGTTTATTAGGACTTTTTATTTTCACAGGAGAGGTTGGCTGATTCATGATGGTGACAGATTTGACCTTTTTAGCCTGAATCGGTTTATTAACAGCGTGCTCTTTAATAGCAGTTAACAGATTACAAATCTTGTCATTCATATCGGCTTGTTGTTGTCTAAATCTGGTCTCGAGCGTGGAAAGCTGTAACTCTTGAGAGAGAATGAACTTTCGAAAGGCATCTTCATAGCTTTGCCTAGGAGTGTTCTGTGATGGAAAATGCTCGGACCATTCGAGTGGAGGAGAATCATTGAAGGATACGCTCCGAGTTTGGTATCCTCTGAAATTTGGTTTATCCTTCCATGCCTCATAGGCCTTGTCAAAGTTTCGAGGACCTCGATTTGTGGCAAGCTCTCTATCCTTTGTTTTATCAACGCGTGACGATGTGAATTCCTTAAAAGCATGTTTTGGAATCTCCATGCAGTTATGAGTTTCATGAAGGCCATTACACAATTTACACGAAGAAGTGATTTTGTTCACTTGGCTTGAAGGATTAGGAGCTTCATAAGATTTCATGAGAAACTTGACTTGGTCCTCAAGTTCCATGATCCTACGGTCAGGAGTGCTAGAATTGTTTGAAGGCAAAGATATTGCCTTGACCGTTTTGTTCAAATCACGAGGATCTTTCCATCTTTCGTTGTCATAGAGAGCAAGATCTTCTATGAGTTCCCATGATTCTTCCGCACTTAGATCACGTAGCTTGCCACCAGCCGATTGGTCAATGGTTCGCCTTGTGGAGAGAGCGATATGGTCATACAAGATTTGGACTTTGAGCCAAAGATCTATGCCATGATGAGGGACTTTTTGGAGTAAGTCCTTGAAACGAGTCCATGCTTCATATAGAGTTTCACCTTGACGTTGTTGGAACATCAAGATATCATTTCTAAGCTCGGTAGTTCTCCCCGGTGGGAAAAATTGAGCAAGAAAACGAGTGGTGAGATCATCCCATGAGGTGATGGATCCCGCGGGTAAACGTTCAAGCCATTTACTAGCTTGATCACGTAGAGAGAATTGGAATAGGCGTAATCGGGTCGACTCTCTAGTTGTAACATCAAGGTCTATAGAATCTACGATTTTAAGGAAGTCCTTGAGATGTTGATTAGGATCTTCGGAATGAAGTCCATGGAATGCACATCCGCTTTGCACCAAATGGATGGTGTCGAATCGCAAGGGGGACACATTGGCTCCTTGAGTGCGCTCAATAGTGTTTCGATAGCCTTGTTGGCTAGGACGGGAATACTCTCCTAAGGTTTGGGGCGTAAGAGGTTGATTTGCTAGTGGTGGGTTTTGTGGGTGGTTTTGTTGTGGTGGGTTGATGGGTTCAAAGATGTTACCACCTTTCATGATGTCGGATGGTAAAGGTTATGAACAAAGACACGAATAAATGAGATAGACTAAAGAAAACCTAAAAAAAATAAAAATAAAATCTTACTCGAAAGGAATCTAGCAAGTAGACCTAATAAAAATAATCCTAACCAAGTCAATAACTATTCCCCGGGCTGCGGCGCCAAAAACTTGATACATGGGTGATGAGTGCTCAAACACTCATCATTTTTGTTCTAATCTGAACTGCAAAACATACAAAAATACTCAGAAATGCATCAAAATACTAAAAATATTTCAAAATTGTGTTTTATATGTTTTAGATGCAAAACGAGTAAAAACAGACGAAAAACGTACAAAGTTTAAAAAATTGGCAGTTTCAGTCCCCCAACTTTCATAAATTCACAAAACTAGTCCCTGGTCATTCAAAATATGGAAAATTATCACCAAAGGTCCTTTTTAAATCATAAGTGGTCATATTTAGTCCTTTGGTGAGAAATTGGAAAGTTTTGGAAATTTACAGTTTAAGTCCCTAGAGTTTCAAATATTGGCAGAAAAGGTCCCTGGTGGGATAATTTTGAAAGATAAATCATTTTTGGTCCTTAAAAATCATAAATTATCAAAAATGATCCTTGGGTGAGAATTTTGAGGAAATTACATGTTTAGTCCTCGAGGTTTGGAAAATTACATAAAAGGACCCCGGGATTTCAAATTTTGGTCCTTTAGTTATTGGTGTGTGGCAAGATTAGTCCTTATGACTACTATTGGAAAATTACAAAATCAGCCCTTGTGTTTTCAGATTTTACAAATTTGGTCCTTGTGATTACAATACAAAAAAAACCAACCGGACCTTATCCCATTTATATCTAAAAACCAAAAACAAACCCAAACATAAATTCCAAGCCCACTCCTTATAACCCCCAGCCCACCTCCATTAGCCCACCACCACTCTTAATAATAAAAAAAAAAACCTTAGAACCGTTTTATTTAATCACCTTTCTCCCCCACTTGGTGCCTGCTACAACCAAACCAACACTCCACCCCCTCCTCTTCCCATCCTTCCACCTCACTTCTCCCAGTTCTTGTTCCCCCTCAAAACACAACCCTCCAAGAATCCATAAATGCTCACAAAATATCACAAGCAATCCCACACCCTGCCAAATTAGTTTTCCCGCCAAAAAGAGTCCAACGGCCAAGATTGATAAAACTGATCCAACGACTCCAAAAGCAAGTGGGATTTGTTGTAGGATCCTCCAGGACTATAAAAAGTCCAGAAAAGAAGAGTAGTGCAGAAGTTAGGAGTAGTATTAGTTTTTAGTCAAATCAAGCTTATGTCGTCTTAATATAGTTTTCATTAAAAGTTGTAATTTCTTGTTTAAAACAGATGTAATCAACTTATTCAGTGTAATATTAAGTTTGTTTAATCTAAATTTCAACTATTGTTATCTAAATTCAAAATTGACATTTTTAAGTGAAAATTGACACTTTTGCTTAATCTTGTTATTAGTTGTTAAAACTGTTTAATTAGCTCAATTTAAGTTCCTAACAAGCCTTTACAAGTTTTTTAAGCTTTATAACTTGTTCTAATCCAGAATTCCAAAAATACTCAAAAATACTTGATAAATAAGCTAAAATTCAAAAATCAGGTTCAAGGAAGATTGAATCAAAGAGCATGGTGGATTATGGTTTCTTATGGTTTAGTAAGCTTGTTTGGAAGCTTTAGGTGACAGATTTGGTTCCCTGGTTACTAGTTCTCAGCTTGAACCATTTGTAAGCCTTATTTTCAACTTTTTGGCATTTGTATTGTAAACTAAGCTTAATATTTTTTCTTTCTGTGTTTTCATGATTATTTGATATGTGTTAATTCATATATAGCTTAGTATCATTTGCTTGTTTATCTTAGTTTATGGTTGCTCAAATTCACCCTTGACTGCCATTTGTAGCCTAGTATTAATTTATGGTGTTTTGATGTTATCAATGATAGATTTGTGTTAAAATAAGTTTTTTATGATGTATTATAACCTTATGAATCAGTCTCTTGGTTTAAATCCTAGAAACACTATGAAAATCTCATTTTCATAATCTGTTAAGGGGTGTTTGGATATGTAGATTACTTGATGTTCTTGTTGTTGTTGTGTTGTTGTTTTATCATAGTTACACTGCATATGTCTATAATAGGTGAAGAAATGCTCTAAACCCAAGTTTCAAACATCCAAAGTCAAAGAAACCATGTAACCACCACAACAGTCCACTGTTGGATCTGTGGTGACCAAAACTCACCCATTTGGTTTAAAACTTGTGCATTAACTTTAATTTGGTCTCATAACAGCTTCTTATAACATGTTAGGTTAGTTTAGATCACCACAAGTTCATCAAAGTCAAAGTAGCAAGTTTTCTTAAAAAGTCAATTTGCCCATTTTCAGACTTTTGCAAAAGTTCAAGGAATATTAGTGAATTTTGTGTTTGTCTTCATGGCTTAAAATTTGTTTCATTTGGTAGTATACCAGCTCATCTATTGAATTCCAACTTCCATTGATTTTTGTGATTTTTGTTGTGGGCCCCACAACCCTCCAAAGAGGGCTGCAGGGCTGCTACCTGCTCTGTCTCAGCAGCTGAACACCCAAACACCACCCTTTGGTGGTGGTTTCCAGCCACCACAGTGGTCCACAGCCACCATTCCTTGGTCCTAACAACCCTCCCCCTGGTACGCTTGAAAGATTGACCTTGGGTTTGACCTTGAAACCCCTGGGTCCCACCTGATTTAGCCTCCCAACTTTGTCCCACTTTTCAGTTTCCAAACAACTTTCCAAGTGCTTATTCATAGCTTATTGCTTAACCTATGGACCCCACTTGTATTTTCTGGCTTATACATGTTCCTTTAACTAGTTTCAATCAGAATCATCAATTGTGGGTCCTACTTGAGGCCATTTTAGCTTATTTTGCCCATTGGTCAACTTTGGTCAACTGTTGACCATTTTAGCTTATATTTTGCTTATTTGTAAGTTATAAAAAGTTTGTTTTTACAAAAGTTCTTCATTTTTAGTTGTAAAATAAGTTTCCAAAAGAAAATCCAAGAAAAACAAATTTATTTATAAGTGATAGTTTCTATTTAATTTTATTTAAATTTTAATTTTCATTTTTATATTTTCATTAAGTACTTAGCTTTTTTATATTTTTATTAATTTCCTCTTAAGTTAAAGTATTTATAATAATTTTTTCAGATTTTTATTTTATCATTTAGTATTTATTAGAATTAATCTTAGTTTTATTAATTATTAACTAATAATTAGGTTAAAATAGCATAATTAGTTTTTATTAAGTAAAACCTTGTTTTTATATTTTTCCTAGCTTTTATATGTTATAAAATAAGTTTAGAAATTTTATTAGAATTTTTACTGTTCATTTAGTATTTTTCTTAATTTAAAATAGTTTAATTAGATAATTAGTAATTAATTAGTAATTAATTAATAGAAAATTCACAAAAAGACAAAAATACATATTTTTATTTTTAAAACTTATTTTTAGTTATTTTATAATTTTAGAAATTTTATTTTCACCTTTTTAGTATTTAATTAGTATTAAATTATATTTAAGTGTTTTTAATATTAATAATAAGTATTAATTAGTATTTAGTTAATATTAAATTATTAATTAGGGTTAAATTTTATTTTCTTTTTCTAAAAATTTTCTTTTATCTTTTAGTTTGTAAAAAAGTCATTTTCACCCCCTGGGTGTTTTCAGATTTCCGTTTTTACTTTTTATTTCGTACGTTTACGTTTTATTTAAACGTAACGTACGCGTTTTTTGGTTTTAAACGTTTCTGGTTTTTCTTAGCTTCCCGTCTTATTCACATAGCTTGTTTAAGCTATTTCATTGTAGATTCCTTAGTTCAACCATTCACAAACCCCTTTTCATCCAAATTCACCCGATCACGAAACCGGTTGTTAGCCATTCACACCTCGTCGGGACATAACGACCCGGGGAAACCTTATACTTCCGCGGAGCTTTGACTCTAGGCACTTTGACCTTGTTGACCATTCCGTGGTCAATATAAGTTAGGTGGTTTAGCGTCAATCAATTTTTGGCGCCGCTGCCGAGGAGGTGTGCGCGCTATTCTAAACGGTTTTTCTGATTAGTGTCTTTGGAATTCGTTCCATTGTACATTTATCCATCCTTTGTTCATATTTTCCCATTATCAAAACAAAACTGTTCCCGAAAACATTTTAAAGCAATTTTTCAACGAACACAAAAACACAAAAACATTTTCTTTCCTATTTGTATAAAATGTTTTCCAAAAACACCAAAAATATCCTTCTTCACCCTCCTACCCTTTTGATTCTCATTTCCTAACCCTCTATACACATTTGATTCTTTCTATGTCTCATCCACACTTTCTGGTTTGCCAATGGTGTGGTAATCCTCATAATGGTGGCAATTGCCCCAGTTGTGGCATGGTTGAGTCGGGAAACTGGTCTGTCTATAACCAGAATCCCTACTCCTACCATGACACGACTGATTCATTCCATCAGTTACCACACCATCAGTCTCAGCAGTTTTACTGTTGTGAGTACTGTGGTGGTTCACACTACAGTTCTGATTGTCAATCGAGAAACACGCTTGTCTATGAGCAGTTTCCTGATAACGGTTATGACTCTAGCTCGTACAACCCACAGCCTCAACAGTTTTACTGTTGTGATTTCTATGGAGGTCCACACTTCAGTTCAGATTGTCAAACAGGGAATACATACCCTTGTGACAATTTTGACACACCTTACTACGACCAACCTCCACAGTACGATATGAATCAAGCACTTCTTCCAGAAATGCAAAATATGATGAAAATCGTTGATGAGCTTAAGGGTTTAGTTCAAGACTTTGCCCAAAGACATACTCATCAAAAATCCATGGAAGAATTGCTTGCCAAAGAGCAGGCTGCTAAAATAAATTCCCAAGATGCCTATGAAAAATCTGTGAGGGAATCCACTGCAAGAGAAAAAGCAACCAAATCTAGCTCTTTATTCCGTTTTATCCCTGATGACAGTGATGATGAGGATACACTTAATATCCTTCAATTCTATAAAGATCCATCAAGTTCGTCAGTGGATACCCCAGCAGTTGAGATTCCATGTCAAACAACTGCTATCACACCCGAGGTTCCCACTCATTCTCTGAGCATGAGGGACGAGCATCTTGACACTGTTCCTGAAAGGGAATCGGACGAATTCATAAAGTCTAGTGTTGAGAACCTTGTTCCAATCCCAAGAGAGTCACAGGGAACTCTTGAGCATATGTGTGATATTCCTTCCCCTCTTGAGTGTTCAAACGATCATTTTGAGACTTTCTCAGATTATAGCGATGATTGTATATCTTATGGAGACATCGAGTATGTTGAGGCATCAGGTCCACAAACTGATGCTGATCATCTTCTTGAGGAGTTCGCTGATGAACTTGCTCACATCGATCCACTTTCATTGGAAAGTGATGATGGTCTCCTTGATTTTCAAGCCGATCTGGGAGAAATTGAAAGTCTCCTATCACATGATCCGTCACTCACTTCTGATCCCAGCAGTCCAACAGAGAATAATATTCACTTTGTTCCCGAAACATTCAACACGACTCTCACCAATCCTCTATTTGAATTCGATTCTGAATTCACTATGATTTCTAATAATCCAATCTTTGACGAGGATTGTGATGAGTCCACAATGGAACATGAGTTCACAAATTCACATCTTGTGAATAATTCTCTTCATGAGGAGTTCTCCGGTGAACTCACTCATCATGTCATGACTCCTCCGGAGTTTGATAGCCCGGGGGGAGATGCTCTCAATTATGAGAATTTGCAAATTCCCACCCACCCTCCCAGGTTGTTTACGAGCTTACCCTTTGAAATCCAAACTCAGGCTATTGAGCCTCCTCTTGAGGAAGAAGATCAACTCATGATTTACATCATGATTTTCTTCCTTTTCTTTACCTATAAGGTGACTTCTTCTCTTCTTCACTCCTTCGGGAGTGAGGATACCATCTTTGATCCCGGCATCTTCATGTATCATTATCTTGAGCCGGGTACTTATCTCATCGGTGTGGAACTTTCACGTGCTTCAAATGTTTATCCAAACATCTTGAATGAAAGTCCGATTGAGATTGTTTCTTCCACATCATGCTTCCCCAAGGACAATTGAATTCGGGGTCGAGTCACGCTAGCGACTCGGTAAACAAAAATAGAGCATGCTTATAGGGTTTTCACCCTAAGTGTGGGGGAGTCCCCCATGCTATGGTTACAAGAGTGAAAATACAAAATGGTTTTTCCACGCTTAGCTTGTAATGTTGCCCTTTTACGTTCAAAATGTCGGCATAATAGCCGGGATTTTGAATATTGAGGTCAATATTCATGCTAAGTGTGGGGGGGGGGGGGGGGGGGTATTCGCTATTATAGCGAATTTTATCACATTTTACTATATAATACCCCCCATTTTAGCCAAAATTTCAAAAATTTTAAAAATTTTTCACTGGTGCTTCAAAATTTTTGTGGTAATCAGTCCGCCTTGTCTAAACGACAAAAGGGATTGGCTAGTCCAGGAGCAAACGGCTCTTGGTAAAGACATTTCAAATCTGTTTACGGCTTGCAATTTGCCCAAAATTGTATGGTTCCTCAACTCCCCATTATCCTCAAAAGCTAATGAGTTGGCTAGCCCGCAAGATTATGGCTTGTGGTAAAGGCCGTGGAAAATCCATAACTGGTAATCAGCTCACCAAGATGTTGACTATTCCATCAAGAGCTGGCTAGTCCAGAAGCAAACGGCTTTTGGTAAAGACTACTCAAATCCGTTGACAGCTGGTGGTTTGCTCAAAATCACACGGTTATCAGGTGTGCCACAGTTCTTACACCTGGCTACTCCAGAAGTGATGGCTTTTGGTAAAGAGTTTAAAATCCATCAAGTTTTCAAAACAGTATTGCTAGGGACTAGCATTAGTTTAGTGTGGGGGATTGATGAGTGCTCAAACACTCATCATTTTTGGTCTAATCTGAACTGCAAAACATACAAAAACACTCAGAAATGCATCAAAATACTAAAAATATTTCAAAATTGTGTTTTATATGTTTTATATGCAAAACGAGTAAAAACAGACGAAAAACGTACAAAGTTTGCAAAATTGGCAGTTTCAGTCCCCTAACTTTCATAAATTTACAAAACTAGTCCCTGGACATTCAAAATATGGAAAATTATCACCAAAGGTCCTTTTTAAATCATAAGTGGTCATATTTAGTCCTTTGGTGAAAAATTGGAAAGTTTTGGAAATTTACAGTTTAAGTCCCTGAAGTTTCAAATATTGGCAGAAAAGGTCCCTGGTGGGATAATTTTGAAAGATAAATCATTTTTGGTCCTTAAAAATCATAAATTATCAAAAATGATCCTTGGGTGAGAATTTTGAGGAAATTACATGTTTAGTCCTCGAGGTTTGGAAAATTACATAAAAGGACCCCGGGATTTCAAATTTTGGAAAATTACAAATTTTGGTCCTTTCGTTATTGGTGTGTGGCAAGATTAGTCCTTATGACTACTATTGGAAAATTACAAAATCAGCCCTTGTGTTTTCAGATTTTACAAATTTGGTCCTTGTGATTACAATACAAAAAAAACCAACCGGACCTTATCCCATTTAAATCCAAAAACCAAAACACAAACCCAAACATAAATTCCAAGCCCACTTCTTATAACCCCCAGCCTACCTCCATTAGCCCACCACCACTCTTAATAAAAAAAAAAACCTTAGAACCGTTTTATTTAATCACCTTTCTCCCCCACTTGGTGCCTGCTACAACCAAACCAACACTCCACCCCCTCCTCTTCCCATCCTTCCACCTCACTTCTCCCAGTTCTTGTTCCCCCTCCAAGCACAACCCTCCAAGAATCCATAAATGCTCACAAAATATCACAAGCAATCCCACACCCTGCCAAATTAGTTTTCCCGCCAAAAAGAGTCCAACGGCCAAGATTGATAAAACTAATCCAACGGCTCCAAAAGCAAGTGGGATTTGTTGTGGGACCCTCCAGGACTATAAAAAGTCAAGAAAAGAAGAGTAGTGCAGCAGTTAGGAGTAGTATTAGTTTTTAGTCAAATCAAGCTTATGTCGTTTTAATATAGTTTTCATTAAAAGTTGTAATTTCTTGTTTAAAACAGATGTAATCAACTTATTCAGTGTAATATTAAGTTTGTTTAATCTAAATTTCAACTGTTGTTATCTAAATTCAAAATTGACATTTTTAAGTGAAAATTGACACTTTTGCTTAATCTTGTTATTAGCTGTTAAAACTGTTTAATTAGCTCAATTTAAGTTTCTAACAAGCCTTTACAAGTTTTTTAAGCTTTATAACTTGTTCTAATCCAGAATTCCAAAAATACTCAAAAATACTTGATAAATAAGCTAAAATTCAAAAATCAGGTTCAAGGAAGATTGAATCAAAGAGCATGGTGGATTATGGTTTCTTATGGTTTAGTAAGCTTGTTTGGAAGCTTTAGGTGACAGATTTGGTTCCCTGGTTACTAGTTCTCAGCTTGAACCATTTGTAAGCCTTATTTTCAACTTTTTGGCATTTGTATTGTAAACTAAGCTTAATGTTTTTTTATTTCTGTGTTTTCATGATTATTTGATATGTGTTAATTCATATATAGCTTAGTATCATTTGCTTGTTTATCTTAGTTTATGGTTGCTCAAATTCACCCTTGACTGCCATTTGTAGCCTAGTATTAATTTATGGTGTTTTGATGTTATCAATGATAGATTTGTGTTAAAATAAGTTTTTTATGATGTATTATAACCTTATGAATCAGTCTCTTGGTTTAAATCCTAGAAACACTATGAAAATCTCATTTTCATAATCTGTTAAGGGGTGTTTGGATATGTAGATTACTTGATGTTCTTGTTGTTGTTGTTGTTGTTGTGTTGTTGTTTTATCATAGTTACACTGCATATGTCTATAATAGGTGAAGAAATGCTCTAAACCCAAGTTTCAAACATCCAAAGTCAAAGAAACCATGTAACCACCACAACAGTCCACTGTTGGATCTGTGGTGACCAAAACTCACCCATTTGGTTTAAAACTTGTGCATTAACTTTAATTTGGTCTCATAACAGCTTCTTATAACATGTTAGGTTAGTTTAGATCACCACAAGTTCATCAAAGTCAAAGTAGCAAGTTTTCTTAAAAAGTCAATTTGCCCATTTTCAGACTTTTGCAAAAGTTCAAGGAATATTAGTGAATTTTGTGTTTGTCTTCATGGCTTAAAATTTGTTTCATTTGGTAGTATACCAGCTCATCTATTGAATTCCAACTTCCATTGATTTTTGTGATTTTTGTTGTGGGCCCCACAACCCTCCAAAGAGGGCTGCAGGGCTGCTACCTGCTCTGTCTCAGCAGCTGAACACCCAAACACCACCCTTTGGTGGTGGTTTCCAGCCACCACAGTGGTCCACAGCCACCATTCCTTGGTCCTAACAACCCTCCCCCTGGTAGGCTTGAAAGATTGACCTTGGGTTTGACCTTGAAACCCCTGGGTCCCACCTGATTTAGCCTCCCAACTTTGTCCCACTTTTCAGTTTCCAAACAACTTTCCAAGTGCTTATTCATAGCTTATTGCTTAACCTATGGACCCCACTTGTATTTTCTGGCTTATACATGTTCCTTTAACTAGTTTCAATCAGAATCATCAATTGTGGGTCCCACTTGAGGCCATTTTAGCTTATTTTGCCCATTGGTCAACTTTGGTCAACTGTTGACCATTTTAGCTTATATTTTTCTTATTTGTAAGTTATAAAAAGTTTGTTCTTACAAAAGTTCTTCATTTTTAGTTGTAAAATAATTTTCAAAAGAAAATCCAAGAAAAACAAATTTATTTATAAGTGATAGTTTCTATTTAATTTTATTTAAATTTTAATTTTCATTTTTATATTTTCATTAAGTACTTACCTTTTTTATATTTTTCTTAATTTCCTCTTAAGTTAAAGTATTCATAATAATTTTTTCAGATTTTTATTTTATCATTTAGTATTTATTAGAATTAATCTTAGTTTTATTAATTATAAACTAATAATTAGGTTAAAATAGCATAATTAGTTTTTATTAAGTAAAACCTAGTTTTTATATTTTTCCTAGCTTTTATATGTTGTAAAATAATTTTAGAAATTTTATTAGAATTTTTACTGTTCATTTAGTATTTTTCTTAATTTAAAAGAGTTTAATTAGATAATTAGTAATTAATTAGTAATTAATTAATAGAAAATTCACAAAAAGACAAAAATACATATTTTTATTTTTAAAACTTATTTTTAGTTATTTTATAATTTTAGAAATTTTATTTTCACCTTTTTAGTATTTAATTAGTATTAAATTATATTTAAGTGTTTTTAATATTAATAATAAGTATTAATTAGTATTTAGTTAATATTAAATTATTAATTAGGGTTAAAATTTATTTTCTTTTTCTAAAAATTTTCTTTTATCTTTTAGTTTGTAAAAAAGTCATTTTCACCCCCTGGGTGTTTTCAGATTTCCGTTTTTACTTTTTATTTCGTACGTTTACGTTTTATTTAAACGTAACGTACGCGTTTTTTGGTTTTAAACGTTTCTGGTTTTTCTTAGCTTCCCGTCTTATTCACATAGCTTGTTTAAGCTATTTCATTGTATATTCCTTAGTTCAACCATTCACAAACCCCTTTTCATCCAAATTCACCCGATCACGAAACCGGTTGTTAGCCATTCACACCTCGTCGGGACATAACGACCCGGGGAAACCTTATACTTCCGCGGAGCATTGACTCTGGGCACTTTGACCTTGTTGACCATTCCGTGCTCAATATAAGTTAGGTGGTTTAGCGTCAATCAATAGGAATCGCACCAGGCTTTACCTCTCGAGGGATCTCGAGAAGCTTACAACCCCCACCAGGCAGTGTACCTAATCGTTGTAGTAAAGTATAGTGACAAGTACCGGGGGATTGATCGATCAACTCAAGAGTAGTGTCGCTAGGATTAGAAAACCTAAAAACTAGGTCTATAGGTGAGGGATGATTCTTTTTGTATTTTTATATTTTATGAAAAGCAAATAAAAATCTCGGTTTTGGAAGAATGGGCGGAATTAGTTGCTAGCCAACTAACCCAATTTACTACAAATACAATCAAAATAAAACAACAAAAATGAAAGGAAAACTAATTACTAATGTGGTGTGAACAATGATAGGGAGGGTTGTGTTTACTTAGGTTTCATTACTCCCTAGATATCTTTTACAGGTTGATAGTTTGTTACAATTGCATGGATGACGGGTCGTATTCCTTAATACTAGTCGTAGGGCCGTGTACAATATTCCCTAACTCTATAGGATCATACTTCACTCCTATGTCGAGCCGTTAGAAGCTCCCAACATGGGATCATTAGAATTCTCCTACGCAATAAATACAACCAAAAATCATAGTACACCTCTGATCATATTTCTTAAGACGTTCAAGCATGTCACCAATGGAAGTCTGCCAGTTTTCTTAAGCCTAACATCGAATACAATCATCCGTAACAACTATAATCAAACAATCAACCCATAATTAACATCTAGGTTTCACTATATCTAAGCAAACACAAAAGAGATCTAGCCAAGCATGTTAAATTGAAGACAAGTGTAAGATATATTCAAACAACACATAGACATATTGAATGAATTGAAAGAGTACTTATCTCAATTGAACATGAAAGGTTTCAAAGGGTAAAAACCCTTGAAAAAGCTATAGTATTCAGACTAGGGTTTCTCTCCAAAGTTACACCCTAATTGTTCCTCTCTAATGAATGAAAATTGCAAAACTATATATAGATTTTACAGGGTGACGGCGTCAAGAAGGAAATTCTAACGCCGTCCACTCGCCGCCCATAATGAAATCGGATTGCCTAGATCCAGTTTTGACGCCGTCATGTGCAATTCTACTCTGGGCCGTCACCAACATTTGGACCATGACGGCCTTGGGTGACGCCGTCATGTCCCTAGTACAAAACTCTTCTAGATCGTCACGGACTTTATCCACTTCCACCTCTTGCATTGCTCTTGACGCCGTCACTTGAAAACTCTTGACGCCGTCATGTACAGTTCCCAGCAAGGAAAATTAAGACTTTGCTGTTTTCTTCACTTTTATGCTCCAAAAATGTCCAAAATGTTTCCTTTTCCAGAATTCACTCCAAAAGTACCTAAAATGACAAAAGGAACGATTTAGTGCAATATTTGATCAAATAAATTCAAATCCGGGCTAAAATGACCCCCTAAAAATTGTTCAATTTTCACCTCATCACTCTCTATACATGTACCCAACCATGCAAGGAATTTTGATGTTCCTATAGTTATGCTTCCTAATCCATGGCTTCTTCCTATATTTCAAGGAGCAGGGGTGTTGTAAAAGGAATTTATGGTAACTCAATTCCTCAGGGGTTGGAGAGAAATTTGTAAACTCAATTTTCATCTGGAGGGGTTTATTAAACTCCTTGAATGTGTTAACTTCCCTCTTTTTCGTTTACGCATATAAGCCTCTTGCTAACTTCTAAATGTCGATTTTCAAAATCCATAAAGACAAAGCTTATACGAACAAAGACACAAAGAAAAAGTTAGACTAAAGGAAACCTATAAAAAAAATAAAAATAAAAATCTTACTAGAAAGGAGTCTAGCAAGTATACCTAATAAAAAGAAATTCTAACCTAGACAAAAACTATTCCCCGGCAGCGGCGCCAAAAACTTGATCCGTGGAATTGCACCATCGCAAAAGGTTTTACCTCTCAAGGGATTTTGAGATGCTTGCAATCCCTACCAGGCAGTGTACCTGTTCGTTGTAGTATAGTATAGTGACAAGTACCGGGGGATTAATCGTTTAACTCAGGAATAGTGTTCGCTAGGGTTAAAATTCTACTAAACTAGGTCTAATGGTGAGAGATGATTCTTTTTGTATTTTTATATTTTAAATGAAAGCAAGTAAAATCTCGGGTTTTGAAGGAGTGGGCGGAATTAGTTGCTAGTCAACTAACCCAATTAACTAAAGATGCAAACAAAATAAAATAAACTTAAACCAAATGTGTGGTGGAAACAATAATGAGAGAAAGTGTGTTTACTTAGATTTCATTACTCCCTAGATATCTTTTACCGGTCGATTAGCTTGATACAATTGCATGGATGACGGGTTTTATTCCTTAATACTAGTCGTAGGGCCGTGTACGATATTCCCTAACTCTATAGGCTTCTACTTCATTCTAGGTCTAGCCGACTACTAGCTCCTAATGTAGTATCACTAGCAGTTACCTACGAATTAAATACAACCAATAAATCATAGTACACCTCCGATCATGTTTCTTAAGACGTTCAAGCAAGTTACCAATTGGAAGTCTGCCAGTTTTCTTAAGCCTAACATCGAATTCAATCATCCACAACAATTATAAACAAACCATCAACCAATAATCAACATCTAGGTTTCAATACATCTAAGCAACACAAGAAAAACCTAGCCTAGCATGTTAAAAAGAAGACAAGCATAAGATAAAATCAAACAACACATAGACATATTGAATGATTATTGGAAAACTAATCTTCAATTGAACATGGATGGAACAAAGGTTGAAACCCTTGTTATTACAGAAAATTCGTCTAGGGTTTGCACACAAAAGTTCTCCAAAAGTTCCACACTTAATGAATGAAAATTAGAAAACTATATCTAGATTTTACACCTTGACGGCGTCACGTTATAGCTTGTGACGCCGTCAACTCACCACCAAATTAAAGGTCGTATTGCCTAGATCCAATCTTGATGCCGTCATGTTGAGAATAAGCTCTGGGACGTCACTTGTAAATCAATCCTGATGGCCTTGGTGACGCCGTCAGGCATTTTTAGCCTTGAAATAGTTCTGGGCCGTCATGTGTATTTTCCATATCCACCTCTTTTTTCAAGCTTGACGCCGTTACTTGTATGGCCTTGACACCATCAGGTACTGTTCCCAGCAAGGATTTTGAAACTTTGTCTTTTTCTTTACTTAATCGCTCTAAAAACGTCCAAAATGCTTCGTTTTCCAGATTTCTCCTCAAAAGTACGTAAAATGACAAAAGGAACGATTTAGGGTAATAATTGATCAAATAATCATGAATTCGAGCTTAAATGAACCCCTAAAAGCGGTACACTTTTCTCCTTATCAGCTTGCATCAACAGCATCTTATCCTTGAAGTAGTCTGAGTTCTGGGGACGCTTAGGTTGAGTGCAATTCGTAGCAATGTGATCTAACACACCACAGTTGTAGCATTTGGGTTTTCTTCCTTGTCCCTGATTAGCATTACTAACTCTGTTCTGAGCAAACCCCCGTACTCCATTCCTTTGATTGACATTTTGCCTTCCTTGAACCACAACACGTCCATCTTCCACAACAGCAAGATTACATGGGTTAGATGATGTTCTGAGTTGGTTGTTAGCCTGAGGAAGTGTCGCTCTGAATTGCTGAACAAGTAGAGCCACTTGGTTGGATAGGTTATCAATCATCTTATCAGTGTGAGAGTATCCCGAGTCTAGTTGAGTGCTCATGACACTTGGTGATTGCACGGATGATAGAACAGTGGATGACTGGTTCTGTGTAGTTGGTACAGGATGGTGAAAGGCTTGATCGTGAGATGGTTGGTTGAGTGTTTGAACATTGGATATGAATGCAAGAGGATCAGTTGTGGAGGTTGGATTGAGCTTGTCCCTCAATTGATGGTCATACACTGCATGCTTCTCATGTGGTTGTAAGTAAGCATAGAGTTGTTCATAGTTGGTGTTTCTAAGTCCCTTGTTGAGTTTTACTGCTGTAACAAACCGATCCCATTCAGGTGACATGTTGTTGACAAACTTTGAGTTGAGTTGGATGTTGGGCATTGTCATTTGGATCATCTTCATGTCATTAACATGCTTGTGAAATCTGACGTTGTAATCAATGATGTTTTCACCGGGATTCATCTTGAAATGTTCAAACTCATCATACAGCTGTGACTCACGATCTTCTTTGGTAAGTTCTGACCCGGCAAAAAGCATTTTGACATTATCCCAAACAGCTTTGGCATCTGTGTTGAAGTTAATGAGCTTGTACACATCCTTCGGTAATCCTTGTTTCACAATGTTGGAGGCTCGAATGTCAGCATCATAACGCTTCTTTTCAGCATCGCTAAGGTCATTAAAAGTACGTGGCCTGTCAATTCCAAAGGTGACAGTTCCATCATCAGCAGTGGAGATAACATCTCTTTTTGTACCCATCTGGAGGGGACCTTCGTCAATTGATTGAAGAATGTTCTCACCATTTTCCTTACCCCGACAATATAGTCGAATTCTTTGTGCCCATGATTCATAGTCAGTCCTATCGAGCATAGGAGGTCGGGTATCGGACCCGACAGCTTGAATGTCACTAGTTGAAACCGAAGTAGCCATGACGTAACATTAGACTAAGTATGAGATCTTGGATAAATCACAATTAGAATTAAGTGCCACGTCACGACAAGTCAAGTTACAATAGATCCGAACGTAATAAGTCAAGTCGTAAGGATTAATTCACAACGTCAAAGCAAAATCAGACTAATCGAAATGACTTAAGTCACAACAATCCACCAAATACAAATAGTGAACGAATCACTAGGATCTCACAAATGAGTTAATCGCTAACCTTCACCAAATCGCTAGAGCTAATCGCTGAGAATGGCAACTCACTGGAGCTAATCACAGAGTAGAGATTAGTGCTAATCGCTAGAGCTAATCGCTGAAAACATGCTAAAGCTAAACGCTGAAGAGTACGTAGTCGCTAGCTGGAGCTAATCGCTAGTGAGAACTAATCGCTGAAAGCAGTTAATCGTTGAAAGCAGGTAATCGCTGAAGGAGCTAAACGCTAACCGCTAACCGCCAAAACCGTCCCTTTCTAGCGTTTTTGTCCATTTGTCCCTAATACGAAGTAATTTAACTTGACGATTTATTTTGTTGTTTTTTATTTTTTTGGTGTTTTTAACACCTTAGGAAAAGTTTAATGACTTTTTTTTACTGATTTTGATTTTTACAAAAATTTACAAAGTGGTGAAATTTTTACAAGGAGGGTATTGAGAAATCACAAAACTTCTAAACGTTTTTAAAATACGCAACAACCTCCTCGGCAGCGGCGTCAAAATTTGACTTCAGCCAAACAGACTAACCAAAATGACCAAGTGTAGTCAAGAGGTCAAACCTGAGTGAGAAGTGATCAATTTATGATCCGGTGTAAGCACAGTGTTTTCCTGGGTCGTTATGTTCTAGTAAGGATTGAAATTGTATTTGAAAAATGTTTATGGGCTTGAGTGATTAAGGGAAACTAATAGGAATATGATTTTTGGAATTACACTAATCAAATATGAATGGAAATGAGCCAAATAAACAATATTAACAATGATTGGAAATCAGATAAACCTAAATCGTATTTAAAATAAAAAAACGTAGTTTAAAATTTAAATAAACGTAAACGCCTACTGGGAAAAGTGAAATTAAAGCAGATTTAATCCTAAGGGGGTGAAAATTACTTTTTTACAAACTTAATAATAAAATAAAATTTTATAAAAAAGAAATTTTTTTTAATTATATATTATTAATTAAAAGTTATTTAATTACTAATTTAAACTAATTTAAATTACTAAAAATACTAAATCAACTTAGAAAATTATGAAATTTTTTCTAAAACTAATTAACCATCACAGGAATCCTAAAAAATTATAAAAAGTTTCTAAAACTTATAAATAAACTATTTTAGATTTTTATTTACTTTTTATTAATTAAAAGCTAATTAAACTAATTTAATTATAAAAAATAGTAAATGAACAGTAAAAATTATGAAACTTTTTCTAAAAATACTTTATGATTATAAAAAGCTAGGAAAAATATAAAAAGATGCTAGTGATTATAAATAAGCGGTAAATGATTTTATTATTGATTTCTTAAATAAATATAATTAAACCAATATTAATTATTAAAAATACTAAATGAAAACAGAAAATTATGAAATTTTTTATATAAATATAATATATGACAAAACTTAGGAAAAGTATAAAAACATTCAAGTGCTTAATGAAAAAGCAGAAAAATAAGCCAAAAATCTTAATTGGCTTAAATAGAAGCTATCACTATAAATTAAAGTTGGGGAAACTAAAACACTAAGTATACACTATGGGAGATGGTGCTCAGGTCTGGTTTGGTTTGATGCCAGGGAACCAAGACGTTCATGGTTCAAATCCAACTCTTGTCACTTTTTCTGTTTTATTTTTTTATTTGGATTTTCTTTTGCAAACCTTTTTAACAACTAATAATAACCAACTTTTGTAAAAACATCTTTTCTAAAACTCACAAATAAGCTCTATGGAGAGCTTATTGGCTTAACAATTAGGCTTAATGGCTTGAATTGAGATTTTAAGTTTGAAACAGCTTACAATAAGCTAACAAGCCTGAACCAAAGTTTAATTAAGCTACAGGTAACTTAAGTACACTGAGAATAAGCTAAAACATGCAAAGCAACATACTGAATAAGCTATAATGAGCAGGAATAAGTAAATCCAAATCCTGCAACCTGTGCAGGCAAAAATGGGCTAACTGCAGGTCTATATGGGGCCCACCTAATGAGCCCAGAGATCCAAAATAAGCAAAGAACCAACAAACTAGATCACCGAGCTTTCCAAAAAGCCAAGGATCTCAGAGTAGGTCCCACTAATAAGCTCTACAAGAGCTTGTTAAAGTGGTTTGTTTACACTGATTGGTCAATGTAACTGACCAATTGGTGTCCTTTTGACGGCCATAAATAAGCAAGCATATAAGCATATAAATGAGAAATAAGCATATAAGCATGTAGCTGGTACAGTGTTGTTTCCAAATCAACAAAAAACTTAAGCTAATGTTAACTAATGACCAAGATAATGACAATGGAAAAATGGTTCACAGGCTACTTCCCCTGGTGCAGGGGAAGTATTTGAAAAACAGTCCAAAGAAAGGGTCAAATAAGCACTTAAGTAAAATCTAAAAAATGAGTAAAAATATGTGTGGAAAACTAGAAGGGGGGTTGAATAGTTTACCGATTTTAAACTTGATTTTCTTATAATACTTTTTTCGTGTAATTAACAATTAAGACGTATCAAATAATAAATAATTTGCAAGAATGCAAGTAAGAAATGATCAAACCATAACACGATTTTTTATCGTGGTTCGGCTACAAGGACTCTTTTTCCTTGCCCTACTCCACGCCCCGAGTATCCAACTCGAGAGTTTTCTTGCACTAGTCAACAAGCTCCTTTATCCGGCGGAGAAAACCTTACACGTCGCTTACACACTATTTCCGACACTAAGCTAGATGTCGAGTTCTTTTACAAGGGTACAACCACTCCCGATAGTTCTTTTACAAAGGTACAACAACTCCCGATACTCTAAGTATTTTGAGGACTAAAATACTAACCGGTCACTATAAATGGATACAATACAATGATGTATAAACTTTACTAGTTTACACTATGCTATGCTTGACAAGTCTTGCAACGTTGTGTTAAAGCTTGTAAGTTCGTGATCTTCTTGCTACAACGAAAGACTCAGAAATATGAAAGTGTACTGAGTTAGAAATGAAGTATATGCAGTAAATTATAATGGAGAGTGATGAGAAAAACTCAAGGAGTGGGTTGCTATTTATAGGCCAACATCCAGGCCAACCCACGGATACGGCGGAACCAATCCTTTGGTTCCGTCCGTTGTCCCTGAGGGTTCCACTAGACAGCCTGACAGAATCCTGCACAAGATATTAGAAAATCTAACACAATATTCTCAAGATCTTACAAAGTCAACTTTGAGATCTTGAGTATGAATCTATACAAAATAAAATATGTTTCTTACACACATGTTTCCTTGAAGGGACATGTGTGATGCAAGAGATGATGTAAGTAACATTATATTTCTAATTATAGATTTTCTTAAAAAAGAAAGTGTACTTGTAAAAATAGTTTATGTATAAAATCAAACATATTTGTTTGAGATGTTTAGCAAGTGAATGTTTTACTAAAAAGGAGTTTGCTTGCTTATATCCTAATATGACATACTATTTAGTAAACTTGCTAAGTATACATAAGAGACATTTTTAACACATGTACTTACACTAAGTTATACTTGATTAGAAATCTCTTTGTGAAAACATGTAGATGTACTTAGAGTGAAGTAAAGTAAAGATTTTTTAAACTATATTTATGATTTGCTAAAAATAAAGTTTACCTTTTGTAGTTAACAAAACTAAGAAAGATCGTAAAATATAAATAATGTTTTTAGGCGATATTTGTATTAACAATCTCCCCTTTTTGTTGACGACAAAGCATAAATTTTATTTTTACGCAAATGGATAATTATAGATTTTGAGCCTTTTGAAAATTTACATTTCACATGTTTATTTCAACTTTTGAGTATGTCATTTTAAATTATGTATTTAAAGTTGATTTGGTAAAGTATATCCTATCTCCCCCTTTTTGTCGAAACAAAAAGAAGAGTAGCGTAGCGAAAATGTGTCAAGCCAAATGCTCCCCCTTGGATAATACTCCCCCTAAATGGAGTGCCAAGAGAGGATACATAGATTTTGGTCCTTCAAGAAAAGGTTAGTTTGTTGTAGAGATAAGTATAAGAATATAATACCAAGTATAAGAGAATAAGCATTCATCTCATGACAACAACCATTTAGTAATAAACAACCAAAAAAGAATGACCAACACAATATAGAAGTAGAACCATTAAATTTCAAGTAAAATTTGAACTTTGACTAAAAATAGTCAAACCTAAAGACTTGAAAAAAGTCTACTATTGGAGAAGATTAAAACAAACAAGGTGAAATGACAACTACATCTATAAATGGAAAGGGTCCTAAGTGAGATTCTACCATTATTTGATCTTAAGAAAGCTCTAGGCTTGAGGCAAGTGAGAGATGATGTTAAGATGCTCCAAAATGTGGTTAAGTATAAACCTCATTTCATCTTGAAGTTGATGAACCAAGATGTTGCATCTCTCACTTATAAGAGCAGTTCTTTCACACATGATGCAATCATGGCGAAGAGGTGGTAGGATTGGAACTTGGCTTTTTGTTGGTGGGTCATTTGTGGTGGTTGAAACATTTGTTGTTTCTGGAGCAAAGGTGGATGGTTGAGAGGTGTGTCGGTTTCCTACAACTGATGAGTAAATTGCGGTTTGGAAGTCCATGGCTTGGGTGAGATGAGAATCAATCATGTGCTTGAAAGCATAGAGGCTTTCCAAGCGAGTGTTGAGTTCTTCATGAGTGTTTGGAGATTTGTTGATCATGTTGATGAAAGCTTGGTTCTCCATAAAGAGGACCGTGGATGTCATTGTAAATAGCAATGTTGCAAAAATTGTGAATCGGTACTGAGGCGGTCAGGGGCCGATTAGCATTTTTTACCGATTAATCGGCCAATTTTCTTGACTCGGCCGATTTCCGTGGAATTCACTCCAAGGTCCTGGGCCGATTACCGATTAATCGCCGATTCATCGGCCGATTTGGCCGATTTTTGCAACACTGGTAAATAGGATGGAACAACAATGGTTGTGGTTGAGGATGATCTTGATCTTTTGGAAAGATTGAAGGTCTAGCATGCTTGTAAGCCAAACGCTCTATTAGTGATGGTTGATGAGGTTTTTCATCCAATGGGTCACTTGGTTGAGACCGAGGTTGTTGTTGAGTTTCCATTTGTTCGATAGTATCAAAAATTGGCAATGGTGGTGAATTTGATGATCTTGGTGGAAGGTCTTCCAAACTTTCCATAAATGGATGTGGTGATGTTGGTGGTGTCTTGAAGAGTTCCATAGGTGTCAATTTTGGTGATTGAGGTGATGGAGTTTTTGAAGGTTGACTTGATGCCGAAGGTGGTGTTGGATCACTTGGAGTTATGGTTGGTGGAGGAGTGGTGATAATGTTAGCAATGCAAGGGTTTGGAGATGGTGTTGGAGTAGCAAGGTTTAGAAAGTTGGTATCATTGATGGGTGATGAAATATTGAGGGATGAATCACTTGATGATGATGAGCTTACTTGGATGGTTTTGTTGAAGCAACATGGTTTGACGCTAATTCTAGCGGTTCTCCTAATAGGTCTTGATGATTCGGATGAGGTGGTGGATTTTGTCATTGCAAGACTTTGGTAGGATTAGAAGTATAAGATTAAGAGAAGTGAAGGTGACGGTGTGAATTGGATGTATGCATTGTTGATCAATTTATAGGAAGAGCATGATATGGAAATTGGTGTTTGGATTTGATGTTGATCCATACAATGTTGGAGGTTTCTAATCATATAGAAGAGTTCCAAGAAGTTGTCAAATCATTGGAAGTCAATCCAATGGAGTTGGATGGAGTAAAAGACTAAGTGGGGAAGTTAATGCTATGTGATCATGGTGGATACATGTTGTCAGGTTGTTCCACGGATTTGGAGGAACCAAAGGAATGGTTCCATCCTTGTATTAGAAAGGTTCATTGGGTTGGTTTAGGCAAATTTGAAATTTTGGTGGGAATGATGATGGTATTGGTTAATGTGTGATTAGATAGCTCTAGAATTACTGATAAATACTAACTAGCATGTAGGAAGCGAGTTTGGATCCTAAGGATTGCTAGAAAAATTCAGAAAATTCAAAGATCAAATTTTGCTGAAGTACTGGAGGAACCAATCGATAACACAGGCGGAACCAATTTTTGGGTTCCGCCGTATCCCTTGGTATTAAACTTGACGGAACCAAGTTTTGTAACAAACGGAACCAAAATTTGGGTTTCGCAGTTTTCGTGGAGCCTCAGATTCGAGACAGAGTGTCTTTTACGACTACGTGAGTTTTCTGAACTCCAAAATTTTTCCTAAAACTTGAGCAATCAATTTTTTGTAGATAGAAGAAACATAAATTGCAGGTAGAATCATGCTTACCTATATAGTTTGAGAGAGCGATTCTAGCATTAAAAAATTTAGCCGAAAAGTGAAAATAGCATAATACCAAATTGTTATCCCCTACAAATGTTGTTAGTTCACACATAATCCATAAACATTAACATTGTTTTGATGACCAAATTGTTCAAATGCACTCTTGTGCCAAACACCCTCTTATCATGCTCATTTCTTGTTCACCTTTTTGTAGATTTTCCCAAGGTATCTCCCAAAGCATTTCCACATGCCTTTGGTTTGTTTGAACTCCTCCGACTCATTCGGTATTGCTGGAAGTTGTGAGAGGTACTCAAGAGGTGGGAGCCTAGAGTTTGGTAGATTGTCGTCTTCACTCATGGATGATGATGATGATGATGAGATTGGAGGGTGAGGACGTTTACCTTTGGCTTTGTAGACTCGTTCATCACTTAGTGCCACAAAGGTGGGAGGAATAAGAGGATAATCTAGGCGGCGACCTCTAGGAGTTGGAGGAAAAGGTTCACAAAACCTAAAGAGACAGGTGAGAAGCATCCCTTATGGAAGAGCGGTGGTACCTTGAACCGAGATGTTTGCCATCCTTTTGGCAATGTAGTAAGCTAAGTTGAAAGTTTGGTGGGTGGATACACTATAGAGCATGTAGGAGAGACAAGTGTTGATATGGTCCCTATTTCCTAAAGTACTAATGACATTGGCCCTAATGATCTCCTCCCATTTCAAGAATTGTAGTCTCAACTCATTGAGCTCCATTCCAAACGGGTCTTTGGCAACTTCCTCTCCTCCTCGGGTTCTCCTAGTGTGAGAAGTCCTAACAAAAAGATGGTCATGAATTTCTTCTTTGCTCACTAAAGGAGTATTATAAGGATGAATGTGGTCATGGATTGAGTCAAGAGTTGAAAGTGGCCATTTGTCGGTGTAAAGACATGTGCCCCGATTAGGAACATGAAGCACTTGAGCAAATTGATCTAAAGTGATTTCAAAGTCATTTTGGTTGATAGAAAAGTTTAGTGACATGAGACCTTCATCATCCGTGCTAAGGGTCACGAAAGCATAGAATTCTAGGATGAAACGAGGACAAATTGGCTCATCTATGTCTAAGAGACAATCAAAGTCAATAAAAGAGAGCTCTTCCCTAATGTTGGTTCCGGTAAGGAAAGTAGGATCAATGGTTCTACCCTCATGAACATAACGCTTCTCAAGGTTCTTAAAGATTTCTACTTGGGCCGAGGTTAGCCCTTTGGTCTTGTGGTGTTTGGGTAGGTATTTGGTGGTGTCTTTGTGGTCATAGATGGTTGCGGGAGGTATGATGAACCTAGAAACATAATTATCACATTTTTAGCTTATGTAAGTAATGGTTTAAGTGTAAAAAATTCTAGTGTGTGCCTATATGAAAACAATATGGAGTTGTGATTATCTCGACTCATTTTAATGTTAAAATGGTTTTACTTATGCAAGTTTTGTGTAAATTTTGAGATAATCCAAATGCTCCTAGTTCAATGTAGCTACGGTTGAATGTACCCGAAAATACATATTAGTTATGTATCCCCTTTAGCATTCAAGAGACATAATGCAAGTGATGTTTTAAACATAACGTTTTTATTTTGTATTATCAATGAAAAGCTATTTTTCCTAAATGTGAGAAGATTTTTCAAAATTTTGACATGGGGTGTTTGGTATAATGTGATAATGTCTTACAAGATGCAAATCCTAACTAATGAAAAGCATAATTAGTTTTGTTTATGACAAATTTTCTTCATGAATTCCTAAGTTGATGCATAACCCCAAGTTTTTAGTTTTTGTGCATAAATAGAGTTTCCTAGACACAGATCAGGAGAGTAATTATGTTTAGAATACTTACAATGATGATAGGAATGAAGAGTGGCTGAGCAAGAACCCTAATTTTCGTGTGAAAATGGATATGGAAGTGAATAGTAACTGTTTTTGGTGAGTGGTATAGAGTATGGGACTTTTATGGTTTAATATATAGATAAAGAATCTGTACAGAGTTTTGACGGACTGGACGGAACCAAACAGAGGGATCCGCCCTTTGTTTTTCTTGGTTCCGCCAGTCCTGTAGATTTAAGAACATGGAATTTTTGTTTTTAATTTCTATGATTTTATTTAACGTTTAAACTATGAAGTAGGTTCCATAAGTCCTAGTCCTAGTCTAAGAAGATTAAATGGTTCACGTTTAAGGGGTTTTGTAAGAATGTCGGCAATGTTGTCTTTGGAGTATACTTTCTCGATGGAGATGTTCCTTTTTGAACATTGTCAAGAAGGAAATGATGACGAATGATGCGTGAGAATTGCACTAGGCTTTACCTCTCGAGGGATCTCGAGAAGCTTACAACCCCCACCAGGCAGTGTACCTGATCGTTGTAGTATAGTATAGTGACAAGTACCGGGGGATTGATCGTTCAACTCAGGAATAGTGTCGCAAGGATTGGAAAGCCTAAAAACTAGGTCTAGAGGTGAGGGATGATTCTTTTTGTATTTTTATATTTTTACAAAAACAATTAAAAATCTCGGGTTTTAAAGGAGTGGACGGAATTAGTTGCTAGTCAACTAACCCAATAACTACGATGCAATC
Source organism: Artemisia argyi (assembly GCA_030686995.1). Lineage (NCBI taxonomy): Eukaryota > Viridiplantae > Streptophyta > Magnoliopsida > Asterales > Asteraceae > Artemisia > Artemisia argyi. Next base: position 127,238,648 of record CM060691.1, read on the forward strand.
AAAATAAAATAACAAAAATGTAAATAAACTAATTAAACTAGTGATGTGAACAATAAATAGGAGAATTGTGTTTACTTAGATTTCACTACTCCCTAGATATCTTTTACAGGTTTATTGTTTGTTACAGTTGCGTGGATGATGGGTTATATTCCTTAATACCAATCGTGGGGTGGCGTACGTACTTCCCCAACTCTATAAGCTCCTACTTCACTCCTATGTCAAGCCTGCAAGAAGCTCCTAACATGGGATCACTAGAATTCGCTCATGCATTAAATACAACCATAAAAACCTTGTACGCATTGGTTCATGTTTCTTAAGACGTTCAAGCATGTCACACAATGGAAGTCTGCCAGTTTTCTTAAGCCTAACATCGAAATCATTCATCCATTACAACTATAAACAAGCAATCAACCTATAATCAACATCCAGGTTTCATTACATCTAAGCAAACACACAAGAGATCTAGCCAAGCATGTTAAAATCAAGACAAGCGTAAGATATATTCAAACAACACATAGAAATATTGAATGAATTGAAAGGATACTTATCTCAATTGAACATGAAAGGTTTCAAGGGGTGAAAACCCTTGAAAATACTGTTAAAAACGAGCTATGGTTTATTCAAGTCGACCCTAAAATTCTCCTCTCCTTTGAATGAAAATTACAAAGATAATATATAGATTTCCTAAGGTGACGGCGTCAAGAAGAAAGTTCTGACGCCGTCAACCCACTGCCAAAAATAAAATCGGATTGCCTAGATCCAGATCTGACGCCGTCATGTGTATTGCTGTTCTGGGCCGTCACCACTCTTACTCTTGACGGCCTTGATTTGACGCCGTCAAGTTTCCACTAGGCTGTCACCATTTTTGCTCTTGAGGCCATCATCAAATTGCTCTTGACGCCGTCAGGTACTGTTCCCAGCAAGGAAAATTAAGACTTTGCCGTTTTCTTCACTTTTATGCTCCAAAAACGTCCAAAATGCTTCCTTTTCCAGAATTCACTCCCAAAGTACCTAAAATCACAAAAGGAACGATTTAGGGCAATATTTGATCAAATAAATTCAAATTCCGGCTTAAATGACCCCCTAAAAACGGATCATTTTTCGCCTCATCATATACCCTTACACTTGAGATTTGCTTGTCCTCAAGCAAATGCGCTTTTATTTTAATCAAAATACAAGTTAGGGGTCATTTAACACTAATATAAAAGTAATTACAACAAATAATCGTTCCACTAAAGACCAAAGACAAGCACGGAGGTCATATACTAGCACCTCACAAATAGTGTTTAGATACTCACATCTCTCGGGTGTAACAAAGTATATATCACAATATGGAAATGGAAAATATCTCTCACTACCTGTCATAGCAAAATAGATTACCATAGGCTTGGGAAAGGATCAAACCTCCACCACATGGCGTAAGCACCTAGGATAAACTATCAAAGAGGTCTTTTAAAGGGTTATAATGTTTGGTGTAGGGATATGGAATACACGATTTTGTTGGATATAGGCAATCTTTACTGGTGGCGAGTTAATCATCTTGGTTAATTACATGTACAATACGGCGTTGCTAAGCCAAGACTCGACTCGACTTAAGCTAATAAATGAAAAATAACAAAAACATAAAATAAACATAGAATGAAACGGGATGGTAGTCCGTATGTTTCTCTCTTTTCTTTTTTCTTTTTTTCTTTTTTTCTTTTTTTTTGTTTTATTATTATTATTATTATTATTTTTATTTTATTTTTTTGCATACACTCTTACCCTACCATCCAAAATAATACATCATAGGGAACGAACATTCCCCTTACACTTGAATTTTTACATACTTTATAATAAACTAATCTAATGACTCAAATTAAGATAATCAAAACACTTGGAATACTTTTAAGATTAACGCACATATGGGGGTAATAATAGATGTTCTTCCCCATTACTCCATAACATTAGTACTTTACCCATGAGTCCCAATCGTCCCAAAACAAAATGTACAAGGATATGACTCGACTTAGCAACCATGTAATCAATTAGATAATTAACTAAGGGTTTAAACAAATAACAATAATGCACTAAAGATGAGTGCATACACGGAAGGCTAAGGCGATTTGGGTGTACATTTAAGTGGGGTGTAACAAATTCTTCCTTTAAGTAAGATGCTTAGAGTTAGAAATGAAAAGATAGGCTCGGAGGGGTGTACTAGGGGTTTCGTGTACTAAAAATGAGTACAACGCTAAGGGTGTGGGAAAAATTAATTGACTTAACTAGCCAAGTAATATAACTTAAATGGTCAAGTAATTATGATACGGGTTTAACACAAGGGTGATCCTAATGCCTCTTATCATGTAGTAAATCCTACTACACGAATGTAGTCTCACTAGCGGTCTCGGGATGCATCACTAACGCAAGTTCTTGAATCTAAATGCTACCGGTACACTCATAAGCACTAATAGTAAATGCTTTTCCTATCAAATCTAAAGGCGAACCTCACATATTTGGGTGGAAATTTTCTCTGAATAGTACGGTTTTGTGCTAGTCATACGACTCCTATCCATGAGACGCTTGCTAAGGCTAAAGTTTCACTCCTAAATGTTGTAAAAAATTTTAAATTTGGCGCTAAAATTACACTAACAAGTATTTCTCATAGTTTTATTACACATCTACCATCAAACAAACAAACTCAAGTGAAAGTGTATCCTATGAGGTATCATCATTTTATCCTCCCCTTACACTTAGGATGAACATTGTCCCCAATGTTCAATTAAAGATTGTAAAAGTGAAATAGGTAAAAGAATGAAATCAAATACTCCCCTGATTCGCTTGGTATGGATAGTGTGTTAACAAGGTTAGATCTTCCTCTAAGAAAATGAACAATCAAAGCTTCCCTTCCAGAATATAAATCATCTTCTTGTCATATATAACCTGTTAAACCTGAGAAAACAAACAAGGCAACCTCACCTAAAATCGGCGGCAATCTATATATGATAACAAATCCTAGAAAGCAAAGTAAGATATAATGCTTGTGGAATGAATGTTTGCAGATTTTCTGGAGTTTATAGAACTAAAGAATTAACAAAAACTTTAAGACTCCGTTAGAAAAACAAAAAAAAACTAGCAAAATTTCCAGAATTTTACACATGACGCCGTCAGGAATTTCTTCCTGACGTCGTCAGAAGTGATCTACAGAAATTCTTACGTTAATTTTCCGGAAAATTTCTGGAAAACTCATGTCCTACTTCTTGGAAAATCCTGCAAAACATCATTATGACTCGATACAAGCATTTGAATCTAACAAATACGAATATACATGTCCATTTAATATTGTGGAGAATCATGATCAATTTTGTTTCTTAAAAACATATTTGGGGTTTTCCCTTACACTTATCTTTTGCGAAATACCTTTGGATGAAGTTAAGACTAAGCCAAACGACAAAATAAAGTATTTTCAACATTTTAGTTTGAAACATGATCTACCAACAATAAAAATAAAGCATGCATACAGAAACAAATAACAATCAAACAAATAAAAATCACACAAAACATGGGTTGCCTCCTAAGAAGCGCTTTTCTTTATTTACGAGTCTTGTAGCTAGACTCAAGGTCATGGGTTATCGTGCGTCGCTTATGCTCACATAACCAAGGGTGAGCCATCTAATAGTCGCCTCATCTTTCTTATAATCATCACTTAACTCTAAACATCCATGATAATACCTTTTATTCTTTTCATGAGTACATTTAAGCCCTTTCCTTTTATCATTCTCACTTAGCATTTCTAGGGGCGGATACCTACTACACTTCTCCATGGAAAAATCCTTGAACCTAGGGTGTGCACGGGGCATTTGGTAGACGAAATCTTCATCCCCATCCGAGAATGTAATTAACCCTTCCATAAGTTTTTCATCAAGGTTGGTCAACCTTTTGAAAGGTTTCCCAAACACAACTTGGGTTAACTTACTATCGATAAATTCTTCTAGATTCTCCATAACCATGAACTCAAAAAGATAAACAAAGCTTCCTACAAACACATGAAATGACATTGCCCTAGCAATAACATTATCTCCTTTGTATTCTAACTCATCTACCATGATTTTATTATATTCACTACGCGAGATTATGTTCATTGGGAGAGATGAGTTAAGGTAGGCATTAAGGCTCCTAAATCTAATCTTACAAGGAAATTTCATATTTAATGAGCTATCACACTCAATCCTTGTTCTATGGTCAACATACCTAAGAGGGTTCACTTCATCTTCCATCCTATCCTCATTAATCACATCACCATCGTCTAGATCCTCATCAGAGTCTGAATAGTAAAAAGAACTAGCCCTATGGTCATCATCATGGTCAGACTCCTCCATTTCAGAATTATTGTCAAAGTGGTGGTTAGGCGAGAGGTTAGGTGGGTTTTCATTTTCCACTAAAGGGATTGGGGCGGGCATTTGGAAAATCCTGCGACGAAAAACACGAATAACAGGAATCAAACGATCAATGTTATTGTTATCCATCGAGATAGTTCACGAACAAAGGAAACAAAGAAATAAGATAGACTAAAGAAAACCTAAAAAATAAAAATAAAATCTTACTAGAAAGGAATCTAGCAAGTAGACCTAATAAAAAGAAATCCTAACCTAGACAATAACTATTCCCCGGACTGCGGTGCCAAAAACTTGATGAGTGGGAATTGCACCAGGCTTTACCTCTAGAGGGATCTCGAGAAGCTTACAACCCCCACCAGGCAGTGTACCTGATCGTTGTAGTATAGTATAGTGACAAGTACCGGGGGATTGATCGTTCAACTCAGGAACAGTGTCGCTAGGAATAGAAAGCCTAAAAACTAGGTCTAGAGGTGAGGGATGATTCTTTTTGTATTTTTATATTTTTATAAAAACAATTAAAAATCTCGGGTTTTAAAGGAGTGGGCGGAATTAGTTGCTAGTCAACTAACCCAATAACTACGATGCAATCAAAATAAAATAATAAAAATGTAAATAAACTAATTAAACTAGTGATGTGAACAATAAATGGGAGAATTGTATTAACTTAGATTTCACTACTCCCTAGATATCTTTTACAGGTTAATTGTTTGTTACAGTTGCGTGGATGACGGGTTATATTCCTTAATACCAATCATCGGGTGGCGTACGTACTTCCCCAACTCTATAAGCTCCTACTTCACTCCTATGTCGAGCCTGCAAGAAGCTCCTAACATGGGATCACTAGAATTCGCTCATGCATTAAATACAACCATAAAAACCTAGTACGCATTGGTTCATGTTTCTTAAGACGTTCAAGCATGTCACACAATGGAAGTCTGCCAGTTTTCTTAAGCCTAACATCGAAATCATTCATCCATTACAACTACAAACAAGCAATTAACCTATAATCAACATCTAGGTTTCATTACATCTAAGCAAACACGCAAGAGATCTAGCCTAGCATTTTAAAATCAAGACAAGCGTAAGATATATTCAAACAACACATAGACATATTGAATGAATTGAAAGGATACTTATCTCAATTGAACATGAAAGGTTTCAAGGGGTGAAAACCCTTGAAAATACAGTTAAAAACGAGCTAGGGTTTATTCAAGTCGACCCTAAAATTCTCCTCTCCTTTGAATGAAAATTACAAAGACTATATATAGATTTCCTAAGGTGACGGCGTCAAGAAGAAAGTTCTGACGCCGTCAACCCGCCGCCAAAAATAAAATCGGATTGCCTAGATTCAGATCTGACGCCGTCATGTGTATTGCTGTTCTGGGCCGTCACCACTTTTACTCTTGACGGCCATGATTTGACGCCGTCACGTTTCCACTGGACCGTCACCATTTTTGCTCTTGACGCCGTCATCAAATTGCTCTTGACGCCGTCAGGTACTGTTCCCAGCAAGGAAAATTAAGACTTTGCCATTTTTTTCACTTTTATGCTCCAAAAACGTCCAAAATGCTTCTTTTTCCAGAATTCACTCCCAAAGTACCTAAAATCACAAAAGGAATGATTTAGGGCAATATTTGATCAAATAAATTCAAGTTCCGGCTTAAATCACCCCCTAAAAATGGATCATTTTTCGCTTCGTCAACGAATTTCTATACGTTTAGTGTGAGCATGTTGGATTGGATTTTTACTCAGGTCGATGGCTCCATTGTTGTCGCAAAGGATAGATATGTCTTTAGTCATGATTTCGTAGTCCACGAGCGCTTGCTTCATCCAAAGAGCTTGTTGACATGCTTTTCCGACCGATACTTATTCGGCTTCAGTTGTTGATAATGCGAGTGCCGTTTGCTTCTTTGAGAACCATGAAGTGAGACATGTCCAACAAAAGTACAAATACCACTTGTACTTTTTCTATCAACATAGTCACCGGCATGATCCGAGTCGGCATACACTGTAACACCCCCAAAATTAAGTTTGTAGCAGCGGAAAGTAATTTGGGTGTTACGGGGAGGATCGAAGTTATAATATCATAAAACGGCTTAAAAGAAGCATTTTGAAAGTTATTCGTCATTCAAATAATATTTTTGATAAAAGATGAACTATTTGATTTAGAATCTTATTAAAAGATATAAAGGCTTGAAAGAATGACATATTTGATTTTTACACCATTTTAATTTATCAGAGTAATAAATGCCCGCTCCATGTCTTGTCCTGCTCCGTTAAATTACCTGAGATACACATGCTTAAAAGTGTCAACACAAAGGTTGGTGAGTTCATAGAGGTTTAATGGAAAACCATTTGTTTTCAATAGATTCAGGAATATTTGGTAACAATTGTAATAAGTATTAACAGTGATAAAACAAGTATCGAGTAATGTAGATTATAATCACGGATAAATCATATAAGTATTCAATCAAAATCAAGTATTGGATCAAAATCCTAACATGAGGTGGAAGCTCATGATACTAATGTAGTGAGATCTATCATTCAAATATGGTCAAAACCTATATAGCTGTATCTAAATATATGTTGAAAACATACATTTCCTTATGGATATTGCACCAAGCCTCATGACACGCAAAACGTTAACAAAAGAGGTGATTTCTCAAGTCAATGATAAATTTTGCCCTATTATTGTCACACCCCCAATTTACCTGACTTGCAGCGGAATGGAATGCCTGGGGGTGTAACTGTCATAGCACCATATCTAGGATATATTGAACAACCTAAAGTGTTGTTTGGAAAATACATCGTTTGATTTATTTAAAAACATCCAGTGTTACAAAACATAGGTCCCAAAGTCTGGACAAGTTTAAGGAAATAAGTCTGGTACGATCAAACGATAAAATACAAGTGCATGAAAAATCCAAAATGTAGTGCGTCATCCCTGGCACACCCTAATGTGACTCCATGCATATGATATGATAATGCCTTTAGTTACCTGAAAATACATTGCGAAAACGGTCAACATAAAGTTGGTGAATATTCATAGGTTTATAAAATGTAATGTTGTACGGCCACCACAAGTATAAGTGCATGACAAATGTCACGTAAAATAGTACAATAGACCTTAAGCTCATGACACCGAAGCTAGACTGATGAAATATATGCCCCTCCTGAATGTTCTGCCAAAACACTCAAATGTGACAGACATGAAATGCATCCGCTTACTGTTGGTAAATACTACCACGGATGGAGGCGTCACCCTCAATAGATCTATCCACTCACTCTCGCTAAATAGGCAAATTAACGGTTCATGATGATAATTAGGGGACTTTAACATGTTGGTATGGCAACTTAAGCAATGTACATATGTTTTGGTACTTGGGCTCGTACTAAAATGATTGATGCAATGTATTCCCCCGCGGGATTTGAAATCAAAATATTGAATTGAAAACGGGGCTATGAAAACTCACCTTAAACTGATGATACTGTGATGAAGTGAAATGAACAACAATGAACGGTTAGCTACCTCAACCTAATATGAATGATGAACGATCTAATTTAGATCACAAAATGATGTTATGAATGTCCATGCACATGTTTCCTATACCACTCTACTCTTTGGAAAATACTTGTTGTTATCAAAAAAATATACATTTTTCAAGACTTAGAAAAATATGGCAACTAGAAAAATAAAACTAGTTGAAATGTATATATATATATATATATATATATATATATATATATATATATATATATATATATATATATATATATATATATATATATATATATATATATATATATATTGTATGTATCAATGTTAGTGTTGAAATCCTCGGTTTGAAATCCTTGAAATAACGACTTGTAGTGATAAAAATATACTTGTAATCACTAATACTTCATTAGTTATGAATTTGGGTACTTGGTATTATTTCTAGAAATCTAGACTTACTATGTAGTTTTAGTATTATTATTTTCAAAAGCTGTCAAAATAATATGAGTTTTGCCGATATTGAAACGTGAATATCTTTGTCGTTATAAGTCCGTTTTACTTGTTCTTTATATCCACGGTTACGTCTTAGTATGTAGTAATATATTTTGGAAAGCTTGGCTCCTCCGGGTTACGTCTAAAGCCTCGTTTTGTCCGATGAAAAACGTCCAACAGCATGTATTTTCAGAAAATATACTTTTCGTCAATAAACTTGCAAAAAGCATAACTTCTTCGTTATAAACTCTTTTTAATCCGTTCTTTCGCCTACGGATTCGTTTTTGAAAGTATTTTCTAAAAATTTTGCCAAAGTTTCCTTTATGTTTACTGATTTTCCTGGATTAACAAAAATGGGACAGAATGTTTATATACTTGTTACAAATCCATTTTTCATGTTCAAAACTAGTTTCTACTTCAACCAAATCTCTTGCAAACACCATAAAGCTATACTAATCCTACCATACACCTTCTTAGGGTGCCATGGGTTCCTAATCACTACTAATCATGTTAATTTAATAAAGGAACACCTAAATCAAAATCTAGGGTTTGTATGTTCAAAAAGTTAACAAAAATAATGTGGTATAGCTAACTTGTACATGAAATTAAGCATGAAAACCATAAGATACAAGTATTAATTAGATGAAATCATGAAATTAAATTTGATAACTCACTTTGAAATAATAGGTGATTAGATGATGAGAAATCTTGTGTTACTTGTGTTTATGTTGCAAGAATCTTGATTAGAATGATAAAAGGAACAACTTTGTAGCTTTAAACTTTGGAAAATAATCACTTGATCATGGATTTTGGATTGGGTCGTGGGTTTGGGATGGAAGAGAGGTTTTGGTGTTTTTGATTCAAAGAACTAGTTATGATTTTGTGTTTTTAGGTTTTTGGATATTTAGTTTAGGTTATAATGTATTATAATGGTACATAAATGCTTAAGGTTAAGAAAAATGTATAATTTGGCCTTGGTGAGGACTTTAGGGGCCGGCCATGGTGCATGAGGGGGGGGGGGGGGGGGGGGGTTGGGGTAGCTTGGATTTAATTAGGAAATCTAGTGTAGTTATAAGTGTAGATATGTGTTATTAGTTAAAATTAGGTACCGGGTTTGATAGAAATAAATGTTAACGAAGTTAACCAGGACAAAATAAAGTTGTAAAAATGTTAAAAATATGTTCGGTACAAGTACTGAGTGTTCGGGTGATTATTGTTTAGTTTTCACGAAAACCGTCGTAATATTTATAAACTTACGTTATAAATAAAAATAAATTTCTAAAATACTGGGTAAATGAATATTATAACTTTTATGAAGATAAAATGGATATAAAAATATGTCGGGACCATTGTGGAATATTTAGATATATTCGTCGTGTTTATTAACCGGGTGTTAACGTTTATTTATAAATAATTATACGTAAAACGTTAAATATATCAAATATATAAATTTGAAAATCCTAAGAGTGGTATAACATGAAAATGCTGTTATGATGATATGCAGACTATCTCTAGTCCGTATCCAGTGTCCTTACTGATAATGAAATGAATTCATACCTAAGCCAATCCGGTTACACGAATTTTAATACCCGTAAACTAAATTTACGATGAAATGAGTAATGCAAGTGAATAGTGAAAACTTTTCCGGCAATGAATAGTGTTCAATGAATAGTAAAATTCTCAAATGTTTCTCAGAATATCAAATTGACCTCGAAAATGATGAATAGTAAAATGATGAATAGTGTTTTGATGAATAGTGATTTATGAATAGTAAAATGTCAAAGTTTGGGAAATGACCTGAAATGGTGAATTGTGACAGTCGCCCACCCAAAAAGGAATTCAGTCCCTGAATTCAGCTAGTGTTGGTCTCGGTAATAGGTTTGGTGAAAAGGTGTGGATACTTGTGTTGCATTTGGTCCTCTCGTTCCCAAGTAAACTCGGGTCCTCTTCGAGAATTCCAGCGAACCTTAATGATCGGAATTCGACTCTGCTTCAACTGTTTGACCTCTCTGTCCATGATTTCAATTGGTTCCTCCACAAAGTTAAGCTTGTCATCTAGCTGAATCTCTTCTAATGGTACAACGGAAGACTCATCTGAAAGGCATTTCTTGAGGTTTGAGACATGAAATGTGTTATGTACGTTGTTGAGTTCTGATGGAAGTTCAAGCTTGTAAGCTACTGGACCAATCCTTTCCAGTATCTTAAATGGACCAATGTATCTCGGGTTCAACTTTCCACGCTTTCCAAATCGTATCACGCCTTTCCAGGGCAAGACTTTCAACATGACCTTGTCTCCGACCTGGAATTCCAATGGTTTGCGTCTAACATCTGCGTAGCTTTTCTGTCTACTTCTAGCAGTTTCAAGTCTTTCTCGAATCTGGATTATCTTTTCTGTTGTTTCTCGAACCATCTCTGGACCTGTGCATTGTACATCTCCAACTTCTGCCCAACAAACTGGGGAACGACACTTACGACCATAAAGTGCCTCAAATGGTGCTGCTTTAATACTTGAATGGTAACTGTTGTTATAAGAAAACTCGATTAATGGCAAACGGTTAGCCCAACCATTCCCAAAGTCAATCACACATGCTCGCAGCATGTCCTTCAGTGTCTGAATAGTTCTCTCACTCTGACCATCGGTCTGAGGATGGAATGCAGTGCTCATGTCTAACTTGGATCCAAAAGAATCTTGTAATGACTTCCAAAAGTTTGAAGTAAAGCGGCTATCTCTGTCAGAAATAATGGAGATTGGTGCTCCATGTCTCGAGACTATTTCCTTGACATAAAGTCTGGCAAGCTGTTCCATGGAATAAGTCTCTCTAATGGGTATGAAATGGGCTGATTTAGTAAGACGATCGACAATTACCCAAATAGCATCGTAACCTCCTGACGTCTTGGGAAGTTTAGTGACAAAGTCCATTGTAATACGCTCCCACTTCCATTGTGGAATTTCTGGTTGTTGAAGTAGTCCTGACGGTTTCTGGTACTTGGCTTTCACTTTAGCACAAGTAAGGCATTTGCTGACATACGTAGCTATTTCTGCTTTCATGTTCGGCCACCAATACAGCTTTTTGAGATCCTGATACATCTTGTCAGAACCTGGGTGAATAGAGTACTTCGACTTGTGTGATTCATGCATAATCAATTCTCGTACTCCACCATAGAGTGGTATCCAACTTCGGTCCTTGAAGCATAACACTCCATCTGCTCTCTTCACAAAGCCATTTTTGTTCTCGGGCATACCATATAGTTTCTCCTGTGGTCGATTTTCCTCTTTGAGAGCCTCAATCTGAGCTTCTAGAATTTTTGATGGTAATGGTGAAATAATAGTCATTCCCAACGACCTAACCCTCAAAGGTTTGAGTCGTTCTTTTCGGCTAAGTGCATCTGCTACGACATTTGCTTTTCCTGGGTGATATCGGATCTCACAATCGTAATCACTCAACAATTCTAGCCAACGACGTTGTCTCATGTTAAGTTCCTTCTGATCAAGTATATGCTGTAAGCTCTAGTGGTCGGTAAAAACTACACATTTAGTACCATAAAGGTAGTGTCTCCAAATCTTGAGTGCAAAAACTACAACACCCAACTCCAAGTCGTGTGTAGTGTAATTCTTCTCGTGTGTCTTAAGCTGTCTAGATGCATAAGCTATCACCTTCTCGTTTTGCATTAGCACAGCTCCAAGTCCTTTATGCGAAGCATTGCAATATACCACAGAGTTCTCAATACCTTCTGTTAGTGACAAAATCGGTGCACTGCAAAGCTTCTGCTTCAATAACTGAAATGCAGATTCTTGTTTCTCTCCCCACTCGTACTTTTGATTCTTTTGTGTCAGCTTAGTCAGCGACTTCGCTATCTTAGAAAACCCTTCAATAAACCTTCTGTAATATCCTGCAAGTCCTAAGAATTGACGAATTTCTGTAGGAGACTTGGGCGTAGCCCAATCCTTTACTGCCTCAATCTTTGCTGGGTCGACTTGTAATCCTTGGCTATCAATGACATGGCCAAGAAATTGAACTCTTTGTATCCAAAAGTCACACTTTGAAAATTTGGCATACAATTGCTCCTTCTTGAGTAGTTCCAATATTGTTCTAAGGTGTGCTTCATGCTCTTTCTTACTCTTGGAATAAATCAGGATATCGTCAATGAATACGATCACAAACTTATCAAGATATGGTTTGCACACTCTGTTCATGAGATCCATGAATACGGCAGGTGCATTCGTTAATCCAAAATGCATCACTTGAAACTCATAATGACCATAACGTGTTCTGAATGCCGTCTTCGGGATATCTTCTTCCCGAACTCTAAGTTGATTGTAGCCTAATCTTAAATCAATCTTGGAATAAAAACAAGAACCTTGTAGCTGATCGAACAAGTCATCAATCCTAGGGAGTGGATAACGATTCTTCACCATTAACTTGTTCAGCTCATGATAGTCTATGCACATTCTAAAAGATCCATCCTTCTTCTTCACAAACAAAACCGGTGCTCCCCAAGGCGAGGAACTCGGTCTAATGAATCCTTTGTCTAGAAGTTCTTGTAATTGGTTAAACAATTCTTGCATCTCAGAAGGTGCAAGTCTATATGGTGCTCGTGCAATTGGTGCAGCTCCTGGCACCAACTCAATTTGAAACTCAACTTGACGTGTAGGCGGAAGTCCTGGCAATTCTTCCGGAAAAACTTCTGGAAATTCCTTAACAATAGGCACATCTTCAAGTCGTTTCTCATCCGACTTCTTTTCCGTGATGTGAGCCAAGAATGCATAACAACCCTTCTTTATGTACTTCTCGGTTTTAATGCATGATATGATACTGAGTCTAGTTCCACTTCGCTCTCCGCGAACAACTAAAGTTTCACCGCCATAAGAAAGATGAACAACTTTTTCATCACAAATGATTCTTGCACGTTGTCGAGACAACCAATCCATACCGATACCAACGTCAAAACTTCCAACTTCTACGGGCATAAGGTCTATATTGAATGGGTGATTTAGAAATTTATGGTGCAACCACGGATAACGGTGTTGGTGTTAACTTAAGAACCATCGGCTAATTCTACAATATAGAGAATGTCTAAGGTAGTTGGTTCTATGTTAAGTAAAGGTACAAATGCAATAGAAACAAAACTTCTATCCGCTCCTGAATCAAATAAAATGGATGCATAACGATTATTAACGGGGAACGTACCCGCAACAACATTCGGGTCCTCTCGGGCATCTTCTCCTCCCATAACATAAGCCCTTCCTCGAGCTACTCCGCCCTGATTTCCAGCTCCTTGATCCTTCCTCTTTGGGCAATTGTTCATGAAATGACCCAACTCTCCACAACCATAACATGCTCCTGGTTGGTTCTGATTAATTACCCCTCGTGGAGCTTTGCATTCCCTAGTCGAATGACCGACTTTTCCACAGTTCTCACAAGCTCTGGGAGAATTTCCAGGGTTGTGATGAGTTTGACACTTATTACACTTGGGTAGTTTTCCAGCATATCCTTTTCCCTCTGTTGGTCCTGCAGCATAGGCCTTTGCCACTTCCTGTCTCTTAGGTGTTGGTTGGATAGCATTTCCACCTTGGTTATTATCAAACATCCTCTTGTTGTTATTGTTGTTATTGTTTTGGTTATTGGGGTAGTTGCGGTTTCGGTTATTGTTATAGTTGTTGTTGTTTCGAGTGTTGTTGTAGTTGGTGTTGTTTGAACGGTTATTGTTGTTGTTTGCAGCAGATTTTCCTTTTACCACTTGGACCATAAGTTTCTGAGTTATAGGAATAGCCTCTTCCATTGATTGTGGGTCGAAAGACATCACATCCCCTCGGATGCTTTCGGGTAGTCCTCCAGTAAAATTCTCCATCTTTTTCTCATCGTTCGGAACCATAGTTGGACATATTGCAGCCAACTCCTGAAACTTCCTGATATAAGTCTCAATGTCATCACCTTTTGTTACCAGCTCATAGAATTCGATTTCCAACTTTTGTACCTCAGTACGAGGGCAAAACTTCTTAGTCATCAGCTTCTTGAATTGATCCCAAGTGAGCTTGTAGGCATTCTCCATACCAATAGGCTGAGCATAAGAATTCCACCAAGACATAGCTTCATCAAGAAGCATACCAGTAGCAAATTTTACCTTGCTAACATCCGGGCAACCGCACATAAGAAATACTTTCTCAGTCTTTTCAAACCAGCGGATCAAAGCAACCGCTCCCTCGGTGCCCTTGTACTTGACGGGATCACTAATCTTGAAATCCTTCCAAGTACATTCACGCCTAGTAGTGGGTTGAACCACCTCGGTATTTGGCGCAATCTCAGCAGCCCTAGCAGCAACCTCAGCTCTCTCAGTCTCCAGAGCTTCTGCTATACTATCCCTGATCAACTTGCGGATAGCGGCTTGAGTCATAGCGGGTGTTTCTGATGTAGCCTTTGCTTTCTTTGGCGCCATACTTCTGATAAATAATAATCGACAAGAACCATGAGAAAACCATAATAGTCATCACACAAAAAGTATACACCCACAACATGTATATATACAACCACGACACGTATAGATACAACCACAACAAGTATAAATACGTTGACAATAAAGAGCAACCACGAAACATCATAAATATAATCACAACACATGAATATAATACATGAAAATTTCGGCCTACATGGACCGATATATATATATAGCACAACATTTCCAACATAGTAGAGTCGCACTTGATATATTTGTTTGTACAACAACCAAAAGACTACAAGTTCTTGAACTATGTCCCACACCTCGGGACTAGGAAATAGTAAAAGCTAATACAATACAAGTCTATGTCTATGCTCCTCCAGGTGCTCTAGATGGTCCAGGAGCTCCAGATGCTCCAGGTGCACTCCTCAGACGACGGATCTCCCTGTCCATCATAACGAAAATCTCCTCTAAATGCTGAACTTTGAGCTGAAGAGCAGCATCTCTACCCTCCATCATAGCCAACCTCTCCTGTGCTACTGCCAACTGGTGTGTCTGCTTTCCCTAAGCCTCCTGTGTAGTCTGAGCTCTATCCCGTATCTTCGGTAGCTCATCCCTAAGCCGATCAATCAGCTCCCGATGTCCCTCCTGCCGTGCCTCAAGTCCATGATACGACACGTCGATACTAACTCTGCCTAAAATCAATCCCTCGACCTGCTCCTCAACCGCCTCAAGTCGAGTAGTGATAACCTCATGAACCCTATAACCCAAACTATCAACCCGCTCCTGCTGAGCCCTTAACTGATCCTCTAAGGTAACATCTGTAGGCTCCCTAGCAGCAGCTGCTCTCGAACTCTCACCTACATAGTATACTAGTGGTGGTTCTGACTCTGTAGTAGGTGAAGCTGGTGTAGTAAACCTCGCACACTTCCTAAGCGGCAACAGTGAAGTAAATATGGATGTAGTAGCGGGTATGGCTGGTGGTGTAGGTAATATAGGAATAGCAGGGATCCTAAAGGTAGATGTAGCAGGGCGAACTCTCTTACTAGCACCTATAGTCATCTTCCTACGGGGAAACATAAGTCTAGGTTCAGATGGAATAGTGGTAGCAGATGATGATATGTCAGTGGGTGCACGGGTAACCTCAGGTAGTGCAATAGGGGAAACATGAGGAGTAGGAGCCGTCTCATCCTCCTCGAAAGGCTCGGTTTCCTCACCTGATGCCGAGGGTGGCAACACAGGTACAAGAGGAATGGGTGGTGGTGAAAAGGCAGTGGAATACATAGAGCCTTCAACATCGAAGTCTGTGATAGAGTAAAGTATGACAATGTTCGGGTCTGAAGACATGGTTCTGTGATAATCAAGGTGAAATAAAATAAATAACTCGTATAATGGAATCACCTAAAACAATGAACATGCACTTATGATGAAATGATGAGATGCTATGATAATGTGGTTATAGTCTAGGGATCGTATACATCATAAACCCAATCATGATGCATCCTAGTTCGCTATAACCTTGGCTCTGGTACCAATCTGTCACACCCCCAATTTACCTGACTTGCAGCGGAATGGAATGCCTGGGGGTGTAACTGTCATAGCACCATAACAAGGATATATTGAACGACCTAAAGTGTCGTTTGGAAAATACATCGTTCGATTTATTTAAAAACATCCAGTGTTACAAAACATAGGTCCCAAAGTCTGGACAAGTTTAAGGAAATAAGTCTGGTACGATCAAACGATAAAATACAAGTGCATGAAAAATCCAAAATGTAGTGTGTCATCCCTGGCACACCCTAAGGTGACTCCATGCATATGATATGATAATGCCTTTAGTTACCTGAAAATACATTACGAAAACGGTCAACATAAAGTTGGTGAATATTCATAGGTTTATAAAATGTAATGTTGTACGGCCACCACAAGTATAAGTGCATGACAAATGTCACGTAAAATAGTACAATAGAGCTTAAGCTCATGACACCGAAGCTAGACTGATGAAATATATGCCCCTCCTGAATGTTCTGCCAAAACACTCAAATGTGACAGACATGAAATGCATCCGCTTACTGTTGGTAAATACTACCACGGATGGAGGCGTCACCCTCAATAGATCTATCCACTCACTCTCGCTAAATAGGCAAATTAACGGTTCATGATGATAATTAGGGGACTTTAACATGTTGGTATGGCAACTTAAGCAATGTACATATGTTTTGGTACTTGGGCTCGTACTAAAATGATTGATGCAATGTATTCCCCCGCGGGATTTGAAATCAAAATATTGAATTGAAAACGGGGCTATGAAAACTCACCTTAAACTGATGATACTGTGATGAAGTGAAATGAACAACAATGAACGGTTAGCTACCTCAACCTAATATGAATGATGAACGATCTAATTTAGATCACAAAATGATGTTATGAATGTCCATGCACATGTTTCCTATACCACTCTACTCTTCGGAAAATACTTGTTGTTATCAAAAAAATATACATTTTCCAAGACTTAGGAAAATATGGCAACTAGAAAAATAAAACTAGTTGAAATGTATATATATATATATATATATATATATATATATATATATATATATATATATATATATATATATATATATATATATATATCGTATGTATCAATGTTAGTGTTGAAATCCTCGGTTTGAAATCCTTGAAATAACGACTTGTAGTGATAAAAATATACTTGTAATCACTAATACTTCATTAGTTATGAATTTGGGTACTTGGTATTATTTCTAGAAATCTAGAGTTACTACGTAGTTTTAGTATTATTATTTTCAAAAGCTGTCAAAATAATATGAGTTTTGCCGATATTGAAACGTGAATATCTTTGTCGTTATAAGTCCGTTTTACTTGTTCTTTATATCCACGGTTACATCTTAGTATGTAGTAATATATTTTGGAAAGCTTGGCTCCTCCGGGTTACGTCTAAAGCCTCGTTTTGTCCGACGAAAAATGTCCAACAGCATGTATTTTCAGAAAATATACTTTTCGTCAATAAACTTGCAAAAATCATAACTTCTTTGTTATAAACTCTTTTTAATCCGTTCTTTCGCCTACGGATTCGTTTTTGAAAGTATTTTCTAAAAATTTTGCCAAAGTTTCCTTTATATTTACTGATTTTCCTGGATTTACAAAAATGGGACAGAATGTTTATATACTTGTTACAAATCCATTTTTCATGTTCAAAACTAGTTTCTACTTCAACTAAATCTCTTGCAAACACCACAAAGCTATACTAATCCTACCATACACCTTCTTAGGGTGCCATGGGTTCCTAATCACTACTAATCATGTTAATTTAACAAAGGAACACCTAAATCAAAATCTAGGGTTTGTATGTTCAAAAAGTTAACAAAAATAATGTGGTATAGCTAACTTGTACATGAAATTAAGCATGAAAACCATAAGATACAAGTATTAATTAGATGAAATCATGAAATTAAATTTGATAACTCACTTTGAAATAATAGGTGATTAGATGATGAGAAATCTTGTGTTACTTGTGTTTATGTTGCAAGAATCTTGATTAGAATGATAAAAGGAACAACTTTGTAGCTTTAAACTTTGGAAAATAATCACTTGATCATGGATTTTGGATTGAGTCGTGGGTTTGAGATGGAAGAGATGAGGTTTTGGTGTTTTTGATTCAAAGAACTAGTTATGATTTTGTGTTTTGAGGTTTATGGAAATTTAGTTTAGGTTATAATGTATTATAATGGTACATAAATGCTTAAGGTTAAGAAAAATGTATAATTTGGCCTTGGTGAGGACTTTAGGGGCCGGCCATGGTGCATGAGGGGGGGGGGGGTTGGGGTAGCTTGGATTTAATTAGGAAATCTAGTGTAGTTATAAGTGTAGATATGTGTTATTAGTTAAAATCAGGTACCGGGTTTGATAGAAATAAATGTTAACAAAGTTAACCGGGACAAAATAAAGTTGTAAAAATGTTAAAAATATGTTGGGTACAAGTACTGAGTGTTCGGGTGATTATTGTTTAGTTTTCACGAAAACCGTCGTAATATTTATAAACATACGATATAAATAAAAATAAATTTCCAAAATACTGGGTAAATGAATATTATAACTTTGAAGAAGATAAAATGGATATAAAAATATGTCAGGACCATTGTGGGAATATTTAGATATATTCGTCGTGTTTATTAACCGGGTGTTAACGTTTATTTATAAATAATTATACGTAAAACGTTAAATATATCAAATATATAAATTTGAAAATCCTAAGAGTGGTATAACATGAAAAGGCTGTTATGATGCAGACTGTCTCTAGTCCGTATGCAGTGTCCTTACTGATAATGAAATGAATTCGCACCTAAACCAATCCGGTTACGCGAATTTTAATACCCGTAAACTAAATTTACAATGAAATGAGTAATGCAAGTGAATAGTGAAAACTTTTCCGGCAACGAATAGTGTTTAGTGAATAGTAAAATTCTCAAATGTTTCTCAGAATATCAAATTGACCTCGAAAATGATGAATAGTAAAACGATGAATAGTGTTTTGATGAATAGTGATTATGAATAGTAAAATGTCGAAGTTTGGGAAATGAACAGAAATGGTGAATTGTGACACTTATAATAGGTGATTTGCCAATTCCTATTTTTATTCAAATATAGTGTATCACGACTAATACGACTAACCATATGCATAATCGCATTCCGTCAAGTATTAGTGGGATAGGAGGTCAATCCTTAACAGGTTTCGAAGCTGTTCACTATTTCGCGCTCACATACAAGTGATTAATGGCTCATGATTGAGGGACTTTATGGCGATGAAGGTAACTTAGGCAATATCAAGGTAATAATGTAACTAGAGTATTCGTGCTCTTCCTAGCAATTATTTCTGTTGAAACATAGAAATATCATATAGAGTTAATGAAATCATTCAGGATGTTATAGTATAGTCAAGTATCATGCCACAATAATCACTTTGGAAACATTTTCATCTGAGTATCAGTATTTCAGTTAAGTAATTCGCCAGTAACATATATATATATCACATGCCACAATAATCAATTTGGAAACATTATCATTTGAGTATCAGTATTTCAGTTAAGTATTTCGCTAGTAACATATATTTATCACATCTTAAGTCATAAACTTCATCAGGTAACTATTAATAAGGAAATTGATTTGAATCATGTAATTTATTCATATACTTATAAAGTTATCAAAGTATATGTAAGCATGTATCTCCCCCATAGAGTTAAAAACAAGTATTGGAAATGGCGCTATGACTCACGTTGATTGATGTTGGGATGATGAAAAGTAAAGTAGGATGAGATTATGAGAATGATTATGGAAACGTCTTTGATACGGAACCTGATAAATAAATTTATCTGAGAATCTAACCAAATACTATTTGGTAAACGAATAACGATAAATCGTTAAGATGAAAAGATGATATGCGAATGGAATTATTATGTTTATAATAGTATGACGAGATATGCTATTATTTATAAAGTTTTTCCTTTTTAACCATGATAATAATAATACGTAATGATAATTAGTTAAAAAGTCGTTATATATATTATTAACGTAAAAATAACTAATATATAAATAAAATGTAATAAAAATGCATATGACGTGATGGGTGACGTAAAATAGAAAATAAAATAAGAATGTCAAATATTATACGTGGGTCCTTGTCCTTTTTCCAATTTTACACTTTTTACTCTAAAGGCGTTAGCGTTACACCGTTAGTCCTTTTTATATATGGTTTACATTTATAGTCCACTACTTGTCCAAAATAACTTATTGGTCCTGGAATATGATAATATATCAAATTATATCGTATAGATTCTGTTTTTACAGTTTTATTCCTTATTTTTAATAGTTTAACAGTTTTAGTCCTCCTAAGTGTCGTCGCGTTACATTTTTAGTCCAAACATGCAAGAAAAAGTGGGAAAAATTATATGAAAAATTCCGTAGCTTATTTATGTTTGTTAAAGCTTATTTTAACTGCTTATTTGATAAAAGAGCTTATTTCTATATAAATGGGCCTTAATGAACCAAAACAAAGGCCGTTAAGAAATTTAGAGGCGAGGGCATGAAAATAGTTTTGGGCTTGGACTTGGGCTATTTTTATGATTCTAAAAATGTTTCATATGGGCATGGTGGACTGATGGATTGTTAACTCTTGTTGGGCTTAGAATAAGCCCAAACCGAATTTATTTATTTTCTGAAAATGAATTCTAAAAACTTACTAGTGAATATAGTTTACTTTGAGCTTATTTGAACGCTCACATGAGCTTATGAGTAAAAGTTTAAAATACGAAGCATGAACTTTTCCAGGTCTTTAATCATGTCAAGTAAAAATACTTATGTGTTATATTCAGAATTTCAAAGATACAAGAAGTTTTTGTGGCCTAGTCGCATGTTTTAAAACTGATGAACTCTAAATATTTTCTAAGTCTTATATTCAGTCGATGCCTATATAAATCAAGCCATTTTACGGGCTTATGAGGGATTATGAAATTGAAGTTAAAACATGTAACTTACAGCTTACTGGGTGGTCTATCGAGTTATGTAAAAATATAAGTTTATTGCTTGAAAGAATTAGAATGAAAATAGGCCTAAAGTGGGCGTGTCAAGCAAAATTTTCCCAAGTTCTTAAGACTTATAGATTTTTATGTTTTCTGCTTCTGGTACGAATATATATAGGTCCAAATGGGTTACGAATTTTAGTGTAGCAATAAAAGTAATGTGAAGTGGGTGATCTTCATGGTTCCTAGGCCTTCCACAAGGGAGGCTAACCATGACTTGTGTTCTATATATAAAGGTTTGTACGTAAAAATGAATAATCAAACTATACGTTCGAAAATTATTTATATGCGATGCATGAATAATAAAATAACGTACGAGATGAATTTAATAGAGATGAAAACAACTTACAACACCTCAAGGGTGGTAGGGAGTCGAGATTTATGGAATAGAACACAAAGAAATTCTCTCGTTCGCTTATAAACACTAGTATCGATTTGTATATAACCCGACACCACTTGTTTGCTTCCAAATGAACATGCTATTCTCTTCTGGCCTTTCAGAGACGTTTGAAGGATAGAATAAAAGTTAGTTATGAGTGTCTTGAATGGAGAAATAAGATGATGAAGAAGAGTACATATATAAAGATTTTTAGAACACGTACGATGCAAATATTTCAAGGAAACATGATTTACTATGTATTGTCAGTGAATGAAGACTTCTTGGAATGAACCTTGAATATTATATCAATATAGAAGAATGTGTGAGAGCTAGAAATAAGGAATTCAAATGGAAATTGAGTTGTGTTTTAACATATGTCGACTAGGACATATATACCTATATGATTTGGAAAAATCGTGTAAGGCTTGGTTCCTAGTTGATGAAACTCAATATAAATCATGAAATCATGCTTGAAATATTATTAGAATCATTTAGAAACAAATCGGGATTAAAACGGTTGAGCTTTGAATTTATTATATATCGATTGGGTTGGATTTTTGGCCAAACACTTTACCTCTATTAAACGTATCAAACGTTCGTCTTAGAAGCTAAAACTTGGCATACTAATTCTTTGGCGGGTAGACAATTAGGAGGTATAAAAATACGTATACGTTGTGTTTAGAATTTGGAAGAAAACGGGGCGTTTTGGAGGGGGTCTGCTCGACTGGAAATGAAAATAAAAGGGAAGTTGGGCTTGTGTGATGGGCTGCCATGAACAGTACATAGAAGGGATGTGTTTGGACTGGAATATTAAGGGCCCGATTAGTATTAATTTAGGATTAGTAAATTTTTAATATTTTGTTACACGTGTCGAGAACTTGTTTCGTCGTTTGGTGAATTATGGGATGACGTGACTTCGTAAATATAGTATAATAAGAAAAATCTTAAATTTCCCCGCAAAAATGGTGATTAAAAATAATGACAGAGATTAATATATAATTAAACGATGTTAATTATAAGAATTTTTGCAGTTCTCTACAGTACCCACTCGTCATTCTGAATTTCGTCCCGAAATTCAAGTTTGAAATGATTACTAGGGTAAAGGATTATGAACATAGGGTTGTCGAGAGATTTTTATCCGAAATTCAAGGAAACAAAATTTAGTTAGATTTATTGGTGCTAGGCGAGATAAATTTAAATGTTGCAACTAACGAATCCAAGGGTTGTAAATATAGAAAGTAACGGTCAGGAATAGTGGAAAATTAACGGCTAGTGAATAGTGAATACTAACGGTCGTGAATGGAGTGACCTCCAACGGCTAGTTTTGGTTCCAACGGCTAGATTTTTAGCCTATAAACACTCCATTTAATTTCCTATTTTTCCATCAACCATTTTCCTATCATTTAACATTTCCTATTCTTACCCTTTTCTCTCATTAAATACTTCCGAAAATGACAAGCCTAATTACTATTATTGCGATGGTATATGTCGTTGTTGTCGTTACCTATTTGACTTTTCTCCCGGATGAAGATTATGTAGTTTTGGTCGGGCTGTTGGTTTTCCTAATACCACTCACGGTTTTATCATATGTTGTGGATAAGATATAGAGGCACTAGTCTTGAACTAGGAAATGTATCCTTGCTATTTTTCTATGTAAGCCTCAATAAATGTGAAATAAGACTTATTCGTCTTTATGTTTAAGAATTAGTCTTGCTATTGTTTCTAATGGTTTACTTATACTTATCTTCTAGAATAATCAGTGTGATTTATCCTGTGGTGGCTCTTGCTATGGTGCTGTTGATGGGAATTCTTATTATTATGACGGGTCAGCCTATAGGAGATTCTATGCTTTTTATTGTAATCATTGTAATCATAACACTTCCAATGCTAATTATATGCCTATGTATTAATTTCCGTGGTTTCTAATAAAATTTTCGCTATTGATGTTTTCCATAAGTCTTTGTGAACTTTTAGGTTTCTAATGTTTGTACTTTTCTTGACTTACTATAATAAAAATGATGGATATTAAGTGTAAATATCTATTGGAGATTGTCAAAAATGAGGTTTATGAATAGTTTATTTAATCTCATGATTTTGCTTTTGAATGAAGATTGTTATTAGAAAATCTGAAAAGATAACTATTCCATTTATGACATGATTCTTCCTAAATTATACATAGGTAGCTAGGCTATGTATAATTGAGGACCAAATGATGTGATGCTTGGCTCAGTAACAATGATATTTATTTTTCTTTAAATTGTTTTAGATGGTTCAGTCTTAATGGTTTAGGTACAACGTTGAATGCCATCTAATCATTTTCAAAAGAATTTAGTAAATTTTTGTTCATAATATGGTGATGAGTCAGGAATTTCTAAGGAGATACTAGGATATCCTTGGTATAAACTTAAAGTTCATGAGATAATTCTTACAGGGTGGTAATAATCTACCGTTCAGTCGAAAATGATGTTAACTAGATTTCTAAGGTGATATCAGTGTATTGTTACTTAACGATTACGAACAAGGAAAATGGAATAGAAGTTGAAAATAGACGTAGGTTTTGTTTATTATGGAAATATTACTAGGTAGAGTTTTCATACGGTAGAAGGGTATTTGTTACGCTTAGGTTACATCCATCGTACCTAAGGTAAATTACAAAAGGGAATACAACTATAGAGGGTTTGAACTATGGTTTACTCTATTACAACAGGAATTTCTCTTCTGTTTAAACATTAATGTCATCTTTTGACGTTGTTAAGGTTCTAAAGAGTTTCCATTCTCTTCCTCTGGTATTTTTGTCCTAAGTGGCATTCTGGGTTGGGCACTGATTCTTGAAGTGTCACATTTAACTTTTCGATCTAGAACTCCATTGATATTGGTGCTGGTAGGTTCAGTCACTCTTATTGTTCTCTTAAGGTGAGTTGGTCTAAAATCCGTAAAACTTTCATGGTTATGCTTACAAGGTATGGCCGTCTTATTTTTCTTTTCTTGCTATATCGTTGCTAATCGGAGGAACTATGGTTACTTCAAGTATTACTGCAATGATACTGATTACTAATTTCTGGATATTCTTAGTACTTTGTTAGTCCCTTTAATGAAAGAATATGGAGCTAATTATTTCATTTATGATAGACTGAATTGAATCCCTACTGTAATCTAATTTCAAGATATGTTTGGGTAGTATCATAGGTAAATGATCAACTCTTGGTATAGGATTGCTAAGGAACAAACGGATTTATCTACTAAAGCTAAAGTTTAATAACCTTCTCTCTATTCTTCAAGTTCTCTTCCAAAAATTTGTCTTATAGAACTCTATGGTTTTAGCCTAGTTATGGTAGGTATAAGGAATCATAATAATCATAGGTATTATCAAGGTAAGTTTGAATATAATCACTATAATCAACATTATATTAATAACTTGATTGATTGTTTTTGCAAAACAAACGATACAAGATCTTTTATTAATACTCCATTGATCTGAGGGGAGTCATTTGTCTACTAAAGAGAGTAACAAACGGTGAGATTCTTCATGAAGATATGAGGAATCATTACATGCATGCATAGCATCATGATGGAAAGAATTTATTAACAACAGAGGGTTATAACAAAAGGAGATTGTTATTGATTAAAGGTCGATTACGAGTTTTGGGAGTTTCAGAATTACTAGAAAATACGTCATCACTAATCAAAAACTTTTTGGTTTAGTGGGTCCAACTTTCTGTTCAGGGGAATTGAGTGAAGATACATCATTTGAGACGTATTTTATCGAGAAATCTGGAGCGTCAGGAAATGGAGAATTTGGAAATATCTGGTATTGAGGAATCTGAAGTATAAGGTAACAAAGAATTTTGCTCAACATTCTTCCACGGCATCTCTTGGCTTGAACTTTGTCCAACTTCGAATGCTGCTTGACCACCAATCAAATCTTCATATGATTCAGTAGTTCTTTTGAGTTTCTGACGTAAAGATGTAAAAAAAATAGGTGACGATGGAGTTGATCTCTGAGTGAGTTCTATATTATATTGGGTTGTGATATTTGTACGTAAGGGTCTTCAATATTTGGAGAATTTTGATTGATATGTGATGTAATAGTATAATGGAGAGTAGTTTTGACATTCGCGGGAGTTTCAGGAGACATGTTATTGTAGTAACCGAGAATAGTATTTTATGAGGATTTTGTATGTTAAAGATGTAACAGTACAGATAAAATAAGAATTGTATAAGAGTAACTATTAAGCATGTAAAATAATCTTATCAGATAAGGTATTGAGTACGGCAGTCTACAGACACGGAGGGCATAAAATGGTATGGTGTAAAATCATTTATTTTGAAAGTGTAGTTATAGTTTAATGTTTGAAGATATTTAATTCTCTATAACTCTATCTCTGATGCCAATCTGTAACTCCCCCAAATTTAAGTTTGTAGCAGCAGAAAGTAATTTGGATGTTACGGGGAGGATCGAAGTTATAATATCATAAAACGGCTTAAAAGAAGCATTTTGAAAGTTATTTGTCATTCAAATAATATTTTTGATAAAAGATGAACCATTTGATTTAGAATCTTATTAAAAGATATAAAGGCTTGAAAGAATGACATATTTGATTTTTACACCATTTTAATTTATCAGAGTAATAAATGCTCGCTCCGTGACTTGTCCTGCTCCGTTAAATTACCTGAGATACACATGCTTAAAAGTTTCAACACAAAGGTTGGTGAGTTCATAGAGTTTAATGGAAAACCATTTATTTTCGATAGATTCAGGTATATTTGGTAATAATTGTAATAAGTATTAATAGTGATAAAACAAGTATCGAGTAATATAGATTATAATCACAGATAAATCATATAAGTATTCAATCAAAATCAAGTATTGGATCAAAATCCTAACATGAGGTGGAAGCTCATGATACTAATGTAGTGAGATCTATCATTCAAATATGGTCAAAACATATACAGCTGTATCTAAATATATGTTGAAAACATACATTTCTTTATGGATATTGCACCAAGCCACATGACACGCAAAACGTTAACAAAAGAGGTGATTTATCAAGTCAATGATAAATTTTTCCCTCTTATAATAGGTGATTTGCCAATTTCTATTTTTATTCAAATATAGTGTATCACGACTAATACGACTAACCATATGCATAATGGCATTCCGTCAAGTATTAGTGGGATAGGAGGTCAATCCTTAACAGGTTTCGAAGCTGTTCACTATATTCATGCTCACATACAAGTGATTAATGGCTCATGATTGAGGGACTTTATGGCGATGAAAGTAACTTAGGCAATATCAAGGTAATAATGTAACTAGAGTATTTGTGCTCTTCCTAGCAATTATTTCTGTTGAAACATAGAAATATCATATAGAGATAATGAAATCATTCAGGATGTTATAGTATAGTCAAGTATCTTGCCACAATAATCACTTTGGAAACATTATCATCAGAGTATCAGTATTTCAGTTAAGTAATTCGCCAGTAACATATATATATCACATGCCACAATAATCAATTTGGAAACATTATCATTTGAGTATCAGTATTTCAGTTAAGTAATTTCGCCAGTAACATATATTTATCACATCTTAAGTCATAAACTTCATCAGGTAACTATTAATAAGGAAATTGATTTGAATCATGTAATTTATTCATATACTTATAAAGTTATCAAAGTATATGTAAGCATGTATCTCCCCAAAAGAGTTAAAAACAAGTATTGGAAATGGGGCTATGACTCACCTTGATTGATGTTGGGATGATGAATAGTAAAGTAGGATGAGATTATGAGAATGATTATGGAAACGTCTTTGATACGGAACCTGATAAATAAATTTATCTGAGAATCTAACCAAATACTATTTGGTAAACGAATAACGATAAATCGTTAAGATGAAAAGATGATATGCGAATGGAATTATTATGTTTATAATAGTATGACGAGATATGCTATTATTTCTAAAGTTTTTCCTTTTTAACCATGATAGTAAAAATACGTAATGATAATTAGTTAAAAGTTGTTATATATATTATTAACGTAAAAATAACTAATATATAAATAAAATGTAATAAAAATGCATATGACGTGATGGGTGACGTAAAATAAAAAATAAAATAAGAATGTCAAATATTATACGTGGGTCCTTGTCCTTTTTCCAATTTTACACTTTTTACTCTAACGGCGTTAGCGTTACACCATTAGTCCTTTTTATATATACTTTACATTTATAGTCCACTACTTGTCAAAAATAACTTATTGGTCCTGGAATATGATAATATATCAAATTATATACTATAGATTCTATTTTTACAATTTCAGTCCTTATTTTTAATAGTTTGACAGTTTCAGTCCTCCTAAGTGTCGTCGTGTTACATTTTTAGTCCAAACGTGTAAGAAAAAGTGGGAAAAATTATATGAAAATTTCCGTAGATTATTTATGTTTATTAAAGCTTATTTTAACTGCTTATTTGATAAAAGAGCTTATTTCTATATAAATGGGCCTTAATGAACCAAAACAAAGGCCCGTTAAGAAATTTAGAGGCGAGGGCATGAAAACAGTTTTGGGCCTGGACTTGGGCTATTTTTGTGATTCTAAAACTGTTTCATATGGGCCTGGTGGACTGATGGATCGTTAACTCTTGTTGGGCTTTGAATAAGCCCAAACCGAATTTATTTATTTTCTGAAAATGAATTCTAAAAACTTACTAGTGAATGTAGTTTACTTTGAGCTTATTTGAACGCTCACATGAGCTTATGAGTAAAACTTTAAAATACGAAGCATGAACTTTTCCAGGTCTTTAATCATGTCAAGTAAAAATACTTATGTGTTATATTCAGAATTTCAAAGATACAAGAAGTTTTTGTGGCCTAGTCGCATGTTTTAAAACTGATGAACTCTAAATATTTTCTAAGTCTTATATTCAGTCGATGCCTATATAAATCAAGCCATTTTACGAGCTTATGAGGGATTATGAAATTGAAGTTAAAACATGTAACTTACAGCTTACTGGGTGATCTATTGAGTTATGTAAAAATATACGTTTATTTCTTGAAAGAATTCGAATGAAAATAGGCCTAAAGTGGGCGTGTCGAGCAAAATTTTCCCAAGTTCTACACCCGTTCCTTTGGGATACCATAATCCTAGATGTGTAGTGCCTTTTATGTACCTAAATTCCTTTTTACGGCTTAAAGATGGATTGTTTTGGGATCTTCTTGAAAACGAGCACATAGACAAACACTAAACATAATGTCGGGTCTACTAGCCGTGAGATAAAGTAGACTACCAATCATACCCCTATATTTAGTGTTATCTACGGATTCACTTTCCTCATCCTTTGTGAGTTTGGTTTCCGAGGACATAGGCCTTTTGATAGGTTTTGAATCTTCTAAACCAAATTTCTTAAGCATGTCTTTTATGTATTTAGATTGGTTAAAGAATATCCCATCTTCTAATATTTTAATTTGAAGTCCTAAGAAAAAGTTGAGATCTCCTATCATACTCATCTCAAACTCGTCATGCATGATTTTAGAGAAATCATTGCATAGCTCTTGACAAGTTGATCTGAATATTATGTCATCAACATAAATTTGAACTATGATAATGTGTGATTCTTTCTTCTTAGTGAAGAGAGTGTTGTCAACTAGGCCCATGGTATATGGTCAACTAGGAAGGTTTTAAGTCGATCATACCATGCTTTTGGAGCTTGCTTAAGTCCGTATAAAGCCTTTTTAAGTTTGTAAACATGATTAGGTTTTTCAAAGTCGGTAAAGCTCGGAGGTTGAGCAACATAAACTTCTTCATTAATAAAACCATTTAAGAATGCACTTTGGCGTCCATTTGAAAAAGTTTAAAGTCATGTGCGCATGAATATGCAAGTAAGATTATAATTGACTCGAGCTTAGCAACCGGAGCAAAAGTTTCATCATAGTCAATGCTTTCTTGTTGATTATACCCTTGTGCTACTAGCCTAGCTTTGTTTCTAGACACAACTCCGTTTTCATCCATTTTATTTCGAAAGACCCATTTTGTTCCAATTATAGTTTGATTCTTTGGTTGAGGAACTAGTGTCCAAACATCATTTCTAATAAATTGGTTCAATTCTTCTTGCATAGCAATTATCCAAGATTCATCACTTATAGCTTCATTTATGTTTTTAGGTTCAATGGTAGATATGAAACAAAAATAGTTACTTTCATTTTGAGCTTTTGATCTTAAGGTTCTTTCATTAAGTTTACCTATGACACTATCTAATGGATGAATTTTAGATTCTTTGACATTGATTATTTCTGTATTTAATAGTTCATCTTCCTTGTCATTTTCTAAATCAATTTGATTAACAGCTTGACTTTCAACTAAGTCATTATCTACCAAAGGTGATGTCTTAGAGGGAGGTGGACTTTCGTCGAACGTTACATTCAACAATTCCTCGACTCTTAATGTTTCTTTATTTAGAACAATATAAGCTTTGCTATTTTGTGAATATCCAAGGAACACACCTTCATAAGACTTTGGGTCAAATTTAGTGAGATAATCCTTGGTGTTTAGTGTGAAATCGTAGAGGGGGGGGGGGGGTGTTAATACGTTTCCATTTAAAAATCTTTAAACTTGTTGTATCAAATATAGTATAAACCATTGTGTCAAATTACGCCATTATTAGTCCGGTTTGTTTTTCTTTTCTAAAAACATCCATATGACAAATTTCCGATCAAGCTTGTTGTAATATGAGAAATGCTAATAATAGCCTAATGACTAATATAAAGCATATGATATAACAAGTTGTCACACAAGCATAAACATCAAGTCACAACACAAACAATAATAAAGTGCAAGTATAAAAGTAAAAGGAAAGAGCAAACCGAACACGAGGATTTATAGTGGTTCGGTCACGGATCTCCTCTCCACCCTACTCCACTCCCCGAGAACCCAACTCGAGAATTACTTCACTAGATCAACAAGCTCCTTTCCTGGTGGAGAAAACCTTACACGCTTACACTTTTTCTAGTACAAAGCTACATACCGAGTTCTTTTACAAGGGTACAACCACTCCCGCTAGTTCTTTTACAAGGGTACAACAACTCCCGCTAGTTCTTTTACAAGGGTACAATCGCTAGTTCTTTTACAAGGGTACAACAACTCCCGCTATGTTTTGTGGCCCAACATAGAAACCTTGTGTTTTATGGCACTAACACATAAACCATCTAATCTATAATAATGAGTACAATGATGAACCAAGACATAAATGTCTAATGGATATGAATGACTAATCTAAAAGAACTTCCATTGATAGAAAGCCTTCAATGGATGAAGATCACAAATTCTCTAAGCTTGTTGTGATGAATCTTCATGTATGTATAATTGTGGTGGATGATGATGGCAAGATGTCCAAGCTACTTTGGTGGATCAAGATGTATGATATGCTTACAACAAAGATGAATGTTAGAAGCATTATGATCATGATAATGAGGGTGATTAATTGTGTTTTCTACATGGTTTTCTATTGATCTAAGATCTATGCAAAGGGTAGAGAGAAATGTGTGTTTTTCTATTTTCATCAAGTTGTTTGAAAAACCATGAGCTACTATTTATAGGAAACAAATAAAGAGGTTTTTCCAAACCATGTTCCAAAACCATGAGCTATATTACAAAACTAACAAAGATCTTACATGATCTTTCTATAGATTCTAGTGTGTAAATCTACCTAAGATATTTTCCAAATCTTCTAAAGCCAACTTATAAGATTCACATTCTAGAACATGGTGATCCATGGAATGATGTAATTATACAATTTCTATTTTGATTAAAATGTATACCAAAGTAAACTTGTAAGCATTTAGAAAATGTACGTATTAGTTTGCTACATGATATTTAGTAAGTTACTAAAAATGTTTTATGTACTTATGTTGTTATAAACACATTTTTTAGATTGTAAACTTACTAATATTATTTAGACACCTAATGTGGCATTTATTCTATTTTATACCTAAAGTGCACTTTTACACCTAAAATACTTAAAGACTCTAAAAGTATTTTAAACATTCTAAATGGTTGGTCAAGGACTTTGATCATAATGCCACATAACAAACATGTACGAACCTGTGTTGTAGCATTCGAGGACTCGAGACGTTGAGAGGTGTTGAATGTATGTTGAGACATAATAAGATTACAAGTAACTTGTACATTTTACGTTATGTATCAAGTTATATGTTTGTCATCAATCAAAACAAACGAGACTGTGTAGATTAAATATCGTAATATTTGCACTAACAATCTCCCCCTTTTCGATGATGACAAAATATGTAAACGTGATAGATAGTAAAATGTAAAAAGTTACTTGTGTCCGTATTACTTACTTGTATCCGTAGCACCTTCTACATGTCCTTCTCTGTTTACACTCTTCTCCCCCTTTTGTCGAAACAAAAAGGGTGTGTCCTTGGAGTTAACTTCATTTCTCCCCAAAATGGCGAGCTTGCATCATCCCTAGTGAAGTTTAGTCTTCAACTCCAATTTCCTAAGGTTGTTGCGTCCCTTAGGTTGTTAGCGGATCCATGGATCAAATTAAGTTCCTTAACCTACATCAATGTTAGTGTTGTGCAACATAAAAATTATATAAAAAGTGCATGATGAATGAAATGCATGTTGGACTATGTTGACTTATCTCCTTCTTTTTGTCGAAACACAGAAGTGTGTCGAAGAATGAGAATAAAGATGAATGCAAGCATTTTTCCCCTTGATTATAGCTCCCCCTTGATCAATACTCCCCGTTGCTAGGGTCCCAACGTATATGACACAAGAAACAAGAAAGCCACAAAAACAAAGGTTAGTGCATGATTAGCCCCCTTGATCAATACTCCCTGTTGCTAGGGTACCAACGTATATGATGCAAGGATGAAGAATCCTACAAAATAAAGGTTAGTGTAAGACAATAATTGTCCTATAATGAGTATATGATATATAATAATGCGTGTGTATGATGCATTCTAAAAATGCTTGACGGAAGCTCCCCCTTGCTTTAGGGCATCATTATGAACCTACAAAATAAATATTAGTATACTAGAAGCTTTGTTAGTAGACACGTATGTCATATACAACCAAGTGTATAGACGATGCAATAAGAGTGCTTGATGAAGATTCCTCATTGTTCGAAGGTACCAAGAAGCATCTAAAATAAGAAAATAATTAATGCAAACAACATCCCTAGATGAGTATGCTATATACGAAGAAGTATATATGATGAACCTACAATGAAAAGATTAGTGCAATATATTTCATCTTTAAGAAAAATAAGAAAAATAAGGTATATTCTTCTAATAAGAAATACAATAAAAGAAAAATGTGAATATAATATGATAAAATCCTACAAGATAGTACCTCGAAGGAAGATATAAAGTGAGGTTGGAATATTGAGAGTTAGAGTAAGTGGTGCTAGTGTTGGTGTTGGTTTACTAGAATGATTCATGTGGTGATAACTCGATAGATGAAGGATTGATAAAAGTAAGTTTTCGCTAATTCATGGTTGTGATGATTAGTGAAAGTGATGATGGAAGGTGGTGGTGATAACGTAGACAACTATTTAACGAATTAGAAACTCGTATGTATAGCAAATGCTATAACGAATATAAAGATTGAACATATGGACTTATGCAATCTAAAATTCATAGCTTAAGGGATAAAGGAATACGACTTACGTAATGTTAAGATAAAAGGAAAATGTGAATGGACATTGATATTTAATGACGGCTACGGGTTATGATTTGATCGATTAGGATTGACGCTAATGAAAGAGTACTAACATTGTTTAGTTCTACATGACCTTTAATGACATTATCATCTACCAAAGATGATGTATCATGCCATAATGTATGCTTGAATGGATTCAAAAAGAAGTGAAGACAATAAGCACCTAGGAACAAACATTTCATAAGAAATGAATAAAGAATAAGAACCTATATGAGGATGAGAATGACATTATGAGATGGGAGAGTGTTGGTTAAACCGATGTGTTGAAAAAGTGTTGGGAATGACGGTTTTGATTAATATATCGTTTGCACTGACAATGACGTGCATGATATGTGTTGAGTACGAAAGGATGAGATCCTATGATGGTGTTCTACAAAACGAAGTTGTGAAGTCCTAGTTTAAGAAAGATCCTAGACTCCATTAGTTGTTAATTGTGGAGATGAAGAACTTTGTCAAACACATGGTGATATATTGGTACAAACTAGTGATGTTGGGTTAAAAGGGCTTGAAACACTTGTGGTTTTGTGAACCAATTTTAACTAAATGGTGTGTACCTATGTGTTGGTATTTTAGGGTGCAAGAAACATGAGTAGATGTTCTTTAACAATATTTTGACAAAATACAAATATGTGCATGAATTACTCTCCGCCTTAATTGGTGGACATCCAACATATTGTGTTATGCATCGTATAAAGAATGATGATGAAGTGTTTAGGAGGTTGTATTGTTAAGGCTAAATAGTGATGGAAGTGATTTTTGGAAAGCGGAAGCAATAATGCGAATTAGAAAGAGGTTGATTGAAAGATATCCAAACACAAATTTCAAATCTCTAAGACTCAATCCTATTAGCTATGAGCTTAGTAATGTTTTTGCGGATATTGGTTAGCATACAAAGAACTTTATCCTTGAAGTCATGTAGCTCTTCTTTATCAATGTGAGATAATCGCATGACAAGGCATGTGGTTTTCTCAAAGGAGGTGTAAAGGATTAGAGTATTGTTATCCTCAATCCTTATAAAACTATATGCAAGTGTAGGGATTACAGTTATGCGAGATGAGCATATGAAAGCTAGAACAAAATATTCAAGTAAACTGTGTTTAAAAGATAACATTTTGGAGCATGCATCATTAAAACATCCTACGTATATATTTAATGAGTGTCAACAAAAGACAAGAACATTAAAATATAGATAAAAAAATCATGTATCAAAATTGCATATCATAAGTTAACAAGTAACCTGTTAATCTTGTAAAGTATCATACAAATCATGTTAAAATTTAGTTGCATGAAACATATAAGCATGCAGACAAAACCTTTCCAAGGTTTACATATTAATCAATCAAATAGTTATTATGTCAAGATACCCAATTATATCAAACAAGTAACATTTAATCGACACATATATGTGTAATGCAAGTGATTCTTAATAAACTAAAGAGAAACTCAACTCTACTTCTTGTTTGAATAATATTTCTAAGACAAGATGATTAATACATGATTTAATGAGACTCAACTATATTTAATAAAACTAAGATGATGAAGATGTCATGTTTTATATGGAAATTTAACAAATATGTGTCAACAAATTTTAATCTATGTAATTAATTCATATGATAAAACGACTTCTATATGTTTATCATACCAAAAGTACTTTGAAAAATTAAAGTGCACATGTAGTGAACAAATAGTGTGACAAAGAAACAAGATGAAAATTTTATGCACCCATGTTTAAATGATAACATTTTAGAGCATGTATTATATAGACCATCCTAAGCATGGATCTAATGAATGACCGAAAAAGACACAACCATTCAAATACATCCATATCATAT
This sequence comes from Artemisia argyi, assembly GCA_030686995.1. Lineage (NCBI taxonomy): Eukaryota > Viridiplantae > Streptophyta > Magnoliopsida > Asterales > Asteraceae > Artemisia > Artemisia argyi. The sequence continues at coordinate 127,273,985 of CM060691.1, forward strand.
AAAGACATCATGTCTCAAAATGACATACCATGAGTTAACAAGTAACACGTTAATCATGCAAAACATCATATACATAAAGAATGAAAATATCATATAAATCATGTTAATATATAGTGACACGAAACATATAAGCATGCAAGCATCATAAATAAATAACCAAGGTTTACACATGAATCAATCAAATAGTTATCATGGTTATGTTAAGATGTCCAATCATATCAAACAAATAAAATGTAAATGACACATGTATGTGTAATGCAAGAGATTTTAATCTTTGTGTTTGGAATCTACGGTTGAATGATCTAAAAGGTGACATCTTTAAGCATGTGTTACGCAAGTGATTTGGTCATCCAAGACCAAGAGATAAGTTTGTGTGTGATAATGGAATATGATAAGAACGTTTTCAAGAAAGCTCTTTGGAACAGGAATCTAAGTGAAGTTACCAACTTCAATAGATCTTGTGTATGCTCTAGAGATAGGGTTTGAACTAGGTTATGAGCAAGGTTTGGTTATGATGAACACTTGAAAGGAAATAGACACATATAGTGTCTTTCAATAAATAGAATTATTACGTGGAATAAAGTCATCATGCTTATGAAAACAAGTATGACAAGATGATGGGGAAGCTCTAGTTCATAGAACTTGCAGATGTTTATTTAAGATCATTAACCCGATGAGGTGTAATGAAATCTCATGTAACACAACCGTTCATGTTTCAAGAAGAGAATAATGCATAGGATATACAATATCCTTTTAACAGGATGAAAACTTAACACATGATTTCTTAGGCATAATGTCTTCCAAAACATCATGTTTTCCTAAATGAAGATATGAAGCTAAAGTGTTTGAATCGGATAGTGCTATCTAAATATACTTGGTCTCAAGATTATACTAGATGATGACAAGAGGAATTAACTCGAGTTTCTTATGTATACTCCTCAAGAGTCATTGTTGCTCGGGGTACATGAGGATGGCTTTGAGATTGCATTTTAACATATGTTGTTAAAATGTTGATTTGAAGTTTAATGAAACATATGCAAAAGTTAAAAGTATTACCAATAGTTTGATAACTTGTGAAAGTGGTACTACTTAAACCTAGTGTAAATGTGTAAGCTTCATGCTCATTTGATGGTAAAGGTTCTAATCCTACAGTTGGTAAGGTATGGTTGAGTGTTTGGACAAAGGGCTTTTTGAGCAATGCACTCAATGAATTCAAACGATGGTAACAATGGTGGATTGGTTTATCTAGGTGGTAGGTCTTCTAATGTGTCTTAATAAAGATTTGGTAATGTAGAGGTTTGTTGTGCTATGGAAGAACTTAAGTTTCATAGATGTTGAAAGTAAAACGGATGGATACTAAGCCTTGTAGTCCATAACTCGAGAGTGAAGTTCTTGAGGTTTTGGTTATGTTTGTGAAGCTTAGGGGCTGAGATATATCATAGAAGTGAATGAGATGATGGTGAACGAACAAGTAAACTTAAGTACTCAATGTTCAATGATGAAGACCTATTGCCATTTGTTTTATCCCTATTGATTGAGAGAGTGTTAGGATAAGTGTTTTAACATATGTTGTTAAAATACTTGGGTGTAGATTCTTTCGGATGTGACTTTTAATGACTGCAATCGTAAGTCATATTTACTTGAATATTTCAGACGAAATACTTAAGTTGTCAATCCTACTTTGTTGAGATTAGATAGTACTAAAGGATAGCAAAACTTGATAATACATCTATAACTTAAGTGTAAGTTATGACTTGATGTAAATCCTTGTCGTCTTGAAGGATGACACATTACTTTCATGTTAACCAAGAGAGGTAACATATATAGATACAAGACAATATCTATAGTCACAAGTTGGACTTGTGAACTTGATATTATATGTAATCTATTTAAGTAACAAGTACGGATTAGTTAGGAATTTGTCAAGTCAGCAAATAAGTGAAGCTAATGGATGAAGGATGAGTTAAGGATGGAAGAATGTAGTAACCATGGGTAATGACTACAAAACATTTGTGGTTAGGGACCCACGGATGGCAAGGAACTAAATAAAGGGTTCCTTCCTTTATGCATAAGGGTTCCTTGGCTGAGTTTTGTTTAAATTGAGTTTTTGGCGGGAAGTGGTTTCCTATAAAAATGATCCTAATATGCTTAATAAATACTGAGGAAAATGTTTCTCACTTAAGTGAATGATTTGGTGGAGGAGTGGTGATTGCGTTGGTCATTGCAAGATTTTGGAGATGGTGTTGGAGTAGCAAGGTTGAGGGCGTTTGTATCTTTGATGGGTGAGGAAATGTTGAGTGATGAATCACTTGATGATGATGAGCTTAGTTGAATGGTTTTGTTAAAGCAACATGCTTTTACACTAATCCTAGCAGTTTTCCTAAAAGGTCTAGATGATTTGGATGAGGTGTTGGATTAAGTCATTTCAAGACTTTGGTTAGCTAGAATTATAAGAATAAGAGAAGTGATGGTGATGGTGTGAATTGGAAGTATGATTGTTGGTCAATTTATAGGAAGAACATGTTATGAAAAGTAGTGTTTGGATTAGATGTTGTCGTTCCATACACATTTGGAGGTTCCTAATCATTTGGAAGAGTTCAAATCATTTGAAGTCAATCCAATAGAGTTGGGTGGAGTGAAAGACTAACTTATGCACTAAGTACTATGTGATTATGGAAGATAATGTTCCACAGATTTGGAGGAACCAAAGGAAAGGTTCCTTCCTTGTAACAGAAAGGTTCCTTCCTTGTAACAGAAAGGTTCCTTGGGTTAGTTTAGCCAAGTTTGAAATTTTGACGGGAATGATGATCCTATTGTTGAAAGTGTGCTAAGAGGGCTCTTAGAATTAGTCATAAATACTAACAAGCATGTAGGAAGCAAGTTTGGAACCTAAGGATTACTAGAAAAATTCAAAAAATTCAAAGATTAAAAAGTTTGCTGAATGTCTGGAGGAACCAATCGACAACAAGGGCAGAACCAAGTCTTTGGTTCCGCCATATCCGTGGAGACCCATAATTGAGACAGAATGCATTTTTGAAGCAGTAAACGTTTTCTGATTTTCCAAATTTTTCTTAAAACTTAAGTAATCAATTATTTGTAGGTAGAAGATACAAAAATTGCAGGTAGAAATATGCTTATCGATAGAGTTTACAAGAGCGATCCTAGCTTTCAAAATATTAGCCAAAAATGGAAAATGGCATAGTACTAAAAAGTTATCCCTGCAAATATTGTTAGTACACACATAATCCACAAACATAGTATCATCCTACAACATCTTAAAAACATAAAATAACATTGTTTCAACGACCAATTGTTCAAATGCACCCTTGTGCCAAACACTCCTTACAAGGGACAATTATCGACTTCCGAAAACATCCTAATAATACTTGAAACATATGCACCTAATTAGATGTGATAGATTAAAACCAAAAACACATAATCTAGCACATGTTAGCATATAGATCAAGCCGAGGATTATGATCTTACCATAAATGGAAATTAATTCACACACGGAAAATTGATAACACCAAAGTGTTATCTTCCAAACATGACATGGTTAGTTAACATGATCAAACAAAGATGACTATCTATCATATAGCACGACTCATTCATTAAACATCATAGTAGAAGCATATATGTATACCAAACACCATTTTATAAGACTACTATATGTTTAAAAATGTAGTGACTCATTTAGACACTTGACCATATTTCAAGATATTTCATTAGCATCACTCAATACTTATTCCTAAATGAGTTAAGCAAGATAATCACTTAACATATGCAAAGATGAAAATCTAAGACTATAAGTACTACAAAAACATTTTATCAACTTGGTGCACAAGATCTAATCAAAAGTCCTATCAAACAAGCAAATAGAATATCAAGGCAAGAATGACACTTATGTATTACAAATAAGCAAGTGTAATCCCAACTTAAAACAAGCAAACAACATGTATGCAAACAACTAAAACAAGTAGTCATATTAGCATAGCATAATTAGCGAAACATTTTTCATATTATATTCCGCTTCAATGGTAATTTGATACATGGATCGTGCTCTATTTTAAAAACCATTCGTTTTGAAAATAAGAGCTACGAAGTTCTAATGCCAATTGTGAAATCGTAGAGGGGGGGGGGGTGAATACATTTCCGTTGAAAAATCTTTAAACTTGTTGTATCAAATATAGTATAAACCATTGTGTCAAGTTACGCCATTATTAGTCCGGTTTGTTTTTCTTTTCTAAAAACATCCATATGACAAATTTCCGATCAAGCTTGTTGTAATATGAGAAATGCTAATAATAGTCTTATGACTAATATAAAACATATGATATAACAAGTTGTCACACAAGCATAAACATCAAGTCACAACACAAACAATAATATAGCGCAAGTATAAAAGTAAAAGGAAAGAGCAAACCGAACACGAGGATTTATAGTGGTTCGGTCACGGATCTCCTCTCCGCCCTACTCCACTCTCCGAGTACCCAACTCGAGAGTTACTTCACTAGATCAACAAGCTCCCTTCTTGGCGGAGAAAACCTTACAATCGCCGCTTACACTTTTTTCGGTACAAATCTACATGCCGAGTTCTTTTACAAGGGTACAACCACTCCCGCTAGTTCTTTTACAAGGGTACAACAACTCCCGCTAGTTCTTTTACAAGGGTACAACAACTCCCTCTATGTTTTGTGGCCCAACATAGAAACCTTGTGTTTTATGGCACAAACACATAAACCATCTAATCTATAATAATGAGTATAATGATGATCCAAGACATAAATGTCTAATGGATATGAATAACTAATCTAAAAGAACTTCCATTGATAGAAAGCCTTCAATGGATGAAGATCACAAGTTCTCTAAGCTTGTTGTGATGAATCTTCATGTATGTATAATTGTGGTGGATGATGATGGCAAGATCTCCAAGCTACTTTGGTGGATCAAGATGTATGATATGCTTACAACAAAGATGAATGTTAGAAGCATTATGATCATGATAATGAGGGTGATTAATTTTGTTTTCTACATGGTTTTCTATTGATCTAAGATCTTTGCAAAGGGTAGAGAGAAATGTGTGTTTTTCTATTTTCATCAAGTTGTTTGAAAAACCATGAGCTACTATTTATAGGAAACAAGTAAAGAGGTTTTTCCAAACCATGTTCCAAAACCATGAGCTATATTACAAAACTAACAAAGATCTTACATGATCTTTCTATAGATTCTAGTGTGTAAATCTACCTAAGATATTTTCCAAATCTTCTAAAGCCAACTTATAAGATTCACATTCTAGAACATGGTGATCCATGGAATGATGTAATTATACAATTTCTATTTTGATTAAAATGTATACCAAAGTAAACTTGTAAGCATTTAGAAAATGTATGTATTAGTTTGCTACATGATATTTAGTAAGTTACTAAAAATGTTTTATGTACTTATGTTGTTATAAGACACATTTTATAGATTGTAAACTTACTAATATTATCTAGACACCTAATGTGGCATTTATTCTATTTTATACCTAAAGTGCACTTTGACACCTAAATGGTTGGTCAAGGACTTTGATCATAATGCCACATAACAAACATGTACGAACCTGTGTTGTAGCATACAAGGACTCGAGACGTTGAGAGGTGTTGAATGTATGTTGAGACAGAATAAGATTACAAGAAACTTGTACATTTTACGTTATGTATCAAGTTATATGTTTGTCATCAATCAAAACAAACGAGACTGTGTAGATTAAATATCGTAATATTTGCACTAACATTTAGTATAAAGCATTTACTCCCAAATACTTTAAAGTATCCTAATGTTGGCTTTTTACCTCTATATATTTCATATGGAGTTTTATCTAAAAATGGTCTAATTAGGACTAGGTTTAAGATATAAGTTGATGTGTCAACGGCATTACACCAAAACTTTTGTGGAATATTTTGTTCGTTATGCATTGTTCTACTCATTTCTTGAAGTGTCCGGTTTTTACGTTCTACTACACCATTAGATTGAAGAGTGCGAGGAGCCGAGAAATTATGTGTTATACCATTTTTGTCACAAAATTCACCAAATTGTATTTCGTTATCAAATTCCCGACCATGATCCGTTCTAATAGACATAATGCAATTTCCTACTTGATTTTGAATTTTCTTTCCAAGAATTTCAAATTGTTCGAAAGCTTCATTTTTACTTTTCAAAAATCTTGTCCATGTGGTACTATAATCTTTGGAGGAAGAATACCAACTCCTGAGGATGCTTCAAAATCTTTTCGGTTATTCGTTTGAGAACTTCGATCTTTAGGTCTGGAACTGAATCATTTTCTTGTATCTGAGAAGACATTCCAGCTTAATAGGAAGGAAGCTTAATCAAAATGAAGCAGAAGTTTTCTTCTATGATCGATCGATATACACATCAACAACTCCGAATTGGATTAGTTCCTCCTCAACAAATAAGTACCAAAAAAATCCTGCCTAATGGCGAGATAGTTGGAGAGGTGACACAACCTTATACCTTTCATTACAAAACCAATAAACCAGAAAAAGATGGATTATTTTGTGAAAGAATTTTTGGGCCTATAAAAAGTGGAATTTGTGCTTGTGGAAATTATCGAGTAACCGGAGATTAAAAAGAAGACCCGCAATTTTGTGAACAATGCGGAGTCGAGTTTGTTGATTCTCGGAGACGAAGATATTAAATCGGCTACATCAAACTCGCATATCCAGTAATGCATTTGTGGTATTTGAAATGTCTTCCTAGTTATATTGTGAATCTTTTAGATAAACCTCTTAACGAATTAGAAGACCTAGTATACTGCGGTGTGTGATTTGATCAAAATTCTGATTATCCACTATGACCAAAGTATAGAAGTTGCATCCATAACTTTGAATAGCGGATGGACCGAACAAATCCATATGCAAAAGTTCTAAACATCTACTTGTGGATACCATATTTTTTGCTTTATGGCTACTATGAACTTGTTTACCAATTTTGCAAGCATCACAAAAGTGTTGGTCGTATTTCAACTTGGGTAAGTTTCTAACTAATTCCTTAGAGGATAGGGATTGAATAAGTCTCATATTAGCGTGACCTAAGCGTCTATGCCAAAGAGTCGAGGACTCATCTAATAAGGTAAGGCAAAGTTTATCTGTATATGTTTTGTCAATTTTCATGGCGTATACGTTGTTCTTAAGAACTCCTTTAGCTATAGTTATACAATCTTTAAGTATCTTACTTTCATTTTCACTAAAGAGGACTTTATACTTTTTACGGAAAAGTTGGCTAATACTAAGAAGATTAAATCCTAAGTTGTCAACATGAGCAACATCATCAATAGATAGAGAGTCATGAGAGATAGTACCTTTTCCAATGATTTTACTTTTAAGCTTGGTACCAAAAGTAACGTTACCTCCGTCACAGACTTGATAGGTAGAGAAAATACTTTTGTCCTCCATCATGTGTCTTGAGCAACCGCTATCTTTGATCCATTCATCCGGTTCCAAACACACTTTTAAGCACACCTATGTTATAACAAGCATTCAAACATTTGGTCCCCAATATCTCATGGGTCCATTTTGGTTAATCATACCATTACCTTGATTCATGTAAGGAAATGGTGGATATGGGTTCCAAGACATATAGTTTGGAGCTTGATGATGTCTAGGTATGTTTTGACCCCAGCTATGTTGAAAGTGGGGTTGTGTATTGTAGTTGCTCTTTGGAAAGGGGCGTTTGAATATAGACGGTTTAGGTCTTGGTTGAGTAGTTCTAGTTCTAAATTCATTTTTAGCAAGTCCTACTCCTATTTTAATGGCAGGTTTAAGTTTGGTTTCAGTTGAACTAGTGTTTGACTTCTTTGTAACTTTAACAAATTCATTACGGCTAGTTACTAAAATGTTCTGTTCTGCAGCAGTTTCCACGGAACCAATGGGTTCAACTGGCGGAACCAAATTTTTGGTTCCGTCAGTTCCGTGTGTCATTGCTGCAGTTTTGTCATTTTCTTGTCCTTTTTCACCTTGTTTCTTTAAACTACTTATTGATCCTATTTTCATGAATCCTAACCCTGTTCTATCAAAGGTGATTTTTGGAGTTTCATTATTTCATCCGCACAACAAATACTTTTATCAAACTTCTTAAACTTTGAGTTTTGTTTAATAAGATTATCTTGTGTGATTTTAAGCTTCTCAATTTCAAGTTTGAATTCTTGACATGATTTGCACGTTGTGTCAACATTTTTATTCTTTTCCAAACGTTTAGCTTTTTCTTTTAATTCATAAACTTCATTTTCTAAAAATTCCTTTTTAGTCTTCAAAAATTTGTTTTTGTTTATGATTTTTAAGCTTAACTCACAAAGTTTGTTGTATTGTTGTTCTAATGTGTTATCATCAATAGAAGAATAAGATGAATCAGAATGTACCTCATTTGAGCTTTGAGCCATAAGAGCTATTTCGTCGTTTGTTGGCTCTTCATCATCATTCTGACTATCACTCCAAGCACCACTCACAAAAGCACTTTGAGTTTTGCTTTAGGGTGGTTTTGGACATTCTCCTATTAGATGACTTGTATCTCTGCATCTAAAACACTTTCTTTCATTCTTTACTTTCTTCATATCCTTATATTTTCGTAGAGACTTATTTTCATCTTTAGGTTGCCTTACAAACTTTCCTCGTGTTCTAAAGAACTTCTTGAAGTCTCTAACCGCCATTGCATATTCTTCATCTTCACTATCCGAACTTGATTCCTCATCGTCACTTGATTCTATTCTAGCTTTTAAGGCAATAGATTTTACTTTTTCCTTCTTGCCTCTAACTATCTACGAATCTTTTTCCATTTCCATTTCATGAACTTTGAGGTTTCCAATAAGCTCGTCAAGTGCCATGCTTGAAAGATCTTTAGATTCTTCAATAGCTGTTACCTTTGCTCTCCACTTAGGATGAACTGCTCTAGGGAATTTCCTGACAAAATTCTTGCTACAAAAAGATTCATCAAGTGCTTTAAGTGAAGTAATAATAGTGTTAAATCTAGCAAATGCACTATCAATAGTTTCATCTTCGGGAATAGAAAATTGTTCATATTGTTGGACAAAAAGATCAATTTTGTTATCCTTAACTTGTGAGTTTCCTTGATGAGTAGTTATTAAAGATTGCCAAATTTCTTTAGCGGTTTTGCACATAAAAACTCTTTCATACTCTTTCTTAGGTAAGGCATTATAAAGCATCATTTTTGCTACATTATTTTTGGTAATTAGTTTCTTTTGATCATCACTATGTTTAATAAGTGAACTATCCTCATCCCGACCACTTCCGGTAGCCTTATGATCACCTTCAATAATAAAATACCATAGATCTATGTCCTTTGATTTTACGTAAGTTTCAAAACGGTTTTTCCAATGAATAAAACCATTTGGTTCAAATAGTGGTGGTCTTTGCATAGATTGCCCTTCTTTGAAGTTTTCAAAATCCATGGATCGTTTCAAGTTTTAAGATACAATATATTTTAAAATCTTGAGTAACGTAGCTCTTGATGCCAATTGTGGAAACTAGAAGGGGGGGTTGAATAGTTTACCGATTTTAAACTTGATTTTCTTCTAATACTTTTACGTGTAATTAACAATTAAGACGTATCAAACAATAAATAATATGCAAGAATAAAAGTAAAAAACGATCAAACCATGACACGATTGTTTATCGTGGTTCCGCTACAAGGACTCTTTTTCCTTGCCCTACTCCACGCCCCGAGTATCCAACTCGAGAGTTTTCTTGCACTAGTCAACAAGCTCCTTTATCCGGCGGAGAAAACCTTACACGTCGCTTACACACTATTTCCGACACTAAGCTAGATGTCGAGTTCTTTCACAAGGGTACAACCACTCCCGATAGTTCTTTTACAAGGGTACAACAACTCCCGATACTCTAAGTATTTTGAGGACTAAAATACTAACCAATCACTACAAATGGATACAATACAATGATGTATAAACTTTACTAGTTAACACTATGCTAAGCTTGACAAGTCTTGCAACGTTGTGTTGAAGCTTGTAAGTTCGTGATCTTCTTGCTACAAAGAAAGACTCACAAATATGAAAGTGTACTGAGTTAGAAATGAAGTATATGCAGTAAATTATAATTGAGAGTGATGAGAAAAACTCAAGGAGTGGGTTGCTATTAATAGGCCAACATCCAGGCCAACCTACGGATACGGCAGAACCAATCCTTTGGTTCCGTCCGTTGTCCCTGAGGGTTCCGCCAGACAGCCTGACAGAATCCTGCACAAGATATTAGAAAATCTAACACAATATTCTCAAGATCTCACAAAGTCAACTTTGAGATCTTGAGTATGAATCTATACAAAATAAAACATGTTTCTTACACACATGTTTCCTTGAAGAGACATGTGTGATGCAAGAGATGATGTAAGTAACATTATATTTCTAATTATAGATTTTCTTAAAAAAGAAAGTATACTTGTAAAAATAGTTTATGTATAGAATCAAACATGTTTGTTTGAGATGTTTAGCAAGTAAATGTTTTACTAAAATGGAGGTTGCTTGCTTATATCCTAATATGACATACTATTTAGTAAACTTGCTAAGTATACATAAGAAACATTTTTAACACATGTATTTACACTAAGTTATACTTGATTAGAAATCTCTTTGTGAAAACATGTAGATGTAGTTAGAGTGAAGTAAAGTAAAGACTTTTTAAACTATATTTATGATTTGCTAAAAATAAACTTTACCTTTTGTAGTTAACAAAACTGATTGAGCCTAAACGGTCAGGTATTATTGACCAAGTGATTTGATTAACGAAGTCAAACAGCCTAGAGTCAATGCTCCGTGGATAGTATAGTGTTTCCCCGGGTCGTTATGTCCCGACGAGATTGCAATAGTGTTTGAAAACGTTTATAGGAATGAGTGGCACTGAGGACAGTAACCAAAGATGATTGGGAAGTGATTATGCTACAGATTGCTTGGTATTTGAACAATTGAAACAGTATTAACAATAACAGATACACAGTTATAATTACACGTATGCAAATTGGAAATCAGAAATGATTGCAGACTGAAGAAAATGTGTGTTTTTAAACAATTTACAACTAAGGGGGGCGCAAATGAAACTTTTACAAACTTAATTATAAAAGAAAATGAAATTAAAAAGAAAATTATTTTTTTTGATTATTTTATTATTTAATATTAATTATTTAATTAAAGACTATTTAACTATTTAATTAAAACTAATTAATTTAAAAACTTAATAATACAAATTTTAACTAAGAAATTTCAAATGAATTTCCAAAATTCTAAAATAACTTAAAATAAAATTAAAAATTAAAAATATGTATTTTTGTCTTTTTGTGGATTATTTTATTAATTAAATACTAATAATATTAATTAAACTATTTAAACTGATTTAAATTACTAATAATACTAAAAATGACTTAGAAAATTAAAGAAAAATTTATAAATCTAATTAACCATTACAGGAATCCTAAAAAATTATAAAAAACTTATAAAAATTATTTTTAGACTATTTTAATAATTATTTACTTATTAATTAATTAAAATCTAATTTAACTAAATTAATTAAAAAAATTAGAAAATGAAGAGTAGAAATTAAGAGACTATATTCTAAGAATACTAAATGATTTATAAAACCTAGGAAAAATATAAAAAGGGTATTGTTGTTAATTAAAAATTGATAAAACTATTTAATTACTAATATTACTTAATTAATTAATTAAAGTAATTTTAATTCTAATAATTACTAAATAAAAAGAGAAAAATCTAGAAAAATTACTGAAAACACTTTAAGGTAAAAGAAAATTAAGAAAATTATAAAAATGATGAAGTGCTTATTAATAAGCTGAAAAGAAAAATTAAAAATATAATTCCTATTAAATAGAAGCTATCACTATTTTTAAATTTGGTTTTTTGTTGGTTTTTCTTTTTGACAGATGATAATAAGCTAAAAATAGAATACTTTTATTAAAACACTTTTGTTATAGCTTATTAATAAGCTATGTGCACCCCCTTGTGCTTAACAGTAGACTTAATAACTTCTTAGGACTTGTTGACTTTTGAAAAACCTTTGAAATGAACAAATAAGCATAAAAAGATGATTAACAACTTGAAATAAGCAATTGGGAACAAATAAGCACTCTGGATAAGCTGTTACGAACCAAATAAGAACTTATCACACTACTAGGCCAAGACAGGCCAAACAAAGGGGTTTTGGACCTCTATGGGGTCCACAGAAGTCAAGGGGAGTCCAAACTAAGGATTGGCCTACCAAGATGAACTGGTCAGCTTTCAAATAAGTCAATAAGCTGGGCTTATTGCTTATTTTTGAGCACTGGGTGAGGCTTGGAACTTGGGTGAAAAACCTGAGTCACTCAGTGTACTCAGGGAAATGGTCAACCTATAAGCTACTTGCAGCCCTATCAAATAAGCTTAAAATGGTGAAATAAGCCCTGAACTGTCAAGATGGGTTTCTTGGCTTTCCAAAACGCCAATAAGCTAAGGGTGGGGCCCACTAATGAACTGGCTATGGTCTTGGGAATATTGGTCACTTATACTGATGGCTCAGTATATGATTGTGAAATAAGCAAACTTAAAGACTAAAGTAAGCTATGCTACAGTGTACTGAGATCCAAAATTATTGATGATCTAAAAAGATAAGCTAATAAGCTTTCCAAAAAACTAAAAATCAAGTTCTAATGTTTTGATTTGCACCCTAGAGGGGGGTTTGAAAGTTTGACCAATTGCACAAAGTGCCCTGGTGCAAAAACAGAACTTGCCCTGCAGGCATAAATAAGCTATTGCACAAGCTTGAATAAAATTTACAAAAATAAGCTGATGGTGGGTTTTGAAAGATGAGCTGACTTTTATGAAATAAGCTGATTGCGGGCTTTTTGAAATTATGAACCAAGTTGACTTTTATGAACTTTAGATCTGAATTTTATGACTGAAAATGGTTTAATAAGCTATGTTAAGACCAAATTAAGTTAAACCACTCAATTGTGAATGGAAATGGGGCATATGCCACTCTTTAACCAACACAGAGGGTAAATTTGGCCTGTTACTAAGTGATTTTGACTTTTTTATGAATAAGGCCTGTATTTAAGTGATGTTCTGAGTTAATGTGACACTAAGGAACATGTATGAGCAAGAAACAACAACAAGAACAAGCCTGATCACATAGAAACAGTACAATCCAAAAACTACTTATATAATGAGAATTTAAAGAAAAATGAGTAAACTAACGCCACAACTTAATCTATTGATCAGAAACTATTTAATAAGCTATAATAAAACTATTTAAACAGTAATTAACTACAACTAAGCAATGATGAAAGAAAACTCATAATCTATTGATCAGAAACAAAAAGCCTTCCAAGCTGACTTTCATGAACCAAGGACCATTAAGCACTACCTATAGGCTCTCCACAGAACCACTAACCCATAGCCATCCAAAATTTACTATGCTCCAGCTTGAATCACTATGAAACCTGGAATTTGACTTTTGTTGACTTTTTTGTATTTTTTATTTTTTTATAACTAAACTGTTTTTAAGTGTTACTAATAGCTTTTATAAGCTATATAGGAGCTTATGTGATCCTAGGAGTCCATAACATTAAACAGAAACAGTAAATGAGCTTACTAATAATTTTGAAATAAAAGAGAAATTGCAATAACTGAGATTGAGATTAAAGCTTGAAATTGATTAATGAAACAGTTAAGATTACACTGAAAGAGCTTGATACAATGCTTAAAAGCTTGAACAATACACAAGAATTTGAAATTTTAACTAAACGACATACATTAATACTAATTAGACTACTCTTTCTCTCTTGCTACTTCTTTTCTATTTATACTTGAGGATTAGGATTCCTTGGAGCCTTCTGATCAAATCCCACCTCTTTCCTTGGCCATTGGATGTCTGAAACTCATCCTAGCCCTTGATTTAGTTTTGGCGGGAAAGTTGGTTTGACCAATTGGGGTCTGCTTTGCGCGTGGTATTGGGGTAGCATTTATTATGGCTTGTTTGTTAGGTGCAGAGGGTGGTGGGATGGTGATGATGAAATTGCAAGTGGGAGATGGTGGGGGGAAGTGGTTTTGCAGAGGTGGAAGGTGGTTTTGTGGGAGGGAAGGGTGAATAGGGGTGGTTTTTGACTTGCGTTGACCGGGTAATATTAAAACGGGGTGTGTGGTGGGCTTATGTTTATTTGGGATTGGGAGTGGGTTGGTGATGGTTGTGTTTTGATATTGGATTGGGTTTAGGGGTGTTGTAATAATAAGGGTCCGATTTGGTTAAGTGTTAATAACAAGGACCAATTGTGTAGTTTGCTGAAAGTTAAGGGGCTGGTTTTGTAATTTTCCCAAAGTACTCACAAGGGTATTTCTTGCCATGTTTCAATATCCCAAGGACCTTGATAAATTTCACATTTGAATTTCCCAAGGACTAAATCTGCCAATTTTGAAACTTGAGGGACCAAACATGTAAATTCAACAAACTTTTCTGACCAAGGACCATTCCTGCCAAAGATGAGTAGCACAAGGACAAAAATTGATTTTCTCAAAGTTTTTAATATTCCAGGGACCATTTTTGTCAATTTTGCAAAGTTGAGGGACTAAACTTGTAATTTTGTGAAACTTTGCACCAAAGGACTAGTAATGTTTATTTGTGATTTAAAAGGACCTTTGGTGACTTTTTCATGTTTTTAGAATTACCAGGGACTAGTTTTGACAATTTTTGAAAGTTAAGGGACTGAAACTACCAATTGTACAAACTTTGCTCACTTTTCATTTGTTTTTTATTATTTTGCATTTGAAACATATAAAACACATTCCTAGAATGTTTTCAGTATTATGATGCATATTTGAGTGTTTTTAGATGTTTTGGCTGCTCAGATTAGGTATAAATGATGAGTATTTACACACTCATCAATCCTCCAGACTAAAACATTGCTAGTCCCTAGCAATCTTTTGAGAAAACTTAATGGATTTGAAGTCTCTTTACCAAAAGCCATTACTTCTGGAGTAGCCAAATGTTTCAGTTCAAGTAAGAACTATGGTACACTGATAACCATATGATTTTGAGCAAACCATAAGCTGTCAACAGATTTGATTTGTCTTTACTAGAAGCCATTTGCTTCTGGACTAGCCAACTCTTCATGATTAAGGATATGGTGAGCTGGATCCCATACAATTTTTGACAAATTGTCAGCCATCAACGGTTTTGAGATATCTTTACCAAGAGCCGTTTGCTCCTGGATTAGCCCGTCCTTGTGTGATTTAGACATAGTGGACTGATTACCATTTGTTGTGTTTAGTGCGAAGCACTTCCACTAAAAAATATTGGGCTAAAATGGGGGTATTATGGCACTTATAGGGTAAAAATGTGATAAAATTCGCCAGAATTCCCCCCCCCCCCCCCCCACACTAGAACTGAATATTGCCCTCAATATTCAAAGTACCGGCCATTATGCCGATATCTTGAAAAACTTTGATTTGAAATTTTGAAACTTGGGCAAGTTTGGGAATAACATTTTTTTTTTTTTTGGATAACTTTATATACAACAGCATGGGGGATACCCCCACACTAGTTTGGTAGAAAAGAGAAAAAAGTCAGAGATATGGGTGAAAACCCATGTTTTGCTAATTTTTGTTCACCGAGTCACTAGCTTGACTCGATCCCCGAATTCATTTGTCCATGGGGAAAGTTTTGGAGATCCGGGACAACCATGGATGGTATGTCCTCTCCAAAATAGTGTTTCAGACGATGACCATTCACTTTGAAGTTAGGACCGTCGGGTTGAGATAACTCAACAGTCCCGTATGGGTATACTTTTGAAACAGTGAATGGTCCAGTCCATCGGGTTTTTAATTTCCCCGAGAAGATCTTTAACCTTGAATTGAAAAGAAGGACTATGTCACCGACGTTGAAAACGCGGTTCTTAATCTTGGAGTCATGGATCTTCTTTGTCTTTTCTTTGTAGATCAAAGAGTTCTTGTAGGCTTGATCAAGAAGTTCGTTTAATTCATTGAGTTGAACTTTACGGTGATCTCCTGCTTTATGAAGGTCGTAGTTTGCATGTTTCAAGGCCCAATAGGCTTTGTGCTCGAGCTCGATCGGTAAATGACACGCCTTCCCGTATACAAGCTTGTAAGGAGTACACCCGATGGGTGTTTTGTAAGCTGTACGGAAGGCCCAAAGTGCATCATCTAATTTGTCCGACCAGGAGGCACGGTTTTCACCTACGGTCCTCTCAAGAATCCGTTTAATACCACGGTTTGAAACTTCCACTTGCCTACTTGTTTGTGGGTGATACGCGGTAGACAGACGGTGAGTAACTCCGTACTTAAGCATGACTTTTGCGAATTGATCATTGCAAAAGTGTGTACCACGATCACTAATGATGGCACGGGGAGTTCTAAAACGAGCAAAGAGGGATTTCAAGAATTTCACAACAACTCGGGCATCGTTGGTGGGTAAGGCTTTTGCCTCAAACCATTTTGACAAATAGTCAACAGCCACGAGGATGTACTTGTTTCCACGAGAAGATGGGAATGGCCCCATAAAATCAATGCCACAGACGTCAAAGATTTCACAAACTTGAATGGCATTTTGTGGCATTTCGTTCTTTTGTGAAATATTACCGTAACGCTGATAAGCGTCACAAGCTTTGACTAATTCGTGAGCATCCTTATAAATTGTGGGCCAATAGAAACCTGAGTCAAACACCTTTTTGGCGGTGTAGTTAGGACTATCGTGGCCCCCGGTGGGTCTAGCGTGGCAAGCCTTGAGAATATCAGTGGCTTCCTGTCCGTAAACACATCACCTGATGACTTGATCGGCACAGATTTTGAACAAATAGGGGTCGTCCCAGAAGTAATGTTTAACGTCTTTAAAAAATTTGTTTTTCTGTTGGGACGACATCCCCTTTTGTGATGAAGTTACCCGCATGGTAGTTTACAAAGTCGGCAAACCATGGGGTAGAAGAGTCACCACGGAAAGAAACCACATTGAGTGTCTTGAGAGGAAATGTTTCATTTATTTCCTGTTTCTCAAACACATCCTGGTGAGGGTTTTCTAATCGTGAGAGATGATCAGCAGCCAGGTTCTCGGCTCCTTTTTTTATCACGGATAATGATATCAAATTCTTGGAGGAGGAGAACCCAACGGAGTAGCCTCAGCTTTGCATCTTGTTTTGCAAAGAGGTTCTTCAAAGCCGAGTGATCCGTATACACTACGCATTTGGTCAGTATCAAATATGGCCGGAATTTCTCAAAGGCATACACCACGGCCAATAGTTCTTTATCAGTGGTGGTGTAATGACTCTGAACCTCGGTCATAGTTTTGCTTGCATAGTGTATAGGTTGAAAGTATTTTGCTTTTCGTTACCCCAAAACAGCACCTATGGAAAAATCACTAGCATCGTACATAAGTTCAAAAGGTAGGTCCCAATCGGGGGCAACAAGAATCGGTGCCTCAGTAAGCTTTTTCTTCAAGGTTTCAAAAGCTTCGATGCACTCAGGTGAGAAGATAAAAGGAGCATCCTTCTCGAGGAGATGGGTCATAGGCCGGGCGATTTTGGAGAAATCTTGTATAAACCTACGATAGAAACCGGCGTGACCCAAAAAGCTCCTAATACCTTTGACGGTAGTTGGATGAGGTAATTTAGCTATGACATCAATTTTGGCTTTGTCAACCTCAATCCCGTTTATTGAAATTTTATGGCCGAGGACAATGCCCTCTTTAACCATAAAATGGCTCTTCTCCCAGTTGAGACTCAAGTTCGTTTCTTTACAACGTTTTAGAATCTTTTCCAAGTGGGAGAGACAAGACTGGAATGAATCCCCGATGACTGAGAAGTCATCCATAAATACCTCCATGGTTTTCCCGATCATGTCGGAAAAGATTGACATCATGCACCTTTGGAACGTGCCAGGTGCATTACATAACCCGAAAGGCATACGTCTGTAGGCAAAAGTTCCGTAGGGGCATGTGAAGGTAGTTTTCTCTTGATCCTGTGGATCAATGGGGATTTGGAAGTAACCCGAGAAACCATCGAGGAAACAGTAGTATTCATTCCCCGCTAGTCTTTCGAGCATTTGGTCCATAAAAGGCAAAGGAAAATGGTCTTTGCATGTGGCTTCGTTTAATTTACGATAGTCTATGCATACTCGCCAACCCGTGACCAAACGAGTTGGAATCAACTCATTTTCCTCGTTTGTGACAACGGTTATGCCACCCTTTTTTGGAACGCAATGAATTGGGCTAACCCAAGGACTGTCGGATATAGGGTAAATTAATCCCGCATCAAGAAGTTTTAGAACTTCTTGTTTGATAACTTTGTGAATTTTAGGATTTACCCTCCTCTGACATTGCACTACTGGCTTAAAGTCATCCTCCATCAAGATTTTGTGTGTACAAAAGTCTGGACTAATACCCTTAATGTCGGAGAGTTTCCAAGCAATTGCTTGCTTGTGTGACTTAAGAACCTTTATGAGTGCAGTTTTCTCCTCATCTTTCAAGTCTTTAGCAATAACGACGGGTAATTTATCATTACCCTCCAAAAACGCATACTCTAGATGAGGAGGCAAGTCCTTGAGCTCGACCTCGGGAAATTCTTTAGATTTTTCAATAGACTTAATTTCCGCTTTATGAAGTTCTTTTGGAGACGGAGAGGGTGAAGGATCGTCATTTAACAATCTTTCATGAAGAAGAATATCCCCCTCCGAGTCAAGATTGTTAAATATAAAATATATAAGAATCAAATAAACGCAGTGGAACAACATCACCCACACGGATCTCATATAGCCATATGATCAATCAATAAGATAAACAAGATAGTTATACCTTTGTAGCGTGCACCGGAAATCACCACCAATACCAATACCCACGAATGGAATGAGAAACCCAAATGATCAATAAGGTTGATCACCTCTATGAATTGTCCACACTACACCTCACCGTATACCTCTTGGATGCTAGTCCTTCTACTCGTAACCATCAAATGACATTTGATTAATCAAGAATCAAAAGATTTGATCAAGGAAACCAAAACCCTAATGGGGATTGGTGTTTGTGCCGTACAAATCAAGTGAGAGGAGAGGGGAGTGTTATTTGGTAAATCGTTATCACATTATGAGGAGATAAATCCTCCTTAAATTAGATCAAGTCAAAACCATAACCCCCCTTTTCCCTCCCCTATAGGCCGGCCACTATTAGGTCCAAATGGGCCTCCCATTTGATTTTTCTAGTCCAATGTATTAAGTACATTACTTAATCATTAGAAGCCCGATAGTGATCCCAAGTTACGTAAGCTTATTTACATGTCGTAAGTACAATAAACACGACATAAAGAGGTACCTAAGTGTATATGTGTGTGACCCCATAGGCTCACATATGTCTAGCCATATAATTATTTATTATGACACGAGCATACTCCAACAGCTCCCACTTGCGACGTCATAATAATCAAGTAATTATACAAGCAAAGGTTAGCGTCTAGCAACACGCCAATGCCCCTAGAAATATGTGAGGGTAGTTTCTTAAACTTCTCATTTAAATGGTTTATATGTCATCCATCCTTTTGTTACAGATACTATGTTGAACACTAGACATGGATCAAAGTCATTCTATTTGTTCAACTATTATGTTTCTCGATCTATATATTTGAACAAGATTACCAAGTGAATTAAGATTCATCTTAATCTCATTTGGGTATGGCCATACAAACATCCGTTCAATTCATCGAGGGGCCCAATAGTATCTAACTCCATGACATGTGGAGGAACAAATCCTATTTTGACTGCACGTGTCATTCATGTGTTTCAAATCACTCCTGAAAATGGTTTTTATAACTACCTTATTCAGGACAGCGTTTAACCATATCAAAGAATAAAATTCCGCACATGCAAGACCTACTTGCATCTCAAGTCTAAGGATAAGAGACATAACCATTTGCGAGATTCACTATTGACGCCGATTCATGCAGTGAATTCTCGAAGGTTGGGTCAGTCCAATGTTCATCACAATGAACAACATATGAGTTTGGCAAATAAATCACCAACACGCTCACATTTGCCTTAATTCGATGATACTCCCGTATCGTCAACTGGCAATGGACAATTTTAGAATAAATAAATTATTCATGGATTAAACATGCAAATATAGAACACAGTAGTATAAATGAAGACGATAATACCCGGTATATCAATTCATTATATAATACGACTGCTTACAGTTCCATTATTCAAATACTAAAAACAGATATGCACAAGACTACATATAGATCGGAATCCGATGTTTCCACCATGATCAATTTTGTTGTACAAGACAACAAGTAGTCATCTGAGTAAACTTTGAGAATACTTGTTTCAAAATTCAAAAAATGTTTTGAATGATGATTGTCCTTTTGTATGTGTGCAAGCAAGTACAATACGAGTATTGCAACAATACATTCCATAGTGTGTATGAAGCTAGCAAAACACCTACTTTAGACAGTCATAATAACAGTTTTCCAAACTATAAAGTATTCTTATTCTTTTAATGTATAATGCATTAATGCTCTCAATCGAGCACATCTAGTTAGAGGTGTCATCATTCATGATGTCATCCTACTACGACTAGGATTGAGCATCATCTCAGTTATATAAGCATTAATGAATGAAAACATAACAGAGCTCCTCAAATATCCGTAAACATTTGAACAAATATTTGGTCCTTTGCAGGTCCATTAGGTTGTTCGTTTAACAATTTATCTAATGACTTTCACTTAGATATTTGTTGTTATCAACTCATCTTGCATTCATGCAAATGATATAAATAATTTAATACATAATATGACTTACATAATGAATCCTTTAGTCAAACTTAAGATTTTCATTCATGCATTCAATCTCATCGTGTAAGATTGATCATTGAGACTCCCCTCAATGACATGTCATATTGTGTTTAGATTATTAACCGCTTATGTTTATACTAATAAACACATGCAACAAGGTTTTATGTTTTATTTCCTAAATTCCTTAATTGAAACTTCATTCCAGGCTAAGGATTAAAGTCTAGCTTAGATGGAATATTGTTTCTTATATGTTAACAACATATGAGATTTAAGAATATAAATTCATTTATCCAACTTGCACTCTGAGTTCTCAGGAGTAATCTTATTTAATCAAAATCAAATTAACGATTAAATTAAGATCTCTGCTCCTAGATGCATGATCTAATCCACACCTGGATTCTTATGTCTTGTATACATAAAAAAGATTATACAGATTCATAAACCCTTTTGATTACTCATCGTCCTCGCAAAAGTAATCAAAAAATGTTTTGAAATCCCATTGTCATATTTCATTTACATGAAAACAGGTATGACAATTAATCATCTTTATACATTTAATGTTTGTAGGTATGAAGATTTAATCATAATCAATTTCTTGAGTATGAGTAAACTCCTTCTACTACGCATGCATTAAATATGTCTACAAGTTTGTCCTTATGAGTCTTCTAGTTCAAGAAACTCATTTTAAACCTCACAGTCTAACTAATTTGGTAAGAGATCAATCAAGCTCCACGAGTGATTGTCTTTCAAGGACTGCATCTTATCATTCATAGTTTTGAGCTATTCATTAGATTCAAGATCTGATAATGCATCTCTTTAGTTAGCAGGTTCACTATGATTCTCCAACTTATGTCCCTTAACATTGATATAAAAAATATATCATTCAGGTGTTAGGGGTATCCTTGCGGATTTATAAATGAGAGATATCAATCTATGGTTTAACATATGCATGTTCAACCTTAGTATGACATTAGCAAGTGTACTCAGAAGGTTGTGTATTTAGCTCTTGTATAACCTCAAGATCTAAAGGTGCTCCCACTTGCCTTTGTAAGTGGAGACTAATCTCCAAGTACTCAGCATCTTGATAACAATAAATTGTTTTCAAGTGGGGCATCCAAAATACATCGTTAGTTCATGATTCTAGTTTGTTAATTACTTACTCTCAGGTATTTAACAAATTTAGAACTTCAATCAAGACATAATGGGATTCATCCCATTCCATAATACAATGGTGTCCTAAATTCCTTCTGGGTTGGAACCATATTGGGTGTACTCATGGCACATCCAATTTTCTAACCTTGATTGCTTTTGAGGTAAAAGAGTTTAAGTCATCAAAGATCAAAGGTTATCCATGATGGACATACCATAAAGTTGTGGTATTCCACGTGGATAGATGTTGTGAGACTATCACACAACTCATTAGATGAACTTATACTCTTTAGCTTACGTATCTGCCAACCAAGTCATACCAGATGGCATCAATAGTATTTTTAGCCTACTGCATACTTTATATTTAAAGTCTTTGACCAAGTCAATGACTTCATGTGTATGTTTTAACTAGAAAACATAAACATTAAATATTTTATTATACGTCGTAAGTGTACATGTCTTTAACAAGAAGACATAACAAATTAACGTCTTTACTTTACGTTATATGTCTTTCAACAATTAATGGAATTGATGTTTATGTCTTTACAAGAGACCTAAACATATTCAACTAAAGTAATTATGAGTGCCGATAATTGGCCTCAATAGTAATTTCAAGTTAATTACATACTTCATGATTATGAATTTACAAGAAGACATAATCATATTTACTAAACAATTCAGCAAATATGTTGAAGTAGCTTTTCATGTTATCTTGACATTTTTTCTAATTAGGGCAACATACATTTTATGTGTATAAGTCCTAGTAGAACCTTATTTTTCTTATCTTGCAGTCAAGAAAAACCATTAGTCATATTGTTATATGTTGTACCTTGCACACAATTAAGATTTCTCCCACTTGTGCATGGCACAACATTATGCAAGCAAATATGACAATGTCACAGATAACATATGATTTTAGTCAAAATCAAAATATAGATATGTAGAACTTTATCGCTTTTATAATGAATCATGCATAACAATTTTACTGATAACATTTCAGGAAGCAACATCAGGAACGCGGCAAGTTATCTAATAAAATTCATGCAATGGTTCTCATAAAAACTATGATGCTTCATATGTGGAAAGTAATGTATTATTTCAAGACAATCTAGAAATAAGATGGGCAACTTGTAAGTTAATAGAGCTTACAACTCCCACTGAATTAGAGAACATTACATGTGCTTCGTCACCAGTAATACAATCATGTAGCTTCCACTGGATTAGACAACATTAAAAGTGTTACATCACCAGTGGAGAGTGAGTGATGATTGGATACTTTCCTGCTTTCTTTGAATATCTACACATTATTGCTAATGTGAGTCACTATGACTAGTAACATGTACTTAGGTATTCAAGGAAGTGCATCAAGTTCTAGTATATAGATGATGGGCTAGCCATCATTTTAAACTTGAAAATTAGGCATGCAGTTCCTCCATGTTTATCGGGTTAAGACACATTGCTAGGTAATCATGCTAGTAATTGCCTTTACCACTTTTCGGTTTATTGATATTTCCGTTTTCTAATTATTTTAACTCATATTAGTTTGGTAGCTATAGAAAACATGTTCTCTAGTTATCCAAATATCTTATATTTCTTCAAGGTTTCAAAACCGGAACTAGGGTTATAAAACGAACTTGATGGAATAAGATGTGCAACCATACTTAACCGTTTTGACTTTTACAAGACATCACGATTTTTAGAGTATGTGTGCTTTGAGTTTGATTAGAATTAGGATAATTCAAATATTCCTATTATGGCTTTTCCTCATAAGGAAAAGGATAGGAACAAGTCTCTTTCTTACAAGGAAAGGAAGACTTAGTTTGATCCTTTTAACAAGAAAAGAACAAACTTTTGTTTACGTTTTGTGTTGCATTAATTCATTAATTGAATTCTCAAAGTTCATATTTAGTATTTTCGATAATTATCCTTTTATAAATTAATTACCCCATGTTAACAATTTAAAACAATTAATTTACGTAAAAGGCTAAGATCCACATTGTGCTTCTACTATCACATCAGTTGATCTGCTAGCAATAGTAGATTCAATTGGTAGGCGACGATCACCAATTGCATTACAAGTGCAACTCTTAGATCCTTATGGGACTCATGGCATCTAGTGTCAAACAACTAGTGTCATGTAGGCATGTTTAGTCCCATCTTTGCCTCGGGTCAAGGTCTCACCGCTTAACTCGATTAAGTCATCCAATTTGAGAACGTGCGAGAATATATCTAGGTCTCACGCATAGAGAATAGTCACCTTGGGTTACAATTCAACCTAGGTCCCACGCATAGGCAAAAGGTAATTGCAAGTGTTCTCAATATTGGACGGCATGACTTAAATTTTGACGGGTAAAAGTTTTGATGTGAATCAAAAGGTGTACGAAAGAAGCATGAATTCATCCTTCGTAGCACAAGTTAAAAACTTTTCTTAACTTAAGTCTAATCATTGTTTTAATTTATGTGTGTCAAGTTGTCCATTTTCATGACTAATATTCATCCTACGTGGATAATAAAGTTTGGACAATACATAAATTGGAATAACATACATAACAAGTTAAGGTGTTATTTAAAAACAATGATTTCAAGTTTCAAAAACCATGTAAAACTAAATCAAAAGACTTAGTTTTGAAAATGGTTTGTATTTCGTTTTGAGTTTATAGAAAACAATATGCAATTTTACATATGATCACAAGATATATAAAAAGCAAAACAAACACACAACCACAATATGCAAAGCCTCAACCGATGAAAAAACCTATGCTTGGTCTCGTGAGCCATCACGACAACCAAGAGTCAACTAGGGACAAACCACACAACCACACGGAGGACTCCCACTTGCTCCAAGACAATCAAGAGCAAGTTCGAAGCCCATGATGCACATGAAAAGTAGTTTCTGTCCTTCCAGAATTTCTGTGTTAGAGGGCCCAAAAGTCCATGAAGGAGGCTTCCCCGGGCTTAGCTCAAAATTAGAAATTTGTAGGCCCATGTCTTGGGTACCTGCAAAAAAAAAATTCAGCCAAAAAGACCTTACGAATCACCAGGAAACTCCGTTTTACCAACTGGTGTTCCAGCAGTCATTTTTCGGCAAAAACGTCTTTAACTCTTTCGCCATTCACCACCAAGCCACGATTACATTATATTGAAAGTAAAATACAATTAATCTACTTTTAATCTACTGTAAAAGTGCCCAAACAATGGCTATAACCAAAAGAATATAATAACATAAATGCCGAAACAATGGCAAAAACCCCAAAACACGAAATTAAACAACAATCACAACCATCCAATGCACAAGTGGTCTAGGTTTTCATCGGCTTTGCATATAAACATAATAATACCATAATATTATGAATGAAACATGGTGTTGGCTAACTCCATGGACAAACATGCATGGATTTGCCATGGAAAACAAAATAATAACAAGAATTAAATTGTTAGCCAACGAAAACGAAGAAATTAATTGACAAGAATTAAAACCCCGTTAGGTACGTGTTTCCTATGACTTAAGGGTAAAAACCCACTGATATTAGGACCTTCCAAATACCATTTAACCACAGAAAATATGGCCTTAGGGGCTGAATTAAAACCGTTTCAAAAAACGATCAAAAACACGCGTTTTAGGCCATTTTTTTTACGTACCCGACAAGTAACCAATTAGCGTATGCATAACAAATGGCCATGGGACCAAAAAGTGCAGATCATAAGACCCCTAAAGGGTCGTTCTATGAGAAAAAAATTGGAGCCCTAGGGCTGTTTTAACCATGACTTCAAAAATCATCAAAAAACACCCATTTTAGCCATTTTTATGCATACCCGATAATCATATGGCACATATGATGGCTCGTGATACCATTATAGGTGATGTATGAATATAAAATATATAAGAATCAAATAAACGCAGCGGAACAACATCACCCACACGGATCTCATATAGCCATATGATCAATCAATAAGATAAACAAGATAGTTATACCTTTGTAGCGTGCACCGGGAATCACCACCAATACCAATACCCACGAATGGAATGAGAAACCCAAATGATCAATAAGGTTGATCACCTCTATGAATTGTCCACACTACACCTCACTGTATACCTCTTGGATGCTAGTCCTTCTACTCGTAACCATCAAATGACATTTGATTAATCAAGAATCAAAAGATTTGATCAAGGAAACCAAAACCCTAATGGGGATTGGTGTTTGTGCCGTACAAATCAAGTGAGAGGAGAGGGGAGAGTTATTTGGTAAATCGTTATCACATTATGAGGAGATAAATCCTCCTTAAATTAGATCAAGTCAAAACCATAACCCCCCTTTTCCCTCCCCTATAGGCCGGCCACTATTAGGTCCAAATGGGCCTCCCATTTGATTTTTCTAGTCCAATGTATTAAGTACATTACTTAATCATTAGAAGCCCGATAGTGATCCCAAGTTACGTAAGCTTATTTACATGTCGTAAGTACAATAAACACGACATAAAGAGGTACCTAAGTGTATATGTGTGTGACCCCATAGGCTCACATATGTCTAGCCATATAATTATTTATTATGACATGAGCATACTCCAACAGTCAATTCGGTTTACCGTTTCAGAGTCATAGTTGGAGGAGTATCTTGAAGTCTGATCAAGGTTGAATGTGATGGCTTCATTACCAACACGCAAAGTGATTTCTTCTTCGAAAACATCGATTAGAGCACGACCCGTTCTTAAGAATCCCCTTCCGAGAATGAGAGGAACTCTTGGGTCAACATCGAAATCAACAATCACGAAATCTGCCAGAAAATGAAACTTTCCTACTTTCACGAAGATATCTTCGGCAATGCCGAGGGGACGAGATATAGTACGGTCTGCAAGCTCGTGAGTCATGCAGGTAGGAGTGAGCTCAGGAAGAGAGAGTTTCTTCCAGACTGAGTGAGGCATAAGGTTAATGCTTGCACCAAGATCGGCCAAGGTAGAGCATTCAACCATCCCCGGGAAAATGCAAGGAATAAGAAATTTCCCGGGATCTCCAAGCTTTTCAGGAAGCTTTTTCAGGAGCACTGCTGAGCAATGCTCGTTCAGTGGAGTTTTAGCCATCTCACAGAGTTTTTCCTTGTTACTTAACAAACTTTTGATTGTTGATGCAAATTTAGGCATCAGAAGAAGAGCATCCGCGAAGCTGATATCGAAATGCAATTCTTGGAAATTTTGGTAGAATTTTTCCATCTGATGATTAGCTTTTTCGCGGTTCTTTTGATCATTCAAACGTGAAGGATATGGAATTGAAGGCTTGGGATTGTTCCTTGGAATTTCATCAGGAATTTCCAGAGGATCAAATACAATTTTTGACTTGGGAGTCGGGACCGGGACAACTTGAGGGTGGACGTTGTTGGTACCTCCGTTATTAGTAAGAAGTACCGTGTTCGTGGTAACCTCAGGTTCATGTTCCGCTACCTTGGTAGGAGGAAAAGAAGAGGTAGAGGGAGCCGTGGGTCCATTGTATGATACTCCACTTCGGGTAGTGATCGCCTTAACATCGCCCCTCGGGTTAGCGATCGTGTTGCTCGGTAGTGTACCTGAGCCCGAGGGTCGATCATTTAAAGACTTCTGAAGTTCAGAGATCTTGCTGACCAGTAACCCATTCGTTTCCTCTTGTGCTTTCATGAATTGTTTTAAAACGTCATCGGAGGACGGCTGGGGTTGAACAACACTTTGATTTTGGTTAGGAAAATTTTGAACACGGTTGTTTTGAAAATTTCCTTGGTTTTGGTTGTTGTTACCCTGAAAATTGTTTCTTTGATTGAAATTACCCTGATTGTAATTCCTTTGACCTTGATTTCTCTGAAAATTTCCTTGAAAACCTTGATTGCCATTTTGAAAATTGTTTTGATTAAAATGACCTTGATTTTGGTTCGAGTTTTGGAAATTCGGGTTTTGACCTTGGTTAAAATTTGCTCGATTCTGATTTTGATTCGAGTTACGGTTTTGATTTTAATTAAAACCGGGAGGTCCGAGAAAATTGTTGGAACGATAGCTTAAGAGATTACGGTCCCCTTGTGGTTGGTAAGAATTACCCCCCATGTTGTAGGAACCTTGAGCAGCATAAACGTTCTCTTGAGGATAACCAGCAGTAGCTGGACACTCGGAATACAGATGTGGGCCTCCACAAGTTTCACAACTTCGGGTTACGGCTTTCACTTATTGATTTTGGAGGGTTTGGTTCATCCTCAACATAGCCGTAACAAAGTCGTCCATCTTTTTAGTGAGAACCGCGATATTAGGAGATGATGATGAAGGAATGATTGATTTACATGACTCGTCCCTCTCCGCAGAGGAATCCCAAAAGTTATGGTGGGCAGTCATGTTCTCAATTAGATCATAGCACTCTTCGGGACGCCTTTTCATGAAGGTCCCACCAGCAGCAGCATTGAGAATATCCCGGTGCCTCAATGTTAGACCATTATAGAAGGTATCTATGATGGTAACTTGTAACATATTTTGGTTAGGGCACCGATCAATTGCGAGCTTATAACGTTCCCAAGCCTCGAATAGAGACTCATCGGGACGCTGCCGGAAGTTGCTGATATCATTTCGTAACTTGGTAACCATGAAAGGTGGAAAATATTTGGCCAAAAACTTGGTTACAATTTCATCAAAGGTACGAATAGAATTCTTGGGGAGTCAGTTAAACCAAGCAGTTGCATGATGGGTGAGAGAATAGGGGAAGAGATACAGACGGAGGGCATCATCAGTGACACCGTGTTGTTTCATGCTTTGGGTGACGGTAAGGTATTTGTCAAGATGCTTGTTAGCATCGTCACCCGGTAATCCGTGAGATTGACACAAATTCTGGACTTGTTGGATCATGTGGTGCTTGAGGCCAAAGTCCGTAGCCTCAATGGGAGTGGTGCAATAGGTCTGCCCCTCCCTTACATGGTAGGCTGACACAACTCCTCCATCGTTCGGAGATCGGGAGCTGGCTCATCCTTGGGAGGGTCAGGGGGTGGTGGTGGCCCGTCGTCCATTTCTGTTTTTGGTTCTTCAATAACAGTACGTAGCTCGGGTACATTTTTCTAATTTTTACGCTTTGTTTGTGAACGAGTGCGCATGCACTAAAAACAATTTTTCAAAACAAATTCGAGGCAAAACAACAGAGAACTTAAACCAATAATCACAAGTGAATGGCTTCTTTGAAAAAGGTACACCACTCACAGGGATACAATGGCAAGTTTTAATCTTATGTTTGGGAACTTATTATGTTCACACCCCCAGTTGGTAGGTGTTCTGCCTTGGTTTGTGGTGGTAAGATTTTATGTATTTATTATTAACAGAAAAATTGTTTTTGGGCTTTTCGGGTGTGTGTGCAGAAAATTTTGGGAAATATTTTTGTTATCGATTCGTTAACCGAAATCGACCTCTTTAAAATTACCCGCAGGGTGGTGGGAGAGAAGAATGGATCTCTCTTCAGTTGGCAATTTAATATCAGAACTTCCGTATTCCATCTGTGTAGGTTGTAATTTTAAAAAAACCGAAGTAATTTAACTTCACGATTGTTTTGTTGTTTTTGATTTTTTTGGTGTTGTTAACACTTTAGGAAAAGCGTTAATGAACTTTTTGGTATGATTGATATTTTTACAAAAGTGGTGAAATTTGTACAGGGAGGGTTTTGAAAACCACTAAACTTAAAACGATTTTAAAACACGCAACAACCTCCCCGGCAATGGCGCCAAATTTTGATTGAGCCTAAACGGTCTGGTATTATTGACTAAGTGATTTGGTCAAAAAAGTCAAACTGCCTAAAGTCAATGCTCCGTGAATAGTATAGTGTTTCCCCGGGTCGTTATGTCCCGACGAGATTGCAATAGTGTTTGAAAACGTTTATAGGAATGAGTGGCACTGAGGACAGTAACCAAAGATGATTGGGAAGTGATTATGCTACTGATTGCTTGGTATTTGAACAATTGAAACAATATTAACAATAACAGATACACGGTTATAATTACACGTATGCAAATTGGAAATCAGAAATGATTGCAGACTGAAAAAAAGGTGAGTTTTTAAACAATTCACAACTACACGGGGTGCAAATGAAACTTTTTCAAACTTGATTATAAAAGAAAATGAAATTAAAAAGAAAATTATTTTTTTGATTATTTTATTATTTATAATTAATTATTTAATTAAAACTATTTAATTATTTAATTAAAACTAATTAATTTAAAAACTTAATAATACAAATTTTAACTAAGAAATTTCAAAATTAATTTCTAAAAGTCTAAAATAACTTAAAATAAAATTAAAAATTAAAAATATGTATTTTTGTCTTTTGTGGATTTTTTTATTAATTAAATACTAATAATGTTAATTAAACTATTTAAACTGATTTAAATTACTAATAATACTAAAAATGACTTAGAAAATTAAAGAAAAATTTATAAATCTAATTAACCATCACAGGAATCCTAAAAAATTATAAAAAACTTATAAAAATTATTTTTAGACTATTTTACTAATTATTTACTTATTAATTAATTAAAATCTAATTTAACTAAATTAATTAAGAAAATTTGAAAATGAACAGTAGAAATTAAGAGACTATATTCTACGAATACTAAATGATTTATAAAACCTAGGAAAAATATAAAAAGGGTATTGTTGTTTATTAAAAATTGATAAAACTATTTAATTACTAATATTACTTAATTATTTAATTAAAGTAATTTTAATTCTAACAATTACTAAATGAAAAGAGAAAAATCTAGAAAAACTATTGAAAATACTTTAAAGTAAAAGAAAATTAAGAAAAATATAAAAATGATGAAGTGCTTATTAATAAGCTGAAAAGAAAAATTAAAAAGATAAATCCTATTAAATAGAAGCTATCACTATTTTTAAATTTGGTTTTTTGTTGGTTGGTTTTTTTTTTTTTTTGACTGATGATAATAAGCTAAAAATAAAAAACTTTTATTAAAACACTTTTGTTATAGCTTATTAATAAGCTATGTGCACCCCCTTGTGCTTAACAGTAGACTTTATAGCTTATTAGGACTTGTTGACTTTTGAAAAAGCTTTGAAATGAACAAATAAGCATAAACAGATGATTAACAACTTGAAATAAGCAATTGGGAATAAATAAGCACTCTGGATAAGCTGTTATGAACCAAATAAGCACTTATCACACTACTAGGCCAAGACAGGCCAAACAAAGGGGTTTTGGACCTCTGTGGGGTCCACAGAATTCAAGGGGAGTCCAAATGTAGGACCGAAAGTATAGATGATTTATGTGATTTGGGAGGTCTTGGTTGATGATTATAGATGAAATCCATATTTGGTTTTAGAGAGAGAAAGTAGAGAGAGGGTGAAGAAACGGAAGTTTATTAATAATGAAAGAACAATACACAATTTCCCACACCCCTCATGGAGAGTCATGAGGGGTATTTATAGGCTCTACACATTACAAGTTTGCCTAGTTAACATAAGTAGTCCCTATTGGCACAACTTGCTACATATCTAGTCCATTTCACGTATGTGACGTTATCTTTATAAAATAGCGAGGCTAACAATCTCCCTCCAAGATATCGTCACACGTGAATGGTTACAATGAGACCTATAAATACATTAACAATGTAAAATTACAACAATAGTAAACTATGTTGACGTTGTTGAAGCGCAGAGTCTCTGTAGTCTAGATACTGAGGCAGACTTGAAGTTCTCTCTTCCGACGATCTCGGCGTATGATCTTTGACACTTACGAAAAAGGTATTTGTAGCTCTGAACTTCAACTGTAATGGTCTAGTTAGGTTATTACTCCCTCCTAACTAGTGAGCCTTTATTCTTTTTCCTGCTCCCTCCTGAACCGACAACTCTCTTTTCATCACGCAGCGGACAAAGTAGATTCAAAAGTGTAGGCACATGGTTGTCGTTCAGGGAGCATCTTGACAATATAACTCACATAACATTGCATAGAAGGTTGGTAATACGTTCGATGTACACATCATTAGTACTTCTTCGGTTCCAGTGTAAGCACAATTCCCTCGATCAACCAACGTACTAGAGATGAAACACTACTTCTTTTGGCATGTTCTTCTCCCTCCTGATGGTTGCGATGTATCAAAATCATCATACTATTGTGTGTACATGCCAAAATTACCCGTACTTTACACTTCTGATGCAATATAGATTGACCATGTAAGCATAATTTGTGTGTATATGTCGCAAAAATATACTCTCAATACTATTCTCTCAAATCAACCTTTAAACGAACCTCCTTGTAATTCACCGGCTACAAGTAATGACCACATATTGAGACTGCCCGATATGACCAGCTTGAAAAAGGAGTAATCATCCCATCTTGTGACTTAATGCTTGTACGATAGATGTGACTTAATACCTATACTGAGCACTACAAAGTAACTCCTTTAAGTATGAGGTTGCACGAAATATTCGCCACTTGAACAATCCACTACTTCGTGTGACACTGAGTACTACAACGTAACTCCTTTAAGTGATAGCTATACTGTGAGCACTACAACGTAACTCCTTACATCAGTAATAACTAGATTGTCAAGACTGAATTTTTTACTTTGCACAGACAAGTTATCTTCAAAAGTCGTGCATCCAACCACCCCTAGACTTTGAGATAAATAAGTACACTTGATGAAATGCCACTTCAAACTCAAATCAATAATACCGTGCAAAAACTCCGTAGTCATTTTTGTTGAACATAGAAATTCTAGCCGTGAATTATGTATCCCCGTGAAATTTTAATACCAAAATACCATTCTTAGACCAAATGATATAAAATGTGTGTATCTAAAAATAAATTCAGACACCACAATTTAATAGTCCAATCATTTGTATGTTGTAAGCCCAAATATATGCGTGTGGTATGCGTGTAGCCCACAAACATTTCGGTTCTAGCCCATCACAAGAAATAGCATCTGATCCAACTAAACAAGATGAAAACCAATGGAGTTATAAGAACAGATACATCACATTAGACATAAACCTAAACACATGTATCTGTTTTACTCCGCCCCCCTCCTAAACCACTTCTCTCCCAACACAGATTTAATCTTATCTCAAAATAAGTCAAATGACCCACGAATGCAATCTCTCATCAACAAGTCCGTTGTAATTCTCTATGCTCATAAACCACGAACACTTATTGGTTCTTCATGATCATGAGAATGGTCTCGGGTAGGTGTTAATGTGACTTGTGTTTTTCGTTGTCGAGGGGTTTAGGATAGGTGATGTTGGTTTTGTTTATAGTATGTGAATGAAGTCCGAATGATTTTGGTATTATGGTTTGTGGTCAAAGTCTTTTCTTCTCTTCTCGAAAGTTTACAAAAGATTTCTAAAGTTTGCACTTTTGTGATTTCGAAAGTTTTTACAAAAATTTCGAAACTTAGTAACCTGTGCTTGCGAAACTTTGAAGTCTTTTATCGAGAATACGTTGCATCTTTCGAGAACCTGAATTTTTCGAAACTTTTGATTTTTTCGAAAACTATGACACTTTGTGGAGAATACAATTTTATCGAGAATCAGATTTTCGAGAACCACTTATTTATCGATAACTTGATTATCGAGAAAACAGGGTAAAGTGTTCTCGAAAACAGTACATATCGAGAACCTCCTATACAAGAGATTCCGATTTTTCCGGCGATGATTTCCCATATTCTGATGAGTTTTCCGGTGATATTCGACCTATATACCGACCACAGTATTCACGGTAATGGACAAAACAAGTCAAAAATTGATATTTGTGGCATAACCTGTTATCTTGGACTAAAGAAAAGACACAAGAAAACATTTGACATTTTGATCATATTTCGGATACAAAAACTTTAATGAAAACTGTTACGAAGCTTTTATCCATAGAAGATGAGAAAAAATTTTTCTTATATTCAAAAATACAGACAAAAGTAGCTTCAAAAACAATATACGAACCACAAAAATCATCAAAACAAACAACCTGTCTCTGATGCCAATTGTAGGACCGAAAGTATAGATGATTTATGTGATTTGGGAGGTCTTGGTTGATGATTATAGATGAAATCCATATTTGGTTTTAGAGAGAGAAAGTAGAGAGAGGGTGAAGAAATGGAAGTTTATTAATAATGAAAGAACAATACATAATTTCCCACACCCCTCATGGAGAGTCATGAGGGGTATTTATAGGCTCTACACATTACAAGTTTGCCTAGTTAACATAAGTAGTCCCTATTGGCACAACTTGCTACATATCTAGTCCATTTCACGTATGTGACGTTATCTTTATAAAATAGCGAGGCTAACACCAAACTAAGGATTAACCTACCAAGTTGAAATGGTCAGCTTTCAAATAAGCCAACAAGCTGGGCTTATTGCTTATTTTTTAGCACTGGGTGAGGCTTGGAACTTGGGTGAAAAACCTGAGTCACTTAATGTACTCAGGGAAATGGTCAACCTATAAGCTACTTGCAGCCCTATCAAATAAGCTTAAAATGGTGAAATAAGCCCTGAACTGTCAAGATGGGTTGCTTGGCTTTCCAAAAAGCCAATAAGCTAAGGGTGGGGCCCACTAATGAACTGGCTATGGTCTTGGGAATATTGGTCACTTATACTGATGACTCAGTATATGATTGTGAAATAAGCAAACTTAAAGACTAAAATAAGCTATGCTACAGTGTACTTAGATCCAAAATTATTGATGATCTAAAAAGATAAGCTGATAAGCTTTCCAAAAAACTAAAAATTAAGTTCTAATGTTTTGATTTGCACCCTGGAGGGGGGTTTGAAAGTTTGACCAATTGCACAAAGTGCCTTGGTGCAAAAACAGAACTTGCCCTGCAGGCTTAAATAAGCTATTGCACAAGCTTGAATAAAATTTAAAAACATAAGCTGATGGTAGGTTTTGAAAGATGAGCTGATAGACTATGACTTGTGAAAAGCTCAGGGTCTCAATCCAATCACAAAAATCAAAACAATTCTTCCAATTTTTGGTTTTCTGAAATAAGAGTATTTTTGACTTTTTGAAATTATGAACCAAGTTGACTTTTATGAAATTTAGATCTGAATTTTATGACTGAAAATGGTTTAATAAGCTACGTTAAGACCAAATTAAGTTAAACCACTCACTTGTGAATGGAAATGGGGCATATGCCACTTTTTAACCAACACAGAGGGTAAATTTGGCCTGTTACTAAGTGATTTTGACTTTTTTAAGAATAAGGCCTGTATTTAAGTGATGTTCTGAGTTAATGTGACACTAAGGAACATGTATAAACAAGAAACAACAACAAGAACAAGCCTGATCATAGAGAAACAGTATAATCCAAACACTACTTATATAATGAGAATTTAAAGAAACCTGAGTAAACTAATACCACAACTTAATCTATTGATCAGAAACTATTTAATAAGCTATAATAAAACTATTTAAACAGTAATTAACTACAGCTAAGTAATGATGACAGAAAACACAGAAATGAAAGGAAATTGCTTACAAAAAGCATTCCAAGCTGACTTTCATGAACCAAGGACCATTAACCACTACCTATAGGCTCTCCACAGAACCACTAACCCATAGCCATCCAAAATTTACTATGCTCCAGCTTGAATCACCATAAAACCTGGAATTTGACTTTTGTTGACTTTTTTGTATTTTTGATTTTTTTATAACTAAACTGTTTTTAAGTGTTACTAATAGCTTTTATAAGCTATATAGGAGCTTATGTGATCCTAGGAGTCCATAACATTAAACAGAAACAGTAAATGAGCTTACTAATAATTTTGAAATAAAAGAGAAATTGCAATAACTGAGATTGAGATTAAAGCTTGAAATTGATTAATGAAACAATTAAGATTACACTGAAAGAGCTTGATGCAATGCTTAAAAGCTTGAACAATACACTAGAATTTGAAATTTTAACTAAACGACATACATTAATACTAATTAGACTACTCTTTCTCTCTTGCTGCTTCTCTTCTATTTATACTTGAGGATTAGGGTTCCTTGGAGCCTTCTGATCAAATCCCACCTCTTTCCTTGGCCATTGGATGTCTGAAACTCATCCTAGCCCTTGATTTAGTTTTGGCGGGAAAGTTGGTTTGACCAATTGGGGTCTGTTTTGCGTGTGGGATTGGGGTAGCATTTATTATGGCTTGTTTGTTAGGTGCAGAGGGTGGTGCAATGGTGATGATGAAATTGCAAGTGGGGGATGGTGGGGGGAAGTGGTTTTGCAGAGGTGGAAGGTGGTTTTGTGGGAGGGAAGGGTGAATAGGGGTGGTTTTTGACTTGCGTTGACCGGGTAATATTAAAACGGGGTATGTGGTGGGCTTATGTTTATTTGGGCTTGGGAGTGGGCTGGTGATGGTTGTGTTTTGATATTGGATTAAGTTTAGGGGTGTTGTAATAATAAGGGTCCGGTTTGGTTAAGTGTTAATAACAAGGACCAATTGTGTACTTTGCCGAAAGTTAAGGGGCTGGTTTTGTAATTTTCCCAAAGTACTCACAAGGGTATTTCTTGCCATGTTTCAATATCCCAAGGACCATGATGATAAATTTCACATTTGAATTTCCCAAGGACTAAATCTGCCAATTTTGAAACTTGAGGGACCAAACATGTAAATTCACCAAAATTTTCTAACCAAGGACCATTCCTACCAAAGATGAGTAGCACAAGGACAAAAATTGATTTTCTCTAAGTTTTTAATATCCCAGGGACCATTTTTGTCAATTTTACAAAGTTGAGGGACTAAACTTGTAATTTTGTGAAACTTTGCACCAAAGGACTAGTAATGTTTATTTGTGATTTAAAAGGACCTTTGGTGACTTTTTCATGTTTTTAGAATAACCAGGGACTAATTTTGACAATTTTTGAAAGTTGAGGGACTGAAACTGCCAATTATGCAAACTTTGCTCATTTTTTATTTGTTTTTGATTATTTTGCATCTGAAACATATAAAACACATTCCTGGGATATTTTCAGTATTATGATGCATATTTGAGTGTTTTTAGATGTTTTGGCAGCTCAGATTAGGTAAAAATGATGAGTATTTACACACTCATCAAAAACTAAGAAAGATCGTAAAATATAAATAACATTTTTAGGCGATATTTGTATTAAAAATATGAATTAACAAGCTCTACTGCCAAAGATTAAAAATCCACAAGCTCAAAGGTTAATATTACAAACTGAAATCATGAAAAATATAAGCATAAATGGATTTCTTAACAAAGTATGCAATTTGACTTTTTTGATGTTTGATCTCAGTTGACTTTTATGAACTTCTAGTGATCCTAGATGACTGATAAAGAAGAAATAAGCTAAAGTGATATGAAATTAAGCTATGCAATCTACTTTTGCAACAAAATCAATGATCATGCAAACCTAAATCCTAAGTAGTTATGTAGAAATGGTGATTAAAAGTGATTTTGACTATTTTCTCAAATGAGCACCAAGTTTTATGCTATTACTACTCTACTAGAACCTATTGCATGCTATCTCAATGACTTTTGCTTACTGAATTACCCTTGAACACAGAGAACTACTCAGATCCAAACACCCCTTTTTACTTGACTGCTAGGAATTTTAGACTAAACAATGATTATTTGAAGCAAGATTATGGTCACAGAGGTTGTACTAAGTTGAAACAAGTGTGAAAAGTCAAGTTTTATCCAAAAATAAGCAGTGTGCAATAAGCAATAAGCAAATGCAATATAAGCTAGAATGTGACAGTCACTATGCAATCTAACAACTACTACCTTCTAATCTACAAATCAAGCATAAATACTAAAAATTAACATAAATAAGCAGTAAGAAACTAGAAATAAGCACAAGAATAAGCAAATAAGCATTGTAACAGTAAAATGTAAAAATAATGGAAGATGAGGCTTACAAACAATCCAAGCACAAAACAAGATACCAAAGGACTCAAACCCCATTCCTATGCTTCCCATGAAGCTCTAATACCAGGGCCATCCAAAACTTACCCTGCTCCATGCTTTTCTTCTTCTTTTTTTATTTATTTTTTTTTTTGGACTTTTTTTTTGGGTATTTTTCAGTATTTTTTGAAAATATTAACTAAAATAGTTTTTAATGTTTTAAAAACTTATAAAACACTTAAATTGAGCTTATACAACAGTAAACTACCATTGTTAACAAGAATTAAACTAAATGGAAAATTCAAGTAAATATGGAAAATTCAAATCCTGAAACAACCAACTGGAAGATTTTTTTTATTAAGGATGCTTTTTAGTACACTAACAATGATGAAAGTTCAAATGGAAAGCTAAGATTACACTTGTAAAAGAAAATTATACTAGTTCGACATAAGGATTAAACTAAAAAACTACTTGTATCTTCCTTTTGCTTCTTCTCCTTTTTATAGTGAACCATTAGGGTTTCCTGAGCCCCCTTGTGCAGTCCCACTTTAATTTGGATCCATTTGATGGGTTTTGATTCAATCTCAGCCCTTTATTTATTCTGGCGGGAAAAAGGTCAAACTGCAAATTGCTCTATGATGCGTGGAGGGAAGGAGACGCATTTAATATTGTTGTCCTGTGGTGTTTGGAGGTGATGGGAGAGGTGGAGATGGTGGGATGTGATGGAGGGTGCAGGCAAGTTGGGGTGGTAGAGTTTGGCGGGGAGTGAGAAAGAGGGTGGTGTTTGACCAGGGTCAACCCCTGGTTTTATTATAAAAGGGTTTTGGGCTTGTGGAGTTGGGCCAGGGAAAAAGGGAAGGGTTATGCATTTAGGTTAGTGGGTTGGGTGTTTGTTGGGTTGTAATAATAAGTAAGGCCCGTTTGGTTTAATATTAATACAAGGACCAAAAGTGTAAATTCTAAAAACCAAGGGACCTAATCTGCCATACTCCAACATGTTCTTCCAAGGGCCATTCATGCCAACTTTCAATGATATAAGGACCTTTGTTGAATATTATCCAATATTAAATACCCAGGGACTAAATCTGCCAAATTTCAAAGTTGAGGGGCCATTTTTTTTGCCAATACTTGAAATTTGTATTTCAAAGGTCAGAAATGTCATTCCTTGATTCCTGAGGGATTGTTGTTGACTTTTATTCAAAATAACTCTTCCAAGGACCAATTCTGACAATTCTTGAATGTTGAGGCACCAAACTTTTCAAATCTTCAAACTTTTCACCCAAGGACCAATTATGACAACTTTTGATTTCCAAAATACTTTGGTTGACTTTTCTTCAAAAATAAATGCTCAGGGGTCAATTCTGTCATATTCCAAACTTGAGGGACCATTTCTGCCAATTCTGCAAACTTTTGCTTCAATGACTATTTCTGGCATTCTTTGATCCTCCAAGGTATGTTTTGACAATTTGAGCTCCCAAAATGGTAATTGCTTCCCTTGCTATGGCTTTGGACACGTTTTCCAAACTCGTGCTCGTTTTTGTCCTTTTTGGCATGGTTTTTTTGCCTGTTTCTGAAATATCCGTTCCTGCACGATCACAAACACAAAACCACAATATCTTTGGCATTTATGGTTAGTTTGTGTCTGTTTTGATCTTTATTTGGCCAGAAAAAGGTGTGTGAATAAGCACACACCAAACTTTAATCCGGATAATTATCAAACGACAAGAATGAATCAAACATTAACGTGTTTAACTAATACGAATAAAAAACTAGTTGTGCAATTACAGTTTTATCATTTTAACAAACACTAACATGTTAAAAGTATAATCGTTATTTCACGTCAAACTTTTTATTCGTATTACAGGATAAGTTAGAGGTTGGTCAAATATTTATGTTTTGTACTCCTTCTGTCCCATAATTATTATCCGCCGTTCACTTTTAAGTCTTTATTTTTCAAATTTAACATTAAATATATTTTTTTGTATTATATATTACTTGATGAAAAATATATGAATGAATTGTGTTTTAAATATACACTAATATAATTTCATCAAGTATTATGTAACACAAATAAAAATATTTAAGGTCAGAGTTGTAAAATAAAGACTTCAAAAGTCAACAATGGATAATAATTATGAGACGGTGATAGTAGTTTTCAAGCATAAATTTGTCAGAATTAGTGTAAACGAAAACAAACATATAGTTGGATGGCCTATAAGTTCATTTAATAAATGAGTAGTCTATATGTTAAAAACTGAAAACTTTGAGGCTTTCACATACATTAGGGCATTCACTATAAGAGGTTTATAAAAAGATCTAAAAGCTATGAAAAAGTTTATTATTTCAACCATAGTGAGCTTGTGGTTTATATCTATGTGGCATGAAGAGGTCTAAGATTCTAGACTTTTTCATAATTTAATGCATGTATTATGGTTGAACATTTTATATAATTATAAAAGGTTTATACATAATGATAATAGGTTTATATAAGTTATAAATTAATAATTTAACATGTTATAAACATATTTAAAAGATTCATCATTGGAGATGCTCTTATCTCTTTTAAGAAAATGTATCTTTATGAATATTAATTGAAATACGTTACCTTTTTCTTTTTCATAAACATTAATCACAACACCTTAAATAAAAAATCAGCTTTTAAATCTATTATCTCCTCATAACTATGTGCGTAGTACAAAATTTCCACCGAGAACAATATATTAGTACTATTTTAATCGTATGAGAGAAGCCCTCAATATACTTTTGTCCACAAAATAATTTAGACAATTAGCACCCACACGACCACACCAATGCTCAACCTGCCAATACCGGTGTCTTCCAACCTAGTCACACCGGATTACTTTTTGCAATATAATCAATAACCATTTTGTTTAAATATATTCTTGATCAAGTAAATATATATATGGAAGTTGAAGTGGAAGTAAGGAAGATAGTTGTGATTGTTGAAGAAGTTGAAGTAGCAAAAACAGCTTTAATATGGGCTCTTCATAACGTTCTTCGTTTCGGAGATTTAGTTACACTTCTCCATGTTTTTCCTGTGAGAAGTAAATCGCGTAACAGAAAGAAACTGAGGTTGTTGAGATTGAAAGGTTTTCAATTGGCCTTGTCTTTTAAGGATATATGCCTACATAGTTTTCCTAACGTAAGTTTATTTGTTTGGTATGATCTATCATTTCTATTATGTTTTTGGTTTATTTTTTGTGTTGTGATTATGATATTGGAATTGTTACTAACAGACAAAGATAGATATCGTTGTGACCGAAGGCGATGAAGAAGGTGGTCGGATCACTGATTTGGTTAAGCAGATTGGTGCTTCAACTCTTGT
The DNA here is from genome assembly GCA_030686995.1 of Artemisia argyi. NCBI lineage: Eukaryota > Viridiplantae > Streptophyta > Magnoliopsida > Asterales > Asteraceae > Artemisia > Artemisia argyi. The sequence continues at coordinate 127,315,180 of CM060691.1, forward strand.
TGTTGGACTACATGATCAAAGTTTCCTATATAGGTAAGTCCTTTTTTATGATCATTCAATATTTGCATATACTTGGATCATCTTCTTATCAATGAGTAGCAATTATATTGAACTTTTCACCAAATTATTACAGTGATTATTGACTCATTTTCTTTTAGTCATATGTCAAACTATTTTATTTGGATCAAAGGGTCCTTGACATAATGATATGCGAGTACTTTATCAACTTGTGTTCCTGCCTTTATTTAATTGAAACATGTGTGGGTGGTTAATAAGTGTCTACATATTGGTCCCATGATAAAAGGTTACTTGCATATACTCGAATCAAAAGAAAAGAAAGAATTAGTATATGATTGTATACAAAGAAATTTTCTTGAAACTTAGTTTACACAAAAATGTGTTGCCATCTGATATATGAGTAAACACCTGTAATAAGAAAAGTAGAACGCAATTTGAAGTATGTGATGGTTTTGGTCAATGACAGTACTATATTTTTCATCACCGACTAGAAACTTGTCTTTTCAACTATTATAATGTATCAGATTACAAAACAAATAAATTGATGGTAAATAAGGACAAATGGAGATTCTTTTACTAAAAGGGATTGTCTAACTAGTGCCTTTAGGGCACTGGTTAAGAAAAAGAAAGACCCACAAAATAGTACTAAAATATATTTTAAATACTCAGAAACCCACACTTTTTTAATAAAAAATATATTTTTTCGGTACTATTTTGTGAGTCCTCCCTCTTCTTAACCAGTGCCCTTAGAACACTAGTTAGACAATCCCTAAGTAAAATAAGAACAAAGTCGTGTAAAGTTATGTAAGATGATTGAATTTACGTCCAAATCATGGTATATATTACATGCGCGTGAATAAAATAAAAACTATGATTGCTAAATCATTTTTGATTAAGTTAAAGGTCGTAGCAATAATTAATTGTGATTTACACGGATATAGATCGTGTAAAGGTGTATCTGGCACAAACAAGCAAATATCAATCTGTTATGGGTGGTGCAGAGAAGTGCTAGACATCCCACATGTAAACATGTCCCGTTTATTTATATTATTCGATGATGACTAATATAAATTCATGTATTATCCTACTTTTATGATTAATTTCATATATATTCAAAATATAATTATTAAATACATAATGTACAATGTTTTTAATACATTTTTAGGTATATATGAAATTTTCAACTAAAAAAATGAAAAATATGAAATTGCCCAAATATAAATAATAATAATTGTGCTTATATTTAGTTGGGATATAATCGTTTTTAAATATATTCAGCTAGCCATTATATTCGTTTAGTTCGATGTCATGTAAATTTTTTGAATGCAGGCCACTTTATATTTTATTTTAGACATCATGTTCTCGCGTGTATCTTTTTGCGGTAGAAATTTTTTTAGAATTCGCAAAAGATTTCTCAAGTTTAAAGTTTAATCCTAAAGCACTTTTTTCTTAATACGGGAATCAAAACCATTCCTTTCTTTTTCGAAACTCATACATATAGCTATTCCATACATCAAACCATATGCTACCTCGGTGTGGAGGTTGCTTAAAAATGAAATTTACTACTCACTCTGTTCCAAAATTATTGTCACCCGACAAAAAATAAACATTAAAAAAAATAATTATTATTGCTTCGTCTATTAAAGAATTACTGTTTTACCATAAACTAATTAATTAATGTATTTTTTAAATAATAATTTTAAACAAGGATAATATGCTAAAATAGATTAAACTTCTTTATCTATATTTAGTAGTGAATACTTAAATTTGGTTAGCCCAAAAGGAAAATGTAGACAATTAGAGGAGTATATATTGTCAGTAATACTAATTGGTTTTATCCTTTGGCCTGGGTTTTCTTGGAAAACTAATAAATTTGATTACCTTTAAATGTTATGCTTTTTTTTTTTTTTTTTTTTTTTTTTTTTTTTTTTTTTTTTTGGAAACTATAACAACTTTAACAAAATATTATAGTTTTGAGAAAGTATGTGCTCTTTTTAAAGAAAGTGTTAGAAGGAATCATTTATCTTGGATTAAAGTTTTCTTAACATACTTATAATAACTTATTCCTAAAATAAGCATTTGTTTTTGGCAATTTAATATAAACATTCTAAAATTAATGGACATGGTAATTGGTACATATCAATGATAACTGATGTTATGGTTACACAATAAATATTTTAGCCAATAAAAATGGTCCCAATTGATGATAACAACATAGGTTGGTGAATGGTGAAAGCCAAGTTTCCAGCTGCAAAACAACTCAGAATTAAATTATATCTTAAAGTTTGTATTGATATAGACTTAAAATCGTTCATAACAAATAAAACGGTACAAAAGTTTGTTTTGTAAAGATCACTAGAATAGCTAGACATTTTGATACCAAAGGAACGTGTAGTAATCTTATTTTACTTGTTGTGGAACAGGTTAGCAATGGCCCGCATAAATATTTCCACCAACTTTAATTGCAAAGTTTTGGCCATTAAGCAACCTACTTCACCATTAACAACAAAGAGTAGACCCAACAAGCAACCTACTTCACCATTGTCAGATAGCTCAACAAGCATGGACTTTTCTCAGATTGAAATTTCTGCATTGAGGTATGTTTCTTATCTTATGTTACTTGTATGATATAATGTTGACCTTTTATTACTAGTTGGGTGTAAAAATAGAATACAATTAATACTTGTGATTATTACCAAATACAAAATGAATTTGGTTAGTGTTAAGTGTGACTTATACGAAATAACAGGTTACAAACGGATCGTTATGTTTCTGATCACGTGCTAACAACCCGGGCCATTTGGTTAGTATAAAAACTGTAGCAGAAACGCTACTAACTACCACTGAAAATACAATATTTTACTCATCTAATTCATTGTTAGTTCAAGACCTTTTTATGGACATTAGCTGTATTATTTTGAAACCCAATTTTCTTGTTAACACTTAACAGTGAAGATATGAGTCAAATGACACATTGAAGTAACGGAAAATCAATATAGATTACTTTTCTAGGCATCTCTCGTCCTAAATAGTCGCATTTGAATCAAATTAACGGTTGATGTAATTTGTATCTATATTTATATCTATATCTAATCTACATATACTATTTATAAAGAGAAATTTTTTTTTATTAAAACCAAAATACTTAAAAATGAGTAATGTTTAATATCCAAAATACTCTTTAAAAATTTAAAACCTTTGAATTATGTTTAAAAAGAATTGCCCAATATTACTACAATCATAATAAATTAGATACTACGTAGTATGTATAATCAATATATTCAACTATGTATATCAACATCTTGGATATCCTAGCCTATCTTCCCACCCGTCCAACACTACTTATCTTATTCACGTTTTGGTCTTGTACTTGTTCACTCTTTTCTAAGTCTTTATTTGTGTGTTTTCATATACTTATATTTTGATAATTTTACGTTTTATAAGTAAATATTACATAAAACTCTTAAACAAAATATCGCAACTATAGTTATATGCTGTTATAAAATCTTGTCGATTTGCAGCCATCACTCTAATAATAATAATAATAACAAGAACAATAACAATAATAACAATAATAATAACGCTTTCAATTTTCTTTTAGGCTTGGCTACCGTTAGAGCTTCATTCACAAATTGCTAATACATTTTAAATCATTTGGGACCTTCCCAAAAATGAAGTCGTAATATATTAAGACAACACACTTACTTATTATGAAATTGTGTTGGTTTTGCTATGAATATAAGTTGTATGTTAGATTTTCAGGGAGACGATTGTGTTATAGATCAGGCCGTTATACACATAGATATAGAATCTTGGGAGATTAATTTATAATTCTCTAAGTTTTTTTGGTACCTTATGTCTGGTATAAAATAGTTTTCGCTAATATTTGGAGAAATGACAAAATGTCCTTAGCGATTTAACTATGTGCTTTTCCTTTTCCATTTCACATCCACACTCATTAGTCCTAAAAGAATCATTGTTCTTTAGTACGAGTGACATATATGATGTAGGAAGAATTCATTTGATCAATTATTCCTAAATTTATATGAACCATCATATATTGTACTTGTTTTATGTATCCATTTGTCTTAAAAAATTTAAAAACTACACAATCTGATGCTAATATTACAAAACCTTTTAAGGCAATATAAAATTTAAGTTACTTTGACTCAAAATAATGATGGTTACAAACATGAGTCTACATTATTATCATTTATTTTAGTTAATCAAAAGATTAATTTCTTTTAATTATAATTAATTAAGTTTTGGTTACAATTTTGAAAATTTATTGATAACTTAAAATGCTGGTTATATTCTGTGAAGTATAAAAATGAGAGGTTGTCGAATTAGTAGGTGCTTGAAGGCATAATTTGCTAATGCCGTAAGAGCAATGGGTATGGTAACCTGAAGTTAAAACTTAACACAGTCCACGTTAGCGCCACCTTGGCATTTAACCTTTCACCATTGGGTTTAACTTGGTAGGGCGGTGTGGATTTTATATATATATATATATATATATATATATATATATATATATATATATATATATATATATATATATATATATATATATATATATATATTTTTTTTTTAGCCTTTAACGTAACGTGCTGCGTTAACTTGGCTTTAACTTGGTAAGGCGGTGTGGTTAACTCACTTTAACTCAGCAAGTTAAAGCTTAACTTGGGGGTGGGGGTAAAAGGTATGTATTTTTGTTAACGTGTTTCTATTTTTCGCATAAAACTGATTGCAAATTAAATTATTTGCTAGTCTAAACTACATATAATGGAGAAAGATCATTCCCTCCATAAATAGTGGTAATGATTCTAAGTGTTTTGTTAAGATGAGGGGCCCACATTACATAGGAATAAAACATGGATATTATCTATACTCTATAGGAGTCCAAGAGGGGAGAAATGACTCTATCATAAGCGAGGGGCCCATTACTACTATCCAACTCATACCCATTGTGATTCACAGGAGCATACCAAACGCACACTAAGACAATTTAAAACTTAATATTAAGCAATGCAACTATACATGCTATAATTCACTTATGTACCAACATATATATTTAACACCTTCAATTATTATAATTATTAAAACACACCTCAATGCTAAATAAAATCAATTAACTACATAGTACAAATCAATTAACTACATAGTAAAACACACCTCAATGCTAAAATACAATCTTTATTTTCAGAACCCTGTTAAGTGCGGGAACTGCGATAACTCTAATTTTGCATTAGAAAATATGCATGTTCATATAAAACATGTATGTTTTCTTACATACACCTTAATACACATACATGCATAACATACATGTTCATATAAAAACCTGTTAAGTGCAATAGATCAATGCAAAATGTTTTTTATTTTTAGAACCCTGTTAAATGCGGGAACTGCGAGAACTCTAATTATGCATTAGAAAACATGCATGTTCATATAAAACATGTATGTTTTCTTACATACACCTTAATACGCAGGCATGCGTATTAAGGTGTATGTAAGAAAACATACATGTTTTATATGAACATGCATGTTTTCTAATGCATAATTGGAGTTCTCGCAATTCCCGCACTTAACAGAGTTCTGAAAATAAAGCCTCCTATATATATATATATATATATATATATATATATATATATATATATATATATATATATATATATATATACCCTCCTCAAATACTAGTACACTATAACATATACCAGTATGAAACAAAAATAAATAACATATCTAATAAATTAAATGGCATGTTATTTTTTTTTTCTTTTTTTTTTTTTTTTTTTTTTTTTATCGTTAAAGGGTTACCCCGGTGACTATTGTTAAAGAATAATAAACACAATACAATGAAAGTTCAAAAGATGGCCTCTAAAGATGAAAAGAACATCAAAACGTCCCGGATAAAGAAACCAAAACACAAATATGACTAAGTAGTCCTAGTAAATGTTCCATTCCCTCCTTATACGAACCACATAAGCCAAATTATTCATATTGAGGGACATTAACTTTAACCGTGTTGTTGAGGAGATTGACTCAAAGATTTGATCAACCTGGTGCGCCTTCTTCTTGAAAACCCTATTATTTCTTTCTTACCAAATGTAGTAGAACGTAGCACCAAAAAGAACTTTAGCCACAACAACTCGAGCCAACCTTTTGTGAGCACTAAACTGGATGGTATTAACAACCGACCTCCAAGTGTTTCCAATATCAGGAATGCAGATTAAAACTTTCACCTTTTGCCATACATGAAGGGAGATACCACACTCGAAGAACAAAGTGTGAATGGGAGTCACGAATGATGTTGCAAAGCGGGCACTTCATGTCGTCCAATCTAATTGAATCTGCTGCTTCACATGCTCGAATCTTGTCTTGAGTCTTCAGCTTTTCACCAATAAGCAACCATACAAGAAATGCATGGCGGAGGATGCATTGTGAGAACTAAACAACATCGAACCATTCAACCTCAGGAGCACGAGGACGAATGGCTTGCCAAGCTTGAGCAACATAAAACTTAAAAAGATTTCCCTCCATATCCTTCCACCAAAGCTTATCCTCTACATCATTGAGCACAATAGGAATATAGAAATTTAGTATCGGATATTTATTATTCCATTGGATGGGCTACGTCCACTCGGAGTCGCACATCAGGTCTTGCACCTTACTGTTCGACATGAATACCCCTATATATATCACGACGAGTAATGAAAGAATCAAGGGGGCCTTTATCATGCCATTTATCAAACTATGCCGACGTTTAGTCACCTTTTGCCACCCAACATGGAAGAAAAAACGCCTAACCAAAGGTATCATTTGAAGAATTTTTTGCCAACCATAACTAGAATTTGCTTTTATTGGAACATCCCAAAAATTTCTTCCTTGAAGACGGTATGAGTAGATCCATTTAACCCATAAGGATTGCCGATTCGATAATATACTCCAAATATGATCAGACATGAGAGCAACATTCCAAGTTTTTAACCTCCGAATACCTAAGCCACCTTCACTTTTAGGAAGACAAACAACATCCCATTTCTCTTTAGCTTTACCTCTCTTCACCTCCCCTTGACACCAAAGGAAACCTCTAGATAGCGCCTCTATTTCTTTTATAATTGCCTTCGGGAGAATGAAAATAGAATACCAATACGCTTACATTGATGATAAAACTGAAGCAGCTAGTTGAATTCTTCTCGCAAAATATAAAGACTTATTCTTCCAATCCTCAATCTTAGTTTTCACTCTTTGCACAAGAATTTTACAATTTTTATGAAAGAGCCCAAATGATTTTAAAGGAACACCCAAGTATTTTACTGGCAAATCACCCGCTTCAAAAGGCATAATCTCTAGAATCTGATTCTTGTCTTCAATACCAATGTTTGCAAAGAAAGTCGTGCTCTTGGGGAGACTCGGCACCAACCCTGAACAATTATTGAATTCTTCCAAGGTATCCCTAATGACTTTGACAGAATCGACATTTGCATAAGAGAACATAAATAAATCATCAGTAAAGCACACATTGATAATCTCCTTCCTTTCACATTTAGGGTGGAACTGAAAAGCCTCATCCCTTCTAATATTACGCTTCAACATGAGAGCAAGGACTTCCATAACCAGTGTAAATAAATAAGGAGATAGAGGATCGCCTTGATGGAGGCCTCTTTTACCATTGAAATAACCATGCAACAAGCCATTAACATTGATGGAGAACGAAACAGTTGACACACATTTCATAGATCCACTTAATCACGATCTCATGAAAACCAAAGTTAAACAAAATAGTACATAAAAAATTCCAATCCACAGTATCATAGGCTTTATGGATTTCCACTTTGAATTGACATCTAGGGGGCCTCTAGAGAGATGATAATTCCGTCTTTTATAAAGTTTGTCATTGTTTGAAGTTAATAGAACCTAAAATTCCGTCTTTTATAAAGTTACTGTCAAGAAAAACGGATTGTCAAAAAATATTGTTTGTTGAAATTTTAGTTACAGAGTATGTGTAATCTCTTCGCGCGGGTACCCTGCTAGTAACTTATAATGTACCATTGTCATTACTCATTTCGATTGAAAGACTAAGAGCATCAACTATAGTGGTTTATAAAAAGATGAGATCTAAAAACTTGTAAACCATAGTGAGAAATTATTTTAAGCTTGTGTGGCATAAAGAGGTGTACGATGTTAAACTTTTTCACCATTTAATGAATACGAATTATGTGAGGTATTTATAAGCTTTAAGATATTTATACATAACGAGTATAGGTTCATAAAACATACTGTAAATGCTTATATTTTAATGTTATGACACAATCACACAAAATATAAACCTTTAAATTTTAGTATAGTGGGTGGCCTAATTAATTTGTGGGTGAAAGCTAAAAACACGCAACATACTTATTCAAAACACACGATATATGCAAGGAACTTTCAAAATTATCATTGTACACAAGTTATTTTCAAATTTCGTACAATGTACACAATATGACCTAGAACCAACAGGTTACCAGGTTTCAAACTTTGAAAATTGACAGGAATGGTCCCTGTGGTTTGCGTTGACTTTCACCGATCATCCATTGACTTTTTATCACTTAGAAAAGTTACAATTATGGTCCTTATGGTCCCTGTAGCTTCCATTTTCATCCGATTTTTACTAATTTCCGTTATCCACTTTGTTAGAAATTTACACGTTTGGTCCTTGAATATGTATAGGCATTTCATGCACAGTCCATCATCAAAAAAAAATTTTCCAAAAAAAATATTTTTGAAAAAAATTATAAAAAAAAAATTAAAATTTGAAAATAAAAAAACTATATAAAAATTAAAAAAAAATATAAAATAAAAAATCATTTATTTAAAAAAAAATTTCAAAATTGTTTTAAAAGATTTTAAAAGATATTAGAAAATAAAAAAAATAAAAAATTTAAAAAAATATATATATTTTTTTTAAAATTTAAAAATATATATAAAATAAAATTTTCAAAAAAATTAAAAATTAAAAAAAAATTCGAAATATTTTTTTCGAAAATATTTTTTTGCAAAACAAAAATTAGAATATACAAAAATTCTGAAAAAAAATTTCAAAAAAAAATCGAAAAATAATATATTTTTTTTATATAATTATTGTAAAAAAAATCTGGAAAAATTTTTCAAATTTAGAAAAAATTATTTTAAACATAATTATCGACAAAAAATAATTTTTTCTAAAATTGAAAATTTTGAATTTTTTAATTTTTTTTTAATTTTTTTAAATTTTTTCAAAATTTTTTATTTTCGAATTTTTTCGTTTAAAATAATTTTTTCTAAAATTGAAAATTTTGAATTTTTTAATTTTTTTTTTAATTTTTTTAAATTTTTTCAAAATTTTTTATTTTCGAATTTTTTTTAATTTAAAAAAATTATTTTTTAAAAAAAATTTTTTTATTCTTTTTTTATTTTATAATATATTTTTTTTTTTAAAATTGATTTTTTTTCAATAAAAAATTTCGATTTTTTTATTTTATTTTTTTTATTTTTATATAAGTTTTTTAATTTCTAATTTTTTTAAAAAAATTTTCTATATTTTTTTTGAAAATATATTTTTTTTGTGATGGACTGTGCATGAAATGCCTATAAATATTCAAGGACCAAACGTGTAATTTTCTAACTAAGTGATAAAAAGTCAATGGATAACTGGTGAAAGTCAACGCAAACCACAGAGATAATTCCTGTCAATTATCAAAGTTTGAAACCTGGTAACCTGTTGGTTCCAGGTCATATTGCGTACATTGTACGAAATTTAAAAATAACTTGTGTACAATGATTATTTTGAAAGTTCCTTGCATACATCGTGTGTTTTGAATTAGTATGTTGCGTATTTTTAGTTTTCACCCTTAATTTGTTAGACTATCTTGTTTTTTTCCTTATTCATTTCACATCTACGTTAATGAGGCCTAAAATAACCCGTGTTCTTGATTAAAAAATAAATAAATAAATAAAAAATAAAGTGCAGCTTCATTTTGTCGAGTAATTCAAAATTTTAGGTAAAAAAAAAAAAAAAAAAAAAAAAAAAAGGATGTGCTTTGATCACATCATGACAAAAACCGAATTGTTGGACTATTTCCTACTCTAATATAAGATACCATATTGTTTTATCGCATAATCAAAGTTTACAATCTCCAGTCATATCTTTGATATTTTCTTGTCATAATTCTTGATTTTGTGCTATCATGTGATCATTGCAGCGTACCTGAGGTTCCGCCACCCAAAATCCCATATCAAGTATGTCCAGATCCATCAGCAATTATATGGAGAAGGAGAAGAAGGAAACAATGAAGGCAAAATAGAATTTAGCTAGAGGCGTGCATGGTTTGATTTGGTACAGTTTTAGACATTGTGCAAAATTTGGTTGGATTTTCCGTCAATGGCCTATTTTTGGTTGTCCTTTAAAAGATCACATAACACCACAGCAGAAGTGGAAATTAACACATTTAATTATTGATCAAAACAAGTTTTCTGATGTTTATCAGCTCTCAATATTTTGGCTTTGCAATTCTTACCTAAGACTGTTCATTTTTATTTAATTTATTAGGTTCCTTGGGCTTTAGTTTATGAGAATTGGCCAATCAAGTTGTTTCTTTAAATCTGCCCCATTTACCTAAGAGTGGTTATGGAAAAATTACAAACTAAGAGCCGACAAAGAGTTAATGTATGGATTATTGGCCATTGGAAGATATGAGCGTGCAACTTGATAACCGGAGTGGTTGGCCCCTTCACACAGCTATTGTGAGGCCCAATACTTAAAGAGACTTAAGATATACTAGCAGGTACTCGGGCGATGCGGCGGCGGATACTATGTGACTATATTTTCTGATAATATAATGTTATGCGGTCATATTTTTTTTAGCGATTAATTTACAAATAACAATAATTTTAGGGTTGGATCAATTGGAAAACCCCTTGCATCTTAACCTATAGATCAATAGTTCGATCCCACTCCCTACAAAAGGCCGGGGGTCATTTCCTATCTTAGATAAAACTGGAAACAACCTCTCTACCTTAGATAGGGGTAAATCTGTCTACATCTCAACTGCCCCATATATCGTGGAAGACAGCATTGGGACTCATAAAAAAAATAAAAAAGAATTTCATTTACTGTTAACCGAAGCTACTATAAACAGAAATCTTGATTCTTTCCTTCAGCACAATCACCTTTAAATTTTCTGACCTACATGCGACCTTTTAGGCATAGTAAGGCGACCGACATTTATATTTTTGTTTTCATTTCAAAAAATCCATCTTTTTTACATCATATATATCCCCTACATTTTCATTTTTAATATACACTATTCACATGATCCAGATATCAAAATTAGCCAAAAATCAACTATACCATACAAATAATATACGGCTCAATTAGTAATTAGCCTAAAACCATTTTCAGCCTAAACAAACTTTAAACATATATATCTATTAAGGCCCATGATAAAACTACCAAACAATTTGTGATATCATTGGCCAGCCCAATTAACAACCAAACCGATATATAACCCAAATGTTAGGACTTATAAATACGTTTACAAAACCTAAATTACTTCATTCCTGCCCTAATTTCTCTCACAAAACTACGCAGCCATGATTTGTAGCCACACAAACATCGCATACTCTTCCTTTCTTTCTTATCTTGATCAAGGTTGCAAAAATCGCTAGGCGGTAGCGTGGCGGCCGGGTACCGCCTAGCGATTAATCGGTTAGGCGGGGATTAATCGGATTGAATTTTTTTATATATAATATTAAAAATTTTTGAAACTATATGCCCTATTTGGCCGATCTAGCCGATTTTTTTCCAATTTGGCCGATTTATCCCTGATTTGACCGATTTTTATTCGTAAACGAGTTGGCTGATTTATCCGATTTTGTCCGATTTGCCCGATTTATGCCCGATTTGGCCGATTTTTATCCGATTAATCGGTATGTTGACCGATTTTTGACCAAACCGATTAATAAGGCCGATTTGTGAAAATCGTGGCGGTAAATCCCCGCCTAGCGATTAATCACCGATTAATCGACTGTCAAGGCCGATTTTTACAACACTGATCTTGATAACCGAACATAACAAATAATCTATGTTTGCAAGAAAATCAGACCCTTTTTCTTGAATATCAAACGAAAACTCTCTGTAAGGTTTTATGTTGTGTTGACCGTGATGGTGGTTTTGAGATGAGGTTAAAACTGAGGTAGATGTAGATGTTGGTTTTATTGTTGCTGTATACTTTTGGTTCGTGGACTATAGATGAAATAAGTTTGATGTTTGTTTTCGGCTTGATTGATGATGGTTCTTTTCTTCTTTCGTTTCATTTTCGTTTTTGTTTGATATGTAACGGTACATTATTTTCTTCTTTTGTGGAATGCATTAATTGGTCGAGGGGTGATCGGTTTATGAATTTTGGAGCCGTCCAACCTTCATCAATTTTGTGGTTGCAGTGGCGGCGACTCGATCAGCGCAGGCGCGACCGGTTCGGTCGACCGACCATTGTGCCCAGCCTAATGGCTTTATTTTTAAGTACTTAGCTTAGTAGCTTGATTAGCTTGTACATTATGGTTAAATGATTGTATATTTTGGTGAAGGGGTGAATTAATTATATGTGTTTAATAGATTGTTGACTTTAAAATCATTTGTACTTTACATACTTGTGTTTTGTGTTTTATGTCTTCCATTTACTTAAAAGCTATTATACATTATGCTTAAATGGTTGTATTTTTTGATGAAAGGGTATTTTTAATAGCATTAATGTTGTTTGGTATATTTTTTGTCTTAAAATGACACCACGCTATTTTTTTGTTGTACAATATGCTTACTTTGTTGTAATTATGAAAATTGACTTCATTAACGTGTTGTACATTATGGTTAAATGATTGTATATTTTGGTGAAGGGGTAAATTAATTAGTGTATTAATTATATTTGTTAAATAGATTGTTGACCTTAAAATCATTGTGTTTTACATACTTGTGTTTTGTGTTTTATGACTTGTATTTACTTAAAAGCTATTGTACATTGTGCTTAAATGGTTGAATTTTTGATGAAGGGGTGTTTTTAATAGTATTAATGTTGTTTGGTAGAATTTTGGTTTTAAAATGACACCACGCTATTTTTTTGTTGTACAATATGCTTACTTTGTTGTAATTTTCAAAATTAGGTGCATTAAAGTGTTGTAAACCATGCGACTGGGCAACCTGTAATTTTATCTCAAATACCCCAGTCACCCGGTCCATATTTGAATAAAAATTGGGCGACTTGGATATTTTGGTATTCAAATATGGTCTGTATTTGACATATTTACAGGTTGCCCAGTCGACTAGTCTATTTTTAAGATGAAATAAAAACCGGTCCAAAAAGTTTTTGATAGAGTTGCGACTAAGGTATTTTAGTAATTTTCCCTATAAATAAAGTTGCCGAAAGTAAAAGCTAAATAATCTAATTTACATTCGAGGCATATAGATAACTACAGTATTACTCGTACTACGTTAGGAAAAACATAGCTAATTAACCTACTTGCTCTTTTCAACCCAAAATAAGTAAAAAGAAATCGAAGCATTTTGGATAACATATTAGACCATCCACTATTATAAATCTTTTACAATAGTTTATACAATAACACATCATTAATTTTTAGACCTTTTGTTATTACTATTGTATATAAAGTTTTAAAACTTCATAAAATATCTTATATAACAAATGCATTAAATGTATTGAATTTGTAAAATGATTTAAGAATTAGGTTTTGTTCATGCACATAGACATGAAATGAATGTCCACTATAATTAAAATAAACATAAACTTTTTTATATTTTTTAGATTTTTTTATAAACCTATAATAGTGGATGCCTTTACTACTGCTGCTTTAAAAAGAGAGGATAAAATTAGAAAAATAGGCGGTTCCAAGCACTCTTTTTAAATTGGCTCCTGCTCATTGTACTCTGTTATATCTCTTTTTATCATATTTTTATGTCATTGTCTAAGGCGTTCTTTGGTTCGGCTAGGAGATTTCAAGGAATTTGCTTTTTAAAAATTCTTGTGAATATTATGTTTTGTTGAGAATGTGGAGGTATTTTAAATTCAAAATATATTAAATGAGGGGAAATCGAAATTACTTTCAAAGGGAAAAACTAGACCAAACTACCCCACCATTATCTCTTTATCACATCACACTTTTTTTTTTTTTTTTTTCTTTTTCTTTAACACTTTTTATCTCAAATTACCAAACCCTATTTCGTCGTCAAACTATTTTTGAAAATAATGGATTTCTACAAGTGTTCATGTTTTTAAATGTTCGAATTAGTAATCATGGACCGCAGGTGTTCGATTGCTCTTCAATTTCTAGCTTGGTAAATCAATCACAGAACTTGGTTTTATCCCAGATTGATTCTTGGTTCAACTAAAATTAGCCCAACTAAATTTTTTTATTTTGTAATACGTACATTGTTTATTATTTGTGTCTAACTTTCATTGTTAGAGTTTAAGAACCCCGGTTTCAAAGTTCGCATGCTCGCATATGCTAGTCGATATTGTACACTAATAGTTGATTATGTTATACTAGGCCCACTTGTGTTTGTGTAAGCCTAGCTCATGATTGTTAGTCTAGAATCATATCTTGTAATTAGGCTGGACACAATAAGGAAGGTCAATCCTTTTCCTTTTCTCTGTCACGTCAGCTTTCTCTATCCAGCGACTTGCAGGTGATTCAGTGCCACAGTAAGTGCGACCAAGTTCCATTTCTTTTTTAAACATTTTTAACATAAACTAAAATTTCATTAATAATTAAAACGTTACATATTAATTCAAATAAAATAAAAACATTACAATAGAATTCAAATAACATTAAAAAACATTACGATAAAACGACTAAACTAGTTTGGATTATTATGATGCTGCCAAATGTCTTCCACCAAATCGGCTTTGAGGCTAAGATGAGTTGTTATATTGCATATCTCCCTAGTAATTTCCAATGATTCCTCATGCGTTCTTAGGGGATCATAAGAACGGTGCTGCTCCGCTGGAAAGAATTCGAGAGATATCGCCCGCCCTTCGTCTTGAATAATCATATTATGTAATATGATGCATGTGTACATAATATGTCCAAAACGCTCTTTGTTAAACCCTTTAGCCGGATGTTTAATCATTAGCAACTTCCTATTTAGTACACCAAAAGCACGTTCCACATCTTTTCTTGCTGCTTCGTGCATCCTCTTATACAATTGACACTTTTCATCATGCGTCCCTGGATGTTTAATGGACTTCACAATAACAGAGTATTCCGGATATATCCCATCAGCAAGATAATATCACCGTTTATAAGGCATGCTGTTAGCAACGAATTCCACATCCGGTGCTCTCCCCATTTTGAGATCATTGAAACGAGGGGATGCACGTAAAACATTTACGTCATTATTCATACCGGCGACACAAAATAACGCATGCCAAATCCATAAATCTTGAGAGGCGATCGCTTCCAATAAAATGAAAGGAGTTTTCCCTTGATCACCTCTACAAAATTGAGCTTTTAAAGCATGTGGGCAATTCTCCCACGACCAATCTGTACAATCAATGCTTCCTATCAGCCCCGGAAACCCATGAACTTGATGGTGATGCTCATAGAGTCTGTCAACGTCAGTAACCGTCGGCTTTCGCAAATACTCTACACCATATAACTCCATGATGGCCTCACAAAATTTATAGAGACACACACGAACTGTTGTTGCACCCATTTGCACATATTCATCAAGCATATTTAGGATTGACTCCGTATGCCAATTGACGATTTGAGGAAGTAATTTTTATCAAAGGAGAAATACCAAGTTCGCCCGCACAATTAGGAGTTTGTTGAAAATAAGGTGAATGATCGGTTACCTCTCGTACAATTCGTGTGAATAGTCTGCGGCTCATTCGGAAATGATCATGGAATTGTTCATCGCCGTATGTTGGGTTAGCGCAGAAGTAAGCAGTCACTAAACGGTCATGAGCACCCACACGATCCCTATCAACACGGTTTCGTAATTCCTTATTAGGTTGTAACGCTTGATAAGCCTCCCAACAATCTTCCGCAAACATCAAGAACTCGTTACTAACTTCATTTTCATCATCCGAATCGGCAAAAAATATCTCATTTTTAGTCGATCCCTTGTCATACTCATTTTCGAAAGAAAAAAAAAATTAACGAGTTACCCATCTAATCGGGGCAACCTTCATCCGATCAGATAGTTAGAGTTGTCATCCAACCGATCGGTGCATATACGCATCCGATTTGGTCGGACTAATCTGATCCGTCAAAATTGTTTTCTTTCTTTGCTCGTTTGTTTAAACGTTTCCTAGATTCTCTTGGGAATTGTATGAACATTCACTCAACTGGAATAGAACCAATTTCACCTCTTTCAAATCCTGAACGTTTAATTCGAAGACCAAGAAGAAGAACACCTTTTGTCCCTTTAGAAAATCATATACCAAGAGTTCCAAACCCACCGTTTGATAATCTTTTTGAAGCCAAATTCGCTTGCAACCCATTCACCGATCTACGTTTCCCATGGCCTATGATCAACCTATGTGGGCTACCAACCGAGCCGTAGCACCCACTCCTAATGTAACACCTCGAAAATTTGAAAAGCAGCGGAAGTCTAATCGGGGTCATTACAGTTTAGTACACAGTCATACTCATAGAAAACAGTTCATAAGATAGTCAATATCATTCCATGAAAACTCAAATATTCAGAGTACAAACATTTTTCCAAAATGTTAATTGTTTCGCAAAAGCAGTGATGAGTTTGTAAAGAATGATATAATTATTGAAATCAAAAGGGAGGTCCTGTGCCCTTTTGCCAGCTCCGTGCCGCCATGCTTGCTAATTTCCTGAGATAAACATGCTTAAAAAGTCAACACAAAGGTTGAGTGAATCCATAGTAGTTTAAATAGTAATAGTGTGAACACAAGTCAAGCATTTGAAATAAACAAGCCAAGATAGACAGGTCTTGACTAAACTGTTGAAATATTGCTCCTAAGCCTCACGAAACGTAAGCCTTAACATCGATTTGACATATCATAAAGATAATAACAATCATCTACACCACGGCGGATGTAAATGACAAGGGGCCCTCGGTGACAGGAAATGTGCCAATTTTCCACAATACCTCGAATATAGCACACCTCCTGCCAAGTGATCACCTTGACAGAGGTGGGCTGCCATTCCAATAGATCTATCAACTATATTCGTGCTCACTCGCAAGTGATTAAGGTTCGTGATATGAGGGACTTGTAGCACGGGTGTCAACTTAGGCAATATCAGGTGATAACAACATACAGAAAAATACTTGTGTTCGATTTATAGCATGTATCTCCCCACGGGGTTTAAAAACAATTAAGAAGGTGGGACCATGAACTCACCTGACAGGTGGTGTGAATCACAATGGTGCTCAAAAGTGATGGTGTACTTCTATGACTAGCAATGAAATTCCTCCGACTTGCGACCTAAATAATACATTGTAATCGGTGTTTTAGATTCGTGTTGTAAATGACATGTGATATGTCGCGTGTACGGTGATGTCCGTTCGGGTGTCTTAATATATTCCAAAATAACTTCACGTAGTTATTTGTATCGTTGTTATGAACCGGTGTTCGATAAATATTAACTCGTTGCGAAAATAATATTGTTTAAAAATATTTATGATTAAATATTTTTAGTAAAGTTATATATATATGTTTAAAATTACCAAAATATATATATGTATTTATATAAAATCCAATTATATAAAATAATTAATTATAAAATACCTTTGTCATATTTACCCCTTTAACTTTACAAAATTACACTTTTTACCCTTTAGTTAAAAATAATTTCAATTTGGTCCTTTTGTACTTTTTACACTTTTATTCCTTAACTTTTGAAAAATACATTTTCTACCCTTAACTTCTTATTAGAAATCGGTATTGTCCAATTTTGTTCGAAAGTTTGTGGTTTTGATGGTTTTAGTCCCTTAACGTGGGACTTATTGCAAAAAGGGTCCTTGGTTAAGCTTTCGAAAAACAAACTCTTTATTACAATAAAAGTGCTGATTATTACTTACAAAATTTTCTTAAAACCCGTTTTTATACCTCTCGTTATTTCCAGAATATTAAACCGAATTTCCCCTTTGAAAACTTAATGGGCTCGTTAGCCCATGCTAGGCCCAAAGAGTGTTTTATTTTGCTTAAAACGTTGCTCGACTAGGTTACAGTTTTGGTCTTGTTTTCGTGGTATAAAACCGTGTATGGTTTGCATGTTATGTTGGTTCGATTAAGTGGGAGCCAGGGAATTAGTGTGTCGAATAATATATATATGTTGTACATATAAAAATACAATGGTGAGCCCTTTCCTAAGGGTGTCGAGGGTTTCATAAGTATTAGTCTCTTGTATGATTATTTTGTTCAAGTGTTAGACAACATGCGACTTAGTGTTCTTAGTTTAACGAATGAAATGTGCAATGCATGATTTAGGTAAAGTAGAAATTGAAAAGAGAGGTGATGACTTACAACACCAAGGATGGTGGTGAAGAGTTCGTGTGACCAAACAAAAGAAACGAGCAAACTAACACCCTTCAAATAGTGACCCTTGCTCCAATATTTGCTACCCAATTAACTCTTAACCCAAAAATCCTTACTCATACGCCTTAGATTCTGATGAGGCAAAAAATAAACCACTTTTAGGAGTTCATTTAAGCCCGAAATTGAATTTATTTGATTAAATATTGCCCTAAATCGTTCCTTTTGTGATTTTAGGTACTTTGGGAGAGAAATCTGGAAAATGAAGCAATTCGGACGTTTTTGGAGCATAAAAGTGAAGAAAATACCAAAGTCTTAATTTTCCTTGCTGGGAACAGTAGGTGACGGCGTCAAGAAGGAAATTCTGACGGCGTCAAGAGTAATTTTCATGACGGCCCAGTACAGAATTGAAGGCGTCACGAAGTAGAGCGTCAAGGGTAAAATACGTGACGGCCTGGAAAATGCTATAACGTGACGGCGTCAAAAGTAGATCAAGGCAGTCCGAGAAGTATTTTGGCGGCGAGATGACGGCGTCACCAATTTGGTCTTGACGCCGTCAGCCTCAATTTCCTATATACAGTTTTCTAATTTTCATTCAAAAAAAAAAAAAAAAAAGAGAAGTTTTGGAGAAACCCTAAGGCCGAACTTAGTACGAATTTTACAGGTTTTTCAAGGGTTCTCAGCCCTTGATCCCTTTCATGTGTAATTGAGATAAGTATTCTTTTAATTCAATCAATATGTCTATGTGTTGGTTGTCTATATCTTGTTCTTGTCTTAATTCCATCATGCTAGGCTAGATCTATCTTGTGTTTGATTGGATCTAATGAAACCTAGATGTTAATTATGTGTTGATTACTTGTTTATGGTTGTATTGGATGAATGATTTCGATGTTAGGCTTAAGAAAACTGGCAGATCTCCAAATGGTAACATGCTTGAACGTCTTAGGAAACATGAACTAACATGAACTAAATTCTAGTGATCCCATGTTAGAAGCTTCTTAGCCGGCTCGACATTGGAGTGAAGTAGGCACTCATAGGATTGGGGAATTAAGTGCGCCACCCCATGAATGGTATTAAGGAATACAATCCGTCATCCACGCAACTATAACAAGTAATTAACGTGTAAAAGATATCTAGGGAGTAGTGAAATCTAAGTAAACACAACTTCTCCACTTATTGCTCACAACCTTAGTTTAATTTAGTTTATTTTCATTTCCAGTATTTTATTTTGATTGCATCTTTAGTATTGGGTTAGTTGACTAGCAACTAATTCCGCCCAAATCCTTCAAACCCGAGATTTTTACTTGCTTTCTAAAAAATATAAAAATACAAAAATAATCATCCCTCATCTTTAGAACTAGTATTTAGGTTTTCTAATCCTAGCGATACTATTCCTAGCTGAACGATCAATCCCCCGGTACTTGTCACTATACTATACTACAACGATCAGGTACACTGCCTGGTGGGGGTTGTAAGCTTCTCAAGATCCCTTGAGAGGTAAAGCCTGGTGCGATTCCCACGTATCAAGTTTTTGGCGCCGCTGCCCGGGGAATAGTTATTGTCTAGGTTAGAATCTCTTTTTATTAGGTCTACTTGCTAGATTCCTTTCTAGTGAGATTTTATTTTTAGTTTTTAGGTTTTCTTTAGTCTATCTTATTTCTTTATGTTTTTGTTCGTAACTCTCCACCACCCGACATCATGGACGATGGGAACATCTTTGAACCCGTCATCCCACCACAACAAAACCCACCACTAGAACCTCTTAGGCCCCGAACCTTAGGAGAGTATTCCCGACCTAGCCACCAAGGCTACCGAAACACCATTGAGCTCACCGGAGCCAATGTGACCCCCCTTGCGATCCGACACCATCCGGTTGGTGCAAAGCGGATGTGCATTCCATGGACTTCGTTCTGAAAATCCAAACCAACATCTTAAGGACTTCCTTAAAATCGTAGATTCCATAGACCTAGATGTTGAAACTAGAGAGACAACCCGTTTACGCCTATTCCAATTCTCTCTACGGGATCAAGCTAGTCAATGGCTTGAGCGTTTACCCGCGGGATCCATCACCACATGGGATGATCTCACCACTCGTTTCCTTGCTCAATTTTTCCCACCGGGGAGAACTACTAAGCTTAGAAATGACATCTTGATGTTCCAACAACGTCAAAATGAATCTCTTTATGAAGCATGGACTCGTTTCAAGGACTTACTTCAAAAAGTCCCTCATCATGGCATAGATCTTTGGCTCCAAGTCCAAATCTTTTATGACCATATCAATCTCTCCACGAGGCGAGCCATTGACCAATCGGCCGGTGGTAAGCTACGTGATCTAAGTGTGGAACAATCATGGGAACTCATAGAAGATCTTGCTCTCTATGACAACGAAAGTTGGAATGATCCTCGTGATTTAAACAAAACGGTCAAGGCAATATCCTTGCCTTCGAATAACTCTAGCACTCCCGACCGTAGGATCATGGAACTTGAGGACCAAGTCAAGTTTCTCATGAAATCCTACGAAGCTCCTAAGCCTTCAAGCAAAGTGAACAAAATCACTTCTTCATGCGAATTATGTAGTGGTCCCCATGACACTCGTGATTGTGTGAAACTCCCCGGAACAGCTTTTGCGGACTACGCATCCTCGCGTACCGACGAAGCGGGAGATAAGTGGTATACTTTCAAACCCGAGCCAAACCCTTACGGTGATTCATACAACCCCTCTTGGAAAAATCACCCAAACCTTAGGTGGAAACAAAATCAACCCAATTCTTCCAATCCGCCTAATCGTTACCAACCAAACGGTCCACCCTCCAACCGTACTTTCAACAAAAATCCTTCTAACAATTATGGTAGTACCAACAATCTTGAAGGGTTGATGTCTAAGTTCATGGCATCTCAAGAAGCTCGCATAGCTAGGTTCGAAACCGAATTCAACCAACAACAAACGGAGATGACCAACAAGATTGACAACTTGTTGAAGGCCCTCAACAACCAAGCGTTAGCCACACCTAGGAAGGACACTAGGGACACCAATAACGGAATCCAAATTAAGGACCCCTCATCATCCAAACATGTCCACTTTGTCAATGCTGTCACCATTAAACCAATAGATAAGGAGATAGAAGAAAGTGACAAGGATGAAAGTAGGGAGGTTGAGGTTAATAAGGAAGAAGGGTTAGATGAAGTAGAAACTATAGAGAAATACTTTGATAAGATGCCCACCAAGGAAGAACGGGAATACCATAAGGATTTATTCGATAGTCCCGAGAGACCATATATCCTTGGCATACCCCTTATCAAAATGGGAGACCCCTCTAACATTAACATACCATGCAACATAGGGCATATGCATATATGGAAAGCTTACATCGACCCTAGATCCCCCGTAAACATCATGACTAGGACTTATTACAATTGGGTGATGAAGAAACAACTTGATTTTAGGATGATGCCCAATAAGAATCTGATAAGTAATTTTGCAGGAAGAGTGAAGGGATTACATGTGATTATAGGCAATCTCACTTATGAGATCGATTTTATGATAGTAGAAGACACTCGTCCAGTGATTGATGCTTGCCTAAGCCAAATAATATTTGGACTACCATTTGTTGAGGCCACTAGGATGAGTTATGATCCGACTCTAGGGATAGTTAGATTTAAGGTAGAGAATGACGAGGTTGCCTACCAAATGCCCTACAAAATTGAGCAATACCGCCTCCTCTCTAATATAGAAAAAGAACACAAGCAAGCGGCTTATTATAGGAATGAGGAGGATAGACGTAGAGGAGTAGAGTATGTGAAGAGTAGGATGCTTGGTTTCTACAAAGAATGCTTGCAACTAGGTCCGGAATACAAAACTGGTTTAGAAGACGACCTAGAGAGTGAAACCAACGATGAGGTCACGTAGTAACCCATGACCTTGAGTCTAGCTACAAGACTCGTAAATAAAGAAAAGCGCTTCTTGGGAGGCAACCCATGTTTTGTGTAACTTTATTTTGTTTGTTTGTTATTTGCTTCCATATGCATGCTTTAATTTTATTGTTGGTAGATCATGTTTCTCAATTAAATAGTGGAAATACTTTACTTTGTTGTTTTGGCCTAGTCTTAACTCCACCTAAAAGTATTTTTGCAAAAGATAAGTGTAAGGGGAAACCCCACATATGTTTTTAAGAAACAAACCGATCATGATTCTCCACAATACTAAATGAACATGTATATTCGTATTTGTTAGAGTCAAATGCTTGTATTGAGTCATAATGAAGTTTTGCAGGATTTTCCAGGAAGTGAGACCAAGTTTTTCCAGAAATTTTCCGAAAACTTGACGTAAGAATTTCTGCAGGTCACTTCTGACGGCGTCACGAGTTAACTCTTGACGGCGTCACGTGTAAAAATCTGAAAATTTTACCGGTTTTGTTTTTCTAACGGAGTCTTATGGTTTTTGTGAATTATTAAGTTTTATAATCTCCAGGAAATCTGCAAACTTCATTCCACAAGCATTATATCTTATTTTGTTTTCTAGGATTTAGTAACTTATATAGGTTGCCTCCGATTTTATGCGAGGTTGTCTTGTCTATTTTCTCAGGATTTACAGGTTATGTATGACAAGAAGATGATTTATATTCTGGAAGGGAAGCTTTGATTGTTCATTTTCTTGGAGGAAGATTTAACCTGGCCACCTTATTATCCATACCGAGCGAATCAGGGGAGTATTTGATTTCATTCTTTTTACTTTTTCACTTTTACATTCTTTACTTGAACATTGGGGACAATGTTCATCTTAAGTGTAAGGGGAGGGTAAAATGATGATACCTTACATGTACACTTTCGCTTGAGTTTGTTTTGTTTAATGGTAGATGTGTAATAAAACTATGAGAAATACTTGTTAGTGCAATTTTAGCGCCAAATTAAAATTTTTTTACAACATTTAGGAGTGAAACTTTAGCCATAGCAAGCGTCTCGTGGATAGGAGATTGTATGACTAGCACATAACCGTATATTCAGAAAAATTTTCCACCCAAATATGTGAGGTTCGCCTTTAGATTTGATAGGAAAAGCATTTATTATTAGTGCTTATGAGTGTACCGGTAGCATTTAGATTCTAGAACTTGCGTTAGTGATGCATCCCGAGACCGCTAGTGAGACTACATTCGTGTGGTAGGATTCACTACATGATAAGAGGCATTAGGATCACCCTTGTGTTAAACCCGTATCATAATTACTTGACCATTTATGTCATATTACTTGGCTAGTTAAGTCAACTAATTTTTCCCACACCCTTAGCGTTGTACTCATTTTTGGTACACGAAACCCCTAGTACACCCCTCCGAGCCTATCTTTTCGTTTCTAACTTTAAGCATTTTACTTAAAGGAAGAATTTGTTACACCCCACTTAAATGTACAACCAAATCGCCTTAGCCTTCCGTGTATGCGCTCATTTTTAGTGCATTATTGTTATTTGTTAAACCCTAAGTTAACTTTCTAATTGATTACATGGTTGCTAAGTCGAGCCATATCCTTGTATATATTGTTTTGGGACGATTGGGACTCATGGGTAAAGTACTTATTTTATGGAGTAATGGGGAAGAACATCATTTATTACCCCCATATGTGCATTAATCTTAAAAGTGCTCAAAGTGTTTTGATTTTCTTAATTCGAGTCATTAGATTAGTTTATTGTAAAGTATGTAAAAATTCAAGTGTAAGGGGAATTTTCATTCCCTATGATGTATTATTTTGGATGGTAAGGTAAGAGTGTATGCAAAAAAAAAAAAAAAAAAAAAAAAAAAAAAATCGAAAAATCAAGAAAAAGAAAAGAAAAAAATAAAAAAAGAAAAGAGAAAAAACATACGGACTACCATCCATTTTTATTCTAGGTTCATTTTATGTTTTTGTTATTTTTGATTTATTAGCTTAAGTCGAGTCTAGTCTTGGCTTAGCAACGCCACATTGTACATGTAATTAACCAAGATTGTTAGCTCGCCACCAGTAAAAATTTCCTTTATCCAACAAAACCGTGTATTTCATATCCCTACACCTAACGTTACAACCCTTTAAAAAGACCTCTTTGATAGTTTATCCTAGGTGCTTACGCCATGTGGTGGAGGTTTGATCCTTTCCCAAGCCTATGGTAATCAATTTTGCTATGACAGGTAGTGAGAGATATCTTCCGTTTCCATATTGTGATTTATATTTTATTACACCCGAGAGATGTGAGTATCTAAACACTATTTGTGAGGTGCTAGTATATGACCTCCGTGCTTGTCTTTGGTCTTTAGTGGAACGATTATTTGTTGTAATTACTTTTATATTAGTGTTAAATGACCCCTAACTTGTATTTTGATTAGAATAAAAGCGCATTTGCTTGAGGACAAGCAAATCTCAAGTGTAAGGGTATATGATGAGGCGAAAAATGAATCACTTTTAGGGGGTCATTTAAGCCCGGAATTGAATTTATTTGATCAAATATTACCCTAAATCGTTCCTTTTGTGATTTTAGGTACTTTGGGAGAGAAATCTAGAAAAGGAAGCAATTCGGACGTTTTTGGAGCATAAAAGTGAAGAAAACGCCAAAGTCTTAATTTCCCTTGCTGGGAACAGTAGGTGACGGCGTCAAGAAGGAAATTCTGACAGCATCAAGCGTAATTTTCATGACGGCCCAGTACAGAATTGAAGGCGTCACGAAGTAGAGCGTCAAGAGTAAAATACGTGACGGCCTGGAAAATGCTATAACGTGACGGCGTCAAAAGTAGATCAAGGCAGTCCGAGAAGTATTTTGGCGGCGAGATGATGGCGTCACCAATTTGGTCTTGACGCCGTCAGCCTCAATTTCCTATATATAGTTTTCTAATTTTCATTCAAAAAAAAAAAAAAAAAAAGAGAAGTTTTGGAGAAACCCTAAGGCCGAACTTAGTATGAATTTTACAGGTTTTTCAAGGGTTCTCAGCCCTTGATCCCTTTCATGTGTAATTGAGATAAGTATTCTTTTAATTCAATCAATATGTCTATGTGTTGGTTGTCTATATCTTGTTCTTGTCTTAATTCCATCATGCTAGGCTAGATTTATCTTGTGTTTGCTTGGATCTAATGAAACCGAGATGTTAATTATGTGTTGATTACTTGTTTATGGTTGTATTGGATGAATGATTTCGAGGTTAGGCTTAAGAAAACTGGCAGATCTCCAAATGGTAACATGCTTGAACGTCTTAGGAAACATGAATTGACGTGCGCTAGGTTTTATTGGTTGTATTTAATGCATGAGTAAATTCTAATGATCCCATGTTAGGAGCTTCTTAGCCAGCTTGACATAGGAGTGAAGTAGGCACTCATAGGATTGGGGAATTAAGTGCGCCACCCCATGAATGGTATTAAGGAATACAATCCGTCATCCATGCAACTATAACAAGTAATTAACGTGTAAAAGATATCTAGGGAGTAGTGAAATCTAAGTAAACACAACTTCTCCACTTATTGCTCACAACCTTAGTTTAATTTAGTTTATTTTCATTTCCAGTATTTTATTTTGATTGCATCTTTAGTATTGGGTTAGTTGACTAGCAACTAATTCCGCCCAAATCCTTCAAACCCGAGATTTTTACTTGCTTTCTAAAAAATGAAAAAATACACAAATAATCATCCCTCATCTTTAGAACTAGTATTTTGGTTTTCTAATCCTAGCGACACTATTCCTAGCTGAACGATCAATCCCCCGGTACTTGTCACTATACTATACTACAACGATTAGGTACACTGCCTGGTAGGGGTTCTAAGCTTCTCAAGATCCCTTGAGAGGTAAAGCCTGGTGCGATTCCCACGTATCAGATTCCTCCTTGTTAGTATCCAAAGAAAAGATAGTGGAAGAGTTTTGGTGATTTTGAGATCTTGTGTATGTGTGAAGAAAGTGCATTTAATGTGGCTTTTATAGTGTGATCTTGGTGGTTAGCTAGTTTCAAGTGTGCACATACTCCATTCGACTTGTTCCTTCTTTTGAGACAAGATTGTCTCGTTATACTTGGTGTAGTCTTGTCGCGTTGGGAGGGTGAGAAGCAAAAGGGAGTTGACATTGGTTTGTTTAAGTATAGCTAGGGTGAGTAGAGCATTACATAATTAGGATTTGAGCACATGTGGTATGTATGTTGGGGAACATTGAGACACTCGATCCATGGGGTATTAGTTGGTTAGTAATATTAGGTGTTTATTGTAATTATCCAACGGTTTGACGGCTCAAAAGATGGCTTCTTGCCGCAAGAACAAAGGTCAAAGGAAAGTGTGTGTTTGTGTAGTGTGAGTAGGAAACCAAGTAACAAATCGTGTGCATGTCCAAGTTTTGCAAGGGAGTTGGCTTCGTTTGAGTATCATGCTGCGTAAATTAAAACCATAGCCACTTGGGCTTGTGCAATTCTCGGCCCAAACGAAAAACAGAATGGCTTTGGGCTTGTGGTGATGTTCGGCCCAAGCAGTGGGGTAAAAAGGAAATAGTTTTTGGGCTAAGGGTGACGTCCGGCCCAAATTATAATGGGGGTATCGGTGATTTGACATAATCGTGACTTTAGTGTCGGTTCGTGAAAACCATAAATATATAAACGGTGTCGTCATACGTATGTATATACTTATATATACATAGTGATAGTAAATTGTAATAATTAATATATACATGTCATTATATATATATTAATTATATTTCGGTGTCCAAATAGGGTGTCGGGTCGCAAGTGGGAGTTACCGGTGTTAACCTCGTTGGGTGACATCCAAGAGTGACAATCGGGTGACAAAACATAATCGGGTGTCAAACAAACGGTGTTCAAAACAATCGGGTGTCAAATAAACAGTTTCTCATATAAAAATTTTAAATTAGCCCGCAAAAATGGCTTAGTTTAGAATAGTGTTGAAAATTAGCATTAATAAATGACTTGGGATTTTACGGAGTATTACAGTACCCACCCGTTAGATTGGATTCGTCCCAGAATCCAAAGTTGAATCGGTGCTCGGGGTTGTCTCATCAAATAGTTGTGGGTATTTGGCACGCATTTGATCCTCACGCTCCCATGTGTACTCGGGTCCTCTCTTAGAGTTCCATCTGACCTTAACAATGGGAATGCGACTATGCTTAAGTCGTTTGACCTCCCTATCCATAATCTCAATGGGTTCCTCAATAAAGTTCAACTTATCGTCGATTCTGATCTCCTTCAACGGAATCACGAGTGTTTCATCCGATAAACACTTTTTCAAATTTGACACGTGGAAGGTGTTGTGTACTCTACTGAGTTCCTCAGGTAGTTCAAGTTTGTATGCCACGAGACCGATCCTTTCAATGATCTCGAAGGGTCCAACGTATCTTGGGTTTAACTTTCCACGTTTTCCAAACCTAATCATCCATTTCCAAGGTGATACCTTAAGCATGACCTTGTCTCCAACTTGAAACTCTATTGGTTTCCTTCGCACATCGGCATAGCTCTTTTGGCGATCCCTAGCGGCTTGTAATCGTTGCCTAATCTTTACTATTTTCTCGGTGGTTTCAAGAATCAACTCGGGACCTGAGAGTTATACATCTCCAATCTCAGCCCAATAAACTGGTGATCTACACTTTCTTCTATAAAGTGCTTCAAACGGTGCGGCCTTAATGCTAGCGTGATAACTGTTGTTATATGAAAATTCTGCTAACGGTAGGTGTTTATCCCAGCCTTTTCCAAAATCAATCACACATGCCCTAAGCATGTCTTCCAGGGTTTGTATAGTCCTTTCACTTTGACCATCAGTCTGTGGATGGTAAGCTGTACTCATATCTAACTTAGTTCCCAAGGCTTTCTGTAAAGATCGCCAAAAGTTAGACGTGAAACGGCTGTCTCGGTCGGAGATAATAGAAATAGGCACTCCATGCCGGGAAACTATCTCCTTAAGGTACAAGCGTGCAAGAACATCCATATCGTCAGTCTCTTTGATTGGCAAGAAGTGCGCCGACTTCGTGAGGCGATCGACAATAACCCAAATAGTGTCCAACCCACTCGATGTCTTGGGTAATTTCGTAATGAAGTCCATTGTAATCCTTTCCCATTTCCACATTGGTAGCTTGGGTTGCATCAAAAGACCAGATGGTTTTTGATGTTCAACCTTTACTCTTGAGCAGGTCAAACACTTACCGACATACTCTGCAATGTCAGCCTTCATGTTTGGCCTCCAATACAACTTCTTTAGATCGTGATACATCTTGTCCGAACCAGGATGAATGGAATATTTAGACCTATGAGACTCGTGCATGATGAGGTCTCGTATTCCTCCATACAATGGAATCCAACTTCTGTCCTTGAAACACAGCCTTCCATCTGGTTTCTTGACAAATCCATTCGTGCTTTCTGGCATGCCGTAAATCTTCTCGTGTGGTCTATTCTCTTCCTTAAGGGCCTCAGCTTGAACTTCAAGAATTTGAGATGAAAGTGGTGATCTAATTGTCATACCCCATGATCTAACTCTGAGGGGTCTAAGTCATTCCTTTCGACTCAAGGCATCTGCTACAACGTTTGCCTTCGCCGGGTGATAACGAATCTCACAATCATAGTCACTTAGAAACTCTAGCCATCGATGTTGCCTCATGTTCAACTCCTTTTGATCTAAAATGTGCTGAAGACTCTTGTGATCGGTGAAAACCGTACACTTGGTTCCATATAGGTAGTGTCTCCAGATCTTAAGAGCGAATACTACCGCTCCTAATTCTAGATCATGAGTTGTGTAGTTCTCCTCGTAGGGTTTAAGTTGTCTAGAAGCGTAAGCGCTTACTTTAAGTCTTTGCATCAATACGGCACCCAAACCTTGGATTGATGCGTCACAATATACCACGAAGTCCTCACTTCCTTCGGGTAGAGCTAAAATCGGTGCTTCACAAAGCTTCTGCTTCAAAAACTGAAATGCCGATTCTTGTTCTTCTCCCCATTCAAACTTCTTCTTCTTCTGTGTTAACTCAGTCAAAGGTTTAGCAATCCTTGAAAAAACTTCAATAAACGTTCGATAGTATCCGGCAAGACCTGAAAATTGGCGTATCTCGGTAGGAGTCGTCGGTACGCCCAATTTTTAACAGCTTCGATCTTGGCGGGATCAACATGAATACCCTTACTGTTGATAACATGCCCAAGAAATTGTACCTTCTCAATCCAAAAATCACACTTGGAAAATTTGGCGTATAATTTCTCTTCTCTGAGCAGTGTTAGTATAGCCTTTAAGTGTTCTGCATGCTCTTCCTTACTACGTGAATAAATAAGGATATCATCGATGAATACAATCACGAACTTATCCAAATAGGGTTTGCACACTCGGTTCATTAAGTCCATAAATACAGCGGGTGCATTCGTTAGACCGAATGGCATTACTTGAAATTCGTAGTGACCGTATCTTGTCCTGAAAGCCGTCTTAGGGATGTCCTCTTCCCTAACTCTTAGTTGGTGATAACCCGATCTCAAATCAATCTTCGAGTAGACACTCGATCCTTGCAGTTGATCAAACAAATCGTCAATCCTTGGCAACGGATATCGATTCTTAACCGTAAGTTTGTTCAACTCACGATAATCGATACACATCCTAAAGGATCCATCCTTCTTCTTTACAAACAACACCGGGGCTCCCCACGGTGACGAACTAGGGCGAATAAATCCTTTATTCGACAATTCCTCCAATTGTCCAGATAACTCCTTCATTTCCGACGGTGCTAGCCTATAGGGTGCTCGTGCTACAGGTGCTGCTCTTGGCATCAAGTCAATTTGAAATTCCACTTGACGAGTCGGCGGAAGGCCAGGCAAGTCCTCAGGAAAAACTTCTGGAAAGTTCCTGACTACTGGCACATCCTCGAGTCGCTTCTCTTCCGACTTCTTCTCGGTGACTTGAGCTAAAAAGACTTGACATCCTCGTTTGATGTACTTCACAACCTTGATGCAAGAGACGATGCTCAGACGTGTCTTACTTCGCTCTCCGCGATCAATAAGGGTTTCATTATTCAGAGGGATGTGAACGACCTTTTCGTCACAAATGATCTTAGCATGGTTCTCGGATAACCAATCCATTCCTACAACGACGTCGAAACTACCAAGTCTAATAGGCATAAGGTCAATGGCAAATGGGGTGTCTAGTAGTCGTAGGGTGCAACCTCGGAGTATAGTGTTAGTACTTACTAGCTTTCCATCGGCTAGTTCAATCTCATATGTGGTGTCTAGTTTGGTCGGTGTAATATTAAGTAGGGGTGCAAGGGAAATAGATACGAAACTTTGATCGGCTCTGAAATCAAATAAAACTTTAACGAGGCGGTTGTTTAGAAAGAACGTACCCGTAACTACGTTCGGATCTTGCTGGACATTTCCATCTCCCAGCACGTATGCTCTCCCACGTGCATTGTTATCCTTGTTATGGCACTGACGCCTGTAGTGTCCTTTCTCTCCACAAGCATGGCATACCACAGCCACGGGTTGCAAGTTGGCTCCTGTAGCCTTGCAATCTTGTGTCTTATGTCCAGTCCTTTAACATTTCCCACACTTAGCATAGCAGGGTCCATTGTGATGCATCTTACACTTGTCACAGAATGGAAGAGGTCCAGCATACCTAGCATCCTTAACTGGTGCAGCAACATAAGCTCTGACAGCTTCCTGTCGTCGGTTCTATTGATTGTGGTGGGTGTTTCTGTCATGGTGATAGTTGCGGTTGGGGTTTCGGTTGTTGTTGTTGCTGTTGTTGTTGTTGTTGTTTTTGTTGTTTGTCCTTCGATCATCAAACTTCCTTTTGTGATCGTTGTTCCCCTGAGCAGAGTTACGCTTAATCTCCCGGTCTAGCAGTCTTTGGGCAATAGTCATTGCTTCTTCCAAAGATTGAGGCTTCGACGAGGTGACGTTTCCCTCAATACTCCTGGGTAATCCTTCTATGTACCTTTCCAAAAACTTTTCCAAGTCGGGAACCTTTGAAGGGCAAAGTGTGGCAAGTTCCTGAAATCTCCTATCATAAGCCCTGAGATCATTTCCTTTCACAACCAACGTGTGAAACTCATCTTCTAACTTCTTGATCTCACCTCTAGGGCAGAACTTCTTCAACATCTTCTCCTTAAAGTCAGCCCAGGTAATCTGATAGGCCTCTTCCACACCTATCATCTGAGCAGTTGCATTCCACCAAGACAACGCGTCTTCCAACAATGTTCCAGTAGAAAACGAGACTCTGCTTTCAGCGGCACAACCGCTCCTCACAAACACAGTCTCAGTTTGCTCAAACCATCGAGCAAGCTCTGTCACTCCTTCAGTCCCTTTAAAGTGATATGGTTTACAAGCTATGAAATCCTTATAAGTACACTTCCGAGTTGCAGCAGACTCGCTCTCAGCAGTGGCTCGGTTATTGCTACTAGTTCGTGCCATTGCAGCAGCCTGCTCTTCTAAAGCTGTAGCAACACTGTCGGCAACCAACTTTCTGATAGCAGCCTGGGTCATAGCGGGTGACGAGGTAGCAGTAGCGGTTTTCCTTGGGGCCATAACTCTATAAAATCGCAAGTGCATAAGTACAAATCCCAAACATCAATAACAAGAGAAATAATGTAGCCAAACTTCATAATAGTCGAGATCATCACAAAGTACATATCACAACCACACCATACATACATACATCAACATAAACCATATCATTCATAGATAAACATCACGACATGTAACAACACACATGGAAATTATAATGAATCTCAATATGGGAGCATAATAAAAGATCAAACAACTAGAACATCATAAATCAATATCAATACATTACAATCATAACCAACATAAAGTTTTAATAATTTTGAATTCATTGTTACAAAACAATAAGATACAACATTATTAATGCCACAGGCGGCAAGTTAAGATGTCTCTGTAAGTAATGACATGTCATAGATCTATGAAGGTCCAGGTGCGCCTCCTGATCTCCTCTCCAGCTCTCTGATGATCCTGATCATCTCAAACATCTCCAAATCCCTGGATCTCTCACGGGCCTGAATCTCCTCAATAGTGGCTGAAAGTGTGTGGATGGTAGAACTAGATGCGGCTAACTCCTGTGTCTGATGCTCCATCATCTCCTGTGTAATGGCCGCAATCGCTCTCAAATCATCTATCTCGTGCCTCTGAACATCTAGTCGATGACCAAACTCGGTGATGGTAGCCCGTGCCTCCTCGATCTCTGTCCCCATCATCTTAAATACCATCTCTAAAGCTGTCCTATGTACCACGAGGTTCTCGACCTCCTCCTGCATACACTCTATCCTCTCCAAGGATATATCCTCAATAACGCTCAACAACTCATCGAGACGATCCTCATGTCTCACTAACCTAGCAGCCAAAAGAGGGATAGTATGGTGTATCGGCTCCCCAGTGACCGGTAACACCGCTGAAGAGCCATCTTCAAGCTCAGCAGCCCTAGGCGATCCCTCAACCAATCTCCATCTATGAATGTAGTCTAACAAAAATGACCGTCGACGAGCATCAACCAATCTATGGATGCCAGGTGAGGTGGGGGTCTCGGTGGGAGCAGGTGATGGTACAAGTGATGTAGTAGGTGATGGTATCGGTACGGTAGTAGTCTGTGAGTAGAAAACTGTAGGTGGTGGCATGGGTGGCAAAACCTCAGAGGTGTTGGGTGCGGTGTAAGTAGGTAACATGTAAGGATGTGGCTCAGGTGGGGGTGATACAGGTGATGGTGGAGGTGCTGGTGATGCCACAGGTGTGAGCTCTAGCATAGAAACAGGTGGTAGTACAGATATGGGTGATGATACAGGTGTAGGTACAGGTGTAGGTACAGGTGGTGTAACAGTAGAAGCAGGCAAAATACAGACTCGTTTCCGAGCCGTGCATTTGCGGGTATAGTCTCCCTCATGATATCGAAACAACTCACCGAAAGGCTCAGGCACATAGGGCTCAAGAATCCTCACTCGCTTGCGCCGACGAATCGGTGCAAGCGAGGATGATGGTGGGATAGAAGCAGCAGTGTCAGAAGTATCGGAGTCAGAAGACTCGTCATCAGCATCTGAACTGGTGTGGTGACTAGCAGGTGGTGTAGGACGATCATCAGCCGTAAGAAACTGCTGAGATGTCAGGTACTGGTCATAAAGGTACTGTCACTGTGTCATAGGTCCACAGACAGGACGAAAAAGAGGCTGAATAACAAAAGAATCAATGGGTGTAGAAGCAACCTCACCCTCCTCAAAGGGCTCAGTATCAGCAGATGGGTCTCCAGATGGAACAGGAGATGGTATAGCAGGTGATACAGGTTGGGTGTCATGGTCAGAATCATGGGTGTCTCGGGTGTCATGGGTGTCTCGGGTGTCTCGGGTGTCATGGGTGTCTCGGGTGTCATGGGTGTCATAGTCAGATAAGTCAATAGTAGGGTGAGTGGATGATGCCGGCACGACGTCGTCATTGTCGGACAAAATAATAACCGGGGGCGACATGGTACTGTAATATCCCAAAAATAGCAGTAATATAAGTCATTTAGTCTACATAATGCTACATGCATAGTGATCATGGTGTCATAGTGAGCTAAATGCAATGGGTGCTAAAAATCAAACCTTAAAACATTACGTTGGCAAGCGCTGGCACGGAGGGCACTTTGATGATAAATAGTTTGTTTAAAAATCCGGTGAGGTTATAGTCCAATGTTTTGAAAAATCATTTGGTTCTCTATAACCATGGATCTGATGCCAATCTGTAACACCCCAAAAATTTGATAAGCAGCGGAAGTCTAATCGGGGTCATTACAGTTTAGTACACAGTCATACTCATAGAAAACAGTTCATAAGATAGTCAATATCATTCCATGAAAACTCAAATATTCAGAGTACAAACATTTTTCCAAAATGTTAATTGTTTCGCAAAAGCAGTGATGAGTTTGTAAAGAATGATATAATTATTGAAATCAAAAGGGAGGTCCTGTGCCCTTTTGCCAGCTCCGTGCCGCCATGCTTGCTAATTTCCTGAGATAAACATGCTTAAAAAGTCAACACAAAGGTTGAGTGAATCCATAGTAGTTTAAATAGTAATAGTGTGAACACAAGTCAAGCATTTGAAATAAACAAGCCAAGATAGACAGGTCTTGACTAAACTGGTGAAATATTGCTCCTAAGCCACACGAAACGCAAGCCATAACATCGATTTGACATATCATAAAGATAATAACAATCATCTACACCACGGCGGATGTAAATGACAAGGGGCCCTCGGTGACAGAAAATGTGCCAATTTTCCATAATACCTCGAATATAGCACACCTCCTGCCAAGTGATCACCTTGACAGAGGTGGGCTGCCATTCCAATAGATCTATCAACTATATTCGCGCTCACTCGCAAGTGATTAAGGTTCGTGATATGAGGGACTTGCAGCACGGGTGTCAACTTAGGCAATATCAGGTGATAACAGCATACAGAAAAATACTTGTGTTCGATTTATAGCATGTATCTCCCCATGGGGTTTAAAAACAATTAAAAAGGTGGGACCATGAACTCACCTGACAGGTGGTGTGAATCACAACGGTGCTCAAAAGTGATGGTGTACTGCTATGACTAGCAATGAAATTCCTCCGACTTGCGACCTAAATAATACATTGTAATCGGTGTTTTAGATTCGTGTTGTAAATGACATGTGATATGTCGCGTGTACGGTGATGTCCGTTCGGGTGTCTTAATATATTTCAAAATAACTTCACGTAGTTATTTGTATCGTTGTTACGAACCGGTGTTGATAAATATTAACTCGTTGCGAAAATAATATTGTTTAAAAATATTTATGATTAAATATTTTTAGTAAAGTTATATATATGTTTAAAATCACCAATATATATATATGTATTTATATAAAATCCAATTATATAAAATAATTAATTATAAAATACCTTTGTCATATTTACCCCTTTATCTTTACAAAATTACACTTTTTACCCTGTGGTTAAAAATAATTTCAATTTGGTCCTTTTGTACTTTTTACACTTTTATTCCTTAACTTTTGAAAAATACATTTTCTACCCTCAACTTCTTATCAGAAATCGGTATTGTCCAATTTAGTTTGAAAGTTTGTGGTTTTGACGGTTTTAGTCCCTTAACGTGGGACTTTTTGCAAAAAGGGTTCTTGGTTAAGCTTTCGAAAAACAAACTCTTTATTACAATAAAAGCGGTGATTATTACTTACAAAATTTTCTTAAAACCCGTTTTTATACCTCTCGTTATTTCCAGAATATTAAACCGAATTTCCCCTTTGAAAACTTAATGGGCTCGTTAGCCCATGCTAGGCCCAAAGAGTGTTTTATTTTGCTTAAAACGTTGCTCGACTAGGTTACAGTTTTGGTCTTGTTTTCGTGGTATAAAACCGTGTATGGTTTGCATGTTATGTTGGTTCGATTAAGTGGGAGCCAGGGAATTAGTGTGTCGAATAATATATATATGTTGTACGTATAAAAATACAATGGTGAGCCCTTTCCTAAGGGTGTCGAGGGTTTCATAAGTATTAGTCTCTTGTATGATTATTTAGTTCAAGTGTTAGACAACATGCGACTTAGTGTTCTTAGTTTAACGAATGAAATGTGCAATGCATGATTTAGGTAAAGTAGAAATTGAAAAGAGAGGTGATGACTTACAACACCAAGGATGGTGGTGAAGAGTTCGTGTGACCAAACAAAAGAAACGAGCAAACTAACACCCTTCGAATAGTGACCCTTGCTCCAATATTTGCTACCCAATTAACTCTTAACCCAAAAATCCTTACTCGTACGCCTTAGATTCTTCCTTGTTAGTATCCAAAGAAAAGATAGTGGAAGAGTTTTGGTGAATTTGAGATCTTGTGTATGTGTGAAGAAAGTGCATTTAATGTGGCTTTTATAGTGTGATCTTGGTGGTTAGCTAGTTTCAAGTGTGCACATACTCCATTCGACTTGTTCCTTCTTTTGAGACAAGATTGTCTCGTTATACTTGGTGTAGTCATGTCGCGTTGGGAGGGTGAGAAGCAAAAGGGAGTTGACATTGGTTTGTTTAAGTATAGCTAGGGTGAGTAGAGCATTATATAATTAGGATTTAAGCACATGTGGTATGTATGTTGGGGAACATTGAGACACTCGATCCATGGGGTATTAGTTGGTTAGTAATACTAGGTGTTTATTGTAATTATCCAACGGTTTGACGGCTCAAAAGATGGCTTCTTGCCGCAAGAACAAAGGTCAAAGGAAAGTGTATGTTTGTGTAGTGTGAGTAGGAAACCAAGTAACAAATCTGTGCATGTCCAAGTTTTGCAAGGGAGTTGGCTTCGTTTGAGTATCATGCTGCATAAATTAAAACCATAGCCACTTGGGCTTGTGCAATTCTCGGCCCAAACGAAAAACAGAATGGCTTTGGGCTTGTGGTGATGTTCGGCCCAAGCAGTGGGGTAAAAAGGAAATAGTTTTTGGGCTAAGGATGACGTCTGACACAAATTATAATGGGGGTATCGGTGATTTGACATAATCGTGACTTTAGTGTCGGTGTTGGTGTCGGTTCGTGAAAACCATAAATATATAAACGGTGTCGTCATACGTATGTATATACTTATATATACATAGTGATAGTAAATTGTAATAATTAATATATACATATCATTATATATATTAATAATATTTCGGTGTCCAAATAGGGTGTCGGGTCGCAAGTGGGAGTTACCGGTGTTAACCTCGTTGGGTGACATCCAAGAGTGACAATCGGGAGATATCGGGTGACAAAACATAATCGGGTGTCAAACAAACGGTGTTCAAAACAATCGGGTGTCAAATAAACAGTGTCTCATATAAAAAGTTTAAATTAGCCCGCAAAAATGGCTTAGTTTAGAATAGTGTTGAAAATTAGTATTAATAAATGACTTGGGATTTTACGGAGTATTACACCTAAAGCTACTGTTGTTGCCATTAACTTAGGTGACAACTTCACTGTGAAAGGTCACCATCTTTCAATGATCAAAGACCGCCAATTTGATGGCCTTGCGTGGGCCGATTCGCATACGCACATTTCCAAATTCATTGAAATTTGTGGCATGTTCCGATATGGCGAGACCGATGTCAATGCCATCAAACTCAAACTTTTTCCATCATCACTCGCTGGAGATGCAAAAGTGTGGTACAACAAATTAACCCCAGGAACTATCAATACTTAGGAGGAGATAAGGCAATCTTTTTGAGTCGATTCTTTCCACCTGCCATGTTTGACCAACTCATGAGAGAAATTCGTGCTTTCACACAAAATCCTAATGAATCGCTTATCGAAGCATGGCTTAGCATGAAAGATTCACTTCGCAGTTGTCATGGACATGGTCTAGCTTGTGGAACCATTATCCAAATCTTTTACCATGGACTTGATGAGACTTCTCAAAGAATCCTTGATGCCGGAGGAATTCTTCTCTATAAGAGCCCTAACGAGGCACATCAACTACTCAAAGATCGAGTACTTCTAAAACTCAATCGGTCTAAAGATTCCAAAACCAAACTTTTAAGAAAAACCATTGCTTTTTCTAAAAGTTTCGATACCTCAAAACTCATGGAGAAAATGGAAGCCTTGACTTACAAAATCGACTCGCAATACAAGGATCTTAAAAGAGAAATGAAAGAAATGCGAGATGGATGCAAAAATTGTAGAGGTAATCACCCATCGTTGGAATGTGACAATAAACCTATGGATGGACCTAAAGAAGGAGAAATTATGTCCAAGGAGGATACCGTGGACGAGGATATCGTGGTTACTATTACGGTAGGAATTCCGAAAATTGGCAAGACCACCAATAAAGGGATAACAACCATGATTCTCAACTTTGAGAAGACAATCAACCTTCACAAACCTCTGACAAAAAGTTGGAAGAAACCGATTTCGAAAAAACCAAGAGAGAATTCGTGACCGCTCAAAAATCAACGAATGATTTTATTAAGAACCAATTTTTCAATCTCAAAACCAAAATTGAGCAAGGTCCGAAGAATCATCAAGCTTCTATCTAGGATCTTGAAAACAAATTTGGTAGACTCTCTGAGCAATTCTCCTCCCGGCCATCTGGTTCGTTACCAAGTAATACCTAATCAAACCCAAAACCAACATCATCTGGATCAAACAATAAAACTTATCGTCCACCACAAATAAGAAATGAGCATATCAATGTTGTATTCACAAGAAGTGGTCTCTTATATGATCCACCACCAAACCCAAATGCTGATACCACAATCATCAATTATAAAAGTGAGGATGAAGCTGAAGAAGTAGCTAAAGAGAATAACCCAATCCAACCTACCATAGAAAAGCGTATTTCTCCAATCAAGACGTATACACCAAAAATTCCATATCCTCAACGCCTTAGGAAAAAAAATGGAGGAGCGATATAAGAGTTTGTTAAATGATTAAATAGGTTAGACTCAACGTACCCCTCGTTGATGTTTGAGCTGAGATGCCCAATTATGGGAAATTCTTAAAGGAACTTCTGAACAACAAGAACAAGTTAGAGCAAATATCTGCTACCTTTCTCAATGAAGAATGTACTGCCATTGTTGAAAACAAAATCACACCAAAACTCAGAGATCCCGAAAGTTTTCTGATTCCATGCACATTTGGAAATAACATCACATGTGATGCTTTAGCCGATCTTGGTGCAAGTATCAATTTGATGCCATATTTGTTATATTCCAAACTATCCATCAACACCTTGAAACCTATAAGGATGAGTATTTGATTAGCCTGGCATTCTTACCAATATCCTGTTGGAGTTGTAGAGAGTATGCTTGTCCAAGTTGGTAAATTCATTTTTCCAGTGGATTTTGTGATCATAGAGATGGAGGAAGATAGTAGAGTCCCTCTTATTTTTGGGAGACCTTTTCTCAACATCGCTGATGCGATAAAGTTAAAAGGTAAAGAACTCAATCTCAGAGTTGGAGAAGATAGGATTACCTTTTTAATCGACAAGGTAATGCAATATCCACATTCCAATGATGACACTTGTTTCAACATTGATGTCATTGATGAAGAATTAGATGCATTACTTGACGATTCTGATCCATTCATGACTACTTCGGAGAAAACCAATGAAACAAATCTTGACAAATAATTCGCTAATTTTATGGAAGTAAAATTCGAAGAATATATTGAGGAAGCTGAAGAAGGAGAAATATTGGAAGAAAATTTTGAGGAAATAACTTTCAATGATCAAATCAGGATCAAAACTTCCCTCCAAGAAACACCAACTGATCTTGAGCTAAAACCACTTCCCGATCATCTTAAATATGGTTATTTGGAAGAAAATTCACTTCTACCAGTGGTCATATCTTTGTTACTCAAAGAAAATGAAAAAGAATGTCTCATCTTTGTTCTCATGAAGCATAAACAAGCATTTGCTTGGAAAACTTCTGATATCCCAGGAATTAGCCCTGATTTTTGCAAACAAAAAATCAATTTTGAAGAGGTGCTAAACCTGTTATGGAAAGACAACATCGACTCAATCCCAACATGAAAGAAGTCATTAAGAAAGTAATTATTAAGCTTCTTGATGCTGGTGTCATTTACCCCATCGAGGATAGCCCTTGGGTGAGTCCCGTTCACTGTGTTTCAAAAAAAAAAAAAGGAGGAATGACTGTTGTGACCAACGAACGAAATGAATTAGTTCCTACTAGAACTATCACTGGATGGTGTGTGTGTATTGATTATACAACATTAAACAAAGCCACTAGAAATGATCATTTTCCTCTACCATTTATGGATCAAATGTTTGAAAGACTAGTGGGGAACAAGTTCTTTTGTTCCTCGATGGCTTTTCAGGATATTTCCAAATTCCCATTTATCCTGATGATCAAGAAAAACTACTTTCACATGCCCTTTTGGAACCTACGTCTACCGACATATGCTTTCGGTCTCTATAATGTACCTGCGACTTTTCAAAGGTGTATGATTGCAATATTCCAATACATGCTTGAAATATCTATGGAAGTTTTCATGGATGACTTTTCAGTCTTTGGAGACTCATTTGATACTTGTCTTTCTAATCTCGATAAAGTGCTCGAAAGATGCGAAGCTACACATCTTGTTCTTAACTGAGAAAAATGTCACTTTATAGTGACTAAAGGAATTATGCTTGTTCACAAAATTTCCAGTGCAGGAATGGAGGTGGACAAAGCAAAAAATCGATGTTATCACAAAATTACCGCCTCCAACCACTATTAAATCCGTTAGAAGTTTTCTAGGACATGCCAATTTTTACTTTCATTTTATCAAAGACTTTTCCAAAATATCTCGTCCCATGACAAAACTTCTTGAGAAAGATTCAATTTTCGACTTTAATGCGGATTGCATTAAGGCTTTCAAAACATTGAAAAATCACCTGACTAGTGCACCCACTATGGTTTCACCTAATTGGTCACTACCATTCGAGCTTATGTTTGATGCAAGTGATTTTGCTGTTGGAGCTGTATTAGGACAACGAGAAGGTAAACACTTTTGTCCTATGTATTTCTCCAGCAAAACACTCAACAATGCTCCACAAATTAGCCATTGTTTTTGCATTCAAAAAATTCAGATCTTATCTCGTGCTCTCGAAAGCAGTCATGTTTACAGATCACTCAATGCTTAAATATTTGTTCACCAAACAAGATGCAAAACCGTGTCTTATCCTATGGATTTTGCTACTACAAGAATTTGACATCGAAATCAAAGATAAGAAAGGAGCAGAAAATTTAGCTGTTGATCATTTGTCACGTCTTGAGAATCCAAATTTAGAAGAATTAAGGGAAGATGAAATCGATGATTATTTCCCTAATGAAACTCTCATGACTGTTGACACAAAAGATGAAAA
This sequence comes from Artemisia argyi, assembly GCA_030686995.1. NCBI lineage: Eukaryota > Viridiplantae > Streptophyta > Magnoliopsida > Asterales > Asteraceae > Artemisia > Artemisia argyi. The sequence continues at coordinate 127,356,543 of CM060691.1, forward strand.
AGAAATTCCATGCTTTGTGGATTTTGCAAATTACGTTGTTGGGAAGATTCTCAAAAAAGGATTAACTCATGCCCAACGTAGTAAATTCTTCTCACAACTTAAACACTATTATTGGGAAGATCCTTATCTTTTCAAGATGTGTCCTGACGGGATGATCATAAGACGTATTTATGGTTCTGAAACATGGAAAATTCTTGATGAATGCCATCATGGCCCAACTGGGGGACACTATGGTCCTTCCACTCAGCTAAAAAAGTTTTTGATGCTGGATTCTATTGGCCAACAATCTTTAAAGAGGCTCATACTCTGGTTCAAAAACTGTGATGCTTGCCAAAGATCTGGTAGTCTTTCTCGCAGAGATGAAATGCCACAAAAAAGCATTCAAGTTTGAGAAATATTCGATATTTGGGGAATTGATTTTATGGGACATTTTCCTAAATATCGATTATGGTTCCAAATGGGCCGAAGCCGAGGCTTTACCCACAAACGATGCACGAGTAGTTGTTAATTTTCTCAAAAAGCTTTTCGCTCGTTATGGAATTCCTAAAGCTTTGATAAGTGATAGAGGAACTCATTTCTGTAACAAACAAACGGAGAAAATCATGAAACGATATGGCGTTCATCATCGTTTTGCTACAGCCTGTCAACCATAAACCAGTGGCCAAGTCAAAAATACCAATAGAGCTTTAAAAAGAATACTCGAAAAAATGGTCAAGGACAATCCTTCCGTTTGGTCGAAGAAGATCAATGATGCTCTATGGGCATTTCGTACGGCTTATAAAACTCCAATTAGCACAATGCCATACAGACTTTTGTTTGGAAAAACTTGTCATTTGTCGTTCAAAAACGAACATCACGCCTACTGGGCACTCAGAAGCTATAATCCCGATCTCAAAGTAGCTGGAGAAAAGAGATTCTTGCAGTTGCATGAACTCGATGAATTAATATTCCAAGCTTATGAGAGTTCAAAACTATACAAAGCCAGAACCAAAGCTTATCATGACAAAAAGCTCAGAATTCGGAAAGAATTCAAAGTTGGCAACAAAGTTATGCTTTTCAACATAAAAGACAAGTTTAAGGCTCCTAAGCTAAAACCAAAATGGTTCAGACCATATATAGTAAAACATGGATTTCCATCTGGATTAGCATGGTGGAAGTTTCATTGTTAATGGTCACCGAGTTAAGCTATATCATGATAAGGAGCAAATGAATGAGATTTTGATTGAAGAAATTTTGCCCAAATCAGAATATAAAGCTATTACATTCATGGCACATTTTCTAGAAGATTACAAGAAGAATATGCCATGGGCTGCTGAAACTAGTTTCATCTGGGATGTTCTTCCTAGAGCTTGCAATACCGCAAAATTGTATGACATGGATGAAACTAGAAAAGGAATATTTAGTGGAAACGTGGTGTATATTCTTAAATCTTCGAAGAAGAAACCAAAAATTACACCAAACTAAACAAAAAGGATTTTGAGTCAGGCTGATGACTCGGTAATAAAACAAGGGCTTCTCAGGAGGCAGCCCGAATGTTTGTCATTTTTCATTTCATTTTTATTTTCAGTGATTACACCCCAAAGTTTATCTAATCTCTTAGTTCAACTTAAGTGTGGGGGTGTACTACTAGCTTTTAATAAAACATAAATCTAAAATATTTTGCGTGTTTGTTTTGTTTTTGTATAAGATTACTGCATGTAATGATTACTTAGATTTGACACTTGGATCTAGAAGTCAATTGAAGCTTCTGCATAACATTCTCTTATTTAGAAGTTCAATTGCAATTTCTGCAGCTCGGAAAAATCTGGTTTTAATCCTGATTTCCCTATTTTCATACTTTGAAGTTCGTTTATCACATTGAGGACAATGCTTAACTTAAGTGTGTTTGTGTATGTGTGTGGGGGGGGGGGGGGGGTTGAATAGGAAAATAAGATTAACTTTTAATTTTTGAGCTAAATTTAAAATTTTGTTTTCTCATGTGTTCTAGTTATTTTTCACATTTTTAGGATAATATATTAGAATAACTGGATTAATCCACTGGCAAATACTGTAAATTTTGAAAATTTTGAGATGTTTCCCGATTAATATTGCAATCCATTCTAGGATCGATAACATTTTCTAGAACATATTATAGCCCTTCCATCAAAATTTTGAGGATTTGAGCTTGTTCCGTATTCAGCATAAATCTTTTATGCTTTTTTTTTTTTTTTTTCTTTTTTTTTTTCCTAACGATAAAATTTTATTAAGGAAAAAGAAAGCCAAAAAAGGCTAGTACAAGAAAGCACAAAGAGATACAAAAACAGATAGGGAACATCCCTATTGCTCCACTTTGGCACCAAAAATCAAATGGCTATGGACATACCTAAGCTCAAGATACACTAAACAAACTAAAACAAGCTTAAACTAGACATTCCAGCATACTCTGAATAAGTTAAAAACTACACTGAAATCAATTAGTGTAGCTTGAACCATCACTATATGCAGTAACATCTAGCAAGAAACTTAAACAATACAAAAAGAAATCTATTCCATAACCAACAAAATAAATTTCTAAACCATGGCTGATCCAAGAAGAAGAACCAATCAACTTCCTATCCAGAAATTCCAAACTACCATCAAGCTTCAAACTTGGTAGGAACATCTTCAACAACATATACTTTGCACCAAAATCATCCAGCCAGTAATCATAGCTACCATTATACTCTGCTCTCCTTCAAGGCAAACCTGATGATTAAACTCCTAACAAAGAACATGACCCATCATCCACAATGAAAAGCCAGCATAGAATGGACATAAAAAGCTTAGCTGTAGTGCATACCCAACTATCAATCATGACAGTAAGGCCAACACAGACTAAGAAAACACATCCATCTGTAGTGCATAGCAAACCAAGGAGATTATTAAGGTCAAAGAGCCACAATAGAAGACCAGTGCAGACTGACCCACAATATGCTTTGATCTTTTTGCTATGAGTGTGCCGGGATTTTATTTATTCTAGAACTTGTGCATGTAAATCATTACTAGACCACTGTGAGATCACATTTTGTGTGATATAAGTGTATATGCCTGTTAAGAGGCAACCAGAGTATTTAACCCAAAATAGCCTTACAGGTTGATATTTAGCTAGCTACATTGACTAGTTAACCACCAATATGAACCCAATTATTAGTGTTCATCTTTAACGCTAGATACCCTTAGTTATACCCTTTGAGCCAACCTTTTCTTTTGATAAATCCAGAAAAATACAAAAAGCTTTTACACTTTTTAGCCAAGCCTTACTCTTAGTCAAGTCTTTGTTGATTGCTAGCTACATGGCAAGATGGATGATATGTGGGAAATTGTTAAAGTTTGAACAAAGTTGCAAACTCCATAAGTAGTGATCGAAATGTAGTAAAAAATAAGTCATCGCAACTATAAGATGACGTTTGAATTCAAAAAAAAATAAATAAATAAAAAAAAGTCATTGCAACTATAAGGTGACAAGAATAGCCAATGAGCTATAAAATAATGTATTGATCGATCGAGTATGGAGTTCCCAAAGTTATATGATTGTGGTTCGAAGTGGCTAGCAACACTTGGTTTGTTGACTATTTTGTATATTCTCTATTTTTAAATCTTCCAATCAATCTCCCATGCCTTATCCCTACCTTTTGGCTTTGTGAAAATATCGAGTGCATTGACATTTTTGTGACCATCCGAGTTCTCAAGGAATTAGATAACGCGCCAGTGAACTGGTTTACCGCCTTAGTGACCATCCATTTTTTGAATTAATCGAGAGTTCGCGCCAACGATCTATGATGTTTTGCATAAGATGTTTGCACATAAGTTTTATTAACCCTTTCGCCAAACATTATAGCCCGAATAAAAAGACCTCTTTGATGTGTATACTTGGTGCTCTTGCCATGTTGGTGAAGTTTTGTTTCTTGTACAAGCCTATGGTAATATTTAGATCCTGACTGAGCAATGAGTGTGATTTCTCTTATGTACTCTACCTTCTAAATAAATGAGTGATTTGAGTGACTAATATCTTGTTTCTTGTTTGTGAGGTGATTAGTAATGCTTATCAAGCAAAAAAATCATTAGGGGTATTGTCAAACATCTCGATTCTTCACTATAAAATCTAAAATGATGGATCTTATCTTGTACTTGTACTTGGTAGATTTGCATCACATTTTATTAAACATACTTACTTCTAGATTTGCTTGAGGGCAAGCAAATTTCAAGTATGGGGGAATTTGATAACGCTCAAATTGTGCATGTTTTTAGTAGCATTATTCGTGCTTTTGTGTATATTATTTGTTTATATTTATATGCTTTTGTTACTTAATCGTATCAAAGTATATTTGCAAAGTATATGTAGCCAAGTATAGGAAAAAAGAAGAAAAAGTGAAAGAATGATGAATAAATGAAGATTCATGATCGTACGAAGATTCCCGTATCAAGATGTGCATCAAAAGGCATTTCAAAGAATGAAGATCCAAATATTCAACATCTAAAGTCCCAAGAAAAAGGAAAGATCAAGTTTGGATGAAGAATAAAGAGCCACGAAAAAGGAACAAGCAATCGTCAAGCTATACATAAATGTACAAGAAATATCCACCTCCATCCGATCGGATGCAGCTCACATCCGATTCGGGACGAAGGTGCTGACAAAGACCAGCCGATCAGGTGGACACTATGCCGATCAGCTAGAGCATCCTGTTTTACCATTTCTTCATTCTTTAGATTCAAGCTTAACCCAAACAATTCTAAGTCCTTCCTACATTGTTTTTAGGCTATTCCACTCTGTTTGTTGTCCAAGTTGATGCATTAAACACCCTAAGCCTTGAGAGTAGTATAAATAGAGCCATTTGCAATCATTTGAAGACACATAATTACCAATCAACTCTCTAATCATAAAACCACTCTCAAAAGCTCTCAAATTCATCCTTAGAAGTCCAGGAAACTTTGGAGGTCCAAGAAGTCAACATTTGGAAGTCAAACCATCAATAAGTCAACACCAATACTTTGTGTATCATTCCCTAATCATTTGCAATCTTATTCCAATCATTGTAAGACTTTTGTGAAGAATCTTAACACACACCTTGTGTTAGATTGATACTTTGAGTAATGTAAACTAGCTAGCGGAATTCACTAGTAAACACCTTAGAAGATGTGTATGAGAATGTGTAAGTATAATGAACAATGAATTATCAAACTGCTTCAATATTATTATCAATAATACGAGTGATCAACTATATCACTAGGGTTTACAGCCTTGAATCTATCACAATTTGTATACTTGAGTTTTCTAAGAGATATAACAAAAACCCTAATCTAGGATCTCCATTTATAGACACAAGGAGTCCTTTACAAGAAAACAATATACGTATCAAACTATTACAATAAGATATTCATCATATCTTTTTTATTCTTGCATTACACTTCTTTCCTATTCTGCTATAACATAAGAAGTACAAACTATGTATACTAATCAGTACTAACTAACTTTGTACTGTTAGTGTAATCTTCAGCAGTAGGAACTTTGTCTTCAATCTTGTTGATATTGATGAGTATAATTCCCAATAATCCTCCCCTAAACTTATGATTTCTCTCCAAATCACTAAGTTTCTTGAAATTAACCTTCTTCATTGATGATGGTGAAATTCTTCTAAACACTTACTTTTTTCTTCTTAATTCCTCATTAGCTCTTCTGTTTTGATCTTGTATCCTCTGTAACAATTCTCTAACTTTCTCTATACTTTCTTGAACTCTTAATCTTGATGAAACATTATTTCAAGAGTTCCAGCTTTGAGAGGATAGTCTTTTTCAGCTAACATGAATGCATCAGTACCTTGTTTAGTAGATACATGATGAACCTCACATGAGTCATAGTAGGTCCATGTAGTAGCAAGATCTATAGCTTGTAACTTCGAGTATCTGTCATTAACATCAGGTTCATATAACCTCTTGAGATGCACCAACAATTCTTTAGCCTTCACATCAGTGAGTTCTCCTTTCTTGGACTTTTCTTGAAACATTCTCCAAATAGTATCAAGGTCTTCTCTATCACATGCCTTTACAAGAGTTTCAAAGTCTCTATATACCCTTGTTATCGCACCTAGGCTTTTAATCTTCCAAGCAGCTTGAAATTCATCATTGTGAATTTCCTAATCAACAATGGGATGTCTGGCTTGTAAAGGTTCCACATCTAGAGTTTCTAGATCAGGATCAATCAAAGCAATCTTCTTTTCAACTTGATCTTCAATTAATTCTTCATTCTCTTTGCTTTGATCATTGGAGATTTCTTCTGTAGCCTATTGTTTCTTTGTAGACCTGAGATATCTTGTATTTTCTTCTTGAGAATCCATAGGAATGAAATCTTTATTTCTTCTAAAGCTCTATAGTACAAGACTTGTATTTCTTCATAGCTTTTGCCTTTAAGCTGAGCCATCTTCCAACTAGCTTGCATACATAAAAATTTCTTCATTCCCGCTATTACTTGAGCTTGAAAAGGTTTCCTTGGTCTTTTCTGTTCTTTCTTGACAGAACTGATTGTAACACCCCAACCCGACAAGGGTAATAATGTCACAATAATATGGTGTTACATCAGAACAGATCAAAAGCGGAAGTCTTAAATAAATAACTTACTTCAAATAACTATGGTCAAAAATCTTCAATTCAACTCTATTCTTAATCCCAGAAACCATCCCAAAGCTAGCTTGAATACCTGCCGTGGTGAAAGAAATGCGGCTGAGCTAAAAAAGGCCAGTGAACGGATATAACAATAATAAACTGAAAATAAATGCTGAAGTACAAGTGATATATTTTGAGGAAAAACATATTTAGGTGTAACGAATAATATGGAAATAAAATGTATAGGTTAGGTAAGGAATTCATACAGTCACCTGTACGAACAGAGTCAGAACCATAATAATACCATGAGCTCAGAAACATATCATAACATATCATAATCACATATCTTCATAAACATGTAGAAGGGAGACCTCTCAGATAATCAGACAATAATGAGGGGTGTCCTCGTATGGGTGGAGTAGCTAGCTCCCAGAAATGTGAAGGACGTGTATTGCACACACAGCCACATTAACCAGAAAATATCATATCATATCATATCAGAAACAGAAACAGATCTAGGATGCATCCATACGCCCCTACCCATTCACATGAAGACCAATCAAAGGGACGTGGTAGAACATCACTCTACTGCCCTAGAGTCATGTCAAAGGTGCATCCCTGACACGGACATGGAACCCCCATGCCTAGTGAAGCTCATGTAATAAAAGGTTCATACAAAGGTTCAAATCATACTTGTCATATCAGAAAGTTCAGAAAACAAAGGTTCATAACAAAAGGTTCTAAGTAAAGGTTTATCATAGTAAAGGTTCAATCAGAAGTTTCAAAACAGAAAGTTTATATCAGAGATTGTAATTACGAAGGAAACCTTAAAAGTAAGGTCAGAATATCCGTACCTTAGCAAAGCAATGAGATCAAAAGAAAGAATCACGAAAGGGAAGAGTTCACTTCTTCAATATATCTACCTAAATTAGGATAATTTATTATTAATAACTTATCTTAAATCACATTACGCTTCTTTAGTCGGCTTCCACTTTTAGTTGCATTCCATTATTTAGTAAGTTTCCCCTTATTTTCAATTCCAATCCTTAAATTTTAATAATTTAACAAATTAAACCTTTAGTTAAATAATCTTGCAATTTAATCCTTATAATCTTCATATTTACACATTAAGCCTTTACTTAATGAAATTTACAACTAACAACCCTTTAATATCATATTGATACTAAACAGCCCTTAACTTCCATAATTTACAAGTTTAACCCTTTAATTAAAATAAATACAATTTATACATTTTTAATTATAGAAATTACAAATAAATCCTTTTAATTACCAAACTTTCACCTTTAGTCCCTCAACTAATTTATTTACTAATTAACCCTCTGGTTTTCATAATTTACAAAATGGTCCCTCTATTCTTAATTAATTTAATTTGGATTTATATATATATATATATATATATATATATATATATATATATATATATATATATATATATATAATTACATAATTTACTATTTAAACCTTTTAGTTGCAAATTTTACACATGACACCCTCATATTATATTTTTCCCAACTAACCACAGGTTTTATACAACTTACAAAAATAACCCACATCTTTATAAAATTACAAAACACAACCTTTTACTTTTAAAATCAAGTCGGTAATACAAAAACTCATCAAACCCTATCCCTAAATTACCCAATCATTACCACATTAATTATAACCTTAAAAACATCATTAATGACCAGATTCCATACCAAGACCCTAACCCTAACCCTAGTTCAATTTCTTTCCCCTTTTCTTTTTCTTTTTTGAATCAATATAGCAAGAAAAACCTCAAACGATTTCTACAAGCTTTATAAATATTATATCTAATTTTATTTAGGTTATATAACTTATAATAGCTGTATAAAAATTCAGCTCGAATCATCATAAAATAAATACACCCGATTTGTAGTATAATCAACTTTTAGGGTTTATGGTTTTATTTAAATTCGTATGATCACTCTAGCATTCATGGTTCGACTTTTATATTTTATACTTATAATATATGATACATAGGATGCTAGAAAAATACCAGAAAGATTTTAGGACGTGTAGATGAGGCAGCACGAAGTTTTCCTTCTCGCTAGAACAAACCGACACAATTTAAAACCCTTAGCTTGATTCGATCACCCACAATTGCAACCTCTATTTTTCTCACCTTATTTGAACTTATAAAAGACCAGGAAAATTATTTGGAAGCTGTGAAAAACTTGGAGTCGACTGAATGGGATTTTGGAGGTTGTCAACTTTATTTAGAGTCGGTTTGGGTTTTATAAAATAAGTAAAATGTGTGGGCTTTATATTTAGGAGGTGGAGTACTTATCTTGGGCTGCAATCTAATAAGATAATGTCAAATTAAAACATTATAAAAGTTTCCTATTTATTTGGGATTTATTTCTTTAATATAAATACATATATATATATATATATATATATATATATATATATATATATATATATATATATATATATATATATATATATATATATATATATATATATATAATAAAATAAAATCGACATAATTAAATATATACAAGAAACTATTTTTACTTTTACAAAAGTGACAAATCTTATTTATACTAAATTTATTTTGATCATATGATGCCAAATTCCAAATTTCTAGGGCTTATTTGGTATTCTTTAAATGTTATTACAAATTTTAAAACTTATGGGCATTTTGGTCATTTTGCATATTTTAGAATTTGAGGTATTACACTGATCATGTCATCCAATGCTTGATCATTCTTCATTCTAATGAAATCTGCCACTTGAGCTGATCGTTGTTCTTCTGTGAGGGATATATCAGCAATGAGTTGAATTGCTTTGGCTTTAACTTCAGGGTCTTTGTTGATCATGTACTCAATTTCTTATTCACTTGGTTGATAATCCAAAATAGGATCATTCACCATCTGAATATTTTGCAGTCTTAGAGTCTCCATAAAGCTTGCAACAAACCTCTCATCGTCTTGAAGTTTTCTTGCTAATTCTTTATCATGATCAATTTGTGTAGCTTCCCTTGCTTTCATCTTCTTGGAAGGTTGAGTTTCCTATGCTTCTTCCATAGGAACTTTACCTTTAGCTTTCCTCTTCCTTTCATATACAACATCAGCAATTTCTTCTCTTTGAATGAAAGTAGTACCTTCTTCCATTTGAACTGCTTGAGCTATTGGAGAAATAATACCTTCTTTATGCTGAACTTCTGGTTTTTGTTGTTGAATTTCTTCATCAGTACTTTGATTACCTTCATTAAAACCCTTTTCAGTGAAATCCAATCTCCTCCAATCAGTTTTTGAGTCAGTTTTGCTCCCATGTTTGAGAGAATTTCCACCATCATCACCACTTGAGTCATTAGCATTTGAGGTTGAAGAGGAGTCCACAATCTTTTTCTTTCTCTTGGCCTTGAGCAACTTCACTTCATCTTCAAGTCTCTTTATCCTATCAACCATCTTGGAATAAATCTTCTTGTGATGCTCCTTAGATTTGGCCAATTCTTCCTCCAACGTAGCTACGTGTTTGGTTAGCTTGGTACAAATTTCCATCAATTTCACAAAGTTAGAACTGCCCTCAGCACTTCCAACTGTGTTACCTGTTGGGAGATGTGCATCATAGGACATTGGTTCAGTTTCTTCCCTAGTTGGACTAGAAAATACTCTTGCACCACCACCACTTATACCTAATCCAAATGGTTCAGGCACATTGAGTGTTGTAGTAGGAGGAGTTGGCTGTTTAGACCTCCTCCTATAAATCCTGGTAAGAGCTGGTGTATGAGATGTGGAAGGAACCACAATGGGTGTGATTTGAGGATCATTTGGGTGTACTGACCCAGCACGCTGTACCTGTGTTAGAGAAGAAAGCATAGCATCTGATAAAGGTCTTTCTTCCCCATTCCACCCTTGTGTACTCATAGTCATGTTTTGGAAAACTTTTTGTTGCAAACAAGGAGTGGCAATAGTCCTGGTATGAGGAAGTCAAATGCTTTATTCAGCTTTTAAAATCAGTTGAACAAACCTTGGGTATATTAAAAAGTTATTTGGAGAATCTGCATTCTTCACCATATGGTCAAAAATTAATTTTGAAAAATTATATTTTTCATGCTTAGAAAAACACACAAGAGCAGTAGCAATATTACTACTGAACTGTTCCCATGATGATCTTTTGGGACTAAAACAGTGAAGAAGGTTGTGAATTAAAATCTCCATTGGGGTGAAAAACATCCTTTACTAAAAGTGAGTGTAGAATCCAAGATCTGGACTCAACTAGGGTATGAATAATATTGATTGAAACACCGCGGAATATAGAATAAGAACACAATCAATATTACTTTAAGGTTTTCTTTATTGAAATAAAAATAAACTACTAATACTACTACTACTAACACACGCTCTATGCTTTTTCTAGACTCTCATTGGAGAGACTAGCTATGAAAGGATGAAAAGATGCTTGTAACCCTAGACGCCTACCCTCTTTATATAGTAGAGGGAGGTTACAAGAAACCCTAAACCTAGCTTACTAACAAAGCTAAGTTACTATTACATAATAGTCCTCATTGTTTCTTCTTTCTTCATTTCTTGCTTGTAGGTTTTGTAATCATCAAATCTGCAATTCCCAACAATCTTCCCCTATTTGATTTTACAAAACAATCTTCATTTCTTGCTTGTAGGTTTTGTAACCCTAGACGCCTACCCTCTTTATATAGTAGAGGGAGGTTACAAGAAACCCTAAACCTAGCTTACTAACAAAGCTAAGTTACTATTACATAATAGTCCTCATTGTTTCTTCTTTCTTCATTTCTTGCTTGTAGGTTTTGTAATCATCAAATCTGCAACTCCCAACAATCTTCCCCTATTTGATTTTACAAAACAAGCTGCATGAAGAAATAATGCTAAAACATGTCATCACAAATAATAATCTGCACCTCAACTATTCTTCCCCTTTTTGTAATCATCTAATAGGGGTCTTGTGCAACTCGTAAACGCTTCCCCTCAAGTGATGCATGTAGATGGTTAACAAGCTTCCCCTTAAGAATAGACTAACCATCTTAGGAACCAACTAATAATTAATAATAATAATAAGAACCACTTTTTTTTTTTTTTTTTTTTTTTTTTTTTTTTAATTTTTTTTTAACTAATAACACAAACAGCAGTAACGAGCAGCGGTATCGAACAGTAGAAACAAGTAAGCACACCAGCACAAAGTGTAAGAGGATGGCCAAGTATATTAACAATAAGCTTCCCCTTAAAAGTATACTTGCCATCTATTGAATCCAGTAGGTTCCATGGAGTGATCACTGATGAAGAAAATCAATTATAACTGATTTGATAAAGAAATGAAATCTCCCAACCTTGCATCTTATGTCTTTCACTATCCACGTGACGGCCTCTTAACAAAACTCCGCACTGATTTATCCAATGAGACACTGAGCACAAATAACGTAACTGCTTCAAGTGATAGCATATGTACGCATTAAGCACAATAAGATGGATCATACCCCTTCACTAGAGTCGTCAAGTCTTCGTCACCATACAAACCAAGCAAGTTATCTTAAAAAGCTCCTAATCCGTTTAAGATAGTAGTTAAAATGTCTGTGTTGGCCATGGATATGGTACCATCAGAGTCATCCAAGCGAAGATGTCTCCTCAAGGATTTCTTAGTAACATAAATTGTTTGGCCATCCACTGTTGCACTGAGTGTAGGTATTGGTGTATCCTCATCATCATCCTCAAGTGTTATGGATTTTGCAGTAAGCCAAAATTGATTGAGTTATGAGGAATAGAGAGTAGGACTTACAGTTAAGGCATACCTAATGTAAGAGTTGTTGAGATAATCAATTATCTGCCAAAACTTTGGTCCATCCTTCTCCTCTGTTTTCTCCAAAAATGCCACTTCATTATGTTGGTCAACAAATCTTAGTACATCCATTACTAATTGATTAAAGAAGTATACGAGTGAATGGATGTATGTGAATTGAAAATTAATGATAACTAATTAGGATTTTATACTGATACTGCTAGGGTTTGAGAAACTTGCGCTAGAGAGAAAGATCTTATGGAAAGTGAATAATAAGAAATTTTAGAAAGAAGATAATTTCTCTTGTTAAATTAACCGTATAAGTATGGTAACAAAACGATATTACCCAACGGCTAGAATTAAAAATCAGTTACTGACACAACAGTTGTAATAGCTATAACATCAGTAGTACAAACTATGTATACTAATCAGTACTAACTAACTTTGTACTGTTAGTGTAATCTTTAGCAGTAGCAACTTTGTCTTCAATCTTGTTGATACTGATGAGTATCATGTTATTATCATTGTTATTGTTTAACCCTAGTGCTCAAAACAATCCAAGGAGTCTAATAAACTCCACAACCTTTAATCAATGTTGTTTGTAGCTCACCAAATGTCATAGATCCCGACAAAATACGTATGCTCGAACTCCGCAACTACCTTCAACCCATGGCGGTTATTCTACAAGAAAATGTCTTGAGTCTATTAAGAGATCAGAAGTATTTACCAGCCTGTTGTGCTCACATGCTATACTGCATTGAACTTCAACAACCGTACAATCTTGCCTATTTCTTCGCTAAGTGAATCATACATCTCAAGGATAGTCCAAATAAACTTATTCCTTATGGGATTTTCCTAACTCGTCTCTTTCATCATTTCATGACAACTTACCCATCTCTTCTAAATCCACAATACTATCTTGTCGACAAGGTAATGAAACTCCTGAATGAAACACACTAACGTCCTTTCTCATCCCCTAAATCATCTATCAATCCCATCCTCATCAAAGGAAGATGAATGGAACTACTCAGATTAAAGAGAGTCTAAAAAAAAGTTATGATTTGAGAAAACATGGGTGTTATTTTAAAATTATCTATGTGTAAGAACCTTGTTAAATTAGTCTTTACGGTCATGTTTTCTATGTATCATTGTGATCATATATTGTACTTGATAACTTCTATATGTTTCTTACATGCTCTTTTTTTAGTGTATCTTACTTGTATCCATGTATAAGTATTGCTTGAAGTGTTAGATTTTTTTATTCAACTAATGAGGAAACTTCCACGAGCCCACTTTGAAAGAATTAGTCTCAGAAGTCGGATCCCTTAGTTATAAGTAGCCGAATCCCTTTTAGAAACGATCTGGAGGATCCGCGCACACAGAGTGAAATTTTATACCACCTGTGATGTGCGTTTTATTAGTACAAGTTTTAAAATTTATAAACACGAATTATCCGATTATTATTTAGCACATACGAGCAAGAGTACTCGTCCGATGTAATAAAGGTGGGTAAGTCGAGATCGTCCCAAGGGATTTGGTTATTTAAGTAATAAGAAAAACGTTTGTTAAATAAGGGTTGTCAATCCAAATTTATGTAAATATCAATTTAAAAGAAACTCAATAAAAACTAAGCATATACTTGTGTATAATTCCTTGATTGGTAATTAGGAGTATTATGACAATTTAAGCATAAAGTTTGGTGTAAAACTTGTTATGATGCGCAACTAAAAATGAGTAGTTATACAATCTATGATGTATGTCATGTTTTAACTACCACTAAGAATTCTATCACCTAAATGACTCCTTTCGGACATATCAAATGAGTATGACAATTCTATAATCACATGGTTGTTTTGAAAATCAATTCTTTTCTTATGAATTCCTACGAATCCTTTCGGTCTATTTTCTTGATGAAATCTTCTCAAATCCATTTTAACAAGTAAATAAGATGGTTTTCAAGCATCCTATTCCATACTAATTCGTGCACTAATGTTTTGGAATAAAAACAAGTTGAAACTCCTTTCGGACCTATTTTTCCAAAGATTGTTTTTACCAACAAATTAAGCAAGATTAGATGTTATTTCAACAAACTCATAAAATAGATATGTTTTCATGCATCACCTTTTTCATAAAAGAATACTCCTTTAACCAATCACATCATACACAAAAGTATATCACAAATTACTCCATAACAATCATATTAAAACACAAGTAAATAAGAAAACTTTCATAAAACTCAAAGTAACAATTGTTCATTATAAGTATCAAGGTGTACCTAGCTTGAGAATTACAATGAATAAACTTGTGGAACTTTAGCAACCACACTCCTCCAATTGCTTACTAACGTAAGTAAACAACTCCAAACTCGAACCAAAGCTTGATACTCGAACTCAACACTTTCTGGACGTTTTCACAACACTTAGTAAACTTTCAGGCAATATAAGATGAACTAACAATATTTGGTGTAATATTAGGTTAGATATTTGGTGGTACAACTAATCTAGACCCTAAGTAGTCATTATATAGCATAATAACACTTATCCTCCAAGTAAAAACGTCCCTCTAGAGTTATTAAACAGAAATGATCAGCCACAAATGATTATGGGGAGTAAATTCGTCCATAAATGCAAAACTTGTAACATCAGTCACCTCCATCCGATCGGTTTCTCTCCATCCGATCGGATGGCACTTCTTTTGGCAAATTCCAACCGAATCGGATACGGGTTGCATCCGATCGGTTGGACACTGTCTGAAAATTATTCATTTGTCTTTTCTTTGTCGTTTCACGTTGCATGCATTGTCTTTCTTCGTAGCATGACTTTATCCATTAGAACTTGATATTTCCTTGATAAATATGTGTAGAAATCTTGTCTTTATCAAATCCTTTTGTCCATGCGACGTTTCTTTCTTTCTTGATCTTCTTGAAACTCTCCAAAAGTGCTTGATCACTTCATTTCTTCATCTTTTAATCATTTTTACTTGCTTTTGGCCATATTTGCATGCATAAACACTTTTCCATGATTAAGTAACGAATATATACAAATATGACCAATTTCCATGCGTAAAACAAACAATAACGCAACTAAAAACATGTTAATTTTGAGCGTTATCAAATCCCCCACACTTGAGCTTTGCTCGCCCTCGAGCAATGTTGGGAATAAAATGCTCAAGTTAAAGAGCCTGCCAGATGATGAGTTAAGTCTGCTTCTTTTGTTTTGTTGAAGTTGAAGATAAACTAACAGTACCTTCTAGGTGAGAAGGTACTGCTAGTTGATGAAGGTCCTGCCAGTTCAAACGTCAAGTTGTTATATATTTTATTTATAGATATTTAGTTGTATCATTAGTATTTGTACAAAGTTACACGTTAAGTAGAAGTAGTACAAAAGTCTCAGTAGATAATATGGAGTGTTTTACCTTGAAATGTGTAATATTAGGATAAGATAAGTTCTCTAAGTATATTATATTATGCAACTTGACAACTTGTAATAAGGGTTCCTTATACTATAAAAGGAACCCTTAGTCACCTTCTTAGATATCACTGCATGCACAACTTCAATCATAAAATCCTTTTTACGTATTAAAAGATTCAAGGTTACCTTTGTAATCCCGGTGATAGTTTAGATCACCCGTATTATCTCATAAATAATATTGAATTGTTTTGTGTTATTCATGTTGTGTTCATCACTCTAAATTATTCACGTTTACTTATTCACCACCTTTGTTCCTTTAGTGTGTTCTAGTAAATTCCGTGTACTAAATCACATTCATTCATAAATATCCCAAACACATTATTAAGACTAACATCCCAAGTGTTTGTATAATCCTCCACAAGTGGTATCAGAGCAATGCTGATATTTACGACATAAAAGAACAAAGCAAAAATGGATGTTGAGCACATTCAAACCAATGTGGCTGCAAAACTTCCATTACTCAAACAGAATGAGTTTGAGATGTGGAGACTGAGGGTTGAGCAATACTTCCAAGTGCAAGACTATGCACTTTGGGAGATTATTGAAGAAGGAAACTCATTCAAACCAACAACCACCACCTCTACAGTAAACGATGAACTTATCACAATTGTGCAAGTAAACCCAACAACCGCAGAAGAAAGAATCCAAAAGAGAAATGATCTTAAAACCAGGAGTATGCTTCTCATGTCTATTCCAAATGACCAGCTCTTAATCTTTAAAAAGTACAAATGTGATAAAACCCTCTTTCAAGCTATTGTGGCTAGATTTGTTGGTAATGATGCCACCAATAAAACTCAGAAAACACTTCTAAAACAACAGTTTGAAAACTTTTCAGCCACAACAAATGAGTCTTTGGACAGCATGTTCAATAGACTACAAAAGCTTTCCAGTCAGTTAGCCATTCATGAAGTGATAATATCTCAAGAAGACTTAAACTCCAAATTCCTTAGAAGTCTACCCTCTGAATGGGCCATGCATGTCATTGTCTGGAAAAACAAACCAGATATTGATTACATGAGTCTTAATGATCTTTACAGCAACTTTAAAATAGTAGAATATGAACTGAAGAAGTCTGCTAGTTCAAGCTCAGGAAATATGGCCTTTGTGTCATCTCATGGTACTATCATGAAAGTTGATGAAGAAAAAGATGGTAGAGAAGAAGGTACTGCCAACACAAATTTTGGTACTGCCAATACTTCTAGCGGTACCAAAACCATTTTAGATGAAACAATTGGTTATGCTTTCCTAACATCACAACACAATGGTTCCATATTGACCTTTGAAGATCTTCAAGAGATCAGTGATGATGATCTTGAAGAAATGGACATAAAGTGGCAGCTTTCACTTCTTAGCATGAGGGCTAAAAAATATTTGATGAGAACTGGAAAGAAGATTGTCATCAATGGTAATGAACCTGCTGGGTATGACAAGTCTAAAGTGGAGTGCTACAACTGCCACATGAAGGGTCACTACTCAAGAGACTGTAGAAGACCAAAGAAGCAGGGTGATAAGGGAAGAGGTTTTGAGAACAAGAACAAGGGAAACCATGAGAACAAGAGCAAGGAAGTGGAAATCTCTGAAACAAAAGCTATGATAGCTATTGATGGGCTGGGTTTTGATTGGAGCTTTATGGGTGAAGAAGAGTCAGCTTCAAATGAAATGGCTTTAATGGCTTTCACCAATCCTGAGGTACAAATTACTAAATGTTCTACTACTTGTGAAGTTTTTAAAGAATTAGAAATTTTAAAGAAACTTTATGGTGAACTGAAAGTAGAAGAAAGAAAATCATAAATGTGGTATGGCCAAACTTGAGAAGCAGATAATTCACTTTAGAGAAAATGAACTCACCTTTTCTGACACAAAAGCTATTCTTAATAGAGACATATTTTTAAAAGATGCTGAAATAAGCCTGTTAAGAACTGAGTTTGCTAAAGTGAAACAAGCAAAAGATAATATTCAACTAACTGTTACAACATTAGAAAATGCTTCTGACTGTACTAGAAGTATAGTTGAAAACCAAATGAACAAGAAAATCAAATCTGGGATTGGATACAATACTTGCCCACCTCCTTACAGAGGAATTCCCTGTCCCCTAGGTATAGATCTTGCTGAATCAGGTTTACATGAACTCACTCATAAACCACTAGAAAATGTAAAACCTGTAGAAAATAGTGAACCTTTTGAGAGTGCAAGTGATACTTCACTCTCTAAAGAAAAGGTGCTCACTGATAAGAGCTCAGATGATACATCTATTGAAGATTGGACATCTGATGAGAATGAAAAAGAGACTGCTTCAAAGAAAGGAAACAAAGTAGGACCAACCATTCCTAAAAGTGTAGATAGTATGACAAATACTAAAGCTGTTCTAAAAACAGTTGAATGTTGTGCTAAATGTAATGGCAAACCTAGAGGTAGTAAGAGAAATTGGAACAATCTTAAGTCACACCAACTTGGTGATAATTTTGTTATGTACAATAAGGCATGCTATTACTGTGGTAGTTTTAATCATACTCATGCTTATTGTAATAATTGGGTTTCTGGGAGTACATCAAGGTCTAAAACAAATAAAACAAACCCCAGAAAAGGTTTTATGAAATCTAACACACCAAAAGTCAATCATAAGGTTAGACCAAATGAGCCTGTTTACCCAAAATTCACTACTAAGGGTGCATGTAATATTTTCAAACACACACCAAGAGTTGTGAAAAGTCTCATTGAAAGAAATTATGTGGTTAAAACACAAGATTGGAGACCAAAACCAAAAGGTCCTGTTAGACCAAATGGTCCTGCTAGACCAAATGGTACTGCCAAACTTGGTACTGTCAGACCAAAAACCACAAAATGTGTTAAGAATGAAAATGCTGTTAAGTCCTCAGCATGTTGGATTTGGAGACCACTCCAATCAAAAGGTGCATCAATAGTCCTAAAGAGGTTTGATTACATTGATGCACGAGGCAAACCCAAGTCAGTCATGGCTTGGGTACCCCAAGGAAACTAATATGTGTATATATGTGCAGGAACATCAAATGATATTGCTGATCAAGGATATGTAGATAGTGGATGTTCAAGGCACATGACAGGTAACATGTCTTACCTCACAGACTTCAAATCATTTGATGGAGGATATGTTACCTTTGGGGGAGGAATCAAAGGAAAGATTACTGGTAAAGGTACAATTAAAACCAGTAAATTAGATTTTGAAAATGTGTACTTTGTGAAAGAACTTCAGTTTAATCTCCTAAGTGTCTCACAAATGTGTGACACAAAGAACAATGTTCTTTTTACTGACACTGAATGCATTGTTCTTTCTCCTGATTTTAAAATTCCTGATGATAGTCAGATTCTTCTTAAAATCCCATGAAAGAACAATATGTACATTGTTGATTTAAAGAACATTGTTCCTAAAGAGAGTTTAACCTGTCTAGTAGCAAAAGCCTCATTGGATGAATCTATGCTTTGGCATAGAAGGCTTGGTCATGTAAACTTTAAAACAATCAATACAATTGCAAAATATGATTTGGTTAGAGGTTTACCCAAAAAGATTTTTCAAAATGACCAAACCTGTGTTGATTTTCTAAAAGGCAAACAACATAGAGCTTCTTGTAAGCCCAAGACCCATAACTCAATTTCTCAAGCTTTATACATGCTTCATATGGACCTCTTTGGTCCTACATCTGTGAATAGCTTGAATGGTAAAAAATATTGTCTTGTAGTTACTGATGATTACAGCAGATTTTCTTGGGTTTTCTTTTTAAGATCTAAGGATGAAACTAGTGAGATCCTTAATCCTATATAACTGGGATAGAAAACCAAACTGATAAGAAAGTGAAAGTAATTAGATGTGACAATGGGACAGAATTCAAGAATAGAATTATGGATGAATTTTGCAAAGAAAAAGGAATAAAAAGAGAATATAGTGTAGCTAGAACCCCACAGCAAAACGGAGTAGCAGAAAGAAAAAATAGAACTCTTATAGAGGCTGCTAGAACAATGTTAGTAGACTCTAAGTTGCCTATTTCATTTTGGGCTGAAGCTGTAGGTACTGCTTGTTATGTGCAGAACAGGGTTCTTGTGAATAAACCTCATAGAAAGACTCCTTATGAACTTTTGTTTGGTAGAACACCATCTCTAAGTTTTATGAGACCTTTTGGATGTCATGTCACTATTCTCAGTACCAAAGATCATATAGGAAAGTTTGAAGGAAAAGCTGATGAAGGCTACATGATAGGGTATTCTTTGCAAAGTAAGGCCTATTGGGTGTATAATAGTTGCACTAGGCTAGTAGAAGAAAATCTTCACATAGAGTTTCAAGAGAAACTACCTAATGTTGCAGGCATTGGACCAGATTGGTGTTTTGACATTGATAAGCTTTCAGAATCTATAAATTATGTGCATGTCACAGGTACAAATACTAATGATAATGCAGGTTTTGAAGACAATGTTGAAACAACTGAAGATCAAGATTACATCTTGATGCCAATTTGGAAAGGATTGGATTTATCTTCAAGTCATGGAGAGCCTTCTAATACAACAAATGAAGGTGTTGAAGATGATCATGGAACACAAGGTCAAGGGAATCAAGAAAATTCTGCAAATGAAAATGGTACTACCAGTTCACCAAATGGTACTGCCAGTTCACCAGATGGTACTGCCAGTTCACAAGTTGGTCCTTCTGAACCATTAAATGTTCTATCAGATAATTCCTTACCATAAGATGTAGGGATTGGCAATCTTCCACTTACCTATGATGTTCCTACAATACACAACACAAGAATTCTCAAAGATCACTCCATTGATAATGTGATTGGCAGCATTGATTCTGGTGTTAAAACAAGAACTCAAGTCTTATCTTCAGACCAAGAAGGGTTTGTCTTAGCTGTCTATGAAGAAAAGAACCATGAAGTTGCCAACATATGCCTGTTTTCATGCTTTCTCTCACAGGTTGAACCCAAAAACATTACAAAGGCCTTAGATGATTCAAGTTGGGTTCAAGCAATGCAAGAAGAGCTTCTTCAATTCAAACTTCAGAAGGTTTGGATACTGGTTGATTTGCCCAAAGGTTACAGGGCAATTGGAACCAAATGGGTATTCAGGAATAAGAAAGATGAAAGGGGAATAGTGATCAGAAACAAAGCAAGATTGGTGGCCCAAGGGTATACTCAAGAAGAAGGAGTGGATTATGAAGAAGTTTTTGCTCCTGTTGCAAGAATTGAAGCAATTAGGCTATTCTTGGCCTATGCTTCTTTCATAGGCTTCACTGTTTACCAAATGGATGTCAAAAGTGCCTTCTTATATGGTACTATTGAAGAAGAGGTGTATGTTTCTCAACCTCTAGGCTTCATTGATGCAGAATATCCAGACAAGGTCTACAGGGTTACCAAGGCTCTTTATGGTCTACACCAAGCTCCTAGGGCATGGTATGAAACATTGGCTTTCTTTTTATTGGAAAATGGATTTCAAAGAGGCAAGATTGATCCAACTTTGTTCATCAAAAGAACCAAGAAAGACATCTTGTTGGTGCAGATTTATGTTGATGACATTATCTTTGGATCCACAAACCAGGAGTTGTGTGTGGAGTTTGAAAAACTTATGCATAGTAAGTTTGAAATGAGTTCCATGGGGGAACTTACTTTCTTTCTGGGTCTCCAAGTGAAACAATCAAATGAATGCATATTTATCAGCCAAGATAAATATGTAGCAGAGATCCTAAGGAAGTTTCAGTTTGCAGATTCAAAGGTTGCAAGTACACCAATGGATTCAGAAAAGGGGTTACTCAAAGATGCTGAGGGTGAAGATGTTGATGTGCACAATTACAGGTCAATGATTGGATCCTTGATGTACCTTACATCATCAAGACCAGATATCATGTTCCCAGTATGTGTGTGTGCAAGGTTTCAAGTAAATCCAAAAGTTTCTCATCTCACAGCAGTCAAAAGGATCTTTAGATACCTCAAGGGTCAACCTAGGTTGGGTCTATGGTATCCAAGGGAATCATCTTTTGAATTGATGGCTTATTCTGATAGTGACTATGCTGGTGCAACCCTAGACAGAAAATCCACAACTGGTGGATGTCAATTTCTTGGCTGCAGACTCATATCATGGCAATGCAAGAAGCAAACAATGGTGGCAAATTCTACAACTGAAGCAGAATATGTTGCAAGTGCAAGTTGTTGTGGCCAAGTACTTTGGATTCAAAATCAATTGCTTGACTATGGGTACAATTTTCTTAACACCATTATTTACATTGACAATAGCAGTACTATTTGTATCATTAAAAATCCAGTTCAACATTCAAAAACAAAACACATTGAAATCAGACACCATTTCATAAGAGATTGTAATGAGAAAAGGTTAATACAAGTTGTCAAAATTGATTCTGAAAAGAATTTTGCAGACCTTCTCACCAAAGCTTTTGATTTAGGTAGATTTAAATACCTGGTAGCAGGTATTGGTATGATAAATCTTTGAAAAACATGTGTTTTTGTACATAAAATAACAAGTTCTGGCCTTTAAACATGGTACTGCTAGTTAGTCATAAGGTACTGTCAGTTCATAATTGGTACTGCTAGTATAAAGTTTGCTCTGTTTTTGTTCATCTTGATGCTTAAAATGTTGACAATGCTATAAAACAAGTGCTCTGCACTCTGTTCTTTTGGTCTACAACTAACAAATTCAGGTTACTCAAGATTGATAACAAAAATCATGATGCGGAGATGGTAATCAGTTCACCAAGTTCTACAAACTTAAGAGCTGGCTAGTCCACAAGCAAATGGCTATTGGTAAAGACTTCTCAAATCCGTTGATAGCTGATAGTTTGCTAAAAACTATAAGGTAATCAGTTCACCAAGTTTTATAAACTTAAGAGCTGGCTAGTCCAAAAGCAAACGGATATTGGTAAAGACTTCTCAAATCCGTTGATAGCTGATAGTTTGCTAAAAATTATAAGGGATTTTTACTAAAATTTCAAAGAGACTGCCAAGTTATATTCAAAATACAAGGTACTGGTAGTTCAAATTTTAGTACTGGTAGAGTAAAATGGTACTGCTACATAACCGTTGAGTCTGTCAGTTTAAAAATATAGCCGTTGTTTGAAGGGTGTTTCTGTAAATTACTCATGTTTTCCTCGATTTAAGGGTATGGTTATTATATTTCACAAATAAAAGATCTTTTTGACCGCCTCTTCAATTTTTATCTATATCTTCAATAGTCGGTCAAAAGTAATTCTCTCATAATATCTTTAATCAATCCTTATCACCATTCACACTCACCTTTCATCTTCTACCAGTACAATAATAAAATCCCACCATCATAATCAAGTTTTTCCTTAAAACTTTCACCATGGCTCATCTAAGTTTTGTCAAACGTCACAACCAGTTAGCATTTTTGGAAAAGTTTGAGGAAAATAAATCTTTTCATCAAGTAGTGGACTTTCTAAAAAATTCTTATATAAGTTTTGCTTTACTTGTGAATCCCACTATTTTTGAATCTCAAATTTTACAATTTTGGCAAACGGCTAGAGTTATAACTCTTAGGAATGGGATTCAAGAGTTAAACGTCAAAGTGGATGGCAGAACCCTGACTTTTACCGAATCATCCATTCGAAGACATCTTCATTTGGATGATTCAGATGGTATTAGTCAATTGCCTGATACTAAAATCTTTGAAAATTTGACAAAAATGGGGAATAATGTGACTTCTACTAAGCTCACATTTCTTAAAAAGCATTTTACCCCTTAATGGAGATTTTTGATCCATACCATCCTTCATTGTTTAAGCCAAAAGAAAACCTCATGGGAGCAGTTTAGTGGTAACATGGCTGCAGCTCTCATTTGCTTGGCAACAAACAAAAAATTCAACTTTTCAAAATTCATTTTTGAAGGATTGGTTAAAAATGTGGATAGTGAAACAAAGTTTTTAATGTACCCAAGGTTTATTCAATGCATCATCAACAAATCCAAACACTTGTTACTTCCCCCAAACAAACCTTTTAAAACTCCAAAACTTACCCACAAGGTGTTTTCAAATATGAAAATTGGTTTTCAAGGAGAAGAAGTACCACTTTTTGAGGAGATGTTACCACAACATACTGAAGAACCATCCACATCATCTGCACATTCATCACCAAACCCATCACCAGTACCATCAGTCACACCACCATCACCAGTACCATCAGTCACACCACCATCACCATCTCATCAACCATCACAAATACCATCTGCAACATCACCATCATCATCACATCATAAATCACCACCCCACTCTCCTCCACATCAAAGTCTGGATTCTCAGACTGTAAAGGAACTAAAGGAGTAAGTGCAGCTCTTGCAAACTTCTCTTGAAAGGCAAAACAAACACTTTACAGAGATTAACACCAAGCTAGTTAAGAGAATTGAGAAATTGGAGTTAAAGGTGAAGTTACTAAAGGGTAAAAGATCTTCTTAGTTGGTTGTTTCTAGTTCTTCAAGTTCAGATGCAGAAGGTTTGGGTCTCTCTTCCAAAAAGGTGATGATAGGTAGTTCTAAGAGTGAAGAAGAGATTCAGTTTCAATTTCATGAAGGAACTCAAGTGATTGATGAAGAGCCTGCTAGTGCAGAAAAAGAGCCTGCTAGTGCTGAAAAAGGGCCTGCTAGTACAAAAGAGACTGCTGAAGCAGAGCAAGAGCCTGCTGGGATTCAGAGGCTATTGGCTATGGATTTAAAAGGTTCTGCTCAAATGTTCTACAAAAGAAAAAGGGAATCACAGCCTCAGGGGAGGTTTCTTGTTTCTGATGAACAATCTGCTGCTCCAAGTCAAGAATCAACACCAAAAGACAAGGGCAAGAAAATTATGTTTGAAGATGAAACAAAGCCTAAAAAGTTGAAGAAGAAAGAACAAGTACAGATGGCTGTAGATAATAGGTTATCCAAACAGCTTCATGAAGAAGAGGTTTTGAGTGCTGAAGAAGAGACAAGAATAGTACAAGAAAAATTTGATGCTCAACTGCAATATATCATTTCCATTGACCCAATTGTGAGGGGTGAAGCTTATACTCTTGTGTGTGATGAGTCTCTTAGCTCAGATGAAATGACAATCAAGCTTAATGATTTCATCACTAAGAAATACAATCAAGAGGCATTGGATGATGTATATCAGCAGATCCAGAAGAATAAGAAGAAAGGGTTTAAAATGCCTCATTCTGAGACAGATCAGAAGCATTTCTTCAAGCTATATCTGAAAAGAGAAGTGAACATGAAGGATCATCAACTCAAAAATAAATCATTTGATGACTTGAAGCTTCTATACTTAGAGGCTTACAGAAGAAACAAAACCAGTTTCCTCATGGATTCACAAGAAAGGCCTTCCAAAAGAAGAAGAGATGATCAGAAGGATCAAGCAGCCCAGAAAGAGAAAGCAGACTTGCCTCCTGTTCAGTCAAGAGAAATGGTTGTCCATGTTCCACAAATTGTCTTTGCTGAATCTTTACATACAAGACATCCAATGATAGATTGGGTAATCTACTATGACAGATTTGGTAAAGCATGGAAGATAACAAGAGTTGGCAATAAGATTGAAATATTCAAGAACTTTGAAAATCTGCTTAGAGCATGTAGCAGAATGTATCTAGATGAATTGTGGGACTTAGTTCAAAAGTAGCTGAAAACAAAGTATAAATCTGATGCAAATGAGCAAGAGCTATGGGTGGAGTTCAGCAGATTATATGATCCAAATCCTACTGATACTCATTAGAAATTCCCTTACCATGATTTATCTGTTTCATGGGAATACTTCAGCGTGAGCCATATTCATCATCTTTTCACTCAGAGTGGAATAGAACTTTTTATGCTAGGTGAGAAGGAGTATCCTTTAAGCTATGAAGTATTATCAGTCTTGATCTCCAATAAACTATTATGTGAAGAAGAAACTGATGCAGTCAAAAGACTGAAGGAAAGCATATTTGATCAATATGAAATCCTAAGGAGGAATAGATGATAAGGTTTTTGGAAGAGTTCCCTCAGATCCTCAAGGTATGAATTTTATTCACAAGAAACTTTGTTATTTTATTAAGGAATAACAAGTTTAGGGGAGGATTGTTGGGAATAAAATGCTCAAGTTAAAGAGCCTGCCAGATGATGAGTTAAGCCTGCTTCTTTTGTTTTGTTGAAGTTGAAGATAAACTAACAGTACCTTCTGGGTGAGAAGGTACTGCTAGTTGATGAAGGTCCTGCCAGTTCAAACGTCAAGTTGTTATATATTTTATTTATAGATATTTAGTTGTATCATTAGTCTTTGTACAAAGTTACACGTTAAGTAAAAGTAGTACAGAAGTCTCAGTAGATAATATGGAGTGTTTTACCTTGAAATGTGTAATATTAGGTTAAGATAAGTTCTCTAAGTATATTATATTATGCAACTTGACAACTTGTAATAAGGGTTCCTTATACTATAAAAGGAACCCTTAGTCACCTTCTTAGATATCACTGCATGCACAACTTCAATCATAAAATCCTTTTTACGTATTAAAAGATTCAAGGTTTCCTTTGTAATTCCGATGATAGTTTAGATCACCCGTATTATCTCATAAATAATATTGAATCGTTTTGTGTTATTCATGTTGTGTTCATCACTCTAAATTATTCACGTTTACTTATTCACCACCTTTGTTCCTTTAGTGTGTTCTAATAAATTCCGCGTACTAAATCACATTCATTCATAAATATCCCAAACACATTATTAAGACTAACATCCCAAGTGTTTGTATAATCCTCCACAAGCAAGTTTTAATCAAAAGAAAATTGATTTCAATGGCAATAGTGCAAATATCTCATTTGAACTTAATCAAGTAAATAAAGACCTTGATAACAATTCTACGCACCTCACGAAGATAATTTGAAATTCACTCATCACTCCATATGTGTCATGATTAATAGATCACTCAATGCTTAGTCATGATTTATGTTTCTTACCATAGGCTTGTACAAGTATCAAAACAATGAAATAATTCATCAAAGAGGTCTTTTATTCGGGTTGTAACGTTTAGGCTAAGGGAAAATAAAACCTTCATGCTAATAATTACACTAAGTAAAAAAGGTAAGGATAAGGCATGGAAATATTTATGAAATTGGTTTTAAAGAAAAATAAAATCAAAGTTTAAGTCCCATTGTTGCTAATCACGAACAAACCACAAATCCTATAAATGATAATAGTTACAATCTTTCTCCTCTTCGAACTTTCACATGTCGATACATCGATTCACCATAAAAATATTCTTCATACTTAGCACATTGGCTAACAACATATCACATAACTTTCTTTATTCATCTTCCATATATATATATAGCACATTGGCTATAATTGTCACCTTATAGTTGCGATTACTTTTTTTTTTTTTTTTTTTTTTTTTTTTTTTTTTTTTTTCATATATCACATCTCCCCCACACTTCGCATAAATATACACCACAAAAAAATACAAATAAGAAGTATGCATCCTTCGTCTTTGTTGGAATGGCACACACATGATTTGTGAAGTGTGGCTAACTAATAATCATCAAAAACAATCCAACATACCAAGCAACTAGTAACCCACCATTTAGACTCTGACAAAGGGTTAGGCTAAGGTTTAAAGTGTAATTTTTTTTTGTATTTTTCTGGATTTAACAAAATGAAAGGGATGGCTCAGAGGGTGAAACTAGGGGTATCTAGCGCTAAAGATAAACGCTAACAAATGGGTTCCAAATATGAGGATAACTAACCGATGTGGTTAGCAAAAATTATTTTGTAAACGGATGGCCATTTGGTTTTATATCCTAAGTTTCCTCTTATCATATGAATATATCCTTATCATTCGAAAATGATTTAACCGTAATGCATAACAAGTACAAGTTCTAGAATTAACACAACCACCGGTACACTCATAATGAAATATATAAATAGCATAAGAAACACTATTCACATAAAAAAAACTAATCCTCACAATTTATAGTAATAAGGGTATAAAATTGTGCTAGCAAATGTTATCAATTCTGAGACGAATTGCTCTTTAAACTTGATTTATTCTCCAAAAATATCATTATTATTTACCATTGAATCAACCTTATTTTAACTAAAATATGAAGGGCGAACTACTTCTAGTTACTAAAGTTCACGACTCTAAAAAAAACGAAAATTTAAAATGAAAAATTAAAAATAAAAATTTTAAAAATTATGCAATTTTTCTATTTTCTTCCCTCCCCCACACTTAAGTTTTGCATTGTCCTCAATGTAAAAAAAAATAACTTCAAAGTAAAGGAAATGGAAAAATTTAGAAAATACCGGAGTTAAATATGCAATATGCGTATTTGATCATAATAAGCAAATGAGTTTATCGACTCCAAACGTTGATCAACTATATGCTTCCGTAACAAAACCCCTGTAAGAAAACTGCAAAATATACGAAACAACCAAACAAACACAAACAAAAATATCTAAACCAAATAAGTAGAAAATTAAGTTACGTTGTAAATCCTAAAAGAAATAGTTAAAGGTAGTGGAAATAGAAATAATTCGACACATAATTGTTTTTAAAACAAACCATAAACCATATGATGATCACTCGTCATCATCAATAACTCACGTCGGAATGAATGAACTCGTCCTCGCTCTCCTCTTCATCATCTTCTTCCTCATCAACGTCTTCATCATCCACTCGTCGGTTTTTCTTTCCAACTCTTGATGACGAACCTCCAACATCATAACTCGATCCTCCAGGATTAAAACATGATCCACCCACATTGACACCTGAACTACCATACTCGGGAAGTCTACTGTATGGAGGGTATGGCTCGGGAAATAGTGAATAACCAGGATAAGGGTAGGTATGGTCCAGGATATGGAGAATATGGTAACGGGTATGGTGGAACATTTGGTGGGTTGTAGGGAGGTACCTCATAATTGGCATCTTGTGCCAAGTGTTGGATCATTGGCATGGAATAATCAAAGTTGTAATTATTCCTCATTATCATTGAATCTCTCCAAACTTCCCTACACTCAATAGCATTCAACTCTCGGTTCCAATCACCCCATCCTGAATCAAAACCACTTTGAGTATTCCCCGAAAAGCTTCCCATTTGAGGTTGTGATGGTGCTTCCGCATAAGCTCTTGATTGCGCCCCCATACTTGGTTCGGTCCAAGGTCCCAAAGTCTTATTATTCCTATCCAATGCTTTTCCAAAACTAAAAGCATCCCATATCTCACTCTCCATCCTCACTCGACACTTCCTCAACTCATTCTCTTTATAGTACCCAAGATTCTTAGCCAAAACGGTCACATAATGACCTCCGAAAACATGACTTTGTTTCTTAATCCCCGGTGCTCTCTT
The DNA here is from genome assembly GCA_030686995.1 of Artemisia argyi. NCBI lineage: Eukaryota > Viridiplantae > Streptophyta > Magnoliopsida > Asterales > Asteraceae > Artemisia > Artemisia argyi. The sequence continues at coordinate 127,385,758 of CM060691.1, forward strand.
AGAAAGATATTCGGCAATAATCCATGCCACATTCCCATTCTTATCTTCCTCCAATAACTTCATCACCCATAGGTCTGGTTGACTACATTTGTCTTGACTACCGCTCCTATGCAACAATCCCCAAGAAATCAACTTTTGTAACACCTTCATCAACGAATTCCTAATCCTAGAAGAATTCCTCCTAAGACAAGTTGGATCACCAATTCTATTCCAATATGCATCAACACCCGTGTATTGATTATTAGCTCTAGCCAAGCTTACAAAATGTGGTCCAAACAACCTATGATTAACCTCACTCTCCTCATATAAACCAAGGGCAACTGCAAAATTTGGCAAAGATAAAGCATGTTCGCGACCACACAATCTAAACCAAACACAAACATCCCCAAGAACATCATTCACCTTCCTATCAAAGTAAAATGTAGAAAAGAACTCCAAACACCATTCCTTGTAAACATCCTCACGAATACTAAAAGCTCTTTCCCAAGAATAATCTTTAAACCTATCCCCATCACCGGGATACACATAAATCATAGTCATCATGCTCCTCAATTGATCCTCACATTCATACTCCGCAAGCAATTCCCAATCAATCAATCTAGGCTTAGCAATCTTTCTCTCTTGAAGTTTTGAAAGACGTTCCCTATACGCATTCTTCTCATCTTTGTTTTGCACATTAGAAAACTTGACGTTATCATTAGACTCCGGTTTCAAACTGAAAGTGATCCTCTTCCTCTCGTTCCTTTTCAAATACTTTTTAACAACCGGGTTTCTTTGATTACGACCCAATCTCGCAACATTTCCCTGAAAGAAATCTCAAATTATGTTATTATAAAAGTATAAAGACTAAAACCAATCAATTTAGAAATTAGAAAACGCGATTTCAAAAATGTCAAAAAATTTTCCGTAGCATCCATCCGATCGGATTGAGCTCCATCTGATCGGATGGACCTTTTGGCATACTCCAATCCGTTCGGTTGCAACTCGCAACCGATTCGGCTGGAGTTTCTGTTTACATCATGCATCCTCAATCCATTCTAAACGTTTCCCAGTCAATCCAAACTTCTTTCTAACTTGTAATCTACCATTCTTGAGTACTTCTAACATCTTAACTCTCCTATCAACGATTCGTAACATTTCCATGTATCAACCTAATGATCCTATGAAAATCAAGAACAACATCTACTAAAATCTTCCAATTAGTGCTCTAATCAACAATGCAATCACCTAACATCACTAATTATCAAGCATGTATCTTCTGGGATTCATCAATTGCAAATAAATTAGCTCCAAAGATTCTACCCAATTCAATCCGAAAATTCAATCAATGAATTCTTACTCAAAACTTAATCAATTGATCTAATTCTTTTTGCAATACATTCTCCTATCATCTAATCACTTATCCCCAAAATATTACATCTTAATTCGAACTAATTCAAAAATACCCAATTCGTGACCTAATTTTAATCATCCGAATTAAAACCTAATTGAATGAAATTAATGATATAACTTACTTGACTTGATGCCATTGATGATCAATTATCACTCCTGCAACTCTTAAACAACTTCTTATGGTCGAATTTATGACCCCAATTCTTGGTGGATTGTGTGTGTGTGGTTTTCTTGGGTTTTTGAAAATTTTGGTTTATATATTCAATTCCATCCGATCAGTTGTGAATCCATCCGTTCGTTTTTGTATGAAATTGATTTTTCAAAATTTTTCTACTACTAAATTTGGTACAAGCACTAGTTGTTTTCGTCTCTTCAAAAACTTATCTTTTTGTATGTATATATTCCAAACACACTTTGTCTACCAAAAATTTGGTCATTATTTCTACTTCTAAACTTAAGACTAAAACATAACTTAACCTCTAAAAAAAACAAGATAAATAGATAAATAGATAAATAGATAGTCTTATTTCAAACATGAAATGCATAAAACCTAAAAACATAAAATAAATTACATGAAATTAAAAATACGAAACAAACAAATAGATAGCACAAGATGTGCTTTATTCTTGTGATCATTCTTCTTCATCCATAGAAATATTCATTCCTAAGAATGTCTTCTCCAAGATACTTGTTTGACAACTTCCTAGTAGTCGTTTGAGTTTTGAAACTTCGTGCAAAATTCCTTCCGCTAGGACATGTGATATCAAATTTGCAATGCCAATCACCATCTCCTTCTTCTCTTTTGTAAATGCTATGACCATCGGAACCCCATTCCAAGTTCTTCAATTGGAGCGGTAAAGATCCAAGAAAATCTGTCAATTTGTTAAACACAAAAATGTTTTTAAATGGGTTAAAGAAAGCCTCCATTGCTAGAGCTCTTTCCATTTCATCCTCAATATCAAAGAAACTAGGTGTGCATTGGCCAAACTTAGGCCTACCATCTTCATCTCTTCCTACTTCAAAGTAACCAAGGTAATCCTCCTCTTGGTCCTCATCATTATCATCCCCATTACTACCCCCTATAGGCTTTGGATAGTAAGTATTCTTAAGAATTCCATCATTAATTGTCATGGTACCTCTTCCCATATCTATTATAGCTCCACATGTTCTTAAGAATGGTCTACCTAACAACAAAGGTAGTTCCTTATCAACCGCAACATCCAACACAAGAAAATCCGCCAAGAACGCTTGGTAACTAATTTGAACTCTCACATTTCTTACTTCCCCCATTGCTTTTGCCTTAGAATTATCCGCCATAGTGAGTTTAGAATTGTTAGGTGTAGGGTCTCTTAATCCTAACTTATGATACAATGGGTAAGGCATAATACTCACACTCGAGCCCGTATCGGCTAATGCATATAAAGGAGTTGTCCCATTAATTTTAACCGGCAAAACAAAATTTCCGGGATCATTCATTTTCTTTGGGAGCCCATTCTCAATTATCCTTCTCTCCTCTACTTCATCAAAACTATTATCTTCCAACTTCGACTTCGCTAACATAACCCCATCTAATTTCTTCCTATAATCTATGTAGTTCCTTAAGACTTAAATAACCGGTTTGTTTTCCATCAATTCACTAATTTTTGCTTCAAGATTCTCCAAGATAGCTTGTTTTTGCTCTTTGGTTAAGGGTTTGCTACTTTTTGGTGAATTTGGTGGAGTTTTGGATGATGATGATGATTTGTTTTCTTTTTCTTTTTGGGTGGAGGGTTGGGTTAATTTGTTCAGTGGTGTTTTGTTTCGGTTAGCCTTGCCCATCTTACAAATTTCATCCCTTCCTTCCTTCATCTTTTCCATACCTTCACAAACATCAACAAGCATTTCATTCACACTTTTTCCTTCTTCCAAATCACTTATGTTAATTCGTAACTCCCCAAGTGCGAATCCAATGTACATCATCGGCATTAGTATATTCCAAAACCACAAAATCACATTTGAAAATGTGACCATGAATGTTCACTCTAACTCCTTTCACTTCCTTTCTTCCATAATTTCCATAGTCAAGCCTAACAAAACCAAGCTTATCAAGTACTTCTTCCGAAATGTAATTGTCTCCATATTCCATATTCAATTCCGCATCCCACGCTTTAACACCTTCCACCGCACAAGGTGTAGAATACCTCATGTGTGGAGCATAAAATTCCTTAGGTGGTGCTCTTGTGAAAACAACAACTTTCCTTTCCTTCTCCTTCTTTGGGTAACACATTTCATGTGGAAAGTAAGACACATTGTCACCAACAACCTCTTCTCCTTCTAAATCTAACTTAGACTTTTCCAACATGCTTTCCAACTTTTCCAAGGAATCACCAGAATCCTTGAACATATCCTCCAAAGCTTTCAAGTACGCCGAAATCTGACTTAAACTCTCCATTTCAACTTAAGCAAATTACTAACTATAACATAACCATTAACAAAAAACATCCAAATCATTAGCATGAGGGTTAGTTGTAAGCAAATAACTCTTAATATGAAATAAGAACAAGTAAATTAACAAACTAAAACACTTAGAATTGAAAATAAACTAAAAAATAAAAATGTTAAAAATTTTACCGAGACTTCCATCCGTTCGGATGGCACAAATTACCACCTCCAACCGATCGGTTGGAACCCGCACCGATTCGGCTGAAGTTTTCTGAAACTATTTTTTTTTTTTTTTTTTTTTTATAAAAAGACTTAATCTTAATAAAACAGTAATGAAAACATTATGGACATTTAAAAACATTAACTAAAGTATTCTTTAAACTTCTAAAACATTAACTATAATTAAAACTACTAAAAACATTAAAATGACTCATAATGACATCTTTTATCTAATAATAACTAACATTAATAATATAATCATTAAAACTAATAAACTAAAAACAGAAAAATGAACATTAAATAAGAAAAAACAGAATCCTAAAAATTTACCGTAGCCACCAACCGATCGGTTGGACATCCATCCGAATCGGTTGGCTAAAAAACCTACTTTTTTTTTTTTTTTTTTTTTTTTTTTTTTCTTTTTTTAATTTTAATTTTTTTACTCTAAAAACTTTGAAAATTCACAATTACAAACAATTTTATTACTAAAAACTGAAAAATTAATCAAATCCCCGGCAGCGGCGCCAAAAACTTGATGTGCCTTTTATTAGTATAAGTTTTAAAATTTATAAACACGAATTATCTGATTTTTATTTAGCACATACGAGCAAGTATACTCGTCCGATGTAATAAAGGTGGGTAAGTCGAGATCGTCCCAAGGGATTTGGTTGTTTTAGTAATAAGAAAAACGTTTGTTAAATAAGGGTTGTCAATCCAAATTTATGTAAATATCAATTTAAAAGAAACCCAATAAAAACTACGCATATACTTGTGTATAATTCCTTGATTGGTAATTAGGAGTATTATGACAATTTAAGCATAAAGTTTGGTGTAAAACTTGTTATGATACGCAACTAAAAATGAATAGTTGTACAATCTATGATGTATGTCATGTTTTAACTACCACTAAGAATTCTATCACCTAAATGACTCCTTTCGGACATATCAAATGAGTATGACAATTCTATAATCACATGGTTGTTTTGAAAATCAATTCTTTTCTTATGAATTCCTACGAATCCTTTCGGTCCTTTTTCGTAATGAAATCTTCTCAAATCCATATTAACAAGTAAATAAGATGGTTTTCAACAACTACTAACCAATCACATGTGTTGGCTTCTTCCTAACTTTTCTTCTTCACAACTAACTACTAACCAATCACACTATATATATATCTAACTAAACTATCTTCTAACAAATATTCACAACTAATCACACAATGAGATGACTATAATGATGATGCTTAAACAACTTAGATGTGGAGATCACAACAAGTTGTAATACTTCTTGTCTTGAGGGATAGATGTATTCTTCTCTTGCACTTGATAGGATGATCTTTGGATCACTTAGAAACAAAGATTTAGGAATGTATGATCAAAGGATTTAGAGATTGGAAATGGAGATCTAGAACAGAAAGTTTAGGAGTGCAAAAGGTGAGAAAAATTCCAGATTTAAAGTGGTATTTATAGGCAACAAATTCTGACAGAGGAGCGTGGCCGGTCCCCTTAAATCAAGGCCGGCCCCCTTAAAATTAAGGGGACCGCCCCTTATAATTAAGGGGGTCGCCCAGCTGTAACGACCAGAAATTTTGTTTTCTAGTGGGGAAAGTTTATTTGGTGAAAAACTAACTGATTTTGGTTAAAAATTTGAATTCAAAAATATATAATATGTTTATATAATTAAATAAACTTTGTAATACTTAATTAAATTTTCCTTTGATCATAAATTGCACTAAACACTTTGTTTATTCATACCTTAAGTGATTTGGATGTAAAGAGAAAATGTTAATCACTAAATACTTGTTTAAGTCACAAGTTTTAGTTCTATGAGTTTGTATTTTGTAATAATCAAAACATAGAGATATTGATAATATGTTAATAATGTTTTTAGGCATTATTTATGTCAACAATCCCCCCCTTTTTGATTATTACAAAACCTTAAACTCAATAACTCTAAAATTTGTTTCTAGACAAGTAATAAAGAGTTTACATTTCTCTTCTCCCCCTTTTTGTAAAATCAAAAAGGTTAAGCCGAGTAAGCTTCGTGAAAGAAGATTAAACGGGTAGAATGCTCCCCCTCATTTGAGAGCACCAAGGGAATGAGCTAAGGAAATCTTGGCTACACAAAATATTTGAAGAGAACAAGACACATATACATGCAAAGCAATAATTATGCAAATAAAAATAGATTCATTCAAGCATCATAGAAATGATTAGCATTACAACATTCAATATGCTTAAAGCATATTGATTACAATAAAACAAAAGAAAATACATAGTCCTATATTGCCTAAGAGAGCACTTGGACTTGCTTGCAACCCATGGTTGATTGTTTTATTTGCTTGAAGGAGAACATAAGCATAAAGCTTAGTTGTTAGATGGAGAGGGATATGGAGTGGGGTATGGAGCGGAAGAGGTAGATCTTACGATGTTGTATCGTGTTAGGGGTGGTATGGGATGAGGACGAGTGAGGAGATATTCAATCCAAGAAATATCTTCACTCAAGTATAGGATTTTTTTTTTGAAGGAAGATGCAACAAGGGCAATAGTGAGTGTGGTTTGTAACTTGATCCAAGTTAAGAGAGTGAGGTAGGCAATTGTTGTAGGGTGATGATGGAGGTTGCCCTTTGTTGCGTTGTGCAAGATGTATGGCATTGAGATCACTAAGATCATGGATTTGGGATATTTCATAACGAAACTTTTTCTTTTCCGTGGCAATACGGAGAGAGTCATTGTGTTGATATGGATGAATTGGGTTTGTGTAGTTGGAATTGTAGTTGGATGGTTGATCAAACTTGTATGGATCATTATAAATGGTTGGAGGATGAGATGAGTGGTTTGGCATGAAGGAAGATGTTTGGCCAATGTTGTATGGTTTGTAAAGAGGATCAAATGAATGTCCTTGTGAATTTGGTGTAAAGTTTGGGAAGTAAGTGGTTGGAGGTGTTGAGTGATTTCCAACTTCATTGGTTATGATGGATTTGTTTCGAAGGCTTTTTCTTCGCCAAACGGGTTTTTCCGTCATTCTTGCAAGCCTTGAGGCTTTTGGTTTTGGTTTGTTTGGAGAAGTCATGAAGGGATGAATGGAGAGTGTGGAAGATTTGGGATATTTATAGTGTAAGATTTGTATGTTTATGGATGTATAAAGTTTGTTTGGGAGATTAGGACAAAATGTGTTGGTGAAAAATGGGAAATGTAGGTTGAAATGGGCTAAAAAGCAGAAAAGATTCTGTAAATCCCTCCAGCAGATGGCCGGTCCCCTTAATTAGGGGGCGGTCCCCTTAAAATTAAGGGGGCCGCCTTACATAATTAAGGGGGCCGTCCATCTGATGGTTCCCAAATTGCTAGAAAAGGGTTTTGGCAGAAAATTTGCAGAAAGGTTGTGTTTTTGGATTTGGATTCAAGCAAGTTCAATTCCTTTAGGCAATATAGCATCTAATCTAATCAAGATATAGCATGCATGCAAAAACACTTAAGCAAAAGAGCAAATAAGCAACACATATTAAGCTAAAAGAGACAAATGAAGGCAAGAGCACTTAAGCTTCCTAGACAACTATCTTAGATCAAAGGCAAAGGCAACTAGTGAGTCAAAAATCTAGTGATGAAACAAGATGACAATGTTATGAGTGATTTTGTCCTAGTGTGTGCCTATATGCAACAAATGTGGAGTTGTGATTGTTTCGACTTCTAAACAACAACAAAAAATTTCTTAAGAAACAATCCAAAATCTCCTTGATTCGATTTTTGCTCGATCATTAATGTCAAAGATACATATTAGATTATATACCTTGACAATTTATGTGAGAATTTATGCATGATTTTCGAAGAAAATGTTTTTAGCATTAGTCAACAATGCAAGGAAAATGATGTTCATGTGATTCCTAGATGTGAGAATAATTTTAAAGAAAATTGATTGGGTTTTACAAAAGAGTTTATGCAAAGAAAATAAAATTTCCCAATCTTTAATTTTGTGCGAAATAGATTCCTAGACTCTGAAATGGAGAAGTGAAAAAAAAAAATCTTATGCAAGAAAGACAAAAAATGTCTAAATGCAATAAAATTTAGTCAACTTGTTCCATCATTCCTAATCCTAAACGCAAGTGGTTGAATAATTCATGCTTAAGGGGTTTCGTGAATATATCCGCTATATTATCTTCCGATGCAACCTTTTCTATAGATATGTTCCCTTTTTGTACATTATCCCTAAGAAAGTGGTGGCGTATTTCTATATGTTTAGTCCTAGAGTGTTGCACCGGATTTTTACTTAAATCTATCGCACCTTTGTTATCGCACATAATGGGAACGTTTTCTAACCTAATGCCATAGTCTATAAGAGCTTGTTTCATCCATAGTGCTTGTTGACATGCCTTTCCAGCGCTTACATATTCGGCTTCGGTGGTAGAAATAGCAAGATCGGTTTGCCTCTTCGAAAACCAAGATGTTAGACAACATCCCATAAACGTGCAAATACCGCTAGTGCTTTTTCTATCTACGTAGTCTCCCGCATGATCCGAATCCACATAGACGATGGTTTCTATGCCGGATCCCTTAGGATACCATAATCCTAAGTGTTTAGTGCCTTTAATGTATCGGAAGATACGCTTAACTGCTTCTAGGTGAGAGGTTTTGGGATCCTCTTGAAAACGGGCACAAAGGCAGACACTAAACATGATATCGAGTCTACTTTCCATCAAGTATAGTAAACTACCTATCATTCCTCTATACTTGGTGTTATCTACGGACTCACCTTCATCATCCTTTGTGAGCTTTACTTCTGTAGACATGGGAGTTTTCATGGGTTTTGAGTCTTCTAGGCCAAATTTCTTAAGCATTTCCTTAATGTACTTAGATTGGTTAAAAAATATTCCATCTTCTATTTGTTTTATTTGTAATCCTAGGAAGAAGTTAAGTTCACCCATCATACTCATATCAAACTCATCATGCATGATTTTGGCAAATTCATCACACATGTCTTGACAAGTCGATCCAAATATAATGTCATCAACATATATTTGAACAATGATGAGATTTGGGTCTTTCCTTTTAGTGAAAAGAGTGTTATCTACCATTCCCATGGAATAATCATGTTTAATAAGAAAAGCTTTTAATCGATTATACCAAGCTTTGGGAGCTTGTTTGAGTCCATACAAAGCTTTCTTTAACTTATAAACATAATCAGGTTTTGCGAAGTCAATGAATCCTGGAGGTTGTGCCACATATACCTCCTCATTGATAAAACCGTTAAGGAATGCACTTTTCACGTCCATTTGGAATAACTTAAAATCTAGGGTGCATGCATAGGCAAGTAGTATCCTAATTGATTCTAATCTAGCTACGGGGGCATAAGTTTCGTCATAATCAATTCCTTCTTGTTGATTATAACCTTGGGCAACTAACCTAGCTTTATTCCTAGGAACTACTCCATTTTCATCTAATTTATTCCTATATACCCATTTAGTTCCTGTGATGGTCATATTCATTGGATTTGGGACTAATTCCCAAACATCATTTGCCTTAAATTGATTTAATTCTTCTTGCATAGCTATAACCCAACTTTCATCTTTTAAAGACTCATTAATATTCTTAGGTTCTATTGCTGAGAGGAAACAAAAGAAATTATTTTTATCTTGAGCTTGTGACCTAAGGGTTCTTTGGTTAAGATGTCCTATTATATTATCTAGTGGATGTGATCTAGATTCTTTAACATTTACAATTTCGTTATTTCCTAAGTTAATGTCTTCATTATCATTTCCTATGGGTTTTGTTTTACTAACCTCAATAGCTTCTTCTTCAACTAAGTCATCATCTTCTAAAGGTAAAGTTTTAGGAGGTGGTGGTGTTTCATCAAATGTTACATAGTGATTCTTCTACTTTCATGGAGTGTTTGTTAAGTATTATATATGCTTTACTATTTTGTGAGTATCCTAAAAATATTCCTTCATATGATTTTGGATCAAACTTAGTGAGGTAATCCTTAGTGTTTAGAATATAACATTTACTTCCAAATACCCTAAAGTAGCTTAAGTTTGGTTTTCTACCTCTTAGTAACTCATAAGGAGTTTTTCCTAGAATTCTCCTAATTGATACCCTATTAATAATATATGTTGAAGTATCTACGACGTGACACCAAAATTTTTGTGGGATGGATTGTTCATTTAACATTGTTCTACTCATTTCTTGTAGTGACCTATTTTTTCTTTCTACTACGCCATTTGATTGAGGAGTACGAGGAGCGGAGAAATTGTGAGATATTCCATTTAAATCACAATATTTTCCGAATTGTACTTCATTGTCAAATTCCCTACCATGGTCCGTCCTAATGGCTACTATTGTGCATCCTAATTTATTTTGAATCATTTTACAAAATACTTCGAATTTTTCAAAGGCTTGGGTCTTGTCACTTAAAAACCTAGTCCACGTGTATCGTGAGTAGTCATCTACTATTACTAAGGTATATTTGTTTCCTCCATAGCTCCGCACAGCGGATGGACCAAAAAGATCCATATGTAATAATTCTAGGCACCTAGTAGTGGATACTATATTCTTAGCTTTGGGACTAGCATGAACTTGTTTTCCAATTTTACATGCATCACAAAAATGCTTGTCATATTTTAGATTAGGCAAATTTCTAGCTAATTTCTTAGAGGCCAAAGATTGTATTTGTTGCATGTTAGCATGTCCTAATCTCCTATGCCACAATGTGGAGTTTTCATCTAGGGTCGTTAGGCATATTCTATCCTCAGGTTTGTTTCCTAGTTTCATAACATATATGCCTCCTTTCCTAATTTCTCTACCTATAATTTTTCCATTCTTAACTATTTCACTATCCTCTTCGGTAAAAGTGACTCTACATTTATTATCACATATTTGTTCTATACTAAGCAAGTTATATGTTAAATTATCTGCATGCTCTACATTTTCAATAGTAAGTGAGTCTTGAGAAATCGTACCTTTGCCAATGATTTTTCCACGTAAGTCACTACCGAAAATAACGTTACCTCCATTATATGCCTTGTATGTAGAGAATAGCTTGCGGTTCCCCGTCATGTGCCTCGAACATCCGCTATCCTTGATCCACTCGTCAGGCTCCAAGTCAATTCCCAAACATATTTTGTCGGTTCCTTTTGCCATAAAACACTTTTCATCTCTTGGATTTTCTACTTCTTCTTTGTCACTATCACTCCATGTTCCACTAACAAATGCGCCTTGATTTTCATAACCCGACGGCTTTAGACATTCGCCAATGAGATGATTTGGACTTCCACATCTAAAGCACTTTCTTTTCCCGTAGTTGTCGCTTCTATTTCTTTGGAACGGTTTTCTTTCGTCTCGTGATGATCTAGTGAATCTTCCTCGTCTCTTGAAGAATTTTCTGAATCCTCTTACGGCCATTGTAACAATTCACATTTTCAGGTTAACTTCTATTCTCGAAAATTTTACAATTCACTTTTACTATTCATTTTCTCGAAATTAGATTTTTGTTTCATGGCCTCGAGTGATAAATCATTTCCATAGCAAATTAAAAGTTTGACACTCATCAGATCATTTTCGTGAAAGTTATTAAGGAATTACACGTTTTAGGGTAAAACGTCATTCAAAAATTCTACGCACAACGAAACTCGACCGCGTTAATTTACCCCGCATCAGAAAAATGTTTAGTACTCTCATGATTAATTAGAGAATTAATCATGTCTAAGAAAAATATGACCAAATAAACCTCGGCCGTGAGAAACAGGAATTCTCGTCTTTAAGCACTTTTACTTAGCCTATACCTGCACCGTATTTCTAAGACAATTTGAGTTTTCACATTTTTGGAATAAGTCAACATATTTTTCCCTCCTCCTTTGACCAAAAATCATTCCTTGATTTTATAAATCATTCCTTGATTTTTGGGCTTACGGTTTTAAGTTTAAAGACATTAAATACCAACCGACACTAGACAGAGCCCAGCCTAGACATTATAAGCCATTTTAAGTCATTAGTATCCTATTAGAAAAGTTACATTTTACTTTTCTCAATTTTACGCAACTTTCGTACGTTTTACGTATTACGCGTTTTAGACCCGTGTTTCCAGTTTTAGCAGGGTTTTAGCACCCAATAGAACCTACCGCTCATTTTATATTTTAATATGGAGTATATTGATAAGTTCTAGCATATTTACAAGTTTCATATTTTTAGGATACCCAGTTTTACGTTTCGTGACTTAACAACTTACGGTTAGCAATTTACGGAGTCAAAACTAGTCACATAAGTAGGATAATATCAACCAAGACCAAGTCATCCTTCCTATCCCTTTGTGAACCGCCTCTAAGGGGGGGGGGGGGAATTAGCCCATGTGTCTTGATCTCATGCTTCTAACTCTAGGATGGTAACATGTATAAACTTGGTCACCAAGTTTAGGGAATTTCCTAACACCTTCCTAACCTCCTCTTCATAGTATAAATACAAGCTCATTCCTTCCTTTCTTTATAATAAAAACGCTACACATAAATCCCTAGCACCATGATCCGTTGATCTTCAAACTACAAGTTACACTACAAAGTTCAAGGTCTTAGTATTCTCTACCTAGTTCTTAAGTTTGTTTGGTGATTCCATGGTTGAATTAGGAGCTACACAAGGTGATTAGGGGTTGAAGTTAAATGGTTTTCACAAGGTCTATATCAAGGCTAGCAAGGGTTTCAAGAGTTGTGGTGAAGGGTTTGCAAGCATAGGTTTAGTGTCCTAGTTTCATACTTGACTTCCTTTCTTTAGAAAGCCAAAAGTTGTAAGCAAACCCTATTACACTTTCTTGCTCAATATCATTTTCATGTTTATTATGTTTCTTTCATGCTATATATGGTCTTTGTATTATGTTCATGATGTATAAAAACAAGTAAAACAAGTTATGGAAACTATATATTAACTTATGTTTTTTAAACAAGTAAACTAGTAACTTTCTTGGAGAACCATGACCAAAATAGTATAACTATGATATTTGACACTTACGTATTATTAAAGAGGACTTAACAAGGAAAACATAGCAATTTTAATCACCCAAAACGAGTACCCGAGTCAAAAGTTATGACCATTTGAAATTACCAAAACTTTACGGCAAAACTGCCAAATTGTTTCTGTGACAGAACATAAAACACGCAAAAAGAGGCCCTTCTGGTCCGTTTCATGAAAAAGTTAATGCACGAAAGTTGTCCGGAATCACGTTTTCTTCAAAAACTCGGGAGCACGTCTCTAGAAAACCAATAACGAATGATATTTTCTTCAGTTTCTTAACAGCTATTTTATATATACCAAAGTCACTATATAATAGTTATGTTTTACTAAGACCAAGAGGTCTAATGACCTAAAGCCAAGACCACAACCATGGCTAAAGCCAAGGTTGAGTCTCAAGACCATGGTAACAATGACCAAGGTCACGGCAAAGCCACGGCTAAAGACCATGTAACATTTCGAATCAAAAACTTATATATATATATATATATATATATATATATATATATATATATTATCAAATACTACAATAGTAGGGAGCCTCATGTGAGGAGTTCATTAAGTAAACCGTCGAGATGAGTTGTGGATTTACGAATTAAAGTGTCCTGGCTCCTCGAACGTTTACTCCATGACTTCTGAATTATGTCGGCCCGAACGGTAGTAAGAGATATACAACCTATACATGTTTCATAGACCACTTATATTCAACGACTTACACTATATACTAAGTACTACATCATGAACTATATGCAAGACATATATAGGCAATTCTTCGTATTCTTAGACGTTACTCCAAACCTAAGTCGCAACGTTCTATTATAGGCTGCTCTTAGAGACTTTCGCGATTCGACTACCACTTTCATTTCTCATTACATAGACTTAAGGTGAGTCATAGCCCCTACTCTTTTCATACTTGTTTTAACTCTTTGGGGGAGATACATGCACAACTACTTGCTTACTTGTACAAATACTCAAAACATTTATACTTGATTGTTTTATACTTGATTGTCTTATACTTGATTGCATTATACTTGATTTCATACATACATGACTGTGTTACACTTAATTGCGTTATTCTATTTAGTGGCTAGTAGTAATCTTTTATACTTTGGGAAATGACACCCACTAATCTTTTATACTTTGGGAAATGGCACCCAGTAATCTCTTAACTTTGGGAAATGGCACTAGTAATCTCTTAACTTTGGGAAATGGCACCCAATAATCTCATAACTTTGGGAAATGGCACCCAGTAGTCTTTAATCTTTGAGCATTGGCATGTTCACATATCGTATACTCATTTGTCTTAATCATATTAGCAGTGGGTTGTGAACACACAGGTTACAAGTCTCTTATGGCGGGACTTGCAACTGAGTGGATTCACGATGCCTTTGCTGTGTGATCATTTTTATAGGTTTTATTTGTTAGATGAACTCTATGAACTCACCAACCATTGTGTTGACACTTTAGCATGTTTATCTCAGGTTAGTAAGGCGATAGCTAGTGCGTGGAACTTAGAGTCAAGCTGCATATTCTGAAGACTTGCGTTTTATCATTTACCATTCAAAACATTTGTATACATTTATGTATCATACTTTGGAATCTCATGTTTGTAACTTTGAATTCATTAATCGAATGGTAACTTTTCAAAACGTCTCATTTAGAGGTCGTTTTCTATAACTTGTACTTTGTATTATGAAGTAGCACCCCAGTAACACAGTCTTCCGCTGCGGTATTTTGGGGGTGTTACAGCCATTGCATATTCTTCGTCTTCACTTTCGTCACTTGAATCATCATTATCACTAGGTTCCTTTTTGGCTTTTAGAGCAATGGATTTGGTTTGTTCTTTCTTGACTTTGACCGTTTCTGAATCTCTTCTTATAATTTCTTCATGGACCTTCAAGTTGCCAATAAGTTCATCTAGTGATAACGTCATCAAGTTCTTTGATTCTTCAATTGCCGTGACCTTAGCTCGCCATTTCGGATGCAATGCCCTAAGAAATTTTCTAACACAATTTTTACTAGAAAATGTCTCATCAAGTGCTTTTAAACTTGTGATAATAGTGTTAAATTTAGCAAAAGCATTATCAATTGATTCCTCTTCCGGAATCGTAAATTGTTCATATTGTTGTACAAGAAGATCTATTTTGTTATCTTTAACTTGACTATTATCTTGGTGAGTAATTAGTAAAGAATCCCAAATTTCTTTTGCGGTTTTACACATAAAAATTCTTTCATATTCTTTGCGTGGTAACGCATTATAAATGACCATTTTAGCCTCATTATTTTTTGCTAGTTTCTTTTTCAAATCATCATTTTGTTTTTCAAAAGATACAATTTCATCCATTTTAGTTTCAACATTATATTGAATAGGGGGAAAATCACCAAAGGTAATAATATGCCAAAGATCAAGATCTTTTGAATTCACATAAGTTTCGAATCTATTTTTCCAATATAAAAATCAATCACTTCCAAATAGTGGTGGGCTTTGCATAGATTGCCCTTCTAAATATTTTAAAGATTTCATAGATCGTTACAAGTTTTAAAATACAATATATTTTAAAAAATCTTGCTAGACGTGGCTCTTGATACCAATTGTGGAAAACTAGAAGGGGGGGGGGGGTTGAATAGTTTTAAGTCTTTTTAATTTGTTATAAAAGATTGTTTGAAAGTTTTCTTTGTTTTCAAAAATATAGATTCGATGCTATATGAAATCAAGTCATGCACAATATGAACAACACTAAATAAGTACGATAAATCAATAATAATGTAAGTAAAGAAATAGATAAGAGTTGGAAAGATCGAACTGAGAGACAAGAGATTTATAGTGGTTCGACTACAAGGTCACCTTCCTTGCCCTACTCCACTCCCCGAGCACCTAACTCGAGAGTTTTCTTCACTATGTCAACAAGCTCCCTTATGGCGGAGAAAACCTTACACACCAATTTACACACCACAACTACGTCAAAACTTATTCACACCTTCTACACAACTATTTCACAACAAGTTGTAATACTTCTTGTCTTGAGAGATAGATGTATTCTTCTCTTGCACATGATAGGATGATCTTTGGATCACTTTGAAACAAAGATTTAGGAATGTATGATCAAAGGATTTAGAGATTGGAAATGGAGATCTTGAACAGAAAGTTTAGGAGTGCAAAAGGTGAGAAAAATTCCAGATTTAAGGTAGTATTTATAGGCAACAAATTCTGACAGAAAAGCATGGCCGGTCCCCTTCAATCAAGGCCGGCCCCCTTAAAATTAAGGGGACCGCCCCTTATAATTAAGGGGGCCGCCCAGCTGTAACGGCCAAAAATTTTGTTTTCTAGTGGGGAAAGTTTATTTGGTGAAAAACTAACTGATTTTGGTTAAAAATTTGAATTCATATATTTAGTATGAATAAAACATTTTTCTCTATTACCAAAAGTGTTTTTCAAAAATATATAATATGTTTATATAACTAAATAAACTTTGTAATACTTAACTAAATTTCCCTTTGATCATAAATTGCACTAAACACTTTGTTTATTCATATCTT
Organism: Artemisia argyi; assembly: GCA_030686995.1. Lineage (NCBI taxonomy): Eukaryota > Viridiplantae > Streptophyta > Magnoliopsida > Asterales > Asteraceae > Artemisia > Artemisia argyi. The sequence continues at coordinate 127,402,311 of CM060691.1, forward strand.
AAGTGATTTGGATGTAAAGAGAAAATGTTAATCACTAAATACTTGTTTAAGTCACAAGTTTTAGTTCTATGAGTTTGTATTTTGTAATAATCAAAACATAGAGATATTGATAATATGTTAATAATGTTTTTAGGCATTATTTATGTCAACACTCTATATGAAGCATGGACTCGTTTCAAGGACTTACTCCAAAAAGTCCCTCATCATGGCATAGATCTTTGGCTCCAAGTCCAAATCTTCTATTACCATATCGATCTCTCCACAAGGCGAACCATTGACCAATCGGCCGGTGGCAAGCTACGTGATCTAAGTGCGGAAGAATCATGGGAACTCATAGAAGATCTTGCTCTCTATGACAACGAAAGTTGGAATGATCCCCATGATTTGAACAAAACGGTCAAGGCAATATCTTTGCCTTCGAACAATTCTATCACTTCTGACCGTAGGATCGTGGAACTTGAGGACTAAGTCAAGTTTCTCATGAAATCCTTCGAAGCTCCTAAGCCTTCAAGCCAAGTGAACAAAATCACTTCTTCATGCGAATTATGTAGTGGTTGGTTGAGGCGAAAAATGAACCATTTTTAAGGGGTCATTTAAGCCCGGATTCGTGATTATTTGGTCAAATATTGCCCTAAATCGTTCCTTTTGTGAATTTAGATACTTTTGGAGAGAAATCTGGAAAAGGAAGCATTTGGACGTTTTTAGAGCATAAAAGTGAAGAAAACGGCAAAGTCTCAATTTTTCTTGCTGTGAACAGTACCTGACGGCGTCAAGAGTCTCCAAGTGATGACGTCAAGAGTTACAAAAGAGGTGGAAGTGGAAGATACACGTGACGGTCCAAAGGATTTTTAACTATAGGACATGACGGCGTCACCAAGGCCGTCATGGTCCGTTTGTTAGTGACGGTCCAGAAGAAATTCCTACATGACGGCGTCAAAATCAAATCTAGGCAATACGATTTTTATTAAGACGGCGAGTTGACGGTGTCACAAATTCCTTATTGACGCCGCCACCTTGTAAAATCTATATATAGTTTTCCAAATTTCATTCATTAGTGTGCAACTTTGTGGGAAAAACCCTAGGTCGAATTTTCCAGCTTTTTCAAGGGTTTCAACACTTTGAATCTTTCATGTTCTATTAAAGATAAGTACTCTTTCAATTCATTCAATATGTCTATGTGTTGTTTGAATATATCTTACGCTTGTCTTCAACTTAACATGCTTGGCTAGATTTCCTTTGTGTTTACTTCGATGTAGTGAAACCTAGATGTTAATTATGGGTTGATTGTTTGTTTATAGTTGTTATGGATAATTGTATTCGATGTTAGGCTTAAGAAAACTGGCAGACTTCCATTGGTAACTTGCTTGAACGTCTTAAGAAACATGATCGGAGGTGTACTAGGATATTTGGTTGTATTTAATGCGTACGAGAATTCTAATGATCCCATGTTAGGAGCTTCTAACGCCTCGACATAGGAGTGAAGTAGGATCCTATAGAGTTAGGAAATATTGTATACGGCCCTACGACTAGTATTAAGGAATATGACCCGTGATCCATGCAATTGTAACAAGCTATTAACCTGTAAAAGATATCTAGGGAGTAATGAAACCTAAGTAAACACAACTTTCCCATCATTGTTTACACCAAATTAGTATAATTAGCTTTATTTTCATTTTTTTTTATTTTATTTTGATTGCATCTTAAGTTATTTGGGTTAGTTGGCTAGCAACTAATTCCGCCCACTCTTCAAAAACCCGAGATTTTACTTGCTTTTATAAAATATAAAAATACAAAAAGAATCACCCCTCACCTCTAGACTTAGTTTAGGAGACTTTCTAATCCTAGCGACACTATTCCTGAGTTGAACGATAAATCCCCCGGTACTTGTCACTATACTATACTACAACGATCAGGTACACTGCCTGGTGGGGGTTGTAAGCTTCTCGAGATCCCTCGAGAGGTAAAGCCTGGTGCGATTCCCACTTATCAAGTTTTTGGCGCTGCAGCCCGGGGAATAGTTATTGTCTAGGTTAGGTTTTCTTTTTATTAGGTCTACTTGCTAGATTCGTTTCTAGTAAGATTATATTTTTATTTTTTGGTTTTCTTTAGTCTATCTCATTTCTTCGTGTCTTTGTTCGTAACCTTTACCATCCGACATCATGGAAGGTGGTAACATCTTTGAACCCATCAGCCCACCACAACAAAACCACCCACAAAACCCACCACTAGCAAACCAACCTCTTAGGCCCCGAACCTTAGGAGAATATTCCCGTCCTAGCCACCAAGGCTATCGAAACACTATTGAGCTCACTCAAGCAGCCAATGTGTCCCCCTTGCGATCCGACACCATCCGGTTGGTGCAAAGCGGATGTGCATTCCGTGGACTTCGTTCTGAAGATCCTAATCAACATCTCAAGGATTTCCTTAAAATTGTAGATTCTATAGACCTTGATGTTACAACTAGAGAGTCGACCCGATTACGCCTATTCCAATTCTCTCTACGTGATCAAGCTAGTCAATGGCTTGAACGTTTACCCGCAGGATCCATCACCTCATGAGATGATCTCACCACTCGTTTCCTTGCTTAATTTTTCCCACCGGGGAGAACTACCAAGCTTAGAATGATATCTTGATGTTCCAACAACGTCAAGGTGAAACTCCATACGAAGCATGGACTCGTTTCAAGGACTTACTCCAAAAAGTCCCTCATCGTGTCATAGATCTTTGGCTCCAAGTCCAAATCTTCTATGACCATATCGATCTCTCCACAAGGCAAACCATTGACCAATCGGCCGGTGGCAAGCTACGTGATCTAAGTGCGGAAGAATCATGGGAACTCATTGAAGATCTTGCTCTCTATGACAACGAAAGTTGGAATGATCTCCATGATTTGAACAAAACGGTCAAGGCAATATCTTTGCCTTCGAACAATTATAACTGTTAGGAATACGTTTATTCCACTGAAGACTCGGTCACCCCAAGTATTGTAATAGCATAGTGTAGCTCGTAGTATTCATTAGTTTAGAGTAGTATTTGAGGAGTCGGGTCGGGTCTTACCCACTGTCAGCCCGGTCCACAGCCCGTTTGATAGGGCGGTAAGCTTGTAACTATAAATACCCTCTCCGACCCAAGGGAGAGGGTTGGACCTTCATTTGCAATTCAACTTTTCCTTTCTTTTACAAGGCTCCCAACTTCCTTTCTCTCTCTAACCTTCTCTCACTAGAAATCTTCCATATTCGATCCATACACATATAATCTAAGCTTGTTATAACCTTAAGTGTATTATAATTGGTATCAAGAGCCATGGTTCTATCCTAGGATGAGTGGTACACATAAATTCATGGCTTAGTTTATATGTTCTTGATGGTTCGAATTATATTAGTGGTTTCTCTCCGATCTTGATCTCGTATAGTGTTTTTCTTGGTGTTTTGTTTGTACTTTCTTTGTTAGAAAGGTCATATACATCTTGTGTTGCTCTTGGTTTGGTTATATCATCACTCTCGTGGAAGATATGATGAATTCGTGGTGAGTTTCTTCTTAGCGAGTTGGCATATTCGTGGTAGAGAGTTGGCTGTTGTTATTAGCGAGTTGATAATAGTGATTTGGCGGTTTGCCATTTTTGGATATAATGCCAAATCGCTAGACAGTGACAGCTTTGTCTTATTAGTTTAGCGAGTTGACTGACCAGCGAGATGATCTTTGCTAGCGAGTTGTGATATGTGTAGCGTGTTGACTACTTGTAGCGAGTTGTGACGTATCCAACGATTTGATCTTTATAGCGAGTTGGTGTTTGGTAGAGGGTTGAGTCGGTGTAGCGAGTTGTTCACTTACAGCGAGTTGGGATTTGATTAGCGAGTTGTCTATCTTCAGCGAGTTGTCCATTTCCAGCGAGTTGTCCAATAGCGAGTTGAGAAATCTAGCGTGTTGTCCGCTACTGTAGCAATTTGATGTGTATAGCGAGTTGCTGTACAAGCAGCGAGTTGTGACCTCTGTGTAGCGAGTTGTATTACGCTTGGGTTAGATTGATTTACGTCTGTGTTTTGGTGTGTCCAGCGTGTTGAGGATCTTGTGATTTGTGCCAACATTCAACAATACATGGCAAACAATCCATCAAATAATGGATTGAACCCAATGGTACCAACACAAATGTCTGATAGATGTCCCGAATGCTTCATGATACTTTACACTCACATTGAGAAGCTATTTGACAAGTCTGGGGACTCTGGAGGTTATAGTCGTGCATTTACGACACTATTCGGTCATGACATTGAGTCGTTTAATGTCACAATGCCCCTATACCTAGATCAACTGAAACAACAAATAATCAAATCTGATTTTTTGATAAATTGTTGTAACGCTGCTTACACGGTAATGCTCAAGCAACTCCAAACGTTCAATGACTCAAAATTCACCTTGGAATATGACTGGGAATGTCAAATGACGTGTAAACGATTTACCGATCACACTGGTCTAGAGGTGGATGTATTTAGAGACACTCTATTCCAGATCACTGGGGATGTTAAGGAGTTCATTAAGGCACGTGCACATACTTTATCAACGAGTGCAGCAGTTGTAATTGAAAGGACGTGCATTGAACCTAATACAGACAAGGTGGAGGCTTCACAACCATAGGTGTCAAGGCTAAGTCAATCTCCAAAAGGTCATATTTCTGATTTATGCAAACATCCTGGTCAGGACTCACCCACCTATGAATCATGTTCATTGGAAGCGACCGACAGTGATGTCTCGTCTAATTCAATTTACACGAATCCTATGTGGGAGAATTGTGATCAGGTTGATGGAAAAGGTGATGATTCAGTTTCTTTGGTTTCAAATAACCACACAAAATCTAATGAAATGGTTGATTTACATGTTTTCAATGAACTCTCCAAAAGATTTTCTCAATTGGAAAAGCACTGCATCTCACTTGAACTTGCAATGCAACGTAATGAAGAACAGTTTGTAATCAACCAACCACGCAAAAACTCAGAACTTCCTGAGTTACGCGAGTATTTCATTATTAATGATTTAAAAGCTCAGATTGAAACCAAAGACCTGATAATCAATCGCCTCAAACGTCATGTTAAAGATATGAATGACATGTGTTCTTATCTTAAAGAAAAAGCCACACGGGACTATTTCTCTGAATTTAGTGGAGTTAGAACACAAGGTAACCGTATTGCAAAATGAAAATGAAACACTGAAGAGACATAGAAAAACACTAAGTGACTTCATCATTGATGAAAAATCTAAGTATTCCAAACATGACAAATCACTTACCGCTCATAATGATGATATCAAAAATAAGCTTCAAAAGAGAGAGCTCGAGATTTCAACACTAAATATTGAATTAGTAAAAACTGACAGGACAGACGTGAATACTAAGTTTGATAAACCTTCCATGCCAATTAGAAAACCTAGGACTGTTAGGCAGATTTTAGCTTTCAGCACGAATCGATCAAAGTTTTCTAAATCTAGGTGCGCACCTCTAGTAGGTACTGACCTGGAATTATCAAAAACAGTCACTTCACAATGTCAACCTAAGGTAGTTAAGACTCTCGATAAACTCATGTGGAATGACAGAAAAGTACATGAAGGAATCCCAAACCGGGCTAGAACACCATCACTTAAGAACACCCATTCCACAGGAATCAACACACCTTCTATAAGGTAGTCAACCATTGGACCTGAAAGATCAGATATTAGAGTGTCAAAAAATTGCCTTAAGTGGGTCCCTACTGGTAGGATTTTTAAATTGATGGGACTCAGGTGGATACCTATGCAATCATCTCCATACGACAAACGTAACCGCATGGGTTCCACTATTAGGGAAACTATCCACACTAAATCTTGTCAAGACAAGCAAAATCCACATGTTGGTGCAGGGTTTTCTATTTCAGGTGCAAGATTTCCTTTTGAGAAGCTCAAAGCTTGGCGACGTAAAGACTCACTCCCTACTACTATAGGGAATCTGGTGTACATTTAACAGTCAATGTCGCATGATGACTCCTGATAGCTTCCTTATCAGGACTCGGACCTCAGTATGGTGTGGTGTATGAACGCATCTGGACGTTCATTTTGTATCCTTTATGTATATATATTTATATAGATACATGTAGTGCCAAATGTGTCATAAGTGATATCACAATTTTTTTTGTGTGCTCTATTGCACTGGCAAGTCTACTTGCATCGATAACATTTACGATCCTAGTCATTTCACTCAATAATGACTAGGGTCTTTAAATGATGTTCGTTCAGTAGTTTAAAACTTGCAACTATGGCTTTTTAATGTTCCTGTTAATAACTCGCTCTTTCTGTCTTATTCATGCATGCATGTAGTCAATCAACAACCTTTGTTCAGTGGTCATTGATTGAGGGGGAGAGTAGTTTCTGATTCATGCTTCTGTGTGCATGTGTGCATGGTCTCTGATTCATGCATCTGTGTCAACATCATGGTTTCTGATTCATGCTTCTGTGTGCATATCTGTGTGTTTGATTGATCTGTGTGAGTGAGTGACATGTGCATCTCCGTGGTATAGGATCTCTGTTGCTGTATGATTTCGGTAATGAATCCATGTGTGATGATTATGATCTGTTGAACATATATATCTATACTGATGATTCACTTATATAGAGGGTCTACTTGGTATATTTGGTATATTGTTGAAAGTGGAAATGTGCACTTTGTGTTGCATGTTGGCAAGTTTGGTACTTAAAGGTCTAATTTGTCAAATTCGTATACCTATAAGTAGAGGGACTGAAATGTCATTTATTAAACTTCAAAAGAGTATTTATACTCTTTAAAATAGCGAGTAGGTATCTTATTCCCAACCCGCCGCTGCTACTTCTTTTCACTGATCCGCTGTGTTTAGATCGTCAGGTTTTGTTACGTCATTTAGTTTGTATAGATTCAGTGATCATGCTTTATGTTGTCTCACTAGGCTTAGTTACTTCTTGATGTCTGTTTAGGTCGATCGTGTATATCGTGTGTGGATTCTCGAACCATACGTATTGGTGTAGTGTTTATATCAGAAATTAATCAGACATACGGTATGTTGAAATCCCACCACTCGTATCTCCTTTTTCTCCTCATCTTTGGTTTACCCTGCTCATGTATAACTAAAGTGAGTCATGCCTAATGTGATGTGTATACTAGGCTCGTATGATTCACTCATTGACTATCTAGTGTAGTTAATGTGATAGTGTACTACTGATTGCGTGTTATTGGTGTTTTTGGGTAGAGGGTTAAGGATATGCTTGGTAGCGTGTTGGTGACACTCTTATTAGCGAGTTAATGATGTTTCTTGCTAGCGAGTTGATGAGATTTCTCGGTAGCGAGTTGATGAGATTTCACTTTAGCGTGTGGATGAAATTTCAGTTTAGCGAGTTGATGAGGTTTATTGTTAGCGAGTTGATGAGATTTTACTTTAGCGAGTTGATGAGATTTCACTCTAGCGAGTTGATGTGATTCCACTTTAGAGAGTTGATGAGATTGCTTGATCAGCGAGTTGATGAGGTTTATTGTTAGCGAGTTGATGAGATTTTACTTTAGCAAGTTGATGAAATTTCACTCTAGCGAGTTGATGGGATTTCACTTTAGCGAGTTGATGAGATTGTTTGACTAGCGAGTTGATGAGGTTTATTATTAGCGAGTTGTTGAGACTTCACTCTAGCGAGTCGATGTGATTTCACCTTAGCATGATGTTGTCCAACCTGTGAATATAGCGAGTTGTTCTGCTGTACACCAGCATGTTGTGTACCTATATCTTGCTTGTTATATCTTTGTGTGGGCTTTGTCTCAAGTTGGCATATATCTCATTGATGTGTAACTCTACATTGAGTACATGTACTGTACTGGCTGATTGTGTGCTGGTCCTTAGTATGTATACAGTGTGTGGGTCTTGTAGTTGGTGTTATTGTAATCTTGCACAACATACTTATGTTATATCTCACGGTTAAGATATATATATATTTCATGAAAGTGTTGTGAGTGCAGACTAACCAGTAACCATTTACGTGTACTTGTCATGGTGTATTATGATGTTTGTGCAGACAAATGGATGACAATGCTATACCAACTGAATTGGGGACTGTTCCACCTCCACCCACACGTACTGACGATGAGATATTAGCACATAAGGAATGGGTCTCTATTGGGAAAAGCAATCTCTACATTGATGAGAACAAGGCACAGAACAATCCCACATACAAGATTGATGTGGACATACTGAGAAACACATCCTTCTTTAAGGCTTTCACTGTTTCATTCACCATACCATCGATTTACACTCAGCAATTTTGGAACACCATGACTCATGATAAGGACAACAATACGTATCGGTGTCAACTCGATGAGCAATGGTTTGAAATCAACAAAGAAACACTCAGAAATGCACTCCGAATCAACCCCATCCTTCCCAACAAACCGTTCTTATCCCCACCAAATCCCGAAGCCCTCCTAAAGTTCGTCAATGATCTGGGTATCCTAAGGAGGTCATCACACTGTCCTCTATGTCCACCAATGGAATGCATCAACCATGGAGAGTGCTGATCACGCTTATCAATTTATGTATTACGGGAAAGACATCTGGTCATGAGAGGCTGCGGGCCCCTGCACTACAGATACTGTAGGGTATCATGAAAGGGAAAGATATAGACTTTGCTGAACAAATCTGGGAAGAATTTGCTCACTCTGTCAATACCTTCTTGGAAGACAGAATGAAGTTGGAAACCAACAAAGAAAGTAAGAAATGGAAATCCAAGTCCCTAATTCCTACTATCAGATTCACCAAACTTATCATACTTCACCTTCAGCAATCTCATAATATACATCCTAGACCTGAGTTCTCTGTACATCTGGCGAGTGATGAACACTGTGTGGGTAATCTCAAGTTCGTTGCTAAAGGTACTGATCAAGAAATGTTTGGAATGGACATACCAGATGCTCTCCTCACTGGTAACATCCTTGATGCACCATATTACCAACTTTATCTGAGCAAGGTTGCTGCATCTCGTAAACAATCTACCTCCAAATCCACTGCTGACAAATCGGCATCCAAGAAACGCAAGGTTGTCTCTACTACTGAAGTGGCATCGGGTGGCACTAAGAAACGCAAATCGATCAAAACTGTTAGCAAAACCGGGTCTAAGAAAACCAAGAAAGTTAAAGTTACAGTTTTAGATGACAATCCACATGATGAGGTGTCACCCACTGAAGCTGCTGACATTCAAAAGGCTGTCGAAGAAAGTCTCAAAACCAGCGAAACTCATTCTGGTCCCCCATTGACAGGTGTCAGCATTAAAGAGCCTGTACCTGAGAAACTTATGCCACTACCAGACACCATCGGGAAAGGAAAGAATGTAGTAACTGATGAACAAGCCGCACATACACTTCTTCACATCTCATCACCTCCTTCCAAGCTTAAAGAACCACGGTACGAATTCAAGAGACGATCCCCGAAAACTGCTAAACCGAAGGAGGTGTCCTCTGAAGATACAATGGAACAACCACAAAGTCATGAACCTTTCATCGAATCCAGTGATTCCGAGTCTGATCTTAATGTTTCTAAGAAGAAAGAAGAGACTCCTGTTACCACCACTGGGGATACGACCTCCAAGGACTTGCCCCCACCTGTATCCGAACCCACCACTGAACCCCACTCGAATCTGCAGGATGAATTTGTTGCTACTATCTACCCTGGGGTTCAAGAGAATCTTAAGATGAAATCTGACGAACATAAGCTGATGATTGAACCTGACACTTCAACGGGAACTCTCTCCTCATATAAACAGTTTGATCATGAGTTCACTTATGGGGATCAAGATGCTGACAACAATCCTGAAGGGAAGGAGACCTCCATACCTACCAATGAGAGCGAAGCCATCTCTATGGTAGATGTTCCCATTGAACAATATGTGTCTACGGTACCCACAGTGACCATACCAATTCCCACCACTACATCATCAAAAAGCATCTCCACTGCTGAAGTCACTACTACCATCCCACCTAGTTCAATTGAGAACCTATCAATTCAAGTTGAAAAGGCTCTGTCTACCGCTGAAAGAGCAAATAAGGAAGTCATAGACATCAAATCTACGCTTGTGAAGCATCAGGGTGTTCTCAAAGATCTCCAAAAGCTCGACTTGCACCATGTCATCCATCACCAAGAGTCTAGAATCTCTAAACTTGAGCTGATCAACATTGATACTTCGGTGCGTAAAGCAGTTGATGAACAGGTGTCATTTGCTGTTAAAAAGGCCATGGATGCACCTCTCAAAGCACGATTCAAAGATTTATCCACTTACGACATGAAAGATCTGTTGCAGCAACGTATGTTTCAAACTGATCACCACAAGGAACATGAGGCACACCAACAGTTGTATATGTCACTGGAAAGGTCTATGATGATTGACGATGCCAAAGAACGGGAGATGGAGATGGCAGATGAACGTAAAAGAAAGAAACGTAAACAGAACATCCCTAGACCACCATCTGAGGATCCGCCTCATCCTCCTCCTCCTCCGCCACCTTCAGGATCCGCAGGTGCACCAGGGTCGTCTGGCGGGGCAAGTACCTTACAATCTAAGCAACCACCACACGTGCCAAAATCATCACCTCAGAAGGGTCTGCTTAAATCTACTACTGAATCCAGAAATCCCAAGTCTTCCCAACAGGTCACCTACAAAGCATGGATGACAACTGAAACCCGACACACACCTTCTGTCTCAATAGATCATGATCTGGACTTTGATTCTAGAATATCTATCAAAGACCCCTCATCTGCTGAGGATGAAGATGATGACAATGATGATACGATTCCTCAAGTACCTAAAAGGGATCAATGGTGGAAATCATTCACACATGTAGATGGATCTCCTTCCACCCCTATTAAGGTTACTGATGATGTCATTCACACATGGTGGAAACGCGATGAAGCTATACAAGAGTCTCTCTCACCTGAGCCTGAGTGGATGATCTCCTCCGACATTCAATCTGTTCCTGACAACAACTGGGCGCATGCTGTAGCTGATAACTATGTACCTCCTCCCACACACTCCCTACTTGCTCAGACAGGCGACATGGGTTCTTTCATCCAATGGTATTGTAAGAAACAAGGAATATCCAAGCTGACTACAAAGGATTTAGAAGGACCTGCTTACGAGATTGTCAAAGCTTTTCATCCAGACATTGTGCACCTACAATATCAAATGGAAGAATGTCACAAAATGCTTACTGATCAAGTTGAAGACGACATCCTCGACTACAATCTCGGGAAACCACTTCCGCTTGGAGGCTCTCCAGGTCGACTTACACTCCAAGAAGACTTCTTTTTTAATAAAGATCTTGAGTATCTCCGTTCTGGCAACAAAATTGCACTTTCCATTACCAAGATGAAAGCTGCTCGCTACACCAATGTTGGGTTGGAACAAATGGTGCCTGGTACGATGTGGTGTGATGAAGAATGCAAATATGATGTTGCAGCATCCTTTGGTATCTCTCACTGGTGGTACAAAAAGCGTGAATTCTACATTGCAAGACACACAGCCGCTGGTGATCCCAAAGCCGCTTATTCAAGGAAAAGAATTTTAAGTGTTATTCGTGTTGAAATCTTTCCTGCATGCGGATACAAGTACTTGAAAAAGATCGTTCTTAGACGGTCACGCTGTTGGGAGCATACCATATCCGAGAGTGACTTCAAGTATTTACACCCCAATGACTTTGAAGATCTCTACCTGCTTCATCTTCAAGGAAAACTGGATCACCTTGCAGCACTTGAAAGAAGAACGCTTGTTTCTGCTGTCACTCAATGGATTCGTGGGCTTGTCATCAGACAAAGAGTTAAAGATTTCCAACTTGGAATTGAAAGCTATTAGACTTAACTAAATCTCACTGGACCTCGATGGGAAGCCAGGGACATGGAATTCAAAAGAGATTACTCGATTGTTGAGTCACCTAGAGCAGTGGTTTTTACTGACTGCTTCAACACTCGAATGCTCATGAGACTTGATGAAATCCACCAATTCAGCGATGGTACGCTTACACAAGTGGAAGCTGCTCTGGATGTCAGGGACAAAGAATACCGAATTGCAAAAGATGTGAAGTACACCGTCTTCTGGACTGCAGAGATGTTCCAAAGAAACAAGCACTTTCTACATGCCATCAGGAGACTCCTACTTGAACGACGAATTTTCCGAAGTTTGGAATGCTTTGTTGGAGGGAGAATTCATGAAGGAGACTACAGATTAATGGAACGCACCATCTAATCTTGTGTTAGTTTGTTATGTAATATTTGGTATCATGATGGTCTGTAACCATATAATATTGTGAACTTTTGTGTGGTTGTGTTCTTAATTTTGTTATATCTTTCAAAATATCGCTTACAGTTAAAGAAAAAAAAAATCAAAATTTCAAAAAGATTCTTCTCGCGACATGTCTCTTGTGTAATCAATATTATGTACGTCTCTAGAAATGTCGTTCAACAATGACACGGAGTCATACATATGCTTGAGCAAGAGTTCTTTTAATGTTTTAATAATGCTTTCTAAAACGTGTCGCTCCCCAAACTCTTTCTAAAATGGTTTGCAGTCATTTCAGGCTGTAACCCGGTCTTCAATATGGTTTGCTATTACTTCAGATAGCAACCCGGTTTTCATACTGGTGAAAGTTCGTCGCCAAAAAGACGTCTATTCCTAACAAAGGCATGAATTACTTTATATTCGTGCCTTTCCGATCTGATGTACGCTTAAGTGCATCATTTCTTGGAAAAGAAGAGAAGTCTTCTTTATCAAACAAATACTTTCCTTTCAAAGATTCTTCGGGAAAGTATTTGATCCAAACTTGGTGGTACCATGGTTTTTAAAGATCAAAATGCACTTAAAACAGTGTTTTTAAAATATACCGCTCAATCGATGCAAAAAGAATTTATCTTTTGTGCAAAATACGATTATTGAAAATGCGTCATCGATTGACGGGGAGCATGATTTCAAAAACTATATGTCATCATAACAAGATCTTTGTGCGTAAGGGCATATTCAACATGTGATTGTTATGTGTTAGTATATGAATTTTTCATGAGTTTCTCGTTAAACTCTAAATCATTTATAAACTCATCACTTCTAACACATAACATTCTCCCTCAAGGTTTGAGGGGGAGCAAATGTATCATCTCAAAAAATCAGTAATTCTTAAACATGACACACCTTTCTCCCAAAACCTTTTAACTTATTTAAATCACTTGGGATCACAAATCTAAACTGGTTTGAAATTTTTGATCGGGGGAGAAAAAATGTGATTTAAATATGGAAATCTGATTAAAATGTGGTGTTGATTCAAAATGTATGCTCTCCTATATGTGCTAAACCCTTTTGTATACCAATGCACATATTAAGGGGGAGCAAATGATTTGAGAAAAAGGATCTGAGCATCATGTGAGATCGAGACTCAGTCTTAACCAATGAATTGACGAAACAAAAACCGTCTTCAATCGAAAGGACTTGTCCTGGCCGGGTAATAACTTCAAGCTGGGTTAACCAGTGATGTAAGCGTGTCTCGAAGAGGACTTGTCTGAGTAGAGAGTTCCGTTTCGAGAATCCTTCTGTGAACTTGATCAGGCCGGGTAATAATTTCAAGCTAGTTTATCTAGTGATGTAAGCGTGTCTCGAATGCCTGTTCATGTTTACTAATGGTGGATCAATTCCAAAGTGCAACTCTTCCCGACATGTGCAAATTTACTATCAAAACATCGGTGCACATGTTAAGGGGGAGCATTTGAAAATGGCAAAACTCTCAACGTGTTAACAAAAAATTGATTTTTCGATCATAAACACGTTGAGAAAATTTTCAATGATTTGGTTTATGGCAACATAGGATAGTCATGAAGTTATAAGGTGGCTAAGGTTAGGAAAACCGTCCTATGATCCGCCAGAGCCGGAGGGATCTACCCATGGACAATACCATCTAGATAGTACTAGAAAGTCCGTAGGTATGATTATGAAAAAAAAGGAGAAATGTGAGTATGGAGAAAGAAGGGGTTGAAGAATGAAAATGAAATGAAATGAGAAAGGGTGAAAAGAAATAGCCCTCCATTTATTCAACCTTAGGGCAGAAACCGGTTCAATTCATAATCTACTGATGGTTGCTAAGGCGACATTGGTATTGAAGACAAGACGTCATGGACCCAGTGACGCACTGCACTAAACCTTCTAGCCACTCAAGTTCTCTTAAAAGAACTTGTTTCATTCTCACGGGGAACCGGTGTAATCTATCGACTTATCTCTTAGAGATGGTTGATATTGAAGCAGGAGACCTCTCCCTAATCTCCGCATAGGAAAACCAAATGAACTTATTGAGTCTAGAGCCTCGAGATACATAAAAAGATCTCATAGGAACACGTGCTACTTCTACCCTGGTTGTTCAACATGAAAGATACCAGTGGTAAACTTATGAGTCCTACGCAGATCTTAGCAATCTGCCAGAACATTTATGAGGGATGTTATTTATGTAACTCCGAATGATTGAATGGAAACTCCTGCCAGGGTCAACATCAAGCAGCCCTGAAAGCAGGTCACTTAGGTAATTCCTTGTGGATTACGCTAAGTGGTCCCGATGGTTACAAAAGGTCTACAGTCGTGGAGTGATCTCCATCGACTCACCTAATCGTTGATATACTACGGTATAATCTTAAAAGGCCCTCTGTGGGTTTTCGATTAGGAACGGTCTTGGTGAGGGTTAGAAGGAGTCTTCACACTATGCTGTTGACAATCTCTAATTCCAAACCTGTAAGTACCGGAAGATTTGTTGCTAACTGTCTACTTGCAGGAATTTCGGACGGTTGCAGAAGTAGATTGCTGAAAAGATGCTGATCCATCAACACATGCTCACACTTCATCATCACATCCTTTGATATCATGATCATTATTTAGGCCTCATTCATGCTTCCATAACTCTGATGCTGAAGATCATGATCCTGAAAAGTGTGAGCATGCCACTACAAAGATGATCATATCATATGAAGAGGTTATTACTCTATGATGACTTTCAGACTCACATTTTTGGATGGTGAATTCGAAGTAACTCTCAAAGACCATCTATCGCATTGATCAAGTCATCTAGAGTCGGCTGCCCAAAAGCACAAAGATCTCATTATGAAGAATCAACATGCTACGAGCTACAAAGATATCTACAAAGATTAAATGCTAGGATTCAGCACTTATTTTCTGGGGTGACCTCCCATAGGGGGAAATTGTTAGGAATACGTTTATTCCACTGAAGACTCGGTCACCCCAAGTATTGTAATAGCATAGTGTAGCTCGTAGTATTCATTAGTTTAGAGTAGTATTTGTAGAGTCGGGTCGGGTCTTACCTACTGTCAGCCCGGTCCACAGCCCGTTTGATAGGGCGGTAAGCTTGTAACTATAAATACCCTCTCCCACCCAAGGGAGAGGGTTGGACCTTCATTTGCAATTCAACTTTTCCTTTATTTTACAAGGCTCCCAACTTCCTTTCTCTCTCTAAACTTCTCTCACTAGAAATCTTCCATATTCGATCCATACACATATAATCTGAGCTTGTTATAACCTTAAGTGTATTACAATAACACTCCCGACCGTAGGATCATTGAACTTGAGGACCAAGTCAAGTTTCTCATGAAATCCTACGAAGCTCCTAAGCCTTCAAGCCAAGTGAACAAAATCACTTCCTCATGTGAATTATGTAGTGGTCCCCATGATACTCGTGATTGCGTGGAACTCCCCGAAAAAGCTTTTGTGGACTTCGCATCCTCACGTACCAATGAAGTGGGACACAAGTGGTACACTTTCAAACCCGAGCCAAACCCTTACGGTGATTCTTACAACCCTTCTTGGAAAAATCACCCGAATCTTAGGTGGAAACAAAACCAGAACAATTCTTCCAATCCACCTAATCGTTACCAACCAAACTGTCCACCCGCTAACCGTACTTTCAATAACAATCCTTCTAATAACTATGGTAGTACTAATAATCTTGAAGGATTGATGTCCAAGTTTATGGCATCTCAAGAAGCTCGCATATCTAAGTTTGAAGCCGATTTCAAACAAAAGCAAAGCGAGATGACCGCCAAAATAGACACATTGTTGAAAGTTCTCAATGACCGAGAAATGGGAGCACTCCCAAGCGACACGGTCAAGAACCCGAAACTAAACGTTAATGCCATATCATCGGTCTCGTCCCCTACTTCTAATCCACAATATTATTCGGTCAAAGCAATGAGCACGTGTTTCAAGCGAACCCAAATTCTTCAAAAGGACCAATTGAATAAAACATCCGATATTAAACCGGTCAATAACATAGTTGAAACACCTCCTACACAAGACTTTGACGATGAATTCAAGGAGCTCCACCTTGAACGCCCCATCATTGATGTCTTAACCCGTGCTCCCTAATATAGTGCCCTACTAGAAAAATATGAGAAGTTTAAATTGGGTAAAAATGGGACCGCCTTCGTTCAAAACAAGTTGCCTAAGAAGCTTGATGATCCGGGTATATTTGTTTTGCCTTGTAAGATAGGAAAATCCGAATCTTTCGACACACTAGCCGACTTAGGATCAAGCCTCAACTTGTTTCCCTTATTCCTTTTCACCACTCTTAAGTTAGGAAAGTTAGAGGAGACGAAAGTACTAATTGGTCTAACAGATAGAAGTATTGCCCATCCGGTCGGAATGATCAAGGATGTAGTGGTTCACGTAGGAAAGTTAACTATTTTAGCGGATTTTCACGTCCTAGATATGGTTAGTGATACTACATGCCCGTTGTTAGTAGGAAGAGGATTTTTATCAACCGCTAGTGCCATGATAGATTGTAAGGAGTCTAAGATAGCGGTAGGAGAGGGTGATACTTAGTCGGTTTATGATGTTAGGAAGCATAGCTACGATTGTGAGGACGAACCGACACCACATTGGGTAAAGATGAATAGGAGACCATCTAGATATGGGCCTTGGATAGAAAGAAACTTTATAGGACCTCAACGCCCATTCTATCTAGAAAAAGATTTCATCGATAAAACACATTCGGTGGAACAACTCATAGCTAGAGATGAGGAACTAGACCCTTTTGAGGATCCCCTAGTCTTTAGGAAAATGATTGAGTTCTTATGCGTAATGCCTATCAACATAGAGATGAACAAGTGGAAAAGGGAAGGGGATAAGTGTAAATGGAAGTGGGACAAGCCACCTAAGGAAGGTGACGGATCATGGCATATGAAGATGATTTTATATGATCCGGATGGAGAGAAGTTTGAGAGGTCATACCATACCAAGAAAACCGATAGGAAGTTGAAACCTAAGTTTGATCCCAAAGATGTCCTCAATGAGGAGCTCACCCATATAGATAAGCCCATGACCTGAGTCTAGCTACAAGACTCGTAAATAAAGAAAAGCGCTTCTTGGGAGGCAACCCATGTTTTGTGTGATTTTTATTTTTGTTTGATTGTTATTTGCTTCCGTATGCATGCTTTATTTTTATTGTTGGTAGATCATGTTTCAAACTAAAATTGTGAAAATGCTTTATTTTGTTGTTTTACTTCGTCTTAACTTCATATAAAGGTATTTTGCAAAAGCTAAATGTAAGGGGAAACCCCAAATTTGTTTTTAAGAACGAAATTGATCTTTATTCGCCACAATAATAAATGAACATATGTATTAGTATTTGTTAGAGTCAAATGCTTGTATCGAGTCATAATGATGTTTTGCAGGATTTTCCAGGAAGTAGGACATAAGTTTTTCCAGAAATTTTTTGAAAACTTAATGTAAAGATTTCTGCAGGTCACTTCTGACGGCGTCAGGAGTTAATTCCTGACGGCGTCATGTGTAAAATTCTGAAAATTTTGCGAGTTTTGTTTTTCTAACGGAGTCTTAAAGTTTTTGTTAATTCTTTAGTTTTATAAACTCCAGGAAATCTGCAAACATTCATTCCACAAGCATTATATCTTAATTTGTTTTCTAGGATTTGTTAGTATATATAGATTGCCACCGATTTTATGCGAGGTTGTCTTGTTTGTTTTCACAGGTTTAACAGGTTATGTATGACAAGAAGATGATTTATTTTTCTGGAAGGGAAGCTTTGAATGTTCATTTTCTTGGAGGAAGATCTAACCTTGTTACCACACTATCCACACCGAACAAATTAGGGGAGTATTTGCTTTTATTCTTTTACCTGTTTCACTTTTACATTCTTTAATTGAACATTGGGGACAATGTTCATCCTAAGTGTAAGGGGATGGTAAATGATGATACCTTATAGGATACTATTGCACTTAAGTTTGTTTGTTTGATGGTAGGTGTGTAATAAAACTAAGAGAAATACTTGTTAGTGTAATTTTAGCGCCAAATTTAAAATTTTTTACAACATTTAGGAGTGAAACTTTAGCCTTAGCAAGCGTCTCATGGATAGGAGTGTATGACTAGCACAAAACCATACTATTCAGAAAAATTTTCCACCCAAATATGAGAGGTTCGCCTTTAGATTTGATAGAAAAAGCATTCATTATTAGTGCTTATAAGTGTACCGGTAGCATTTAGATTCTAGAACTTGCATTAGTGATGCATCTCGAGACAGCTAGTGAGACTACATTCGTGTGGTAGGATTTACTACATGATAAGAGGCATTAGGATCACCCATGTGTTTAAACCCGTATCATTATTACTTGACCATTTAAGTCATATTACTTGGCTAGTAAAGTCAATTAATTTTTCCCACACCTTAGCGTTGTACTCATTTTTAGTACACGAAACCCCTAGTACACCCCTCCGAGCCTATCTTTTCATTTCTAACTTTAAGCATTTTCCTAAAAGGAAGAATTTGTTACAACCCACCCGAATGTGCAACCAAATCACCTTAGCCTTCCTTGTATGCACTCATCTTTAGTGCATTATTGTTATATGTTTAAACCCTTAGTTAATTATCTAATTGATTACATGGTTGCTAAGTCGAGTCATATCTTGTACATATTGTTTTGGGACGATTGGGACTTATGGGTAAAGTACTTGTGTTATGGAGTAATTGGGAAGAACATCATATATTACCCCCATATGTGCGTTAATATTAACAAGTACTCCAAGTGTTTTGATTATCTTGATTCAAGTCATTAGAATAGTTTATTGTAAAGTATGTAAAAATTCAAGTGTAAGGGGAATGTACATTCCATATGATGTATTATTTTGGATGGTAGGGTAAAAGTGTATGAAAAAAAAATAGAAAAAAGAAAGAGAAAAAAACATACGGACTACCATCCCGTTTCATTCTATGTTTTTGTTATTTTTGATTTATTAGCTTAAGTCGAGTCGAGTCTTGGCTTAGCAACGCCATATTGTACATGTAATTAACCAAGATGATTAACTCGCCACCAGTAAATATTGCCTTTATCAAATAAAACCATGTATTCGATATCCCTACGCCTAACGTTATAACCCTTTAAAAGACCTCTTTGATAGTTTATCCTAGGCGCTTACGCTAAGTGGTGGAGGTTTGATCCTTTCCCAAGCCTATGGTAATCTATTTTTCTATGACAGGTAGTGAGAGATGTTTTCCATTTCCTTATTGTAATATATACTTTATTACACCCGAGAGATGTGAGTATCTAAACACTATTTGTGAGGTGCTAGTGTATGACCTCCGTGCTTGTCTTTGGTCTTCAGTGGAATGATTATTTGTTGTAATTACTTTTATATTAGTGTTAAATGATGTCACACCCCCCAAAATACCTGAATGGCAGCGGAATGGAATACCTGGGGGTGACTGTCATAGCACCATAGTTACAGTTATTTTGAACGACCTAAAGTGTCGTTTAGAAAATACAGCGTTTGATCATTAAAACATTCAGAGTTTACAAAGCTTAGGTCCCAAAAGAGTTTGCCAATATAGTTAAAATAAATTCAACAAGATCAAACGTTTCATAAGTGCAGAAAATATAGTGAGACGCGTCGACTCCGCGACTCCATGAAGGTCCAAATGTATGCACATGAGCTACCTTAATAACCTGAGAAATACATTGCGAAAAACGGTCAACACGAATGTTGGTGAATAATCATAGGTTTGTAATATAAATCGTAAGTACATAAGCCACAAGAAATAAGTAAACCGAAAAAAATGTCAAAAATGCTACATTGGCTCTTAAGCTCATGACCCCGAAGCTAGACTTTGTAATGCCCCACCAGAGTGTTTACCAGACACTCAATTCGTTAAGACATGATATGCATTCGTCCCATTTGGAGCAACCCAAACACGAATGGAGGCGTCACCCTCGATAGATCTATCCACTCACTCTCGCTTAGCTAAAATTAACGGTCCATGATATATATAAGGGGACTTAACTTGGTAGTAGGCAACTTAAGCAATGTATGGAATTTGATATACTTGGGCATGTACAAAAATAATTGTGCAATGTAATCTCCCCCGTGGGATTTAAAATCAAATAAGTAATTAAAACGGGGCTATGAGAACTCACCTGGAGTGATAGTACAAAGATGGTACAACGATGGTAAAGTGATCGGGACAATGAGGCGCGAACACTAGCCGCAACCTAAATGAATAATCGTGATCTAATTTAGATCAAGCCGTAATGAAATGAATGCACATGCACATGATACTCATACCACTCGTAATTTGGAAATACTAGTTATCGTCATGGTAAAATAGTTTCCATACTTAGGAAAAATAAGTCCATATATAGGAGTATATAACTTGTCATATTAACTCGTACGAAAAAGTTAGTGTTATGAACCTCGTATCAAAATCTTAGAATGACGTCGTCATGTCGTATAAATATTCCCTCGGGTCGTACGTATTCGTTTGTTAAGAAAATAGTCATTAGTAACGTTGCTAGAAAATATACCATTTAGTACGTACGTTATTATTTTTATTTGTGACTATATATATATATATATATATATACATATATATATATACATATATATATATATAGTTTTGGCAATGTTAAAATGGGTATAACTCGGTCGTTTTAGGCTCGTTTTCCTTGTTCTTTATGTCCATGGATTCGTCTTTGTGTATACTAGTATATTTTAGATAACTCGGCTCCTCTAGGTTACATTTAATGCCTCAAAATACCCGTCGTATTCTGCCAATCAGGAAGCAGTTTTTGGAAAAGTAGTTTTCGTCGTTAAATTTGCAAAAATCATAACTCCTTCGTTATAAACTCGTTTTAATCCGTTCTTTCGCCCAAAGTTTCGTTTTTGAATGTATTTTCTAAATATTTAGTCAAAAATTAACCATCACCCACTGATTTTTCCACGAAATTAAAATAGGGACAGTAGGTATTTCAAAAGTTTCAAAAACCATTTCCAAGTCTCCAAACTAGTTCCATCATCCATCAAACCACTTTCAAACACCACAAAACTAATCTAATCCTACCATACACCTTCTTAGGGTGTCATGGGTTCCTAATCATCACAACCAAGTAGATCTAACAAGGATCTAACCAAAAATCACTTCTAGGGCTTGTATGATCAAAAGTTTACAAAAATAAAGTGGTATAAGTTAATGCATGGATGAGATCTTGCAAGAAACATGTATAAATATAGTAATAACTTTGTAAAAATTATGAAATGAGTTTAGTAAACTTACTTGTAAGATTAGTGAAGTTAAGATGATTAAAACCTAATAATCCTTGAGTTTGTATCTCAAAACTCTAACAAGGACTACAAAATACACTAGGATCTTAAGAAAAATTTCTTGGTCTTGCCTCCTTTCTTCTTTGGCCGTGGGTTAGAGAGAGCAAAAGAGAGAATGAAAAACTTTTGAGTTGTTGCAAATGAGATAAGAAACTAGTAAAGTGTATATATGTATTATTGGTTATTAGTATATTATATTTAGTTAGTGATAGGCATTAATGAACAAGGAGTATGTAAGTAACTTTTGTAAGAAAATGGCAAGGGGGGGGGGGGGGGGGGGGCGGCAAAGTCAAGGGGGGGGGGGGTTGTGTAAGACTTTTTGGTGTATAAATGCATTATTGTTGTGTTTTGTGTAGTTTTAAAATGTACCGGGTACCGGGTTAACTAAAAATAAATTTTAACGGAGTTAACCGGGTCATAATAAAGTTATAAAAATTATAAAAATAGGTTGGATAAAATTATTGGGTGTCTAGATAATGATAGTTTAATTTCTACGAAAACCGTCAAAGTTTTAGTAACTTAAGTTAATAATTGAAATAAATATCCAAAATTCCGGGTAAATTAATATTATAATTTTTATATTATAAAAATGAATATAAAAATATGTTGGAATCATAATCGGGAGTGTTGGACATGTTAGTCACATTTATACTTCGCGTATTAGTGTTTATTTAAAATAAACATATGTAAATCGTTAATTGTACCAAAAGTATTAATTTAATTATCCTACGAGTGGGATAGTATGCAAGTGCCATAATAATGATATGCTGACTATTTCTAGTCTGAATGAAATGTCCCAATGATAATGCATGAATTCGCACCTGAACCAATACGGTTACGCGAATTTAAATACTCGTAAACTAAATTTACAATGACATGAATATTGCACGTGAATAGTGGTATTTCTTCCGGAAATGAATAGTGTCAAGTGAATAGTAAAATTTCTGAATGTGTCTCGGAACGTCAAATTGACCTCGAAAACGATGAATAGTGATCGATGAATAGTAAATGATGAATAGTAACTTGTGAATAGTAAATTGTCGAGGTTTGGAAAATGACCGGAAATTACGAGTTGTGACAGTCTTCCCCTCTAACAGGAACTTCGTCCCGAAGTTCAGTTTTGGTTGGTCTCTGGAGTACATTTGGTAAAAAGACGTGGATACTTGTGTTGCATTTGTTCCTCCCGTTCCCAAGTAAATTCGGGTCCTCTTCAAGAATTCCAGCGAACTTTCACGATTGGAATTCGACTTTGCTTCAACCGTTCGACCTAATAGTCCATGATTTCTATTGATTCTCTTACCTGGTTTACGTTTGTCTTTGGGTTGGAATTCTTTCCAATTGGGATTATGAGTGACTAATCTGAAAGTCATTTTCCTGGGATTTGAATAGGTGAAACATAGTTGTGTAATCCGGCTGTTCTCTAACAAGGCTCAAGTCAGATGACCACTAGGTCTACTCTTGTCTGAAATATTACGTGGTCCAGTGTAAATCAGGTTTAACTTTCCAAATTTTTCCGAATAATATCATGCCTTTCCTAGGCAGAACTTTCAAAGTAATCTGGCTACCAACTTGAAGTTTTAGTGGTTTACAACTTGTAGAATTTGTAATTGATTCTTAACTTGTAGGAAATTTCTGGTTATTTCATGAATGCCTATTGGAATAGTGAGTTTGGCTTTTTCCGAGTTCGGTTCGTCAATAGATGATCAGTGCTTCTTCAGGTTTATAATGTGATATAGGTAATATATGTTGCTGAACTCTGTCAGAACTCAACTCTTATATGTCAGCTGGTCGATTCTAACATGAATCTGAAATGATCCAATATACTAGGGGTTAAATCCCCCGTGTTACTAAAATCGTATCATGCCTCTCCAAGGCAAAGCTTTCAATTTAGTTCGTTCTTTCACGGATACCCAATCCGTATGATGTGCGTCATGTACCAACCTGACTTCTACTAGTTTCTAGTTGCTTGTAATCTGGTTCTTCCACAAAGTTAAGCTTGTCATCAAGTTGTATTTCTTCTAATGGCATAATGGCAGACTCGTCCGAAAGACATTTCTTGAGGTTCGAAACATGAAACGTGTTGTGTACATTGCTAAGTTCTGATGGAAGTTCAAGCTTGTAAGCAACCGGACCAATCCTCTCCAGGATCTTGAATGGCCCAATGTATCTCGGGTTCAATTTCCCGCGTTTTCTAAATCGTATCACGCCTTTCCAAGGCGAGACTTTCAACATAACTTTGTCCCCGACCTGAAATTCCAATGGTTTGCGTCGAACATCTGCGTAGCTCTTCTGTCGACTTCTAGCAGTTTCGAGTCTCTCTCGAATCTGAATTATCTTTTCTGTTGTTTCTTGTACCATCTCCGGGCCAGTACATTGTACTTCACCGACTTCGGCCTAACAAATTGGAGATCTACACTTACGACCATAAAGTGCCTCGAATGGTGCAACCTTAATGCTCGAATGGTAACTGTTGTTTATAGGAAAATTCGATTAACGGCAAATGGTTAGCCCAACCATTTCCAAAGTCAATCACACATGCTCTAAGCATGTCTTCAAGTGTCTGAATAATCCTCTCACTCTGACCATCGGTCTGTGGATGATAGGCGATGTTTACATCTTAATGAGGTTCCGAAGAAAATCTTAGAATGATTGTTAGAAGTCTGAGGTGATTCGATCACCTTTAGCGGGAATAGTTGAGACGGTTACAATGAATCTGGTGATTAATTCTACAACGTTACGTCTTCCGAATTCGGCGTTACTCAAAGAAGATGAAATATGGGTAATAATTTTTGATTCCTCGTGTTTTAGTCTAATCGATTGCTAAGACATGTGTCATTCTTTGCCTACTGCGCGTGGTCTTCATTACTGACATTTGTAATCGTTCTATGGTGTTCCTCCTAATTTCCTTCATCACCTATTCCAATATTCCTTATTGTCAAATCACAAAGCCCTAAGTGCATAAGCGATATTGTATGGTGATTTGTTTTCAAAATTTCTCTCGCGATTTTCGAGTTTTTGGTCAAAATCTTTTTCTGAATAAAGAAATTTAGAAAATGGAACAAATGGTATACTCAATATTAGCTTTATTGATGATTCAAAATTTAATAGTTATGAAATGTGACGCGATTTTCAAACATGTTGTGAATAGAACTGTTTACCAAAGTTTGATGTTTTAAACATTTCTCATTGTATAATGGTTCAAGTAAATACTGGCTAAAAAGGGTCGTATTTATTCAAAATAGGCAATTCAAAATTATTTTCCACGAGATATGTGATTTGTATGGACACAATTTTGAAATCAACTTCATTTAAAAGTAGAAATACTAACAAGGATAAAATAGTAGGATAGGTAGTGTTCGCATAATGCAATAGATGTCTAACGTTCGGTTCCTGATATTGGATGGTGCCTATTGGTGGGTATCTGGTAAAACTACAAGCCTAGGTATTCAACCAGCTTAAGTCTTGAGATGTTTTATCGTTGAAATTGTCATCATGTTGGCAATATGAGGGTTTCAATTGATACTCTATCGATGAATTTCCGTATTGTCTTCACATGTAGCTGGGGAGATACTCTTGAGTCTGATGTCTCTCTCGATGTATAGGTGAGGTTATCCAGAATTTCCTGAGAACATAATGCTTTAGGGGAATCTATATCGATATCCATAATTCGAATCAATCATTCTTGTCGTAAACTCATTGCAGGGAAGTTTGCGTATGGATGAGACCATGTTAACTCAAAACACTTTACAGTATCGGTTAGGAGGCTTGGTTTATTCCCATGGTGTTGCTTAGCGTACCTTCACAATGTGTTTGATCCTGTAGATCAGTCTAACTAGTACCCTTGAATAATAAATTAGACAACTAGGTTAGAGATGGTGGGTCGGATGGTCCAGTGGCATTTCAGAACTGTTATTGAGATATAAACTGCCTTGGTGTATACTTCTATTCTAGGTTAGTAGTTTTTTTTTTTTTTTTTTTTTTTTTTTTCGTAACCCCTTTATTGTTTTTCTTGTATCGAGGAATCCTCCTAGTTCTTAATATGGTAAGTCTCTCCTAAAGAAGTCAATGGAAAGTCTAACTTAATGACTAAGTGTGTGACAGGTGGGGTAAGTATCCAGAGAAAATTTGTCAGAAAGAAATATTCATAAAAGAGTTTATTTGTTTAAAACGCTTTTGGATGAAGATTGTTATTAACAATACTTTATAAAGTAACTATTTCCTTCATGGCATAATCTTTCCTGAAGTATACATAGGTGATCAGGCTATGTATAGTTGAGGACTAATGATGCGATGCTTGATTTAATCAAAATAATATTATTTTTCTCAACAGCTTTAGATGGTGTTCAACGTTTTGTTTCGAAGAATAGTATTCTAGTCATTTCCTTTCAAAGTAATATAAAAATTGTTTCGCGTAATAATAGTAAATATTTGGCGTAATATCGGATAATCAGTTTATATTACAGTAACAAAACGACTTATTTTAGAAATTCGGTAAAAACAATTTCCCCATAAGGTAGTAAAATAGTTTGAAATAAAACTCGTTGAATGGTTTGTTGGATACATGCGTAAATACTATGGATTGGTAATAATCTATTAATCCGTCAAATACGGAATCGGTCAAATCCCTAATAAGACAATGGTATTATGTTGCTAAATGATTGAAAATTGCGCCATTGCAATAGAAAATGGAATGAACAAAGGCTACGGTTATCACAGAGGTAACAAAAGATAGTCATTACATTAGATAGGAAAGTGTTTAATACAACTAGGTTACATCAACGTACTTATGGAAAGTACCAAAAGAAAGTACAACCCTAGAGGGCTCAAACTATGGTTCACATAACTAAAACATAAACTTCTTCCTCCAATTCTGGTTTCCCAACTCCGGGCATTCACTCCTGAAGTGTCCCACTACTCCACACTCGCGGCAGGTTACCGAGAGTTTCTGATGCTTTGCGAGGGTGGGAGCCTTGCAATCCTTGGTTTCATGTCCAAGCTTTTGGCAGTTCTTACATTGAGAGGGGCAAGATCCTTTGTGATGAAACTGACACTTGTTGCACTCGGGTAAATTACCAACATACCTTTTCTTTTGGCTTGACCCCACAGCACAGGTCTCCACCACTTGTTGTATCTTAAACGGTTGTTGAGAAGCATTAGCATCCAGATTACCGTCCCACTTTCTCTTGTTGTTATTATTGTCTCCCGATGTCTTGTCGCGAACTATGAGTTCCTTTGTTTCGATTGCCATCTGGATAGCTTCAGACATGGTATTGGGTTCACATGCGATGACCATCCTACGAATTTCAGGAGAAAGTCCTCCGACGTACCTTTCAAGTCTCTTGCTTTCCGGTTCATCCATTGCAGAGCCTAGTCGAGCAAAATCATAAAAATGAGCAGTATACTTGACAACATCATCTCCTTCCATGGTAAGGTTTAGTGTTTCTTGTTCAATTGCTTGTAATTCGCTTTTCACACAGAACTTCAAACTCATCATCCTTTTTAGTTTCTCCCAAGAGTGTGAGTAAGCAGCATCAACTCCTACTACCTGGACATACTTAGTCCACCATTTCTGGGCATGCTTCTGAAAAGTGCAAGTGGCGAACTTAACTTTGTCTTCCTTACGGCAGTCACCACTTTGAAAGATTGTTTCTAATTCTTCGCACCATTTGAGAAATTCTTTTGTGTCAATACTTCCGCTAAAGGAGGAGGGATTACAACCCATAAATTCCACGTGAGTAAGTTCCTTGGTGAGGGCGGTAGTTGCGTTCCTGGCAATGAATTGTCCAACAGCGGCTTGCGTCATGCTTGGAGTGGTTTGCTTAAATCTATTTCCATCAAATCATAAGAGTCCATGAGAATCTATAGGTAATAAAAATCATCATATTCATAACACATGAATATAATACATGAAGGTTTCGGTCTATATGGACCAATATCATAGATAGCACAACCATTCCCCTATAGTAGAGTCAATACTTGGTGATTCCGTTTGTACAACAATCAAAATACTACAAGTTTCTTTGAACTATGCCACACCTCCCATGGCTAGGATAATAGTAAAAGCTAGTAAAGATATAAGTCTAGTCTAAAGACTTCCTGTAGTCCTTCTAGGTGAAATCAGGTTTATGGCATCATAAGGTCGAGATAGTCCTGAAGTAGTGTCTGAAGTTGTGCATCGATCAAGTCCTAGATAGTGTAGATTCTAAGCCATTCTTGAGGAACCTGTAGATGTTCCTGTTGAGTCCGTAATCTTGGTATTATCCACAAGGCGTTATCTAATTCATGGCAAGTGAAAATGGAAAAGGAAACTGACAATGGTGGTATTCTAAAGGATGAGAATAACATTGATGACAATGAGATCCTAGTGATGAGTTAGGAGATAATGGTGATAATAGTGAATGGGATACTACCCTCTTTCGCGCTATCTCGCGATATCCAAGAGGTAAAGTTGAAGTACGCACTATGGGACGACCAATAGTGAAATAAGTAACTGACGGTGGTGGTAGTACCTGAGTAGTAAGCGTCCTACTAGTGAAGGAAAGAAAACATGTTATCTCTCTTGTAATAAGCATCCTAATAAGTCCATTAAAATCAAGTCTGAATACTCTACCAAACGGCATTCTATGTATAGGCTGAATGATAGGAAAACCTTATTCCTATAACAATTCAATAGTGCTAACGGTGGTATACGTGCAACTGGTGGTATAATGGTAGTGGAAGATGACAAGGCATCTTCAACGTCGGAATCCGACGAAAGGATAACAGCGTGGGTATCTGAAGACATGTCACTTGTGAACCAGGTCAATATAATCACATATATATAGGAGTATGGGTATAAGTAACTCGTACAATGTGTGCGTAAAGCAACATGTATAGTGAATATGCACCTATGATGAAATGATGAGATGCTATGATGATGTGGTTATAGTCTAGGGTCCAAGATACATCCTAGTTCGCTATAACCTTAGCTCTGATGCCAATCTGTCACACCCCCAAAATACCTGAATGGCAGCGGAATGGAATACCTGGGGGTGACTGTCATAGCACCATAGTTACAGTTATTTTGAACGACCTAAAGTGTCGTTTAGAAAATACAGCGTTTGATCATTAAAACATTCAGAGTTTACAAAGCTTAGGTCCCAAAAGAGTTTGCCAATATAGTTAAAATAAATTCAACAAGATCAAACGTTTCATAAGTGCAGAAAATATAGTGAGACGCGTCGACTCCGCGACTCCATGAAGGTCCAAATGTATGCACATGAGCTACCTTAATAACCTGAGAAATACATTGCGAAAAACGGTCAACACGAATGTTGGTGAATAATCATAGGTTTGTAATATAAATCGTAAGTACATAAGCCACAAGAAATAAGTAAACCGACAAAAATGTCAAAAATGCTACATTGGCTCTTAAGCTCATGACCCCGAAGCTAGACTTTGTAATGCCCCACCAGAGTGTTTACCAGACACTCAATTCGTTAAGACATGATATGCATTCGTCCCATTTGGAGCAACCCAAACACGAATGGAGGCGTCACCCTCGATAAATCTATCCACTCACTCTCGCTTAGCTAAAATTAACGGTCCATGATATATATAAGGGGACTTAACTTGGTAGTAGGCAACTTAAGCAATGTATGGAATTTGATATACTTGGGCATGTACAAAAATAATTGTGCAATGTAATCTCCCCCGTGGGATTTAAAATCAAATAAGTAATTAAAACGGGGCTATGAGAACTCACCTAGAGTGATAGTACAAAGATGGTACAACGATGGTAAAGTGATCGGGACAATGAGGCGCGAACACTAGCCGCAACCTAAATGAATAATCGTGATCTAATTTAGATCAAGCCGTAATGAAATGAATGCACATGCACATGATACTCATACCACTCGTAATTTGGAAATACTAGTTATCGTCATGGTAAAATAGTTTCCATACTTAGGAAAAATAAGTCCATATATAGGAGTATATAACTTGTCATATTAACTCGTACGAAAAAGTTAGTGTTATGAACCTCGTATCAAAATCTTAGAATGACGTCGTCATGTCGTATAAATATTCCCTCGGGTCGTACGTATTCGTTTGTTAAGAAAATAGTCATTAGTAACGTTGCTAGAAAATATACCATTTAGTACGTACGTTATTATTTTTATTTGTGACTATATATATATATATAGTTTTGGCAATGTTAAAATGGGTATAACTCGGTCGTTTTAGGCTCGTTTTCCTTGTTCTTTATGTCCACGGATTCGTCTTTGTGTATACTAGTATATTTTAGATAACTCGGCTCCTCTAGGTTACATTTAATGCCTCAAAATACCCGTCGTATTCTGCCAATCAGCAAGCAGTTTTTGGAAAAGTAGTTTTCGTCGTTAAATTTGCAAAAATCATAACTCCTTCGTTATAAACTCGTTTTAATCCGTTCTTTCGCCCAAAGTTTCGTTTTTG
Source organism: Artemisia argyi (assembly GCA_030686995.1). NCBI lineage: Eukaryota > Viridiplantae > Streptophyta > Magnoliopsida > Asterales > Asteraceae > Artemisia > Artemisia argyi. Next base: position 127,432,428 of record CM060691.1, read on the forward strand.
AATGTATTTTCTAAATCTTTGGTCAAAAATTAACCATCACCCACTGATTTTTCCACGAAATTAAAATAGGGACAGTAGGTATTTCAAAAGTTTCAAAAACCATTTCCAAGTCTCCAAACTAGTTCCATCATCCATCAAACCACTTTCAAACACCACAAAACTAATCTAATCCTACCATACACCTTCTTAGGGTGTCATGGGTTCCTAATCATCACAACCAAGTAGATCTAACAAGGATCTAACCAAAAATCACTTCTAGGGCTTGTATGATCAAAAGTTTACAAAAATAAAGTGGTATAAGTTAATGCATGGATGAGATCTTGCAAGAAACATGTATAAATATAGTAATAACTTTGTAAAAATTATGAAATGAGTTTAGTAAACTTACTTGTAAGATTAGTGAAGTTAAGATGATTAAAACCTAATAATCCTTGAGTTTGTATCTCAAAACTCTAACAAGGACTACAAAATACACTAGGATCTTAAGAAAAATTTCTTGGTCTTGCCTCCTTTCTTCTTTGGCCGTGGGTTAGAGAGAGCAAAAGAGAGAATGAAAAACTTTTGAGTTGTTGCAAATGAGATAAGAAACTAGTAAAGTGTATATATGTATTATTGGTTATTAGTATATTATATTTAGTTAGTGATAGGCATTAATGAACAAGGAGTATGTAAGTAACTTTTGTAAGAAAATGGCAAGGGGGGGGGGGGGCAAAGTCAAGGGGGGGGGGGGGGGTTGTGTAAGACTTTTTGGTGTATAAATGCATTATTGTTGTGTTTTGTGTAGTTTTAAAATGTACCGGGTACCGGGTTAACTAAAAATAAATTTTAACGGAGTTAACCGGGTCATAATAAAGTTATAAAAATTATAAAAATAGGTTGGATAAAATTATTGGGTGTCTAGATAATGATAGTTTAATTTCTACGAAAACCGTCAAAGTTTTAGTAACTTAAGTTAATAATTGAAATAAATATCCAAAATTCCGGGTAAATTAATATTATAATTTTTATATTATAAAAATGAATATAAAAATATGTTGGAATCATAATCGGGAGTGTTGGACATGTTAGTCACATTTATACTTCGCGTATTAGTGTTTATTTAAAATAAACATATGTAAATCGTTAATTGTACCAAAAGTATTAATTTAATTATCCTACGAGTGGGATAGTATGCAAGTGCCATAATAATGATATGCTGACTATTTCTAGTCTGAATGAAATGTCCCAATGATAATGCATGAATTCGCACCTGAACCAATACGGTTACGCGAATTTAAATACTCGTAAACTAAATTTACAATGACATGAATATTGCACGTGAATAGTGGTATTTCTTCCGGAAATGAATAGTGTCAAGTGAATAGTAAAATTTCTGAATGTGTCTCGGAACGTCAAATTGACCTCGAAAACGATGAATAGTGATCGATGAATAGTAAATGATGAATAGTAACTTGTGAATAGTAAATTGTCGAGGTTTGGAAAATGACCGGAAATTACGAGTTGTGACAAATGACCCCTAACTTGTATTTTGATTAGAATAAAAGCGCATTTGCTTGAGGACAAGCAAATCTCAAGTGTAAGGGTATTTGATAAGGCAAAAAATGAACCACTTTTAAGGGGTCATTTAAGCCCGGATTCGTGATTATTTGATCAAATATTGCTCTAAATCGTTCCTTTTGTCCTTTTAGGTACTTTTGGAGCGAAATCTGGAAAAGGAAGCATTTTGGACGTTTTTGGAGCATAAAAGTGAAGAAAATGGCAAAGTCTCAATTTTCCTTACTGGGAACAGTACCTGACGGCGTCAAGAGTCTCCAAGTGACAGCGTCAAGAGTTACAAAAGAGGTGGAAGTGGAAGATACACGTGACGGTCCAGAGGATTTTTAACTATAGGACATGACGGCGTCACCTAGGCCATCATGGTCCATTTGTTAGTGACGGCCTAGAAAAAATTCCTACATGACGGCGTCAAAATCAGATCTATATTAAGACGGCGAGTTGACGGCGTCACAAATTCCTTCTTGACGCCATCACCCTGTAAAATCTGTATATAGTTTTCCAAATTTCATTCATTAGTGTGCAACTTTGAGGGAAAACCCCTAGGTCGAATTTTCCAGCTTTTTCAAAGGTTTCAACCCTTTGAATCTTTCACGTTCTATTAAAGATAAGTACTCTTTCAATTCATTCAATATGTATATGTGTTGTTTGAATATATCTTACGCTTGTCTTCAATTTAATATGCTCGGCTAGATTTCTTTTGTGTTTGCATAGATGTAGTGAAACCTAGATGTTAATTATGGGTTGATTGTTTGTTTATAGTTGTTATGGATGATTGTATTCGATGTTAGGCTTATGAAAACTGACAGACTTCCATTGGTAACTTGCTTGAACGTCTTAAGAAACATGATCGGAGGTGTACTACGATATTTGGTTGTATTTAATGCATAGGAGAATTCTAATGATCCCATGTTAGGAGCTTCTAACAGCTCGACATAGGAGTGAAGTAGGATCCTATAGAGTTAGGGAATATTGTACCCGGCCCTACGACTAGTGTTAAGGAATATGACCCATGATCCATGCAATTGTAACAAGCTATTAACCTGTAAAAGATATCTCGGGAGTAATGAAACCTAAGTAAACACAACTTTCCCCATCATTGTTTACACCAAATTACTATAATTAGCTTTATTTTCATTTTTGTTATTTTATTTTGATTGCATCTTTAGTTATTTGGGTTAGTTGGATAGAAACTAATTCCGCCCACTCTTCCAAAACTCGAGATTTTACTTGCTTTTATAAAATATAAAAATACAAAAAGAATCATCCCTGACCTCTAGATTTAGTTTAGGAGACTTTCTAATCCTAGCGACACTATTCCTGAGTTGAACGATGAATCCCCTCGTACTTGTCACTATACTATACTACAACGATCAGGTACACTGCCTGGTGGGGGTTGTAAGCTTCTCGAGATCCCTTGAGAGGTAAAGCCTGGTGCGATTCCCACGTATCATGGTCCCCATGACACTCATGATTGCGTGGAACTGCCCGGACTAGCTTTTGCGGATTACGCATCCTCGCGTACCGACGAAGCGGGAGACAAGTGGTACACTTTCAAACCCGAGCCAAACCCTTACGGTGATTCCTACAATCCTTCTTGGAAAAATCACTCGAACCTTATGTGGAAACAAAACCAAAACATGCCACAAAACAATTCTTCCAATCCACATAATCGTTACCTACCAAACGGTCCACCCTTTAACCGTACTTTCAACAACAATCCTTCCAATAACTATGGTAGTACCAATAATCTTGATGGATTGATGTCCAAGTTTACGGCTTCTCAAGAAGCTCGCATAGCTAAGTTTCAAGCCAATTTAAAATAAAAGCAAAGTGAGATGACCAATAAAATTGACACATTGTTGAAAGTTCTCAATGACCGATAAATGGGAGCACTCCCAAGCGACACGGTCAAGAACCCGAAACTAAACGTTAATGCCATATCATAGGTTTCGTCACCTACTTCTTGTCCACAATACTATTCGGTCTAAGCAATGAACACGTGTTTCAAGCAAACCCAAATTCTTCAAAAGGACCGATTGAATAAAACATTCGATATTAAACCGGTATATAACATAGTTGAAACACCTCCTACACAAGACCTTGACGATGAATTCAAGGAGCTCTACCTTGAACGCCCCGTCATTGATGTCTTAGCCCGTGCCCCCTACTATAGTGCCCTCCTAGAAAAATATGAGAAACTTAAATAGGGTAAAAATGGGACCGCCTTCGTTCAAAACAAGTTGCCTAAGAAGCTTGATGATCTGGGTATATTTGTTTTGCCTTGTAAGGTAGGAAAATCCGAAGCTTTCGACACACTCGCCGACTTAGGATCAAGCCTCAACTTGATTCCCTTATCCCTTTTCACCACTCTTAAGCTAGGAAGTTAGAGGAGACAGAAGTAATAATCGGTCTAGCGGATAGAAGTGTTGCCCACCCAGTTGGAATGATCAAGGATGTAGTAGTTCACGTAGGAAGATTGACTATCTTAGCGGTTTTTCACGTCCTAGATATGGTTAGTGATACTACATGCCCATTGTTAGTAGGAAGAGGATTTTTAGCAACCGCTAGTGCCATGATAGATTGTAAGGAGTCTAAGATAGCAGTAGGAGATGGTGAGACTTGGTCGGTTTATGATGTTAAGAAGCATAGCTACGATTGTGAGGATGAACCGACACCGCATTGGGTAGAGATGAGTAGGAGACCATCTAGATATGGACCTTGGATTGAAAGGAACTTTATAGGACCTCAATGCCCATTCTATCTAGAAAAATATTTCATTGCTAAGACACATTCGATGGAACAACTCATAGCTAGAGATGAAGAACTAAACCCTTTTGAGGATCCCCTAGTCTTTAGGAAAATGATTGAGTTCTTAAGCGTAATGCCTATCAACCTAGAGATGAATAAGTGGAAAAGGGAAGGGGATAAGTGTAAGTGGAATTGGGATAAGCCACCTAAGGAAGGTGACGGATCATGGCATACGAAGATGATTCTATATGATCCAGATGGATAAAAGTTTGAGAAGTCATACTGCACCAAGAAAACCGATAGGAAATTGAAACCTATGTTTGATCCCAAGGATGTCCTCGACGAGGAGCTCACACATATAGGATAACCCATGACCTTGAGTCTAGCTATAAGACTCGTAAATAAAGAAAAGCGCTTCTTGGGAGGCAACCCATGCTTTGTGTGTTTTTATTTGTTTGATTTTAGTTGTTTCCGTATGCATGTTTTATTTTTATTGTTGGTAAATCATGTTTCAAAGTAAATTGTGAAAATGCTTTATTTTGTTTTTAACTTTGTCTTAATTACATATAAAGGTATTTTAAAAAATCTAAGTGTTAGGGAAATCCAAATTTGTTTTTAAGAACGAAAATGATCATGATTCGCCACAATATTAAATGAACATGTATATTTGTAATTGTTTGAGTCAAATGCTTGTATCGAGTCATAATGATGTTTTGCAGGATTTTCCTGGAAATAAGGCATAAGTTTTCCAGAAATTTTCTGGAAACTTAACATAAGATTTTTTCAGGAACATTCTGACGGCGTCAGGAGTTACAACCTGACGGCGTCAGGTACCAAAATTCTGAAAAGTTTTACGAGTTTTGTTTAAATTGGAGTTTTAAAGTTTTTGTTAATTCTTTAGTTTTCTAAACTCCAGAAAATCTGCAAACATTCATTCCACAAGCATTATATCTAAAATTGTTTTCTTGGACTTGTTAGTATATATAGATTGCTGCCGATTTTACGCGACGTTTGCCTTGATTGTTTTCTCAGGTTTAACAGGTTATATATGACAAGAAGATGATTTATATTTCTGGAGGGAAAGCTTTCAATGTTCATTTTCTTGGAGGAAGATCTAACCTTGTTGACACACTATCCACACCGAACAAATCAGGGGAGTATTTGTTTTCATTCTTTTACCTGTTTTACTTTTACATCCTTTAATTGAACATTGGGGACAATGTTCATCCTAAGTGTAAGGGGAGGGTAAATGAAGATACCTTATATGATACAATTGCACTTGAGTTTGTTTGTTTGATAGTAGGTGAGTAACAAAACTAAGAGAAATACTTGTTAGTGTAATTTTAGTGCCAAATTTAAAATTTTTTACAATGTTTTGGAGTTAAACTTTAGCCTTAATAAGCGTCTCATGGATAGGAGTTGTATGACTAGCACAAAAACCGTACCACTCAGAAAAATTTTCCACCCAAATATGTGAGGTACGTCTTTAGATTTGATAGGAAAAGCATTCATTATTAGTGCTTATGAGTGTACCGGTAGCATTTAGATTCTAGAACTTGCGTTAGTGATGCATCCCAAGACTGCTAGTGAGACTACATTCGTGTAGTAGAATTTACTACACGATAAGAGGCATTAGGATCACCCATGTGTTTAAACCCGTATCATAATTATTTGACCATTTAAGTCACATTACTTGACTAATAAAGTCAATTAATTTTCCCACACATTAGCGTTGTACTCATTTTTAATACACGAAACCCCTAGTACACCCCTCCGAGCCTATCTTTTCATTTCTAACTTTAAGCATTTTACTTAAAGGAAGAATTTGTTACAACCCACCCAAATGTGCAACCAAATTGCCTTAGCCTTCCGTGTATGCAGTCATCTTTAGTGCATTATTGTTACATGTTTTAAACCCTTAGTTAATTATCTAATTGATTACATGGTTGCTAAGTCAAGTCATATCTCGTACATATTGTTTTGGGACGATTAGAACTCATGGGTAAAGTACTTGTGTTATGGAGTAATGGGGAAGAACATCATATATTACCCCCATATGTGCGTTAATCTTAAAAAGTACTCCAAGTGTTTTGATTATCTTGATTCGAGTCATTAGAGTAGTTTATTGTAAAGTATGTAAAAATTCAAGTGTAAGGAGAATGTAAATTCCCTACGATGTATTATTTTGGATGGTAGGGTAAAATTGTATGCAAAAAAAAAAAAAAAAAAAAAAAAAAGAAAAAAAAAATCAAGAAAAAGAAAAGAAAAAGAAAGAGAAAAAACATACGAACTACCATCCCGTTTCATTTTATGTTTATTTATAAGTTTTTGTCATTTTTGATTTATTAGCTTAAGTCGGGTCGAGTCTTGGCTTAGCAACGCCATATTGTACATGTAATTAACCAAGATGATTAACTCGCCACCAGTAAATATTTCCTTTATCCAACAAAACCGTGTTTTCCATATCCATACACCTAACGTTATAACCCTTCAAAAGACCTCTTTGATAGTTTATCCTAGATGCTTACGCCAAGTGGTGGAGGTTTGATCCTTTCCCAAGCCTATGGTAATCTATTTGATATGACAGGTAGTGAGAGATGTTTTCCATTCCCATATTGTGATATATACTTTATTACACCCGAGAGATGTGAGTATCTAAACACTATTTGTGAGGTGCTAGTGTATGACCTCCGTGCTTGTTTTTGGTCTTTAGTGGAACGATTATTTGTTGTAATTACTTTTATATTAGTGTTAAATGACCCCTAACTTGTATTTTGATTAGAATAAAAGCGCATTTGTTTGAGGACAAGCAAATCTCAAGTGTAAGGGTATTTGATAAGGCGAAAAGTGTACCGCTTTTAAGGGGTCATTTAAGCCCGAATTCGTAATTATTTGATAAATTATTGCCCTAAATCGATCCTTTTGTCATTTTAGGTACTTTTGAGGAGAAATCTGGAAAGGAAGTGTTTTGGACGTTTTTAGAGCATAAAAGTGAATAAAATGGCAAAGTCTCTAATTTTTTGCTGGGAACAATACCTGACGACGTCAAGCCATAATACATGACGGCGTCAAGAGTGACAAAAGAGGTGGAAGTAGATATTATAACGTGACGGCCCAGAACATTTTCAGTGTTAATAGCCTGATGGCGTCACCAAGGTCGTCAGGGTCCAAATGCAAGTGACGGCCCAGAGGAGATTTACACATGAAGGCGTCAAGACTGGATCTAGGCAATACGAATTTCAACTTGGTGGCCAGTTAACGGCATCAAAAGCCAACACATGACGCCGTCAAGATACTTAGTCTATATATATTTTTCCAATTTTTCATTGTAAAATGTCGAACAAATTGTGGAATACTAAAACACAAACCCTAGGTCGAATTTCCTGCATATTGAAGGGGTTTCAAACCCTTCTTTCTTCCATGTTTTAATAAAGATAAGTTCTCCAATAATCATTCAATATGTCTATGTATTGTTTGATTCTATCTTATGCTTGTCTTTCTTTTAGCATGTTAGGCTAGGTTTTTATTGTGTTTGCTTAGATGTAGTCAAACCTAGATGTTGATTATTGGTTGATTGTTTGTTTATAATTGTTACGGATGAAAGTATTCGATGTTAGGCTTAAGAAAACTGGCAGACTTCCATTGGTAACTTGCTTGAACGTCTTAAGAAACATGATCGGAGGTGTATTACGCTTTTTTGTTGTATTTAATGCATAAGTGAATTCTAATGATCCCATGTTAGGAGCTTTTAGTCGGCTTGACATAGGAGTGAAGTAGGATCTTATAGAGTTAGGGAATATTGTACACGGCCCTACGACTAGTATTAAGGAATATAACCCGTCATCCATACAATTGTAACAAGCTAATCAACCGATAAAAGATATATAGGGAATAATGAAATCTAAGTAAACACAACTTTTCTCATTATTGTTTCCACCACGTTAGTATAATAGTTTAACTTCATTTCTTTTATTTTATTTTGATTGCATTTGTAGTAATTAGGTTAGTTGGCTAGCAACTAATTCCGCCCACTCCTTCAAAACCCGAGATTTTACTTGCTTTTATAAAATATAAAAAATTACAAAAAGAATCATCCCTCACATCTAGACCTAGTTTAGTAGGCTTTCTAATCCTAGCGATACTATTCCTGAGTTGAACGATCAATTCCCCGGTACTTGTCACTATACTATACTACAACGATCAGGTACACTGCCTGGTGGGGGTTGCAAGCTTCTCAAGAACCCTTGAGAGGTAAAACCTATAGCGAGGGTGCAATCCCCCGTATCAATAATTTAAATGATTTTTTAACAAATTTATTTCCACCAACTCTACCTCAAAATGCTCTAAAACCAATCTTTTAATTCTTGTGATTTTTAAAGAATTTTTAAATTTTTCATACAACCTTTCTCTAAAACCTACAAACTATTAACACTTGGTGGTATGATTTTCTTAACTCATATTCACTCATTAACCTACCTTAGATTTCTTTCTCCACACTGAAGACCATTAATGACAACCCTTCATCATTAGTCTTAAACCACACAGGATTTTCTCATTTAGACACCTTTTCATACTCAATACAGCATGAAACATAGGGCTGTTATAGCTTAATCATAATCATTTTTCCTCACACCTGATCTGTTAGCCGGATCCCTCAGCTGAAGCTAGCCGGATCCCTTTTGAAAAGGATCCGCTAGATCCAGGCAACTTTATTCACTCAAACACTCCTCATTGCCTTTAATATATCTCCTAGAAGATTGTATCACTGTAGTTGACCTTGGTGCATGCATATCATTGCAATTCAATGGATTTTAGTGGTTTAGGCTTTAATTACCATACCTGTAACACCCCAACCCGACAAGGGTAAAAATGTCACAAATTATGGTGTTATATCAGAACAAACAGACAGATCAAAAGCAAAGAACTTACATGATTAACTTACACCAAATAACAATGGTCAAAATCTTTAACTCAAGTCTACTCTCAATCCCAGAAAGCTATCCCAAAAGCTATCTCGAATACCTGCCGCGGAGAAAAGAAATGCGGCTAAGCTGCAGAAGCTCATTGAACGGATATAACAAAAGTAAACTGAAATAAATGATAAAATACAGAGGATATAATTTAGGAAACATGTTTAGGTATAATAGATAATACGGAAATATAATGTGTAGGTTAAATAGAGAATCTATACAGTCACCTGTATAAACAGAATCAGAATATACCATGAGCTCAGAAACATATCATAATCATATCATCACATAAGTTGTACAAGGAGTAGCTAGCTCCAATGTACCGGAAGTGAAAGGGGTACATTGTACATACAACTGATGAGACGAAAAGTGTACCACTTTTAGGGGGTCATTTAAGCCCAAAGTCGAGATTATTTGATCAAATATTGCCCTAAATCGTTCCTTTTGTCATTTTAGGTACTTTTGAGGAGAAATCTGGAAAAGGGAGCATTTTGGATGTTTTTGGAGCGAAAAAGTGAAGAAAACGACAAAGTCTCAAATTCATGCTGAAAATAGTACCTGGCGGCATCAGGATTTGCTTATGACGCCGTCATCCTTTGACAAAGAGGTGGATAATCAAGTTACACGTGACGCACCAGAATGTTTTTGGAGGAATTACATGTGACGGCGTCACCAAGACCATCACGTACAAAATGCAAGAGACGGCCAAGATCAAGTTTACACATGACGGCGTCAGAATTGGATCTAGGCAATACGATAATATTTATGGCGGTGAGTTGACGGCGTTAGAACTTACTCTTGACGTCGTCAGACCCAATTCTCTATATATAGTTTTTGATTTTTCATTCATTAGTGTGCAACTTTGAGAGGAGAAACCCTAGACGAATTCTACCTTATTTTTATGGGTTTCAAACCCTTGTTTCATCCATGCTTAATTGAAGATAAGTTTTCCAATAATCATTCAATATGTCTATGTGTTGTTTGATTCTATCTTATGCTTGTCTTCACTTTAACATGCTAGGCTAGGTTTTTTTGTGTTTGCTTAGATGTAATGAAACTTAGATATTGATTATTGGTTGGTTGTTTGTTCATAATTGTTGTGGATGAATGATTTCGATGTTAGGCTTAAGAAAACTGGCAGACTTCCAATTGGTAACTTGCTTGAACGTCTTAAGAAACATGATCGGATGTGTACTATGATAAATTGGTTATATTTAATGCATAGGTAACTACTAATGAGGCCATGTTAGGAGCTAGTAGTCAACTCGACATAGGAAGAGGTAGAAGCTTATAAAGTTAGGGAAGATCGTACACGACCCTACGAATGGTATTAAGGAATATAACCCGTCATCCATGCAATTGTGAGAAACTAATCAATTGGTAAAAGATAGCTAGGGAGTAGTAAATCTAAGTAAACACATTTTCTCTTACTATTGTTTTCTCCACATTTACTTTAGTGTCATTTTATTTTATTTTATTTGCATTTGTAGTTATTTGGGTTAATTAACTAGCAACTAATTCCGCCCATTCTTCCAAAACGCGATATTTTTACTTGCTTTCCATAAAATACAAAAAAACAAAAAGAATCATCCCTCACCTCTAGACCTAGTTTAATTGAGTTTTAACCCTAGCGAACACTATTCTTTGAGTTGAACAATCAATCCTCCGGTACTTGCCACTATATTATACTACAACGGTCAGGTACACTGTCTGGTGGGCATTGTAAGCTTCCCAAGATCCCTGGAGAGGTAAAACCTTTTGCAAGGTTGTAAAACCACACATCAACAACCAGTCACTAAACATAATCATATCATATCATAACAGAAAACAGATCTAGGATGCATCCATACTGATGCGTAGGGATTGCACCAGGCTTTACCTCTCGAGGGATCTCGAGAAGCTTGCAACCCCCACCAGGCAGTGTACCAGATCGTTGTAGTATAGTATAGTGACAAGTACCGGGGGATTGATCGTTCAGCTTGGGAATAGTGTCGCTAGGATTAGAAAACCTAAAGACTAGGTCTAGAGATGAGGGATGATTATTTTTGTAATTTTTAGGTTTTTATGAAAGCAATTAAAAATCTCGATTTTTAGAGGAGTGGGCGGAATTAGTTGCTAGTCAACTAACCCAATAACTAAAATGCAATCAAAATAAAATACTAAAAATGAAAATAAACTAAATTAACTAGAGGTGTGAGCAATATATGGGAGAATTGTGTTTACTTAGATTTCACTACTCCGTAGATATCTTTTACAGGTTAATTACTTGTTACAGTTGCGTGGATGACAGATTGTATTCCTTAATACCATTCATGGGGTGGCGTACTTACTTCCCCAATCCTATAAGCTCCTACTTCACTCCTATGTCGAGCCGGCTAAGAAGCTCCTAACATGGGATCACTAGAATTCGCTCATGCATTAAATACAATCATAAAAACCTAGTACACATCGGTTCATGTTTCTTAAGATGTTCAAGCAAGTTACACAATGGAGATCTGCCAGTTTTCTTAAGCCTAACATTGAAATCATTCATCCATTACAACTATAAACAAGCAATCAACCTATAATCAACATCTAGGTTTCATTACATCTAAGCAAACACATGAAAGATCTAGCCTAGCATGTTAAAATCAAGACAAGCATAAGATATATTCAAACAACACATAGACATATTGAATGAATTGAAAGAGAACTTATCTTAATTGAACATGAAAGGTTTCAAGGGGTGAAAACCCTTGAAAATACTGTTACAAATGACCTAGGGTTTATTAGGTTCGACCCTAGTATTCTCCACACAAGTTCCTCTCCTAATGAATGAAAAATAGAAAAGTATATATAGATTTTGTAAGGTGACGGCGTCAAGAGCAAATGTCTGACGCCGTCATCTCGCCGCCAAATAAATTCTCGGACTGCCTAGATCTGGGTTTGATGCCGTCACGTGTATTCCTTTTGCAGGCCGTCACAAAAATTACTCTTGACTCCCTTCTCTTGACGCCTTCAGGTTTTCTCTGGGTTGTCATGGATTTTACTCCTGAATCCGTCACAATTTCCTTCTTGACGCCGTCAGGTACTGTTCTCAGCATGGAAAATTAAATCTTTGCCGTTTTCTTCACCTTTATGCTCCAAAAACGTCCAAAATGCTTCCTTTTCCAGAATTCACTCCCAAAGTACCTAAAATCACAAAAGGAACGATTTAGGGCAATATTTGATCAAATAAATTCAATTCGGGCTTAAATGACTCCCTAAAAATGGTTCATGTTTCGCCTCATCATATACCCTTACACTTGAGATTTGCTTGTCCTCAAGCAAATGCGTTTTTATTCTAATCTAAATACAAGGTAAGGGTCATTTAACACTAATATAAAAGTAATTACAACAAATAATCATTCCACTAAAGACCAAAGACAAGCACGGAGGTCATACACTAGCACCTCACAAATAGTGTTTAGATACTCACATCTCTCGGGTGTAATAAAGTAATAAAGTAATATCACAATATGGAATACACGGGTTTGTTGGATATAGGCAGTCTTTACTGGTGGCGAGTTAATCATCTTGGTTAATTACATGTACATTGTGGCGTTGCTAAGCCAAGACTAGACTCGACTTAAGCTAATAAATCAAAAATAACAAAAACATAAAATGAACATAGAATGAAAAGGGATGGTAGTCCGTATGTTTTTTTTTTCTTTTCTTTTTCTATTTTTTTTCTTTTTCTTGATATTTTCAATTTTTTCAATTTTTTTTTTTTTTTTTTTTTTTTTTTTTTTTTTTTTTTTTTTTATGCATACACTTTTACCCTACCATCCAAAATAATACATTATAGGGAATGAAAATTTCCCTTACACTTGAATTTTTACATACTTTACAATAAACTAATCTAATGACTCGAATTAAGATAATCAAGACACTTGGAGTACTTTTAAGATTAACGTACATTTGGGGGTAATAATATGATGTTCTTCCCCATTACTCCATAATATAAGTACTTTACCCATGAGTCCCAATTGTCCCAAAACAATATGTACAAGGATATGACTCGACTTAGCAACCATGTAATCAATTAGACAATTAACTAAGGGTTTAACAAATAACAATAATGCACTAAAAATGAGTGCATACACGGAAGGCTAAGGCGATTTGGTTGTACATTTAAGTGGGGTGTAACAAATTATTCCTTTAAGTAAGATGCTTAAAGTTAGAAAAGAAAAGATAGGCTCGGAGGGGTGTACTAGGGGTTTCGTGTACTAAAAATGAGTACAACGCTAAGGGTGTGGGAAAAATTAATAGACTTAACTAGCCAAGTAATATGACTTAAATGGTCAAGTAATTATGATACGGGTTTAACACAAGGGAGATCCTAATGCCTATTATCATGTAGTAAATCCTACTACACGAATGTAGTCTCACTAGCGGTCTCAGGATGCATCACTAACGCAAGTTCTAGAATCTAAATGCTACCGATACACTCATAAGCACTAATAGTAAATGCTTTTCCTATCAAATCTAAAGGCGAACCTCACATATTTGGGTGGAAAATTTTTTTGAATGGTACGGTTTTGTGCTAGTCATACAATCTCCTATCCATGAGACGCTTGCTATGGCTAAAGTTTCACTCCTAAATGTTGTAAAAAAATTTAAATTTGGCGCTAAAATTACACTAACAAGTATTTCTCATAGTTCTATTACACATCTACTATTAAACAAACTAACTCAAGCGAAAGCGTATTTGTAAGGTATCATCATTTTACCCTCCCCTTACACTTAGGATGAACATTGTCCCCAATGTTCAAGTAAAGAATGTAAAAGTGAAAATAAGTAAAACGAATGAAATCAAATACTCCCCTGATTCGCTCGGTATGGATAATAAGGTGGCCAGGTTAGATTTTCCTCCAAGAAAATGAACAATCAAAGCTTCCCTTCCAGAATATAAATCATCTTCTTGTCATACATAACCTGTAAAACCTGAGAAAACAGACAAGGCAACCTCGCGTAAAATCGGCGGCAATCTATATATGCTAATAAAACCTAAAAAGCCAAGTAAGATATAATGCTTGTGGAATGATGTTTGCAGATTTCCTGGAGAGTATAAAACTAAAGATTCAACAAAAACTTTAAGATTCCGTTAGAAAAACAAAAGTGGTAAAATTTCCAGAATTTTACACGTGACGTCGTCAAGAGTAAACTCGTGACGCCGTCAGAAGTGACCTGCAGAAATTCTTATGTTAAGTTTCTGGAAAATTTCTGGAAAAACTTCGTCCTACTTCCTGGAAAATCCTGCAAAACATCATTATGACTCGATACAAGCATTTGACTCTAACAAATACTAATACACATGTTCATTTAATATTGTTGTGGATCATGCTCAATTTCGTTCCTATAAACAAATTTGGGTCTCCCCTTACACTTAGCTTTTGCAAAATACCTTTATATGTAATTAAGACGAAGTTAAAAACAAAATAAAGCATTTTCACAATTTACTTTGAAACATGAACCACAAACAATAAAAATAAAGCATGCATACGGAAACAAATAAAATCAAACAAACAAACAAATAAATAAATAAAGCTTGGGTTGCCTCCCAATAAGCGCTTGTTTTTGTTCGAGTCACGAGCCTGACTCTACCCTTATTTAATGGAAATAAGGGAGGTTTTCCCTACACTTTGAATTAAGTGCGGGTGGAAGTAGCGATACACACCCTTAGGGTGGAAATGTGCCTCATGAGGAAAGAGTGGTGGATGAATTATATGCTCAAAGGGGTGTGCTCCTATCATCATAACCTTACCTAATTCAATCAGGTTAATGGGAGGATTAAGATTTTCTCCTAGAAAGGGATCATTTTCTATCAACTTCAAGAGACTACTAGTTGGGGATCCATCTTGACCTAACAAACCCGTTTTAAATCCATAATGTTTCTTGTGATCAATCATAAATGGGTGATGTAAGCATGTAAGGTCATTTTCCATTCCTATATTGGCTTCCTCTCTACAAGGCTTAGAGTCCAATACCTTTATCCTAAGACTACCCGGACTACATGGGTTGATGGGTGGGTCGCTCCTCTTTTGTCTCCTAGATGTATATCTAAGGATGGAAAGTTATGTGAAGATTGAGGTTCCGGTTCATCAACACTAGGTAATTCCCTAGAACTAAGAGTAAGGTTATCACTACAAGTATTCAAACCTATATCCTCTAGTGGTGTTTGGTACAAGGGTTCTACCTCTATTGGGGCTCCTATAGTCTCTTCTACTTCTTCCGGGTAAGTCACGGGTGGTGTGTATTCCTCAAATGATGGTGGGAGTTGTGGGGTACTTTGTAGGTTTGTGTTATTTACCTCATCCTTCCTTTTCTCAACATCACCTATATCCTCATCATGTGTTTTAGTAGAATATAACCTAAACATGTTCCTAAGTATCACAAATCCTTCTCTAGCCATTTCAAGTTCTAAGTCTGATTCATAAGAACCTTCCTCAATAACTTGATTACAATGTTCAATTTGCCTAAAGGGTTAATCTTTTTGCTCAATATGATCATGTTCGGCTAAATCCTCCTTAATTGTTTCCTCAAGTTGTGATGTATACAAACCCATCAATTCATTGAACTCATGGTTCACGGTTAGGAGGCTTTCCTCAAAATGTTTCCAAAGGGTCTTACTAAAAGAAATTGATCCTAACAATGATTGTTTAATATAGGCCACACATGCGCATAACTCATCAAACCTATCAAACTTTACACCCATCTCCTATTGTATATAGCTAAGATCACTTAAAAATTCATTGGAACAACAGGAAGCAAATCTATCCGAGTAAACTAATTGTTCCTCTATTGTTAATGATCTAAATGGAATCTCATCCGCCATGAAGATAAATGAAAATGGTTTTACAAACAAAGGGCACAAAGAAAAAGATAGACTAAAGGAATCCTATAAAAATAAAAATAAAAATCTCACTAGAAAAGATTCTAGTAAGTAGACCTAATAAAAAGAAATTCTAACCTAGACAATAACTATTCCCCAAGCTGCGGCGCCAAAAACTTGATGCGTAGGGATTGCACCAGGCTTTACCTCTCGAGAAGCTTGCAACCCCCACCAGGCAGTGTACCTGATCGTTGTAGTATAGTATAGTGACAAGTACCGAGGGATTCATCGTTCAGCTTGGGAATAGTGTCGCTAGGATTAGAAAACCTAAAGACTAGGTCTAGAGATGAGGGATGATTATTTTTGTATTTTTTAGGTTTTAATGAAAGCAATTAAAAATCTCGGTTTTTAGAGGAGTGGGCGGAATTAGTTGCTAGTCAACTAACCCAATAACTAAGATGCAATCAAAATAAAATACTAAAAATGAAAATAAACTAAATTAACTAGAGGTGTGAGCAATATATGGTAGAATTGTGTTTACTTAGATTTCACTAATCCGTAGATATCTTTTACAGGTTAATTACTTGTTACAGTTGCGTGGATGACGGATTGTATTCCTTAATACCATTCATGGGGTGGCGTACTTACTTCCCTAATCCTATAAGCTCCTACTTCACTCCTATGTCGAGCCGGCTAAGAAGCTCGTAATATGGGATCACTAGAATTCGCTCATGCATTAAATACAATCATAAAAATCTAGTACACTTCGGTTCATGTTTCTTAATACGTTCAAGCAATTTACACAATGGAGATCTGCCAGTTTTCTTAAGCCTAACATTGAAATCATTCATCCATTACAACTATAAACAAGCAATCAACCTATAATCAACATCTAGGTTTCATTACATCTAAGCAAACACATGAAAGATCTAGCCTAGCATGTTAAAATCAAGACAAGCATAAGATATATTCAGACAACACATAGACATATTGAATGAATTGAAAGAGGACTTATCTTAATTGAACATGAAAGGTTTCAAGGGGTGAAAACCCTTGAAAATACTGTTACAAACGACCTAGGGTTTATTAGGTTCGACCCTAGTATTCACCACACAAGTTCCTCTCCTAATGAATGAAAAATAGAAAAGTATATATAGATTTTGTGAGGTGACGGCGTCAAGAGCAAATGTCTGACACCGTCATCTCGCCGCCAAATAAATTCTCGGACTGCCTAGATCTGGGTTTGATGCCGTCACGTGTATTCTTTTTCCAGGCCGTCACAAAAATTACTCTTGACGCTCTTCTCTTGACGCCTTCAGGTTTTCTCTGGGTCGTCATGGATTTTACTCCTGACGCCGTCACAATTTCCTTCTTGACGCCGTCAGGTACTGTTCGCAGCATGGAAAATTAAGTCTTTGCCGTTTTCTTTACTTTGATGCTCCAAAAACGTCCAAAATGCTTCCTTTTCCAAAATTGACTCCCAAAGTACCTAAAATCACAAAAGGAACGATTTAGGGCAATATTTGATCAAATAAATTCAATTCCGGGCTTAAATGACCTCCTAAAAACGGTTCATTTTTCGCCTCATCACATACACCCCTGAAAATTAGTGCACATTCATATAAAATGGAAGGGACGTGGCAGAACATCACTCTACTGCCCTAGAGTCATGCCATAGATGCAACTATGACACGGACATGGAACCCCCATGCCTAGTGAAGCTCAGGTAACTTTAAGGTTCAAAATAATGGTTCAGAACATAATTGGCATATCAAAAGGTTCATATAGCAAAATTTATTATATCAAAGGTCCAAATCAAAAAGTTCAAATCAGAAGGTTCATAACTAAGGTTGTAATCGCAAAGGAAACCTTAAGTATAAGGTCATAATATTCGTACCTTATTCCAAAAGCAAACGGACAGTTAAGCAAACACAGAATCAAAGATCACTCTTGCCTTGCAGAACCTAAAGGAATAATAAATTCAATATTACGAACAGTTCATTTTACATAAATTACTGATTTTAAGTTATCTTTCCATTTTAAGCAACTTTCTCGAATTAGTACTTTAATACTTTAAGATTATTAAATATTAAAAGTCAAATAAAATTATTTTAAACTTTATTTTAATAATTTAATATTAAGGTAATAATTTTGGAACCCGTCATTAAAATTTTATATAATATATTAACATACCAACGATATTAATATTTATGCCGCGACGACCAAGATTTAATAATCTGACCTCGTTATACTTAACTTATATTTACGTATTTTTAACCACGCCACAAGATACACACGACACCAAAGCCAAAACCCTCTTTATTTTGTTTTCCATTTTCTGTTGCGACCAACAAATCAACACACCCTTTCTTGTTTTATTTACTTTCGACATGCAAGACCAAAAGCAACCCTTTTCTGTTAAACCATTTAAACGCACCCTTTTTTATTTGTAATAGTCGAACAAAGCAAAACGTAAGACCCCACTAGCTTAATATACAAAACAGGCACACGTTAAAGAAAAGGAAATCTGATTTGCAACATGTGTAAGTTGACCATTATATGAATAAGGTTATGATTTCATGCAAACTTTCTCTTATTATTTTATTAGACCAAAGTGTATATAATATAGGTTCTTGTATATTCATTCACTCAATCTATGACAAGGTCAAAAATTCATAAATGTTTATATGATTAGATCGACTCAAAGGGTTTAACAACTAAAAGTTTTATGTCATGACTTATATGATTTTATGTGAGATGATATGCATATAACCTGTTCTTTATTAAACCGACCCATGCATCAATTCAAACACGAGATATATAACGTATAAACGATATCGAATGAGAGAAAAGAACAAGGTAAGCATGTGATACCCTTGTGAAGGTCTCGACCAGAAAACAGAACAAGGATGACAGTTCCAACCAAACGCAAAACTGAACAAAAAAACACCCTTACTCGAAGTTGCTTATACCCATGATCAAGACAAGCCTTCTTTCTTCCTTGGTCTCAAACAGAACAGAACCCCACAGAAAAGTATGTATGTCGCTCTTGTGTTTTTAGGATTAGGGTTTTATAATTTTTGTAGCGTGTACTTGTTATGCAGGAAAAATAAACAACCGAATCCCTTTTTATTCTTTTTTTTTCCTATCGTGGGTTTTTGGTTGGGCAATAAGGCCGGTTTGGTTGTAGCTTGCAATGGATCAAAGCCAAGGCAATTTTTGTGGGCTCACTTAGATATTATTGGATCCTTGTTGTTATTAGTTATTTGCGGAATAAAAGAAAACGGTCCAAAAACAATATTCGTGTCACGTTTAAATAGTTCTCGTATTTTAATTTATTTTTCTAATTATTTTTTATTCAAAATATATTAAGAATTTTAAATTTTGAGGTTTTATTAATTTATTTAAATCATACTTGATGAATTACAACTTGTTAGGACTTATTTGGTAACTTATATGCAATTATTAGGATTTTCAAATGTAAGGGCATTTTAGTCATTTTACATGTTTTAAAATTTGAGGTATTACAATACCTGATCCTTCACTATTTAAACCACTTGTCTTTGTGCTTCCAAACCACACCTAAACAAATCATCTTCTACTGTAAACTTACCTCCTAAACTTACCTCAAAACATGACTAAAGCACCAAGTGGAAGATCATCCACTAGGAGTCCAAAAACCGCACCAATTGTGTATGAAATATCGTCAACCGAAGCCTCACCCATCAAAGAACCTTCTTGTAGAACACCTCCATCAAACTACATCCAAACCCCTCCTTCGAATGAGCCAACTCCACCACAACTTGCCTCTACCAAAAGAACCTCACCACAACCTAATCCTCTAGAACCAAACACTCCTATCTCTACTCAAACGACAAAACCTTCACCTCTTGAACCTCAAATCCTTTCTTTCACCACACCTCATTCATTACATCACCTCTACTTTAACTCATTGGAGGACTTACCTCCTCGACCTTCTAATCCACCACCATTACCCACATTCTCATCCATTGAGAGAATGTTAACTCAACCACTATCCCATCACCTAGATGTTGACATAACATACCACCACCTGTAGCAAACTTGCCTTCCTCTACTCCACCCTTAAATGGCCCATGTTGGGTAATGAGAAGATGTCAACAATCTCAACCAACTCAACCACCACATATACTTCCTCCCACACAAACTTCCCAACCAACACCCGTGGTACATCCACAACCTTTCCACCTAGGTGGTTCCACCTCAAACATACCTCAAAAACCTTCTATCTTAGGTCCTCAACAAACAAACCACGATGATACTTGTGATCATTGTCAACATATACAAACCTTAGTTCATGAACTACGTGATGAAGTATGTTTCATGTTCTACCATCACCTTGAACATCTTGATGACATCACCAAGCCAAACATTCCCTAAAAAACCTTAGAACACAAGTGGTCTCCTTATTCTTAGGCCTACCTTTAGTTACTAGGAATTTTTCATGTTAGATCATTTTCTTAGTTTTTAGAGATTTGTCCATTGTCAGATCATTTCTCTTATGTTTATTAAATGAATCTTCATAACTATATGCTTATTTGAACATGATTGGTGTGATTGTTACTTGATTTCATACCTTTTCTACTCTTTACATCTGCTAACAAGTTGTAGGTAAGTCGGATCCCTCATTTTATACTAGGAGGATCCTTTCTGAGAAGCATCTGTGGGATCCTGGCATACAGAGGACTAACAAAACTTTTATGCAGCCAAATTTTCAACAAAGAGACAACATATACTTGTTTTCTAACCATTGTTTTGTAGATTTTCAAAAGTACACATGGAGTAGTTGACACCCTCATTAAGGGGGAGCTTTCGTCCAAGCAAAAACATTGCAAAAATTTGCAATAATCACGTCTTAGTCTCCCTAATTACTTGACGCCCTTAACAAGGGGGAGCAACCATCGATGGGGAGCAACTAAGAACTTCTTACTCTCTTTACTCCATTACACACCTCTCTTTCATTTTCTTCTCTAAAAAAGTAAAAAATAAAAATAATAAACTTGCATTCAGGTTAGTTTCTTTTCGAAGCTCTTTTTGTTTCGACAAAAAGGGGGAGAAAAGAGTAAAAACTCAAATCAAAACTTACGAATTTTATCCTTTTAGTTAAAAGAATTTTATGTTTTGTTATCAATAAAAAGGGAGAGATTGTTAATACAAATAAACCTTAAAAACATTTATTTATATTTTACGATCTTCTAATGTTTTGTCGATAACAAACGTAAAATCATTTTTAACGAGATAAGTAAAATACGTAATGTTTTGAGCCAATAGTTTACTAACTCATTTCATTAAACAATTAAACCTTAAACATATATAGTTAACAAGTTTACATAAAACCAAAAGCATTTTATAAAAACACTTAAGTAAACTAGTTACTTACATTTTATAAAACACATGTTACATGTAAAATAAATATAAAAGACTTGGACTATCTATGACCAAAAAGCCAAGCCCATTAACCATAAACCATGGAACTTGACCCATAACCCATGAACCATTGCATGATATCATACATGACATCCAAAATGAGTAAAACCCATGACCCAAAGTCCATAACTCATAACCCAAAGTCCATGACCCAAGATGTCTTTGACATCATTCATGACATTACTTGACCCATGGACCTTGACCCATAACCCAAAATCCGAATTGGTACTACCAGATAGCCGGATCCCATGGATTACACTGGTCGGATCCCTTTGGGAAGGGATCCGCCAGATCCGAGTGAACAGTGGACAATTTTATCAATAAATAGTGAGCCATTTCTCTCTTATTTCTCACCCCCTTTAGACATACTCTCTCTCTCTCTCTCTATATATATATATATATATATATACACACACACACATATATATATATATATATATATATATATATATATATATATATATATATATATATATATATATATATATATATATGTATATATATATATATATACATATGTATATATATATGTATATACATATGTATATATATATGTATATATATATATATATATATACATATATATATATATATATATATATATATATATATGTGTGTGTGTGTGTGTGTGTGTGTGTGTGTGTGTGTATATATATATATATATATATATATATATATATATATATATTCCTTTTAGACATTTCTCTCTTATTTCTCACCCCTTTTAGACATACTCTCTCTCTCTCTCTCTCTCTCTCTCTCTCTCTCTCTCTCTATATATATATATATATATATATATATATATATATATATATGTTCTAAACTCTGTAATCACATATCCTATGATCTTTTCTATGTAGTCTTTCTTTGTGATTCTCCAGGTTCCTTCCAAAAGGCGAGATCACAACCTCTTAAATACTTGCAAGCTCGTGATATGAGTTGCTAGGATTATCCTCCTCTAATATCACAGAAGTGCATCTTGTTTTTTCTTCTTCTCAAAAGGCTATTGTAGATATGTTGAGTTGTTAAGTGTAAAAGGACGTTGGATTCTTTAGTCTTGTTATGCTAGTTGTGTTGGTTTGGTCCGCCGTGCTAAGGACCCAGTATCTAGCCTTGTACTGGATAAAGTGTAGGGGACGAAGATTTGGCTTTACCTCATGGAAAAGCCCGGTATCTAGCTTTGTAGATAAAGTGTAAGTGACAGTGTAAAGGCTTCTCCGCCAAATGAAGGGAGTTTGTGTTGTGAAGTGTTTAAAATACAAGTGTTGGATCGATATACTCTGACCAAACTACTTTGTAGCTTGTAAGATTTTAACAATCTTGAATAACTCAAAACAGTTAATATTGAAACAATGATATTACTTTGTATAGTATGCGGAATCTACTAACACAAAGCTAAGAAGAACTTTGTTAATATTAAAACAACTCTTAAACCTGCATCTCTAATTACAGGTTCACTAACAATCCCAAACTTTCTCTAAAATCGTTTTTGTAAAACTCTAAGACTCTTAGAAACTTTGTATGACTTCGTATCTCTAATACCATCATAAGGCTCCTTATATAGATAACCTTAAGTCGGTTTACATTATCTACTTGAACGACAAGTAATTATCCCTAACTAATTCTAGAATATTCATACAATATTACATAGTAATCCTTTAATCAATATTGCACTTAAGTCCTTGTTCTTCGAAGTACTTTGAATAATCTTCAATAAGTAGCAGTACTTTGACCTTGATCAGCATATTGACTATTGAGCAGTACTTTGACATAGCAATACTTTGACTTCATGTCCCAACAATCCTCCCCTGACTTGAACTCCACTTGCTTGATTTCAAGTTTCGTTACTTTCTTGGATCTTCAAAATCTTTATCATTCAGGAAAATTGTTTCTTTTATCTCTTTTCAATCCTGTGTGTCAAAGAGCTCTTGATCATCATCTTCTCAGCAACTCAGCAACATTTTGACAAAGTGTACATCAAATCTTTTAAAATTTCATACTGTTCTCATCACTTCCAGATGTGTAAACTTCTGTGAGAGGTGAATCATTGAACTTTTAATGGATTTTGATGTCTCTTTACCAAAGCCATTAACTCTGGAGTAGCCAATGTTTAGGTTAGAACAACCATGGTACATTGATAACCATATGATTTTTAGCAAATCATCAGCTATCAATAGATTTGAGTAGTCTTTACCAATAGCCGTTTGCTTTTGGACTAGTTAGTTCTTTGATCTCAACCATGGTGAACTAATTAACATAAATGGTTTTTCCACGGCCTTTACCACAAGCCATTCTCTTGTGGGCTAGCCAACTCTTCACTTTTACAGATATGGTGAGTTGAATACCATACAATTTTTAGTAAATTGTCAACTAAAAATGGATTTGATTATCACATCAGAGTCATACCCTCATGATGAGTCAAACTCTTTCTTGTCTGTTAAACATGGTGAGTTGATTACCATTTGTTGTGCAGTACAAGTACTAACACCATGTTTTTCTCTTCGGATCCTTTTATTTACATCATCTTAAACATCAAAAACTTTTATTTTATTTTACAAAGGACTTATACTGGTTTTATGCAGCAAGCAATACTTTGATAAAGTACTGTTTGTCTTGCAGTACTTTGAGAAAAATACTTATTATTCAAAACAAATCATACCAGTACTTGTGCAATTTTATTCTTCTGATTTAGTCCACCTGATAAATAGCTTAATCACCATAAAAGCTACTTTAGTTTCATCTTCAAGCTCCATTCCATGATCCAACATCCTGAGCATAAGTTCTCTTATCAGAGGATATCTTCTTTCAGCTAATATGTGAATCATGGTACCATCTTCCATCTCAAGTGAATGAACTCCTGATGACTCAAAGAATCTCCATCTTGTTATCTCCCAGTTTTCTTGATCATTCCACAGAGTATCATTACTTGTTTCTTCTGTTTCCCAGATGGTTATTAAATCTCCAAGTAAGATTAATCCCACTCCTGTTGCTTCAATATTCTCATAGTATGTCTGCACTTGCAAGTATAAATTGTATAGATCTTCTCTGTCAATTAAATGCAGAACATCCCATAACATATTAAACACTGTGAAGCTTTCATCTTCTCTATTGAACATAAGATAGTTCCCTTCTTTTGATTCAACCACAGAAACAGAAAATGAGATATGTTTTCTTGTTCTCAAAATCAACCACTCTGAAATAATTCTTCAGTTCATCAATTGTGTCTTCATGTATCATTTTAAGTCTCTTTGACAATTGATCATCTTGAACTGCTTTCTTCCTTTTCAACTTTCTTTTCTCAGCTTGTTCTTTCCTTATATCTTCTAACTTCTTTCCCTTATCAACATCCATGGGTACAAAACTTTCTAAATCTTTCTTAATAGATTCTTGTACTTCATCCCATAGAGCTTTTACTTCTGGATATCTTAATTTTTGTAGATTCTTGAATCCTCTTCTTTTCAAGAAACTAATCATCCAATTTATTTCTTGAGCAATAGTCATAGGTTTTCTTCTCACAGCAACTGACTTCTTTACTTCTTCCAAGTACTCTGCATCATGCACAGCTTGTTGTTGTCTAGCAATTTCTTCATTCTTTGCTACCTCTATTTCTCTCAGCTGCGCAACAGTAAACTTCTTCTTTTTCTTCTTAATCTTCTTTTGCTTCATGATCCCTTTACCTTTGTCTTTGGGATCTAATTCTTCAGATTCAGAAGAAGATTCAGAGACTTATTATGCAGGCTTAGAAATATGTATACCTCCTGAAGGTCTATCCAAATTGAGCATAATCTGAGCTATAGTCTCATCATCACTTGTTGTATGCTCCTTGACTTCTTCTTGTTGTATAGGATTGGAAGGACCAGGTTCATCTTCAAAAGTCTTTGTAGAAGGTCCAGCTGTAGAAGTTCCGATATCCATAGCAGCAGTACCTTGTACATCAGTACTTTCAGCAACAGTACTTTGAACATTAGTTCCTTCTAAATCAATTTCTTCTGTATCTCCACTTTTAACAACATCATCCTGAACTTCAAGATTAACTTGTTCGGTCTCATCACTTTTCCTCTCAGTGATATCTTCATAATTAGTATCTTGTTGAGCAATGTTCTCTGCCTCAGCATAATGCCATAGATGAGCATCTTCAGAATATTAAATTCTAGCATCATCTTCATTCAAATTATCTTCCTGATTCCTCCCCAATTTGAAAGATGATGACTTCTTATGACTCTTCTTAGACTTAGAAGCTTTCTTTGCTGATTTAGACCTTTTCTTTTGAGACTGTTTCTTTTCTTTCACATACAGCCTAAAATTATTCACTAGTGGCCACACAAACCTCTTTAACCTTCTGAACTTGTTTCTCAACCTTTTAATCTCTGCAGTCTGATCAGCCATAGCTTTCTTCATCCTCCCTAACTCTCTAGTCAATGCATAATTATCCAAAGGACCCTCAATTCCCTCATCTCCTCCAGGTGTTTGAAACCCACCTATGGAAGTATAATCATTGGGACAAGGTACTGGAGTATGCTCTGAAGCAGTACCTTGCAGAGAAGTACTTTGTGGAGAAATACCTTCAGCAGAAATAGATTTTTCCCTAGAAACAAATACTAAGGGAGTTCTTTCACTTAAGTCATCAGGTTGTGGTGAAGCAATTGGTGGTGTAGGTGTATGTACTGATGCAGAATGCTCAGAATGATCAGATTGGTCAGCATTATCAGAATTAGCAGAACCACTAGCTTCAACATCATCCCTAACAGCCTGTGCTACCTCTAACATATAAGCATTAAGAGGTGTATTGTTACCCGAAAAATTAACTCCCTTGTGAGACATAAAGGTAAATACCTTTGGTGGCATCCTAACAGTAGCTATATAATCCTGAGGTTTTTGTATCCCATCAAGTGGATTCTCTAAGAGAAGTTGAACAAATCTAGGATACATTAGAAAAGGTGATCCAGCCTTAATATGTGCAATCATACCATCAAGGATCATATAAGAGAAGTTAAATGGTCGATTGGTAACTAGGCTAACTAATGCAGAAACTATGGCATGCCCAAATTGATCCCAAGCAGTACTTTTGGGACTTAAGCAATGAAGTAAAACATGAATAAGATACTTCCAATGAGGACTTACCATTGCTTTCTGAAAAGTAATCCTGTTCAAAGGACCTTCATACCCAATATCTCTCAGTGCATCCCAAACTTCTTGTTTAGCAAACAAAACAGAGCCTCCCTAATCATCAAACAACAAAACCTCCCTAATACTTTCCTCGGTAACACGGATGGCTCTCCTAGCAACTGTAGCATGAATAACATCCTCTCCATCTTCTATCTCAGCCCTAGCCGTGGCCCAAAACGCTTGTATCCAAGGTCCAATAATTTCTAGGTTTACCAAAAGAGAGTAATTGATGGTGGTTCCGGTGAGAAAATCAATGATTCCATGAAAGTCAATGTTTCTCTATGTTTTCTCAAGGTTTGCAATCATGTTGTGTTTGGTGATGGTGGGTCGGTGTGCCATTGCGATTATGATTTTAAAGAAGAATGGTAATCGTTGATGAACTTGGTGGATTTGATGAATGAACACGGGTGTATAAATATGAAAAAGATATGAGTAAAAAGGGATAATATACAAAGAATCACGATGAATTAATTATTTTACCATTATTTTTGGAAGTTATCTTCCCCAAATCTTTCGAAAGTTTGTTACCCGCATTTTTGACCGTTGGAGCAGTGTCCTGACACGTCAGCGTACCCTTTAGAACACCAAGCAATACTTTCTATAGAACATGGAGCAGTATTTTCAGTTGTAAAGCAAAGCAGTACGTTGATCAAAGTACTTTCCCATCAAAATATCTTTAGCGTTGACTATTTGACCAAAATATCTTTGAAAGTCAACCCGAGATAATTAATAGCTTTCCAAATTAATTCCCAAAAAAACCAAGGCAAGTAAAATTAAATGAGCTTCATTAATTCCCCTTATTACTTATCTTACCTATAAAAGAAACTTTCCACCTACACATCTCTTTCATCAACACTTGTAATAATCTTCCAAAAAAACCTAGTGAACAACATGAGTCACTTCCCTTTGGTGTACATCTCTTCTGATTCAGATGGCTCCACAGATTCAGAGATCATCTACTATTCTGACTCTGATTCAGATGGCTCCACAGATTCAGAGATCATCTACGTATGAATGATACATGCAGCCTCCCCTCAATTAATGACTAACTACGAATGCCTCCCCTAAAAATAGCTTAATTATTAATCATACCAATACTCACAACTAAAAAAGTAAATCTTGAAACATCAAAGCCCTTTGTCAGTAGATCTACTACATTATCATCTGTATGGACTTTGACTACATTGATAAGCCTATGCTCATAGCAATCTCTGATAAAATGATGTCTGATTTGAATGTGCTTTGTTTTGGAATGATAAACTGGATTCTTTGCAATAAAAATGGTACGCTCATTATGAATGTTGATAGGAGTATTCTTGAAGTTGAATCCATAATCCAAAAGCTGATTTTGCAATCTAAGTACTTGTGCACAACAACTTGCAGCAGCTACATACTCTGCTTCTGTGGAAGATGTTGCTGCAATTGTTTGCTTTTTGCATTGCCATGAGACTAATCTACTTCCAAGATACTGACACCCTCCAGTTGTAGATCTTCTGTCGTAGTTATCACCAGCATAATCACTATCTGAAAAGGGGACTCCCTAGGATACCACAATCCTAGCTTAGGTTGTTGCCTAAGGTACCTAAAGATCCTCTTGATAGCATTCAAATGTGATACCTTGGGTTGAACTTGATGTCTTGCACATAAACACACAACAAAAGTAATATCAGGCCTAGATGCAGTTAAGTACATTAGACATCCAATCATAGACCTGTATAATTTGACATCAACATCTTCTCATTCTTCATCTTTTCCCAAAGGCTTGTTAGGATCAACAGGTGTGGATGATGGCTTGACAGTAGTGAAGTTAAATCTCTTAAGAATATCTGCAGCATACTTATCTTGACCTATAAATATTCCACTGCTTGATTGTTGCACTTGAAGTCCCAAGAAGAATGTTAATTCTCCCATTGAACTCATCTGAAATTCTTTTTGCATAAGATCTTCAAATTCCTTCACCATAGATTGCTTAGTAGCACCAAAAATAATATCATCTACGTAAACTTGGACAAGCATGATATCCTTCTTATCTCTTTTGATAAACAAAGTCTTGTCAATAGCACCTCTCCTGTAACCATGTTGTAATAGGAAATTGGAGAGTCTTTCATACCATGCTCTTGGGGCTTGATGAAGGCCATACAGAGCCTTGATAACCTTGTAGACTTTGTTTGGATGTGCAGGATCTTCAAAACCAGGAGGCTGTTTAACATAAACTTCCTCTGTGATAGTGCCATATAGAAAAGTACTTTTAACATCCATATGATATACAGGAAATCCCATATAAGATGCAAAAGCCAGAAATAGCCTTATGGCTTCAATCCTTGCCACAGGAGCAAAGACTTCATCATAGTCTACTCCTTATTCTTGTCTATATCCTTGAGCTACTAACCTTGCTTTATTCTTGATTACATTCCCTCTTTCATCTCTTTTAACTCTGAAGACCCATTTTGTTCCAATCATTCTCTTACCATCAGGTAAATCACATAGTACCCATACTTTTTGAAGTTTAAACTGCAAGAGTTCTTCTTGCATAGATTCAACCCAACTTTCCTTAGCTAATGCTTGTTTTATTGTCTTAGGTTCTTATTGAGACAAAAAGCAAGCAAATAAACACAATTTCTGATCCTTATGATTCACCCTGTTCTGCTTGTAAATAAAGCTAAGTAAAGAAGTATGTTGTTGAGACATATTCTTAGCTTTAGTTCTTGTAAGTACTCCTGAATTTGAAGGTCCAATTATCTTACTGTCAGGATGATCTTTGTGAACTCTTAGAGTAGGAGTTGGTGATACTTCAAGATTATCTTCCAAATTTGTGAGATCAGGGTCTTCATTAGAATCTGAGAAAATGCCTTCTTGTTCCAACTCATCATCAGTATCTTCTAAGGCAGGCATGGTTGGATCATGTAAATCATCAGCATTCTTCCAATTTGAAGTATCTAAAACTTGAGAAGTACTTTCAAATGGATCAGCAGTACTTTGGGGCAAAGTACTGTTAGTGCCTTTAGCCTTCTTCTTCTCTGTTTCATAAGCTCTCCATTGATCATCTTCATAGGATTTTGCAATTGTTTCTAGAAGGAGCATCCTATTAAGTTCATCTTGGATAGCTTGGTCTTCATCAGATACTGCAGTCTTTGGTGGAACAGTACTTTGTGGATCAACAGTACCTAGAAGTGCAGCAGTACTTTTCTTCTCATCATTAGGTGTTTCATCAGAATCATCTTCAGATCTTATGTTAATTCCATGAACAATGTGTTGTAACTCTTCTTCATTAAGAACAACTTGATTTTCTTCCCTAACAGGTACATAGTTCATAGATGAAGACATCAAAACAAGATCAAACATCCAATCAGGACGTTTACCTTTTTTATTTTCTTGTTCTTCTAGAAATTCAACATGAAGACATTCTTGAACCTTCTTGGTAGCCCTGTTGTACACTCTGAATCCTTTGCTATTTGTACAATAACCTAATAAGTATCCTTCTTCTGATTTACCATCAAATTTTCCCAAATTATCAGCAATGTTTAAGATAGTCAGGGGACATCCAAAAGGTTTCATAAACTTTATGTTTGGCTTCTTTCCCATGAGTAACTCATAAGGTGTCTTCATCTGAGGTTTTGTTACTGACACTCTATTTAGCACATAACATGAAGCACTTACAGCTTCAGCCCAGAATGGAACAGGTAATTGGGAGTCTGCAAGCATTGTCCTTGCTGCTTCTATCAAAGTTCGGTTCTTCCTTTCTGTAACTCCATTTTGCTGAGGAGTTCTAGCAATACTGAATTCTCTTTTAATTCCTTTCTTAGCACAAAATTCATCCATAAGCTGATTCTTGAATTCAGTCCCATTATCACATTTAATTCCTCTAACCTTGAGTCTTAACTGATTTTCAAGTGCTATTATGAGATCATGAATAGCATCAAAATTTTCATCTTTGAATCTCAAGAAAAAGACCCAGCTAAATCTGCTACAATCATCTATTATTACCAAACAGTACTTCTTCTTGTTTAAGCTAACAACTGAAACAGATCCAAACAGGTCCATATGCAGCAACTCCAAAGGCTCCCTAATAGTTTTTTCTTCAATCTTCTTACATGAAGCCTTGTGTTGTTTACCCTTCTTGCAAGCCAAACATGAATGGTCAAGTTTGAATGTTTTAGAAGGTAAACCTCTAACTAAATTTCCTTTGACCAGCTTATTGATGTTTTTGAAATTTACATGCCCTAGCCTTCTGTGCCATAGATGTGCTTCTTTCATTGTTGCTCTTGCAATCAAGCATGTTTCCCTTTCAGCAGAATTGATGTTCTTCAAATATATGCTATACACATCATTGGTTCTTGGTGCTCTCAACATCACCAAGTTTTCATCTTCTAATCTAAACTCAGGGGAGAGAATAAGACATTTTGTGTCAAGAAACAACACAGGGTACTTCTTGTCACAGATCTGAGAGACTAACAAAAGGTTTAAATTATCTCCTTCACATATCTGACATTCTCAAAATCAATAGATCCTGCCTTAATGGTTCCTTTGCCAGTGATTTTCCCTCCATCAGGATCATTCCCAAATGCAACTCTTCCTCCAAAATAAGCCTTAAAATCTGACAAGAGTTCCTTTTCTCCTATCATACTTCTAGAGCAACCACTATCCACAATAAGATGATCTTTAAGCTCCTCTGCTGGGTTGCCCTGCATAAAAATGAAAAGGGTTAGTTTCTTTTAGGAACCCAAGCCATTACTGACTTGTCTTCCCCTTGTGGAGTAACATACTCAAATTCTTTGAGTATGTAATCACCACTATTTTTGAAAATACTATCAAGAACTACTGTTTTTTATTCCAAAACTTGTGTTGAATTGTTATCAACACCCCCTTTTTCACCCTTATTATCTGAAAGTACTTTGTCACTCTCAGCAATACTTTCTTTCTTAACCCACTTAGTTGTAACTTTTGGTGTTGGGTTCTGTGTTCTAGCAGCTTTCCTTTGGTTGTAAGGCCTTCTAGGTTTGTAAGAATTGAATCTCTTAGGTCTTACACTTGAGTCTGTGCTAGCAGTACCTTGATTAGGAAACTTCCTAACAGTACTTTGAGAAAGTACTGCCAGATCAGTGCTTTGTGAAGGTATTGTGGGTTTGGAGAATGGTCTTTTCTGATGAGGGTACCTATAATCTTTTGAGAAATTACTATGGTTAACCCTATTTGTGTAATTCCAAACTGGTTTATTCTCTCTGTGCTTATGGGTTATAGATGTGGTCTTTGAGTATTTGCTTAAGTATTCTGAGTGATAATTACAGTCTTTGATCAAATGATGAGGACTATAACATACAAAGCATAACTTTGGACCCATCATCCCAAATCTATTCCCAAAAGGTTTTCTATGATAAGCAGTACTTTGAGAAGTTTTTGGAAGAACTGCTTGTTTTGAAAAATCTTTTTCACATTCAGAAACCTTATTATCATCCCTAGGTGCTTCAACAGATTCTCCTAAAGGCTTAGGATTTGATTGACCTTTAAGCTTTTTCTTAAACTTTAGGTTATCCACCCCATAACAAGAGACATCTGTCCTAGGTGGTTGAAAACTGCTTGGGGTGGAGGAACTTCATTGTAACTTTTTGTTTTTCTTAAACTCAGGAGGTGTTGAACAAGGTGATTCCTCATCACTAGATGTGTTTCCTTCTAAACTTATGAATTCTTCATCACTAGTTGAGGTTTCCTGAGAAAGATTTAATTTTTGGTTCCTAGATGAAAGTACTTCTGAATCATAACCTAGGCCAGTTTTAATGTTTGTTGTTCTCTGTTTCTCAAATAAACTAACATGTGACAGACCTGATTCTTTCCAAACAGCAAGTTTTTCTAGCAACTTATCTCTTTCTTTTGTGACCTTTTCTAATTCAGAAACTTTACATCCTAACTTCCACTCACTTAGCTTTAATTGATAATCTTGTTATTCATATTTTTCAGCCCAAGCTACTTCATTATTCTCATGTGTGATTATATTAGCTTCCATGGATTCTAAAGTCAATTGATAACCAGCTATCTCAGACCTAGCCCTTCTATAGTTATCTCTTTCTGTTTCATATTCTTTAAGCATCTTTTGATAAGAGTTACTACATTTGGAACATACCTCAGAGATAGTGGATGAACTTGTGAAGTAGCCATCATAGCAAGCTGAACAGGTTCTTCACATTCCATCCTCCAATCAAAGCTTCCTAGACCATCTCTTGACTCCAAAGCTTCATATCCAGGTTCCTCATCAAAAGCCGTGCTCCAATCAATCTCTTCCAGTGCAACCATAGAATAGGTTACTGATTCATCATCAAATTCTTTACTCCAATCAACTTCTGACAGATCTTCTTAAGCAACCAAGGCTTGTGACTTTGGCTCAGCAATAGGGACTTATTTTCTTTCAACCTTGGGTTTAGGTTGTTCAATCATCCTGTTTGCTTGATACTTTGCAAACTTACATTCCCTTGCAAAGTGACCAGTCCTTTGACAGTTAAAGCATTCAATCTTGGACTTGTCAAATGCTATACCTTGCTTAGCCTTGAAATCAATACCTCTTCCTGTCTTGTTCATAAACTTCTTGATCCTTGCAGCAATCATGGCAACCTGCCATCTTATGTCAATTTCTTCCATAGCATCATCATCAATTTGCAAAAGATCTTCTTGATAAGTAACAGGTAGAGTAGCTTGTTGAGCAAAGAATGAACACAGAACATCATCTGAATTGGGGGTATGTGATGAAGTGGTAGAGAGCAAGGTTGTACATGGATTCTGTGTTTCTAAAACAGTACTTTGGACAGGATGAGCAGCACTTTTAGTGGAAGTACTACTTCTGTTTTCAGAAGAGACAAAAGCAATATTGTGAGAACTTGAACCTTTATTACCCTTCATCTCATGCTCATACACCTTTAGATTATTGTAAAGATCATCAAAGTCCATAGTGTCCAATCCAGGTTGTCCTCTAATCATAGTAGCAACCACATGCCATGCAGAAGGCAAACTCCTTAAGAATTTCAAATTAGCATCTTCAACTGTTGCCTCAGCTCCATATAACTCTAACATGCTGAGTAGATTTTGATATCTATCATAAGTAGAGTCAAGACTTTCTCTTTCACCAACAGTGAAGGTTTCAAACTGCTGCTTCAACAGGTTCCTGTGCATCTTCTTGGAAGCATCATTACCTCCAAATCTTGTTTTAATAGCAGCCCATAGTTGTTTTGCATCATTGGCATCATGAAACTTCAATAAGTGACCATCAGGAATGACATAGAGCAGTATGTTGAGAGCCTTGTCTTGATTTCTTTTGGTAGCAGCTGGTAAGGTTGGCTTAGGTGGTGTTGGTTGTCCAGGGATCTCCAATGGTTCTTCAATTTGCATATTACCATTGACAATCACATCCCATAGTGCATGGTCTATGATGGCAATGTACTACCTCATCTTCATGGCCCATAAATCATATTCTCCCTTCTTAACAATAGGAATTCTGACAGCAGTGATGGATGGAGCAGGTGCAACATCTGTCGACATCTTTAAGGGTTTGTTTGTAGAATCGGTTTAATAGGTTTTCTTCTTAATCAGAGTTTCCAACAAAAGCTCTGACACCACTTGTTAGATCGATATACTCTGACCAAACTACTTTGTAGCTTGTAAGATTTTAACAATCTTGAATAACTCAAAATAGTTAATATTGAAACAATGATATTACTTTGTAAAGTATGCGGAATCTACTAACATAAAGCTAAGAAGAACTTTGTTAATATTAAAACAACTCTTAAACCTGCCTCTCTAATTATAGGTTCACTAACAATCCCTAACTTTCTCTAAAATCATTTTTGTAAAACTCTAAGACTCTTAGAAACTTTGTATGACTTCGTACCTCTAACACCATCATAAGGCTCCTTATATAGATAACCTTAAGTCGGTTTACATTATCTACTTGAACGACAAGTAATTATCCCTAACTAATTCTAGAATATTCATACAATATTACATAGTAATCCTTTAATCAATATTGCACTTAAGTCCTTGTTCTTCGAAGTACTTTGAATAATCTTCAATAAGTAGCAGTACTTTGACCTTGATCAGCATATTCACTATTGAGCAGTACTTTGACATAGCAGTACATTGACTTCATATCCCAACAACGAGCGTTCTACTCTTAACACTTTTGAAGAGTGAAGGAATGTGATCACTTGAAAACAAATAACAACAAGTTAATGTGATCAAAGAAGACAGACAAGGAAACATAAATTTTTGTGCTCATGAGGTGTGAAAGTAAGCTGGAAGTGGTCCAGTATTTATAGGATGGACGAGGAGCGTGGACAGTCCCATATACATCTGGGACTGTCCCCCTTATAAGAGATCGTCCAGTAGGACGCTCTTATTTTTGTCCTGTTGTGGTGAAATATTTTTCTGGTGAAGGTGTGATCTTTGTAGGCGGGAAAAACCATATTTTTGAATATAATTTCCTATTAAAATATTTCTTTATAATTACAAAATAATTTGTATAATTTATTTTGATAAAAATGGTTTTGTTGTATTTATAAAAATGTTAGTTTTAAGGACAAAAATATTTTTGGGATAATTTCAAAAATGTCCAAGTTGCCCAATTGATTTCGCTCAGAAAATTCTAAAACTACTCATTGGGCAATTAGGCAACTTTTTTTAACCAAAGAGGGGACGCCAAGCGTCTGAAGTTTTGGGCAAATTTTATATTTTGTTGGCAACTTGTGTATTTTTTGGGCAACTTGGGACACTTGGCGTCCTGTGGTTTGAAACACTAGAGTTGTCCGGTTGCCCAGTGGGTAGTTTTGGAACTTTCTAATTTAAGGGCAAAAAAGCAAATCAATTGGGCAACTTGGGCATTTTTAGAACTATCCCAATATTTTTTTGATCGCTTAACTAGTTTGATATGTTGTTTGTTCATCGAAATGAACTTGTTATGACTAATGACTTGTTTGCGTATATTTTTACATAACGTGTTTTTATATTTTGTGATTATCAAAATGTATGGAGGTCGAAAAATAATAACGTTTTTGACATTAATTGTATTAATAGAGACCTTTTATAGAAGATTTGTTAGAAATTTTAGTGGTATTGTGGCACCCATTACTGATTGCCTGAAGAAAGGTTCGTTCAAATGGACTAAGGATATGGAAGAAAGCTTCAAGGTGATGAAAGAAAAATTGACAACCGCACCGGTACTTTATTTTCCTAATTTTGATAAAGTTTTTGAATTAAAATGTGATGCTTGTTGAACCGGAATTGGGTCTGTTGTGACAAGAGGGTAGGCCCGTGGCATTTAGTAGTGAGCAATCGAAAAACTAAAAAATGGCCTATTTATGAGCAAGAGTTGTGTACGGTTGTTCAAGCTATAAAGAAGTGGGAGCATTATTTGATTCCGCGGGAGTTTGTGGTATATTCAAATCACTGAACTTTTAAGTATTTTCAAACCCAAAAACACTTGAATAAAACTAGCAGGGTACCCAAGCGTTGTTGCGGCGGGTACCCTGCAATTGATATTTTCAAAGAATTAGGAAGGCAGTGCTAAAATGTATTATAAATTGTATAGATGTAGACTATTTTTTAAGTTTTGAATTTTTAAGATACAGTAGAGATTTAGTTTATAAAGAAGTGAGTGCTTAAAGTTTTGTTAAACTAACTGCTATCACGATGATTTTGCATAAATAAAAATCATTTTTAAGGCTTGAGGCCCAAAAGTAGCAACCAGATACATAAAACCTATCCAAATTCCAAATAACCCGAAAATTCAAGTCACCACAAGAGTAAAAGCCTTGACCAAACCAGATACATAAAACCTTCTCCCTCCCAAGCACAAACAACACGCCAAAAACCTTGACCAAGCCGCCGCCAATGACGCTGTTGTAAAAAAATCTGACCAGAAACCACCGTAACCTCTACCGTGGAACAAGAAGAAAAATTCACCAAAAAAAGTCTCAGACGAAGAAGATGATGAAGAGCATTACGAAGATGATGATGACGCGGCAGATGATAGGAATGGTAAAGGAATAATGAAGAATGATAAAAGGTAAAGGCAAGAAGATTGAAGAATCTGATGATGATAGATTGATAGTGATGATGGTGATTTGAGTGGTGAGTCTAATGATGATCTTGAGGATGATCCGTTTGCTGTTGTTGATTTAGAGAATATTTTGCCCTCTAGGACGCGCGGTCGTAGGCTGTTGGATCTCGTTTTGTTTTGGAAGCTTAATTATATTGTACATTGTGCTTAGGTAGTTGTACATATTGGTGATGGAGTGTTTTAAATTGTGTATTAATTGTATATAAGACATAGTATTTTTTTAGTTTGGTTTGTGCTTTACATACTTGTGCTTTGTATTTTATGACTTGTATTTACTTAAAATCTACATAAGAAAATCTTAAAATAATTAATATGAGAGAAGTACATCCCTCTATAATGTAGTATAGATACATCCACGGTGGGCGAGTTTCTTGAAAAAGTTTAATTACACGATTAAACATAGATCAGGTGCAAGTAACAAAGTGACGGATGCTTTGAGTAAGAAAACCACTCTTTTAGTTATTATTAGTAATGATGTTGTAAGTTTTGAGTCGGTTAAGGGCTTATATGCAAATGAAGAATATTTTTTTGATATTTGGGAGGAATTTGAAACCAAGCAACATCAAGGTGATTTTCTAGTTCTTGATAGTTACTTGTATAAAGGAAATATTTTATGTATTCCTAAGACTTTCCTCGGAAGTCAAATGATTAAATACGTGCATGCGGGAGGATTAAATGCTCATTTGGGGCCTGACAAGACTATTGCTTTCGTGGAAAATATATTTTTTTGGCCTCAACTAAAGAGGGATGTTAAGGTATTTGTCTGAAAGTGTGTTATGTGTAAAGAAGGAAATGGTAAAGCACAAAATACGGGTCTTTATATGCCATTACCCGTACCTGAGAGTGATGAAGTGAAAAGTGTACCACTTTTAGGGGGTCATTTAAGCCCTAAATAGTGATTATTTGATCAAATATTGCCTTAAATCATTCCTTTTGTCATTTTAGGTACTTGGGACGTGATTTCTGGAATATGAAGCATTTTGGAGCTTTTTGTATGTTTTTATGCTCAAGAATGAAGAAAACGAGAAAATCAAGAATCCATGCTGGAAACAGTACATGAAGGCGTCAAGCTCTACAAGGTGACACCGTCACTCATTGATAAAGAGGTGGATAATTCAAGTTGTACGTGACGGGCCAGAAAGATTTCAAGGCATTTGTACATGACGGCGTCACCAAGGCCGTCAAGAGCACATTACATATGACGGCCCAGAACACGTTTATACATGACGGCGTCAGGACTTAACCTGACGACGTCATATGATTTAAAGTGAAGACGTCAGGAAGAAGGCTTACACGAGAAAAACCTTAGTGAAACCGTCACAAGATGATTGAGACAATCACAACTTGCACACGGAGTAGCTGACACTGTTTTGGCCATAACTTTTGCATAGGAACTCGGATTTGAGCGATTCAAAAAAGGAAACGATCAGGACGAAAAAATCTTCGATTTGGTGAAAAAATGGTTATGACGCTGTCAATCTTTACGGGCTGACACCATCAAGATGGGCCGACAAAAAATCTGCCTATAAATATAACCTTATTACTCACTTTTTGTAGGCCCTAAACCCTAAGGTCGATTCCTGGGTTTAGGTAGGTGTTTTTCCATTAAATTAGAGGGTTTCAATCACTCCATAAATATCTTGTGTTGGTTTGATGATTCTATCTCAATTATGTCTTTCATTATTATTGTTACTTGCTCTTCATTGATTATGCTTTGTTAATTCACCTTGTGTCTACTTATGATTGTGTGAAACTTGTATATAATTGATTAGATCTCATTGATTCCTTGTTTATGTTTGTGTCTATCTTCATCAATTAGGGTGTGACACTTTGATAGGTCTAATTTGTTTAGCTTATAATTCTTATTTCCTATTGTCTCTTGTTTAATTGAATGATATCGATGTTAGGCTTAAGAAAACTGGCAGACTTCCAATTGGTAACTTGCTTGAAAGTCTTAAGAAACATGATCGGAGGTGTACTACGATTATATGGTTGTATTTAATGCATAATTGAATTCTAATGATCCCATGTTAGGAGCTTCTAACGGCTCGACATAGGAGTGAAGTAGGATCTTATAGAGTTAGGGAATATTGTGCACGGCCCTATGAATAGTATTAAGGAATACAACCCGTCAATTAAAATAAGGTGTGACAATTCAATAGGTAGAATTGGATAGCTAGCAAGGAGTAACATATCATAGGTAGACATGCTTCGCTTCCCTTGTAGAACCCTAGTTTATTTTCCTACACGTTAGTTTAAGTAGTAGCTTTTGGGTTAGTTGATTAGCAACTAATTCCGCCCCTTCTTCCAAAACCTGAGATTTTTACTTGCTTTCCAAAAGAATATAAAAATACAAAAAAGAATCATCCTTCACCTTTAGACCTAGTTAGATTAATTTCAATCCTAACGACACTATTCCTGAGTTGAACGATCAATCCCCCATTACTTGTCACTATACTATACTACAACGATCAGGTACACTGCCTGGTGGGGGTTGTAAGCTTCTCAAGATCCCTTGAGAGCTAAAACCTGTTGCGAGGGCACAATTCCCATGTATCAAGTTTTTGGTGCCGCAGCCTGGGGAATAGTTATTGTTTAGGTTGAATTTTGTTTTAATTAGGTCTACTCATTAGATTTATATCAAGTGAGATTTTTATTTTCTTTTTATTAGCTTTCTTGTAGTCTATCTTTTTCTTTGTGCCCTTTGTTTGTAAAACCATTTTCACTTGTCACTATGGCGGATGAAATTCCATTTAGATCACTAACAATAGAGGAACAATTATATTTCACTAATAGATTTGCTTCCTATCATTCTAACGATTTTTTATGTGATCTTAGTGACATCCAAGAGGAGTTGGAGGTAAAGTTAGATGGGTTTGATGAATTATATGCATGTTTGATTTCTATTAGACGATCATTATCAGGATCAGTTCCTTTTAGTCAGACCCGTTGGATGAATTTTGAGAAAAGCTTCCTAACCATGACCCATAAGTTCAACGAATTGGTGGATTCGTATGAGCAAGATGACCTAGTTTCTAAGAACATGAACTTATAATCAAACCAAGATTATGAAATGATTAGTGTTGAACTACCTAGTTGCATGAGCGGGATAGATTTCACCAAAACATACAAGACACATGAGGTTAGAGTTGAGCCACCTAGTTACATGTCATGGTTAGGCACTACCATAATACAAGATGAACACATAGGTGATATTGATGTGATGGAAGAGATAGTAGAAAACCCAAGCCCACTAAGTACCCCACAAGTCCTACCATCATTTGAGGCATACACACCGCCCGTGACTTACCCGGAAGAAGTAGAAGAGACTATAGGAACCCCAATAGAGGTAGAGCCCTTAGACCAAGCACCACTTGAGGATATAGATTTGAATATTTGTAATGATAACCTTACTCCTAAGTCTAGGGAATTTCCTAGTGTTGATGAACCGGAACCTCAATCTTTACACAACTTTCCATCCTTAGATATACATCTAGGAGACAAAAGAGGAACCGACCCACCCATCAACTAATATTATCCTGGTAGTTTTAGGATGAAGGAAGCCATTCACTCACCCCATTCACCTCACGTGGCGTATTTCCACCCTAAGGGTGTGTATCGCTACTTCCACCCGCACTTAATCCTAAGTGTAGAGAAAACC
Source organism: Artemisia argyi (assembly GCA_030686995.1). NCBI lineage: Eukaryota > Viridiplantae > Streptophyta > Magnoliopsida > Asterales > Asteraceae > Artemisia > Artemisia argyi. Next base: position 127,472,945 of record CM060691.1, read on the forward strand.
TCCCCTATTTCCGTTAAATAAGGGTAGAGTCAGGCTCGTGACTCGAACAAAAACAAGCGCTTCTTGGGAGGCAACCCATGTTTTTAATTGTTTGATGTTTTTAATTTATTTGTTTGTTTATGTGTCAATACTTGTGGATATGTTTTATGAGTTCATATTTGTAATTCATTCCACAAGTATCCTATCCTTTTATTGCTTTGTTTTGTGTTTATTTCTAAGTCTGGAATTACATCTAGTTATGGTTTTTATTTGTTCGGTTTGATGCTTTGGTTTTTGTGTTTGTTGATTACAGGTTATATTGGACAAGAAGATGATTACATTTCTGGAATGGAGCTTATCATGTTCATTCTCTTTGAGGAAGATTTAACCATGTTATCACATTATCCACACCGAGCGAATCAGGAGAGTATTAGTTTCTTTCATTCTTATTTATTTTTACTTTTACATCTTTTACTTAGAACATTGGGGACAATATTCGGTTTAAGTGTAGGGAGGGTATATTAGAAACTATAACTCCACTTGATTTTTGTTTTGTTTGAAAGTAAATGTGTAATAAAGCTGAGAGAAATACTTGTTAGGGCAATTTTAGCACCAAATTTAAAATTTTTTGCAACATATAGGAGTGAAACTTTAGTCTTAATAAGTGTCTCATGGATAGGAATTGTATGAGTATCACAAAAACCATACCACTCAAAAATTTCCACCCCAAAAATGTGAGGTTCGCCTTTAGATCTTTAGGAAAAAGCATTCATTCTTAATGCTTGTGAGTGTACCAGTAGTATTTAGATTCTAGAATTTGTGATAGCGATGCATCCCGAGACCGCTAGTGAGACAACATTCGTGTAGTTAGGATTTACTACATGATAAAAGGCATTAGTATAACCCATGTTTTTACACCTGTAATATAATTACTTTGACTTCTTAGGTCAAGTAATTCTCCCACACCTTTGCGTTGTACTCATTTTTAGTACACGATACCCCTAGTACACCCCTCCGAGCCTATCTTTTTCGTTTCTAACTTTAATCATCTTACTTAAAGATAGAATTTGTTTACAATCCACCCCAAATGTGCAACCAAATTGCCTTAGCCTTCCGTGTATGCACTCATCTTTAGTGCATTATTGTTATTTGTTTAAACCCTTAGTTAGTTGTCTAATTGATTACATGGTTGCTAAGTCGAGTCATATCTTGTACATATTATTTTGGGATGATTAGACTCATAGGTAAACTACTATTGTAATGGAGTAATGGGGATGACGTCAATTATTACCCCCATATGTGCATTAATACTTAAAAGTACTCCAAGTGTTTTGATTATCTTGATTCGAGTCACTAGAATAGTGATTGTAAAGTATGTAAAAGCTCAAGTGTAGGGAGGAAACGAGCTCCCTTTGATGTATTATTTTGGATGGTAGAGTAAAAGTGTATGCAAAAAAAAAAAAATAAAATAAAAAAAAAAAAAAAAAAAAAAAAAACATACGGGCTACCATCCGTTTCTTTTATTTATGTTTAAGTCAAATAGTGTCTTGAAAAAAATCCAAAAAGAGTCGTAGTTAGTTCAAGTTGAGTCGAGTCTTGGCTTAGCAACGCCTCATTGTACATGTAGTTAACTAAGACAATTGACTTGTCACCAGTAAAATATCTGTTTATCCAATAAAACCGTGTTCTCCATATCCCTTACACCTAACGTTATAACCCTTTAAAAAGACCTCTTTGATAGTTTTCCTAGGTGCTTACGCCAAGTGGTGGAGGTTTTGATCCTTTCCCAAGCCTATGGTAATCTATTTGCTATGACAGGTAGAGAGTGATACTTCACCATTTACAATTATGACATATAAATTTACAACACCCGAGAGATGAGAGTATCCAAATACTTAATGTGAGGTGCAAGTGTATAATTTCCGTGCTTGTTTTGATTAAGGTAGAACGATCATTTGTTGTAATTACTTTTATATTAGTGTTAAATGACCCCTAACTTGTATTTTTATTGGTGGAAAAGCTCATTTGCTTGAGGACAAGCAAATCCCAAGTGTAGGGATATTTGATGAAGCGAAAAGTGTACCGCTTTTAGGGGGTCATTTAAGCCCTAAATCGTGATTATTTGATCAAATATTGCCCTAAATTGTCCTTTTGTCATTTTAGGTACTTGGGACGTGATTTCTGGAATATGAAGCATTTTGGAGCTTTTTGGACGTTTTTATGCTCAAGTATGAAGAAAACGAGAAAATCAAGAATCCATGCTGGAAACAGTACCTGACGGCGTCAAGCTCTACAAGGTGACGCCGTCACTCATTGATAAAGAGGTGGATAATTCAAGTTGTACGTGACGGGCCAGAAAGATTTCAAGGCATTTGTACATGATGGCGTCACCAAGGCCGTCAAGAGCACGTTACATATGACGGCCCAGAACACGTTTATACATGACGGCGTCAGGACTTAACCTGAAGACGTCAGATGATTTAAAGTGACGACGTCAGGAAGAAGGCTTACACGAGAAGAAACCTTAGTGAAACCGTCACAAGATGATCGAGACAATCACAACTTGCGCACGGAGTAGCTGACACTGTTTTGGCCATAACTTTTGCATAGGAACTCGGATTTGAGCGATTCAAAAAAGGAAAAGATTGGGACGAAAAAATCTTTGATTTGGTGAAAAAATGGTCGTGACGCCATCACTCTTTACGGGCTGACGCTGTCAAGATGGGCCGACAGAAAATCTGCCTATAAATATAACCTTATTACTTCACTTTTTGTAGGCCCTAAACCCTAAGGTCGATTCCAGGGTTTAGGTAGGTATTTTTCCAGCAACTTAGAGGGTTTCAATCACACCATAAACATCTTGTATTGGTTAGATGATTCTATCTCAATTATGTCTTTCATTATTATTGTTGCTTGCTCTTCATTGATTATGCTTTGTTAATTCACCTTGTGTCTACTTATGATTGTGTGAAACTTGTATATAATTGATTAGATCTCATTGATTCCTTGTTGATGTTTGTATCTATCTTCATCAATTAGGGTGTGACACTTAGATAGGTCTAATTGGTTTAGCTTATAATTCTTATTTCCTATTGTCTCTTGTTTAATTGAATGATATCAATGGTAGGCTTAAGAAAACTGGTAGACTTTCAATTGGTAACTTGCTTGAACGTCTTAAGAAACATGATCAGAGGTGTACTACGATTATATGGTTGTATTTAATGCATAAGTGAATTCTAATGATCCCATGTTAGGAGCTTCTAACGGCTCGACATAGGAGTGAAGTAGGATCTTATAGAGTTAGGGAATATTGTACACGGCCCTACGAATGGTATTAAGGAATACAACCCGTCAATTAAAACAAGGTGTGACAATTCAATAGGTAGAATTAGATAGCTAGCAAGGAGTAACATATCATAGGTAGACATGCTTCACTTCCCTTGTAGAACCCTAGTTTATTTTCCTACACATTAGTTTAAGTAGTAGCTTTTGGGTTAGTTGATTAGCAACTAATTTCGCCTCTTCTTCCAAAACCTGAGATTTTTACTTGCTTTCCAAAAAAATATAAAAATACAAAAAAGAATCATCCTTCACCTTTAGACCTAGTTAGATTAATTTCAATCCTAACGACACTATTCCTGAGTTGAATGATCAATCCCCCGGTACTTGTCACTATACTATACTACAACGATTAGGTACACTGCCTGGTGGGGGTTGTAAGCTTCTCAAGATCCCTTGAGAGGTAAAACCTGTCGCGAGGGCGCAATTCCTACGTATCAGAGAGTCTATAGGTTGATATTTGTATGAATTTTGTGCTTGAGCTTCCTCATATTCAGTGAGTAATCGATTTTGTGTTTGCTATTGTTGACAGGCTTTCCTAGATGTCACACTTTATTCCTTGTAAGAAAACTTCAAATTTAGCTCATATTGCAAGATTATTCTTTCACGATGTAGTTCGTTTGCATGGAGTTCCAAAGTCAATTACTTTTGATCGTAAGAGTAAGTTCCTTTCGCATTTTTGGTTAACACTTTGGAGGCGTTTGGGTATTTCTTTGAACTTTAGTAGTACTTCTCATCCTCAAACTGATGTCAAACTAAAGTGGTTAATCGTACTTTGGGAAACATGATTCGTTGTTTGTTTTGAGATAAGCCGAAGTTATGGGATGTATATCTAGATCAAGATGAATTTTCTTATAATATAGAGGTTCATAGTTCAACAGGTTTTTCACCATTTTCTATAGTATACAAGACCCTGCCAAATGAAGTGGCGGACTTGATTGGTTTACTGGGCAAGAAGAATGTTCAAGCAAATAGGATGGTAGAAGATGTGCAAGCTACACATGAAGATGTTCGGGCCAAGATTGTTGAGTCAAATGCTAAGTACAAAGCTTCTGCGGATAAGCATCGTTAGGTTAAGTTGTTTAAGGAAGGTGACATAGTAATTGTAGGATCGAAATATTATGTTGATTCTTGTGAGTCGGGTGGTCTAGGGTTGTGGAAGAAGATGAGTACCATGGTTGGTGTTAGAAATAGGAAGATGTAGAGAGAGGTGGGAGGATTTCTTGAGAGAGAAAGTAAAAGGAAAAGAAAAGTTGAATGATTAGAATCTCCACCCTCTCCCTTGGTGGGAGAGGGCTTATATAGTACACCTACTTTGTGCTCCATGAAACGAGCTGTAGAGTGAGCTGACAGTGGGTAAAGACCCGACCCACTCTACGAATACTATTTACATATTATATAAACTAGACTACTACTAATAATAATAACTAAGTCTACGAGCTATCTTAATGCTAATAGAACATCGATAACATCAATTAGGTAACCGAGACTTCAATAGGAATAATCGTATTCCTAACAATCTCCCCCTAAGCGAGGTCACCTTTGAAAATTAAGTTATTTGATCTTCAAGCATTTTGTCTTCAAGACTTGTCTTAATAGCTCGTAGACTTTGATTCTTCAATGTTGAAACTTTGTGCATTCAGCAGAGTTAGTTTGATGAGCGTTTGATCGTCTTGGATGATCTTTGAGTATTCTTCGACTTTGTCATCCAATATTTGTTTCCAGGTCATCTTTCAGCAGTATGTTTCCTTGTGATGTGATAATCTTCGAGCCGACATGCTCACACTATTTGGTGTCATGATCCTTAGCATCAGAGTTTGCAGAAGCCATGTTAAAGGTCTTTTAGGTTGATCATGACTTTGTTGAATTGCAATGATGATGTAGTGTGAACATGTGGTAGAGGATTGGCATCTTTTCTGCGACCAGCTATATCAGCAACCAGCTACAGCATTCCACAGTTACAACCGCCAGAAGTTCCAAGACCGTTCCTAATCAAAAACCCACAGAGGGTTTTTTAAGATCGTACCGTAGTATATCAACGATTAGGTGAGTCGCTGGAGATCACTCCACGACTGTAGACTGTTTGAAACCGCAACCAGCTACAGCATTCCACAGTTGCAACCGCCAGAAGTTCCTACATACGACAGTTAGCAATAAAACGTCCGGTACTTACAGGTTTGGACTTCGAGATTGTTAACAGCATAGTGTGAAAACTTTCTCTAATCCTTACCAAGACCGTTCCTAATCGAAAACCCACAGAGGGATTTTTAAGATCGTACCGTAGTATATCAACGATTAGGTGAGTCGCTGGAGATCACTCCACGAATGTAGACTGTTTGAAACCGCCGCGACCACTAAGCGTAATCCACAAGGAATTACCGAAGTGACCTGCTTTTAGGGCTGTTTGATGTTGACCCTGGCAGGAGTTTCCATTCAATCATTGAGAATTACATTTGTAAATTCTCTCACAAATGTTCTGGCAGATTGCTAAGATCTGCGTAGGACTCATGAGATTACTACTGGTGTCCTTAATGTTGAACAACCAGTGTAGAAATAATTCGTGTCCCTATGAGATCTTTTTATGCATCTCGTGGCTCTAGACTCAATAAGTGCATTTGGTTTTCCTATGCGAAGATTAGGGAGAGGTCTCCTGCTTCAATATCAATCATCTCTAAGAGATAAGTTGATAGATTACACCGGTTCCCCGTGAGAATGAAACAAGTTCTTTTAAGAGAACTTGAGTGGTTTAGAATGTTTAGTGCAGTGCGTCACTGGGTCCATGACGTCTTGTCTTCAACACCAATGTTGCCTTAGCAACCATCAGTAGATTATGAATTGAACCCGGTTTCTGCCCTAAGGTTGAATAATTGGAGGGCTATTTCTTTTCACCCTTTCTCATTTCATTTATTTTTAATTCTTCAACCCCTTCTTTCTCCATTCTCACATTTCTCCTTTTTTCACAATCATACCTACGGACTTTCTAATACTATCTATTTGGTATTGTCCATGGGTAGATCCCTCCGGCTCTGGCGGATCATAGGACGGTTTTCCTAACCTTAGCCACCTTATAACTTCATGACTATCCTATGTTGCCACAAACCAGGTCATTGAAAATTTTCTCAACGTGTTTATGATTGAAAACTCATTTTCTTAACACGTTGAGAGTTTTGCCATTGTCAAATGCTCCCCCTTAACATGTGCACCGATGTTTTGATGATAAATTTGCACATGTCGGGAAGAGTTGCACTTTAGAATTGATCCACCTTTGGTAAACATGAACAGGCATTCGAGACACGCTTACATCACTAGTTAGACTAGCTTGAAGTTATTACCCGGCCTGGTCAAGTCCACAAAGGTTTCTCAAAACGGTACACTCTACTCAGACAAGTCCTCTTCGAGACACGCTTACATCACTGGTTAAACCAGCTTGAAATTATTACCCGGCCAAGACAAGTCCTTTCGATTAATGACGGTTTTTGTTTCGTCAATTCATTGGTGAGGTCTGAGCCTTGATCACACAAGATGCTTACCAAATCCTTTTTGTCAATTCGCTGCCCCTTAATATGTGCATCGATATACGAAAGAGTTTAGCACATATGGGCGAGCTTACATTTTTGTCCAAACATCACATTTTATCAGATTTCATATTTAAATCACATTCTCTCCCCTGATCAAAAATTTCAAACCATTTGAGATTTGTGATCCCAATTGATTTAAATAAGTTAGAAAAATGTGGGAGAAAATGTGTCCAATTTAATGTTTTCTGATAATGGAACATACTGTGCTCCCCCTTAAACTAAGAGGAGGATTCACTACTTATTTTGCACAAGACAACATTTAGGGCACCACCAGCAAAACGTCCAAATATTGTAGATCCCCACTTGGCGAGATCGGAATAAGTATTGCTTTGTTTCACTGAAGGTGGTGGTGGTGAAGTGTTGTTGTTGTTGTTGCCGATGTTGTTGTTGTGATGAATTCTGAGCCAATCAATAGAGTTTGAACGTCTGAACACATGGTTCGAGCTGGAACTGGCACTTTCATTTTGGCTATGGAATCTGCATAAGAATATCAACAAGGATATACATACATACAGATACACTATACCTTAATAGCTACCATTCAGCAGCTTGCCACATAATAATACCAAATTCATTTAATCGAATCATAGTCAGGAAATACGTCAAACAACTATCTAGCATGAAGAGCAGATAGCAATCATACACATGGCAATTCATACAGATATCAATATTCAACTCAGGATCTTAGGAACATGATTCAAGCATGATAACATTATACCTAAGCAAATTCTGAGAACATATGCACAATATCAACAACACTTAAGACAAGCAACAGTTGAAACTCATTCACTTAGAACATACAAATGTCATAGGAGAATTCAAGAACATCAAACACCATTGGTTTTCAAACTTCTTCTAGGTTTTGAGTCTTAACGTATTTAGGGGATTATACGAGGATACCAAAGTAACACAAATGAACCTTCTAGGTACATAAAGCTAGGAGACTATAAGCAAGTTGCACATAATGTCCTAAACTTTCTAGCAACTAACACATTTGGCCATTTGATCTAAATTTTAGCAAGATCCTCTTCAACTAAACCCCATTAACTACAAAACCAAGTATGAGTTAACCACGAAATCCGTTTGATGGTGTAAAATTTTAATTCACTCTCCCCCTCAATCAATGACCATTTCTAGTCGTTGATTGAGTGACAAATTTTTTTGCAAATCCAAGCCAAACAAATTTCATACAACAAATATTCACCTTGTGTCTCAACAAATAATTTTCAGAAGAATCATAGAATGAAAACTATTTGTATACAAAGAAGACTTCTCTTCTTTTTCAAGAAATGATGAACTGAAACGTACACCAGATCGAAGAAACATGGATGTAAAGTAATCCATGCCCAGGTGAACATCACCCAGTTGGAGGAACAGCCGTCTTTTTGGCGACGTGCTTTCCCCAGAATGAAGCGCGGGTTGCTATCTAAAGTAATAGCAAGCCATATGACAGAAAAATTTTGGGGAGCGACATGTTTTAGAAAGCATTATTAAAACATAAAATAACTCTTGCTCAAGCATATGTATGACTCTGTGTCATTGTTGAATGACATTTCTAAAGTCGTACATAATATTGATTACACAAGAGACATGTCGCGAGAAGAATCTTTTTGGAATTTTTGAGGTTTTTCAAATTTTTATGGATTTTGTTGGTTTAATATATTTTTTTTTTTATATGTACAAGGATACGAACCAGAATCATTACTCCTCAGCTTCCAGAATTTTCTCCGCTTCCATCATTTAACATGCTGAAGAGTAACATGAGCACATTTAACCAGGGATTAATTCAGGCATTTCACTCTCCCCTAATTAGTGCTCTCCCCCAATCCTGACAACCTTTCTGATGAACACCCACAATAGAAGGAAGACTTTGGATGAGCACCCATAATATGAAGAGGTCTTTTGATACCCAAATACATGTCGTCTTTAGTCTTCTATTCACATAGCGGAGAATGTAGAGAAAACTGTACACACGACCTTCTTCAAGATTGCCCAATATGGAGGAACAGAATACCAACCATCTTCATCTCACCAAATGCCTTCCAGTAACCTTACATGTAACCCATTAACACACAGCGTACACATGAGACGATAACACCCATCAGAGAATGAAGAATTGACTACGTCCTTGATGTACACATTCTCTCTCCCCTGATGGTTACGATTAATCAGCCCATAACGTAACAGTGAAAAGTTAATACCAAGGTGACAAGTTGAACCACTGATCATCTCTACGGCTTTTCAAGACTGGAATACACGATTAAGCCCGATCACGTGAACCTTTTGTGCGTCCTTGGTGTACACATTTCTCTCCCCCATTATGGTTACTATTAATCGGAATCATCATCACAATGTGTACATGTAGCCTAATGACGAATACATGAAGCATTGCCTAGAAACCCTTTGTTACTGATTGTATCAGCCCGTGAGACGATGTTGATTAGCATTCCATGACCATGTTCTTCAACACCTTGATAGAGAGGAAGAAGTAGTGTTGGAGAACCATGCATACCATGACCATGTTCTTCAACACCTTAATAGAGAGGAAGACGTAGTGTTGGAGAACCATGGTTTGCACGACTCCTGAACTGACGTATTCAGGAGTCGTATGACCAATTCTCAATCATCAACCAACATGTAGATTAATATTCACCCTTTCATTGCATATACCTGCCACCTGCAATTTTTGATGATTGAACTAGTGATTATGAATACCATCACCGGTAAGTAGCTCCACTTGACGGTTCTTCAAGACTAACATGTTGTTTATTCACCCTTTCCCCCCCCCCCCCCCACCTCAAAAATTGCATATGCCTGTTGAATGCAATTTTTGGTTGAATAAGTGAATAATAGAATACTCCAATATGCGCCGATCCACTTGAAAATAGAATAAGCACGGAAAGAGCATGAACTTGTTGATGAGAATGGCCATAAATAAGAATATTCCTCTTCTTTTGAAGAAAAAGTGCACTCAAGCATACACTTTTCTTTTCTTTGATGAACGAGGCCTGAACTGAAGTGTACAGATGTCATAATGTTGAAGTACGAGGCCTGAACTGAAGTGTACAGACCTCATCACTCTCTTTTCTTCTTCTCTCTTGCTAACTCGTTACCAACCCCATTATCGTTATGTCGGCAATATGTCGTGACTACTGATGGAGAGAGACCCAATATGATGAACTTGAGACCAAAGTAATCTGACCCGAATTTGTGACTTAAACTTGTACAAATGCGAGACAAAGAGCGGTGTAGATACTTCGTGCACCATCGAATCTCTTAGTACTCTATACTCTTCAACCAACCAACCATCAAGTATAAGAAGTACATCACCTCTTGGATATCCACAATTTCGTGTGACACTGAGCGCTACAACGTGACTCCTTAAAGTGATAGTCATTTTGCAATAGAGAGAAAGAAAAAATAACTAGATATCCAAGCCCTTGTCGTTGTAATGAAAGCTCGAACAAGGATCTCGAAGAATCTTCATCTAACCTCCCCGATATCTTCAGATACTAAGTACACGCACCCATGAAATTTCACTTCAGCCTCAAATAAATAATACTGAACTAACCCCGTAGTCACATCATGTCAATTCAATGCCTCAATCCAGCCATTTGCGATGTTATGGCAGAACTTAGATAATAGTTTTAACCCGACCATGGTCAAGAGCTCATTGCCCATCATCACGGGATTTTACAAATCTATAGTTTAAACCGAGAAATAAGTTCTTTCGCGGGATTTTACAAAACCAAGAAGAAACCGTGAAACAGTAACAGGTTGAATGTGGCATGACTGATATGGTTATGGCAAACATCAGTTTGGGTTAAGAGTATCATGTGAGAATTACAGATCACATCACAACTTTTAAAGTCTTTGTCCAACTAACCAACCTTGAACACAAACAATTGTGACCACTTGATGAAGGAACCCGATATAGCAAATTTGAAAATGAAGTAGAATTCCCCAAATTCGTTACTTAAGCTTGCACTGTTGTTGGAAGAGCGGTGTAGAGAATTTGTGCACCATGCAAATCTCTAAGTACTCCGAAGTATGAGTCAATCATCACCTTTTGCGATTATCCACAACGTCATCTACGTGTGACACTGAGTACAATAACGTAACTCCTTTAAGTGATAGTTAACCAGGTTTTCAACCATCCACCCCGACTTCTGGAAACTAGATAACCCAAGTCTTCAACTTACATCATATGCGCGAGCAAGTTATCATTGAAATCCTGTATCCAACCATCCCCGATTTCAAGATAAAATAAGTAGACTCTTTCGTGAAATCCAACTTCACCCTCAAGTAAGGAATACCAAATTAGCCTCGTGATCATTTTGTGCGGTTGAGCAATCAAAGTGAGAAGAAACATGCGCAAATTCTTAGGAGTTCCCATGACTCATAGTCAGTCCAATCAAACATAGCTGTCTGACCCAACTGCTTGAATGTCATCCGAAACAGTCGACATCTCAATATCTTCAAACGGGATTTTACAACTTATGTGACTTAAACCGAGAAATGATTCTTTCTAGGGATTTTACTAAAGTCAACAAAAGAAACCGGAAGATATATTCAGCAAGTTAAACTTAGAGAGAGATACCGGATGAGTCACAATTCGCACTAAGTGTCAAGTCGTGACAAGTCAAGTTACAATATATCAAATTGAGATTAGTCAAGTCGTAAAGATTAACTCACAACGTCATATCACACTTTGATTAATCGAAACGACTTAAGTTACAACAATTCACTAATTGCAAAATGATTAACCAATCACACGAATCTCATCACTTAGTTACTTGCCAATAAGTTAGAGATAGTCGCTAAAGAGTGAGCAAACCTCTAGAGACTGACCAACTGAATCCTGAATTGGTGAAACCGGAACTGCAAAGATTCACACTGCTGGAGACGGAATCGCTAGGAAACTTGCGCAAATTCTCCCCCTCAAAAAGGACATGCAATGACCTTTTTGCCAAAAACTGAAAGTCTGTGATAGTTGTAAACTTGACATGCGCAAAACAGATACATGGAAGGAGACACATAAACCTACTGCAAAGAAGAAGGTGATAAAGACATGTTGGACTCCTCATCAATGATTTAGCAGATTAATGATTCATTGAAGCTCAGAATATGCCAAACCACTTGATGAAATGTGCTTAACTTTAGAGTGAGTAAGGGTTAAAGCACATCTCAAAAAAATCACCTCCTGTCTTTAAGTCTGACCATCTCTTAACAAGTTCTTGTACTACAATCCCATTAGAAGCTTGAGAAACAACAATCTCTTGATGAAGCTTGATAAAGAACAAGTTAGTGACTTATACTTGCACTAAAATCGTGATTTAGAACCTATATTGAGCACAACAACGTAACTCCTTTAAATATAGGTAGTGATATATACCCAACCTTCCATCCTTAATTGTATATATCCACTTCTTGAACATCCAAGTCTAATCACCTTAAATACGCTCGAGCAAGGGTCACCAAACATCGTGCATCCATCCACCCCGAGATGTTTGTGACACTAAGTACACCAACCAGTGAATTAACAAACCAACCAAGTCACCATAATTTCCCAATTCCTGCTGATCTCGAAGCACAAACTTATCCCGAAAATAATAGTCAGATCCCGTAAGTTTAACTATGTCAAAAACCAAGTCCAGCCTATCGAATCTTTCACGGGATTTTCTAAAACATCAAGAGTAACCGCAACAAGAACATCTAATGGTGAGTTGCAATACTAATCTTCAAAACTTAGGTCAAAGAAGTCAAGTCTTAACTTGATCAAATTGCAGCAAGTCAAGTCGCAGTTTGAAAAGTCGCAACAAGTCAAATTGCGGACAACCAAATTGCAATAAGTCAAATCGCAAGTGTTAACTCGCAACGTCAAATCGCAATTGGTCAAATTGCAATCAGTCAAGTCGTAACGAATCAAAACGCAATTTGACGAACCGCAATTAATCAAATAGCAAGTTGTCAACTGTAACTCAAGTCGCAAAAATTAAATTGCAGGCTCACTCAAATCATAGGCATCCACAGTTCTGGCAAACTTACAACTCTGTAATCCCGTCGAAATACATATACCCCAAATATTAGCTGTGACGTGTGTATCCCCGTGAAATTTGTAAGAGCCAACGGACTACTCTTTTCAACCAAGTATTATACCACGAATTAACTCAATGTATGAAAAATACATTTGAGTAATCACATTTTGGCTCAAAATTTGATAGAACACTCGAAGCACACCACGTAAGTCTTATTTGTCCAAACAACCTTTTATCATCAAAATAATATAATCCCAACAAATAATCAAAATCCCATGTCTTTCCAACCTTTTCGTTTAGCATGGCAGTCCCGATCTAGAGGTCCAGTCTAGTTCACGTAATGAACATCCAGCCTAGTCTACAGAAAATCGGATCTAACCATTCCATAGTTCATAGCAGTCCAAAAAAAATCATATTATCCCACAACTAATCAACCCAAATCTAAACTTTGATGAAATCGTGAAGCCCAAAGTGCAATCAAGCCCAATAAGCAAATTGAATTATCAATCCATGGTACAAAGAAAGATACCCGATCCTTACTTACCCACACTAACCAAATATTACGGTATAAGTGATCCTTTTACCCTAATATTTCATTCCAACATAACCCTAATCATATGTTTCAACTAATCTGCCCCCATCTTCAAGCCCTAGCAACAACTAGATACATCTGCCCCCATCTTTTCACTTTGAAGCTCAGCCACCATCTCCATCTTGTAGTCGCTCAAACGCTCATCACATCTCTTTCACACCAAAACAGATAGAGAACAATAATCTACTTGAATCACAATCGAAGTCATTTACTTCTTCTCTTGACGACGAGTACACAAACCACCCCAACTACTGATGATGTATATCGAATGAAATCACAAAGACCCTGAAATTTTAAGGCTTCAAGATTTATTCTTGGGTCTCAGGTAGGCTTTTTGATCTTATTCTCATGTGCGGTTTAACCCGAAAGAAAAGATGACTAAAACACGAGTTGTATTGGTTTTTTTTTTCGGATGTTAAAGTAAAGAAGGTTAAGCTTTTAAAACGATCAATGATGGTTTAGTCTCTTTTTGCACTTGTCTTAGTACGAGTCTTTGATAAAGAGACTTAAACTGAGATCCTTCCTTTTACTTTTCTTTTGTTTTTATTTTTCAAGAACTATGATGAGTTCGTTGTTGTGATGATAAGACCTTTAAGATCTCGTATTCTCATGAGAGATGCATACGAAAACCTGACTGAGATCTTAATTTTGTTTCATTTAGTTTTTAAATCATGTTGTGTTCGATTGGAGATGACGGTTAGGACAGAGGTAGTATTGTTGTAGTGTGTTTAATGAGGTGGTTGGATAGGTAATAGATTATGGATTGGTTGTTGGAGTAGTTAAGGTTATCTGTCTTCTTCTTCATCATTTTCGCATCTTGATAATCCTTTTAACTGTTAAGTAGCTTATGATGTGGTGATAACTGAAGTCACGTGAGTGTAGGTCCTTCTTCATCTTCTTTTATGTGCAAATCACAACGAGACAAAACTTTAGCTAATCACTACTTGTGAATAAATTTTGGCAGCATTCCATTTTGTTTGTATGATAATATTATCTTCAAAAAGAGCAACTCGCTAAATGCAACACCATGTCAACTTGCTATACCAAACCACAAACGACAGAAATATCGCTTTCCAGTTTTTTTGTCTCTTTTTTTATTTTCAGATACAAACCAAGATGTAGTACAGGACCAAGACAAACAGCAGTTACCAACTACACATAAAATAACAACTCGCTACAAAGAAGTTACCACAACCCGCAACCAAGAACATGAGCATCAACCCCAGATTCCGACTAACATATTGACCAGGCCAAGTTACCAGTTATTATCCACTTATGGACCACAAGTCATCCCGTTTGGTATAAAAGCAGTCACGAAAAGATGTATACAAAACTGATAAAGTGGGACAAATAGAACAACATGACAGCCTTGTAAAAACTTATAAGATGATGTAGACTATTTTGACCATTTGATACACAAATCTTGTATAAAAGAGACTTACCAGAATATTTGTAGAAAACAAAAAATGATAGCATTACATCAATGGTAAAAACAGTTTAGTACAAAATTTGAACACCACAAAAATCAACAAAGAAATCAACCTAGGCTCTGGTACCAATTGTAGGATCAAAATATTATGTTGATTCTTGTGATTCGGGTGGTCTAGAGTTGTGGAAGAAGATGAGTACCATGGTTGGTGTTAGAGATAGGAAGATGTAGAGAGAGGTGGGAGGATTTCTTGAGAGAGAAAGTAAAAGGAAAAGAAACGTTGAATGATTAGAATCTCCACCCTCTCCCTTGGTGGGAGAGGGCTTATATAGTATACCTACTTTGTGCTCCATGAAACGAGCTGTAGAGTGAGCTGACAGTGGGTAAAGACCCGACCCACTCTACGAATACTATTTACATATTATATAAACTAGACTACTACTAATAATAATAACTAAGTCTACGAGCTATCTTAATGCTAATAGAACATCGATAACATCAATTAGGTGACCGAGACTTCAATAGGAATAATCGTATTCCTAACAGTAATGGTGTTTCTACGAAAGAAGAGTTTTCCAGTAGGTACTTATAACTATCTTAAACAAAATAAATATGGTCCTTATAAAATTTTGCGAAAGATCAATGCCAATGCTTATATGGTATATCAACCTAATACCATGAGTATTTTAAAGTCTTTCAATGTTTATGACATTTATGAATTTCACTACGAATATGAAGATGAAGATGAGAACTCGAGGGCGAGTTCTTCTAAATTAAGGGAGAATGATGAGGATCAGATTGAAGAGTTGGCTGAGATGTAAATGGAGCGATTAGACCTTGACATGAGGGCTTAAATCAAGAAAGCATGATTTAGTTTCCTATACCACATAGAGGTTTTGAATGCCTAATTTGCACTTTTCACTTTTATATTTTGGGCCAGATTTGCACTACTATTTTTAGGGCCTGATTTGCAGTTTTATTTTTGGGCTTGATTTGCACTTTTAATTTTATGGTCTTCTGATTTGCACTTTGTTCTTAAGACCTTGACATGAGGACTCAAATCAAGAAAGCATGATTTAGTTTCCTCTATGACGTAGAGGTTTTGAATGCCTGATTTGCACTTTTCACTTTTATATTTTGGGCTAGATTTGCACTATTATTTTTAGGGCCTAATTTGTAGTTTATTTTTGGGCAAGTTTTATTTTTGGGCATGATTTGCATTTTTAATTTTATGGTCTTCTGATTTGCACTTTGTTCTTAAGACCTTTTTTTACATTATTTTAATATTTTTTTCCTCAAGGTTGCTTTCTCTGTAGGAAAATGATTGGGATGCTTACTTCACATGACTAATTATATACTTACTCCATTCATTGTTAGACACATAGATTCCATTATTTCTTTCATCTCACATATACCATTGATTTTGCCACATGTATCAAGATCATTATTAGACTCAAAATTAAGCATACCAATTAGAGTATCCACTATAACAAACCTTTTTCCAATGTTTATACATTAATTCATCAATAAATTTTAAACCTTTTAATTTTATAAACCTACATTCACTATAGTATAGACCTTTACAAGTTCATAAAATGTCTTTTTTAACAAATGCATTAAATGTATTGAATTCATAAATAGTAGGACCTCTTCATGCCACATAAACATAAAATAGTGTTCGCTATAGTTGAAATAAATATAAAGTTTTCCATCTTTTTTATATCTTTTCATAAACCCACCATATTGGATGCTTTTAAGACTCTTCTCTATATTAGAACACATTAAGCAATATTTATGGTCAAGATTGCTTTCTCTATATTAGAACACATTAATTAAGTAATATTTATGGCAAAGCCCCATAAGTGTATAAGGGTACATAAGTAGTAAACATAATATGAGAAATAACTACACATCAAATGTAGTTCAAAAACTACACTGATCTAATAACATACATTTGAAATCATATATTACTTTTATGCTGTTCAAAAGAGTTTCAATGGTGTGATTTGTTTTCAACTTTTGTTATTGTTTTTAACGCAGATTTTTATACATTATCATACATTCTAAAAACCATTGGGAACTGGGGCCCACAGCAGAGTCATTAAGGAGTGGTTAACAACTTAATTCAGCCTCCTATTGGTTCTGTAGGACAAGTGGCAAAAAACTATTGGTTGGAAGGGCTAATAACATGTATTAGCCACAATACCCATGAATAGTAAAACAGTGCAAAACAGTACGCTACAGTGCTAACAGTAACTTAACCAAAAAAAGTCTGAAAAAAAATTAACAACAAAATATCTAATGATTATTATAACAAAACTGATACAAAAAGTTTAATAACTAATTTTAAAACCAACTCAAACATCTCCAAGACTAGCAGATTCCGATGACGCCAACTGAGATTCCGGCGACGCAGCAGTGGCAGCGATATCTGTTTATAAACCCGAGACCAAGTCCAAAAATTCAAACAACAAACAAATAAAAGGTTAGAAAGGCCAACCCACAACCAAATCCACATCCAAACTCAACAACAACATCAATAACATTAAAAGAAACAAGAAAACATCAAGAATATCACACCGAGTCAACTGAGTTGACTCGGTGGTTGACTGAGTCAACTGCGAGCCACGACCAAGCAAAAAATCCACACGAGTTTAGTCTTTTTAAACCATTTTATTAATAAAATTTATTTAAATTCCGAATTTAATAAAATTAAAAATTAGGGTTTGGTAAAAAGTTTATTAAAAACAAAAAAACAGGGGCGTGGTTGATTTTTACCGTGGGAAAATGGTGGGGAGGGCTGTGGTGGCTCTCGGTGGTGGTGGCAGCGAGCTGGGGTGGCGCGTGGTGGGATACGGTGGTGATTGGCAGGGAGTGGGTGGTAGAAATAAAGTCCGGGTGGCCCGATCTATATTTTGGAACAAGAAAAAGAGTGGCCGGAAGTTTGGCCGGAATTTTTTCCGTTGGCTTGAAGGTGTGGTGGTCGGATGGGGAAGAGAGAGGGGTAGTAGTGTGTGATATGAGATTTAATTAAAAAAATAGGTCTTTTAAATTTTTAGGAGTCGCCAAACATGGGAAAAACCAAACTCAAGGGTGAAAATAAAACATGGGGCGGAGGGGTGAAACTGCCAACTAGGCTAAACTTTTATTAAAACCACTCCGGGACACATTTGACTTACCAAACGGACTCGAAAAATTATGAAACTTTGCCCAATTGTTTTTAAAATAATTTCTCCAATAAAAACGAATATAAATATGCATAACTTAGCTATTGCACAATGTTAAAAAAAAATAAAAATAAAAAATAAACAACTATAATTAAGCACAAATTTCTTTTATGCATAAAATAAATTAAAGAAAAAAATGTCCCCGCACCAACGCGCGGGTAAACATGCTAGTTTATGCCACTTACTCACAAATCATCCCACAATTGTCGTCAATTTTCAAATTATAAACCTATTTCTATTATGGATAAACCTATTCATACACATTTTCATATCATAAAGCACACTTAACATTTACCAAATACTTAAATTTTGGACCTCTTCAAAATCATAGATCTATTCATGCCACATATCCTTTAAATATACATCCACTATGGTTTATAAATTTTTAGACCTCTTCATCTTTTAATAGACCTTTTCACAAATCACCATAGTAGATGCTCTTAGGTTTCACTTTTCTATTACTTATAATGTGTAGTTTTTATAAACTTTTTCTTTTCTTTTAACACATGTATTGCAGACTTCATATTCTCGAGCTTACCTGGTAATTATAGCATACTAATTAACATTAAACGTAACAGATGCTATGTTAAAGGTCTACTTTTGTTAATATGGCATAGGGCCTCAAAATCTTCGAGTGCAAATATGCAATATTGGACTTTAACCAATGCAAAAAGTATCTTCAATTATCCATGCTACCAAAAAGTTAAAGATGAAAACACGACTGGAATTGCATCCTACGAAATTCTCAAATTTATTTAAAAAAAAAAAAAAAAAAAAAAAAAAAAAAAAAAAAACACTTTTTTACATAACAAACCTAACACCATAAATCCTTAATTTTTGCGGCACTAGTGAAGTCTAACCGCTAGACTTCACAGGAGCAAAAGCATAGCCCGGCATAGGGTTAGCTCGCGGCGATCGCATAGGCAACTCATCAAGGAGATTCCCATCTTTATCATAATAAATCACACCAGAAAAATCTAAAGGCTGACACTTATCTCCCATGAGAATCTCCTTACGCCACACACCATCATCTCCTACTCCTCCGTTTCTCTTCTTTCGTTGGCCCAACTTGATAGTTTTGCTACTTATCGACGTGATGAGCTTTTTTGGTGAACCCTTTGAGAGTTTTATACTCCTAAACTTTTTTGAGGCTATGATTACTTGTTTTGCACATAGGATTAAAAGGGTTTTAATTGATTGTATAAAAGCGGTCGAGTTTTGGCTGGACATGGTGATCAAGTTGGTGCGAGTGTTGGTTGTAATATAGTAATGAGGATGTGAGTATATATAGGGAAGAAAATACGATGAATGTGCAAGAGTAAATATTGTTTTTGCAATAATAAAAGATATTAACTAAATATGAAGTGTTTATATATTAAGAAACGTTTTTATATATGGTTAGTTTAGAGACAAAATATATATTTTCCATTGTATCTAAGGTATGTATATGCCTTTATATAGATAATTGATCGATCGTTACAAAGTACTAATTCCAGTGTTCTCTATTTTTAGTAAAGTGTATATATATTAGGTATTTTGATTTAATTTCCCTTATAAATAATCTTTTGCTATAAAGTACAAATTTTTAATGTTACGCTAATAATTATCATTGAGTAAATAACTTAAATTGTCAGCAAAAAGAACCAAAAATAAATAAATAAATAATTGCTAAGATAATTTTCTAAAGAATGAAAGTTTTGTATATGGAGGAAAATTCAAATGCATACATTTTTTTTTTTTGCATATAATGGACAAATCCCCACCCTATATCCTTTTGATCTAATTGCCTAGATTAATATAAGATTTAATCACTTAAACCTAATTTACCCCGCATATATAAAGTTTTATTTTATTTATTTTTTTCCCATTTGCTTTTTTTTTTTCACACACAAACTGTGTGTTTTCTCTCAACCGACTTCCCTCCATAATCTGTTACCTTTTTCCTCCATAATCAGTTACCACCGCTACACCATCGTTCGGATCATCATCACCATCACCATTCCAGTCACCATTCCGATCATCATCTTATAATCACCTCCTGATCATTATCATCCTTTTTTATGTTTTCTTTTGATTTGAATGAACCGTTTGTTTTCAGAAGCTGATTTGATGGATATTGTTGCTGTTGATAGTGCTGTTGAATCGTTTGTTAATTATGTGGATCAAGTTGTTTAACATTCTTCGTAATCAAGTTGCACACCAAGTGTTTGATGAAATGTGTGAGTGAAAAATATTTGATAATTTTGTTATCTGCTTTTGTAATTTTGCTTATTAATTAAGTTGTTAGTTGAATTTATGTTTTTAACTGCATTTGAATGCTGTTTTTGTGTCTAATTATGGTTTTGAATCTGCTCTGTAGCATACGTTTAGTATCACCAGTGATATTTGAAGTTGATGATTATAAGCTGGTTTAGTATCACCAGTGATAATTGTTAGTCTGTTTATTTATAAGTTATTTATTTTAAGATGTTTAATTTTCTTATATAATATTTTTGACATTTTGATGAGGATGAAAATATAAGTTTGTGGGGATAAGCTGTGAGTATAAGTTACTGATAAGTTATTAATTATAGTGTAATATTGCTTATTATTTATAAGACATAATTCATATTTAAGGCGCGTACAAAATGAAGCTTTTATAAAAGAAGTGGCTGTTGCTCTGCATATTTAATTTAGAAGTGTATCTTTTATTCTCAAGTTTCTTAGTGCCCCTAATGAAATCTGCTAATTTGTTGTCTTGAATCAGCATCCGTCGTTGCTAAGCGGAAGAGATTCAACTTTTTTGCAGGTAAGTTTATTGCACCTGAGTTAGGTAGAATTCCTATCTTTTATTTTACCCCCTGAACTTGTATTAAAGTTATTATTTTTGTGAAAAATTTTCAGATTTTATTCCTAAGAAAGTGAAAGTGGAGGATGCGTGAAAGAATACCGATTGATCAATAGATGATTAGATATCAACTGAGTAGCGCCTTTTATTGCTCCATAGGTGTCAACCGAGTAGCCTTTTTTATAATGTTTGATAAGAGGATGCTAATATTTATTTTGTAAAACTGGTGTGTATCTTGGTGTTAGCTAAGATTTGACGATATGATCAATGATGGCGTTTTGTACTAAATTAACCATTTCAATATATCTACCATATATATTTTTATCACTTAACAGATCTGCAATCAATTTGGAAAAGAAAAAAAATGACTACACTAGTACAATATGTGTAGTATCACTTGTGATATTCTGTTTCATATGTATAGTATCACTTGTGATATTAAAGTTTTTTCTAAATCTGTTATGCATCATATGTGTAGTACAATATGTGCAGTATCACTTGTTATATTCTGTTTCATATGTATAGTATCACTTGTGATATAAATTTTTTTTAAACCTGTTCTGCATCATATGTGTAGTATCACTTGTGATATTCTATTTCATATATATTTTTTATGTGTTTTGTTTGTTTCGATGAAGGTGTTGCATAACAAACAAGATAGTTTATTAGCTTGTTTGTCAGCTTTGCGATGAAATATGACAATTGATGTTTATTATTCTTTCATATACACTTGGTAAAATACAAAATTCATTATCACATGTGATAAGAATGTGATATTTCACATTCTTAGTTGAGTATCACAATTGATAACACATATATGTAGAGAAAAAAAAATTAAAATCATAACATTTTATATAAAGTTGATTATCTCTTGTGATAATTCACATTCTTAGTTGGGTATCTCAGTTAATAACACATTTTTATATAGAGAACATAAATTGTTATCATTAGCATTGTATATTACTAATCAAAAGATTTTAGCACTAGTTGTTAAAACATAACAATGCAACTGTTTTCATCAACTTGTTTTATTTACTTTTGTTCTTCAACAATCGTCCTCTTCATTGGTTCATCAACCAGCACCTTCATTTTATTCCCAGGTGCTTTCGGGGGAACCTTTGATATCACATGTGATCACATATCACATGTGATATCACAGGTGATACCACCTGTGATATTAGAGGTGATATCAATGATATCAGAGGTGATATCACTGGTGATATCACATGTGTGTCAGCTTTCTTCTATTTGTTGAATCAATTGCGGTGATGGAGGAACTTGTGATATCACAGGTGTTTGAGCTTCTTCAATTTGTTTGTGGAGATGTTGTGCTTTCTTCAACGACGATTGCACTTGTTGTTGATTCTTTCGTTTGATGAGGCTGTTTTTTGCAAAGGTCTCATTTAAATTTGCATCAAAATATTTTCATAATTTTTGTTAGTGTACGAATAGTTCATTTGTTTTCAATATCATATGTCAAACAAATAACTATTTGTTATCACAATAGATATATTACCAATCAACAATAATTTTAATGTTATATCACAGGTGATACACTACCAGTCAATATTTTTTCAAATACCGCCGTAAAACCTTTTGAAACATGCACAATCTATCCATTAAACATACAAATCCACAACAAATCAAACAGAAGCATCACAACATATCTTTTGTTCTGTTAAACCTAATGATTGGCTCCAAACGGTCAACCTAAATTGACCAGGTGATGGTCAACAAGGTCAAACAGCCTAAAGTCAATGCTTCGTGGAAGTATAGGGTTTCCCCGGGTCGTTATGTCCCGACGAGGTGTGATGGTTATAAAACGGGTTTGTGATCGGGTGAATTTGGACAGGAAAAGGTTTGTGATTGATTAAACTAGGGAATCTACAAAGAAATAGCTTAAATAAGCTATATGGATAAGACAGAAAAGTTGGAAAAACCAAAAACGTTTAAAATCTAAAAACGCGTACGTTCACGTTTTAAAAAACGTAAACGTACAAAATAAAACGTGAAAACGGAAATCTGAAAACCCCCAGGAGGTGAAAATGACACTTTTACAAACTTAAAATAAAAAGAAAATTTAAAATGAAAATGAAATTATTTAATTGATTATTTTAATATTTAAATACTATTTAATTAATTAAAACTATTTAAAAAGTAAATTAAACCTTAATTTAAATAAACTAAAAATGATAAACACTACAAATTAAACTAAAAACTTGCAAAAATAATTTCTAAAACTTAAAATGAACTTGAAGAAAGTATAAAAATTAAAAATAAATATTTTTGTCTTTTTATGATTTTTCTATTAATTAATTACTAATTAAATATTAATTACCTAATTAAACTATTTTAAATTATAAAAAATAGCAAATGAACAGTAAAAATTCTAGAAAAATTTCTAAAATTATACTATAACTTATAAAAGCTAGAAAAAATATAAAAATTAGGTCTTACTTAATAAAAACTAATTATGCTATTTAAAACTTAATAATTAATTAATTTCTAATAAAACTAATATTAAATCTAATAAATAACAAATGATTATATAAAAATCTGATAAAATTACTATAAATACTTTAATATAAGAGGAATTTAATAAAAATATAAAAAAGCTAAGTACTTAATAAAAATCTAAAAATGAAAATTAAAATTTAAATAAAATTAAATAAAAACTATCACTTAAAATTAATTTGGATTTTCTGGATTTTCTTTTTGGAAAACTATTTTACAACTAAAAACATGAAACTTTTACAAAAACAACTTTTGTAGAAATAAAAAATAAGCTGATTATGAAACAAAAAGCCAAACAGTTGACTTTGGTTGACCAAGGCAAGAAATAAGCTAAAATGGCATTAGGTGGGACCCACAATGGTTAATTCTGATTCAAATAAGTTTAGGGAACATGTTTGAACAAGAAAAAGCTAGAGGGGACCACTGAATAAGTAAATAAGCCAACAAATAAGCACTTGACACTAAGCTCAATTCAGAAAAATGGGACAACTTTGAGGGTTTATTCCAGGTGGGTCCCCCAAGGTTCTAGGTCAAACAAAGGGTCAAAGTTCAAAGACTGGTAGGAGGGGGTTGGAAGGAACAAAGTTGGAGGGCTGAGGACCACTGTGGTGGCCAGAAAACCACCACCAAGTGGTGGTGTTGGGGGTGTTAACTGCTGCAGCAGGGCAGAGCCCTCCCCTGCAGGTTACTTTGGACCAAGGTGGGGCCCAGCATAAAAATCACAAAAATAAAAGAACCAAGGGACCTTTGAGATGAGCTGGGATACTTTTAGTAGGAACAAGTTTCAGAAGCTAACTCATAACACTAAATTCAGAATAAATCATGCTATTTTTGCAAAAACTAAGAAAAGTGCATATTTGACTTTTTTGATGAAACTCACAAGTTGACTTTCTTTGATTTCAACTCTAATCTACTGACTTGATAAGCTAAGTTAAGCTGTAAATGAACTTTAATAGGCTACAATATTAGCTTATGTAGTGAAATGGTGATTCTTGGGACTCAATTCCCTCACAGTTAACTGTGAGGGACAATCAAATGGATTTTTGACTTTTACTATAAAAATGACCAAGAGCTGAGTTGATTGGACTTGGTTATAGCCTGGGCTGAGTGTCTAAACAATTTTGTGGAAAACTAGAAGGGGGTTGAATAGTTTACCGCTTTTTCGATTCTTATTTTCTTAAATAATCTTTGAGAACTTGACATTTGGTTAAAGATATAAACACAACTTAATATGTTTGATTGTTTGAAAAGACTTTACATGTAGATAACAATTCTAACTTAACTTGTTTCATACTTTGAAAAACTTTACTTGTAATGATCCTAACTTTGCTTGTTTAGTTCTTTGAAAAACTTTACTTATGTTGAAAGATATAAGAACAATATTACTTGTTTTGGTTCTTTGAAAAGCTTTATATGTGATCAACAATTCTAACTAAACAACAACATATAATAAGCAAAGATAGAGAAAGAAACAATCAAACCACAACACGATAGTTTATCGTGGTTCGGCTACAAGGACTCTTTTTCCTTGCCCTACATCCACGCCCCGAGTTTCCAACTCGAGAGTTATAAACACTAATCAACAAGCTCCTTTCACCGGCGGAGAAAACCTTACACGTCGCTTATACTTTTACCGACACAAAGCTAGATGTCGAGTTCTTTTACAAGGGTATAACCACTCCCATTCGTCGCTTACACTTTTACCGACACAAAGCTAGATGTCGAGTTCTTTACCAAAGGTACAACCACTCCCGTTAGTTCTTTTACTAGGGTACAACAACTCCCAACACACTACGTATTTTGAGGCCTAAAATACTAACCTATAACTTCTACATACATGACACACATGAAGTATAAACTACCAAAGCTTATACATGACCAAGCTACCAAGACTTGCAACTTTAGGTTGAAGCTTGTAACTTCTTGAATGATCTTGTGAAGTCCCTTGCTACATAAGAGAATCACAAATCAAAAGGTTACTGAGTTAGTTGAGAGAGTGTGTGAATATATTTCCTGAAAGGGTTACACAAAACAAACAAATGGTTTGGTATTTATAGCAAACTATTCTGCAGTCTGGCGGATCAGGCGGAACCCTCAGATGGGTTCCGCCCGTGTACCCCCAGGGTACCGCCGGGTCTGCAGTAGGTTTTTGCAATAACTTCCCAAACCAAACAATGTCTTGTCTCATAACTTCTAGCAACCAAACAATGTCACATCACTTAAAGTAAGTCAAACATGATACTTGCAAGCAACATGAAAGCAAGTCAAACACATAACTTGCCATAAATACATAATGACAAAACTTGCCATAAATGTGATGTGACTATTTCTAATTTAAGAAATAAAACCAATGTTTATTTTAAAAGGAAATGTAAACATTAGTTAAACAAGACTTAAACACTCAAAGTGATAATTTACTTTTAGCTAAAGTTCATACTTTGTTATTAACAAAACTTAGCAAAGATCGTAAAATATAAATAACGTTTTTAGGCGATATTTGTATTAACAATCTCCCCCTTTTTGTTGATGACAAAACATAAACTTTATTTAAAAGTAAGTCATAAGATTTAGTGTTAAGTCTTATAAAGTTAGTAATGAAACTTGTTTTTGCAAAGAGTTAGCTATGCGGAAGTTTAAAATAATAGAGCAAGTTTCATATAAATTCTCCCCCTTTTTTTTGAAACAAAAAGAAGAGTAGCGAAGCGGAATTATAGGCATGCTCCCCCTTGGTTGATACTCCCCCTAAATGGAGTGCCAAGAGAGGAAACATGGATTTTGAACCTACAAAAGAAAAGTTAGTTTCCGCACAAGATAAGTCATGAAAGCATTTCATGTTTAAAAACACAACTAAGAGTTGTGAAGCGGAATAAAGCAAGACTCATGCTCCCCCTTGAATGTTACTCCCCTAAATGGAGTTTCAAGGAAGGAAGACATGAATAATGAACCTACAAAAAAAAGTTAGTTTCTAAAGCACAAGGTTTATGTATGTTACCATACCAAGATATAGTTCACTCATCATACCTAAATGGTCATCAAACAATTTTAACCTTGTAGTAGAATGACATTCATTAAATTGTAAAATTTAGACTTCTTAAAAAGTCAAAGACAAGAAATTTTGGTTACACTATCCTACCTCTAGAAATAAAGAAAAAACTACAAATAAGCTACGACCATAAAAAGCTACAAAGAAATCATCATTTTCCTTTGTGAGAAACATTTTCCAAAAACAAGGCTAAGGTTGTTTAAGGAAGAAAATGTGGGTTGTGGTTGTAGCGGACTTTATTTTGAAGGTTGAGAGGGTGACACGGGTTTTGGTTTGTTGGTTTAAATGGGAAATATTTTCCAAAAGAAACGGTTTTGTTTCATTTTGGAGACTCTAAACTTGAGACTTTCCACAATGTGGTTTAGGATAAACCTCATTTTATTGGATAGGGTGAAACAACAATGGTTTTGGGTGATGATACTCTTGTTGTGGTGGTTGGTTGTGGTCGAAAGACTCATTTTGGTTTAGCAATGACCTTGGTTATTCATTTGTGAAAGGTGGTGGTTGTTGTTAGTCTTGGTGGAAGATCATTGAGATGCTTTTATTTTCTTATACGAAGAAAATAGAGATTCAAAGTGTTGGAAAGGTTCTTGTGGTGGTGGTAGTTATTGTTGTTGTGGTGGTTGTTGTTTGAACAAAATGGTTTAGGCTTGGTTATTTGTAAATGGTTACCATGAAGGTTTTTGTGAATGGGGTGAAACACAAATGATTGTAGGTGTGTATGACCTTGATCATTTGGAAAAATTGAGGATTTAGCATAAAGGTAGGCCAAACTCTCAAGCAATGACGGTGGATGAGGTGCATCATCCAATGACTCGTTTGGTTGAAATATTGGTTGTTGATGGGTTTCCATTTCGGCAATGGTGTCAAAGAGTGACAATGATGGAGGGCTTGATGGTTTAGGTGATAGGTTTTTTAAAAGTTTCCAATAGTGGATGTGGTGATGTTGGTGGTGTATGGAAAAGTTCCATTGGTGTAAGTGTTGAAGTAGCAAGATTAAGCAAATCTTGAATAGTGATCACATTGGTATTGAAATGTGTTGAGGATGGTGTTGAGGTAGTGCGGTTAAGGAAATCTTGGATAGGTGAAGAAATGTTAAGCGAAGCATCACTTGAAGATGATGAGCTTGACTTGATGGTTTTGTTGAAGCAACAAGGTTTGACACTAATCCTAGTGGTTTTTTAGAAGGATTTTGATGGTTATGGTGTGATTTGAATTGTTGCAAAACTTTCAAATTTATAAGGTTGAAAAGGTGTTGAAATGGGTGTTTGGATTTGATGTTCTACCATTCAAAGAATGAGGTTTCAAATGATTTTCATGACCATGTCACATCATTTGATGTTAATTCAATGGAATAGGATGGAGTGAAAGATCAACATATGCACTCAATGCTTTGTGATCATGGGATGTGATTTGGTTGAAAATGTTTCAATGGTTTGAAGGATCCTTTAAAAGGGTTCCTTGGGTTAGTTATGTTTGAATTTGAATTTTTGGAGGGAAGTGGCTTCCTAATTGTTTTAGTGAGTGAGAGTTGTTCTAATATGGTTATTGGAGTTAATGGAAGATGTTTCTCACTTAGGATAATGGTTTGACACTTTACAAGTTATGAACTTAAGAAAAATGACAAAAATTTTCTGCAGGTGACTGGCGGAACCTTCAGAATACACAGACGGAACCCTGATTTGGGATCCGCCTGGTCCGTTGGGCCAATTCTGGATTAACCCAGAAAATACACTGGCGGAACCCAATTTTGGGTACCGCCAGATCCGCCAGTGCTGCAAAAAGTGGCAGTCCGCGTTTTTGACCCGCGAAACGATTTTCAAAATTTTCGAAAACTCTTGGAAATGAAAATTTATTATATGACTGATTAGGAAACGCAAATATTAGACATATAGACATTCATCTCTTAGGACTTTGACCGGGGGCTAACGATTTTCACTTAACTTAGTGAAATTATCATTAACTTGAAGATTTGACAACATGCCAAATGTTGTCTTCCTGCGTCATTGTTAGTTCCTACAGGTTCCAAATAGTACCAAATATCCTACTAACTCACAAATACATAACACGTAATGTTTAAATGACCAAATCGTTCAAATAGCACCTAGTGCCAAACACTCCTACACACCCGCTCTCATAGACGGTCAATCTTCTTCTTGAGCATTTCAAGAAATCTCTCGATGTTTTTGAACATCCCCTTTGTTTGCTTGAACTCCGCCGACTCATTTGGAATATCCGAAAGTTGGAAAATGTATTCTAGAGGTGGGAGCCTAGAGTTGGGCAAAGCCTAGAGTTGGAAAATGTTTTCCTTGGGATTTGTAGACTCTCCTATCACTTAGTGGGACAAATATGTGTGGAATGATAGAGTAGTCTAGGTGAAGACCTCTAGGAGTTGATGGAATGGGAGAGATGAACCCAAAGAGACGGGTCAAGAGCATTCCATATGGCTTAGCCGTTGTGCCTTGCACCGGAATGTCGGCCATTCTCTTGGTCATGAAGTAGGCAAGGTTGAAGGGTTGCCTAATGAAGAAGGAGTAGAGCATGTAGCAAAGACAAACATTGATGTGATCACGGTTTCCTATGGTGCTAATGACATTGGCTCTAAGGAGTTCTTCCCATTTCTTGAATTTGGGGCTTGAGTTCATTGAGTTCCATTTCATATGGGTCCTTGATGACCTCATTGCCGGTTCTAGTTCTCCTAGTGTTGGTGGTCCCAATGAATAGGTGGTCACGGAGTTCATCCTTGGACACAAGAGGAGTATCATAGGGATGGACTCAGTCAATGAGTGTGTCAAGAGTTGAGAGGGAATGCTTGTTGGAGTGGATGCAAATACTACAGTTTGGAACACCTAGGGTTTGAGCAACTTCTTCGAGAGAGAAGGAGTCTTGATGACTACTAGCAATGAAGTTAATAGACATGCGACCGTACAGATGCATATAATTCTAAAATGAACCTAGAACAAATGGGCTCGTCGATTTCTAAGAGATACTCAAAGTTGATTGTGGCAAATTCCATGTATAGGTTTGTACCTTCTAAGAAGGATGGATCAATGGTTCTACCCTTAGGGACATATCGTTTTTCTAAGGCTTTGAAGACAACGATTTGAGTTTGAGTGAGACCTTTGGTTTTGTGGTGTTTGGGTAGGTACTTGATGGTGTCCTTGTGGTCGTAGTGAGTTAGAGGAGGCATGATGATTCCTAGAAAATCAAAATTTCACATTTAAGTAAATGACTATTGTAATGAGTATGTTCTAGTGTGTGCCTATATGAATACAATGTGGAGGTGCGGTTGACTTGACTCATTTTGATGCTTAAAAATGTTTTGTAATGCAAGTGATGTTTCAATGACGTTTTTCATTTGTTTTAACAATGTGGTGAACGGTGGTAAAGTATGGGTGACGACCGAGAGTGGATATGTGAAATGAGGTGGTGATTGTTTGACAACACTTAAAGCTTGGATATCTTCTTTGTGTTCTTCATTTGCTAGAAAGTGGAAGAGACGCATTTCATAATGAAATTCACTTGACTTTTGACGACATAGACAAATATGTTAATGAGAGTATGGATATGACAATTGCTCTTTGTTTCAAAGAGCGACACAAAGGTGAACATAGGTTTATGTATCATGAAAGGTGGTTTAATCTTAATAGGTTAGGTTATAGTGGGGATGACACACTTGTTTGGTTACATTGTGGAATCTTCTTGTGAAGATGACTAGGTGGAGTTATTGGTGAAGATGATATTGACTCTTGGTTTCTTTGAGAACATGGAAATGGTGGATGACTCGATATTGTTAGGACAAAGGATAACTTGGTTTCTCATTTCACATTGCTTGTTTGAGGTTTGGGTGATGAAAGGTTATGAGGAAGATGATTGAAGTTTTGCTCATTTTGTAAATCTTATGGACTGATGGTAAGTTGGAGTTGTGAGTAAAGAGGTGTTTGGTTTTGAACTTAAATAAAACATTCTGTGGCTTTGGCGGACCAGGCGGAACCAAAAAGTGGGTTCCGCCCGTATGGTCTGAGGGTGCCGTGGGATCTGCAGGAAAAACTCAAAAGGAATTGTCTTGATTTTTGTGGTTTTATCCTAATGTTCAAAACTAAGGTTTTAGGTCTTATGAGTCCTTGACTAAGCCTAGGGATGATGAATGCTTCTCATTCAAGAGGTTTTGTGAAAACGTTGATAGAATGGTTAACGTATAAGACTTTCTTAGTTAAGATGTTCCTCAATGAACATTTTTACCAAGACGATGATGATGGATCACAATATGTCAATTAAGAACATAATGGATTGAATTGTCGCTGAAGTCGATGCTTCCTTTGTTGAAGGGATAATAACGTTGATGAGATGAATTCTGTTGTTGACGCGAATTTTCTTGTTCAAGCGGAGCTTGTTGATGTGTTTCTCCATCCGATACTAATTTGAGAATCTCACGCATTTTGGAGAATCATTGGGTAAGTAAGTATAAAAGTGCAAGTACCACTTGGGCTTTTCTTATCAACTTATTACCGACATAATTCCATTTGGCATACACTATGGTTTCTATTCCCGTTCTTTTGGGAGACCATAATCCTAGTTGTGTAGTACCTTATGATGTATCCAACTAGGCCCAACCAACGAGTTGTTTAAGGATCTTCGTTAACACGAGCACATAGACAAAAGCTAAACATAATGTTGAATCTAAATGTTATGAGAACAAGTAGTCTTCCAAACATTTCTCTACGTTTAGTTTTACCTACGGATTTACTAATCTCATTCTTGATAAGTCATCAATAACTTAACCATTGAGAACAAGAGAGCAACTAGGAATGTCTTTAAGTTAAAATCCCTTGCTTTTGTGGCTTGCTTTTATTATCAAAAAGTCTTTCAAATATTGACACTATACTCACTTGATTACTATGAAATATCAATTTCGTTTCACTAGTTGTTTTATTCTAGATTCCAAAAATTGTTTTTGTTGAATTTGTTTAGACACAACTAATGACCAATAAATCAAGTTTTATAACTTATGTCAATTTTACTTGATTCAATGTTTAGCTCAAGGTGAGAAGATGTTGTTTTGTACTTTTACTCCATGCTTGTCTTACCATCATTGGACTTTCGACTAAGTTATCATCTACCAAAGATGATATCATAGAAGGAGGAGATCACTCGTTAAATGTCATATTCAACGACTCCTCGACTCTTTGGGTTTTCTTACTTAAGACACTATGAACTCTATTTATTTTTAAAAAGTCCAAGAGGTACAACATCATTAGACTATGTGTCACATTTGATGTGTAAATCCTAGATGTTTGAAAACTCATTTTCTTTCACACATCCTAATACATGCTAATGTGATTTATTTCACCTTGTGTGTTTTATGTGAGATTATCATAAAGAAGTGATTGAAGAAAAACACAATTAAAGACTCAAAGTATGGTGTTTGAGAAAATTGTTTAACAAGGGTTTGTTTTGCAAGCATCACAAAAGTGTTAGACATTTTAACACTTAGGAAATTCTTAGTTAGCTCACTTGTAAGCAAGAGTTGAGTGAGACATACTCAAGAGTTTTTCGTGTTAATCTCTTGATGGTTAAATAACCAAAACACCTTATATCTCCTACTAGTACTAAAGACTAAATTCCTTGTTGCATAGAATCTAATCTTAGTTATTTACAAATAGCAGGTAGACACTCTAGAGTATTACAAATAACACATATTTGAGCACATAATGCTCGAGACAAGATATAACCAAAGTCAAGTTTAAGTAATGTGTACCTTTTAAATTGCATAGAGATGCTATCAAGCGAATAAGCATTAAGCGTAAAGACTTGGTTTGACGACATGCTTTGAAACTCAATAACTCATGTATCCAAGAAGGTTAGACAATCATATAAAGGCATAGAGCATGATAATCTTAATTCTTTTATTATGAGTTTCTATTGGAGATAGAATTATCTCTAAGTCTTTCTTCTAGGTTAGACAAATTTTACTTGCTTTGTTTTATTAGTTAATGGTGCTTTTGAGTTAAATCCTAATCCGGTTTTATCTTTAAACAACCTTTGACTCCCCAACAATCTTTCAAGAGATTTTGAGCTTTCATCAAATTTAACTAATAATTTTTCTTTTCTCATTTTGCATTTTAATCTCATGTTTGTAATCTAGACATAATTTACATTCTAGATTAATTTCAACATTACTCTTAATTCTAGACATTTTATTTTCCAATAAGATTTCCTTTTTAAAGATATTCTTAAGAGATTTAAAAGACTCATTCTTGAAGATAGCTTTTAAGTCCATGTTGCACAAATGTTTAGACTCATTTTATAGTTTAGAAAACTCTAGGATAAATTAATCAAAGCAAAAGAGTTTGGTTTCAAAGTGTACCTTGCTTGATGTTTTATCTAGTATAGAATCACAAACCGGATGATTGACTTCATCTTCATCCGAGTTATTCTATGAATCGCAAGCAAGACTACTACGAGCTTGACACGAGTAATCACCTTAACTAACACCTTGCTTGTTGTATCACTAAGTTGACAATAAACTACCGGATCATTGTCTTCGTCAACTTCCATTACATTCCAAGATACGCAAGCAGGTTCATCAAAACACACGTACTCATCTTCACTTGTACCTTCATTTAAAACATTTAAACTAGTAGCACATGTATTAACTTCTACTAAGTGTCTATCAATTAGTTTTTCTAAAACTTCTAATTCATATGTAAGATCAAATTGATCATCTTTGACTTGACATATTCCTTGATGAAAGTTTACCATATTTTTCAAACATCATTAGCCTTTTGACAAAAATACATTCTTTCATATTTGGTACTAAAGCTTTGTAAAGCATTGTTTTAGCTTTAGTATTTTTATCAAGTTTAAGATAGTTATCTTGGTTTTCAAAAACTTGTTTTCTTTGGTTTGAAATTACCAAAAGAAATAATATGCCAAAGATCTTGATCAATTGATTTCACATAGTTTTCAAAATTACTTTTCCATTCAAGTAAGTTTTCTTTTTCAAATAGCGGTTGGTTTTTAATAGGTTGCCCTTCTTTGAGATTTTCAAAATCCATGGATCGATCCAAGTTTTAAAATACATTCTATTTTAAAGATCTTGAGTAACGTAGCTCCTGATGCCAATTGTGGAAAACTAGAAGGGGGGTTGAATAGTTTACCGCTTTTTCCATTCTTATTTTCTTAAATAATCTTTGAGAACTTGACATTTGGTTAAAGATATAAACACAACTTAATATGTTTGATTGTTTGAAAAGACTTTACATGTAGATAACAATTCTAACTTAACTTGTTTCATACTTTGAAAAACTTTACTTGTAATGATCCTAACTTTGCTTGTTTAGTTCTTTGAAAAACTTTACTTATGTTGAAAGATATAAGAACAATATTACTTGTTTTGGTTCTTTGAAAAGCTTTATATGTGATCAACAATTCTAACTAAACAACAACATATAATAAGCAAAGATAGAGAAAGAAACAATCAAACCACAACACGATAGTTTATCGTGGTTCGGCTACAAGGACTCTTTTTCCTTGCCCTACATCCACGCCCCGAGTTTCCAACTCGAGAGTTATAAACACTAATCAACAAGCTCCTTTCACCGGCGGAGAAAACCTTACACGTCGCTTATACTTTTACCGACACAAAACTAGATGTCGAGTTCTTTTACAAGGGTACAACCACTCCCATTCGTCGCTTACACTTTTACCGACACAAAGCTAGATGTCGAGTTCTTTACCAAGGGTACAACCACTCCCGTTAGTTCTTTTACTAGGGTACAACAACTCCCAACACACTACGTATTTTGAGGCCTAAAATACTAACCTATAACTTCTACATACATGACACACATGAAGTATAAACTACCAAAGCTTATACATGACCAAGCTACCAAGACTTGCAACTTTAGAGTTGAAGCTTGTAACTTCTTGAATGATCTTGTGAAGTCCCTTGCTACATAAGAGAATCACAAATCAAAAGGTTACTGAGTTAGTTGAGAGAGTGTGTGAATATATTTCCTGAAAGGGTTACACAAAACAAACAAATGGTTTGGTATTTATAGCAAACTATTCTACAGTCTGGCGGATCAGGCGGAACCCTCAGATGGGTTCCGCCCATGTACCCCCAGGGTACCGCCGGGTCTGCAGTAGGTTTTTGCAATAACTTCCCAAACCAAACAATGTCTTGTCTCATAACTTCTAGCAACCAAAAAATGTCACATCACTTAAAGTAAGTCAAACATGATACTTGCAAGCAACATGAAAGCAAGTCAAACACATAACTTGCCATAAATACATAATGACAAAACTTGCCATAAATGTGATGTGACTATTTCTAATTTAAGAAATAAAACCAATGTTTATTTTAAAAGGAAATGTAAACATTAGTTAAACAAGACTTAAACACTCAAAGTGATAATTTACTTTTAGCTAAAGTTCATACTTTGTTATTAACAAAACTTAGCAAAGATCGTAAAATATAAATAACGTTTTTAGGCGATATTTGTATTAACAAATTTTCATCAAAAAACAACAACAACAGTTCGGCTGTCAAGCATGATCCAAACACCCCCTTAGAAACCTCAATATGTGATTTTCAAACAAACTTACTGATTTGGATCATGCTATTACTTCCTAATGACATAATATGATAAAGTAAACTTTTAGAAACACAAGAACATCAACAATAACAACTAATTATCATATACCATGTTTATACTAAAATGGCAGTTGGTAAGAAAAACATAATCATCATGAAATCTATTAGACAACTAGGTAATATTAAGTTATAATATCACTAAGCTAAGCACAATCAACATAAAAAAAAAAACAGATTAACACCTATGAGAGTAGATAAACAGTAAATGGTAAAAATGAAATAAAAAGCTTACAAAGGAATTGGGACTGAGCATCAAACAACCAAGGACCCAATGTGAAGTTTAAATATTTCCCATAAGACCCCACAATCCTTAGTGATGAGCTTAACTGAGCTCAATGTAACAGCCAACCATACTTTCCAATAGCTTTTATCTAAATTGACAATTGTACTTGAAAACTGCAAATACTGAATACAGAGAAAATACTTGAAATTACTAGTTCACAAACATTACAATCACTACTTTAGCTAAAAATACACCTTAGAAACTAATTTGATCCACTTAATTTTGAGAATTACATAATGCGAATTTTTAAAACTAAACTATAACTACTCTAGGTTAACTACTGCTTTTTCTCCACTTTTCTTTGACTTATAAAGATCCTGGAACTTCTCTCCTTCTTTCCCACTTTTTATTTTGACCCTTGGATGCCTCCTTTTGATCATGGCCGTTTAATTATTTTTGGCGGGAAAAAGATTTTTGGTGGAATGGTGACCTGGAGGAGGGGGTTGTAAGTATCACATGGGATGGGAGTGTAGGGTGGTTAGTAGAGTGGAGAAGAGGGGACAAGTTGGTGGAAAGGAGGGGGGACACAGTAGCAGGTTTAGGGGGAAAAAGGTTAGGGATGAACAGTACCTGGGGTTTGACCGGGTCAACGCCCCGGGGTGGTTTTATATTTTGGAGTTGGGCTTGGTGGTGGGCTGAAGGTGTATTGGACCAAGTTTGGTTTTGTTGGGTTGTAGTAATAAAAAGGGTCCACTTGGTTTGTTATAATTACAAGGACTATAAGTGTAAATCTGAATTTCCAAGGGACTGATTTTGCCAAATTCCCAAACTTGTTACAAGGGTAAAACATACCAACTTTCAATAGTCCAAGGTTAAAAATATAATTTTTTCACTTTTGGTCCTTCGGGAACTAAAATTGTAAATTATTGAAACTTGAGGGACCAAAATGAACTTTTCTCCAAACTTTTCATCCAAGGACCATTTTGATAACTTTTGATTTCCCAAGGTCCAAAAATGATTTTTCTTTCAAAAATATCCCACCAAGGACCAATTCTGCCAAAATCTGAAACTCCAGGGACCAAACTTTAAATTCTCAAAACTTTTCCAATTTTTCACCAAAGGACTAAATATGACAATTTATGATTTCAAAATGACCTTTGGTGACTTTTCTTTCCAAATAAGTACTCTGGGACTATTTTTGCCAATTTTTGAAAGTTGGGGGACTGAAACTGCCAATTTTGTAAACTTTGTACGTTTTTCGTTTGTTTTTACTCGTTTTGCATCTAAAACATATAAAACACAATTTTGAAATATTTTCAGTATTTTGATGCATTTCTAAGTGTTTTTGTATGTTTTGCAGTTCAGATTTGACTAAAAATGATGAGTGTTTGAGCACTCATCACCTAACTTTTAATCTCTCATATTATCACATAAATTAACTAGTAAAACACACTAATAATGATTCTATAACAGTAAAAACTAAAGTATTCATTGTTTTAGATGTCGATTGTTTCATTTTCTGTGTGCTTTATGTGATTTGCACGGTTAAATCAAATACAAATATCATTAGTGATAATACACATATACATTTCAATTTCAAATATCACTGGTGATACACACATATGATATTTTTCACTCACACATTTCAGCAAACACTTGGTGTGCATCTATGTATACAAAGCTTTTTACTCAGAAACTCAATCAAATGTAAACACTAAAAAACACAACGAATAAAACAACTAAATAATTAGTCAGAAGCATCATACCTTCATCTCGAGATTCAGTAGGTTCATTTTGAACTGGTTTTTTTCGTGGATCTGCTTGTGCACTCGATAACTCTTCTATTTTTGTGTTTTATTGATGATTTGAACGGTTAAAATCAGTTGATTTTGAGTTTTTGTTGAAGTTTTTTAATGGTTGTTAGATAGAGAAAGTGAGATTTTTGTATACTGATTTTGTTGAAAGTGAGAGGTGTAGGGGTGGGGTTGTTGGGGTAAGTTTGGTGAATTGACAGAAGTGGTACATCCGTGTTTTTATTCTTAAATCTTGTCTTTTTGATCTAACTGTCGTGGATCGTCCCTCGGTATGTATGAGATTTTAAGTCTCCAAAATAAAACGCCTCTTGTATATCGAACTATTCAAAAAGATCGGAATATGAAAAACGGTAGAAACTACAATGGTTGGAGTTTTATTTTATAAAATCCTTGTTACAGAAAATTAAAGGTATAAAAATTTGGCAATGAGTTTGCAATTGGTATGCCTAGTTTGGTTAAAACGAAAAGCTTTTGGCCAAAATCTGAAGAAAAAAAAATCTTGGTGAAATACTAGAATTGTCATTTTCTCTGATTAAAACACTACTACTATTCATTAACTATCCATTAAACATTAGTTGTGTGAATAGAAGGGATTCGAATCTCTCCATTGGCCTAAAAGCTTTTAATTGGTATCATCCTCACCACAAATGATCAGATTGACAGGTCAATGAGAGGCATATTGAAGAAAATGGTCAGGGTTCAAAACCCACCTCCAGATAAGTATAGTCACTGAGACATGTTCTCATTGCCTGAGGCCGGGTCCTTGGAGGAGGGTTCGCTTGGCATCTTTAGGATGCATGAAACCAACATGATCCCACCGTTCTTCACTTTTTTTGAGAAGAAACATATATTCTAAATATACCAAGAAAAAAAGAGTGTCATACATTTTAGGGCGTGCACATCATTATATGAAATATATGTACATGTCAGAGCAAAAGATATTGTAGCGCCGAAGCCAACCAAATCTGATGTGGAGCAATTTTTACACTATGACCCTTTGCGCCATTTCCTATGCCAAGTTTTTGCGCGTGTAGTGGGAAAGATGAGTGTGTGCGGTGTGTGAATCAATTGGGTGAGCTTAAATCATATGTGAGGGGTGTTGTGAGTGAATTTGGTGTGCGAGTGATGAAAGTGAAAATACTCGATCATGTAGCGGCGTTGCGATATCATCAAAAAGTAATTTTAGCCATAATTTTAGACATGCCACGGTGATCTTGTTAGTAAAACTATACATAATTTAGACTAATCCCATACTAAACGGGTACTGAGTTAGTGGTACCGAATTTTTCCCGAGCATAAACACTTCAAATTTATTTAAGAAACACGATCGATCAAGAAAAACAACCAACCAAGAAGTTAACCCCCTTCCATTTAAAAATAAACTTTTATCATTTTTAAATAGGTTTATGTTGAAAGTAAAGTTTATGTTTGCTTCATCTTTTATTTTTATTTTATTTAAAAAAATGGGTGAGTGGGGGAGTGTGGGAGTCCAAAAAGAATGAAAAATTTTAGTTATATTGTGGTTGAAAAATGAATCGAACACTTTCAAGAATTATTAGGTCAAACTCCACTTGAATCAAATTGTAACATCTTGCGAATGGTCGGTTGGTTGATAAGGTTCCTCAAATTTCAGCCTCCCATATGTTGTAGGTTTCGCAACTCAAACTATTTTCATAAATGATTCTTTGATTGAAGAGAAGAATCACTGAATATAAATTGTACAATTAAAAATTTAAGAAGTTTGAATGGTTGAACACGTGATACCAACACGGGTGTCTTGCAGGTCTGGATTAAGGTTAAGTTTCTTGACACGATTAATAAATAGGTCATGTTTTGGTAGAACTTATACCAACCCGCTAACCCACAAATCCAAATAGGTCAATCCGAACATAATTCGATTGCCACATCTAAAAAAACCACCACTAAGCCCACTAATGACCAGGATCTCAGATGAAGGGGGGCAAAATTTTATTTTTTGATAAAATTCGGGATGCACTTTAATAAAAAGGTCATATATATTTTTTCTTACACTAAAAGCTGATGTTTTTTAAAAATTAAGATAGAAATCTAAGGTTTTTATATTGTTTGACATTAAGGTGGGGGCAATTTGATTTTGTGATGGGGTGCACTTCAATAAAATAATCCTAAAAAAAATTTACACTAAAATTTGATATTTTTTTACTAAGCATGGAGAAATATTTTATTGTTCTAGCAATGTAGGTTAAGCCTCTACATGTTCCAACAAGTAGTAAGGATGTGAATTTGCATGACAATAACAAAGAAATATCATCAAAGTGATCAACCTTTAACATGCAAAACGAGTTTAATTTGAATCATAATACACACAATAAACATATCAAAAAACAAATATAAAAAAACAATAATTTTTTAAATAAATATGGCTATCAGCCTATCAATGCAACAATGGGACAACCAAGTTACGTAAGTGGGCAAATGGGGAAGAACACGCCACATGATTTTTCGGTCATATTGCGAAGAATTTGGTAGTTTGGTGGCAACGGACGGCGATTAATATCAGTGTATTTACATAAGCATTCCTCATGTGCCTCTAAATCACTACAACAACTCAAAGTTGGCGGTGCACGGTCAATCAGGCTCGGATAGCAACTACTTATATCTTCATCCGGATTACAATCTTGAGCATGCACATTGCACAAAAGAAACATTAGTGGAACAATGGTAGCAACAACAAAAATTACGTTCTTCATTTTATAGAATTGCTGCAATAAAATTTAGAGTTTGGTGAATTGATATAATGTATATGATGTTTGGTGAATTTATACTATGACCAAAGAAAGTTAATAAGGAAATTAGTTGTGAAATTATGACAATATAATGTGACGGGGGTATTATAGTATCTATGCCAGTTTTAAAACTTTGACCATTAAATTAGGTGATATAAAATCGATTGGGGTTCGATTAAAAATAAAAACAAAAAAACTCAAAGACACAAATGTATAAATATCTTTTTTTTTAGGCAAATTGAAACATAAACACATAACTAATACAATCTCACTCAATTATAAGTTATTTATAACAATCTCACTTTCATTTCATACCGGACCTAAAATTTAAACCTCTTAGGGCATGTTTGTTTAATTTTTTCATTAAGTCATGTTACTTAACAGATAACTTAATGCAGACAACATCAGTTTTATTACTTAATATTTTCAGTCATCTTTTTCTATTAAGTCACAAACAAACAGTTTTCATATGAATTAATTAATCAGTTTTTTTTTTAAATTAAGTCAATTAAGTCGAAATCAAACACCCCCTTAGTTGGGATATATTCATCGGACAGTAGACCAAAAATCCATTAATGAAAATAGTTTGTTATTAGTACTTATTATTTGGAAGATTGAGCTAAATGTTAATATATATGACATAATTAAATGTAATATATATATATATATATATATATATATATATATATATATATATATATATATATATATATATATATATATATATATATTACATTTAATTATGTCATGTATATTAACATACAATATAATATATATTATGTAGATCATGTCCTGTTTTATAAAAATCGTGTCCTAATATAACGCAAATCAAATACAATGAGGTAACGAAAGTGAAACAATGACGAAGTATAAACAAATTTTATTAAAAGTAAATTACACATGTGGTCCCATATGGTTTCATTGATTTTTACTTTTACACCTTTAACTAAACAGACATTAATCTTTTCTGTTGGAGCTCCTAATATGCAACTATGCAAGGCACATGAGGGCATTATAGTAGTTTTGTCTTAGGATTTGGCCGTACAATAGCAACATACTTTTCAAAATGTTCCATTCTAGTACGCGTACTTTTTTTTATCCTACTCAATGTAGCGAACTTTCAATTTTTGTACCAATCTACCCCATGAAACTTGTTTTACCGGGTAACTAGTATTTTTTTTTTTTTTTATAAAAAACACTTCTAACTTCACCGCTACCTTTTCTTCCCCAAATTTTTCCCTAACTCTAAACCCTAAATCAATAAAACTGACAATTGTTCATGTCTTTGGTTTATTTGCTGCAAATTGGTTAAATAGTAATGGGTACCTGCAAAGTAAATACATATTCACAAGAGTATCCAATCTTTGAGGTCAAATTGGTTAAATAGTAATGGGTACCTGCAAAGTAAATACATATTCATGTCTTTGGTTTACCTACTGTTATGGATGCTAATAAGCATAAAAACTTTTCAAGTGTGGAATGTATAAAACAGGGTGTTAATTTGTTGGATACATGTTGTGATTTGAGGTATGTTGAAGGTTGGGAAGACAAGGATAAGGATTTGAATGTCTGGAGTGTTTGTTTTCGGTGGTGGAAGAGCACATCAGCACAGAATGATATCTAAACACATTTCCCTCATTTGGTTACTGATCTTGAGGACAAGATCATTTTAAGGGAGGTGGATTGTTATGGGTCATTTGGGAAGTCAACAGAAGTCAACCCACATGTGACTGGCACATGAGAAGATCTCCAACAGCCTTCCATCCCAAATTCCCATTTAAATACCCACATTATCATTTCAGTTAATTAGCTAATCAAATTGTGTAAAACACTTTCTTCCTTAACTCCTCTGTATCAAACTAGTAACTGATTGTAACACCTTTCTGTTATAATCCACCATTGATAATCCATTGAGTCCATCAATCTATTTCTTTACCACTGATATGCATCGAGAACCCATCAATGTGGCCAAATTTGCTCATCATTCTCCCTCTCTCTTTGTAACTTCGTCATTTGATCATGATGTCAAAATGTGGGACTTGAGAACAAGACCTGTAAATCCATGCTACACAGCTTCAAGTTCAAGCAGAAATGTAATGGTTTGCTTCTCCCCCAATGATTTTTATTTGCT
Source organism: Artemisia argyi (assembly GCA_030686995.1). Classification (NCBI taxonomy): domain Eukaryota; kingdom Viridiplantae; phylum Streptophyta; class Magnoliopsida; order Asterales; family Asteraceae; genus Artemisia; species Artemisia argyi. Next base: position 127,515,103 of record CM060691.1, read on the forward strand.
TGTATCAGCTGTGGACAATGAGGTATATCAATTTTGTAAAACCAACGAGTAAATATGGTCTAAGACAATTTGATTGAAGTGATGAAATTAGGGTTAGGGTTTCAAAGAATTGGGGAAAAATATGAGTGGGGTAATTGTGGAGTGTGTGGGGTTAGTGGGTGTGTTATAACCGGTTTCCAAACTTTTTACCCGGTTGCCGGTCATCTTATGGGTAGATTGGTACAAAAATTAAAAGTTCGCTACATTGAGTGGGACAAAAAAAAGTACGCGTACTAGAATGGAACACTTTGAAAAATATGTTGCTATTTTATAGCCAAATCCCTTTTGTCTTTTACTCAACTTTTTTATTATGATCCCACTAAAACTAGAAGTATTATTTTTCTCTTTTTCTTCAACTACACTCCTTTTTTTTTTTTATTCTCTTTCTTGTTATCATTTCCATCTATCCACTTTTACCTCACTAATTACAAAAAAAAAAAAAAAAAAAAAAAAAAAAAAAAAAAAAAAAAAAAACTCTCTTTCATTTAATTTCTTGAATGAACGTTCTTCATTTAATTTTACCTAAATTTATCATCATCAATTAAAAACTACAAAAACCTACAACTAAAACAATCACAAAAACCACCAACATCAATATCAAAACACAACCTCACAAAGCCCACCAAATTCTTCCCCTCCCCCACTTGAATAACTCTTTCTACAATTCTTTCTTCCCCATCTGCATCACCATCATCGCTCAACATCATCTGCCACTACTGGTCAACATCATTGGCCAATACCCCCTCCTGCCACGTCAATATCATAACCATCATTAACCCTATCTGTTTGAAACAATGCCATGTGTTTTTCAAATTTTAATGACGACGAGTGATGTAGTGACGTGGAGATGGTTTAAGCTGGTTTTGAGGCTTTCTGTTTTAGGTGTTAAGGGTTTTTTAAAAGCTTTGTATTTAAGATGTGTAAGACAAAGATGGTGTTGAGGGTTTTTGTTTAAGCTCTATAAGTTGTGACGGACGACGGTGGTGGCTTGGTGGGTTTGGCCGAAGCTGGATTTGGTGCTCGTCATGGTTGTGGTTTTCGTCGAAGATAGTGGTGCTCGTCATGGTTGAGTTGGGATGAGTTTGTTGTCCTCTTAGTGCTGGCATGGTTGAAAGAAATGAAAGTGACAATGGTGTTACATTGTAAGGAAAGTTCTCATTTTAGAAATATGGAAGAGGAGGAGGAGGAGGAAATGTACTTTTAAAGTTTGGTTAGAGTGTAAGAAGATTAAACTACCTAATTGGAAGGAAAAAAGCAGAGTGTCATCATTGTAAGAGCAAACTTTTGGTACTTGCAAGCGGAAGTATCACTCACCGTGGAAGGCACTTAAAAGATTGCACCAAAAGAGCTATTTATCAAAAGCAACACCAGAGGATTACTTTACAAGTAGTTGATCCAAATAGCATGTCACAAGTTATGACTTCTGCTCTTGTAGATGGAAGATTTGATTTGATGAAAATGAAAGAATCCATGGCACATTGGATTCTCATGCACGAACATCCTTTTAGTATTGTTAAAAAGGAGGGATTTAATATGATGCAACAACGTAGAATGCTTCGGTGGGAGCATACCTCACGAACCTCCATCAAGAATGATTGTGTGCAAGTGTATGAAATAGAGAAAAATAAGTTAAAGAATTACTTGAAAGGTGTTAATAAGATTAGCGTAACTACTGATATGTGAAAGTTAACTAATCAAAAATAGAGTATATGGTTCTCACAGGGCATTTCGTTGATTCTAATTGGAGATTACAAAAACGTGTTATGAGCTTCATTCATTTACTCCCCACCTCATCGTGGTACTGACATTGTTGATAATCTTTAAAAGGGTTTCAAAGATTAGAATATTGAGAACAAAGTTTTCACTATTTCCATTGGCAATGCTTCCAACAACGATGCAGCAATAAAGAAGTTGAAAGAAATATTTTCAAGGTTTAAGAAGCTGCCATGTGGAGGTAAGTTATTTCATGTGCGACATTGTGCACACATCTTGAATCTTATGGTACAAGATGGTTTACAGAAATCTGGGATATTATTGAAAATTTACATGATAGTGTCAAATTCATTAATCAAAATGAAGCTAGATTGACGTTGTTAGGAGAGATTGTACAACAACTACAATTGCCACATAGAAAGCTTGTACTTGAATGCAAGACTAGGTGAAATTCTACATATCACATGTTATCAACCACAATAAAGTTCAAAGAGGTGTTTCCAAGATTCCGAGAAGGGGAGCCACACTACCTTTCTTGTCCGGGCAATGAAGATTGGACCAAAGTGGAAAAAGTTTGTTCCATATTAGAAGTTTTCAATTTAGCCACCAATATTATCTCATGCAGTGAGTATCCGACATCAAACTTATTTCTTAATGAAGTTCATCGAATTAAAGTGGTGTTCGATAAATTTTTTTCAGCCCTACTCAAGATAAGTTTGTCAATGATATGGTTAAGTCTATGAAGGAAAAAATCTGATAAATATTGGATGGAGTGTAACCTTCTGATGTATGTTGTTGCGGTTTTAGATCATAGGTGTAAATTGATGGTTACTAAGTTTACTTTCCCTAGAATGTACCATGGAAACGAACTTGAAGCTAATACCCAAAAAGTGAAGGATGCCTTAGATGAGTTATATGCAGAATATGTAAATGAATATTACTCTAGTGATGAACAAAGTGGTGAAACAAGTGTTGGTTTGTGATTGGCTCCAAACGGTCAACCTAAATGGACCAGGTCAATGGTCAACAAGGTCAAACAGCCTAGAGTCAATCTCCGTGGAAGTATAGGGGTTTTCCCGGGTCGTTATGTCCCGACGAGGTGTGGATTGTATTCAAACGGGTTTGTGATCGGGTGAATTTGGATAGAAAAGGGGTTGTGAATGATTATACTACTGATTTATACAAAGAAATAGCTTAAATAAGCTATATTAACAAGATTATAAAATTGGAAAACCCAGAAACGTTTTAAACCTAAAAACGCGTACGTCCAGTTTAAGTTTTCGTGAACGTACAAAATAAAAACGCGAGTTTTGTACAAATAAAATACTTACGAAAATGAAAATTACATTTTTACAATCCTAATAATAAAAGAAATTTTTTAGAAAAATAAAATTAATTTTTACACTATTTAATTATTTATTATTAATTAATTACTAATTATTAATTACTTTTTAATTATTTAAATTAACCTAAATTATAACTAATTATGGAATTACTCTAAAAATATGAAAATTAAATTTGGAAAAATCTAAAATATTATAAAACTAATTTTAAAATTAAAATTATATTTTTAAGACTTTTTATCTAATTATTATTAATTAAAAACTAATTTAAACTATTTAATAATACACTAATAAATAAGAAAATGTAAAATAAGCCTAGAAAAATAAAATAATGACTTAGAAAAATCTAAAATATTATAAAACTTATTTTAAAACTGTAATTATGTTTTTAACACTATTTATCTAATTATTATTAATTAATTACTATTTAATTATTTATTAAATACTTTTAAAATTAAATAAAATGCTAATAAATACTAAATAAGCTAAGAAAAATCTGAAACTTTTTATAAAATTATTAAATAAATACAGGACCCTAAGAAAAATATAAAAATACTAAGTGCTTTAGGAAAATAAGCTAATAAGCAATAAGCTTCTTAAATAGAAGCTATCAATTTCATAAAATTGAGCTTTTTTGAAATTTTCTTTTACAAGACTAATTATAGACTCAAAATGGACAACTTTAATGAAGGAACTTGGCTAGAAGCTTAAAAATAAGCAATGTGGGATCACAATTGCTTAACAGTTGATGTTTGTAGCTTATTAGGACTTGTGTGTTTGAAAAAGCCACTCAATAAGCTACACAAGGAATCAAAGGATAAAATAAGCTATAACTAAGTTACATGGATTGGAAATAAGCAAAAGAGAGTGCATAAGCACAAGCAAAAAGCATATATAAGCCAATAAGCATTAAGCCCAAAACCTGAGCATGAAACAGGCTGAAAGGGTCAACTTCCAGCCACTGTGGGGCCCACAGGAGAGATTAGAAGCCCAAAGTGAGACTTGATTGGAAAATCCAGCTTATTGGGGTTTCCAAAAAGCTAGGGCTCATGCCCTGGGGTCCACAAATGAGTGCTAGGGGGGCTGGAAGTTAGGTGAGATATGCTGAGTGCTCAGCTTAGGGTCTGTGAACAGGTCTCCTACTAGGCCAAAATAAGCTATGGGGCAAGGATGTAAGATCCAAAATAATCTCTAATCTAATAAGCTACACTAATAATCTCTCTAAAAATCCATTATTTGGGTCCTGGGTCCCACTAGTAAAGACAGGAGAGACCTTGGAATTTGGCTTGTTTGGGACTAAGGCATGGTGCAGGGCACATGCCTTGCCCTGCAGGTCCAAAAAAGCTATCTAAAAAGCACTTAATAAAAATCATAAAAATAAGATCATGGTAGATTCTAAAAGTTAAGCTGATGGTCTATCACTTGTAAAAAGCTCAAAGATTAAACTTGAACACAAAATTCACAACAATTCATCCAAAATTTGGTCTTCTGTGAGAACATGAAATTTTACTTTTAAGATAAACTACTTATTTTGACTTTCATGAAATTCTAATTGATCCTACTGACTGAATATGTAATATTAAGCTGTGTAGAGGCTAAATTAAGTTGTGACAACAAATCATAAACTGAAATGAACAATCAAGGGACCTTAAAATCCAACAGTGAACTTACACATTGGAATCATGAGTGACTTTGACTTTTCTGCAAATAAGGCCTGGATTTTAACCTTTGACTGTGTTATTGGGACCTAAATTAACATGGTTTAACCAAAAACTTCAACTGAAACACAGGGGAACCTCTTGAACAACACAGAACCAAACACTCCTTTATGCAGTCACTATCTTTGATTTTCAAGGGATTTGGGACATATGAGCTCAGGTTTTTACTAGCCACTAATTAATAAGCTCTAACTATGATTTGTAAGCAAGATTTGACTGATGATAAGTACTTGGGAAAGCTCTACTTACTAGTGCTTATATTTTTGGATTTTATGAGTTTTAATGCAATATAGGAATAAGTGAGATAAATTCTAAGACAAGGCAACAAAAAGCAAATAACAACTAAAATAATCAGATTGAGATTGGATTCAAGCAGATAAGTACTCAGAATAAGAAAATAAGCAAAAATGCAAAAGGTACTGAAAGGTTGAATTGCAACTCACAGAAGATCCAAGCTAAGGAATGGAAGAGAGAAGCTGAAAGGGCTTATGAATCAACACTAAGAGGTCTTCTCTATCAGTTCTGAATAAGCAAATGTTTATTTTTCTTTAGCCTTTGACCATAGTTGACTTTTTGTGGGATTTTGAGTATTTGAGAATAAAGCAGTACCAATGAGATGTACAACTCACCAATAACTATGAAAAGCTAAGATAAGCTATATTACAGAATTCAAGCTTGTGACAGCTCATGAAATCAAGTCCAACATACATGAAATCTTAAACCTTAATTTGAAATTTTAACTGTGAAAGATAATATATAAGAAACTAAATTGTATGACTTTAAAAGTGATTATATTACTGAACCAGAAGATTACATAGCTTAATTATGAAAGATTACATTAATTTAAACTAAAATTCGATCCTAAATTATACTAAGAACTACAATTACTAACTACTACCTATTTCTTCTTTCTACTTGACTTTTATAAGCCCTGGAGAGTTGCTCTGACTTTCCCACTTCTTCTCACAGCCCTTGGATGGCTTGAATTGATCTCAGCCTTTAAAAGCAATTTTGGTGCCAATTTCCCCTTTTGCAATTTGCAGTTTACTTGTAGATATTGAGGAGCAATTAATGAAGTTTGGATGTAGTGGAGGCCAATGGGAAACATGGTATGGGATAGTTACAGAGGGATGATGGAGTTGGAGTGTTGGCAGAAGGTTTTGCAGGTCAAGTTGGGAGGGATAGGAGGTGGTCAAATGGTTTGACCTAGGTGATTAAATAAAACGGGGGTGGTGGGATTTTTTTATTAGAAGTGGTGTTGGGCTTGTGGGTGGATTGGGCTAATGCAAAGGAGGTGGGTTTATTTTATTTTTGGATTGAAAATAACAAGGGTCCATTTGGTATAAAAGTAAGCACAAGGACCATTCATGTAATATTTTTGAAAATGAAGGGCTGGTTTTGACAACTTTCCAAAGTATTCATAAGGGTCATTCCTGCCAAGTACCAATAACACAATGACTAATAATGATAATTTTCCAAAATTAAGTACCAAGGACCACTTTTGCCAAATGTGAAACTGTGGGGATCAATTTTGTAAATTCCCCAAACTTTTTATCAAAGGGCCATTTGTGATAACTTTTGAATTCCAAAGGACCAATATTGACTTTTCTTCCTGATACGTGGGAATCGCACCAGGCTTTACCTCTCAAGGGATCTTGAGAAGCTTACAACCCCCACCAGGCAGTGTACCTGATCGTTGTAGTATAGTATAGTGACAAGTACCGGGGGATTGATCGTTCAGCTAGGAATAGTGTCGCTAGGATTAGAAAACCTAAATACTAGTTCTAAAGGTGAGGGATGATTATTTTTGTATTTTTATATTTTTTAGAAAGCAAGTAAAAATCTCGGGTTTTGAAGAATTTGGGCGGAATTAGTTGCTAATCAACTAACCCAATTACTAAAGATGCAATCAAAATAAAATACTAAAAATGAAAATAAACTAAATTAACTAAGGTTGTGAGCAATAAGTGGAGAAATTGTGTTTACTTAGATTTCACTACTCCCTAGATATCTTTTACACGTTAATTACTTGTTATAGTAGCGTGGATGACGGATTGTATTCCTTAATACCATTCATGGGGTGGCGCACTTAATTCCCCAATCCTATGAGTGCCTTGTGGGAAGGGATTCGTTCAAACACTTGGGATGTTAATCTTAGTAATGTGTTTGTGATATTTATGAATGGATGTGATTTAGCATGCGGAATCTACTAAAACACACTAAAGGAACAAAGGTGGTGAGTAAGTAAAAGAGAATGAGCACAACAAGAATAACACAAAACGATTCAATATTATTGATGAAATAATACGGGTGATCTAAACTATCACCAGGATTACAAGTGTAACCTTGAATCATTGATACGTGAAAAGGTTAAAGATAGAAGTTATGCATGGGAAAGCTATGAAGCTGTAAGAAAAGATATCTCTGAGATGTTGTCTTAAGGGTTCCTTTTATAGCATAAGGAGCCCTTATTACAAGTGGTCAAGTTGCTTAATATAATATAATAGAGGCTTATCTTATCCTAATATTACACCTTTCAAGGTAAAACACTCCATTATATCTACTTAGTCTTCTGTACTACTTCTACTAAACGTATAACTTTGTACAAAGACTAATAATACAACTAAATATCTCTAAATAAAATATAACAACTTGTCGTGAAAACTAGCAGGACCTTCTTTAACTAGCAGTACCTTCTTACCCAGAAGGTACTGTTAGTATATCTTCAACATCAGCAGAAATGAGGAGGCAGGCTTAACTATCACTAGTAGGCTCTTCTGGCAGACTCTTTACTTTGTGCATTTTATTCCCAACAATCCTCCCCTAAACTTGTTATTCCCATTTAAAATAACCAAGTTTCTTTGTGAATAAAATTCATACCTTGAGGATTTGAGGGAACTCTTCCAAAAACCTTATTTCTTTCTCCTTAGGTTTTCATACTGATCAAGTATGCTCTCCTTCAATCTTTTGACTGCATCAGTTTCCTCTTCACACAAAAGCTTATTGGAGATCAAGACTGATAATACTTCATAGCTTAAAGGATACTCCTTCTCACCTAGCATAAAGATCTCTATTCCACTCTGAGTGGAAAGATGATGAACATGACTCATGCTGAAGTATTCCCATGTAACAGATAAATCATAATAAGGAAATTTCCAATGAGTATCAGTAGGATTTGGATCATACAATCTGCTGAACTCAACCCATAGCTCTTGCTCCTTTGCATCTGGCTTGTACTTGGTTTTCAGCTTCTCTTGAACTAATACCCATAATTCATTTAAATCCATTCTGCTACATGCTCTGAGTAGATTTTCAAAGTTCTTGAAAATCTCAACCTTGTTTCCAACTCTTGTTATCTTCCATGCTTTGCCAAACTTATCATTGTAGATTTCCCAATCTATGACTGGATGCCTTGCATGAAGGGGTTCAGCAAAAACAATTTGTGGACCATGGACAACCATTTCTCTTGACTGAACAGGAGGCAATTCTGCTTTCTCTTTTTGTTCCTTCTGATCATCTTTGAAAGACTTTTGAGTATCCATGAGAAAACTGGTTTTGTTTCTTCTGTAAGCCTCTAAGTATAGAAGCTTCAATTCATCAAAAGATTTACTTTTGAGTTGATGTTCTTTCATGTTCACTTCTCTTTTCAGATAAATCTTGAAGAACTTCTTCTGATCTGCTTCAGAATGTGGCATTTTAAATCCTTTCTTCTGATTCTTCTGAATCTGCTGATAGACATCTTCCAATGCCTTTTGATTGTATTCCTTGGTGATGAAATCATTGAGCTTGATTGTCATTTCATCTGAGCTAAGGGATTCATCACATACCAGAGTGTAAGCTTCACCTCTTACAATTGGATCAATGGAAATGATGTACTGCAACTAGGCATCAAACTTTTCTTGCAGCATTCTTGATTCTTCCTCAGCCCTTATGACTTCTTCTTCATGAAGTTGTTTGGACAATTTTTCATCTACAGCCAACTGTGCTTGCTCTTTCTGCTTCATATTTTTAGGCTTTGGTTCATCTTCAACTAAGATTTTCTTGCCCTTGTCTTTTGGTGATGATACTGGACTTGGAGCAGCTGATTGTTCATCAGAAACAAGAAACCTCCCCTGAGGCTGTGCTCCACTCTTTCTTTTGTAAGACACTTGATCAGAACTTTTTAAATTCATAGCTAATAACCTCTAAATCCCAGTAGGCTCTAGCTCTGTTTCAGCAGTATCTTGCTCTGCTTCAGCAGTATCTTGCTTTGCTTCAGCAGTATCTTGCTTTGCTTCAGCAGCATCTATTTCAGCAGTATCTTTCAAGCTAACAGGTTCTTTTTCTTGAATAGCAGGCTCTTCATCAATCACTGGAGCTCCTTTATGAAACTGAAATTGAATCTCTTCTTCATTTTTAGAACTATCCATCCTCCCCTTTTTGGAAGAGAGACCCAAACCCTCTGCATCTGAACTTGAGGAACTAGAAACAACCAACTGAGATGTTCCTTTACCCTTCAACAATTTCACCTTCAACTCTAATTTCTCAACCCTCTTAATTAACTTGGTGTTGATCTCTGTAAAATGTTTGTTTTGACTTTCAAGTGAAGTTTGAAAGTGCTGCACTTGCTCCTTTAATTCCTTGATAGTCTGAGCATCTACACTTTGTTGTGGAGGAGATTGTGGTGGTGAGTTATGATGTGATAATGATGGTGATGTTGCAGATGGTGTTTGTGTTTGTTGATGAGATGGTAATCGTACTGATGATGGTGGTGTGACTGATGGTACTGTTGCTGAGTGGGATGGTACTGGCGATGGATGTGGTGATGAATGATCAGATGATGTTGATGGTTCTTCAGAATGTTGTGGTAACATTTCCTCAAAAAGTGGTACTTCTTCTCCTTGAAAACCAATTTTCATGTTTGAAAACACCTTGTGTGTAAGATTGGGAGTCTTAAAAGGTTTGTTTGGGGGAAGTAACAAAGGTTTAGATTTGTTGATGAGGCACTGAATGAACCTTGGGTACATCAAAAACTTTGTTTCACTGTCCACATTTTTAACCATTCCTTCAAAAATATATTTTGAAAAGTTGAATTTCTTGTTTGTTGCCAGACAAATGAGAGCTGCAGCCAAGTTACCACTAAATTGCTCCCATGAGGTTTTCTTTTGGCTTAAACAATGAAGGATGGTGTGAATCAAAAATCTCCATTAAGGGGTAAAATGCTTTTTAAGAAATGTAAGCTTTGTAGAAGTTACATTATACCCCATTTTTGTCAAATTTTCAAATATTTTAGTATCAGGTAGTTGACTAATGCCATCTGAATCATCCAAACGAAGGTGTCTTCTAATGGATGATTCGGTAAAAGTCAGTGTTCTACCATCCACTTTGACCATTAACTCCTGAATCCCATCCTCAAGAGTGTTAAGTTTAGCAGTTTGCCAAAATTGTGAAATTTGAGATTCAAAAATAGTGGGATTCACGAGTAAAGCAAACCTGACATAAGAATTGTTTAGAAAATCCACTGCTTGATGGAAAGTTTCATTGTCATCAGACTTTTCCAGAAAAGCTAATTGGTTGTGGCGTTTGACAAAACTTAGGCGAGCCATGATGAAAGGTTTGATGAAAATTTTGATTTTGATGGTGGGATTTTATTGTTGTACTGGTAGAAGATGAAAGGTAAGTGTGAATTGTGATAAGGATTGATTATGAGAAAAATGACTTTTGACCGACTATAAAAGATATGGATAAGTAATTGAAGAGGCGGTCAAAAAGATCTTTTATTATAATAACTATATCCTTAATTCGAGGAAAACATGATTAATTCACGAAAATACCCTTTAAAGACAACGGCTATATTTTAACCTGACAGACTCAACGGCTATGTAGCAGTACCATTTTACTCTACCAGTACTAAAATTTGAACTACCAGTACCTTGTTTTGAAATAAAACTTGGCAGTCCCTTTGAAATTTTAGAAAATATCCCTTATATTTTTTAGCAAACTATCAGCTATCAACGGATTTGATAAGTCTTTACCAAGAGCCGTTTGCTTTGGACTAGTCAGTTCGTTTAAGATTTTGAAACTAGGTGAACTGATTACCTTATAGTTTTTAGCAAACTATCAGCTATCAACGGATTTGAGAAGTCTTTACCAAGAGCCGTTTGCTTTGGACTAGCCAGTTCTTAAAGTTTTTGAAAAACTTGGTGAACTGATTACAATTTCCATATCCTGATTGTGTTAGCAAGCTTGAGTAACCTGAAATGGTTAGTTGTAAACCAAAAGAAACAGAGTGCAAAGCACTTGTTTTATAGCATTGTTAACATTTAAACATCAAGATGAGCAAAAACAGAGCAAACTTTGAACTAACAGTACCAATTATGTACTGACAGTACCTTATGACTAATTAGCAGTACCAAGTTTAGAAGCCAGAACTTGTTTATTTAAATACAAAACACATGTTTTTCAAAGATTTATCATACCAATACCTGCTACCAAGTATTTAAACCTACCTAAATCAAAAGCTTTGGTGAGAAGGTCTGCAAAATTATTTTCAGAATCAATTTTGACAACTTGTATTAACCTTTTCTCATTGCAATCTCTTATGAAATGGTGTCTGATTTCAATGTGTTTTGTTTTTGAATGTTGAACTGGATTTTTAATGATACAAATAGTACTGCTGTTGTCAATGTAAATAATGGTGTTAAGAAAATTGTACCCATAGTCAAGCAATTGATTCTGGATCCAAAGAACTTATCCACAACAACTTGCACTTGCAACATATTCTGCTTCAGTTGTAGAATTTGCCACCATTGTTTGCTTCTTGCATTGCCATGATATGAGTCTGCAGCCAAGAAATTGACATCCACCAGTTGTGGATTTTCTGTCTAGGGTTGCACCAGCATAGTCACTATCTGAATAAGCTACCAAATCAAAAGATGATTCCCTTGGATACCATAGACCCAACTTTGGCTGGCCCTTGAGGTATCTGAAGATTCTTTTGACTGCTGTGAGATGAGAAACTTTTGGATTGACTTGAAACCTTGCACATACACATACTGAGAACATGATATCTGGTCTTGATGATGTAAGGTACATTAGGGACCCAATCATTGATCTGTAGTTGTGCACATCAACATCTTCACCTTCAGCATCTTTGAGTAACCCCTTTTCTGGATCCATTGGAGTACTTGCAACCTTTGAATCTACAAACCCAAATTTCCTTAGGATCTCTGCTACATACTTATCTTGGCTGATAAATATGCCTTCTTTTGATTGTTTCACTTGGAGACCCAGAAAGAAAGTAAGTTCCCCCATGGAACTCATTTCAAACTTACTATGCATAAGTTTTTCAAACTCTACACACAGTTCCTGATTTGTGGATCTAAAGATAATGTCATCAACATAAATCTGCACCAGCAAGATATCTTTCTTGGTTCTTTTGATGAACAAAGTTGGATCAATCTTGCCTCTTTGAAATCCATTTTCCAATAAATAGAAAGCCAATGATTCATACCATGCCCTGGGAGCTTGGTGTAGACCATAAAGAGCTTTGGTAACCTTGTACACCTTGTCTGGATATTCTGCATCAATGAAGCCTGGAGGTTGAGAAACATACACCTCTTCTTCAATAGTACCATATAAAAAGGCACTTTTGACATCCATTTGGTAGACAGTGAAGCCTATGAAAGAAGGATAGGCCAAGAATAGCCTAATTGCTTCAATTCTTGCAACTGGAGCAAAAACTTCTTCATAGTCCACTCCTTCTTCTTGAGTATACCCTTGGGCCATGATTCGCCTCAAACTAGTTATCTTTTATTTCTCAACCACTTGTGAATGGTCAATAGTAAAGTCAAACTAATTAAAGGCAAATGTTTCCGAGGAATACAGTGTTTTCCCGGGTCGTAAGTCCCAACGAGGTGTGCGATGTGATATTATAAACGAATCTGTGATCGAGTGAATCTGAACAGGGAATGGTATAAAAGCGTGTGATTTAAACTAGGGTTTTACAACTTAAAATAACTATTAAAATGATTACGTAAAACCTAGATATCTAAAACGTTAAAAAACGTACACCAATTTAAAATCAGACGCGATTGCGTACTGAGAAAAAGGTGAGTTTTAAGGAAAAATAAACTACAAGGGTTAAAATTGAAAATTCTATAAACTTAAACTTAAAATAAAATTAAATTAAAAAGAAAACTATTTTTTAGATTATTTTATTATTTATTATTAATTATTTAATTAAAAACTATTTTAACTATTTAATTAAAATCAAACTAAAAATGATAACTATTACAAATTAAACTAAAAATTTATAAAAATATTTTCTAAACTTAAAATAGAACTTGAAGAAAGTATAAAAAATAAAAATAAATTTTTTTGTCTTTTTATGAATTTTCTATTAATTAAAAACAATTTATATTATTTATACTATTTAAACTATTTTAAATTACAAATAATATTAAAATAACTTAGAAAATTATGGAAAAATTTATATATCTAATTAACCATCATGGGAATCCTAAAAAATTATAAAAACTTTATTTTATATATTTTTAAACTAGTTAACTAATTATTATTCTATTTATTAATTAATATCTAATTAAACTATCTAAATTATGAAAACTATTAAATGAACAGTAAAAATTCTAGAAAAATTACTAAAATTATATTATGACTTATAAAAGCTAGGAAAATTATAAAAACTAGGTGTTGCTATATAAAAATTAATTATGCTATTTATAACTTTATTATTTATTAATTATTAATAAAACTATTTTTAATTCTAATAAATATCAAATGACAATATAAAAATCTAATAAAATTATTTAAATTACTTTAACCTATAAGGAAATTAATAAAAATATAAAAATACAGATTACTTAATAAAAATGTAAAAATGAAAATTTAAATTAAATTATATTAAATAGAAACTATCACTTAATTTTATATTGTTTTTTCTTGAATTTTCTTTTACAAAACTAAATTATACATAAAAACAAGCAACTTTAATGAAAACAATAATTTTATAATTTATTAATAAGCTAGATATAAGCTAACAACCATGGCAGTTAACCAAAGTTTGACCAAACAAGCAAATAAGCCAAAACTGACTTGTGTGGGACCCACTATGGTGAAATCTTATTCTAATAAGTTAAGTAAACAAGTATTAGCAAGATTTGATCAGATAATCTGGTTGAATAAGCAAATTAGCACTTAAAAAGCACTTGGATACATGTGTACTGAGACAGATTAGGGACAGCTTTTAGAAGCAAAATTAAGTGGGGTCCACTGGGTTTGGGGTCAAACTAAGGGTCAATGGTTGTTACCTACCAGGAGGGGGGTTGGGGAAACCTAACTAGAGGGTGTGGAACCCACTGAGGTGGTCACAAAACACCACCAAAGGTGGTGGTGTAACCAAGGTCTGATGGAGCAGGGGAGGTCTTTCCCCCTGCAGTTAACTTGGGAGGTCTGGTGGGACCCACACAAAAATCACAAAAATGAAAGGGTACTGAGACCTTGGAGTTTAAGTGATAGACTACTAATCCACAAATTTACAAGACCTAAATCTCTCTACATAAATCTATAAAATTCCCACTAGTTTGGTGAAAATCTAAGAGATAACTTTTGACTTTTCAATTTTCTTAACTATTTTGACTTTTATGAACTTGAATCTCAATCTAATGACTTATTAAGCTATATTAAGCTACTGGAACATGAATTTGAACTAAATTACCTAGTTATGCAATGACATATATGGATTAGTGATCAAAATGGCATCACAGTTAACTGTGATGCATGAATCATTGTGATTTGGACTTTTTGGCTAACAAGACCTGATTTTTATGACCTATTATAGTTATTGAGACTTTAAGTAATCTAAGTGAACCCTAAGTAACCTCAAATGATAACCTGAGCATATGGATTAAGCATGATCCAAACACCCCTTATACAATGGCCTGTGGAGTTTTTTCAAGTGGAAACCACCATTATAAGCTATAAGTCTTGATTTTACTAATTAACTATCTTTATTAAACTCTAATAAGCTACTTTAAACAGATAGATAAGCAATAGAATAAGCTATGCCTTATTTGGCTATTTTTGGCTTTTTAAGTGATTTAAAGAGAAATAAAGAAAAAGCTATAAAACTACTGATACAACTGATTACATATACTCAGAAACTATTAATAAGCAGAAAAACACTACAATAAGCTAAAGATAAGCAATGATACAGTGATATGGAATTAATGCAAAAATAAGAAATTAATCTTACAACTGTGTAGGCTAGGAACAACTGAAACTGATAAGAACTTGGTTTGGTTTGTCACTCCCAAACTTAAACACCTCTCAGCTTATCCTTTCCAGAACAGCTGATCACACCTAAACAGCTTATTTGAGCTTATGTTGACTTTTATTGACTTTTCTCATTTTCTTTAAATTAAACTACTAGAATCTAATACAGGCTCAGGAAAAGCTACAATAAGCTTATCTGTGCTTGTATATAGGGTAAAAGAGCTTGTGGTACTTCTAATTGGTATAAGTGACTTAATACGAATTAACAAAAACATGAAAGCTTGAAATCTTATCAAATTTGGAATGGTTACAAAACAACAGTGATCATTAACTTGAAATAAACTTTAAATTACAATGAGAACTTAAATTTAACTGGAACAAACATTTAAATAAATTTTACACTACGAATTTGGTCTAAAACATTGACAACCTTTCACTTCTGCTTCTCTTCATCTTTATAATGACTTTTTGGGTTTGTGGGACCCACTGGGGTATTTCCCACCACTTCCTAGCCCTTGATAAGGTCTGAGCAATCCAAGCCTTTGAAAACTGCTTTTCGCGCCAAAAGTCCAAGGTGTCAGTTGTGTTGCGTGGAGAGGGTATTAGGGCTTTAATTGGTTTTTGGAGTGTTGTGTGGGGTGGAGGGATAAGGATAGGATGAGTGGGGAGCAAGGTGGAAGTGAAACAGGCTAGGTGGAGGGGGTGGTTTGATGTCTGAGTGAGTGGGGTGGTTTTGGGGGGAAGAAAATACGGGGTGGTTTTGGTTTTGTGGGTGTTGACCGAGTTGACCAAAGGGGTGGGCTGGGTAGGATTTTGGGCCTGGTGGACTAGATAAAAAGGGTGGGCTTGGTTTAGTTTTGGTTTAGATAATAATAATAATAAGGAGTCCGTTTGGTATTTAAAGCATAGGGACAAAAAATGTAAAATCTGAATTTTTGAGGGACTGAAAGTGTAAGTTTTCCAAAGTCATCCAAGAGGTGTATTTTGTCATTAGTGAATAGTACAAGGGCAATAAAGATAAATTTCCATGTTTTAAATACCCGGGGACTAAAACTGACAAACCTTCAAACTTGAGGGACTAAATGTGTAATTTATTCAAAACTTTCTCCCAGGGACTAAAAGTGACAATTATGAATTCTCTAGGACCCTTAATGATAATTTTCCCATTTTGAACACTCGGGGACTAAAACTGTCAAGTTTGAAACTTTGAGGGACTTGTTTTGCCAAACTGTGAAACTTTAGGGACCAATCATGTAAATTCACCAAACTTCATACCAAGGACCATTCCTGCAAAAGATTATTAGTATAAGGACCAAAATTAATTTTCTCAAAGTTTTTACATCCCAGGGACCATTTCTGTCAATTTCCAAAGTTGAGGGACTAAACTTGTAATTTTATGAAACTTTGCACCAAAGGACTAAATATGTGACTTTATGATTAAAAAGGACCTTTGGTGACTTTTTCAAGTTATTAGAATAACCAGGGACTAGTTTTGCCAATTTATGAAACTTGAGGGACTGAAACTGCCAATTATGCAAACTTTGTACGTTTTTCATCTGTTTTTGCATATTTTGCATTTGAAACATATAAAACACACCTTTAAGATATTTTAAGTATTTTGATACATATTTGAGTGTTTTTTGTATGTTTTGGCAGTTCAGATTGGTATAAAATGATGAGTATTTAGACACTCATCAATCCCCCACACTAAACTATTGCTAGTCCCTAGCAATCTATTGAGAAAAACTTAATGGATTTGAAAAACTCTTTACCAAAAGCCATCACTTCTGGAGTAGCCAGGTGTAAGAACTGTGGCACACCTGATAACCGTGTGATTTTGAGCAAACCACCAGCTGACAACGGATTTGATTAGTCTTTACCAAAAGCCGTTTGCTTCTGGACTAGCCAACTCTTGATGGAATAGTCAACATCTTGGTGAGCTGATTACCAATTATGGTTTTTCCACGGCCTTTACCACAAGCCATAATCTTGCGGGCTAGCCAACTCATTTGTTTTCGGGGAGTTGATGAACCATACAATTTTGGGCAAATTGCCAGCCATAAACGGATTTGAGATATCTTTACCAAGAGCCGTTTGCTCCTGGATTAGCCAGTCCTTGTGTGGATTAGACATGGTGGACTAATAACCATTTGTTGTATTTAGTGCAAAACACTAATACCAAATGAAAAAAATTTTAAATTTTGGCCATTTTTGGGAAAAAGGGCATAAGTGATCAAATTCGCCAGAATTCCCCCCACACTTAGAAATGAATATTGTCCTCAATATTCAAAATCCCGGCTATTATACCGAATCCTTGAACGTAAAAAGATAACATTTAAAGCTAAGCGGGGTAACACAACAATTATTTTATTTTTCTGTATTTACAATTTTCAAAGTTTTTCAAATCTATATACGAAATGTGGGGCACACCCCCACACTTAGGTGTTAGAAAGGGTAAGAAATAGGAGTGGATTCCACTCACAGAATTATGAAGAATTTATCAGTCTAAGGATCCTTTTTTGAGCGTAGGAAACTTAGAAAAGGATACGAAGATTCTTTTTAGATTTTATATGCATATTAATTTTTATATATATATATATATAAAGAAATGGTTAAAAATGAAACCTAAATGAGATTTTCAATACATGAACTGGATAAACCTAATCTATATCTTTCCAAGAATTATACTAAGCACAGTAAACCCTTTTTTAGTGTAAACATGGTGTTTAATCATATTTAGACCTAGGAATATCAAGATTAGGAAAATTGACAGTCAAGTGCAAATCAAAGCACAGATAGATTTCAACCATTTAAAATCTTTTTGTTTTTTATATTTTATAATGTTTTTGTATTTTTATCTTTCTTTTATATATATATATATATATATATATATATATATATATATATATATATATATATATATATATATATATATATATATATATATACAGAGAAAAGAAAAATCCTAACAACTGCCCCTCGAAAGGGAATCTGGGCTTGACAAAACTCAGTAACTGGAATCTGACAACTGAACGATCAAACGTTCTCAAATAGAGGAGTTAACAAACTGCGCGTTTCCGCCCCTTAAAAGGGAATCTAGGTTTGTAACGTCTACCAAATTGTTTTCAAAACAGCCAACAACCAAATGTTGTAACTGAGGGACTAATCAAACTGGGCAAGTTGTGTGCATAGGAAAAATGTTTTTGTATTTTATATTGTTTATGAAATAATATAATATATGTAATCACTACCTCCCAGGCTTGTGTCAGGTTTACCACGCAAGCTAATCACTTGTGAATGATTAACTGTAATAAATTTGTCCTGACAGCCCGGAAGTTGAATGATAAAGTATAATGTACATACAAGGATAGAAAGTATTTTTGGTTTTTTTTTTTGTGTTTGTTGAAAACTAATTTTAAAATGTTTTCGGGAATTGTTTTTGTTTTTATATTATAATATGAATTTCATCAAAGATAAACAACATTTAAACTAATATGCAAGATTCTAGGGTCTAACAACATCACAGTGCTCATGCAAGATGTTCAAAGTGTCAATTTTTACTTCACACATGCTACACCACTTAATTGAAGCTATCACTGAGTCAAAATAATCATATATGGCATATATCAAACAAGAATAACACCCTACACAACCTCTAACACAGTTAAACCATTAGATCCAAACAATCCTTAAATGAAACCTAATTGAGTTTTTTCAAAGCATAGAACTGTATAAACCAATTTCATCCAATCCAGAGATCATAATTTGTCAAGATTCAAATCTTTTTAAGCATAAACATGTTGTCAAGCAGCTTAAGCCTAGGATTATCAAAAATTATGTATATTGACAGTTAAAATACCATTTCAAACCATAGTCAGATTCCAAAACATAAAAGCCTAAATTATGTTAAATTTAAGAAACAACAAATAAATAGGAAAGGTAAAAGATAGTAAATATACAATGAATATATATCCATAATCACTAACACGCAAAATTGTTTAGAATAAGCGCACAACCTCCCCGGCAGCGGCGCCAAATTTTGATTCGCCTCAAACTAGTTATCTTTTATTTCTCAACCACTTGTGAATGGTCAATAGTAAAGTCAAACTAATTAAAGGCAAATGTTTCCGAGGAATACAGTGTTTTCCCGGGTCGTAAGTCCCAACGAGGTGTGCGATGTGATATTATAAACGAATCTGTGATCGAGTGAATCTGAACAGGGAATGGTGTAAAAGTGTGTGATTTAAACTAGGGTTTTACAACTTAAAATAACTATTAAAATGATTACGTAAAACCTAGATATCTAAAACGTTAAAAAACGTACACCAATTTAAAATCAGACGCGATTGCGTACTGAGAAAAAGGTGAGTTTTAAGGAAAAATAAACTACAAGGGTTAAAATTGAAAATTCTATAAACTTAAACTTAAAATAAAATTAAATTAAAAAGAAAACTATTTTTTAGATTATTTTATTATTTATTATTAATTATTTAATTAAAAACTATTTTAACTATTTAATTAAAATCAAACTAAAAATGATAACTATTACAAATTAAACTAAAAATTTATAAAAATATTTTCTAAACTTAAAATAGAACTTGAAGAAAGTATAAAAAATAAAAATAAATTTTTTTGTCTTTTTATGAATTTTCTATTAATTAAAAACTATTTATATTATTTATACTATTTAAACTATTTTAAATTACAAATAATATTAAAATAACTTAGAAAATTATGGAAAAATTTATATATCTAATTAACCATCATGGGAATCCTAAAAAATTATAAAAACTTTATTTTATATATTTTAAACTAGTTAACTAATTATTATTCTATTTATTAATTAATATCTAATTAAACTATCTAAATTATGAAAACTATTAAATGAAAAGTAAAAATTCTAGAAAAATTACTAAAATTATATTATGACTTATAAAAGCTAGGAAAATTATAAAAACTAGGTGTTGCTATATAAAAATTAATTATGCTATTTATAACTTTATTATTTATTAATTATTAATAAAACTATTTTTAATTCTAATAAATATCAAATGACAATATAAAAATCTAATAAAATTATTTAAATTACTTTAACCTATAAGGAAATTAATAAAAATATAAAAATACAGATTACTTAATAAAAATGTAAAAATGAAAATTTAAATTAAATTATATTAAATAGAAACTATCACTTAATTTTATATTGTTTTTTCTTGAATTTTCTTTTACAAAACTAAATTATACATAAAAACAAGCAACTTTAATGAAAACAATAATTTTATAATTTATTAATAAGCTAGATATAAGCTAACAACCATGGCAGTTGACCAAAGTTTGACCAAACAAGCAAATAAGCCAAAACTGACTTGTGTGGGACCCACTATGGTGAAATCTTATTCTAATAAGTTAAGTAAACAAGTATTAGCAAGATTTGATCAGATAATCTGGTTGAATAAGCTAATTAGCACTTAAAAAGCACTTGGATACATGTGTACTGAGACAGATTAGGGACAGCTTTTAGAAGCAAAATTAAGTGGGGTCCACTGGGTTTGGGGTCAAACTAAGGGTCAATGGTTGTTACCTACCAGGAGGGGGGTTGGGGAAACCTAACTAGAGGGTGTGGGACCCACTGAGGTGGTCACAAAACACCACCAAAGGTGGTGGTGTGACCAAGGTCTGATGGAGCAGGGGAGGTCTTTCCCCCTGCAGTTAACTTGGGAGGTCTGGTGGGACCCACACAAAAATCACAAAAATGAAAGGGTACTGAGACCTTGGAGTTTAAGTGATAGACTACTAATCCACAAATTTACAAGACCTAAATCTCTCTACATAAATCTATAAAATTCCCACTAGTTTGGTGAAAATCTAAGAGATAACTTTTGACTTTTCAATTTTCTTAACTATTTTGACTTTTATGAACTTGAATCTCAATCTAATGACTTATTAAGCTATATTAAGCTACTGGAACATGAATTTGAACTAAATTACCTAGTTATGCAATGACATATATGGATTAGTGATCAAAATGGCATCACAGTTAACTGTGATGCATGAATCATTGTGATTTGGACTTTTTGGCTAACAAGACCTGATTTTTATGACCTATTATAGTTATTGAGACTTTAAGTAATCTAAGTGAACCCTAAGTAACCTCAAATGATAACCTGAGCATATGGATTAAGCATGATCCAAACACCCCTTATACAATGGCCTGTGGAGTTTTTTCAAGTGGAAACCACCATTATAAGCTATAAGTCTTGATTTTACTAATTAACTATCTTTATTAAACTCTAATAAGCTACTTTAAACAGATAGATAAGCAATAGAATAAGCTATGCCTTATTTGGCTATTTTTGGCTTTTTAAGTGATTTAAAGAGAAATAAAGAAAAAGCTATAAAACTACTGATACAACTGATTACATATACTCAGAAACTATTAATAAGCAGAAAAACACTACAATAAGCTAAAGATAAGCAATGATACAGTGATATGGAATTAATGCAAAAATAAGAAATTAATCTTACAACTGTGTAGGCTAGGAACAACTGAAACTGATAAGAACTTGGTTTGGTTTGTCACTCCCAAACTTAAACACCTCTCAGCTTATCCTTTCCAGAACAGCTGATCACACCTAAACAGCTTATTTGAGCTTATGTTGACTTTTGTTGACTTTTCTCATTTTCTTTAAATTAAACTACTAGAATCTAATACAGGCTCAGGAAAAGCTACAATAAGCTTATCTGAGCTTGTATATAGGGTAAAAGAGCTTGTGGTACTTCTAATTGGTATAAGTGACTTAATACGAATTAACAAAAACATGAAAGCTTGAAATCTTATCAAATTTGGAATGGTTACAAAACAACAGTGATCATTAACTTGAAATAAACTTTAAATTACAATGAGAACTTAAATTTAACTGGAACAAACATTTAAATAAATTTTACACTACGAATTTGGTCTAAAACATTGACAACCTTTCACTTCTGCTTCTCTTCATCTTTATAATGACTTTTTGGGTTTGTGGGACCCACTGGGGTATTTCCCACCACTTCCTAGCCCTTGATAAGGTCTGAGCAATCCAAGCCTTTGAAAACTGCTTTTCGCGCCAAAAGTCCAAGGTGTCAGTTGTGTTGCGTGGAGAGGGTATTAGGGCTTTAATTGGTTTTTGGAGTGTTGTGTGGGGTGGAGGGATAAGGATAGGATGAGTGGGGAGCAAGGTGGAAGTGAAACAGGCTAGGTGGAGGGGGTGGTTTGATGTCTGAGTGAGTGGGGTGGTTTTGGGGGGAAGAAAATACGGGGTGGTTTTGGTTTTGTGGGTGTTGACCGAGTTGACCAAAGGGGTGGGCTGGGTAGGATTTTGGGCCTGGTGGACTAGATAAAAAGGGTGGGCTTGGTTTAGTTTTGGTTTAGATAATAATAATAATAAGGAGTCCGTTTGGTATTTAAAGCATAGGGACAAAAAATGTAAAATCTGAATTTTTGAGGGACTGAAAGTGTAAGTTTTCCAAAGTCATCCAAGAGGTGTATTTTGTCATTAGTGAATAGTACAAGGGCAATAAAGATAAATTTCCATGTTTTAAATACCCGGGGACTAAAACTGACAAACCTTCAAACTTGAGGGACTAAATGTGTAATTTATTCAAAACTTTCTCCCAGGGACTAAAAGTGACAATTATGAATTCCCTAGGACCCTTAATGATAATTTTCCCATTTTGAACACTCGGGGACTAAAACTGTCAAGTTTGAAACTTTGAGGGACTTGTTTTGCCAAACTATGAAACTTTAGGGACCAATCATGTAAATTCACCAAACTTCATACCAAGGACCATTCCTGCAAAAGATTATTAGTATAAGGACCAAAATTAATTTTCTCAAAGTTTTTACATCCCAGGGACCATTTCTGTCAATTTCCAAAGTTGAGGGACTAAACTTGTAATTTTATGAAACTTTGCACCAAAGGACTAAATATGTGACTTTATGATTAAAAAGGACCTTTGGTGACTTTTTCAAGTTATTAGAATAACCAGGGACTAGTTTTGCCAATTTATGAAACTTGAGGGACTGAAACTGCCAATTATGCAAACTTTGTACGTTTTTCATCTGTTTTTGCATATTTTGCATTTGAAACATATAAAACACACCTTTAAGATATTTTACGTATTTTGATACATATTTGAGTGTTTTTTGTATGTTTTGGCAGTTCAGATTGGTATAAAATGATGAGTATTTAGACACTCATCAGGCCACCAATCTGGCTTTGTTTTTTATCACTATTCCCCTTTCATCTTTCTTATTTCTGAAAACCCATTTGGTTCCAATTGCCCTGTAACCTTTGGGCAAATCAACCAGTACCCAAACCTTCTGCAGTTTGAATTGAAGTAGCTCTTCTTGCATTGCTTCAACCCAGCTTGAGTCATCTAAGGCTTTTGTAATGTTTTTGGGTTCTACTTGAGAGAGAAAGCATGAAAACAAGCATATGTGGGCAATTTCATGGTTCTTTTCTTCATACACAGCTAGGACAAACCCATCTTTGTCTGAAGATAAGACTTGAGTTCTTGTTTTAACACCAGAATCAATGCTGCCAATCACATTATCAATGGAGTGATCTTTGAGAATTCTTGGGTTGTGTGTTGTAGGAACATCATAGGAAATTGGAAGGTTTCCAATCCCTGCATCTTCTGGTAAGGAATCATCTGATAGAACATTTAATGGTTCAGCAGGACCAATTTGTGAACTGGCAGTACCATCTGTTGAACTGGCAGTACCATCTTGTGAATTGGCAGTACCATTTTCATTTTCAAAATTTTCTTGATTCCCTTGATCTTGAGTTCCATGATCATATTCAACACCTTCATTTGTAGTATTTGAAGGCTCTCCAAGACTTGAAGATGAATCCAATCCTGTCCAAATTGGCATCAAGATGTAATCTTGATCCTCAGATCTTTCAACATTGTCTTCATGACCTGCATTATCATTAGTATTTGTACCTGTGACAGGCACATAATTCATAGATTCTGAAAGCTTATCAATGTCAAAACACCAATCTGGTCCAATGCCTGCAACATTTGGTAGTTTCTCTTGAAACTCTATGTGCAGGTTTTCTTCCACTAGCCTAGTGCATTTATTGTACACCCTATAGGCCTTACTTTGCAAAGAATACCCTATCATGTAGCCTTCATCAGCTTTTCCTTCAAACTTTCCTAGATGATCTTTGGTATTGAGAATAGTGACATGACATCCAAAAGGTCTCATAAAACTTAGAGATGGTGTTCTACCAAACAAAAGTTCATAAGGAGTCTTTCTATGAGGTTTAATCACAAGAACCCTATTCTGTACATAACAAGCAGTACCTACTGCTTCAGCCCAAAATGAAACAGGCAACTTAGAATCTACTAGCATTGTTCTAGCAGCCTCTATAAGTGTTCTATTTTTCCTTTCTGCTACTCCATTTTGCTGTGGGGTTCTAGCTACACTATATTCTCTTTTTATTCCTTTTTCTTTGCAAAAGTCATCCATAACTCTATTCTTGAATTCTGTCCCATTGTCACATCTAATTACTTTTACTTTCTTATCAATTTGGTTTTCTATTCCTGTAATGTAGGACTTAAGGATCTCACTTGTTTCATCCTTAGTTCTTAAAAAGAAAACCCAAGAGAATCTGCTGTAATCATCAGTAACAACAAGACAATATCTTTTACCATTCAAGCTATTCACAGAAGTAGGACCAAAAAGGTCCATTTGAAGCATGTATAAAGCTTGAGAAATTGAGTTATGGGTCTTGGGCTTACAAGAAGCTCTATGTTGTTTGCCTTTTAGACAATCAACACAGGTTTGGTCATTTTGAAAAATCTTTTTGGGTAAATGATGCGTGGGAATCGCAACAGGCTTTACCTCTCGAGGGATCTCGAGAAGCTTACAACCCCCACCAGGCAGTGTACCTGATCGTTGTAGTATAGTATAGTGACAAGTACCGGGGGATTGATCGTTCAGCTTAGGAATAGTGTCGCTAGGATTAGAAAGCCTAAATTACTAGTTCTAAAGATGAGGGATGATTATTTTTGTGTTTTTATATTTTTATGAAAGCAAGTAAAATCTCAGGTTTTGGAAGAGTGGGCGGAATTAGTTGCTATTCAACTAACCCAAAACTAAGATACAATCAAAATAAAATACTGAAAATGAAAATAAACTAATTTATACTAAGGTTGTGAGCAGTAATTGGAGAAAATGTGTTTACTTAGATTTCATTACTCCCTAGATATCTTTTACATGTTAATTACTTGTTATAATTGCATGGATGACGGATTGTATTCCTTAATACCATTCATGGGGTGGCATACATAACTCCCCAATTCTATGAGCTCTTATCTCCTCCTACACCATGCCCAGCACAACTATAGGGATTGTAAACAGTGGCTCATGCATTAAATACAACCAATAAAGACCTAGTACGCCTCGGTTCATGTTTCTTAAGACGTTCAAGCATGTTACCATTTGGAGATCTGCCAGTTTTCTTAAGCCTAACATATAAATCATTCATCCACAACAAGAATAAACAAGTAATCAACAAATAATCAATATCTAGGTTTCATTAGATCTAAGCAAACACAAAAGAGATCTAGCCTAGCATAATGGAATTAAGATAAAAACATGATATAGACAACCAACACATAGACATATTGATTGAATTAGAAGAACACTTATCTCAATTACAATGCAAGGTATCAAGGGTTTGGAACCCTTGAAAAACCTGTAAAAGTTGCACCAAATTCGTCTTTAGGGTTTCTCCAAAACTTCTCCTTTTAATGTGAAAAACTAGAAAACTATATATAGGAAAATAGGGCTGACGGCGTCAAGACAACAATGTGACGTCGTCACCTCGCCGCCAAATACTTCCTCGGACGGCCTTGATCTACTTCTGACGCCCTGTGTGACGCCGTCATCAACTACGGATTTTTATTCTTGGGCTTTTGACGCCGTCAGGAACACTCTTGACGCCTTCATGAACTACGGATTTTAATTCTTGATGTTTGACGCCGTCATGTCATTACTCTTGACGCCGTCACCTACTGTTTCCAGCATGGAAAATTGAGACTTTGCCGTTTTCTTCACTTTTATGCTCCAAAAACGTCCAAAATGGCTTCTTTTCCAGAATTCACTCTCCAAGTACCTAAAATCACAAAAGGAACGATTTAGGGCAATATTTGATCAAATAAAGTCGGATTCGGGCTTAAATGACCCCCTAAAAACGGATCATTTTTCGCCTCATCATATACCCTTACACTTGAGATTTGCTTGTCCTCAAGCAAATGCGCTTTTATTCTACTCAAAAGACAAGTTAGGGGTCATTTAACACTAATATAAAAGTAATTACAACAAATAATCGTTCCACTAAAGACCAATAGACAAGCACGGAGGTCATACACTAGCACCTCACAAATAGTGTTTAGATACTCACATCTCTCGGGTGTAATAAAGTAATATAACATTATGGAAATGGAAGATATCTCTCCCTACCTGTCATAGCAAAATAGATTACCATAGGCTTGAGAAAGGATCAAACCTCCATCA
This sequence comes from Artemisia argyi, assembly GCA_030686995.1. Taxonomy (NCBI): domain Eukaryota; kingdom Viridiplantae; phylum Streptophyta; class Magnoliopsida; order Asterales; family Asteraceae; genus Artemisia; species Artemisia argyi. The sequence goes on from CM060691.1 coordinate 127,541,757, forward strand.
CATGGCGTAAGCACCTAGGATAAACTATCAAAGAGGTCTTTTAAAGGGTTGTAACGTTAGGTATAGGGATATGAATTACACGGTTTTGTTGGATAAAGGAAGTTTTACTGGTGAATTACATGTACAATATGGCGTTGCTAAGCCAAGACTAGACTCGACTTAAGCTAATAAATGAAAAATAACAAAAACATAAAATAAACATAGAATGAAACGGGATGGTAGTCCGTATGTTTTTTTTCTTTTTTTCTTTTTCTATTTTTTTTTCTATTTCTTGATTTTTTTTTTTTTTTTTTTTTTTTTTTTTTTTTTTGCATACACTCTTACCCTACCATCCAAAATAATACATCATAGGGGATGAGAATTCCCCTTACACTTGAATTTTTACATACTTTACATTAAACTAATCTAATGACTCGAATTAAGAAAATCAAAACACTTGGAGCACTTTTAAGATTAACGCACATATGGGGGTAATAATATTATGTTCTTCCCCATTACTCCATAAAATAAGTACTTACCCATGATTCCAATCGTCCCAAAACAATATGTACAAGGATATGACTCGACTTAGCAACCATGTAATCAATTTGAAAGTTAACTTAGGGTTTAACAAATAACAATAATGCACTAAAAATGAGCGCATACACGGAAGGCTAAGGCGATTTGGGTGTACATTTAAGTGGGGTGTAACAAATTCTTCCTTTAAGTAAGATGCTCAAAGTTAGAAACGAAAAGATAGGCTCGGAGGGGTGTACTAGGGGTTTCGTGTACTAAAAATGAGTACAACGCTAAGGTGTAGGAAAAAATTAGTTGACTTAACTAGCCAAGTAATATGACTTAAATGGTCAAGTAATTATGATACGGGTTTAACACAAGGGTAATTGGCTTTACTTGCACAGTTGTGACAAGTGCATCATTTACTGTGGAGGTGGTGGTTGCTGGCTTAAATGAGTTTCCTTCTTCAATAATCTCCCAAAGTGCATAGTCTTGCACTTGGAAGTATTGTTCAACCCTCAATCTCCACATTTCAAACTTATTCTGTTTGAGTAATGGAAGTTTTGCATAGGGGTGGAAACGAGCCGAGCCGAGCCCGAGCCTGCCAGAGCTCGAGCTCGGCTCGTTTAAGTTTTAAAAGGCTCGAGCTCGAGCTCGGCTCGTTTCGAGCCTTAAACTTTAAGCTCGAGCTCGGCTCGTGGAATATTATATAGGCTCGGGCTCGGCTCGAGCTCGGCTCGTTTATTCGCTTTGGCCATGAAAAGTTAAAGCTTGGCTCGAGCTCGAGCTCGGCTCGTAATATATCTTTATTGAGTTTGTTAATAAGCTCGAGCTCGGCTCGTATATAAGTTAAAATATCATATTTTTGTTTAGGCTCGTTTAGGCTCGCGAGCCCAAACGAGCTTTTTATGTAAAGCTCGAGCTCGAGCTCGATTAATAAACGAGCTGCAACTTAGGCTCGAGCTCGGGCTCGAGCTCGTTTAGGCTCGGCTCGTTCGAGCTTTTTACCGATCCGATCTCGAGCTTTTCACGAGCGGCTCGGCTCATTTCCACCCCTAGTTTTGCAGCCACATTGGTTTGAATGTGCTCAACATCTATTTTTGCTTTGTTCTTTTATGTCGTAAATATCAGCCTCGCTCTGATACCACTTGTGGGAAGGGATTCGTTCAAACACTTGGGATGTTAATCTTAGTAATGTGTTTGGGATATTTATGAATGGATGTGATTTAGCATGCGGAATCTACTAAAACACACTAAAGGAACAAAGGTGGTGAGTAAGTAAAAGAGAATGAACATAACAAGAATAACACAAAACGATTCAATATTATTGATGAAATAATACGGGTGATCTAAACTATCACCAGGATTACAAGTGTAACCTTGAATCTTTGATACGTGAAAAGGTTAAAGATAGAAGTTATGCATGGGAAAGCTATGAAAGCTGTAAGAAAAGATATCTCTGAGATGTTGTCTTAAGGGTTCCTTTTATAGCATAAGGAGCCCTTATTACAAGTGGTCAAGTTGCTTAATATAATATAATAGAGGCTTATCTTATCCTAATATTACACCTTTCAAGGTAAAACACTCCATTATATCTACTGAGTCTTCTGTACTACTTCTACTAAACGTATAACTTTGTACAAAGACTAATAATACAACTAAATATCTCTAAATAAAATATAACAACTTATCGTGAAAACTGGCAGGACCTTCTTTAACTAGCAGTACCTTCTTACCCAGAAGGTACTGTTAGTATATCTTCAACATCAACAGAAATGAGGAGGCAGGCTTAACTATCACTAGCAGGCTCTTCTGGCAGACTCTTTACTTTGTGCATTTTATTCCCAACATGCCTACTTCACTCCTATGTTGAGCCGGCTAAGAAGCTCCTAACATGGGATCATTAGAATTTACTCATGCATTAAATACAACCAATAAAACCTAGTGCACGTCAGTTCATGTTTCCTAAGACGTTCAAGCATGTTACCAATTGGAGATATGCCAGTTTTCTTAAGCCTAACATCGAATTCATTCATCCAATACAACCATAAACAAGTGATCAACACATAATTAACATCTAGGTTTCATTAGATCCAAGCAAACACAAGATAGATCTAGCCTAGCATGATGGAATTAAGACAAGAACAAGATATAGACAACCAACACATAGACATATTGATTGAATTAAAAGAATACTTATCTCAATTACACATGAAAGGGATCAAGGGCTAAGAACCCTTGAAAAACCTGTAAAATTCATACCAAGTTCGTACTTAGGGTTTCTCCCAAAACTTCTCTCTTTTTAATGTGAAAATTAGAAAACTATATATAGGAAATAGGGTCTGACGGCGTCAAGACAAAATTTGTGACACCGTCATCTCGCCGCCAAAATAAATCTCGGACTGCCTTGATCCAGATCTGACGCCGTCAAGTGTTATGTGTTTCCAGGCCGTCATGCATTTTCCTCTTGACGCCCTACCTTGTGACGCCGTCAAATCTATACTGGATCGTCATGGAAATTACTCTTGACGCCATCAAGATTTTCTTCTTGACGCCGTCACCTACTGTTCCCAGCAAGGAAAATTAAGACTTTGGCGTTTTCTTCACTTTTATGCTCCAAAAACGGCCGAATTGCTTCCTTTTCCAGATTTCTCTCCCAAAGTACCTAAAATCACAAAAAGAACGATTTAGGGCAATATTTGATCAAATAAATTCAATTCCGGGCTTAAATGACCCCCTAAAAGTGGTTCATTTTTCGCCTCATCATATACCCTTACACTTGAGATTTGCTTGTCCTCAAGCAAATGCGCTTTTATTCTAATCAAAATACAAGTTAGGGGTCATTTAACACTAATATAAAAGTAATTACAACAAATAATCGTTCCACTAAAGACCAAAGACAAGCACGGAGGTCATACACTAGCACCTCACAAATAGTGTTTAGATACTCACATCTCTCGGGTGTAGTAAAGTATAGATTAAAATATGGAAACGGAAGATATCTCTCACTACCTGTCATAGCAAAATAGATTACCATAGGCTTGGGAAAGGATCAAACCTCCACCACATGGCGTAAGCACCTAGGATAAACTATCAAAGAGGTCTTTTAAAGGGTTGTAACGTTAGGTGTAGGGATATGAAATACACGGTTTTGTTGGATAAAGGCAATCTTTACTGGTGGCGAGTTAACAATCTTGGTTAATTACATGTACAATGTGGCGTTGCTAAGCCAAGACTCGACTCGACTTAAGCTAATAAAAAAAAACATAAAATGAACATAGAATAAAAATGGATGGTAGTCCGTATGTTTTTTTTTCTCTTTTCCTTTTTTCAATTTTTTTTTCTTTTTCTTGATTTTTCTATTTTTTATTTTTTTTTTTATTTTTTTTTTGCATACACTCTTACCTCACCATCCAAAATAATACATCATAGGGAATGGAAATTCCCCTTACACTTGAATTTTTACATACTTTACAATAAACTAATCTAATGACTCGAATTAAGAAAATCAAAACACTTGGAGTACTTTTAAGATTAACGTACATATGGGGGTAATAAATGATGTTCTTCCCCATTACTCCATAAAATAAGTACTTTACCCATGAGTCCCAATCGTCCCAAAACAATATGTACAAGGATATGACTCGACTTAGCAACCATGTAATCAATTAGATAGTTAACTTAGGGTTTAACAAATAACAATAATGCACTAAAGATGAGCGCATACACGGAAGGCTAAGGCGATTTGGTTGTACATTTAAGTGGGGTGTAACAAATTCTTCCTTTAAGTAAAATGGTTAAAGTTAGAAATGAAAAGATAGGCTCGGAGGGGTGTACTAGGGGTTTCGTGTACTAAAAATGATTACAACGCTAAGGGTGTGAGAAAAATTAGTTGACTTAACTAGCCAAGTAATATGACATAAATGGTCAAGTAATTTTGATACGCGTTTAACACAAGGGTGATTCTAATGCCTCTTATCATGTAGTAAATCCTACCACACGAATGTAGTCTCACTAGCGGTCTCGGAATGCATCACTAACGCAAGTTCTAGAATCTAAATGCTACCGGTACACTCATAAGCACTAATAGTAAATGTTTTTCCTATCAAATCTAAAGGCGAACCTCACATATTTGGGTGGAAAATTTTTCTGAATATACGGTTATGTGCTAGTCATACAATCTCCTATCCATGAGACGCTTGCTATGGCTAAAGTTTCACTCCTAAATGTTGAAAAAAACTTTAAATTTGGCACTAAAATTGCACTAACAAGTGTTTCTCATAGTTTTATTACACATCTACCATTAAACAAAACAAACTCTGTAACACCCCCAAAATACCGCAGCGGAAGACTGTGTCATTGGGATGCTACTTCAGGGCACAAAGTACAAGATATAGAAAACGAACTCTAAATGAGACGTTTTTGAAAAGTTACCATTCGAATAGATAAAAGTCATAGTTTACAAAACAAAGATCCCAAAGTAGAATAATACATAAGTTTTTAAAGTGTATCGAATGGTAAACTATAAAAGTGAAAGTCTCCAAAAGCATGCCCTAAGACTCTCAGCTCCACACACCTGCTATCGCCTTTCTAACCTGAGATAAACATGCTTAAAGTGTCAACACAACGGTTGGTGAGTTCATAGAGTTTGTCTTAATGCAGTTGAAAAAGCTTATAAAGAATGTTCACACAGCAAAGGCATCGTAAATCCACTCAGTTGCAAGTCCCGTCATAAGAGACTTGTAACCTGTGTGTTCACAACCCACTGCTACAATATATAGTATAAGTAAGATATGTATAAGTTCATAACAACAGTTTAGCAACTAGTAGTGAGTCTACACTTCATCTCCGAAGACCTCACCTAAGTATGTATACTTCCATGGTTGTGCCCAGAACCTTAATCTGGGGCCATAAGAAGTATATATGTCTCCATGGTTGTGCCCAGAACTAAATCTGGGGCCATTGGAAGTATGTATGTATGTATCCATCACAGTTTAGTATAACACAGTTAAGTATAACACAATCACGTATGTATGATATCAAGTATAAGTGATCAAGTATAATGTTTCCAAGTATAATTGTTTCCCAAGTATAAATGTTATGTGAATCTGTACAAGTAAGCAAGTAGTAGCATGTATCTCCCCCAAAGTGTTGATAAAACAATTAAAAGAGTAGGGGCTATGACTCACCTCGAAGTAATGATACTTGAAATGAAATGAAGTGAACAACAATGTTCGGTTAACTGCCGCAACCTAGTATGAATGATGAACGATCTAGTTTAGATCATGAAATGATGTTATGAATGTCCATGCTCATGTTTCTATACCACTCTAGTCTTTGTAAAAACACTTGTGTTGTCAAAAATATATAACCCAAGAATTTGGAAAATATTGCTATTAGAAAATATAAATAGCTAGTTGTAATATATATATACTTATATATATATATCGTAAGTTTCCATGTTAGCGTTGAAATACTCGAGTTGAAATCCTTGAAATGATGAAAACATACTCGTAATAACTAATACTACATTAGTTATAAAGCTCGGTACTTAAAATTATGTCTAGCTCAAAAATGTACTTCGTAGTTTTTGTGCCAAATTTAATAAAAGCTGTCAAATATAAAGTGGTTTTAGCCGATATTCAAACGTGAATATCTTTGTCGTTACTTGTCCGTTTTACTTGTTCTTTATATCCACGGTTACGTCTTAGTATGTAGTAATATATTTTGGAAAGCTCGGCTCCTCCGGGTTACGTCTAAAGTCTCTTTTTGTACCATGAAAAACGTCCAACAGCAACTATTTTCAGAAAAATACTTTTCGTCAACAATCTTGCAAAAATCATAACTTCTTCGTTATAAGCTCTTTTTAATCCGTTCTTTCGCCTACGGATTCGTTTTTGAAAGTATTTTCTAAAAATTTTGCCAAAGTTTCCTTGGTGTTTACTGATTTTCCAGATTTTTACAAAACGGGACAGCATGTCTAAAATAGGTTCCAAATCAAGTTTTCAAGGTTTAAAACTAATTTCTACCATCACCAAACCTCTTGTAATCACCACATGGCTAATCTAATCCTACCATACACCTTCTTAGGGTGCCATGGACTCCTAACCAAGTTATTAGAGCAAGGGGATTCATAACTAAAAAGTTAGGGTTTGTATGTTTCTTTTTAGCCAAAATAAAGAGTGGTATAGCTAGTTGTACATGGTTTTTAGCATGATACTTATGAAATACATGTAAAAATAAGATGATCCATGAAAAAATATAGTTGATAACTTACTTGACAAAATGAGATGATTATTGGATGATTATGCTTGATGTTCTTGTGTTTTTGTTGCTTGATTCTTGATTAGGCATGTAAAAGGAACAAGTTTGTAGCTTTAACTTATCAAAAATAATGGTTTGATCTTTGTGTTTGGTTATGGTCGTGGGTTTGAGGAAGAACAAGGAGAGAAAAAGATGAGAAGAATTTTCTTCTTAGTGAAAAGTGTATTATGATTTGTAAAATTTAGTAAAGTTAGGTTTTTATGTGTTTATTAGTATTGTAATAAGAATTTAAGGCATGAGGTTAAAGGGGTGTTCACATGGCCGGTTATGGTGAGCCAAGGGGGGGGGGGGGTTGGGGTACTTGTGATTTAATTAGAAATCTAGTGTATCGTTAAGTGTTATTACGTGTTATTCGTTAAAATCGGGTAACGGTTTTAATAGAAATAAATGTTCACGAAGTTAACCGGGATGAAAATAATGTTATAATAATGTTAAAAACATATTAAAAATATGTTGGGTGCATTTACTGAGTGATCGGGTGATTATTGTTTAGTTTTCACGAAAACCGTCGTTATATTCATAAGCGTACGTTATAAATAAAATAAATTTCCAAAATACTGGGTAACTGAATGTTATAAGTTTTATGATGTTAAAATGGATATAAAAATATGTCGGGACCATTGTGGGAATGTTTAGATATATTCGTCGTGTATAAACCGGGTGTTAACGTTTACTATAAATACTTATACGTAAAAACGTTAAATGTACTGAATATAGTAATTTGAAAATCCTGAGAGTGGTATAATATGAAAATGCTGTTATGATGATATGCAGACTATCTCCAGTCCGTATGCAGTGTTCTTAACACTAATGAAATGAATTCGCACCTAAACCAATCCGGTTACGCGAGTTTGAATACCCGTAAACTAAATTTACGATGAAATGAGTAATGCAAGTGAATGATGAAAACTTTTCCGGAAATGAATAGTGTTTAGTGAATAGTAAATTTCCCAAAAGTTTCTCAGAATATCAAAATGACCTCGAAAATGATGAATAGTAAAACGATGAATAGTGTTTTAATGAATAGTGATTTATGAATAGTGTTTTTCCAAAGTTCCCGAAATGACCTGAAATGATGAGTTGTGACAGTCTTCCCCTCTAAAAGGAACTTCGTCCCGAAGTTCAGTTAATGTAAATCAGTTAAATGTGTCAAAGCTTATGTATGTGGGTTTCTATCCAACTAGGTACGTTCTCGTGGTCAGACTTGATGAGGCAAACCTTCCCAATCCCGAGCATAGTCCTCAAAAGACCTCCTTTAGGTTAATCATTTAGGTAACCGATTTTCACTTAAGCCCACAACCCAATCAAACAAGAACAGTCATGAGATTAAGCTAAATCGGTTTGAGTGATGACTTTAACTTTTAGCTTGATTTTCGCAACCCAATCAAACAAGAACAGTCACTAGAACCAAGCTAAAAATCAAGGTCTGGATTCAACATCCTTGAAAAAGATCTTTTGAAAGATTGGCTCGACTTTGGAATTGCTTACACTAATCAAATTACTACCGTTAGTATGACTAAGGTTAATGCTGCTAGGTCTCAGATTAGTCAATGTTGTGTATAGGTCCTATATTAAGACTTAAGTGCTACTAAAATACGATAGTTGTTCAAGAGAATGTACCCGATGTGCTACCGCGGACATGTTGTGTGATAGGATTTCCTAAGAAGTAAGCTCTGCCAATTGCGGGTGGAATCTCATTGGCCTCATCTCGTGGCCCTTCAATTGCTGCTGCTAAGTTTGGACGATTTCCTCCTTGGTTAAGATTTCTTTTCAACTTAGGACAGTTGTTCCGAAAGTGATCCGGGCTGTTACACTCATAGCATGTCTTTTGGTTCACCGGTTTGCATAATGACCAGACTGTCTGCAATTAGCACACATACGGCAGGGCACAGTCTTTTGGTGATGAAAGTTACATTTTGTACATTTAGGATGCTGGCCTAAATACTCTCTCTGACCCGAATTAGTCGCCGCAAAGGTCCTTGCCCTTTTGTTGTCAGTCTGCTTGTTCGACTCGCTTGTTCCCTTCCTTTTATCACTGTCCCTCAAGCTTCCATTTCTAACCATCTCATCTGTCAGAGTCCCTGCTCTCAATATTGCACTCTGAATTGTAGAAGGCTCAGTTGTTTTCACAATCCCACGAATTTCTGGAACAAGGCCATATATGTACCTCTCGATCCTCTTGGACTCAGGGGTAACTAGGTGTGGAACTAGTCTGGCTAATTCATGGAATCGATCTGTATAGGCTGCATGACCAGCCCCTATCATAGAGAGATGATAGAGTTCATCCTCCAGCTTTTGCATCTCGTTGTCCGGGCAGTATTCCTCCTTCAGTAATGCCTTAAAATCATCCCATGTCATACCTACAGCTGCCGCTCTACCCCTAGCTTGAATCTGCGTATTCCACCATGTCAATGCCTTTCCTGATAGTAAGCACATGGAATACTTCACCATTTGATGTGCTGCACAGTTGCTAATGTCGATCACCGACTCCATCTTTTCAACCCATCGAGTATACACCAGCGCGCCTCCTACACCATCGAAATCAATTGGCTTACATGACGTAAATTCCTTATACGTACATCCAGTCCTAATGTTGTTGTTGCCATTACCATTCTGGCCTATACCATTGGTGTTGTTAATTCCGCTTTCGTGGTTTGCCAAATTATTCATATGATCGCCAACTTGAGTGACAATAGTGGGGAGAAAGTTTTCAAGTTGTCGAGCGATGATGGCTTCAAAATCAGTATTTCCACCGTCGTTGTTATCATTGTTTTCAACGCCGTGACCACCTCCTCTACCTCCACGTCCACCAGTTCTTCCACCATCGTTACTTGGGTTACTAGTGTCATGAGCAGCTCCTCTACCTCCTCTACCTCCACGTCCACCAGTCCTTCCACCCCTTGGTGTTGCGCCTCCTCGAACAGAGCTACGAGTCACTCTCTTTGGTGCCATGATTTCCTAAGAGGAAGGACATTTAGTGAACGTCAGAGATGAGGGAAAACCGTTGATTAACCAAAGTCTATACTTCACATCCTCATATATAATACCGTGCTACCAGTTGTTTCCTAAGTTGTGCCAACACCGATCTACATCTGCATAGTCATATGTCCACGTGTGTCGTGAAGCACTTATAATTATGTTGGCCACCACAATTATAAATGTTCCCTTTCACAAGTGTACATATCACCAGGCACACATATCTCAGTGGTAGACGTTGCTTAAATGGGCATCTAGGGAATGTCACGCTTAGTACAAAGGAACAAAGGATTCTCCCTTAAGTGTTAAAGTTACCGGGAAGTCTAGTTTCTAATGGTTTCTACAAAGTATCTAATAGCGTAGGTCTAAAAATAAATCACCAGCAAGCGTATGTGTATGTAAAGTGCAAGGCGATAGGGAGGAGAGTCTACATGTATGTAGTCATAGTCTAGACTCTAAAACAACCTAGTTCTCTATAACCAAGGCTCTGGTACCAATCTGTAACACCCCCAAAATACCGCAGCGGAAGACTGTGTCATTGGGATGCTACTTCAGGGCACAAAGTACAAGATATAGAAAACGAACTCTAAATGAGACGTTTTTGAAAAGTTACCATTCGAATAGATAAAAGTCATAGTTTACAAAACAAAGATCCCAAAGTAGAATAATACATAAGTTTTTAAAGTGTATCGAATGGTAAACTATAAAAGTGAAAGTCTCCAAAAGCATGCCCTAAGACTCTCAGCTCCACACACCTGCTATCGCCTTTCTAACCTGAGATAAACATGCTTAAAGTGTCAACACAAAGGTTGGTGAGTTCATAGAGTTTGTCTTAATGCAGTTGAAAAAGCTTATAAAGAATGTTCACACAGCAAAGGCATCGTAAATCCACTCAGTTGCAAGTCCCGTCATAAGAGACTTGTAACCTGTGTGTTCACAACCCACTGCTACAATATATAGTATAAGTAAGATATGTATAAGTTCATAACAACAGTTTAGCAACTAGTAGTGAGTCTACACTTCATCTCCGAAGACCTCACCTAAGTATGTATACTTCCATGGTTGTGCCCAGAACCTTAATCTGGGGCCATAAGAAGTATATATGTCTCCATGGTTGTGCCCAGAACTAAATCTGGGGCCATTGGAAGTATGTATGTATGTATCCATCACAGTTTAGTATAACACGGTTAAGTATAACACAATCACGTATGTATGATATCAAGTATAAGTGATCAAGTATAATGTTTCCAAGTATAATTGTTTCCCAAGTATAAATGTTATGTGAATCTGTACAAGTAAGCAAGTAGTAGCATGTATCTCCCCCAAAGTGTTGATAAAACAATTAAAAGAGTAGGGGCTATGACTCACCTCGAAGTAATGATACTTGAAATGAAATGAAGTGAACAACAATGTTCGGTTAACTGCCGCAACCTAGTATGAATGATGAACGATCTAGTTTAGATCATGAAATGATGTTATGAATGTCCATGCTCATGTTTCTATACCACTCTAGTCTTTGTAAAAACACTTGTGTTGTCAAAAATATATAACCCAAGAATTTGGAAAATATTGCTATTAGAAAATATAAATAGCTAGTTGTAATATATATATACTTATATATATATATCGTAAGTTTCCATGTTAGCGTTGAAATACTCGAGTTGAAATCCTTGAAATGATGAAAACATACTCGTAATAACTAATACTACATTAGTTATAAAGCTCGGTACTTAAAATTATGTCTAGCTCAAAAATGTACTTCGTAGTTTTTGTGCCAAATTTAATAAAAGCTGTCAAATATAAAGTGGTTTTAGCCGATATTCAAACGTGAATATCTTTGTCGTTACTTGTCCGTTTTACTTGTTCTTTATATCCACGGTTACGTCTTAGTATGTAGTAATATATTTTGGAAAGCTCGGCTCCTCCGGGTTACGTCTAAAGTCTCTTTTTGTACCATGAAAAACGTCCAACAGCAACTATTTTCAGAAAAATACTTTTCGTCAACAATCTTGCAAAAATCATAACTTCTTCGTTATAAGCTCTTTTTAATCCGTTCTTTCGCCTACGGATTCGTTTTTGAAAGTATTTTCTAAAAATTTTGCCAAAGTTTCCTTGGTGTTTACTGATTTTCCAGATTTTTACAAAACGGGACAGCATGTCTAAAATAGGTTCCAAATCAAGTTTTCAAGGTTTAAAACTAATTTCTACCATCACCAAACCTCTTGTAATCACCACATGGCTAATCTAATCCTACCATACACCTTCTTAGGGTGCCATGGACTCCTAACCAAGTTATTAGAGCAAGGGGATTCATAACTAAAAAGTTAGGGTTTGTATGTTTCTTTTTAGCCAAAATAAAGAGTGGTATAGCTAGTTGTACATGGTTTTTAGCATGATACTTATGAAATACATGTAAAAATAAGATGATCCATGAAAAAATATAGTTGATAACTTACTTGACAAAATGAGATGATTATTGGATGATTATGCTTGATGTTCTTGTGTTTTTGTTGCTTGATTCTTGATTAGGCATGTAAAAGGAACAAGTTTGTAGCTTTAACTTATCAAAAATAATGGTTTGATCTTTGTGTTTGGTTATGGTCGTGGGTTTGAGGAAGAACAAGGAGAGAAAAAGATGAGAAGAATTTTCTTCTTAGTGAAAAGTGTATTATGATTTGTAAAATTTAGTAAAGTTAGGTTTTTATGTGTTTATTAGTATTGTAATAAGAATTTAAGGCATGAGGTTAAAGGGGTGTTCACATGGCCGGTTATGGTGAGCCAAGGGGGGGGGGGGGTTGGGGTACTTGTGATTTAATTAGAAATCTAGTGTATCGTTAAGTGTTATTACGTGTTATTCGTTAAAATCGGGTAACGGTTTTAATAGAAATAAATGTTCACGAAGTTAACCAGGATGAAAATAATGTTATAATAATGTTAAAAACATATTAAAAATATGTTGGGTGCATTTACTGAGTGATCGGGTGATTATTGTTTAGTTTTCACGAAAACCGTCGTTATATTCATAAGCGTACGTTATAAATAAAATAAATTTCCAAAATACTGGGTAACTGAATGTTATAAGTTTTATGATGTTAAAATGGATATAAAAATATGTCGGGACCATTGTGGGAATGTTTAGATATATTCGTCGTGTATAAACCGGGTGTTAACGTTTACTATAAATACTTATACGTAAAAACGTTAAATGTACTGAATATAGTAATTTGAAAATCCTGAGAGTGGTATAATATGAAAATGCTGTTATGATGATATGCAGACTATCTCCAGTCCGTATGCAGTGTTCTTAACACTAATGAAATGAATTCGCACCTAAACCAATCCGGTTACGCGAGTTTGAATACCCGTAAACTAAATTTACGATGAAATGAGTAATGCAAGTGAATGATGAAAACTTTTCCGGAAATGAATAGTGTTTAGTGAATAGTAAATTTCCCAAAAGTTTCTCAGAATATCAAAATGACCTCGAAAATGATGAATAGTAAAACGATGAATAGTGTTTTAATGAATAGTGATTTATGAATAGTGTTTTTCCAAAGTTCCCGAAATGACCTGAAATGATGAGTTGTGACAGTCTTCCCCTCTAAAAGGAACTTCGTCCCGAAGTTCAGTTAATGTAAATCAGTTAAATGTGTCAAAGCTTATGTATGTGGGTTTCTATCCAACTAGGTACGTTCTCGTGGTCAGACTTGATGAGGCAAACCTTCCCAATCCCGAGCATAGTCCTCAAAAGACCTCCTTTAGGTTAATCATTTAGGTAACCGATTTTCACTTAAGCCCACAACCCAATCAAACAAGAACAGTCATGAGATTAAGCTAAATCGGTTTGAGTGATGACTTTAACTTTTAGCTTGATTTTCGCAACCCAATCAAACAAGAACAGTCACTAGAACCAAGCTAAAAATCAAGGTCTGGATTCAACATCCTTGAAAAAGATCTTTTGAAAGATTGGCTCAACTTTGGAATTGCTTACACTAATCAAATTACTACCGTTAGTATGACTAAGGTTAATGCTGCTAGGTCTCAGATTAGTCAATGTTGTGTATAGGTCCTATATTAAGACTTAAGTGCTACTAAAATACGATAGTTGTTCAAGAGAATGTACCCGATGTGCTACCGCGGACATGTTGTGTGATAGGATTTCCTAAGAAGTAAGCTCTGCCAATTGCGGGTGGAATCTCATTGGCCTCATCTCGTGGCCCTTCAATTGTTGCTGCTAAGTTTGGACGATTTCCTCCTTGGTTAAGATTTCTTTTCAACTTAGGACAGTTGTTCCGAAAGTGATCCGGGCTGTTACACTCATAGCATGTCTTTTGGTTCACTGGTTCTCTACACTGGTTTGCATAATGACCAGACTGTCTGCAATTAGCACACATACGGCAGGGCACAGTCTTTTGGTGATGAAAGTTACATTTTGTACATTTAGGATGCTGGCCTAAATACTCTCTCTGACCCGAATTAGTCGCCGCAAAGGTCCTTGCCCTTTTGTTGTCAGTCTGCTTGTTCGACTCGCTTGTTCCCTTCCTTTTATCACTGTCCCTCAAGCTTCCATTTCTAACCATCTCATCTGTCAGAGTCCCTGCTCTCAATATTGCACTCTGAATTGTAGAAGGCTCAGTTGTTTTCACAATCCCACGAATTTCTGGAACAAGGCCATATATGTACCTCTCGATCCTCTTGGACTCAGGGGTAACTAGGTGTGGAACTAGTCTGGCTAATTCATGGAATCGATCTGTATAGGCTGCATGACCAGCCCCTATCATAGAGAGATGATAGAGTTCATCCTCCAGCTTTTGCATCTCGTTGTCCGGGCAGTATTCCTCCTTCAGTAATGCCTTAAAATCATCCCATGTCATACCTACAGCTGCCGCTCTACCCCTAGCTTGAATCTGCGTATTCCACCATGTCAATGCCTTTCCTGATAGTAAGCACATGGAATACTTCACCATTTGATGTGCTGCACAGTTGCTAATGTCGATCACCGACTCCATCTTTTCAACCCATCGAGTATACACCAGCGCGCCTCCTACACCATCGAAATCAATTGGCTTACATGACGTAAATTCCTTATACGTACATCCAGTCCTAATGTTGTTGTTGCCATTACCATTCTGGCCTATACCATTGGTGTTGTTAATTCCGCTTTCGTGGTTTGCCAAATTATTCATATGATCGCCAACTTGAGTGACAATAGTGGGGAGAAAGTTTTCAAGTTGTCGAGCGATGATGGCTTCAAAATCAGTATTTCCACCGTCGTTGTTATCATTGTTTTCAACGCCGTGACCACCTCCTCTACCTCCACGTCCACCAGTTCTTCCACCATCGTTACTTGGGTTACTAGTGTCATGAGCAGCTCCTCTACCTCCTCTACCTCCACGTCCACCAGTCCTTCCACCCCTTGGTGTTGCGCCTCCTCGAACAGAGCTACGAGTCACTCTCTTTGGTGCCATGATTTCCTAAGAGGAAGGACATTTAGTGAACGTCAGAGATGAGGGAAAACCGTTGATTAACCAAAGTCTATACTTCACATCCTCATATATAATACCGTGCTACCAGTTGTTTCCTAAGTTGTGCCAACACCGATCTACATCTGCATAGTCATATGTCCACGTGTGTCGTGAAGCACTTATAATTATGTTGGCCACCACAATTATAAATGTTCCCTTTCACAAGTGTACATATCACCAGGCACACATATCTCAGTGGTAGACGTTGCTTAAATGGGCATCTAGGGAATGTCACGCTTAGTACAAAGGAACAAAGGATTCTCCCTTAAGTGTTAAAGTTACCGGGAAGTCTAGTTTCTAATGGTTTCTACAAAGTATCTAATAGCGTAGGTCTAAAAATAAATCACCAGCAAGCGTATGTGTATGTAAAGTGCAAGGCGATAGGGAGGAGAGTCTACATGTATGTAGTCATAGTCTAGACTCTAAAACAACCTAGTTCTCTATAACCAAGGCTCTGGTACCAATCTGTAACACCCCCAAAATACCGCAGCGGAAGACTGTGTCATTGGGATGCTACTTCAGGGCACAAAGTACAAGATATAGAAAACGAACTCTAAATGAGACGTTTTTGAAAAGTTACCATTCGAATAGATAAAAGTCATAGTTTACAAAACAAAGATCCCAAAGTAGAATAATACATAAGTTTTTAAAGTGTATCGAATGGTAAACTATAAAAGTGAAAGTCTCCAAAAGCATGCCCTAAGACTCTCAGCTCCACACACCTGCTATCGCCTTTCTAACCTGAGATAAACATGCTTAAAGTGTCAACACAAAGGTTGGTGAGTTCATAGAGTTTGTCTTAATGCAGTTGAAAAAGCTTATAAAGAATGTTCACACAGCAAAGGCATCGTAAATCCACTCAGTTGCAAGTCCCGTCATAAGAGACTTGTAACCTGTGTGTTCACAACCCACTGCTACAATATATAGTATAAGTAAGATATGTATAAGTTCATAACAACAGTTTAGCAACTAGTAGTGAGTCTACACTTCATCTCCGAAGACCTCACCTAAGTATGTATACTTCCATGGTTGTGCCCAGAACCTTAATCTGGGGCCATAAGAAGTATATATGTCTCCATGGTTGTGCCCAGAACTAAATCTGGGGCCATTGGAAGTATGTATGTATGTATCCATCACAGTTTAGTATAACACGGTTAAGTATAACACAATCACGTATGTATGATATCAAGTATAAGTGATCAAGTATAATGTTTCCAAGTATAATTGTTTCCCAAGTATAAATGTTATGTGAATCTGTACAAGTAAGCAAGTAGTAGCATGTATCTCCCCCAAAGTGTTGATAAAACAATTAAAAGAGTAGGGGCTATGACTCACCTCGAAGTAATGATACTTGAAATGAAATGAAGTGAACAACAATGTTCGGTTAACTGCCGCAACCTAGTATGAATGATGAACGATCTAGTTTAGATCATGAAATGATGTTATGAATGTCCATGCTCATGTTTCTATACCACTCTAGTCTTTGTAAAAACACTTGTGTTGTCAAAAATATATAACCCAAGAATTTGGAAAATATTGCTATTAGAAAATATAAATAGCTAGTTGTAATATATATATACTTATATATATACTAGACGAATACCCGTGCATAGCAACGGTTCCTAGCGGCAGATAATTAACGATTTGTGATATTGTGGTGAATGTTTTGTGTAGCGTTCAAAATAGAACGTGAACATATCATAATGTAATTGCAAACGGTTGTACTACACGATAACTAAAGTCTAAGAAAAATTATTAACATCTATCAAACAACATATAAAAACATTTATAGTTGCGATATTGTGATAAGTGTTTCGTGTAATGTTTAACATGAACATGAAAATATCAAAATAAACTAAAACAATAATAAAAAAAAGTTGTAATATATTGGGTCTCTGGTTTATTAGTAAGGCCCACGTATTTGTTAGTAAAGTCGAGATGGTACATTTCTTTCGATATTGTGATAAGAGTACCCGCGCATAGCGGCAGCGGTATCTAGCCGAGTACCCGCGCCTAGCGGCAGCGGTGTCTAGCCAGTAGTCACGCCTAGCGGCAGCCGTATCTGATTTCGACCAAATTTTGACGACGAATAATTTTACCTACACTAAAATCTATGATGTAATGTTCGTGCATTGTGTCGGGATGAATTGCATACTTATTTCTTGTTTCGAGTTTTATTAGTCTAAAATTAAAGGATTGAGGTCACTCATTAATTAGAAAATAAACACCTCAAGATAAATAACATTTGATTTCAATGAAAGCATCATTCGAGATGCAGGCAAGCTTCCGCCAAGATATATGTAGATGCCTCATTAAAGGTTTTTTCCCCTTTGTGTAATTTCATTTTAATTTGCTTTGGTTAGTCTATGCCTTTGTTTTTATATTTTGGTCGGTTGAAAAGAGTCTCACAACTGTAATTTCATTAAAGGTTTTTTCCCCTTTGTGTTTATTTTGGTTGGTTAAACAACAATTACACTTTTTTTTTTTTTTTTTTTTTTTTTTTTTTTTTTTTTTAAATGATGCTTACTTTATAAAGTAGAAAAGTTGCCTATTTTTCTTTGTAAAAGAAGGAGGAAAACATGTATTTGTGATATAATGAAAGGGATTAATTATAAATATTTTTAATTTTTATTGAAAAAAAGTAAGCATCATTTTCTTTTTTTTAATGACATAATGTTAATGATAATCAAGAATAGACATGAGCTACCATAGCTAAACCTTGGTCCTTTCAATATCATAGCTATTTCCAAGGCTTTCACCATATTTCAAATTACTTTTTGTCTCATTGACTGACACACCTTTGGTGCCACACCTTTAATTGCTTTGCACAAATCTCAACACCTTATGTATTTTTGTATCAATCTAATCTTGTTATGTCTCCCACATCTTTTGCTATTGTCAAATTATTTATAATTTTTGTATTCACTTCGTCATAACCAATATCAAATTCTAATTATAAAACCCCACAAACCAAATTTTTGTATCAATCTAATCTTTTGAGTCACATCATATTCCACAGCTTGAAACCCCACACACAAATCAAACGCCTCCTAAAAGATTTCAAACCTCGAAAACCACAATATAACATCTTTTGCTTTTGTGTACTCTATGGTCAACACTTAGACCCTGTAAAATATGTTTAATCCTCCGATGTCGAAATATCATTATATCAACATATTTCTATTCGTTCAATAGGTCCTTTGCTTCTTGTTTGAAATAAACATTTATCCTCTTAAATAAAGAACTTTCAATTTTAAAAAACACTACATTTATACTTTGCTTTGCCACCTCGAATATTTCTCAAAACCAAAGAAAAAGAAGTTATTCAAATTAAAGTTGTTTCAAAAAAAATTTGACTTTTGACTTGTACTTTACTTCGTAGTACCTAAACATATACTTTTTAGTTTTTACCTACACTAAAATCTATAAAACTAAAATTTTAACAATTTGATTAAAAAAACCTCAAAACATATAGTACTGTAGTAAATTTTTGCATATCATATCAATTTGATTCAAAATTTCACCTAGAATACAAAGGGTACCTTTAAAATCTAAACAAAAAAAGATGCTCCGTAAAACATTTGAATTTTGATTTCAACCTACAAAAATGTTGACGTAAAAAAAAAAAAAAAAAAAAACACTACCTAACCACCGAAAGAAATGGTGGCCATGGAAAACCAAATCATTTTCAAAAAATATATACAAACTAAATATCTAAAAACTTTTCTCACAACCAAAATAAATTTAAAAATAATAATAATAATAATAATTAAAAAAAAAAAAAAAAAAAAAAAACATATCTTAAACCCAAGGTTTTGGATCTACAAACATATTTGGCCCAGATTAAAATCATCACAGCCTTGACAACTTCAAATTACTCCGTAGTAAGCCCATTATCAATTTTCACTTATTACATGTATTAATAAATTGGGCATTATTTTGTAGTATCTCATCAGATCAAGAAAAACACAGATATAAAAACAAAAAAAGTACAAAGTGACCTTTATCAAGAAAAACAAAGATATAAAAACAAAAAGAGTACAAAGTGACCTTTATCAATTTTACTTTACTTCTTTCTTTTGTATGCGGTGTCTTCAATATTGCATTATTTTCTATAATAAAGTGATTCACACTAAGAACTCAACATAGATCATCAATTCTTACGTAAAATGCAAATTTCGAAAGATCTAAATCACAAAAATCATGAATCTCTTTTTTAATAACAATTCTCGATGTACCATCCCCGTTCCGGAATTAAGACCTGGCAAAAAAAAAAATTGCAAGTTGTTTTGTTTAACATAAATAAAAAAAAAATGACAAAACTATAGATTACAAGGATGTAGATATAAAAAATCACATGAAAAAGTCACCTTAAAGATTCGGCGAGTGCTATCTTCGGGCGCCAAAGATTGAACGCAACCAGCCTACAAAAAACAAAATTCATATATCATAAGAGAAAGTTACGGATCTAAAAAAATTACAAATCTGAAAAAACAAACCTCAAAGAATATGTGTCGGCTCGTGTGAATAATATGTGTGTTTTTGTATTTTGATGAGGGATTAGTTGTGTTTTTGGTCGAGATATGAGATGTGAGATAAGAGATGGATGGGAGGAAAATGGGTTGTGTGTGTTTTTTGTGTGAATGAATATTATATAAATGGTTGTAGTTTATCTATGGGTCTATTAGAAAAACTAAAAATCTATGAAAAACCAAAAAAACATGGATCTGAAAAAAAAATGTATAAAACCTATGGATCTATTAGAAAAACTAAAAATCTATGAAAAAAAAATTATAGATTTACAAATAAAATCAATAGATCTACAAAAAAAATGTATGGATCTATGAAAAAAAAAGTAAATATATATACGAAAAAAAAATGTATAGATCTACCAAAATACCTTAAAAATTGATGGGTAGTGCGTCGGTTGGAGGCTGTGGTTGCGGCGGTAGGACAGGTGGTGGCGGCGGTCGGTCAGGTGGTGGCGGCAGTTGGGTATGGTGGTGGTGAGGTTAAAGAGTGTGTAGTTGTGATGTGTTAAAGAGAGAGAGAGAAGTGAATATTTGTGTGTGTGTGTGTGTGTTTGGATTAGGGATGTGTTTGAAGTGAGTGTGTGTGTATTTAATGAATGGACAAGGGCAATTTCGGTATTATTGAAAGTTCAGTTTTTCACCTTGACTGAGTTTGACCATACATGCTTTATAATTAGTTAAGATATCGTAAGTTTCCATGTTAGCGTTGAAATACTCGAGTTGAAATCCTTGAAATGATGAAAACATACTCGTAATAACTAATACTACATTAGTTATAAAGCTCGGTACTTAAAATTATGTCTAGCTCAAAAATGTACTTCGTAGTTTTTGTGCCAAATTTAATAAAAGCTGTCAAATATAAAGTGGTTTTAGCCGATATTCAAACGTGAATATCTTTGTCGTTACTTGTCCGTTTTACTTGTTCTTTATATCCACGGTTACGTCTTAGTATGTAGTAATATATTTTGGAAAGCTCGGCTCCTCCGGGTTACGTCTAAAGTCTCTTTTTGTACCATGAAAAACGTCCAACAGCAACTATTTTCAGAAAAATACTTTTCGTCAACAATCTTGCAAAAATCATAACTTCTTCGTTATAAGCTCTTTTTAATCCGTTCTTTCGCCTACGGATTCGTTTTTGAAAGTATTTTCTAAAAATTTTGCCAAAGTTTCCTTGGTGTTTACTGATTTTCCAGATTTTTACAAAACGGGACAGCATGTCTAAAATAGGTTCCAAATCAAGTTTTCAAGGTTTAAAACTAATTTCTACCATCACCAAACCTCTTGTAATCACCACATGGCTAATCTAATCCTACCATACACCTTCTTAGGGTGCCATGGACTCCTAACCAAGTTATTAGAGCAAGGGGATTCATAACTAAAAAGTTAGGGTTTGTATGTTTCTTTTTAGCCAAAATAAAGAGTGGTATAGCTAGTTGTACATGGTTTTTAGCATGATACTTATGAAATACATGTAAAAATAAGATGATCCATGAAAAAATATAGTTGATAACTTACTTGACAAAATGAGATGATTATTGGATGATTATGCTTGATGTTCTTGTGTTTTTGTTGCTTGATTCTTGATTAGGCATGTAAAAGGAACAAGTTTGTAGCTTTAACTTATCAAAAATAATGGTTTGATCTTTGTGTTTGGTTATGGTCGTGGGTTTGAGGAAGAACAAGGAGAGAAAAAGATGAGAAGAATTTTCTTCTTAGTGAAAAGTGTATTATGATTTGTAAAATTTAGTAAAGTTAGGTTTTTATGTGTTTATTAGTATTGTAATAAGAATTTAAGGCATGAGGTTAAAGGGGTGTTCACATGGCCGGTTATGGTGAGCCAAGGGGGGGGGGGGGGTTGGGGTACTTGTGATTTAATTAGAAATCTAGTGTATCGTTAAGTGTTATTACGTGTTATTCGTTAAAATCGGGTAACGGTTTTAATAGAAATAAATGTTCACGAAGTTAACCGGGATGAAAATAATGTTATGATAATGTTAAAAACATATTAAAAATATGTTGGGTGCATTTACTGAGTGATCGGGTGATTATTGTTTAGTTTTCACGAAAACCGTCGTTATATTCATAAGCGTACGTTATAAATAAAATAAATTTCCAAAATACTGGGTAACTGAATGTTATAAGTTTTATGATGTTAAAATGGATATAAAAATATGTCGGGACCATTGTGGGAATGTTTAGATATATTCGTCGTGTATAAACCGGGTGTTAACGTTTACTATAAATACTTATACGTAAAAACGTTAAATGTACTGAATATAGTAATTTGAAAATCCTGAGAGTGGTATAATATGAAAATGCTGTTATGATGATATGCAGACTATCTCCAGTCCGTATGCAGTGTTCTTAACACTAATGAAATGAATTCGCACCTAAACCAATCCGGTTACGCGAGTTTGAATACCCGTAAACTAAATTTACGATGAAATGAGTAATGCAAGTGAATGATGAAAACTTTTCCGGAAATGAATAGTGTTTAGTGAATAGTAAATTTCCCAAAAGTTTCTCAGAATATCAAAATGACCTCGAAAATGATGAATAGTAAAACGATGAATAGTGTTTTAATGAATAGTGATTTATGAATAGTGTTTTTCCAAAGTTCCCGAAATGACCTGAAATGATGAGTTGTGACAGTCTTCCCCTCTAAAAGGAACTTCGTCCCGAAGTTCAGTTAATGTAAATCAGTTAAATGTGTCAAAGCTTATGTATGTGGGTTTCTATCCAACTAGGTACGTTCTCGTGGTCAGACTTGATGAGGCAAACCTTCCCAATCCCGAGCATAGTCCTCAAAAGACCTCCTTTAGGTTAATCATTTAGGTAACCGATTTTCACTTAAGCCCACAACCCAATCAAACAAGAACAGTCATGAGATTAAGCTAAATCGGTTTGAGTGATGACTTTAACTTTTAGCTTGATTTTCGCAACCCAATCAAACAAGAACAGTCACTAGAACCAAGCTAAAAATCAAGGTCTGGATTCAACATCCTTGAAAAAGATCTTTTGAAAGATTGGCTCGACTTTGGAATTGCTTACACTAATCAAATTACTACCGTTAGTATGACTAAGGTTAATGCTGCTAGGTCTCAGATTAGTCAATGTTGTGTATAGGTCCTATATTAAGACTTAAGTGCTACTAAAATACGATAGTTGTTCAAGAGAATGTACCCGATGTGCTACCGCGGACATGTTGTGTGATAGGATTTCCTAAGAAGTAAGCTCTGCCAATTGCGGGTGGAATCTCATTGGCCTCATCTCGTGGCCCTTCAATTGCTGCTGCTAAGTTTGGACGATTTCCTCCTTGGTTAAGATTTCTTTTCAACTTAGGACAGTTGTTCCGAAAGTGATCCGGGCTGTTACACTCATAGCATGTCTTTTGGTTCACTGGTTCTCTACACTGGTTTGCATAATGACCAGACTGTCTGCAATTAGCACACATACGGCAGGGCACAGTCTTTTGGTGATGAAAGTTACATTTTGTACATTTAGGATGCTGGCCTAAATACTCTCTCTGACCCGAATTAGTCGCCGCAAAGGTCCTTGCCCTTTTGTTGTCAGTCTGCTTGTTCGACTCGCTTGTTCCCTTCCTTTTATCACTGTCCCTCAAGCTTCCATTTCTAACCATCTCATCTGTCAGAGTCCCTGCTCTCAATATTGCACTCTGAATTGTAGAAGGCTCAGTTGTTTTCACAATCCCACGAATTTCTGGAACAAGGCCATATATGTACCTCTCGATCCTCTTGGACTCAGGGGTAACTAGGTGTGGAACTAGTCTGGCTAATTCATGGAATCGATCTGTATAGGCTGCATGACCAGCCCCTATCATAGAGAGATGATAGAGTTCATCCTCCTGCTTTTGCATCTCGTTGTCCGGGCAGTATTCCTCCTTCAGTAATGCCTTAAAATCATCCCATGTCATACCTACAGCTGCCGCTCTACCCCTAGCTTGAATCTGCGTATTCCACCATGTCAATGCCTTTCCTGATAGTAAGCACATGGAATACTTCACCATTTGATGTGCTGCACAGTTGCTAATGTCGATCACCGACTCCATCTTTTCAACCCATCGAGTATACACCAGCGCGCCTCCTACACCATCGAAATCAATTGGCTTACATGACGTAAATTCCTTATACGTACATCCAGTCCTAATGTTGTTGTTGCCATTACCATTCTGGCCTATACCATTGGTGTTGTTAATTCCGCTTTCGTGGTTTGCCAAATTATTCATATGATCGCCAACTTGAGTGACAATAGTGGGGAGAAAGTTTTCAAGTTGTCGAGCGATGATGGCTTCAAAATCAGTATTTCCACCGTCGTTGTTATCATTGTTTTCAACGCCGTGACCACCTCCTCTACCTCCACGTCCACCAGTTCTTCCACCATCGTTACTTGGGTTACTAGTGTCATGAGCAGCTCCTCTACCTCCTCTACCTCCATGTCCACCAGTCCTTCCACCCCTTGGTGTTGCGCCTCCTCGAACAGAGCTACGAGTCACTCTCTTTGGTGCCATGATTTCCTAAGAGGAAGGACATTTAGTGAACGTCAGAGATGAGGGAAAACCGTTGATTAACCAAAGTCTATACTTCACATCCTCATATATAATACCGTGCTACCAGTTGTTTCCTAAGTTGTGCCAACACCGATCTACATCTGCATAGTCATATGTCCACGTGTGTCGTGAAGCACTTATAATTATGTTGGCCACCACAATTATAAATGTTCCCTTTCACAAGTGTACATATCACCAGGCACACATATCTCAGTGGTAGACGTTGCTTAAATGGGCATCTAGGGAATGTCACGCTTAGTACAAAGGAACAAAGGATTCTCCCTTAAGTGTTAAAGTTACCGGGAAGTCTAGTTTCTAATGGTTTCTACAAAGTATCTAATAGCGTAGGTCTAAAAATAAATCACCAGCAAGCGTATGTGTATGTAAAGTGCAAGGCGATAGGGAGGAGAGTCTACATGTATGTAGTCATAGTCTAGACTCTAAAACAACCTAGTTCTCTATAACCAAGGCTCTGGTACCAATCTGTAACACCCCCAAAATACCGCAGCGGAAGACTGTGTCATTGGGATGCTACTTCAGGGCACAAAGTACAAGATATAGAAAACGAACTCTAAATGAGACGTTTTTGAAAAGTTACCATTCGAATAGATAAAAGTCATAGTTTACAAAACAAAGATCCCAAAGTAGAATAATACATAAGTTTTTAAAGTGTATCGAATGGTAAACTATAAAAGTGAAAGTCTCCAAAAGCATGCCCTAAGACTCTCAGCTCCACACACCTGCTATCGCCTTTCTAACCTGAGATAAACATGCTTAAAGTGTCAACACAAAGGTTGGTGAGTTCATAGAGTTTGTCTTAATGCAGTTGAAAAAGCTTATAAAGAATGTTCACACAGCAAAGGCATCGTAAATCCACTCAGTTGCAAGTCCCGTCATAAGAGACTTGTAACCTGTGTGTTCACAACCCACTGCTACAATATATAGTATAAGTAAGATATGTATAAGTTCATAACAACAGTTTAGCAACTAGTAGTGAGTCTACACTTCATCTCCGAAGACCTCACCTAAGTATGTATACTTCCATGGTTGTGCCCAGAACCTTAATCTGGGGCCATAAGAAGTATATATGTCTCCATGGTTGTGCCCAGAACTAAATCTGGGGCCATTGGAAGTATGTATGTATGTATCCATCACAGTTTAGTATAACACAGTTAAGTATAACACAATCACGTATGTATGATATCAAGTATAAGTGATCAAGTATAATGTTTCCAAGTATAATTGTTTCCCAAGTATAAATGTTATGTGAATCTGTACAAGTAAGCAAGTAGTAGCATGTATCTCCCCCAAAGTGTTGATAAAACAATTAAAAGAGTAGGGGCTATGACTCACCTCGAAGTAATGATACTTGAAATGAAATGAAGTGAACAACAATGTTCGGTTAACTGCCGCAACCTAGTATGAATGATGAACGATCTAGTTTAGATCATGAAATGATGTTATGAATGTCCATGCTCATGTTTCTATACCACTCTAGTCTTTGTAAAAACACTTGTGTTGTCAAAAATATATAACCCAAGAATTTGGAAAATATTGCTATTAGAAAATATAAATAGCTAGTTGTAATATATATATATCGTAAGTTTCCATGTTAGCGTTGAAATACTCGAGTTGAAATCCTTGAAATGATGAAAACATACTCGTAATAACTAATACTACATTAGTTATAAAGCTCGGTACTTAAAATTATGTCTAGCTCAAAAATGTACTTCGTAGTTTTTGTGCCAAATTTAATAAAAGCTGTCAAATATAAAGTGGTTTTAGCCGATATTCAAACGTGAATATCTTTGTCGTTACTTGTCCGTTTTACTTGTTCTTTATATCCACGGTTACGTCTTAGTATGTAGTAATATATTTTGGAAAGCTCGGCTCCTCCGGGTTACGTCTAAAGTCTCTTTTTGTACCATGAAAAACGTCCAACAGCAACTATTTTCAGAAAAATACTTTTCGTCAACAATCTTGCAAAAATCATAACTTCTTCATTATAAGCTCTTTTTAATCCGTTCTTTCGCCTACGGATTCGTTTTTGAAAGTATTTTCTAAAAATTTTGCCAAAGTTTCCTTGGTGTTTACTGATTTTCCAGATTTTTACAAAACGGGACAGCATGTCTAAAATAGGTTCCAAATCAAGTTTTCAAGGTTTAAAACTAATTTCTACCATCACCAAACCTCTTGTAATCACCACATGGCTAATCTAATCCTACCATACACCTTCTTAGGGTGCCATGGACTCCTAACCAAGTTATTAGAGCAAGGGGATTCATAACTAAAAAGTTAGGGTTTGTATGTTTCTTTTTAGCCAAAATAAAGAGTGGTATAGCTAGTTGTACATGGTTTTTAGCATGATACTTATGAAATACATGTAAAAATAAGATGATCCATGAAAAAATATAGTTGATAACTTACTTGACAAAATGAGATGATTATTGGATGATTATGCTTGATGTTCTTGTGTTTTTGTTGCTTGATTCTTGATTAGGCATGTAAAAGGAACAAGTTTGTAGCTTTAACTTATCAAAAATAATGGTTTGATCTTTGTGTTTGGTTATGGTCGTGGGTTTGAGGAAGAACAAGGAGAGAAAAAGATGAGAAGAATTTTCTTCTTAGTGAAAAGTGTATTATGATTTGTAAAATTTAGTAAAGTTAGGTTTTTATGTGTTTATTAGTATTGTAATAAGAATTTAAGGCATGAGGTTAAAGGGGTGTTCACATGGCCGGTTATGGTGAGCCAAGGGGGGGGGGGGTTGGGGTACTTGTGATTTAATTAGAAATCTAGTGTATCGTTAAGTGTTATTACGTGTTATTCGTTAAAATCGGGTAACGGTTTTAATAGAAATAAATGTTCACGAAGTTAACCGGGATAAAAATAATGTTATAATAATGTTAAAAACATATTAAAAATATGTTGGGTGCATTTACTGAGTGATCGGGTGATTATTGTTTAGTTTTCGCGAAAACCGTCGTTATATTCATAAGCGTACGTTATAAATAAAATAAATTTCCAAAATACTGGGTAACTGAATGTTATAAGTTTTATGATGTTAAAATGGATATAAAAATATGTCGGGACCATTGTGGGAATGTTTAGATATATTCGTCGTGTATAAACCGGGTGTTAACGTTTACTATAAATACTTATACGTAAAAACGTTAAATGTACTGAATATAGTAATTTGAAAATCCTGAGAGTGGTATAATATGAAAATGCTGTTATGATGATATGCAGACTATCTCCAGTCCGTATGCAGTGTTCTTAACACTAATGAAATGAATTCGCACCTAAACCAATCCGGTTACGCGAGTTTGAATACCCGTAAACTAAATTTACGATGAAATGAGTAATGCAAGTGAATGATGAAAACTTTTCCGGAAATGAATAGTGTTTAGTGAATAGTAAATTTCCCAAAAGTTTCTCAGAATATCAAAATGACCTCGAAAATGATGAATAGTAAAACGATGAATAGTGTTTTAATGAATAGTGATTTATGAATAGTGTTTTTCCAAAGTTCCCGAAATGACCTGAAATGATGAGTTGTGACAAACTCAAGCGAAAGTGCATATGTAAGGTATCATCATTTTACCCTCCCCTTACACTTAAGATGAACATTGTCCCCAATGTTCAAGTAAAGAATGTAAAAGTGAAAAAGTAAAAAGAATGAAATCAAATACTCCCCTGATTCGCTCTGTATGGATAATAAGGTGACCAGGTTAAATCTTCCTCCAAGAAAATGAACAATCAAAGCTTCCCTTCCAGAATATAAATCATCTTCTTGTCATACATAACCTGTAAATCCTGAGAAAATAGACAAGACAACCTCGCGTAAAATTGGCGGCATCCTATATAAGTTACTAAATCCTAGAAAACAAGATAAGATATAATGCTTGTGGTATGAAGTTTGCAGATTTCCTGGAGATTATAAAACTTAATAATTCACAAAAACCATAAGACTCCGTTAGAAAAAACAAAACCGGTAAAATTTCCAGATTTTTACACGTGACGCCGTCAAGAATTAATTCTTGACGCCGTCAGAAGTGACCTGCAGAAATTCTTATGTTAAGTTTCTGGAAAAACTTGGTCTCACTTCCTGGAAAATCCTGCAAAACTTCATTATGACTCAATACAAGCATTTGACTCTAACAAATACGAATATACATGTTCATTTAATATTATGGAGAATCATGATCGGTTTGTTTCTTAAAAACATATTTGGGGTTTCCCCTTACACTTATCTTTTGCAAAAATACTTTTAGGTGGAGTTAAGACAAGGCCAAAACAACAAAGTAAAGTATTTCCACTATTTAGTTGAGAAACATGATCTACCAACAATAAAAATAAAGCATGCATACGGAAGCAAATAACAAACAAACAAAAATAAAATCACACAAAACATGGGTTGCCTCCCAAGAAGCGCTTTTCTTTATTTACGAGTCTTGTAGCTAGACTCAAGGTCATGGTTACTACGTGACCTCATCGTTGGTTCCACTCTCTAGGTCATCTTCTAAACCAGTATCACTTTCATAGTGTAAGTACTTTGGGTCTTCGAACTCGAAGATATCTTTTCGATACTTAGAACCAAGCTTACTAACATCCTTAAAGAATCCGCATGATAAATCAGAAGTGTTCTTACACCCTCTCCGAACATCTTCATCACACAAAATAAGTTGGGAACTTATTTTGTCAAGCCCGTCACAATCGATTTCCTTAAGGTCTCTTCTCTTGTATGGCGTTTGGTATGAGACCCTCCTAATTCCATCAGCGAAGGTCATGATTCCGTTCCGGTCATCAATTATCAGATTAGTGATCTCGCAAAAGGGTGCCCCAAAAATGACTTGTGATAATCTAGGGTCGACATAATCTTCGATATTGTCCACAATCGTAAATTCCATAGTGAATGCCATATTTCCTACAAACACCTGGATTTCATGATCCTTACCAACTATTTCTCTCCCTTGTAAATCATTCCCCATCTGCAGATATTATTCGGATCACGCCGTCTTATCTTCCCCGACTCTCCATCCTTCGATCCATATATATTCCCCTCAAGGGAAGGACGATACTCGTACACCTCCTCATTACCCCTACGAAAAATTACCTTCTTAACACCATTGGTGAATAATGCACTACCATCCTTCTCATCAAGGATCACCCCCGATTCATTGATAAATGGTTTCCCAAGAACGAGGTTGGCTAATGTTTTATTGGTGAGAGGGTCCACGTCATCGACCACAGTGAGGTCAATATTGTAAACAAGTTCTCCAATTGTAATGGATAAATTTTTTATTACCCTTGCATTATTGACTCTCTCGCACACAATGTGTTCTGGGAAGGCCTCTTGGGATAGGGAAAGGGGTATTATGTTGTCTG
Source organism: Artemisia argyi (assembly GCA_030686995.1). Classification (NCBI taxonomy): domain Eukaryota; kingdom Viridiplantae; phylum Streptophyta; class Magnoliopsida; order Asterales; family Asteraceae; genus Artemisia; species Artemisia argyi. The sequence goes on from CM060691.1 coordinate 127,571,562, forward strand.
GGAAACTAGGATCTATATGACTATCGGTTAAGAGCTTTCCCTCGATGGTGCAGGAAATCTTAAAAACTTTAGGGCTGTTTACATCAATCCCATCGCTATTCCCGCTGGTAACATTCTCCATTTTTCTCTCAGGCTCTTCTAAAATAGATTTGCCCAACCTAGTCGGATTTCTCGTATGTTATTCCGGTCTCTTATCCCCTTCATCCGATTTGCTAGATACTTGCGCGGCTCACTGCTCGAATGAGTTGGTAAGGCTTCTGGCCAAATCGTGGTCCACCCTTGAGGTCTCATCTTTAGCTGTATGACCAATTTTGTTAGTTTGTTGTTGGGTTGGGTTGGGTGTAGAAGCAGATATCGTGGTGATGGTGTTTACGAAATGGATTGGTCCTAGGGGGTTGACAGGTTCTTTTCCTTTTGGTGATAGATGTTTGAATAACTTGCTAGGACTTTTTATTTTCACAGGAGAGGTTGGTGGACTCATGACGGTAACAGACTTAACCTTGTTAATGTGAATGGGTTTATTAACAACCTGCTCTTTGATAGCAGTTAACAGATTACAAATCTTGTTATTCAAATCAGCCTGCTGTTGTCTAAATTTAGCCTCGAGCGTAGAGAGCTGTAATTCTTGAGATAGAATGAATTTTTTTAGAGTATCTTCACAGCTTTGCCTAGGAATGCCTTGTGATGGAAAATGCTCGGACCAAGTGAGTGGTGAGGAGTTGTTGAAGGATACGCTCCGCGTTTGGTACCCTCTGAAATTAGGTTTGTCCTTCCATGCCTCATAGGCCTCGCCAGAAGTTCAAGGACCTCGACCCACGTGTGACGACGTGAATTCGTTATAAGCACGTTTTGGAAGCTCCATGCAGTTATGAGTCTCGTGAGGGCCATAACATAATTTGCATGTAGAAGCGATTCTGCTTACTTGGCTTGAAGGTTTTTGAGCTTCGTAAGATTTCATGAGAGACTTGATTCGACCTTCAAGTTCCATGATCCTACGGTCGGGAGTGCTAGAATTGTTCGAAGGCAAAGATATTGCCTTGACTGTTTTGTTCAAATCACGGGGTTTATTCCAACTTTCGTTGTCATGGAGAGCAAGATCTTCTATGAGTTCCCATGATTGTTCCGCACTTAGATCACGTAGCTTACCACCTGCCGATTGGTCAATGGCTCGCCTCGTGGAGAGATCGATATGGTCATAAAAGATTTGGACTTGGAGCCAAAGATCTATGCCATGATGAGGGACTTTTTGGAGTAAGTCCTTGAAACGAGTTCATGCTTCATAAAGAGATTCATTTTGACGTTGTTGGAACATGAAGATGTCATTTCTAAGCTTAGTAGTTCTCCCCGGTGGGAAAAATTGAGCAAGGAATCGAGTGGTGAGATCATCCCATGTGGTGATGGATCCCGCGGGTAAACGCTCAAGCCATTGACTAGCTTGATCCCGTAGAGAGAATTGGAATAGGCGTAATCGGGTTGTCTCTCTAGTTTCAACACCTAGGTCTATGGAATCTACGATTTTTAGGAAGTCCTTAAGATGTCGGTTTGGATCTTCTGAACGAAGTCCATGGAATGCACATCCGCTTTGCACCAACCGGATGGTGTCGGATCGCAAGGGAGTCACATTGGCTCCGGTGAGCTCAATGGTGTTTTGGTAGCCTTGGTGGCTAGGTCGGGAATACTCTCCTAAGGTTCGGGGCCAAAGAGGTTCTAGAGGTGGGTTTTGTTGTGGTGGGATGACGGGTTCAAGGATGTTCCCATCGTCCATGATGTCGGGTGGTGAAGAGTTACGAACAAAAACACAAAGAATTAAGATAGACTAAAGAAAACCTAAAAATAAAAAATAAAAAATAAAATCATACTAGAAAGGAATCTAGCAAGTAGACCTAATAAAAAGAGATTCTAACCTAGACAATAACTATTCCCCGGGCTACGGCGCCAAAAACTTGATACGTGGGAATCGCACCAGGCTTTACCTCTCAAGGGATCTTGAGAAGCTTACAACCCCCACCAGGCAGTGTACCTGATCGTTGTAGTATAGTATAGTGACAAGTACCGGGGGATTGATCGTTCAGCTAGGAATAGTGTTGCTAGGATTAGAAAACCTAAATACTAGTTCTAAAGGTGAGGGATGATTATTTTTGTATTTTTATATTTTTTTAGAAAGCAAGTAAAAATCTCGGGTTTTGAAGGATTTGGGCGGAATTAGTTGCTAATCAACTAACCCAATTACTAAAGATGCAATCAAAATAAAATACTAAAAATGAAAATAAACTAAATTAACTAAGGTTGTGAGCAATAAGTGGAGAAATTGTGTTTACTTAGATTTCACTACTCCCTAGATATCTTTTACATGTTAGTTACTTGTTATAGTTGCGTGGATGACGGATTGTATTCCTTAATACCATTCATGGGGTGGCGCACTTAATTCCCCAATCCTATGAGTGCCTACTTCACTCCTATGTTGAGCCGGCTAAGAAGCTCCTAACATGGGATCATTAGAATTTACTCATGCATTAAATACAACCAATAAAACCTAGTGCACGTCAGTTCATGTTTCCTAAGACGTTCAAGCATGTTACTAATTGGAGATCTGCCAGTTTTCTTAAGCCTAACATCGAATTCATTCATCCAATACAACCATAAACAAGTAATCAACACATAATTAACATCTAGGTTTCATTAGATCCAAGCAAACACAAGATAGATCTAGCCTAGCATAATGGAATTAAGACAAGAACAAGATATAGACAACCAACACATAGACATATTGATTGAATTAAAAGAATACTTATCTCAATTACACATGAAAGGGATCAAGGGCTAAGAACCCTTGAAAAACCTGTAAAATTCATACCAAGTTCGTACTTAGGGTTTCTCCCAAAACTTCTCTCTTTTTAATGTGAAAATTAGAAAACTATATATAGGTAATAGGGTCTGACGGCGTCAAGACAAAATTTGTGACGCCGTCATCTCGCCGCCAAAATAAATCTCGGACTGCCTTGATCCAGATCTGACGCCGTCAAGTGTTATGTGTTTCCAGGCCGTCATGCATTTTCCTCTTGACGCCCTACCTTGTGACGCCGTCAAATCTGTATTGGATCGTCATGGAAATTACTCTTGATGCCGTCAAGATTTTCTTCTTGACGCCGTCACCTACTGTTCCCAGCAAGGAAAATTAAGACTTTGTCGTTTTCTTCACTTTTATGCTCCAAAAACGGCCGAATTGCTTCCTTTTCCAGATTTCTCTCCCAAAGTACCTAAAATCACAAAAGGAACGATTTAGGGCAATATTTGATCAAATAAATTCAATTCCGGGCTTAAATGACCCCCTAAAAGTGGTTCATTTTTCGCCTCATCACTTCCAAAAATATTTCACCAGGGACCAAATCTGCCAAATTATGAAACTCTAGGGACTAAACTTGTAAATTCTCAAAACATTTAGAATTTTTCACCAAAGGAAAAAATATGACAAATTATGGCTTAAAAAGGACCTTTGGTGATTTTTCTTTTAAAATAAGTGCTCAGGGACTATTTTTGCCAATTTTTGAAAGTTAGGGGACTGAAACTGCCAATTATGCAAACTTTGATCGTTTTTCATCTGTTTTTACTCATTTTGCATCTAAAACATATAAAACACAAATTTGGAATATTTTCATTATTTTGATGCATTATTGAGTGTTTTTAAATGTTTTGCAGCTCAGATTTGACCAAAAATGATGAGTGTTTGAGCACTCATCAATCCCCCACACTAAACTATTGCTAGTCCCTAGCAATCTTTTGAGAAAACTTAATGGATTTGAATCTCTTTACCAAAAGCCATTACTTCTAGAGTAGCCAAATGTTTTAGTTCAAGTAAGAACTATGGTACACTGATAACTATGTGATTTTGAGCAAACCACCAGCTTTAAACGGATTTGATTTGTCTTTACCAGAAGCCGTTTGCTTCTGGACTAGCCAACTCTTGATGGACATAGTCAACATCTTGGTGAGCTGATTACCAATTATGGTTTTCCACTGCCTTTACCACAAGCCATAACCTTGCGGGCTACCCAACTCTTTTACTTTTTAGGATATGGTGAGTTGAATACCATACAATTTTGGGCAAATTATCAGCCATCAACGGATTTGATATATCATTACCAAGAGCCGTTTGCTCCTGGATTAGCCAATCCTTTTGTCGTTTAGACATGGCAGACTGATAACCACAAAAAATTTTGAAGCATAAGTGAAAAATTTTAAAATTTTTTGCCAAAAACGTGGGTACTAGAAGGTAAAATGTGATCAAATTCGCTAGAATTTCCCCCCCACATTTAGGATTGAATATTGTCCTCAATATTCAAAGTCCCGGCTATTATGCCGACTCTTTGAAAGTAAAAGGGCAACATTACAAGCTAAATGTGGAAATACCATTATTTTTTTTTTCACTTTATTGGTAACCACAGCAGGGGTAACTCCCCCACACTTAGGGTGAAAACCCTATATGCATGCTACTGTTTTTGTTTACCAAGTCGCTAGCTTGACTCGACCCCGAATTCATTTGTTCTTGGGGAAGCAAGATGTGGAAGAAACAATCTCCATCGGACTTTTCATTCAAGATGTTTGGACAAACATTTGAAGCACGTGAAAGTTCCAAACCGATGAGATATATTCCCGGCTTTAAATAGTATAAACTATAAGCGGTGATGCCGGGGTCAAAGATAATGTCTTCATTCCCGAAGGAGTGAAGAACAAGAGAAGTCACCCGGTAGGTGAAGAAAGGAAGAAAGATCTTGATGACAATCAAGATTGACTCATCATCATCAGTAAGAGAATTCATAATTGGTATATCATGAATCTCATCATTGAAGCTCATATGATCTAGACATATTATGGGAGGGAGGGTTGGGATTTTGATATCAAGCAAATTCTCAAGGTTGAGAATATTTCCCTCCGGGACACAAAGATCATCTTTATGTAGATCAAAGTGAAAGTTATCATACTCCAGTGGAGATATGATATGAGTGAGTTCACGGGAGAACTCCTCGAAAGTGAATGAATCATACTCGGGGAGAGAAATTTGAGAATGAGAAGTGGTACTGCCACTAATCTTTTCTCCCATATGATCAAAAGTAAAGGCTTTTGATGAGTGTCTAAATACTCATCATTTTTGTTCCTTCTGCACTACAAAAACAATCAAAAACACTTTGAAATGCATCAAAATATAGAAAATATCATTGGATTATGTTTTTATAAGTTTCAGGGATAAAAGGATTGAAAACAAATGAAAAATGAACAAAGTTTACATAATTGACATTTTCAGTCCCTGAACTTTCAAAGATGGTCAAAATTAGTCACTGGTCAAATTAATTAAAAAAAAGTCAACTTAAGTCCTTGGGAATTTAAAAAGGTTTAATATTGGTCCTTGGATAAAAGTTTAACAAATTGGCAAAACAGGCCCCTCAACTTTGAAAATTGACATATTTGGTCCCCGGTGTTTTAAAATGGAAAATTTACAATTATGGTCCGTGGGATATTGATATATGGCAATTTTGGTCCTTATGGTTACTTTGGAAGTTGGCATGGCAGGTCTCTCATTTTCAGAAATATTACAAGTTTGGTCCTTGTTGTGTTTTACTAATAACCAAACGGACCTTGTTTTATCCATTAGCCCAACAATAATAAAAAACCCACCCTTTTGTTATTTACCCAAGCCAACACAACCACAGTCCAACACCCTGGCCCATCACCACACCAGCCCAAACCTTACCCCGTCTTTGATATTAAAATCCAGTCAACAACCCGTTTGACCTCCACCTCCTTCCCCCACTTGAAGCCTGCAATCCCCAGACAACACTCAACCCCCTCCTCCACATCAGCCTTCCCATACCTTGCCCCCCAACTTACAAATACTTCCAAACCTCATTTATTGTCCTAAAAACCCTCCAAGAAACCTTCCCAATTGCAAAACAATTTTTCCCGCCAAAAGCAAAATTTGATGGCCAGGATTCATTGGATCAATCCAAGGGCTAGGATCAAGTAGGATAGTCTCTGAGATCAAGTAGGAGCCCAAAGTCGGATATAAAAGAAAGGGGAAGCAGAGAAAAGATTATTAGATTAGTTTAGTTTTAGATAATGTCGAATTAGTATAATTTAGTCTCTCAGTTGTAATTTTCATTTAAATTCAGTTGTACTAAGTTAATTTTGTGTAATGAAAACTATCTTTGTAGTTAATTACAAGTTATCTCTTATAAAATCCGTATTTAGCATTTTTAAGTGGAATTGACACCTTCACTTAATTTTGGTTAATTGTTGTTGTTTCTGTTTCTTTAAGCTCAATTAAGTCACTAATAAGTTTCTATAAAGTTTTTAAGGTGTTCAAACCAGTTTTATTTCAATATTCAAAAATACAAGAAAAATACTAAAAAATAGGAAATAAATTAAAAATCAGTGTTATTGAAGATGTGTGCTTGGAGCATGGTGGAATTTTGGATTTTCATAGTTTAGTGGCCTCAGGGGAGGCATTAGGTATGGTTTAGTTCCTTGGGTTTGATACTCAGTTGGACAAAATTGTAAGTCCATTTCTCCATTTTTGGTATGGTATTGTAGATTAGCTTAATTGATGCTTATCAGTGTTCAGTGAGCTTATTTTATGTATTAGAGTTAGCTCAGTGTTTGTTTGTTGAATTTCATTTGCTTTTGTTCATTATTGCTCACTGTTGCATTATTTAAGCCATTTTAGTCTAATTTAGTTATAGCTTATATTGTACTAGATTCATTGCCATTTCAGCTTTTTTATAGTTGATATAGTATAAATGTTCACTTAGGTTGGATAGGATAGCTTAACTAGTCTTAATCTCTTTGAAAAGCATAACAGTTGATAGTTTAAAAGGGTGTTTGGATTTAGAGAGTTCACTGATCACCTAGGTGTTTCAGTTGATGTTTGTGGTTGCAACATCTTACTATGGGATACATTAGGTCATTCCAAGCCTTAAAATCCAGTGTCCTTTGTGTTATAGTCAAAATCAATCTTTGTAGCCCTTTTAGTTCTCAACTGTTAGAAAGTAGGAATAGTATAATCATCATTTAGGTGTAAAACTTGTTTACTTAGCTTAATTAAGTCTCATTACAGCATATGATCTCAGTTTCAACCAATTGAAAGCAACACAAGCTCATAAAAGTCAAGATAGGTAGTTTGGCAAAAAGTCAAAACTTACCCTTTGCAGAAAATCCAAAAATAGTGGGAATTATTCAGAATTTTGTGATAGGTTTTAGGCTTTGTGCTTTTTAGGAGTTGTAGTCCCCCACCTTGTCTTTGATTTCCCACTCTTGTTTCATTTTTATGATTTTTTCTGTGGCCCTCACAAGCCATGAAACACACCTGCAGGGGGAGTGACCTCCCCTGCACCACCACTCAGTTCCAACACCACCACTTTGGTGGTTCTTCCACGCCTCATCAGTGGGCCCCACAACTTGTTTTTAGTTTTTTTGAGAAGCTCACCTAGCTGACTATTCAGTTCCAAGGTCATTTTGAGCTTGGGTGCTTTTGCCCCTAGCTTAATCTAGCCTACAAGTTAGCTGCAAGGACTGTTTGGTTCTGTGGGAATTGGTATTGCTTATCAGCTTTTTTAAGCTTCTCAGTGAGCTTATTTGGTTCTATTAGCTTTTTTCCAGGTCCCTTAAGCTGTTTTCATCTTATTTTATCTTTGTTTCCCCCTTCCTAGCTTATTTGAAGCTTATTGCTTGACAGTTTGACCAAAGTCAATTGTCCAAGCAATAAACACTTGTTGTGCTTATTCCTGAGATTCATGCAATGCCTCTTCATTAAAGTTTTTGGATTTTAGTATAAAAGTAGTTTGGTAAAATCTAGAAAATCCAATTTAATTATAAGTGATAGTTTCTATTTAATGTAATTTAACTTTTTTATTTTCCTTTTTAGATTTTTATTAATCACCTTGCATTTTTATATTTTTCTTAATTTCCTTTGATCTTAAAGTAATTTCAGTAATTTTTTCAAATTTTAATATTGTCATTTAGTATTAATTAGATTTAATATTAGTTTTTTTAATAATTAATTAATAATTAAGTAGTAAATAGCATAATTAGTTTTTATAAAGTAATACTCAGTTTTTATATTTTACCTAGCTTTTATATAAGTTAAAATAATTTTAGGAATTTTTCTAGAATTTTTACTGTTCATTTTCTAATTTTTAGAATTTAATTAGTTTAATTAGTAATTAATTAATATTTAGTTTAATAATTAGTAAAATAGTGTAAATATAATTTTTAGAAACTTTTTATAATTTTTTAGGATTCCTGAGATAGTTAATTAGATTTATAAATTTTTCTATAATTTTCTAGTCACTTTTAGTATTATTAGTAATTTAAAATAGTTTAATTAATATAATTAGTAATTAATTAATACAAAAATCCACAAAAGACAAAAAGACATATTTTTAATTTTAAAATTAGTTTTTAGTTATTTTATAATTTTATAAATTTAATTTTCATTTTTCTAGTATTAAAATTATATTATATTATATTGTATTTAAGTTATTTAAATATTAATAATTAGTATTAAATAGTAATTAATTAATATTAAATAAGTAATTAGTGTAAAAATTAATTTTCTTTTTCTAAAAATGATGAGTATTTAGACACTCATCAATCCCCCACACTAAACTATTGCTAGTCCCTAGCAATCTTTTGAGAAAACTTAATGGATTTGAATCTCTTTACCAAAAACCATTACTTCTAGAGTAGCCAAATGTTTCAGTTCAAGTAAGAACTATGGTACACTGATAACCATGTGATTTTGAGCAAACCACCAGCTGTAAACGGATTTGATTTGTCTTTACCAGAAGTCGTTTGCTTCTGGACTAGCCAACTCTTGATGGACATAGTCAACATCTTGGTGAGTTGATTACCAATTATGGTTTTTCCACTGCCTTTACCACAAGCCATAATCTTGCGGGCTAGCCAACTCTTTCACTTTTTAGGATATGGCGAGTTGAGATACATACAATTTTGGGCAAATTGTAAGCCATCAACGGATTTGATATATCTTTACCAAGAGCCGTTTGCTCCTGGATTAGCCAATCCTTTTGTCGTTTAGACATGGCGGACTGATAACTACAAAAATTTTAAAACTCAAGTGAAAAAATTTTAAAATTTTTGCCAAAAACGGAGGTACTAGATGGTAAAATGTGATAAAATTCGCTAGAATTTCCCCCCACACTTAGAATTGAATATTGTCCTCAATATTCAAAGTCCCGGCTATTATGCCGACTCTTTGAACGTAAAAGGGCAACATTACAAGCTAAATGTGGAAACATCATTTTTGTTTTTTCACTTTATTGGTAACCACAGCAGGGGTAACTCCCCCACACTTAGGGTGAAAACCCTATATACATGCTACTGTTTTTGTTTACCGAGTCGCTAGCTTGACTCGACCCCGAATTCATTTGTTCTTGGGGAAACATGATGTGGAAGAAGCAATCTCCATCGGACTTTCATTCAAGATGTTTGGACAAACATTTGAAGCACGTGAAAGTTCCACACCGATGAGATATATTCCCGGCTTAAGATAGTATAAACTATAAGCGGTGATGCCGGGGTCAAAGATAATGTCTTCATTCCCGAAGGAGTGAAGAACATGAGAAGTCACCCGGTAGGTGAAGAATGGAAGAAAGATCTTGATGACAATCAAGATTGACTCATCATCATCAGAAAGAGAATTCATGATTGGTATATCATGAATCTCATCAGTAAAGCTCATATGATCTAGACATATAATGGGTGGGAGGGATGGGATTTTGATATCAAGCAAATTCTTAGGGTTGAGAATATTTCCCTCCGGAACACAAAGATTATCTTTGTCTAGATCAAAGTAAAAGTTATTATACTCCGGTGGAGATATGATATGAGTGAGTTCACGAGAGAACTCCTCAAAGGTGAATGAATCATATTCGGGGAGAGAAATTTGAGAATGAGAAGTGGTACTGCCACTAATCTTCTCTCCCATATGATCAAAATGAAAGGCTTCAAACTCCGGAATAGGATCATCGGAGAAAATGTCACTATCCTTAATGGGGATAGGAGATGAAATAGGTTTCTCTTTGAAAGCCTCGATTTTAGAAATGAGGAGATCGACATTCAATAATGTTGCACGAAGTGCTTCATCCTTGATTTCAGTGTCAATCTCATCATTCTCTTCTTCTAAGCTAACTAGCTTAAAAGGTAATTCTTCCATATAAATGATGTCTCCGCAAGATAACGAATCGTCATCAGTAGAATCGGAGAACATCTCAACATGAATCAGTCGGGAAGACAAGAGGAGGAAGGATATTACACATATGATCAAGAATTCCCTGTCACTCTCTTGGTATTGGGATAAGGTCCTCAACACTAGACTTTATGAATTCGTCCGATTCCTTTTCAGGAACAGTGTCAAGATGTTCGTCCACCATGCTCAGAGAGTGAGTGGGAACCTCGGGTGTAATAACAGTGGGTTGAGATGGAATCTCAACTGATGGAATGTCATCTGATGAATCTTTATTTTAATATTTTTGCCAAAAACGGGGGTACTAGATGGTAAAATGCCCCACACTTTGAATTGAATATTGTCCTCAATATTCAAAGTCCCGGCTATTATGCCGACTCTTTGAACGTAAAAGGGTAACATTACAAGCTAAATGTGGAAACATCATTTTTGTTTTTTCACTTTATTGGTAACCACAGCATGGGTAACTCCCCCACACTTAGGGTGAAAACCCTATATACATGCTACTGTTTTTGTTTACCGAGTCGCAAGCTTGACTCGACCCCGAATTCATTTGTTCTTGGGGAAGCATGATGTGGAAGAAGCAATCTCCATTGTACTTTCATTCAAGATGTTTGGACAAACATTTGAAGCACGTGAAAGTTCCACACCGATGAGATATATTCCCGGCTTAAGATAGTATAAACTATAAGCGGTGATGCCGGGGTCAAAGATAATGTCTTCATTCCCGAAGGAGTGAAGAACAGGAGAAGTCCCCCGGTAGGTGAAGAAGGGAAGAAAGATCTTGATGACAATCAAGATTGACTCATCATCATCAGAAAGAGAATTCATGATTGGTATATCATGAATCTCATCAGTAAAGCTCATATGATCTAGACATATAATGGGTGGGAGGGATGGGATTTTGATATCAAGCAAATTCTTAGGGTTGAGAATATTTCCCTCCGGAACACAAAGATTATCTTTGTCTAGATCAAAGTAAAAGTTATTATACTCCGGTGGAGATATGATATGAGTGAGTTCACGAGAGAACTCCTCAAAGGTGAATGAATCATATTCGGGGAGAGAAATTTGAGAATGAGAAGTGGTACTGCCACTAATCTTCTCTCCCATATGATCAAAATGAAAGGCTTCAAACTCCGGAATAGGATCATCGGAGAAAATGTCACTATCCTTAATGGGGATAGGAGATGAAATAGGTTTCTCTTTGAAAGCCTCGATTTTAGAAATGAGGAGATCGACATTCAATAATGTTGCACGAAGTGCTTCATCCTTGATTTCAGTGTCAATCTCATCATTCTCTTCTTCTAAGCTAACTAGCTTAAAAGGTAATTCTTCCATATAAATGATGTCTCCGCAAGATAACGAATCGTCATCAGTAGAATCGGAGAACATCTCAACATGATCAGTCGGGAAGACAAGAGGAGGAAGGATATCACACATATGATCAAGAATTCCCTATGACTCTCTTGGTATTGGGATAAGGTCCTCAACACTAGACTTTATGAATTCGTCCGATTCCTTTTCAGGAACAGTGTCAAGATGCTCGTCCACCATGCTTAGAGAGTGAGTGGGAACTTCGGGTGTGATAACAGTGGGTTGAGATGGAATCTCAACTGATGGAATGTCATCTGATGAATCTTTATAAAATTGAATTAAAATTAAAACACAACCTCACAAAACCCACCAAATTTCTTCCCCCCCCCCCCCCCACATGAATAAGGCTATGGCTATGTTTGGCAAAAGTAGTTGTAAGCAGTAGCAGTGAGCTGTAGCCATAGCTCACTGCTCACCGCTCACAGCTTCTTAAAGAAGCATTAGAAAAATGAGCTTTTATAAAAAAATATCAAAGCTCAATGCTCTTTTGCCAAACGAATACTAAAAATCAAAAAGTTCATTGCTCACCGCTTATCACCCCAAAAAGCTCCAAAAAGCTTTGCGCCAAACATAGCCTATGTTTGGCAAGAGGCTTATAGGGGCTTATCGGGGCTTGAGCTTTTAAAATAAGTCAGATTATAAAATAAGTCTCGTTTGCCACACAGGCTTATGGAGGCTAACGGCTTATAAAATAAGCCACAAGCCAGCCTAAGCCCATAAAATGGGGCTTATATGGGCTTATAAATAGTTAAATTACTTAAATACCCTTAAAAATATAATGAATTTACCAAGTAAAAGCTGAAAATATATGTGAATTTTATTTGATGTATTTTTATGTGATTTTACATTAATACGTTTCAGCTCCAACTAATTCGCCAAACAGCTTTATAAATATATAAGCTTCAACTTTCGGCTTATAATATAAGTCCCGGCCCCATCCTCAGCCCCAACCCATTGTGCCAAACATACCCTAAATCTTTCTACCATTCTTTTTCTTCCCCACCGTCATCACTCAACATCAGTCTACCACCGCTGCTCAACATCGTCGCCAAATGCCCCTCCTGCCACATCAACATCATAACCATCATTAACCCTATATGTTTGAAACGATGTTGTTTGTTTTTTTGAGTTTAATGACGGCGAGCGATGTGGGGACGTGGAGATAGTTTAAGCTGGTGTTTAGGGTTTTTAGGTGTTGAGGATTATTTTTAAAAGCTCTGTATTTACGATGGTGTAAGACGAAGATGGTGTTGAGGGTTTTTGTTTAAGCTCTATTAATGGTGACTGTGGTGGCTTGGTGGGTTTGGCCGTAGCTAGATTTGGTGCTCGTCATGGTTGTGGTTGTCGTCGGAGATAGTGGTGCTCGTCATGGATCTAGTGCTCGTCATGGTTGAACTAGGGTTAATGGGTTTGTCGTCCTTTTAGTGGTGGCATGGCTGAAAGAAATGAAAGTGATTTTGGTGTTTAATTTTTTCTGATAAGTGGAACAAGAGTAAGATAATTAAGGTTTTTTTTTTTTTTTTTTTTTTTTTCACATATTGATGAAGACGAAGTTGGTTGGATAAGATGAGATATATGGGTTTAGGAGATTGGTTATATATTCATATACTTACTGAGTTGTAACTTATGCTTATTGTGCTTCAAGCGAACCTTTTATTATTGTAACGGTTGGATCAAAAGAAATTATTTGAGTAATGTGACAATTATACCCTTTGCACATGAGGAGCTTTAACTGTCAAAATTAATGTTCGTTTGGTCAAAGGACCGTGAATTTTAAGGGTTTCAGAGTAGGGGATTATTTGGGCCAGAAAAAAGTCAATTGACCAAATATGAAAATCAACACAAACCACAAGGACTATCCGTGTAATTTACTCTTTTATTAATGATGTTTTGTGAAACGGTCAACGTAAATGGTTTAGTTTCGTAATACCATTTAGAGCATGGGGTACGGTGGTTAAAGTTTGTGGTGAAAGTTTAACCAAGAGGAGCTCGTTACCATATCATGAGCCATGGTGAATCCCTCGTTAACGAGGGGCGTTAACTGCTTAACGAGGCGTTAAGCTCTCGCATGAATTAAAAATAATAATAATAATAAAAAAAAAAAAAAAAAAAAAAAAAAAAAAAAAAAAAAAAAAAATCACTTTACCCCTCCCATTTTCACTTCTGCCCCATAAATGAAGGGGTGCTTTTATAAATTGTTGTTTGGCTAAAGTTTGGTTATGATAATGGGGGGTTTTTGGTTAAAGTTTAGTGGTTGATGTGGCGCTGACGTGATAGTGGGTTAAAGTTTAATCCAGGTGACCTTACCGAATGCTCTTAGGTTGGTCCAAAATTTTCAAATGAGTTAATTTTGGACAACTAAGTTTGGAGTGATAAGTTGATACGTCATAGTAATATTAAACAACCTTAATTTTGTCGTGCATTATTCAACCTATGATACATCGTTCATATGCTCAATTAAGCTAACCTCTCTGTACGTGTCACAGTTATTTTCTAGCTAGTTTATAATTCTGGGTGTATAAAGTATTTGGTATGGCTCAAAGATTACCAATTGAATTTAAAAATATGATAAAGTATTTTATTAGCAAGAAGATATACTTCATTGAAATAAACACAAAGTATGCGGCCTATCGAAGGGCAGCTGTTTGAATTTGGTCTTCGTGTTTCTTCAAGTACGCTAATATGCGATTTACCTTTCTCATATTGATCGTTAAACTCTTTGGCAGGGCTGCTACAAGGGTTTCCCACTTTCCCTAAAGAACACGAAAAATGTTTAGAAGATAGAAAAAGCAAGAAAAGAAAAATAGAGAACAATGAAGTTACACGGTTAGGCGGAGAGATTGAAAGCAGGCAAAGCCCATGAGTCCAAAACCTTTCAAGATATTGTTTAATGGGCTTGATGGCTTGACCTGTTTGATGGGCTTAACATTTTTCACTGCTCTGAACATAAGTTATATTGGTTGTTCAACTTTTACGAAATGTGATAAACAAATAAGCCACTTTAAATAAGTTTTACATAAACACCCACTAAAGCTAACAAATCTCAATGTACCATAGCATATTGACATATACAAAAACTGAAAAACAGGAGAGAACTCTCACTTAAGTGAAGTTAACATGAGTAGTGTTCACGAAAATTTAGAAAGGCGATCATAGTTGATGCCGATTTTATGGGCATCTTTGCAAATTGATATCTGGTGTTCTCTTAAGTCCCAAAAAAGAATTGTTCATCAAATTTTCTATAAGGGGAAACTGGTTGCTTCCATCAACAAGTTTAATGGCTAACTTGGACAGGTAAAACAACAATTAAAGGGAGTTCTAGGCTTTATGTTGTACGTCTCGTAACCATTGTACTATCTCAGCTATAATTTGTATTGTATTGATCTTTGACCGACTTAGTTCACAAGATGCACATTTACATTTGTATATAGGGAACCAGCTAAACAAATATTTCGTATGAAAGATTGACATGACTTCATAGAATCGCTTGATAGAATGAGATGGTACATAGCTGATTTACTTATTTGGAGATGACATAACTTGACGATTGTCACTTAATTAATCGCCCACGATTAATTTGACAATCACTTGCTAAAGATGAAAAATAACGGAGTAAACTAAGTTAAGTAATAATGTTCGAATGTGTTCCAAATTTAAACAAGCAGGTTTGCTGAGCAAAGAGCAACGTATAGTAATGATATAAAACTTTACTTCAATTCATATTCAATTTTGTTAAGATACACAATCTTTTCTGTGGAATTTACAGGGAATGTGTGAAGGGTTAAAAGTCTATTTTCAAATTTATATTTATACCTTCCAGTTTACGATTTGTTGGCACAATTGCGAACCAATATACCAGATTACCAGACATATGAAGCCACATTATAACACTAGTTGTATAATTATTTAGCTAAACTCAAGCCTAAATGAGCAGACCCGAACAAGCCTGCAGGAACCACAACTAAAACTCATGTCAGTTGGTATAGCCCCTACTGTAATGTTTTAGGAAAAATTCAACAATGATCACAATATCTTTATGTAAAACCTTACAGGTAGAGGTGACAATCTCGACTCAAAAACTTACTAATTAAGGCAAATCAAGTTCAATCTATTTCAAATAGGTGAAGCCAAAAAATATTTTGATAGGCCACGGGTAGAAAGTCATTAAAAATCTGCTTTTAACACATATAGCTTCCTTTATCGTTTCTAAGCAAAGATCCAGAGCATTAACATTATTTTTCACATGAATAAAAAACTGTATGCTGGTCAACCCACCCTAAACTAACCCGTTTTGACCCTTTCTAAAAATAGCTTGCTTAGTTAGACAACCATTTATCTTGTAATCTCTATTCACAGGCGAAAGTTGGGAATGTGTTCAATCTACTTGCTCTATATACCCAGAAGTGCATAAATACTGAAATCCTATTCCGCATCGACAAAAAGGAAGTTTAAATGCCTTATAAACTTTTGGTAGCCTACTAAGAACTCCCAATATGTTTGATTTATATTAGTATATAGGAATTTTAACTAGTCTATCATTTTGGCCATTGGGTTGCAAGGGCACAATCCTGGTTTTGTGGATCAGCAACAGAGCAAGAGCAGAGTACCAATTTAAACTGATCAAACAGTAAACAACTAGAAAACACTATCAGCATAAACACAATTTCTCAAGTATAGAAGCACAAGGACTCCAGAATCTTTATGCATTCAAATGAAACTTCAAACCATTGATTAAACTGTAAATTCCAGTATAAAAAATGAAACAAACATTAGTAAATCAACATACTATCAACTGTATCTCTTTTGTTCGAGTCTTACACTTGCAATTCTGTTTCTGTTTCTGGTTCTGGTTCGGGTTTGGATCTTACATGTTCAAACCCCAAACGCGGATGGTGTGATCATCACTAGCCGATGCCAACATATGTGGATTCACAGGGTTCCAACTAATACAATTCACAGCTGCAGAATGACCTCTTAACGTCAATATCAATTCACCCGACACCTTGTGCCAGATATACACCAGTGAATCTTCACTCCCACTAGCAACAAATGCCTGCTCAACCCCACCAAAACAAGCCCTAACCACAAATCTTGAGCATTTGTGACCTTTATACTTCGCCACAAGCCTTATATCTCCATCAATACTCCAGAGATGTATTTCTTGATTCATCAAACTAACCAACAAAAACTTATTATCCCCTGATAGCGAAAACGACACTATGTTATGATCCTCCTCGATTAATCTTTCGTCTCCTGAATCTTTTTCGAGTATAAGTACCATAGTTTCACCAGAAATTGAGATTATAAACTTCCCGTCACTTGTTACTTGCAAGTCAGAAATCCTTGACGTTTTCTGCCCTTTCCAAGAATCCAACTCGTTACCGTCCAAATCCCACATCACGATACTTTTATCATTAAAACCTGTAAACACCCTTTTCCCATCTGGAGACCAATTACACGAAATCATACCAAAATCACTTTTTTCATAAACAAAAACACATTCACCAGAAGAAACGTCCCAACACCTCACATTTTCCTCTACACCACACGTGAGAATCTGATCATCATTAGGACTCCAAGAAACACATGAAACCGATTCATTATGTCCAAACAATCTATGCTTAAAAGCGAGTCTACCATTAAGACCAACTTCCCATACAATCACTGATTTATCTTTAGAACACGAAGCCAAGAACTTTCCAGTATGCGAAAACTCAACAAACCACACTTCATCTTGATGTTCTTGCAACACTTGTAACGTTTGTGACGGAATTTGACCTTTTCCACAATTATGATCACTAAACAACGTATCACCAGTTAACGAATTATGAAAAGAACACGCATCACGTTGCATACCAATCGCTTGTTCCACCAAATGCAACAATCTCCCTTGTGGGATGATCACATTTGAAGGAAACAACTTCTCTATATCCAAAAGTACATCCGTTTTACTTTTCGGTTTACTCCTAACTCCCTCACCACACAACAAAAACGACGAAAGCTCACGGACCCTACTCTCATTAACCGAAAGAATCGATATCTCATTCCTTAACACACTCAAAGCCTCACTAACCTTACTCTCATCCAAAAACTCCAAAAACTTCTGTTCTAAAATAACGAAAGACGCCATTTTAACAACACATTCGTCCAAATTTGGTATTTTTCGCAACAAACTCAAACTTTGATCCCAATTTCCAACAAGAATCATATCTATAAACTCACTAACAACACTAGAACAAAGGCTAACACCAGATTCTTTCTCAAGAATCACTTTACTATCCTTATACCCTAAAGAACTTAAAGATTCAATCAACAATCTAACAAACTCAGTTTTCTTGATACTCTTTGAACCAATTGTTTCATTATTATCTTCCATTGTGCAATCAAGAACAGATTTTATTTTTCTTTTTTTAAATGGTGGGTCAGTTATATGATCATCACATTCCATAAACAAGTAAGAAATGATCAAAATGAATGATACCCAATTGAGATTAATGGATCTTGATGGTGGTTGTTTTTTAGAAGAGAAAAAACAAAGGGAAAGTAATACTAGTAAAGAAGAAGAGTATACACGTGGGGTTTGAATGAAACACACAACACACTAAAACACAAGTAGTATGGCAGAAACCCGAACCGGTTAGATTATTGGGGTCGGGCCGGGTAGGTGGGTTTGGATATTAATAAATTTTTTAGTTGAGTATTGGTTTTGATAATACACGTCCGATTAGTTGTACCCGTACTAATATCGGTTTACCCTAATTTATAACCGTTTTATTGCTATTATAATTAATCAGAATATATATATTATATATAAGAAAATTTCAATATATTTTTTATATAAATATTTTTATTATCTACCTAAGATTTTTGTAAATTAATTGTTCAAAACCGTTAAATCATTTGATAGGATATTAATTTTCTTTACCTTTTAAAAATTTGAATATATTATAATGTTTTGCTTTGTTTTGTCAGCGGGTTTTTATGTGACTTAATCTTGATACTCGCCTTTTGTCTATAGAATATTCAATTGAGGATAATTGATACTCGCAGAAAACTCAAAAAACAGACATACAATATTAGCATGTATCTAGCGGGTAATAGGTCTGCTACGGATGTAAATACCATAAACGGGTGCCGGTAGAGGTGTACTAAAACCCGTCCCGAACTGTACCGTTTCTAAAGAATATGAATTTGACTTATATTTAGTACCGTATTTGTAATTTTGCGAATCAGTTATGAAGTACTTATGGGCCGTTGAACAACCAAATACGAAATGCACTTCTGGTCCATTAGTAGCGTATTCCAACTTCCAAGTTCCAACCACGAATTATGTTAAAGGCCCAGTTAAGAAACTTGTATTCAATCCAATTACCACATGAGCCCACTGAACTCCCTTAGACAATATCGCTAATTAAAACAAAAACTATAATGAACCGTTAGGTCAATCAGTTGATTAAGGTTTATATTGATTTTATTCAAGCTAGTCCAGCACTCAAGTTATTATATAAAGTTTGAGATTATACAAAGATGATGAGTTGAACTCGAGCTCATCTCGAATCATTTGCGTCAATATCAGGAGGCTTCGATTTAGATTTTTTTTTGTTTAAGTAGTACAACTCTAGTTAGTAACAGCTAAATGCTGATTTATCAATACAACTCGACTTCCATAGAAAGGGCAGGTCTTTTGGTACACCTTATATAACCAAGAATTACAAGAAATTAAGTATACGTTTGTTTCCAAACCACTTTACACGTTAATTATTGTCACTGGCTAAAGGTGCTATGATTATTCTACTTCATTTGGGATTAGGTCGTTAAACAGTACTACCACCGTCTCAAAATTATTGTCCACATTTTCATTTAAGATGTATTAAATTAATTGTCTACTTTCATTTTTAAGTAAAAACTAGATAATATAATAAGGGAATATTCTTTTTGAGTGGTTGAAAACAAAAGTTACCCCACTTTTATTAAACTTTGTAATTGTTGTCTCCTGGCAATAATTTTGTGACAGAGGGAGTAATATACTTTTTTAGATGTATCGATTTGGTACGTGAACTTTTAAAAAGTTGTAGAAATTTAACGAACTTTCATAAGTGTTTCACTTTGGTACGTAATAATGACGTGTCACGTTATAAATGGTGCGACGTGTCAGAATTTCAGGTATGACACGTCATCATAACGTATCGAATTGGAACACTAATGAAAGTTTATTACATTTCTACGAATTTTTTAAGTTCACGTACTAAATCGGTATATTTGAAAATGTACATTGCTATTATTCGACCAAATCCCTTTTCATTTTATTGAAAATATACATCAAACCAACTGTATTTATGTCAAAATTATCTTGGAGGTACACAAGTTACATTTTAACAAAGATAGAGGCTCCTACTACATTTAATCATTTATAGTTAATGTATGTGATGACGTACCCTCCGAGCAGCTCGAAGGCCTCCCCTTCAAGCTTACTCGGATACTACACTTCGAAAGACTTGGGCTAATCTCCGAAAGTCTCTATTGATGAAAAATCATTCTTACGCAATGATTACCCATATGGGAATCCGCAGTTGAAGCCATAACACCCTCCGAGGTGTTCCCTTTGAAGATAATAGAGCAGAGGTTGTCCTGGACCAAGTCAAACCCACGTTCTCCACCTTATCAAGGCTTTCCTACCAAGATAGGGATCGTTGTACACTATCCCAACAATCACCCAAAACACATGGGACACCCTCATGATCTCCGGTTTCAGTACAGAGGCTGCCCAAGCCTATTTTTACCATCTATAAATAGCTTTGCCGGTCACAGAGGTTTGACCATGCGCTCAACACCTACTTTATACACTTAAACACTTATTGCAATCATAAACACATACTTACTCTCACCGCCGGAGGTGAATCGCAGGGTCCAACTCCTGCACATCACTTAATGTAGTGTCTTCATTTGTGTTGTCACAAGTTACTCGAAGCGTGGAAAGCTGATAAGGATTTATTTGATACGTTTTTAGGGGGTCATTTAAGCCCTAAATCGTGTTTTTATGGTCAAATATTACCAAAAATCGTTTCTTTTGTCATTTTAGGTACTTGGGACATGAATTCTGGAAAATAGAGCATTTTGGAGCTTTTCGAACGTGTTTATGCTCAAGAATAAAGAAAACAAGAAAGGTCAAGAAAGTTAGGTTTTTACACCTGATGGCGTCATGCTTTGGAGCTGACGCCGTCACCTTATGATGAGAAGCCATGGATTTTTACACTAGACACCCTAGAAGAATTTGTCATGATAACCCGTCAGGTGTATTTGGAGCAAGGCCGTCTCGTGTTAAGTTAAAGAGAGACGGCCCAGAACATTTATAACAGGACGACGTCAGAGGTTTCTTGGGCGATACGAAACCCTAAGATACGGCGACCTGACGGCGTCAAAAGCTATAATCTGACACCGTCAGACTTGTATATCTATATATATTTTTCGATTTTCATTCATTAAAAGTGTGGAACTTTTTAGCAACAAAGCCTAGACGAATTTCACAGCTACTTTAGGGTTTTCAAGCCCCTCTTTTCTTTCATGTTTAATTAAAGATAAGTCTTCCTTTTAATCATTCAATATGTCTATGTGTTGTTTGATTGATTGTTATTCTTTTCTTTTCTTTAACATGCTAGCTTAGATTTATTAGTATTTGCTTAGATCTAATGAAACCTAGTTGTTGAATGTTGATTTTTGAGTTGTTATTGATTGTTTTGTTGATTGACTAGCATTAGGCTTAAGAAAACTGGCTAAATCTCCTATACGATAACTGGCTTGAACGTCTTAAGAAAAGTATTAGAATGTGTACTACAGTTTTATTGGTTGTATTTAATGCATGAGTGACTATTAATGAGGCTATGTTAGGATACTAAACGTGTCGACATAAGAAGAGATAGAAACTCATAGGGTTGGGGAAGGCTGTACACACCCTCATGAATGTTATTAACGAATACAATTCTTTCATCTAAACAATCGTAACAAATCAATAATCAATATGAGATAACTAGGGAGTAGTGAAATCTAAGTAAATACATTTTCCTCACCATAAGAAGTTCACCAATTTATTTTGTTGTCATTTTATTTTACTTTTGTTAATTAGTAGCTTTTGGGTTAGTTGACTAGCAGTTCATTCCGCCCAATCTTCCAATATCCGAGACTTTACCTTCTTTCATAAAACATAAAAATATAAAAAGAATCATCCCTCACCTCAAGACCTAATTAGTATAGTTTTCAATCCTAACGAACACTATTCCCCTAGAGAACGATCAATCCCCCTGTACTTGCCACTCACTATACTACACCAGTCAGGTACACTGCCTAGAGGATTGCAAGCTTCTCAAGATCCCTTGAGAATTAAAACTTTTGCGAGTTTTGTAATCCCGCATCAAAGTTTTGGCGCCATTGCCGGAGAATAGTTATTGTCTAGGTTGAATTTTATTTTTATTAAGTCTACTCATTAGATTCCTTTCTAGTGAGATTTTTATTTTCTTTTTATTAGGATTTCTTTGGTCTATCTTTTTCTTCATGCTTTTGTTCATAATCCATATCATCGACCATCATGGAAGGTGATAATATCCTTAATCCCGTCATTCAACCAAACCACCAAAACCCACTCGAACCACCTAGAGCTTGCACTTTAGGAGAATACTCCCGACCTAGCCACCAAGGCTATCGAAACACCATTGAGCTCAACCAAGGAGCCAATGTGTCTCCCTTGCGATCCGACACCATCTAGTTGGTGCAAAGTGGATGTGCATTCCATGGATTTCGTTCCAAAGATCCAAACCAACATCTTAAGGATTTCCTTAAAATTGTTGATTCCATATACCTTGATATTGCCACTCAATATACGACCCGATTGTGTCTCTTCCAATTCTCTCTACGTGACCAAGCTAGTCAAAGGCTTATGCGTTTACCCGCGGGATCCATCACCTCTTGGGATGATCTCACCTCTCGTTTCCTTGCTTAATTTTTCTCACCGGGAAGAACCACCATGTTAAGGAATGACATCTAGATGTTCCAACAATGCCAAGGTGAAACTCTTTATGAAGCTTGGACACGTTTAAAGGACTTATTTCAAAAAGTCCCTCATCATGGCATAGATCTTTGGCTTCAAGTCCAAATCTTATATGATCATGTCAATCAATCCACAAGGCAAACCATTGACCAAGCGACCACTAGTAAGCTACGTGACAAGAATGCGGAAGAATCATGGGGAATCATAGAATATCTTTCTCTCTATGACAACGAATGTTGGAATGATCCCCGTGACTTGAACAAAACGGTTAAGGCAATATCTTTGCCTTCAAATAATTCAAGCATTCCCGACCGTAGGATCATGGAACTTGAGGCCAACTCAAGTTTCTCATGAAATCCTTCGAGGCTCCTAAACCTTCAAGCCAAGTCAACAAAATCACTTCTTCATGTGAGTATTGTAGTGGTCCCCACGACACTCGTGATTGCATGGAACTCCCCAAACAAGCTTTTGCGAACTACACATCTTCGCGTACCGATGGGGCGAGAGACAAGTGGTACACTTTCAAGCCCGAGCCAAACACTTATGGTGATTCCTTCAACCCTTTTGGAAATATCACCCAAACCTTAGGTGGAAACAAAACCAAAACCCTTCTCAAAACAATTCTTCAAATCCACCTAATCGGTTTCAACCAAACGGCCTAACCCCAAACCGCACATTCAACAACAATCCTTCCAACAATTATGGTAGTACCAATAGTTTTGAAAGATTGATGTCCAATTTTATGGCATCTCAATAAGCTCGTATAGCTAGTTTTGAAGCCGAATTCAACCAACAACAAAACGAGATGACAAATATAATTGATAATTTGATAAAGGCCTTGAATAACCAAGGAATGACCCAGGCTATAAAAGTAGTAAAAAACCCTAGTGGAGGAAATGAGGTTAAGGACCCTTTATCATCTAAATACATACACTTTGTCAACGTAGTTACCATTAAGCCCATTGATAGAAGTTATGAGGATGATGAGGAAGGTAAGATTGAGATAGGAAGAAATTCTAAAAATGATGCTGAGGAGGAAAAGGGAAAGATAGAGGATTACTTCAACAAGTTTCCCACTGAGGAGGAGCTTGCGTACCATAAGAATCTATTGGATGATCCTAACCCATCAATCTATAGAAATGTTCCGATCATTCGAACCGACAACCCAAATCTCATGAACATGCAATGCAATATTGGGCATTTGCATGTATGGAAAGCTTACATTGACCCTAAGTCCCCCATAAATATCTTGTCTAGGACATTTTACAATTGGATTATGAAAAAGGAATTAGCTCCTAGGAGAGACCTCAACACGGGAAAAACGAGTAATTTTGTGGGGAGAGTTAGAGGGTTGTCCGTTTATGTAGGGAACTTCACTTATGTTATGGATTTTGTGGTTTTAGAGGATGTTAGCCCGGCGGTCGACATAAATTTATCTAACGTAGTATTAGGAAAATCGTTTGTAGAAGTCTCTAGGATGACTTATGACCCAACCTTAGGGCTAGTTAGGATTAGAGACGAGGTTAGTGAGATTACTTATCAAATGCCGCATAAGATAAAGCAGTACCGATCCCTTACTAGTTTGGAGAAAGAATTTAAGCAGTCAGTATACTATAGGAGTGATGAGGATAAGAGGAAGGGAGTAGACTACGTAATGAGAAAAATATTGGGGTTCTACAAAGAATGTCTACAGCTAGGTTCGGAATACAAAACCAAGCCAGAGGATGACCTAGATAATGTGACGGATGATGGAGTCACTTAATAGGGTGTGACTTTGAGTCTAGCTACAAGACTCGTAAATAAAGAAAAGCGCTTCTTGGGAGGCAACCCAAGCTTTATTTTGTTTGTTTGCTTGTTTATTTGTTTTTATTTGCTTCCGTATGTATTTTTCATTCTTATTATTCGTTGTTCATGTCTCAAATGAATTTGTGAAAATGCTTTATTTTGTTTTTAACTTCGTCTTAATCACATATAGAAGTATTTTGCAAAAAGATAAGTGTAAGGGAAGCTCATATTTGTTTTAAAGAACAAATTGAGCATGAACAACAATAATAAGATATGAATGTACATATTAGTATTTGTTTGAGTCAAATGCTTTTATCGAGTCACAATAGATGTTTTGTAGGAATTCCAGGTCTTAAAACACAAGTTTTTCTAGAAATTTTCTGGAAACAAAAGATAAAAATTATGTCAGGTACATCCTGACGGCGTCAGGTGTTACAACCTGATGGCGTTAGGACCTGTTTTCTAAAAAATTTCCAGGTTTTGTTTTTCTGCCGGAATTTTAAAGTTTTGTAAAATCTCAAATTTTTGAACTTCAGGAATCTGCAAATATTTATTTTGCAAGTATTATATCTTTATGTGCTTTCTAGTGTTTACTTTAATATATAGTATACCGCCGATTTTACACGAGGTTTCATGTTTGTTTTCTTTGTTACTTACAGGTTATATTGGACAAGAAGCTGATTATATTTCAGATTTTCAGGAGTGAAGCTTTACATGTACATTTTTTTGGAGGACGATTTAACCATGTTACCATATTTTCCATACCGAGCAAATTAGGGGAGTACTAGTTTCTTTCATTCTCATCTATTTTTACTTTTACATCTTTTAATTAAATATTGGGGACAATGTTCGACTTAAGTTTAAGGGGGTAAATTGGGATACCTTAGAAACTACAACATTTCTTGATTTTTGTTTTGTTTAATAGTAGATGTGCAATAAAACTGAAAGAAATACTTGTTAGAGTAATTTTAGCACCAAATTAAAATTTTTTTGAAACATTTAGGAGTGAAACTTTAGTCTTAATACATGGATAGGAGTTATATGACTAGCACACAAACCGTACCACTCAAAAATTTCCACCCCAAAAATGTGAGGTTCGCCTTTAGATTTATTAGGAAAAAGCATTTATCTTTGTGCTTGTGAGTGTACATTGTGAAAAACTAGAAAGGAGGTTGAATAGTTTATCGTTTAAAAACTTTAAACTTGTTGTATCAAATGTCCATTTTTAGCTTGTTCTAATATGAAAGATGTTACTTGTAGTTTATGACTAACATAACTTAAAACATGTTATCACACAAGTACAATCAACAAGTCACAACACAAACAATCACATAATCAAACATTAAAGTAAAGCATTAAGTAAAAGGAAAATGCAAACCGAACACGAGGATTTATAGTGGTTCGGTCACGAATCTCCTCTCCGCCCTAATCCACTCCTCGAGTACCTAACTCGAGAGTTACTTCACTAGATCAACAACCTCCCTTCTCGGTGGAGAAAACCTTACAATCGTCGCTTACACTTTATCCGGTACAAAGCTAGATACCGAGTTCTTTTACAAGGTACAACCACTCCTATCGTCGCTTATACAATATTTCCGACACTAAGCTAGATGTCGAGTTCTTTACCAAGGGTACACGCACTCCCGCTATGTTTTGTGGCCTAACATAAAAACCTTGTGTTTTATGGCACAAACACATAAACCATCTAATCTATATTGTTATGATACAATGATGATCCAAGACATAAAAGTCTAATGGATATGAATGACTAATCTACATGAACTTCTTGAATAAGAAGTCTTCAATCATTGAGGATGTCAAGTGACCTTGAATCTTCATATGTTGGAATGCTTTAATGAATGATGACTTCAAGATCTTGTAACCTTCTTGGTGGATCATGAAGTGTGATATGCTTACAACAAAGATGAATGTTAGAAGCATTATGATCATTATTGAAAGGGTGACTCATGTGTGTTTTCTACATTGCTTTCTACTACTCTAAGTTGTTCCTTAAAGGGTAGAGAGTATTTATGTTCTTGTAGGTTCAAAACCATGGGTAAAACAATGGGCTACTATTAATAGAAAAACAATTTTATCACCCCACGGATACGGCGGAACCCTCAGAAGGGTTCCTTCCGTAATGCCCGAGGGTTCCTTGGGACCTGACAGCAAACTTACAAACACTACTCAAAATCTTTCCATGTCTTTCACAATGTCACATCAAGTTATTTCTAGTCAAACACATAATAGATAAATCCAAAATGTGTAAGAGGTCTTATGGAAAGTCAAACACTCAACCTTTCCATAAATGCACATAATGTGATGTATATATATTTCTATTTTAAGATTAAGATATATATGAAAGTAAACTTGTATATATTATCTAAGTAATGTTGTTATAGTAAGTTAATGAGTTACTAAAAATGTTTGATTCCTAATGTCATCACATTTTTATCATTTGTAAAACTTACTAATATTACTTTAACACCTAAAGTGGCACTTATTCTATTTGACACCTAAAGTGCACTTTGACACTTAAAATACTTAAAGACCCTAAAAGTATTTTAGTCATTCTAAATGGTTGGTCAATGGGTTTGATCATAATGCTACATAACAAACATGTACGAACCTGTGTTGTAGCATATCACGACTCGAGACGTTGAGAGGTGTTGAATATATGTTGAGACAAACTATGATTACATGTAACTTGTACATTTTACGTTATGTATCAAGTTATACGTTTGTCATCAATAAAAACAAACGAGACTGTATAGATTAAATATCGTAATATTTGCACTAACAATCTCCCCCTTTTTGGTGATGACAAAATATGTAAACGTGATAGAATGCAAAACATAAAAAGTTACTTATGTCCGTATAACTTACTTGTATCCGCAACACCTTCTACATTTCCTTCTCCGTTTACACTCTTCTCCCCCTTTTGTAGAAACAAAAAGGGACGTGTCCTTGGAGTTAACTTAATTTCTCCCCGAAATGGCGAGCTTGCATCATCCCTAGTAAAGTTAATTCTTCAACTCCAATTTCCTAAGGTTGTTGCGTCCCTTAGGTTGTTAGCGGATCCATGGATCAAATTAAGTTCCTTGACCTACATCAAGGTTAGTGTTGTGCAACATAAAAATTATACGAAAAATGCATGATGAATAAAATGCATGTTGGACTATGTTGACTTATCTCCTTCTTTTTGTCAAAACACAAAAGTGTGTCGAAGAATAAGAATAAAGATAAATGCGTGCATGCTTCCCATAGATTGTAGCTCCCCCTTGATCAGTACTCCTCATTGCTAGGGTCCCAACGTATATGACACAAGAAATAAGAAAGCTACAAAAACAAAGGTTAGTGCATGATTAGCTCCCCCATGATCAATACTCCCCGTTGCTAGGGTACCAACGTATATGATGCAAGGATAAGAAAGCTACAAAAGAAACAAAGTTTAGTGTATGATCGACCCCCCCCTTGATCAATACTCCCCGTTGCTAGGGTACCAACGTATATGATGCAAGGATGAAGAATCCTACAAAATAAAGGTTAGTATAAGACAATAATTTTCCTATCCTTGACGGAAGCTCCCCTTGTTTCAGGGCGTCAATATGAACCTACAAAACAAAAGTTAGTATAGTGGAAGTTTTGTCTTTAGACAAGCATGTCCTCTACAACAACGTGTATAGAAGATGCAATATGAGTGCTTGATGGATATTCCACCTACGTCAAGAAGCACCTTAATGAAAGAAGGAAAATATTCGATGCAAACATCATCCTCAGATGATTATGCTATATACGATCGAGCGTATATAATGGTGAACCTACAATGAAAGAGTTAGTGCAATATATTTCATCTCAAAGAAAAGTAAGATGTAAATATATAAATGATATAAGCGACTCAAAGTAGAGAACCATGAAACCAAAAAATCTCATGAGGTGTATGCTTCTAAAAAGAAATGCAATCATAAGAAAAATGTGAATATAATATGACAGGAACCTACTAAGCAAAGCCAAGAAGGAAGAGATGAGGTTGACATGCTCAAAGAGGATGGTGCTAATGGTGGTGATGGGTAGACAACTATTTAAAGAATTAGAAGCTCGTGTGTATAGAAAATGTTCTAACGAAAGATAAAGATCGAACATATCAACTCATGCAATCCTAAATTCACAACTCGAGGGATAAACAACGAATATGACTTACGATGATGTATCTTGCCATAATACATGCTTGAATGGAATTGAAAGGAAGTGAGGACAATAAGCACCTAGGAACAATAATTCCATATGAAAAGAGTAAAAAAAAAAATGCTAAATACCTATATAAGGATGAGAATGACATCATATGATGCGAGAGTGTTGGTTAGACCAATGTGTTGAGAAAGTGTTGGGAATGATGGCTTTGATTAATATATCGTTTATGCTGACAATGAAGTGCATGATATGTGTCGAGGAAGAAGAGGATGAGATCCTATGATGGTGTTCTTGAAAATGAGGTTTTGAAGTCCTAGTTTTGAGAGAAGAATCCTAGACTCCATTTGGTTTAGTTTTTGGTTGTGGAAGCGAATAACTTTGTCAAACACGTGATGTGTTTTTCACTTGATGAGATATTGGGGGTGAAAGAGGCTTGAACTATTAAAAAGAGAAAAAGTCAAAGGCTTGAAGCACTTGTGGTTTTGTGAACTGACTTTAACTGAATGGAGTGTACCTATGTGTTGGTATTTTAGTGTAGCACCCCCAACTCAAAATACGGCAGCCGACATGCTGGGGGCGCTACGCGAACCGAAACCAGGCACCTTTATAGCTAACGACCACAACACGGGACATTTAAAAGTACCTCAAAACACATCATTCGTTTTACAAACCATTTTAGAACACATAGGCTCTTCAACAAATAGCAGCGGAATATAAATAAAAGTTTGCAGCGGAAAATGACAAAGTTTAGCAGCGGAAATATCAAGTTTAGTAGTAGAAATACAAAGTTTAGCAGTGGAAAGTAAATAAGTTTAGCAGCGGAAAATATTAAAGACACACCAAGGTTTTACGAATGACATGAAAAATAAAGATAGTAAAAGTGAGAAAGCTGCCTTGACAGAAAACTTCCTTCCTTCAGCCTCTCCACCACGCCCAAATCATAACGCTCCACAAATTAATTAGTAGTAGTACCTGAGAAACACATGCTTAAAAGTCAACAAAAAGGTTGAGTGTAATCCATAGGTTTAAAATAATAAAGTTGAGCACAAAGGTTTTATAATCATATGATATAAACAACGAATGCAAATACCAGGGTAATCAAGGTAACGCCCAATATGTAGAGGCAACACGTGCATACATACGGTTGATGATACTAAGCTCATGACACGCAAAACGTTAACCAAACCAATCGACAGTATGCTGTACTGACATAAACAATAACCGCGGAAATTCAATATATAAAGTGCCCTCAAGGCCGGGCACTTGCCAATACCCGGCAAAACGAAATAGTACACCCGCATGTCAAGCCGTTGACAACTACGAGTGGGATGGTCAGTCCTATAGGCCTATAAACTAAGTTCACGCTCACCCACAGGTGACTAATGGCTCATGATCGGAGGGTCTTTCAGGCAAGATAAGCTACTTAGTACATCTTCAGGAAAGTATATCAATCAGGAAAAGCATACCAAAAATACTTGTGCTCAGAAAACATTTAAAGCATGTATCTCACCCCAAGGGTTTGGAAACAATTAAAATATAAAAGCGGGGCTATGAATCACACCTTAATAATAGCAGCAGGAAACGAGATATAGCAATCAATCAATAATGCGTCACAGCAAAAGGGACCTCAGCACAACCTAATCAATATAAATGGCATAACTCAGAACTATACTCGAATATCTCAATAATCAATGCTTGAATAAAAGATTTTGTAAAAATACAATGGCATTTGAAAGAAAAATAGATTTTAAAAGTCTCGCGTGGGTGACGAGAAAGAAAGGTAGAGAGAATATGTCGTCAAGAGCGTACGTCAATTCGAGAAAGTCAGGAGTAGACGAAAGAATAACTCGAAGAAAAGAAATCGAAATAAAAATATATATTTATATGAATAAACAATTAATATGCTAGAAGAAACTTGTTTCGGCTATTTTACCCATTTTCCCCAAAACGAAACGTTGAAAACAATATAGTTTAAAAAAAAGTTTTCAAAATATAATACAATCCTTGAATATTAAAAGTTTATAAAGGATTTTTACAAAATTTTGGCATGACCTGCCCGTTTATACAACATTTTCCGAGTCAACGACTCTTTATTTTTAAACAATATTACTATATATATAAGTAAATATGATTGGATATATCATTCGTGTAGTCCGTTAGTTGTTTAGGTTTATCGACCATTTTGTATTGTTCGGGTTCTAGGTACGTTAAGATCTTTACGGGCCTAACGTACCCTACCTTCTCATGTACCAAAGGGCCCATAACATCCAAATAACCAAGGCCGTAAATCCAATATGTCCAATTCAAGCTCACAATACAACCATACGGAAACATGTCCGATATCCAAATCCTCTTAACTATATCCAACTTATTTTATAGTTTCATATTTATTAATCCGTTTTATTTAAATTTAGCCGAAACACGTTCCAAAATATATAATCATAACAAATAACCACGAAAATCAACGAATAATACAAAAGTTAACTGAGTCACTCCGGGTCAACCCGGTGTTGACCAGTCAACTGTCGGTCAAAGGGGGCCCACACGAGTCAACAATAGCATTTATACTTATAAATATATAAAATAAAATTTAAAATATATAATTACATATATATATATATATATATATATATATATATATATACATATATATATATATATATATATATATATATATATATATATATATGTATCGATATACAAATAAAAATATGAAGTTTTTATAAAAATATTTTATGATGAAAACTAAAAATATATATGTATTTTAAATGATTTTCGGATTATTTAATAAATAAATAAAAATTTATAAAATAAATTTTTATAAAAATATTTTCAGTAAATAAATAAAAATATATAAAAATATATAAAATTTTCGGATTAAATAAAATATTTTCGGAAATATATATTTTTTTTATATAAAAATACGAAAAATTATATTATTAATATTTTTAATGTTTTTAAATAAATAAAAACGAAATAAATTCAAAATAAGTAAAAATAAATAAATAAGGGTGCGTTTGGGTTGTTACCGAGCAAGAAAGAAAGGCAAAAAGAGTGGGGAAAGTGGTGGTGGCTCGTGGTGTTAATGGTGGTGATGATAGGTGCGGCGGTGGTGGTGGTTTGGGGTGTTCGGGATGGTTTTGAATTAAACGACTTGTACTTTTGGAACGAGCATGTCCCGATCTACAAAATATAAAAAGTTTGTTTTTAGGTTGGTCGGAAAATTTTCCGGTGGCCGGAATAGTGGCCGGCGGCGGCAGCGGTGTGGGTGGTCGCCGGTCGGAAAAAGAGAGAAGAGAGGAGAGAGATTTTTAGAGAGAGAGAGTGTGTGTGTGATTTTTATTATTAAAATGGGGAAATGGGGTGTTTGGTGGGTATATATATGGGAAAATAAGTGTGGGGTTTGTTTTGTAATTAATAAAAGTATAGGATAAGTGTAGGATGATACTACAAGGGCCAAAGTTGCAAACGTAGTAAACTTCTTACGATAAACGCTTCGGGGCTCGAACGACATAGCAAACGGACTCGAAAAATTACGAAACTTGCGCCATTGTTCACGAAATAATTTTTCCAATAAAATCAAGCATAAACTTAAGAGTTTTTCCAAAACTCAAAATAATTCAAATAATTTGGCAAATGCAATACGATTCGAGTGTTCTAGGTTGTGCTGAGTCAATCAAGGAATAAAGTTCTCGTTTCCAATATATCTCCCGTTTCTCAAGCCCAAATAATCACAAAATAAAAGTTTTAATGTGTCTCAGGTACGAAAATAAATATTTTGGCTAGAAGTAAGTTTAACCGGGGGTTACATTTAGGGTGTAAGAAACATGAGTAGATGTTCTTTAAACACAATCTGACAAAATACAAATATGTGAATGAATTTCTCTCCTACTCAATAGGTGGACATCCAACATATTGTCTAGTGCATTGTATAAAGAATGATGATGAAGTGTTTAGGAGGTTGTAGGTTAATGAAAACGATGAGCTTGGTAATGTTTTTGCGGATGTTGGTTAGCATAAAAAGAACTTTATACTTAAAGTCATGTAGCTCTTCTCTTTCAATGCAAGATGATCGTATGACGAGGCATGTGGTTTTCTCAAAGGAGGTGGAAAGGATTAGAGTATTGTTATCGAGGTGATTTTGGAAAGTGGAAGCACTAATGCGAATTCGAAAGAGGCTGATTGAAAGATATCCAAACACAAATTTCAAATCTCTAAGACTCAATCCTATTAGCTATAAAACTATATGCAAGTGTAGGGGTTCCATAAAACATATTACTAATCCACGTAGCAATAAAGGAATTATAGTTATGCGAGATGAGCATATAAAAGCTAGAACGAAGTGAGATGGCAATTGATTAGTTCTCAATCCACTAAAACACATTTGTTAGTGACAAAAGATGTCAACAAGATAAAAATCTAAAGACACTATCTAATACAAACAACGCATTCGACTACTAGACATAAAGTTACCACATAGCAACAAATAATTATACTAAGCAATAGCATGACATTATTTAAAACACTTCATTGTGAAATTGTTTTGTTGTTAAGCTTAGACACTTAAGCATATAACAATCTATGTGATAAATTTGTATGATAAAATGATAAGGCGAAAAATGAACCACTTTTAGGGGGTCATTTAAGCCCGAATCTGAATTTATTTGATCAAATATTGCCATAAATCGTTCCTTTTGTGATTTTAGGTACTTGGAGAGTGAATTCTGGAAAAGAAGCCATTTTGGACGTTTTTGGAGCATAAAAGTGAAGAAAACGGCAAAGTCTCAATTTTCCATGCTGGGAACAGTAGGTGACGGCGTCAAGAGTAATGTCCTGACGGCGTCAAACCCCAATAATAAAATCCGAGAGTTCATGAAGGCGTCAAGAGTAATGTCCTGACGGCGTCAAACCCCAAGAATTAAAATCCGTAGTTGATGACGGCGTCACACACAGGGCGTCAAGAGTAATTTGTGTGACGGCCTAGGCCTTGACGGCGTCAGAAGTAGATCAAGGCCGTCCGAGGAAGTATTTGGCGGCGAGATGACGGCGTCACACCTTTGTTCTTGACGCCGTCATCCCTATTTTCCTATATATAGTTTTCTAGTTTTTCACATTTAAAGAGAGGAGTTTTGGGAGAAACCCTAAAGACGATTTTGGTGTAACTTTACAGGTTTTTCAAGGGTTCCAACCCCTTGATACCTTGCATGATTAATCAAGATAAGTGTTCTTCTAATTCAATCAATATGTCTATGTGTTGGTTGTCTATATCTTGTTCATATCTTAATTCTATCATGCTAGGCTAGATCTCTTTTGTGTTTGCTTAGATCTAATGAAACCTAGATATTGATTATGTGTTAATTACTTGTTTATTCTTGTTTTGGATGAATGATTTATATGTTAGGCTTAAGAAAACTGGCAGATCTCCAAATGGTAACATGCTTGAACGTCTTAAGAAACATGAACCGAGGCGCACTAGGTCTTTATTGGTTGTATTTAATGCATGAGCCACTGTTTACAATCCCTATAGTTGTGCTGGGCATGGTGTAGGAGGAGATAAGAGCTCATAGAATTGGGGAGTTATGTGTGCCACCCCATGAATGGTATTAAGGAATACGATCCGTCATCCATGCAATTATAACAAGTAATTAACGTGTAAAAGATATCTAGGGAGTAGTGAAATCTAAGTAAACACATTTTCTCCAATTACTGCTCACAACTTTAGTATAATTTAGTTTATTTTCATTTTTATTATTTTATTTCGATTGCATCTTTGTATTGGGTTAGTTGAATAGCAACTAATTCCGCCCACTCTTTCAAAACCCGAGATTTTAATTTGCTTCCTAAAAAAATATAAAAACACAAAAATAATCATCCCTCACCTTTAGAACTAGTATTTAGGCTTTCTAATCCTAGCGACACTATTCCTAAGCTGAACGATCAATCCCCCGGTACTTGTCACTATACTATACTACAACGATCAGGTACACTGCCTGGTGGGGGTTGTAAGCTTCTCGAGATCCCTCGAGAGGTAAAGCCTGTTGCGATTCCCACGCATCAAGTTTTTGGCGCCGCTGCTGGGGAATAGTTATTGTCTAGGTTAGAATTTCTTTTTATTAGGTCTACTTGCTAGATTCCTTTCTAGTAAGATTTTATTTTTATTTCTAGGTCTTCTTTAGTCTATCTTATTTCTTCGTGTCTTTGTTCGTAATCTTTACCATCCGACATCATGGAAGGTGGTAACATCTTTGAACCCGTCATCCCACCACAACAAAACCCACCACTAGAACCCCTTAGGCCCCGAACCTTAGGAGAGTATTCCCGACCTAGCCACCAAGGCTACCGAAACACCATTGAGCTCACCGGAGCCAATGTGACCCCCTTGCGATCCGACACCATCCGGTTGGTGCAAAGCGGATGTGCATTCCATGGACTTCGTTCCAAAGATCCAAACCAACATCTTAAGGACTTCCTCAAAATCGTAGATTCCATAGACCTAGATGTTGCAACTAGAGAGACTACCCGTTTACGCCTATTCCAATTCTCTCTACGGGATCAAGCTAGTCAATGGCTTGAGCGTTTACCCGCGGGATCCATCACCACATGGGATGATCTCACCACTCGTTTCCTTGCTCAATTTTTCCCACCGGGGAGAACTACTAAGCTTAGGAATGACATCTTGATGTTCCAACAACGTCAAAATGAATCTCTTTATGAAGCATGGACTCGTTTCAAGGACTTACTCCAAAAAGTCCCTCCTCATGGCATAGATCTTTGGCTCCAAGTCCAAATCTTTTATGACCATATCGACATCTCCACGAGGCGAGCCATTGACCAATCGGCCGGTGGTAAGCTACGTGATCTTAGTGCGGAACAATCATGGGAACTCATAGAAGATCTTGCTCTCTATGACAACGAAAGTTGGAACGATCCCCGTGACTTGAACAAAACGGTCAAGGCAATATCTTTGCCTTCGAACAATTCTAGCACTCCCGACCGTAGGATCATGGAACTTGAGGACCAAGTCAAGTTTCTCATGAAATCTTACGATGCTCCTAAGCCTTCAGGCCAAGTGAACAAAATCACTTCTTCATGCGAATTATGTAGTGGTCCCCACGACACTCGTGATTGTGTGGAACTCCCCGGAACAGCTTTTGCGGACTACGCGTCCACACGTACCGACGAAGCGGGAGATAAGTGGTACACTTTCAAGTCCGAGCCAAACACATACGGTGATTCATACAACCCCTCATGGAAAAATCACCCAAACCTTAGGTGGAAACAAAATCAACCTAATTCCTCCAATCCGCCTAACCGTTACCAACCAACCGGTCTACCATCCAACCGTACTTTCAACAACAATCCTTCTAACAACTATGGTAGTACCAACAATCTTGAAGGATTGATGTCAAAGTTTATGGCATCTCAAGAGGCTCGCATAGCTAGGTTTGAAACCGAATTCAACCAACAACAAACGGAGATGACCAACAAGATTGACAACTTGTTGAAAGCCCTCAACAACCAAGCATTAGTCACACCTAGGAAGGACACTAGGGACACCAATAACGGAAACCAAATTAAGGATCCCTCATCATCTAAACTGTCACAACTCGTAATTTCCGGTCATTTTCCAAACCTCGACAATTTACTATTCACAAGTTACTATTCATCATTTACTATTCACTTGACACTATTCATTTCGGAAGAAATTCCACTATTCACGTGCATTACTCATGTCATCGTAAATTTAATTTACGAGTATTCAAATTCGCGTAACCGTATTGGTTCAGGAGCGAATTCATGCATTATCATTGGGACACTTCGTACGGACTAGAAATAGTCTTCTAATGGCACTTGCATACTATTCCACTCGTAGGATATTTAAATTAATACTTTTGGTATAAATTTACTTTTTACGTATATTTATTTCTAAATAAACGATAACGCGCGACCAATAATGTGACTAACATGTCCGACACACCCGACTATGATCCCAATATATTTTTATATTCATTTTAATAATATAAAAATTATAATATTAATTTACCCGGCGTTTTGGAAATTTAATTAATTTATAACGTATGCCAAATTTATTTACGACGGTTTTCGTAGAAATTAAATAACAATTATCTAAACACTCAATAATTATACCCGACTTATTTTTACAATTTTTACGACTTTATTATGTCCCGGTTAACTCCGTTAAAATTTATTTTTAGTTAACCCGGTACCCGGTATTACCCAAAAACACTAAAATACTACTCTATATCACCAAACTTCTTACACAAACCCACAATTTCTTCCATTTTCTCATCAAATGCAGCCCCCCCCCCCCCCCCCCCCTACCAAATCCCTTACACCATTTGACAAAGTTCACTAACTCATTAATGTTGCCATCTTTTTGTCTAACCTATAATATATATAACCAAATATACATATTTCCATCTCATTTGCAAGATCTATAGCAAGATATTCTTTCTCTCTTTCTCTCCTATCTTGAACCGGCCAAGCCACAAGACCAAGAAGAAACATCAATTTTTCCAAGATCAAGATTAATTCTAGCTCATTTGTTGATCCTTGTTGGGGTTTTGCAATATAAACTCAAGGATCCTTAGGTTTTCTTCATCTAAACAACTAACCCATTCAAAGTAAGTTTACAAAATTTATTTTCATTATCTCTTCAAGTATTTATATTTATCATATGGCCTTCATACAAGATCTTATGCATTTGATAGCTTATACCACTTTATTTTACAAACTTATAACTTTTGAACCCTAGAAAGTGTATATGGTTAGATCCTTGTTAGATCTACTTGGTTTATGATGTTTAGGAACCCATGACACCCTAAGAAGGTGTATGGTAGGATTAGATTAGTTTTGTGGTGATTGAAAGTGGTTTGATTGAAGATGGAACTAGATTAAAACCCTAGAAATGATTTTTGAAACAATAGAAATACCTACTGTCCCTATTTTTATTTCGTGGGAAAATCAGTTGAGGGTGGTTAAATTTTGACCAAAGATTTAGAAAATACTTTCAAAAACGAAACTTTTGGCGAAAGAACGGATTAAAACGAGCTTATAACGAAGGAGATATGATTTTTGTAAATTTAACGACGAAAACTATTTTTTCTAAAAACTGCATGCTGTTTGACAGTTTTCGACGGGCAAAAAGAGGTGTTAAACGTAACCTAGAGGAGCCGAGTTATCAAAAATATATTAGTATATACAAAAACGAATCCGTGGATATAAAGAACGAGGAAAATGAGCTTAAAACGACCAAGTTATACCCGTTTTAACATCGTCAGAACTATATATATACATATTTGGTCACAAATAAAAATAATAACTTACGCACTAAATGGTATATTTTCTAGAAATGTTACTAAGGACTATATTCTTAACAAATGAATACGTATGACCCAAAAGAATATTTATACGACTTAACGACGTTATTTTAAGGTTTTCGATACGAGGAATATAACGCTAACATTTCCATACGAGATAATACGACAAGTTATATACTTCTATATTTGGATTTATTTTTCCTAAGTATGGAAACTATTTTACTATGACAATAACGAGTATTTTCAAGTCACGAGTGGTATAGGTATCATGTGCATGTACATTCATTACATTACGGCATGATCTAAATTAGATCACGATTATTCATTTAGGCTGCGGCTAGTGTTCGCGCCTCATTGTCCCGACTACTTTACCATCATTGTACCATCTTTGTACCATCATTTCGAGGTGAGTCTTCATAGCCCCGTTTTTAGTACTTATTTGATTTTAAATCCCACGGGGGAGAATACATTGCACAATTATTTTTGTACATGCCCAAGTATTAAATTCCGTACATTGCTTAAGTTGCTAGTACTACCACTTCAAGTCCCCTTTATTATCATGGACCGTTAATTATATTGCCAAGCGAGAGTGAGTGGATAGATCTATCGAGGGTGACGCCTCCATTCGTGTTTGGGTTGCTCCATAAGGAAAACGAATGCATTTCATGTCTAAATAATTGAGTGACTGGTAACCACTCCTTTGGGGCCAATTTTAGTACGTCTAGCTTCGGGGCCATGAGCTTAAGAGACAATGTAGCATTTTTGACATTTTTGTCAGTTTACTTTATACTTGTGGTTTATGTGCATACGATTTACCTATAAACCTATGATTATTCACCAACATTCGTGTTGACCGTTTATCGCAATGTATTTCTCAGGTTATTAAGGTAGCTCATGTTGCATACATTTGGACCTTCATGGAGTCGCGGAGTCGACGCGTCTCACCTTATATTTTCTGCACTTATGAAGCGTTTGATCTTGTTGAACTTATTTTATCTAAATTGGCAACATCTTTTGGGACCTAAGTTTTGTAAACTCTGAATGTTTTAATGATCAAACGATGTATCTTTCCAAACGACACTTTAGGTCGTTCAATATGACTGTAACTGTGGTGCTATGACAGTCACCCCCAGGTATTCCATTCCGCTGCCATACAGGTAAATTGGGGGTGTGACATCAGGTCCACTTTGTTAATGTTGTCACTATTAAGCCGATAGATAAGGAGATAGAAGAGAGTGACAAGAATGAAGTTAGGATAGAAGCCGAGACTAAGGATGAGAATAGGGAAGTTAAGGTTGATAGTAGAGAGGAATTAGAGGAGGTAGAGCCTATAGAAGAATACTTTGATAAGTTGCCAACCAAGGAAGAACGGGAATACCATAAAGATTTATTCGATAGTCCCGAGAGAACATATATCTTTGGCGACCCCCTTATCAAGATGGGAGACCCCTCTAACATTAACATCCCATGCAATATCGGGCACATGCATATATGGAAAGCTTACATCGACCCTAGATCCCCCGTGAACATCATGACTAGGACTTATTACAATTGGGTGATGAAGAAGCAACTTAATTTTAGGATGATGCCTAATAAGAACCTGATAAGTAATTTTGCGGGAAGAGTGAAAGGATTGCATGTGATTATAGGGAATCTCACCTATGAGATCGATTTTATGATAGTTGAGGACACTCGTCCGGTGATAGATGCTTGCCTAAGCCAAGTAATATTCGGAAAACCATTTGTTGAGGCCACTAGGATGAGTTATGATCCGACTCTAGGGATAGTTAGGTTTAAGGAAGAGAATGATGAGGTTGCCTATCAAATGCCATAAAAGATTGAGCAATACCGCATTCTCTCTAATTTGGAAAAAGAACACAAGCAAGCGGCTTATTATAGGAATGAGGAGGATAGACGTAGAGGAGTTGAATATGTTATGAGTAGGATGCTTGGTTTCTACAAAGAATGTTTGCAACTAGGTCCGGAGTACAAAACTGGTTTAGAAGACAACCTAGAGAGTGGAACCAATGATGAAGTCACGTAGTAACCCATGACTTTGAGTCTAGCTACAAGACTCGTAAATAAAGAAAAGCGCTTCTTGGGAGGCAACCCATGTTTTGTGTGATTTTATTTGTTTGATTGTTATTTGCTTCCGTATGCATGCTTTATTTTTATTGTTGGTAGATCATGTTTCTCAATTAAAAAGTGGAAATACTTTACTATGTTGTTTGGCCTAGTCTTAACTCCAACCTAAAAGTATTTTTGCAAAAGATAAGTGTAAGGGGAAACCCCAAATATGTTTTCAAGAAACACACGATCATGATTCTCCACAATATTAAATGAACATGTATATTCGTATTTGTTAGAGTCAAATGCTTGTATTGAGTCATAATGAAGTTTTGCAGGATTTTCCAGGAAGTAGGACCAAGTTTTTCCAGAAATTTTCCGGAAACTTAACATAAGAATTTCTGTAGGTCCATTCTGACGGCGTCATGAGTTTACTCTTGACGGCGTCAGGAGTTAAAAATCTGGAAATTTTACCGGTTTTGTTTTTCTAACGGAGTCTTATGGTTTTTGTGAATTATTAAGTTTTATAATCTCCAGGAAATCTGCAAACTTCATTCCACAAGCATTATATCTTACTTTGTTTTCTAGGATTTAGTAACTTATATAGGATGCCGCCGATTTTATGCGAGGTTGTCTTGTCTATTTTTGTCAGGATTTACAGGTTATGTTCGACAAGGAGATGATT
This sequence comes from Artemisia argyi, assembly GCA_030686995.1. NCBI lineage: Eukaryota > Viridiplantae > Streptophyta > Magnoliopsida > Asterales > Asteraceae > Artemisia > Artemisia argyi. The sequence goes on from CM060691.1 coordinate 127,612,304, forward strand.
TATATTCTGGAAGGGAAGCTTTGATTGTTCATTTTCTTGGAGGAAGATCTAATCTGGCCATCCTATTATCCATACCGAGCGAATCAGGGGAGTATTTGATTTCATTCTCTTTACTTTTTCACTTTTACATTCTTTACTTGAACATTGGGGACAATGTTCATCTTAAGTGTAAGGGGAGGGTAAAAAGATGACACCTTACATATGCACTTTCGCTTGAGTTTGTTTTGTTTGATAGTAGATGTGTAATAAAACTATGAGAAATACTTGTTAGTGCAATTTTAGCGCCAAATTTAAAATTTTTTACAACATTTAGGAGTGAAACTTTAGCCATAGCAAGCGTCTCATGGATAGGAGATTGTATGACTAGCACATAACCGTATATTCAGAAAAATTTTCCACCCAAATATGTGAGGTTCGCCTTTAGATTTGATAGGAAAAGCATTTACTATTAGTGCTTATGAGTGTACCGGTAGCATTTAGATTCTAGAACTTGCGTTAGTGATGCATCCCGAGACCGCTAGTGAGACTACATTCGTGTGGTAGGATTTACTACATGATAAGAGGCATTAGGATCACCCTTGTGTTAAACCCGTATCATAATTACTTGACCATTTAAGTCATATTACTTGGCTAGTTAAGTCAACTAATTTTTCCCACACCTTAGCGTTGTACTCATTTTTAGTACACGAAACCCCTAGTACATCCCTCCGAGCCTATCTTTTCATTTCTAACTTTAAGCATTTTTACTTAAAGGAAGAATTTGTTACACCCCACTTAAATGTACACCCAAATCGCCTTAGCCTTCCGTGTATGCGCTCATTTTTAGTGCATTATTGTTATTTGTTAAACCCTAAGTTAACTTTCTAATTGATTACATGGTTGCTAAGTCGAGTCATATCCTTGTACATATTGTTTTGGGACGATTGGGACTCATGGGTAAGTACTTATTTTATGGAGTAATGGGGAAGAACATCAATTATTACCCCCATATGTGCGTTAATCTTAAAAGTGCTCCAAGTGTTTTGATTTTCTTAATTCGAGTCATTAGATTAGTTTAAATGTAAAGTATGTAAAGATTCAAGTGTAAGGGGAATTTTCATCCCCTATGATGTATTATTTTGGATGGTAGGGTAAGAGTGTATGCAAAAAAAAAAAAAAAAAAAAAAAAAAATCGGAAAAATCAAGAAAAAAGAAAAAAAAATAGAAAAAGAAAAAGAGAAAAAACATACGGACTACCATCCCGTTTATTAGCTTAAGTCGAGTCTAGTCTTGGCTTAGCAACGCCATATTGTACATGTAATTAACCAAGATTGTTAACTCGCCACCAGTAATAACTTCCTTTATCCAACAAAACCGTGTAATTGATATCCCTATACCTAACGTTACAACCCTTTAAAAGACCTCTTTGATAGTTTATCCTAGGTGCTTACGCCATGTGGTGGAGGTTTGATCCTTTCCCAAGCCTATGGTAATCTATTTTGCTATGACAGGTAGTGAGAGATATCTTCCATTTCCATAATGTTATATTACTTTATTACACCCGAGAGATGTGAGTATCTAAACACTATTTGTGAGGTGCTAGTGTATGACCTCCGTGCTTGTCTATTGGTCTTTAGTGGAACAATTATTTATTGTAATTACTTTTATATTAGTGTTAAATGACCTCTAACTTTTCTTTTGACTAGAATAAAAGCGCCTTTGCTTGAGGACAAGCAAATCTCAAGTGTAAGGGTATATGATAAGGCGAAAAATGAACCACTTTTAGGGGGTCATTTAAGCCCGAATCTGAATTTATTTGATCAAATATTGACCTAAATCGTTCCTTTTGTGATTTTAGGTACTTGGAGAGTGAATTCTGGAAAAGAAGCCATTTTGGACGTTTTTGGAGCATAAAAGTGAAGAAAACAGCAAAGTCTCAATTTTCCATGCTGGGAACAGTAGGTGACGGCGTCAAGAGTAATGTCCTGACGGCGTCAAACCCCAATAATAAAATCCGAGAGTTCATGAAGGTGTCAAGAGTAATGTCCTGACGGCGTCAAACCCCAAGAATTAAAATCCGTAGTTGATGACGGCGTCACACACAGGGCGTCAAGAGTAATTTGTGTGACGGCCTAGGCCTTGATGGCGTCAGAAGTAGATCAAGGCCGTCCGAGGAAGTATTTGGCGGCGAGATGACGGCGTCACACCTTTGTTCTTGACGCCGTCATCCCTATTTTCCTATATATAGTTTTCTAGTTTTTCACATTTAAAGAGAGGAGTTTTGGGAGAAACCCTAAAGACGATTTTGGTGTAACTTTACAGGTTTTTCAAGGGTTCCAACCCCTTGATACCTTGCATGATTAATCAAGATAAGTGTTCTTCTAATTCAATCAATATGTCTATGTGTTGGTTGTCTATATCTTGTTTTTATCTTAATTCTATCATGCTAGGCTAGATCTCTTTTGTGTTTGCTTAGATCTAATGAAACCTATATATTAATTATGTGTTGATTACTTGTTTATTCTTGTTTTGGATGAATGATTTATATGTTAGGCTTAAGAAAACTGGCAGATCTCCAAATGGTAACATGCTTGAACGTCTTAAGAAACATGAACCGAGGCGCACTAGGTCTTTATTGGTTGTATTTAATGCATGAGCCACTGTTTACAATCCCTATAGTTGTGCTGGGCATGGTGTAGGAGGAGATAAGAGCTCATAGAATTGGGGAGTTATGTGTGCCACCCCATGAATGGTATTAAGGAATACGATCCGTCATCCATGCAATTATAACAAGTAATTAACGTGTAAAAGATATCTAGGGAGTAGTGAAATCTAAGTAAACACATTTTCTCCAATTACTGCTCACAACTTTAGTATAATTTAGTTTATTTTCATTTTTATTATTTTATTTCGATTACATCTTAGTATTGGGTTAGTTGAATAGCAACTAATTCCGCCCACTCTTCCAAAACCCGAGATTTTAATTTGCTTTCTAAAAAAATATAAAACACAAAAATAATCATCCCTCACCTTTAGAACTAGTATTTAGGCTTTCTAATCCTAGCGACACTATTCCTAAGCTGAACGATCAATCCCCCGGTACTTGTCACTATACTATACTACAACGTTCAGGTACACTGCCTGGTGGGGGTTGTAAGCTTCTCGAGATCCCTCGAGAGGTAAAGCCTGTTGCGATTCCCACGCATCATAAAACTTTTTCTAAATGTTTATCATACCAAGAGTACTTCTACAAATAATAAGTGCACACGAAGTGAACAAATAGTGTGACAAAGTTACGAAAGAGACAAGACAAAAAATTTATGCAACTCATGTTTAAACGATAACATTTTAGAGCAAGTATTATATAGATCATCCTAAGCATGGATCTAATAAATGACAACAAAATACACAAGCTTTCAAATATATGAATATCATATAAAAGCATCATGTACCAAAATGACATATCATGAGTTAACAAGTAACATGTTAATCATGCAAAACATCATATAAATAAAGAATGAAAATATCATACAAATCATGTTGATATATAGTAACACGAAACATATAAGCATGCAGGCATCATAAAGATATAACCAAGATTTACACATGAATCAATCAAATAGTTATCATGGTTATGTTAAGATGTCCAATCATATCAAACAAATAACATGTAATCGACACATGTATGTGTAATGCAAAAAGATTTTAATTTTTGTGTTTGGAATCTATGGTTGAATGATCTAAAGAGAGACATCTTTTATGTTGAGTTTGAGTATGTGTTATGAGAGTGATTTGATCATCAAAGACCAAGAGATGCGTTTGTGTGTGATAATGGAATATGTTAAGAACGTTCTCAAGAAAGCTCTTTGGAACAGGAATCTAAGTGAAATTACTAAATTCAATAGATCTTGTGTGTGCTATAGAGATGAGTAGAATAGGCATAGGGTTTGAATTGGGTGATGAGCAAGATTTGGTTATGATGAACTCTTGAAAGGAAATAGACATATATGGTGTCTTTCAATAAGTAGGGTTATCACGTGGAATAAAGTCACCATGCTTATGAAAACAAGAATGACGAGATGATGAGGAGGCTCTAGATCCTAGAACTTGCAGATGTTGATTTGAGGTTTAATGAGACATATGTAGAAGTTAAAAGTATTACTAATACTTTAATAACTTATGAAAGTGATACTACTTAAACCTAGTATAATTAAATGTGTGCTTCATGCTCATTTGATGGTGAAGGTTCTAATCCTATAGGTAGTAAAGTATGGTTGACGACCGAGAATGGATATGTGAAATGAGGTGGTGATTGCTTGACAACACTTGAAGCTTGGATATCTTCTTTGTGTTCTTCACTTGCTAGAAAGTGGAAAAGACGCATTTCATAATGAAATTCACTTGACTTTTGACGACATAGACAAATATGTTAATAAGTGTATGGATATGACAATTGCCCTTTGTTTCAAAGAGCGACACAAGGGTGAACATAGGTTTATGTATCATGAAAGGTGGTTTAATCTTAATGGGTTAGGTTGTAGTGGGGATGACACACTTGTTTGGTTACATTGTGGAATCTTCTTGTGAAGATGACTAGGTGGAGTTATTGGTGAAGATGATATTGACTCTTGGTTTCTTTAAGGGCATGAAAATGGTGGATTACTTGATATTGATAGGACAAAGGATAAATCGGTTTCTCATTTCGCATTGGTTGTTTGAGGTTTGAGTGATGAAAGGTTATAAGGAAGATGCTTGAAGTTTTGCTCATGTTTTTGAAGCTTATGGGCTGAGATATATCATAAGGTGAATGTGTTGAGATGATGGTGAAAGAACAAGTGAACTTAAGTGCTAAATGTTTAAGGATGAAAACCTATTGACATTTGTTTTTGTTCCTATTGATTGGAAGAGTACTATAATAAGTGTTCTAGTTGTGATGAGTGTTTTAACAAACATTGTTAAACTACTTGGGTGTTGAATTTCGGATATGACTTTTAATGACTATGGTAGTAAGTCAAGTTTACTTGAATATTTCGAACAAAATACTTAAGTTGTCAATCCTACTTAGTTGAGATTGGATAGCATAAAAGGATAGCAAGACTCGATAATACATTTATAACTTAAGAGTAAGTTATGACTCGATGTAAATCCTTATTGTCTTGAAGGATGACACATTATTTTCATGTTAACCAAGTGAGGTAACATATGTAGATACAAGACAATATCTATAGTCATAAGTTGGACTTGTGATTGTGATATTGTGTGTAATCTTTGCAAATAATGAGTCCGGATTTGTTAGGAAGTTGTCAAGTCACCAAATAAGTGAATGAAGGATGAGTTAGGGATGGAAGAATGTAGTGAGTGTGTGTAGTGATCATAAATACTAAGTGGTTCGAGAATTGCAAGGAGAAAGTTTCCGGATACCTTCCTTTAAGGAGAAAGGTATCTTGGATCATTCTTGCGAAATTTAGAAAGTGTTATTACATATGATTATCCTATAGGTGCAAGTGAGAAGTCCTAATCCTAATAAGAGTGAACATCAGTGAGAAGAATCCTAGTGATGAAATTGAGTGATCTTGAGTGAGGGTCTTAAATGAAAATTTAAGAAGGAAGATGCAGGATTGGTGGAACCATACGAATACACAGGCGGAACCCATATTTTGGTCCGCCTGGTCCATTGGGCCAAATTCTGGAGTACCCAGAAAATGCACTAGCGGAACCCAATATTTGGTTCCGCCAGTTCCGTCAGGTCTGAAAAAAGTGGCAGTCCACTATTTTGACCATCGAGACGATTTTCAAATTTTTCAAAAACTCCTAAAAACAAACCTTTATACCATATCTGATTAGGAAATGCAAGAAATGAATGTAGAAACACTCTTACCGATAGACTTTGACCGGGGGCTAGCGAATTTCACTATACTTAGTGAAATATCCATAAACTTGAAAATTTGACAACATCCCAAATCTTGTCTACCTGCATATCCGTTAATACAAGACAATGTACAAAGATAACAAAAGATCCTAGAAGTACATATATCCATGAAACACATTGTTTAACTACCAAATAGTTCAAATTTTAAGTAGTGCCAGACATTCCTTAACAATGGATATTTATTGACTCCCGAAACCCGTTCAAGTATCCTAATAATACTTGAAACATATGCACCTAATTAGATGTGATAGATTAAAACCAAAAACACATATTCTAACCCATGTTAGCATATAGATTAAGCCGATGATTATGAGCTTACCATAAATAGAAATTAAGCCAAACATGGAAAATTGATAAAAACAAAGTGTTATCATCCAAACATGATACGGTTAGTTTACATGATCAATCAAAGATAAGTTTCTATTTTATAGCACGACACATTCATTAAACATCATTGTAGAAGCATGTATATCAAACACCATTTTACAAGAATACTACATGTTTAAAAATGTAGTGACTCATTTGTACGCGTGACCATATTCCAAGATATTTAATTAGTATTACTTAATTCTCATTCCTAAGTGAATTATGCAAAATAATCACATAACATATGCAAGGAAAAATATCTAAATCAATAAGAGATACAAACACAAATTTTCAACTTAGTACACACAATCTAGCAAATATCCTATTGTGTATAAACATGAATTAGACAAACAAGCAAATGAATATCATGACAATATTGACACTCATGAATCACAAATAAACAAATGCAATCACAACTTTCAATAAGCAAATACCATATATGCATACAACTAAAACAAATAGTCATTTAGCATAACATAAGAAGAAATATACTTTTCGTCACTTTGCGTTTAAATATGACGATGTATGACAAGCTTGATTATTTTTCTTTGTAAATATGAATATCACAAAATTATTTAGTTTCAAAGAAAATAATGTCAATCTTCAAAGGATACTAACTTATATTGCCTAACTCAAAAGTTTGAGTTTCTACGTCAAAACGAAACTTGATATTTTGAACACATTGAAGTATTTGGTTTTTCATCTTTTGACTTAAGTTTATATTTAAGCCATAACATCATTTTTAAAAGAAAGTAGACACAATTCCCTTCAAATTGATAGGTGGCGCGACTCCTACGGACTTACGGTTAATTAGTTATGAATTTTTGAAGTTTACAAAAAATTTTGACTGTGCAGCCAAGGAACCCTCGTCCAAAGGGCAAGGAACCCTTCTGAGGGTTCCGCGGGTCTGTTGTAACAAAATGTCACATAATGCTAAAAACATGTATTTCGCATAGCGAAAATGTGTAGGACTTACTGGATTTGTTAGTAAACATTTAATACAACTATTTTAACATCATTTCTTCTTATGTGACTCATCTAATCATTTAAGAGGTGATTATTCAACTAAATTATTAGTTATCCCAAACACTCCTTTTAAAACCATGTTTAACGTACATTACCTCTAACCACATAATTTGACTCTTACAAATTATGAGAAATGTTTTCTTTTATTTTTCAAGGATACCTTCAAGCTTGTATACAAAGTAACATTTAACTACAAAATTTTTAAGTATACTTCGCGAAACATTCTTCATATTATATTCCGCTTCAATGGTAATTTGATACATGGATCGTACTCCATTTTAAAAACCATTTGTTTTGAAAATAAGAGCTACGAGGCTCTGATACCAATTGTGGAAAACTAGATGGGGGGTTGAATAGTTTACCATCTAAAAACTTTAAACTTGTTGTATCAAATGTCCATTTAACTTGTTCTAATATGAAAGATGTTACTTGTAGTTTATGACTAACATAACTTAAAACATGTTATCACACAAGTACAATCAACAAGTCACAACACAAACAATCACATAATACAAACATTAAAGTAAAGCAATAAGTAAAAGGAAAGTGCAAACCGAACACGAGTATTTATAGTGGTTCGGTCACGGATCTCGTCTCCGCCCTACTCCACTCCTCGAGTACCCAACTCGAGAGTTACTTCATTAGATCAACAACCTCCCTTCTCGGCGGAGAAAACCTTACAATCGTCGCTTACACTTTATCCGGTACAAAGCTAGATACCGAATTCTTTTACAAGGTACAACCACTCCTATCATCGCTTATACAATATTTCTGACACTAAGCTAGATGCCGAGTTCTTTACCAAGGGTACAACCACTCCCGCTATGTTTTGTGGCCTAACATAAAAACCTTGTGTTTTACACCACAAACACATAAACCATCTAATCTATATTGTTATGATACAATGATGATCCAAGACATAAAAGTCTAATGGATATGAATGACTAATCTACATGAACTTCTTGAATAAGAAGTCTTCAATCATTGAGGATGTCAAGTGACCTTGAATCTTCATATGTTAGAATGCTTTAATGAATGATGACTTCAAGATCTTGCAACCTTCTTGGTGGATCATGAAGTGTGATATGTTTACAAAAAAGATGAATGTTAGAAGCGTTATGATCGTTATTGAAAGGGTGACTCATGTGTGTTTTCTACATTGCTTTCTACTACTCTAAGTTGTTCCTTAAAGGGTAGAGAGTATTTATGTTCTTGTAGGTTCAAAACCATGGGTGAAACAATGGGCTACTATTAATAGAAAAACAATTTTATCACCCCGCGGATACGGCGGAACCCTCAGAAGGGTTCCTTCCGTTATGCCCGAGGGTTCCTTGGGACCTGACAGCAAACTTACAAACACTACTCAAAATCTTTCCATGTCTTTCACAATGTCACATCAAGTTATTTCAAGTCAAACACACAATATATAAATCCAAAATATGTAAGAGGTCTTATGGAAAGTCAAACACTCAACCTTTCCATAAATGCACATGATGTGATGTATATATATTTCTATTTTAAGATTAAGATATATATGAAAGTAAACTTGTATATATTACCTAAGTAATGTTGTTATAGTAAGTTAATGAGTTACTAAAAATGTTTGATTCCTAATGTCATCACATTTTTATCATTTGTAAAACTTACTAATATTATTTTAATACCTAAAGTGGCACTTATTCTAGTTGACACCTAAAGTGCACTTTGACACTTAAAATACTTAAAGACCCTAAAAGTATTTTAGTCATTCTAAATGGTTGGTCAAGGGGTTTGATCATAATGCTACATAACAAACATCTACGAACCTGTGTTGTAGCACACGACGACTCGAGACGTTGAGAGGTGTTGAATGTATGTTGAGTCAAAATATGATTACAGGTAACTTGTACATTTTACGTTATGTATCAAGTTATACATTTGTCATCAATCAAAACAAACGAGACTGTATAGATTAAATATCGTAATATTTGCACTAACATACAGGTAGTATTTAGATTCTAGAACTTGTGCTAGTGATGCATCCCGAGACCGCTAGTGAGACTACATTCGTGTAGTTTGGATTTACTATATGATAAGAGGCATTAGGATAACCCTTGCTTTAAGCCTGAATTATAATTACATTGACTTTATTGGTCAAGTAATTTTCCGACACCTTTGCGATGTTCTCATTTTTAGTACACGATGCCGCTAGTGCAACCCTCAGAGCCTATCTTTTTCATTTCTAACTTTAAGCATCTTACTTAAAGGAAGAATTTGTTTATAATCCACCCCCAAATGAACACCCAAATTGCCTTAGCCTACCTTGTATGCACTCATCTTTAGTGCATTATTGTTATTTGTTTAAACCCTTAGTTAGTTGTCTAATTGATTACATGGTTGCTAAGTCGAGTCATATCTTGTACATATTGTTTTGGCCCAATTGGGACTCATGGGTAAAAGTACTAGTGTTATGGAGTAATGGGGAAGAACATCATTTATTACCCCCATATATGCATTAGTGTTTTAAAGTACTCCATGTGTTTCGATTTTCTTGATTCGAGTCTTTATTTTTAATTATGTAAAAGTTCAAGTTTAAGGGAAGGAACCGAGCCCCCTTGATGTATTATTTTGGATGGTAGGGCAAGAGTGTATGAAAAAAATTTTAGAAAAAACATACGGACTACCATCCTGTTTCTTTTATTTTTATGTTCGTCATAGTTAGCTTAAGTTGAGTCGAGTCTTGGCTTAGCAACACCACATTGTATATGTAATTAACTAAGACAATTGACTTGCCACCAGTAAAATATCCTTTTATCCAAAAAACCGTGTTTTTCCTTATCCCTACACCTGATGTTATAACCTTTTGAAAGACCTCTTTGATAGTTTATCCTAGGTGCTTACGCCAAAGTGGTGGAGGTTTGATCCTTTCCCAAGCCTATGGTAATCTATTTCCTATGACAGGTAGTGAGAGATATTTATTCCATTTCCATTTGTGATATATACACTTATAACACCCGAGAGATGAGAGTATCCAAACACTAGATGTGAGGTGCTAGTATATATTTTCCGTGCTTGTTTTGATTAAGGTGGATTGATCATTTGTTGTAATTACTTTTATTTTAATGTTAAATGACCCCTAACTTGTATTTTAATTGGCATAAAAGCTTATTTGCTTGAGGATAAGCAAATCCCAAGTGTAAGGGTATTTGATAAGGATTTATTTGATACGTTTTTAGGGGGTCATTTAAGCCCTAAATCATGTTTTTATGGTCAAATATTACCTCAAATCGTTTCTTTTGTTATCTTAGGAACTTGGGACATGAATTCTGGAAAATGGAGCATTTTGGAGCTTTTCGGACATGTTTATGCTCAAGAATGAAAAAAACAAGAAAAGTCAAGAAAGTCAGGTTTTTACACCTGACGGCGTCACGCTTTGGAGCTGACGCCGTCACCTTATGATGAGAAGCCATGGATTGTTACACTAGACACCCTAGAAGAATTTGTCATGATAACACCTGACGGCGTCAGGTGTATTTGGAGCAAGGCCGTCTCGTGTTAAGTTAAAGAGAGACGATCCAGAACATTTATAGTGGGACGACGTCAGAAGTCTCTTAGGCAATACAAAACCCTGAGACACGGCGACCTAACGGCGTCAGAAGCTATAAACTGACGCTGTTAGACTTGTATATCTATATATATATTTCGATTTTGATTCATTAAAAGTATGGAACTTTTTAGCAACAAACTCTAGACGAATTTCACAGCTAATTTAGGGTTTTCAAGCCCTCTTTTGTTTCATGTTTAATTAAAGATAAGTCTTCCTTTTAATCATTCAATATGTCTATGTGTTGTTTGATTGATTGTTATTTTATTTTTCTTTTCTTTAATATGCTAGCTTAGATTTATTAGTGTTGATACAAAAGTTGGGCGTTCCTTGTTTGGACTGCTATTCCTGTATCAATTGGATCTTGATGCTGAGACCTGCACACTAAGAGAACAAAAAACACTGTTAGGCTTACCGTGGGATTGTCTCCCACGATTATCCTCCGGCGTGAGAGTAAGTAATCGGTTTTAAGGTTCTAGTGAAGAGTTAGGGTTATGAGATGATACCTTAACGAGAGCCGAGATGCCCTTTATATACACACGAAATCCTTGTTGGTTTCGTGTTCCTTACCCTTCGGCGTATTCCAACTTATTTGGTCCCTTGATCCTTATCCCATAAATAAGAGATCCTATATCAAGACCATAAGTAATAGATTCGAATTTGGGCCTTTGTAAGCCCAAATCTTTATCATGATAGCCCATGTGTGATGGGCTTTGGTGTTAGTAATATCCATAGGTCGGGTTCGTGACCCGAGTGCGGACTATACGTCATCATGTCCCCCCAGTCTAGTATGCGCAAGGTGAAACCGCGGATGCTAGTCTAACAATGGTAGCGAACATATCCCAGGATGCGTAGCGGGGAAGCTTCAAGTGTTCCCACCAAAAAAGTATATGATTTATCTAGTCCAAATAAGTCCCAAATATTCCTCGTAAATTGTAAGAGGGTGGGTGAAAAGTATCTCACCTATTGATCTCCCAGCCACACAATTAGAGCAAGTGGGATATACATGTCAATCATCCATGAATGTGTGTAAGCCTATGTAAAGTGTAGCCTCCCTTTCACTGTGGCTATCACTGTAAAAATCTTAATTTCCACAATTGTTAAGATTCCCAAACAACAATCAAGAAATCAACGATCTCCAAGGTAACAGCGCGTGCGCGTCTGAATCTATCGATTTCTAATCATGGTTCTTAAATCATCCGACTTTACCTCTAATATAACCGAGGACGAACTTCGTGAGTTCACCTTGGATTATTATGTCCCGCTCACGTTGCATCCAGTAGTTCTGGTGGTGACTGCATCCATAGCATAGTTCCCTGAAGGGAAAGTAGGGCTATACAAACGCTTTTTTGAATTTGCTAATCAGCGTGTGCCCATTTCTTTGTTCTTGTGCGATGTTCTAAACTATTATAGCCTCCATATTTCCCAACTGCACTGCATAGGCGCAACCAAAATAACCAATTTTGAAGTAAATTGTCGCTTGTTGGCGATTAACCCTACAATCAACCTGTTCCGTGCGTTTTATCACACAACGTGGTCAAACGGGTGGGTGTCTTTTTCCAAACGCGCAGGGCGACTGCAATGCTATACAAAAAAGTTAGATGCGCTTAGGAACTGGAGGGAGAAATTTTTCTGGGTTGATGAGACCTTTTTTCCATGGGATTTTGAGTTCTATACCCAAGGGTCATTACCGAAGGATGAGTGCCCAAACCCCGAGACGTATAGCGCAGATGATGCTGAAACGATAAATGCCAATCGCATCCCAATCAACTCCTACCCAGAAGAGTTTTTGGTGCACATGGGCATTAGTCGTAATTACTTCCAAGGCTAACGAAGTGCCAACTTTTTTGGACGAGGATGACCGGGGTGGGTGCTTGTCCTTCCCTCTCCTTCGCTTATTAGTGTAAGCGCTCTTTCCTATTGTAGCTTATGTAACCCCCTTTGTGTTTGGTTGTTGTTTGTTGCGCAGAGATGGATCTATTCAGCATGGTGAAACTGGCGAGGCCCACACAGGTGACTGTAGGTGTGCGCCCCTTAAGAGAAGGTGAGGCGCCAATATTGGAGGCCACTGCAGGGCGCACAATGGAGTTCATACAGGAAGAGCCAGAGAAATCCCCCCCAGTAGTTTTAGAGGCGACCCCAGTGCGCAGTGTTCCGAATGTTAGGGTACAATCCCCAGAGCTATCACGCATAGATTCGTCAGAAAGCGTGGGGATCACTAGGTCTGAAAGTGAGCCCGAGGAGGCGAGCCAAGAGGTGAAGCACAAGAAAGCTTCTGGTGATGATGGCGCAGGTACATCAAAGAGAAGGCACCATGTTATCCTTGGCGGGCGATCGTCATCAGAGGAGGATGCGTCGCCTACCGTTGCTGACAAGGATACAACTGAAACTCCTCCCCCCAAGTAATGAAACTTGTGTCTTTAAAAACTTCATTTCGTATTCCCCATTGATACTATAAAATAACCTTGAACCTTTGTCATTTGCGTGCAGTGTTGAAGTTGCTGGAGATGCTGCTATGCGTGCTGGGAAATCGCCACCCAAGGCGAGTCCCTTGCATATTGATGATCTTTCGCAGAAGAGCCAAGAGACTGGGCCAAAGACATTTGAGGATGTGCCAACGAACCATCTTATAGAGGAGCTAGGTTTGGCTGCTGTGCACCAGTCCACATTAGTTGCTCAGCTAAAAGCAAGGTATGCTGGTGAAGGTAGCAATAGTGCGCAAAAAGATGAGGAAATTGCGCTACTGAAGGCGCAGTTGGCTGATGCTCAGTGTGAGGTAGAATCAACAAATTCGTATGCCAAGAAAATTGTTGAGGAGAAGATGTCATTATTTGCCCAAGTGAGCCAAGAGCGTGCTTCTTTGAAAGATTACAAGGCCACTTGTCTTTGGGTCTTGAAGTACATGGAGCAAAACAAGAATGGAGACTTCTCTAGGTTGGATGAGTTTCACAAGGCTGTGGAGGATGCGTTGGAGAAGCAAGAGGTTAAGTTGCGCAATCTCAGTATTGAGTACGATGAAGAACTATACCCACACCTGGTGTCATCAATTGCTGAGCGCAGGTGGCTTATCAGCCATGGCCTGCGCCTTGCTGCTTTGAGTACTCTAGAGTCTCAAGAGGTAAGAGAGTCATTTGGGGACGTTGTTCAGTGCGCGTTGGCGCGTGGTAAGGCGGAGGCTATAGAGGAGCTGCATGAGAACAAGATGTTGACAGTGCCTATCGCACAAGTGCCAGGTTACAACTTGGATGCCTATGCTGAGCTTGTCGCTGCTATGGAGAAGATGAAGCTGTTAGAGCTTCCTCACATTGCTCAACTGGAGTGCGACCAAGACTACCCCATAGGTGTTATCATGGAGGGGTTAACCTTGGCTAGGCACATAGCAGAGGGTGCTGAGGTACAACCTGATTATTTTCTGAAGCCAGATGTGTCACAGCTACAAGTACCTATCTTTGCTCGTCCGCGTGATATCCTAAACCCTTTTGCCCTTGAGAAGGAGATCCCATTGAAGGATTTATTAGAGGCCCATGCTATGAGACTTGCGAAGAAGGAGGGTGTGAAGGGGAAGGCCATCCTTTGTGGTATTGGTGAAGCACATATCCCAAGATCTGATGGGGTACCTGTGAACGTGGCAATAGTGTCACCCAAAGATAGTGATCTGCTGAAGAAGCTTTAGGAAGCTGGGAGTGCTGCGTACCAGGTCGGCAGCTCAGAGCTTAAACGCTCCCATAGTATTTAGGCTGTTTGGCTTGGTGATGTTTTGTAATAGATTAACATTTTGTTGCACATGTGCACGTTAAATCTATTCTTTGTATGAACTCGTAATCCATAATAAAATGTTATTTTGAAAGTGCAATTGTACGCATATTGTATTATGATGTTTGTACTTAGTTATCTGTCTTTGCATAAAAGACGTATATGTTATGTCTAAGAATCAAACTGTTATATAAACGTATTTAAAAAGAGATTTCAGGAATCTATAATCACTTATAACATAATCTTGTATGAAGTGCATAACTTAATGTATACGCGAATATATATGAAATTCACAAGTGTGTGGGTTGACATGCTGCGTAATGCGAATACCATATCAAGGAGTCAAGAGTCTTGACTCCTAATTTGTTAAACGCGCACAGTGTGCATTGTTGCGCATCCGTCGTGGGATGCACATTGAACTTACTCCGACTTCTTGAGAGTAAGGTGTTTAACAAGGATGCATGATCCGATGTTGATGGGTTTGCAACCCTCTTACTCAACGAGTTATTTAGTAGGTTTACTCATCCTTTATCATCATGGGTTTTAATAAGTGCATGCACGCCATGTAGGCAAAAGGTAATATAACAACAATATTGAGACATAAATAATATGTAAACAACAAAGTGAAGTGTGTCGCGGAATTAGCTAGAAATAGCGACATTTAATTAATGCTTGCAAGTTTTTGGTAAAAGAAAAACATTTGCCTAGATAAAACAAAATGTAAATACACGGATATTTATTGGGCACTTACTAAAGTGCGGAGGTGTTCGTGCACGGGGCCCTAACCTTTCCTAAAGATAGCATCTCTTGAGATTGCAAATATTCCATGTGCGTTGTAGCTCACGGCCATCCATGTCACGCAGCTTGTACGCACCTTTTCCTAGTGCTTCTATGACCTCATAGGGTCCTTCCCACTTTGGTCCAAGTTTTCCTGTATCTTCTGCATGGCTTGCATCATTAGCGCGATATACAAAATCGCCTGGTCTGAATGAGGTGCTTCGAACTTTAGCATCGTAGTATCCCTTCATTTTCGACTTAGCTATTGCCTCACATATAGCTGCGCGTTTGCGACTTTCTTCCAATAGGTCTAAGTCTACACACCATTCGTCGTCATTGGTTGTGACATTAACTTCCACCGTACGAATAGTTGGCATCCCAATTTCAGCTGGTATGACAGCTTCTGTCCCATAGACAAGAGAAAAGGGAGTGTCTCCGGTGCTAGCTTTGATTGTCGTGCGGTGCGCCCACAAGACGTGCGGCAATTCATCCACCCATCTTCCTTTGTGTTTGTCTAGGCGCGCTTTAATTCCTTCACCCAGACTATGATTTGCGCGTTCAACCAAACCATTGGTTTGTGGGTGTTTAACCAACGCAAGTGTTGTGTAATATTTAGTTTCGCGCACCAGTCTTTGAACGGGTTATCGCAGGATTGTTTTCCGTTGTTCGAAATGATTTCCCTAGGTAATCCGAAGCGGCATACAATATTTTCCCAAACAAATCATTTTACTTGATTACCTGTGATTGTCGCCACTGCTTTTGCCTCAATCTACTTAGTGAAGTAGTCTATAGCCACAATAAGAAATTTTAGTCCCCCTGCTGCAACAGGGAAGGGGCCCGCAATGTCGATACCCCACTTATAGAATGGCCATGGCGAAGTAATAGGCGTTAGCTCTTGTTGTGGTTGGCGTGGGATGGGTCTATGAACTTGGCAGTCGCTACATTTCTTTATCACATCACGCGCATCGCGATACATAGTGGGCCAGTAGTATCCTGACCGCAAGGCTAGTGCTACAACAGACCGTGGTCCTTAGTGCATACTGCATGAACCGGCGTGGATCTCTCGGAGTATGTAATCTGCCTGAAGAGGTCCAACACACCGAAGCCATGGTTGTAGAAATGAGCGCCGATATAGGACACCATCTCGAAGTTCGAACCTCTGCGTTGTGCACTGATACGTGGGAATCGCACCAGGCTTTACCTCTCAAGGGATCTCGAGAAGCTTACAACCGCCACCAGGCAGTGTACCTGATCGATGTAGTATAGTATAATGACAAGTACCGGGGGATTAATCGTTCAGCTAGGAATAGTGTCGCTAGGATTAGAAAACCTAAAGATTAGATCTAGAGATGAGGGATGATTCTTTTTGTATTTTTATATTTTTTTAGAAAGCAAATTAAAATCTCGGGTTTGAAAGATTTGGGTGGAATTAGTTGCTAGTCAACTAACCCAATACTAAGATGCAATCAAAATAAAATACTAAAAATGAAAATAAACTATATTAAACTAAAGTTGTGAGCAATAAGTGGGAGAAATGTGTTTACTTAGATTTCACTACTCCCTAGATATCTTTTACACGTTAATTACTTGTTATAGTTGTGTGGATGATGGATTGTATTCCTTAATACCATTCATGGGGAGGCGTACTTACTTCCCCAATCCTATGAGTGCCTACTTCACTCCTATGTCGAGCCAGCTAAGAAGCTCCTAACATGGGATCATTAGAATTTACTCATGCATTAAATACAACCAATAAAACCTAGTACACATCGGTTCGTGTTTCCTAAGAAGTTCAAGCATGTTACCAAATGGAGATCTGCCAGTTTTCTTAAGCTTAACATTGAAATCATTCATCCAATACAACCATAAACAAGTAATCAACACATAATTAACATCTAGGTTTCATTAGATCTAAACAAACACAAGATAATCTAGCCTAGCATGTTGAAATCCAGACAAGCACAAGATATAGACAACCAACACATAGACATATTGATTGAATTAAGAGAAGAATTATCTCAATAGCACATGTAAGGATTCAAGGGCTGAAAACCCTTGAAAAAGCTGTAAAATACGTACAAGGTTCGGCCCTAGGGTTTCTCCACACAAGTTCCTCCCAATGAATGAAAATTAGAAAACTGTATATAGATTTTAGAGGGTGACGGCGTCAAGAACAAATGTCTGACGCCGTCATCTCGCCGCCCAATAATTCCTCGGACTGCCTAGATCTGGATCTGACGCCGTCATGTAGTCCCCTTTTGCAGGACGTCACACAATTAACTCTTGACGCTCTACTTGTGAATCCTTCATGTTTCTTCTGGGTCGTCATGGATTTTACTCTTGACGCCGTTAGGAATGTCCTCTTGACGCCGTCATACACTGTTTCCAGCATGGAAAATTAAGTCTTTGGCGTTTTCTTCACTTTTATGCTCCAAAAACGTCTGAATTGCTTCCTTTTCCAGATTTCACTCCCAAAGTACCTAAAATCACAAAAGGAACGATTTAGGGTAATATTTGATCAAATAAATTCAATTCCGGGCTTAAATGACCCCCTAAAAGTGGTTCATTTTTCGCCTCATCATATACCCTTACACTTGAGATTTGCTTGTCCTCAAGCAAATGCGCTTTTATTCTAATCAAAATACAAGTTAGGGGTCATTTAACACTAATATAAAAGTAATTACAACAAATCATCGTTCCACTAAAGACCAAAGACAAGCACGGAGGTCATATACTAGCACCTCACAAATAGTGTTAAGATACTCACATCTCTAGGGTGTAATAAAGTAATATCACAATATGGAAATGGAAAACATCTCTCACTACCTGTCATAGCAAAACAGATTACCGTATGCTTGGGAAAGGATCAAACCTCCACCACATGGCGTAAGCACCTAGGATAAACTATCAAAGAGGTCTTTTAAAAGGGTTGTAACGTTAGGTGTAGGGATATGAAATACACGATTTTGTTGGATACAGGCAGTCTTTACTGGTGGCGAGTTAACAATCTTGGTTAATTACATGTACAATATGGCGTTGCTAAGCCAAGACTAGACTCGACTTACGCTAATATATGAAAAATAACCAAAACATAAAATAAACATAGAATGAAAAGGGATGGTAATCCGTATGTTTTTTCTCTTTTCTTTTTCTATTTTTTTTCTTTCTTTTTCTTTCTTTTTTGACTTTTTATTTATTTTTTATTTTTTATTTATTTATTTTTTTTTGCATACACTCTTACCCTACCATCCAAAATAATACATCATAGGGAATGAACATTCCCCTTACACTTGAATTTTTACATACTTTACAATAAACTAATCTATTGACTCGAATTAAGAAAATCAAAACACTTGGAGTACTTTTAAGATTAACGCATATATGGGGGTAATAAATGATGTTCTTCCCCATTACTCCATAAAATAAGTACTTTACCCTTGAGTCCCAATCGTCCCAAAACAATATGTACAAGGATATGACTCGACTTAGCAACCATGTAATTAATTAGATAATTAACTTAGGGTTTAACAAATAACAATAATGCACTAAAGATGAGTGCATACACGGAAGGCTAAGGCGATTTGGGTGTACATTTAAGTGGGGTGTAACAAATTCTTCCTTTAAGTAAGATGCTTAAAGTTAGAAACGAAAAGATAGGCTCGGAGGGGTGTACTAGGGGTTTCGTGTACTAAAAATGAGTACAACGCTAAGGTGTGGGAAAAATTAATTGACTTAACTAGCCAAGTAATATGACTTAAATGGTCAAGTAATTATGATATGGGTTTAACACAAGGGTGATCCTAATGCCTCTTATCATGTAGTAAATCCTACCACACGAATGTAGTCTCACTAGCGGTCTCGGGATGCATCACTACGCAAGTTCTAGAATCTAAATGCTACCGGTACACTCATAAGCACTAATAGTAAATGCTTTTCCTATCAAATCTAAAGGCGAACCTCACATATTTGGGTGGAAAATTTTTCTGAATAGTACGGTTTTGTGCTAGTCATACAATCTCCTATCCATGAGACGCTTGCTATGGCTAAAGTTTCACTCCTAAATGTTGTAAAAATTTTTAAATTTGGCGCTAAAATTACACTAACAAGTATTTCTCATAGTTTTATTACACATCTACTATCAAACAAACAAACTCAAGTGAAAGTGTATCTGTAAGGTATCATCATTTTACCCTCCCCTTACACTTAAGATGAGCATTGTCCCCAATGTTCAAGTAAAGAATGTAAAAGTGAAATAAGTAAAAAGAATGAAATCAAATACTCCCCTGATTCGCTCGGTATGGATAATAAGGTGGCCAGGTTAGATCTTCCTCCAAGAAAATGAACAATCAAAGCTTCCCTTCCAGAAAAATAATCATCTTCTTGTCATACATAACCTGTAAATCCTGAGAAAGCAGACAAGGAAACCTCGCTTAAAATCGGCGGCAATCTACATATGTTACTAAATCCTAGAAAACAAAATAAGATATAATGCTTGTGGAATGAAGTTTGCAGATTTCCTGGAAATTATTAAACTAATAATTCAACAAAAACTTTAAGACTCGGTTAGAAAAACAAAACTGGTAAAATTTCCAGACTTTTACACGTGACGCCGTCAAAAGTAAACTCATGACGCCGTCAGAAGTGACCTGCAGAAATTCTTATGTTAAGTTTCCGGAAAATTTCTGGAAAAACTTGGTCCTACTTCCTGGAAAATCCTGCAAAACTTCATTATGACTCGATACAAGCATTTGACTCTAACAAATACGAATATACATGTTCATTTAATATTGTGGAGAATCATGATCGGTTTGTTTCTTAAAAACATATTTGGGTTTCCCCTTACACTTATCTTTTGCAAAAATACCTTTGGATGAAGTTAAGACTAGGCCAAACAACAAAATAAAGTATTTTCACTATTTTAGTTTTGAAACATGATCTAACAACAATAAAAATAAAGCATGCATATGGAAGCAAATAACAAACAAACAAAATAAAATCACACAAAACATGGGTTGCCTCCCAAGAAGCGCTTTTCTTTATTTACGAGTCTTGTAGCTAGACTCAAGGTCATGGGTTACTACGTGATACGGGTGAGTTCCTCATTGAGGACATCTTTGGGATCAAACTTAGGTTTCAACTTCCTATCGGTTTTCTTAGTACGGTATGACCTTTCAAACTTTTCTCCATCCGGATCATACAAAGTCATCTTCATATGCCATGATCCGTCACCTTCTTTAGGTGGCTTGTCCCACCTCCATTTACACTTGTCTCCCTCTCTTTTCCACTTATTCATCTCTATATTAATAGGCATTACACTCAAGAACTCAATCATCTTCCTAAAGACTAAGGGGTCCTCAAAAGGATCTAGCTCTTCATCTCTAGCTATGAGTTGTTACACCGAATGTGTCTTTTCAATGAAATTCTTTTCTAGATAGAATGGGCGTTGAGGTCCTATAAAGTTCCTTTCTATCCAAGGTCCATATCTAGACGGTCTCCTATTAATCTCTACCCAATGTGGTGTCGGTTCATCATCACAATCATAACTATGCTTCTTAACATCATATACCGACCAAGTATCGCCTTCACCTACCGCTATCTTAGACTCCTTACAATCTATCATGGCACTAGCGGTTGCTAAAAATCCTCTTCCTACCAACAATGGGCATGTAGTGTCACTAACCATGTCTAGGACGTGAAAATCCGCTAAGATAGTTAACTTCCCTACGTGAACAACTACATCTTTAATCATTCCAACCGGGTGGGCAATACTTCCATCCGCTAGACCTATCAATACCTCCGTCTCCTCTAACTTTCCTAGCTTAAGAGTGGTGAAACGGGATAAGGGAATCAAGTTGAGGCTTGACCCTAAATCGGCTAGTGTGTCGAAAGCTTCGGATCTTCCTATCTTACAAGGCAAAACAAATATACCCGAATCATTAAGCTTTTTAGGCAACTTGTTTTGAACGAAGGCGGTCTCTTTTTTACCTAGTTTAAACTTCTCATACTTTTCTAGGAGGGCACTATAGTAGGGAGCACGGGCTAAGACATCAATGACGGGGCGTTCAAGGTGAAGTTCCTTGAATTCATCGTCAAGGTCTTGCGTAGGAGGTGTTTCAACTATACTTTTGACCGGTTTTATATCGGGTATTTTACTTGATTGGTCCTTTTGAAGAATTTGGTTTTGTTTGAAACACATGCTCGTTGATTTAACCGAGTAGTATTGTGGACACGAAGTGGGTGACGAAACTGATGATATGGAATTAACGTTTAGTTTTGGATTCTTGACCGTGTCGCTTGGGAGTGCTCCCATTTCTCGGTCATTGAGAACTTTCAACAATGCGTCAATTTTGGTGGTCATCTCTCTTTGCTTTTGTTTGAAATCGGCTTCAAACTTAGATATGCGAGCTTCTTGAGATGCCATGAACTTAGACATCAATCCTTCAAGATTGTTGGTACTACCATAGTTGTTAGAAGGATATTGTTGAAAGCACGGTTGGAGGGTGGACCGTTTGGGATTAGGCGGATTGGAAGAATTGGCTTGATTTTGTTTCCACCTAAGGTTTGGGTGATTTTTCCAAGAGGGGTTGTAGGAATCACCGTAAGGGTTTGGCTCGGGTTTGAAAGTGTACCACTTATCTCCCGCTTCGTCGGTACGCGAGGATGCATAGTCCGAAAAAGCTGTTCCGGGGAGTTCCACACAATCACGAGTGTCATGGGGACCACTACATAATTCGCATAAAGAAGTGATTTTGTTTACTTGGCTTGAAGGCTTAGGAGCTTCGTAGGATTTCATGAGAAACTTGACTTGGTCCTCAAGTTCCATGATCCTACGGTCGGGAGTGCTAGAGTTATTCGAAGGCAAAGATATTGCCTTGACCGTTTTGTTCAAATCACGGGGATCATTCCAACTTTCGTTGTCATAGAGAGCAAGATCTTCTTTGAGTTCCCATGATTGTTCTGCACTTAGATTACGTAGCTTACCACCAGCCGATTGGTCAATGGCTCGCCTCGTGGAGAGATCGATATGGTCATAGAAGATTTGGACTTGGAGCCAAAGATCTATGCCATGATGAGGGACTTTTTGGAGTAAGTCCTTGAAACGAGTCCATGCTTCATAGAGAGTTTCATTTTGACGTTGTTGGAACATCAAGATGTCATTTCTAAGCTTAGTAGTTCTCCCCGGTGGGAAGAATTGAGCAAGGAAACGAGTGGTGAGATCATCCCATGTGGTGATGGATCCCGCGGGTAACCACTCAAGCCATTGACTAGCTTGATCATGTAGAGAGAATTGGAATAGGCGTAATCGGGTTGTCTATCTAGTTGCAACATCTAGGTCTATGGAATCTACGATTTTAAGGAAGTCCTTGAGATGTTGATTTGGATCTTCGGAACGAAGTCCATGGAATGCACATCCGCTTTGCACCAACCGGATGGTGTCGGATTGCAAGGGGGTCACATTGGCTCCGATGAGCTCAATGGTGTTTCGATAGCCTTGGTGGCTATGTCGGGAATACACTCATAAGGTTCGAGGCCTAAGATGTTCTAGTGGTGGGTTTTGTTGAGGTGGGATGACGGGTTTAAAGATGTTCCCATCGTCCATGACGTCGGGTGGTGAAAAGTTACGAACAAAAACACAAAGAAATAAGATAGACTAAAGAGAACCTAAAAAAAAAAAAAAAAATCTTACTAGAAAGGAATCTAGCAAGTAGACCTAATAAAAAGAGATTCTAACCTAGACAATAACTATTCCCCAGGCTGCGGCGCCAAAAACTTGATACGTGGGAATCGCACCAGGCTTTACCTCTCAAGGGATCTCGAGAAGCTTACAACCCCCACCAGGCTGTGTACCTGATCGATGTAGTATAGTATAATGACAAGTATCGGGGGATTGATCGTTCAGCTAGGAATAGTGTCGCTAGGATTAGAAAACCTAAAGATTAGATCTAGAGATGAGGGATGATTCTTTTTGTATTTTTATATTTTTTTAGAAGCAAATTAAAATCTCGGGTTTGAAAGATTTGGGCAGAATTAGTTGCTAGTCAACTAACCCAATACTAAGATGCAATCAAAATAAAATACTAAAAATGAAAATAAACTATATTAAACTAAAGTTGTGAGCAATAAGTGAGAGAAATGTATTCACTTAGATTTCACTACTCCCTAGATATCTTTTACACGTTAATTACTTGTTATAGTTGCGTGGATGACGGATTGTATTCCTTAATACCATTCATGGGGTGGCGTACTTACTTCCCCAATCCTATGAGTGCCTACGTCACTCCTATGTCGAGCCGGCTAAGAAGCTCCTAACATGGGATCATTAGAATTTACTCATGCATTAAATACAACCAATAAAACCTAGTACACATCGGTTCATGTTTCCTAAGACGTTCAAGCATGTTACCGAATGGAGATCTGCCAGTTTTCTTAAGCCTAACATTGAAATCATTCATCCAATACAACCATAAACAAGTAATCAACACATAATTAACATCTAGGTTTCATTAGATCTAAGCAAACACAAGATAAATCTAGCCTAGCATGTTGAAATCAAGACAAGCACAAGATATAGACAACCAACACATAGACATATTGATTGAATTAAGAGAAGACTTATCTCAATAGTAAATGTAAGGATTCAAGGGCTGAAAACCCTTGAAAAAGCTGTAAAATACGTACAAGGTTCGGCCCTAGGGTTTCTCCACACAAGTTCCTCCCAATGAATGAAAATTAGAAAACTATATATAGATTTTAGAGGGTGACGACGTCAAGAACAAATGTCTGACGCCATCATCTTGCCGCCCAGTAATTCCTCGGACTGCCTAGATCTGGATCTGACGCCTTCATGTAGTCTCCTTTTGCAGGCCATCACACAATTAACTCTTGACGCTCTACTTGTGACGCCTTCATGTTTCTTCTGGGTCATCATGGATTTTACTCTTGACGCCGTCAGGAATGTCCTCTTGACGCCGTCATACACTGTTTCCAGCATGGAAAATTAAGTCTTTGGCATTTTCTTCACTTTTATGCTCCAAAAACTTCCGAATTGCTTCCTTTTCTAGATTTCACTCCCAAAGTACCTAAAATCACAAAAGGAACGATTTAGGGTAATATTTGATCAAATAAATTCAATTCTGGGCTTAAATGACCCCCTAAAAGTGGTTCATTTTTCGCCTCATCATGCGCCATATCCGTCGAGCGTCCTTCTGCTCATGGGGCAATATGCCCTTGCTTATGAATTCGATGACAGGGTTCATCCACGTAGGACCCTGCTCTTCTATCACCGTAGATATCTCCATCTCCCAGATGGATTTGTTCTTTAGGATCTCCAACAATACTTGTTTTGATAGGTGCGCAAAGCTTGTAGGTGCGATCTTGCTTAGTGCGTCCGCTTTTCTGTTTTCCCCTCTAGGAACTTGTTTAATGGTGAACCTGTCAAGACCCTGGATTAGTGAGTTGGTCTTGTCGAGGTATTGAACCATGTTATCCTCTTTAGCCAGATATTCACCCAACACATGATTGGCTACTAATCGAGAATCCACATTTGCTTCTAGGTTGCGTACACCCATTCGAGTTGCAATGCGTAATCCAGCAATTAGGGCTTCATACTCTGCCTCGTTGTTCGTGGCTGTGAATTCAAAGCGCAGTGCATAAGTGAATTCCATTCTTTTTGGACTGGTGAGGATAAGGCCTGTGCCCAACCCGTCCACGCTTGAAGATCCATCCGTGAATAGGACCCATGGTTCTTGTAGTTCTACCTCGCTTCGTGAAGGTGCAACATCAGTATCTGGTTTTTCGATGATGAAGTCTGCTAGTACTTGCCCCTTCACCGCAGTGCGTGGCCTATAAGAGATGTTATGCTCGCCTAGCAACACACTCCACTTTTGTAATCGCCCCGATGCGTCGAGTTTGGAGATAACTTTCTTGATAGGTTGGTCCGTGATCACCTCTATTGGGTGTGCTTGAAAGTACCTGCACAGTCTTTTGGCAGCGAATACTAACGCTAAGACCAACTTTTCCGTTGCGCTATAGTTAATCTCTGTCTTCTTGAGTGCTCTGCTTATAAAATATACCGGTGTTTGTACGGAGTTCCTATCTGTCAGTAGCACCGCGCTGACCGCTCCCTGAGTTGCATACAAGTACATAATTAACTCTTCCCCTGGTCGGGGTGCGACTAGCGTTGGAAGTGTTGGTGTATGTTGCTTAAGCTGTGTAAAAGCTTCTTCCGCTTCTGTAGTCCAATGAAAGTCTCCCTTTTTTGTACACTTCTTGAGTGTTTTAAATAGGGGGAGTGACTTGTCTGCTGATTTGGACAGGAATCTGTTCAACCCAGCTAGTTTTCCATTCAGAGACTGGACTTCTTTCAACGTGCGTGGTGAAGGGAGTTGGATGATAGCCTTTGTTTTTTCTGGGCATGGCTTAATGCCATCAGGCTCTATCAAGTATCCTAGGAACATGCCTTCTGTAGCACCAAAAGCGCATTTCTTAGGATTTAACTTCATGTTGATCTTTCCCAGTGTTCTAAATGTTTCTTCAATGTCGCGTACCAATTCGTCTTCGGTATGGCTTTTTATGACAAGGTTGTCAACATAGACCTCTAGGTTGCGGCCCACTTGCTTTTTAAATGCATTATCTACCAATCGCTGGTAGGTGGCGCCCGCATTTTTTAAGCCAAAAGGCAGTTTTGTATAACAATAGACACCCTGGCTTGTGTGGAAGTCTATTTTTTCCTCGTCTTCTTTAGCCATTTGGATTTGGTGGTACCCTTTGTATACGTCTAAGAAACATTTAAACGGGTATCCGCACAAAGATTCTACCTTTCAGTCTATCTCTAGTAGTAGGTAGCAGTCTTGTGGACATGCTTTGTTGAGATCAGTGAAATCCACGAACATCCGCCAACTACCATCACTCTTTTTGACCATCACTGGATTGGAGAGCAAGTCATGGTAAAAGACTTCTCGCATGACACCTGCGTCCTCAAGCTTTTGTACTTTCTCTAGAATGGCTTTTGTGCGCTATGAAGCCTGGCCGCGCTTTTTCTGCCGTACTAGAGAGTATCCTTGTTGGATTTTCAACTTGTGTTCTGTAATCGAGCATGGCACACCAGTCATGTGCTTTGGTTCCCATGCGAAGATATCTAGATTCCTTTGCAAGAGCGCGCACACTGCCGCTCTACCTTTATCAGACAGCGATCCCCCGATCGATACTTCTTGCTCCGGGTAATCAGGATGAATTGCGATCTTCATATTTGATACTTTAGCTGCGCGCTGTTCTAGAGTGTGTGTCGTCTCACATGTAATTGTGTTACACTCTCTAGGTGGTACGGTGGTATTGTAGAGGGTGACAATGCCGCCTTCTAAAGGGAATTTGAGCATCCCATGTGCTGTGGACGGTACCCGCGTGTATGGATGATATTCCTGGTCTTCCAATAATGCCATTGTATGGTGAAGGAGATCTGATCACCATAAAATTCATCCAGGCCTCCTTGGAGTGTTCCTTATTACCAACAACAACTAGTAATCGTATTTGCCCCATGGGCCATATCTTTTCTCCTGTAAAGCCAGTCAACGACGTCGTGGCCGGGCTTAACTGACTTCGTATTTCAGGTCGCAATCTTTTGAAACAATGTTCATACATTATGTCTGCGGATGCCCCTCCATCAATATACATGCGGTGGATATCGTGACCCCCCGCATTTAAATGGTGAGTGGTTCTGCCACTGCGTTGTCCGAAGCCAAGGTGGGGAAAGAAATTTTGCTTCCATAAGAGAATTTTTGGCTGGCCTTTTGCCTAGTCTTTCGCTGCCATGATTGTATCATGTAGATGGTGTCAGCCTTGTCCTTAGGTGCTTCTTTGTTGCTCCCGGTTTTTTCTTTGTCTTTCTCATCCTTGATGTTCTTAACTAGATGATCCAATCTGCCTTCTTTTACTAGCTTATCAATTAGTTGGCGCAATTGGACACACTCATTGGTGGTGTGGCCCTTCTGTCCATGATACTCGCAGTACCGTTCCCTACGCGCCGCTCTTCTAGGGTGCGCATTGGTGGGGGTTTTGGGAAGTTCACGCCTTCCGTCAGAAATATCTCCCTTGGAGTCTTCGTTAGTGGGGTATACTTGTCATTCTCTCGTCCGCCCCCTGACTGCGGTAGCTTTTGTTATGGCTGCTACTCTGGTCATTGGATTGTCTCCTGGGCTGTTCTTGTGGCCTATAGTTTGAGTAGCCTTTCTTGCTATCCGCAGCGGCGGCTTCTCCTTGGATAAAGGACCTCGTGCACTTCATAAGTTCATCAAAGGTTTGGGGAACCCTATCGTTTAACCTTTGGATAAGTTCTGGGTTAGTGATTCCATTCATAAACCCTGAGATCTTTAGTATTTTGGGGCATGCCTTGACATGTATGCATTCGTCCTTATAACGCTCCACATAAGCGCTTGTGGATTCCCCTTGGCGTTGTTTTACCCTAGCAAGCTTGACAGGGTTCTTGGCGTACTTCTTCCTCTAAGTAAAGTTCAAGCGAAACGCCTTCCGCAACTCTTCAAACCTATCGATGCTTCTACGTGGTAGCTTACTGAACCAGTTTCGCGCATTCCCTACTAATGTAGAATTGAACATGTGGCACCACACGGGTTGTGGCCAATTTTCGATGGTAGCGGCTGATTCAAAATTTTTTAAGTGGTTGTCAGGATCACCTGTCCCATCATAAGTTTTAACATTAGCGGGCATGCACCTTCTCTTATCTTCTAAAAAATCACTGATGCGCCGAGTGAATGCGTCAAACTTTTGGCGGCGCCAGGGACGGGACATATCTTCGTCCTCCTGGTCGCGGTATCTTTTCCTAGACTTCCAGTGTCCTGTTTCTTCGTCCTCGTTGTCCGAGGAGTCGCTTGAGGACGAGCTTACTTTTTTGCGGCGCTTGCGTCGACTGTCCTCGGAATCCGAGCTTGAAGGGCTTTCGCTTGGGGAGCGCCGTCGCCCAAGTCTATCATGAACCCTATGATTACCAAGCCTAGTGTGGACATTGGTACGCCATCCATCGTCTTCGTGCTCCTCCAGGTACTGTAAGTTAGCTGCTTCATGATCCACAACTTTCCTTCCGATCCTAGTAAACACTGGGTGTCAATGGCTATCCTTCTCGCGCCTCTCCTTTCGGTGACACGGTGGAGATGCTTCATAGGCTCTGGCTTGACCTCTTTTTCGCTACCTCTTGCATAAGGGCAGCCAAGGTTTCATAGTTTTGAGACACGAAATCACTTGGCGCTAGTTCAGGCGCGACTCCTTCTAGCGCGAGGATGTCTGTTTCTGAATCAGGGCCCTTGTTTCGAATAGGCGCACGTGGCGGCTCATTGGGGTCTATTTCTGGCACCGTTTGGTGGGGGCGGTGAAAGGAGTGCGCTGTAGATCTTCCGCGCTAGTGGTTGTCGTAGTTGCCTGAGTGGTCCCTGTGAGCGGTCGTACTGTCGTAAAGATCAGATTTGAGCCTGATCCTTGGTATTTGGGTGTACTAGTTGTTCCAGAGGCCTGCTTAGGGGCTGAATCACTTTGCTGCTTCTTCCCCAGTGGGTCGCCATACGTTTTCTTCGCCTTCGGAGTCCGCTGGTTTAAGTTTCCGTGCTTTGTCATTCTAGTTCTTAGTAGAGTTCTTAGTGTGTGGTCCCACGGATGGCGCCACTTGTTGATACAAAAGTTGGGCATTCCTTTTTTGGACTCTTATTCTCGTATCAATTGGATCTTGATGCTGAGACTTGCGCACTAAGAGAACAAAAAACACCGTTAGGCTTACCGTGAGATTCTCTCCCACGATTATCCTCCGGCGTGAGAGTAAGTAATCAGTTTTAGGGTTTTAGTGAAGAGTTAGGGTTATGAGATGATACCTTAACGAGAGCCGAGATGCCCTTTATATACATACGAAATCCTTGTTGGTTTCGTGTTCCTTACCCTTCGGCGTATCCCAACTTTTTCGGTCCCTTGATCCTTATCCCATAAATAAGAGATCCTATATCAAGACCATAAATAATAGATTCGAATTTGGGCCTTTGTAAGCCCAAATCTTTATCATGATAGCCCACGCGTGATGGGCTTTGGTGTTAGTAATATCCATTGGTCAGGTTCATGACTCGAGTGCGGACTATACGTCATCAATTAGTGTTTGCTTAGATCTAATGAAACCTAGTTGTTGAACATTGATTATTGAGTTGTTATTGATTGTTTGGTTGATTGACTAGCGTTAGGCTTAAGAAAACTGGCTAAATCTCCTATACGGTAATTGGCTTGAACGTCTTAAGAAACGTAATCGGATGCGTACTACGGTTTTATTAGTTATATTTAATGCATGAGTGACTATTAATGAGGCTATGTTAGGATACTAAACGTGTCGACATAAGAAGAGATAGAAACTCATAGGGTTGGGGAAGGCTGTAAACCACCCCACGAATGGTATTAACGATTACAATTCTTTCATCCAAACAATCGTAACAAATCAATAATCAATAGGAGATTACTAGGGAGTAGTGAAATCTATGTAAACACATTTTCCTCACCATAAGAAGTTCACCAATTTATTTTCTTGTCATTTTATTTTACTTTGTTAGTTAGTAGCATTTGGGTTAGTTGACTAGCAACTAATTCCGCCCAATCATCCAATATCCGAGACTTTACCTGCTTTCATAAAACATAAAAATACAAAAAGAATCTTCCCTCACCTCTAGACCTAATTAGCATAGTTTTCAATCCTAACGAACACTATTCCCCTAGAGAATGATCAATCCCATGGTATTTGCCACTCACTATACTACACCGGTCAGGTACACTGCCTGGAGGATTGCAAGCTTCTCAAGATCCTTTGAGAAGTAAAAATTTTGCGAGTTTTGTAATCCAGCATCACAAGCCATCACATAACCCTTAATACTTCAATCACCACCGCAATGCTTGGTAGTACTTTTTATTGTACAATCAGTGACGCCATCCTTGGGACCGCTACAATTAGTCATGTTTAATCCGAGTTTGTAACCGTTAAACCACTTACCCTACTTTTTCGGCATGACAGAAGGAATAGAAGATACACCCCCATCGCGTTTCTCAAACTTAACCCCACTATACGTTCTAGATGTGGGTAACTTACCACCCATAACTACCTCCACATTTACTGCTCGCTCACAAAGAGATACCTCATTCGTTAATTGTGCCTCTACTTTGGCTAATTCGGAGCCTTTGATTAGCCCATCCTTCGTGGAAGCCAATTACGAAGCTTTGGAGTCCCTCATAAAGCAACCAAAGAGGAAAGTAAGTAATGAAGGGGTCTGAATAGAGTTGAAATACTTCAACGAGGAGTATGACGTTGATATAGAAGCGAAACCTAGTCTTGTACGTGCTCACAAAACCACTTCCATTTTAAGGAGTGGTTTCCCACGTACTTGAAGGTCTAGAAGAAGGGTAGTTGGCTTCGAAGATGAAAGAGGTAGGCGTCGAGCATATACAAAAAAGAGACAGATGAAAGGGCACCAGAGGAACAAAGCAGAAGTATAGGAAATGGGATAAGTCAAGGAGTGAACTTACCTCCTTTTCTTGCAGCCCATTTGTGTAGAAATGAGTATGAGAAACCTTTGCAATCGTCACTAACCTCTGGATACAGAGGTACTCAGCCTTTGATTAATCAATGATGAAATCCTCCTAATGTCCTGTGCCCTCCATCAAATGGTCATTTTAGTAGCTTTACTAATCCTTCTGCTCAGCCTAACAATAGCCTACCTAATAATCAGCCTCCCAAGGGAGGGAACCCTTATTTCGGATCTTTCATACCCATCATACCCAAGCTATACCTTAGGGGCTCCCCCTAACAGTTATGGTCAGTACAATATGGAAGCTATACCTACTTCGATTTCACCTCATACCAATTGCACTCACTTTACATACCATGTTGTACCTTTCCAACCTGCTCCCACATATGACTATAACCCTGTCCTATTTTCGGATCCCATGGGTTCCGTAACACCTTTCGTTCATTAGATTGAAGATTATCCCTTGTAGGATGGTCTTAAAATGCCCAGCCATATTGGAACCTATAATGAGAAAGGAGACCCATATAACATTTGCACCTCTTCGAAGGTACCATAAGGATGCAGAAATGGGTCATGCCTATGGCCTGTCAAATGTTCACCTATACCCTCCGAGACTCCGCTTGGATATGGTGGAATGGACAGACGGTGGGGACTATTGTAAGCTTTAATGATCTTAAAGCTAAGTTTTGGTAACACTTCAGTCAGCAGAAGAGGTTTACAAAGACCCACTTGGCAATTCACAACATAAAACGGAAAGAGGGGGAAGTAACAGAGCTTCGTCACTTGGAACACTTATGACCCTTTATAGATTTTGGGGTTTCACGAAGATCAATGCATATCAAGCTTTGTACATGGCTTGAGGACACATAGCCTTGTGGATTTTTTTAAATGCAATAATGTTTTGTCAAAATTAAAATATATTTTATCAAGTGTAAGTAAATAATTGTTACACCTTAAAACCGGGTTTTTAACTATTAAATAATGATAAAGTTCCTTGAAATAGTTTGACCAAGACTTTATATGTTTGAAGGTCTAATATGATTGGTTAGTCAATGAAAGTTGAATTGTAGTCAAACCCGATAGTCAAACTATTAGTCAAAGCATTTCATAAGTGTTTATAGAAAATATGATGTGTCACAAATATAAGAAAAATAGACTTAAGGGACTAAAGTTGATAAGTGTTAAATGAGTTATAAAGTTAATGTGGCTAAAGTAGAAAGAAAAGGGACTTGAGGGACCTAAGTTGATAGAATCACAAAATAACACTAGAACCAACTTGTTCTAGTATCAAAACTGAATTATTATAGTACTAGAGGGAATATTCTTGCCAAAACCTCAAACTAGCGCTAGAACCAACTTCTTCTAGTACTAAGGATGAATGGTTATAGGACCTAAGGGACTAAAGTTGCCAATTGGGCAAACTTATAACTAACAAAGGTTTAGAGAATTCCCTAGACTTCTACTAGCTTCATTTGGATAAGTATTTTATCCAAGTATGTTGTGGGTGTCGGTTCATGAGCAGAAAAAGGAGGGAAAAGATGAAGCTTGATAATGAAGCTTATGAGGGTTTGATGATGGTTTGAAGATTATAATACCCTAGCAAGGTTCCTAGCATATTATCAAGTAGTAAGTATGATGTTTAATTAGAGTTTCATTGGTGATTTAAAGGTTAAGGTTTATGAACCCTAATTTGGGGAATTGGGTAAAAGATGATTTTAAACTAATTAATAAGGTTATAGTAATTATAAGATAAGTTTTATGGTTTAAAGTTAATAAATTTATGGGTTAATCATCATATGATCAATATATGATTATATAATAATTAGAAGTGTTAAGAGGTGAGCTATGCTTGTATTAACCATTGTTATAGTAGTTTGACTAAGTGTTTAAGTTGATATGATTTTGACCTAGATTGCAAAGTTTGAAGGATGATGATGATGTTAATGATAGCTTAGCTTGGATTCAAGATAAGTAAAATGATTATGACATGAGATTATATTGATTTATTCATATATGTGTTATGTGGAAGATGATAGTGAAGGTTTATGAAGCATTTGGCTTAGTATGCTTGGATTAAGAATAGATGAAGGCTAGTTTAACAAGATTAGCCAACATTGTGGTTAAGTCCATTGTGACTTATGTAAGATATGTATAAATTATGTTTGATTGACGTTATGTGCATTTTGTATGATGTGTAAGTATTGATGAAAGCAGTCTTACGGACTATTGTGATGTGAATGATGCTTATGTGATTAATGATGTATAATATCATGTGATTATCCTTTTTACTTACTAAGCTTAATGCTTCCGGTTTAGTTGCATAACTATTTTGTAGGTACTTTTGTGAAGAAGGCAAAGTCTTGGTAAAGACATAGGAATTGGGTACGGGTTGAAAGTGGTAAGATATGAGTAATTGTGATAGATATCGAGCTTGAAGTTTGAACCCCTAAGTTTTGTAAATGGTTTGTGATGTTGTTTTGTAGTGTTAAATTCCAATTTTTAAGTATGTAAATGAGCTATGCTCAATTTGTATTGAAAATGGATCAAAAAGGGGTGTTTGGCAAAATACCCGTAGCTTTGTAAAGTGTATGATCATGGGTCGTTTAGACCACAAATGATTATCAAAATGATGTAATATGTTGAGTTTATGATTTCTGGAAAGTTTCGTTAATTGTCGAGTTATAGAAGTTGTTTTTCCGAAAAATGGGTCAAAAGTGCATAAAAGGAATATGCAGAAAAAGGGGTGTTTGGGACAGCAAGTAGTGCAAAAAATGGGTCATGTTAGAAAAATCATATCTTTTAATCCGTGAGTAATTGGAGGTCGTGCCACCCATCGTTTCCAAGGTAGTTGAGTCTAGTTTCATTTAAAAATGGCCAAAAGGTCTGAGTTTTTAGAGATTTTTGTTAATGGTTAATAGAGTAATAGTAGGTCAGTTTTAATCATGTCGTTTCCGCGTAAAAGTTTTAAAATTTTGGTTAAATCGGGAAAGGGGCGTTTCAATTTGGTATTAGAGCTTCAGTTTAAGTGAATTGGGTTTTCACTATAAGTTGCCTAGTCTTAAACCACTCGTAGAAGCGTTGAATGTAAGTGTTAGTAATGCGGAACATAACAGTTAAGGACGAGATGAATTATGCCTTTTTTAGAGGAGCTTAGTGATGAATGTATTGATGAGTAAGTCCATAGAGGAATTGAAGTGTTTAAATAATTAGTTGGCCGTGCACCTCGGTTGGTATCGGTGATTGTATTGCGATTATGTGAATGTATGATAGAGTTATGGTAATGGAATGTGAGTAGAAATGCTAAGTGGTATTAGAGTGGGCTAGTAAGTGAATTAAAAGTTGTATGATGCCTTACTTATAAGGTAGACTAGTGCTTGCGATTAATCAGAATGTTGATGCTTAGACATAGATTGATTGCACAATATGATATATGAGCCATAGACTATATGATTATAAATGTTTTAACACTTTTTGGATAAGTGTTAAGTGTTATTGTTTATGTGACGCTAAATCTATGGTAGTTTATTATATGTCTAAGTTTTATGTGATGTGCTTGAGAGCATGATTCATAGAAGTGTATGAGTTGAGATAGATGCATTGGAATGCCTATTATGTGAGACTTGATCGATATGTGCGAATAATGTTATTGTATAGTTGATAACATAAGTTATTTAGAAAGCATATATTAAGTCCAATGTAATGTATAATTATCACATTATATGTGATGACCTAATGATGGAAGAAAGTTGAAATAACACATTGACATGTGAAATAAGTTGGTGTGTGCTTATTCACACACCTTTTCCTGGCCAAATTAAGACCAAACAGACACAAACTAACCATAAATGCCAAAGATATTGTGTTTTTGTGTTTGTGATCGTGCATGAACGGATATTTCAGAAATAGGCATAAATCAGGCCAAAAAGGACAAAAACGAGC
The DNA here is from genome assembly GCA_030686995.1 of Artemisia argyi. NCBI lineage: Eukaryota > Viridiplantae > Streptophyta > Magnoliopsida > Asterales > Asteraceae > Artemisia > Artemisia argyi. The sequence goes on from CM060691.1 coordinate 127,647,207, forward strand.
ACGAGATTGGAAAACGTGTCAAAAGCCAGAGCCGGGGAAGCAAATTACCATTTTTGAGCTCAGATTGTCAAAATGTACCTTGGGGAATCACAGAATGCCAGAAATAGCCCTTGGAGTATAAAGTTTAAAGAATTGGCAGAAATGGCCCTTCAATTTCAAAATTTGCAGAAATGGCCACTCAAGTTTCAAAATTCCCAAAATTGGCCCCTGAGCATTTATTTTTGAAGAAAAGTCAACCAAAGCACTTGGGAATTCAAAAGTTGGCAATATTGGTCCTTGGGTGAAATGTTTGAAGATTTGGCAGTTTCAGTCCCTCAACTTTGAAAAATTGGAAAAATTGGTCCCTGTAAATTTATTTGTGGAAATATGACAAAATGGGTCCTTGGGAAATATAAGGTTGGAAAATTTGACCCTTGGATTAAATTTGAAAAAGTGGCAAAAAGAGCCCTTGGAATTTCAGATTTTTATAAATATGGTCCTTGTGATAACTTAAACCAAACGGACCCTTGTATTATTTCTTAAACCCAAAACAAAAAAACCAAACTAAACAACCCAACTCACTCCACCCATTGGCCTAGTATACTCCAAACCCAAACCAACCCACTCCCGTTTTAATAAAACGCCCACGTCAAACAAGTCAAACGACCCTTACCTCCTTCCTCTCCACTTGCACCCTTCAACCTCCCATCACCATCACCTCACCTGCTACCACCACCCCTACCATCTCCACTTGACTCCCCCTCCAAAAACTACAAACCAAGGTGTATTTCATGCTTACTACCCTGTCACACGCTAACAGAGCAGTTTGTTGTTAACTTTTGGCACCAAAAGTAAAATCAAAGGCTAGGATGAATTTAGAGCATCCAATGGCTCTCATTTGTGATGGGAAAGATTCAGAAGACCAGTGGAACCCTAATTCAACACTATAAAAGGGAGAAGAAGCACAGAGAAACAAGTAGTAGATTATTAGCTGATTTTCATGTCGTATTTGTGAATTTTCCATTTCCAGTTGTAAAACTTAGTTAAAAAAAGGTTGTAATCAGTCTTTCTAGTGTAATATGAACTTTATTTAACTTTAATTTCAAGTTCTCTTTATAAAATTCAGATTTTGCAATTTCAATTGAAATCATCATTTTACCTTAATCTTGTTAGTAGTTATGTTTCACTGTTTCATAAGCTCTGTTTAAGTCACTTATAAGCCTTTGTAAATTACTTTAAGCATTTACTAGAATTACTTAGAATCTAAAAAAAATACCAAAAAATAAGAAAAATAAAAAAGAGAAAGAAGATGAAGTAGAGAAGAAGCAAGGAGCATGGTGTATTATAGATGGCCATGGTTTAGAGCCTCAAGGGAGGCAATAGGACAGGTGTGGTTACTTGGTTCTTTATTTTGGATCACACAGGACCATTTGTAAGCATAAAATCTCATTATATGCTTATCACTATAGTATTACTTAAATTAGCTTAATTTCTGTTTATTTATGCTTATTTGTAGTATTCGTAGCTTATTTGAGTTAGTTTGTTAATTGGGATATAACCTTGTGTTCATTTGATCAAAGTTCTAAGTTAATTATCTCAAGTTCACTACATAACCTGAGTTACAGTTTCTTTGTGTTTAATTTTAGATTTAAATCAGTTAGAATAGCTTATTGTATAATCCTAGGTAAGTAATTAAGTTTAAATCATCTTAATCCTTTACAAATCACATTAACAGTCTATATAAGGGGTGTTTGGTTTAAGCTGTACTTCTGAGTTCAAGCCTGTTTCAGGTGTTGTTTGTAGTTGGAATAACTCATATTAGGTTTAGGTAGAACATTAGAGTCATAAAACACATAGGTCTTTTGGGTAAAAGTCAAGATTAGCTTCAATCTTAATCCTTTCATTCACTGTTATACATTTTAGTTACATAATCATATAGATAGTGATAAGGCGAAAAGTGTACTGCTTTTAGGGGGTCATTTAAGCCCGAATTCGTGATTATTTGATGAATTATTGCCCTAAATCGTTCCTTTTGTCATTTTAGGTACTTTTGAGAAGAAATATGAAAAAGGAAGCATTTTGGACGTTTTTGGAGCGATTACGTGAAGAAAACGACAAAATCTTAAAATCCTTGCTGGGACAGTGCCTGACGGCGTCAAAGCCATACAAGTGATGGCGTTAAGCTTGGCAAAAGAGGTGGATATGGAAAATACACATGACGGCCCAGAACAATTTCAAGGCAATTAGGCCTAACGGCGTTACCAAGGCCGTCAGGGTCAGAATACATGTGACGGCCCAGAGTAAAATTACACATGACGACGTCAGAAGTGGATCTAGGCAATACAAATTTTATCCTGGCGGCGAGTTGACAGCGTCACAAGTTATAACGTGACGCCGTCAAGGTGTAAAATCTATATATAGTTTTTTAATTTTCATTCATTATGTGTGAAACTTTTGGAGAACTTCTTTGTGTAAACCCTAGACGATTTTTCTGTAAAAACAAGGGTTTCGACCCTTGTACCATCCATGTTCAATTGAAAATAAGTTTTTCAATAATCATTGATTGAGCCTAAATAGTCAGATAATATTGACCAAGTGATTTGGTCAACAAAGTCAAACAGTCTAAGGTCAATGCTCCGTGGATAGTATAGTTTTTCCCCGGGTCGTTATGTCCCGACGAGATTGAAATGGTGTTTGTAAACGTTTGTGGAATGAGTGGCACTGAGGACAGTAACCAAATATGATTTGGAATTGATTACACTACTGATTACTTGGTATTTAAACAACTGAAACAATATTAATAATTACGAAAACACAGATATGAATACAAGTACACAAAATAGAAATCAGAAATGATTACCGACAGAAGAAAAGGTGAGTTTTAAACAATTTAAAACTACAAGGGGTGCAAATGAAAATTTTACAAACTTAATATTAAAAGAAAATTTAATTAAAAAGAAAATTATTTTTTTGATTATATTTATTATTTAATATTAATTATTTAAACAAAAACTATTTAATTATTTACTTTTAAAACTATTTAACTTAAAAACTTTATAATACAAATTTTAACTAGAAAATTGCAAAATTAATTTCTAAAATTCTAAAATGACTTAAAATTAATTTAAAAACTAAAAGTACCTATTTTTGTCTTTTTATGGAATTTATATCAATTAAATACTAATTATATTAATTAAACTAATTTAAATTACTAATAATACTACAAATGACTTAGAAAATTATAGAAAAATTTATAAATCTAACTAACCATCACAGGAATCCTAAAAATTATAAAAAGTTTATAAAAATTATATTTAGACTATTTTACTAATTATTTACTTATTTATTAATTAATGTCTAATTTAACTAAATTAATTAAGAAAATTAGAAAATGAACAGTAGTAATTAGAAGCCTATTTTATAAAAATACTTAATGATTTATAAAACCTAAAAAATATATAAAAAGATAATGTTATTAATTGAAAATTAATAAAACTATTTAATTATTAATATTACTTAATTATTTAATTAAACTAATATTAATTCTAATAAATACTAAATTAAAAGAGAAAAATCTAGAAAAATTACTAAAAATACTTTAAGATGAAAGAAAATTAAGAAAAATATAAAAATGATGATATGCTTAATAATAAGCTAAAAAGAAAAATTGAAAAGATAAATCCTATTAAATAGAAGCTATCACTAATTTTAAAGTTGGTTTTTGTTAGTTTTTCTTATTGACAACTGATTATTATCTAAAAATAGACAACTTTTTTGAAACCAATTTTGTTATAGCTTATTAATAAGCTGTGTGCACCCCCTTATTCTTAACAGTGAGTATTTTAACTTATTAGGACTTGTGTATTTTTGAAAAAGCTATCAAATGCACAATTAAGATAAAACAGATGGAAACAAACTTGAAATAAGCAAATAGACTCAAGATAAGCACATGAACAGGTTGATGAAGCCAAATAAGCACTTAATGAAACACAAGGCCAAAACAGGCCTTGAATAATGACTTTTGGACCTCTGTGGGGTCCACAGAGGTAAGGGATGGTTAAATTAAACCCCTGAACCTTGAAGTTGACCTGGTCAACTCTGAAATAAGCTAATAAGCTAGGCTTATGGCTTTTTGATGAGCACTGGGTGAGGCTTGGTATTTGGGCTCAAATACTGAGTGAATCAATATAGGGTTCTGAATACAAGTCACAAGAGAGGTCCAATAAGCTATGATACAATAAGCTAAAGCCCAAACTAAACCTAGGTCTGAAAAGGTGGACTGATAAGCTACAAAATAAGCCAAGGGGCAGGGTTTGGGGTCCACTGAGTCAGTTACAAAGTAGCTTGGAATTTTGGCCAATGTCCCGTGCATAGGGCATGCACTTGCCCAGCATCCTCAATTAAGCTGATGCACAAGCTCAAATAAAAATCACAAAATTAAGCTGGAGGTGGGCTCTTGTAGGTTAGGTGATAGATTTCAACCTCTAAAAGTTTCAAGTCCTGAATCAAACCACAAAATTCTAGAAAAATCCCCTAAGAAATGAGTTTCTGAAAACTTATAAAATTTTAACTTTTTATGTTTTCACCTCTGTTGACTTTTATGAGATTTGATTTGATCCTAGTTACTGAAAACCATGTTTTAAGCCAAAATAAGTATTCCTAAGGCTAGAACAACTGATTATGAATTGAAATGAGTGAGTTTTGAAGCTTAAAAATCTCACAGTAAAAATGTGAGGTGAATTAAAAGAGATTTTGACTTTTTGTAAAACAAGACCAAGATTTTATGGTTTTTCTATCTTAATATGAACTAGAGGAACATGTTTCAAGCAGAAGTGATCAACCAACTTCCTCTTAACATAGTGAAACAGTGAGATCCAAACACTCCTTTAAAAAACTAAACCAACGATTTTTAAAGCTAAATGATCATAAATCCTATTCTAATGAAACATAAGATCATAATAAGCTATATTATACTAAATTAGTGCTAAAGTAACAGTTAACAATCAATAACAACAAATCTACACTAGGAATTAATGAAATGCAATTTTTAAGCTGAAAATAAAGAAATGGAACTCACTTGGTGCCCTAGCTAAACAAGGGTACCCAAATGGGTAGCTACAAGCTCTAGCTTGTTATTAACAAGTTAGTAAAAGTCCTTATGCCATTTCCATTACATGGCACTTCCATTAAGCTTCATGTCTCATGAAAAGGTACCCTTCGGAATTTTGTTTCTGATTATTATTATTATTATTATTATTATTATTATTATTATTATTATTATTATTATTATTATTATTATTATTATTATTATTATTATTATTATTATTATTATTATTATTATTATTATTATTGTTATTGTTATTGTTATTATTATTATTATTATTATTATTATTATTATTATTATTATTATTATTATTATTATTATTATTATTATTATTATTATTATTATTATTATGTTTTTATGTTTATTTACAGATGTAATCAACCTAAGTGAGCTTATGAAACAGTAAGAGTAAATTTAGAACATGGATAAAGCTAAAAAGAAAATTCAAATTAAAAAGCGAAAACTGAAATTTTAAACTGAATAACTTGGATTCTTGATTAATAAAGAGTAAGTACAATAGGAAAACGGATTACATGTTACTTGAAACAAAATTAACAACTAATGACTGAGATTACACTATTTCGACAATAAACTTAAACTATGTGACTACTTGTGCTTCTCCTTGCATCTTCTTTCTTTTATATTTGAGTTTCTGAGCTTCTTGTGTCCCACTAAGCCTTTCCCACTTCAATCTTGAACCATTGGATCTCTGTGTTTGTTCCAAGCCGTTTAAATTGCTTTTCGCGCCAAAAACAAACAGAGCAATTTACACTGTTAAACCACAAGGGGGGGGGGTGGTGGTGCATTTATTGTAGGTTGTCTTGTTAGGTATTGGTGGTGGAGTGGGCGGTAGAGATGTGATGGGCAAGTGGAGGGGGTTTTGCAGGGCGGTATTGGAGTGGAATGGGTGGTTTTGTGGTGGAGGGTGGTGGTTTTGATTGGGGTTTGACCTAGGGTCAAACATTGACCCCGTAATATTAAAGGGATGGGGTGTTGGGCTTGTGTTGGAGTTGGGCCTTGTGGGTGGACTGGACCAGGCTTTGGTTTGGATTTGGCTTTGGGTTTTAGTAATAATAAAGGTCCGTTTGGTATGTAGTTTATCACAAGGACCATTTTTGCAATTTAACCAAAAGTTGGGGGGTTGGTTTTGTAATTTTCCCAAAGTACTCACAAGGGTGTATCTTGCCAAGTTTGAATAGTATGAGGACCATAGTTTCCTTTTTCTATTTTTAAACACTCAAGGACTATTTCCGCCAACTCTGCAAACTCCAAGGACCAATCATGTAATTTTTCCAAACTTTCCATCCAAGAACCACTTTTGCCATAGAAGAATAGTACAAGGACCAAAATTGATTTATTTCAAAGTTTTTACATCCGAGGGACCATTTTTGTCAATTTTACAAAGTTGAGGGACTAAACTTGTAATTTTGTGAAACTTTACACCAAAGGACTATATATGTTTATTTGTGATTCAAAAGGACCTTTGGTGTCTTTTTCATGTTTTTGAATAACCAGGGACTAGATTTGACAAGTTTTGAAAGTTGAGGGACTGAAATTGCCAATTATGCAAACTTTGTTCATATTTCATCTGTTTTTGATTATTTTGCATCTGAAACATATAAAACACAATTCTGGGATATTTAGTATTTTGAAGCATATTTGAGTGTTTTTGGATGTTTTGGCAGCTCAGATTAGGTAAAAATGATGAGTATTTACACACTCATCAATCCCCTACACTAAAATATTGCTAGTCCCTAGCAATCTTTATTGAAAACTTAATGGATTTGAAGTCTCTTTACCAAAAGCCATTACTTTTGGAGTAGCCAAATGTTTTAGTTCAAGTAAGAACTATGGTACACTGATAACCATATGATTTTGAGCAAACCATAAGCTGTTAACGGATTTGATTTGTCTTTACCAAAAGCCGTTTGCTTCTGGACTAGCCAACTCTTCACGATTAAGGATATGGTGAGTTGAATCCCATACAATTTTTGGCAAATTGTCAGCCATCAACGGTTTTGAGCAATCTTTACCAAGAGCCGTTTGCTCCTGGAATAGCCAGTCCTTATGTGATTTAGACATGGTGGATTGATTACCATTTGTTGTGTTTAGTGCGAAGCACTTCCACTAATTTTTTTTTTGCTAAAACGGGGGTATTATGGCACTTATAAGGTAAAAATGTGATCAAATTCGCCAGAATTTCCGCCCCCCCCCCCCCCCCCCCCCACACTAGAACTGAATATTGCCCTCAGTATTCAAAGTACTGGCCATTATGCCGATATTTTGGAAAACTTGGGTTTGAAATTTTGAAACTTAGGCAAGTGTGGGAATAGCATTTTTTTTAAGAGATTACTTTATATACAACAGCATGGGGAACTCCTCCACACTAGTTTGGTAGAAAAGATAAAGAAGTCAGAGATATGGGTGAAAACCCATATTTTGCTAATTTTTGTTCACCGAGTCACTAGCTTGACTCGATCCCCGAATTCATTTGTCCATGGGGAAAGTGGAGATCCGGGACAACCATGGATGGTATGTCCTCTCCAAAATAGTGTTTCAGACTATGACCATTCACTTTGAAGTTAGGACCGTCAGGTTGAGATAACTCAACAGTCCCATATGGGTATACTTTTGCAACAGTGAATGGTCTAGTCCATCGGGTTTTTAATTTGCCTGAGAAGATCTTTAACCTTGAATTGAAAAGAAGGACTCTGTCACCAATGTTGAAAACGCGGTTCTTAATCTTTGAGTCACGGATCTTCTTTGTCTTTTCTTTGTAGATCAAAGAGTTCTCATAGGCTTGATCACGAAGTTCCGTTAATTCATTGAGTTGAACCTTACGGTGATCACCCACTTTATGAAGGTCATAGTTTGCATGTTTCAAGGCCCAATAGGCTTTGTGCTTGAGCTCGATCAGTAAATGACACGCCTTCCCGTATACAAGTTTGTAAGGAGTACACCCGATGGGTGTTTTGTAAGCTGTACGGAAGGCCCAAAGTGCATCATCTAGTTTGTCTGACCAGGAGGCACGGTTTTCACCTACGATCCTTTCCAGAATTCGTTTAATACCATGGTTGGAAACTTCCACTTGCCCACTTGTTTGTGGGTGATACGCGGTAGAAAGACAGTGAGTGACACCGTACTTAAGCATGACTTTTGCGAATTGATCATTCCAAAAGTGTGTACCGCGATCACTAATGATGGCACGGGGAGTTCCAAAACGAGCAAAGAGGGATTTCAAGAATTTCACAACAACTCGGGCATCATTGATGGGTAATGCTTTTGCCTCAACCCATTTTGACAAATAGTCAACAACCACAAGGATGTATTTGTTTCCATGAGAAGATGGGAATGACCCTGATTGATGCTAAACAGTCAACTTATATTGACCAAGGAATGGTCAACAAAGTCAAATAGCCTAGAGTCAATCTCCGGGTAATATAAGGTATCACCAAGTCGTTAAATCCCGACAAGGTGTGAATTATAACTTGAGCGTGCTTTGTGATCGGGTGATTATTCACAGAAAAGGGTTGTTATGAGAATTATTTGGAATTTATTAAACAAAATAGCTTAGGAAAGCTATGTGACTGATTACGGGAATTAAGATTAAGAAGATGTGATCTAAAACTTAAAAACGTACGTTTTAATTAAAAACGTACACTAACGATCGTGAAAGAAAGTACAACTGAAGAACATAAAAGGTTATGAGTGTGAATTTTTTATTTTTACAATCCTAATAAATAAAGAAAATTTTAAGAAAAAGAAAAATTATTTTTACACTATTTAATTATTAATTATTAATTAATTACTAATTATTTATTTATTAACTAATTATATTAATTTAAATTATTACAAATTACTAAAAAGACTTAGATAATTAAGAAGATTTTTATAAGTCTAATTAACCATCACAGGAATCCTAAAAATTATAAAAAGTTGATTTTATGTATTTTTAAACTAATTTACTATTTATTATTTTAAATATTAAATAATTACTAATTAAACTATTTATATTATAAAAAATAGAAAATGAACAGTAGAAATTCTAGAAAAATTTATAAAAATGTTTTAACTTATATAAAAGCTATAAAAATTATAAAAACTAGGTGTTACTAAATAAAATCTAATTATGCTATTTAATTATTTAATATTGATTAATAATTAATTAAACTAAAATTAATTCTAAAAACCACTAAAAGACAAAAGAAAAATCTGGAAAAATTTATAAAATTACTTTAATATAAAAGAGATTTAATAAAAATATAGAAATACTAAAGTGCTTATAAATAAGCTAAAAAGAAAATTAAAAAGACAATTTCTATTAAATAGAAGCTATCACTAAAATTAAATTTGGTTTTTTGAGTTTTTTCTTTTTCCAAACTAATTTACTACTAAAAACTAAAAACTTTTACAAACACACTTTTTATGGAGCTCAGAAATAAGCACTTTGAGTGCTTATATGTTCAACAGTTGACTGAGAAGGGAAATAAGCACAAATGTGCTTATGTGGGGTCCACAACGGTGGAAACTTGTTCACTTAAGTCATTTGGACAGGTTTAAGCTAAGATCACTCAAATAAGACAACTGAATAAGCCAAGAGGCTTGAATAAGCACTTGCTTATTTTGGAAACTGAGACAGAAATGGGACAACCTTTTGAGGTAGTTTCAAGTGGGGTCCACAGGTTCAAAGGTCAAACCAATGGTCAAACTTTAAAGCCTACCAGGAGGGGGGGGGGGGTTAAATGAACCAAAAATGGATCAGTGGGACCCACTGAGGTGGCCACAATGAGCCACCAAAGTGATGGTGGTGACTGGGTCTGCTGATGCACAGGGCAGGGCCTTGCCCTGCAAGTAACTTTGAGGGGTAGTTTAGTCCACAAGAAAAATTCACAAAAATCAAACAAATGTAGGAATCAAGAGTTCAGCTGGTAGATTATACCCACAACAAGTTTCAAAGTCTAAAACCTAATACAAAAATCTAGAAAATTCATGCCATTTTTGGTTTTTCTGAGAAGATACACTTTTGACTTTTTAGAAAATTTGAGATTTTGACTTTTATGAACTTTGGTTGCTTCAAATTAACTGAGAATGTTATGTTAAGCTATAAGAGGACCAAATTAAGCTACAAATAACACTTTTGCATTGATTTCATGGGATTTGGATCTCAATATCTCCACAGTTAACTGTGGAGATGGTTTTACTTGTGATTTTGACTTTTAATAGAACAAAGACAAGTTTTTAAAACTTAAATGCTCTATTGTATACTAGTGGAGTGTGTATCAAGCATAAGTGGCCACAAAATCACTCCACACCTTGGTGTGACAGTCAAATCCAAACACACCTTAAAAACACAATTATCAAACAAACTTGGTGCCAATTGTTCCAAACCACAAATCAATGATCACAGATTATATATTAAGCAATAAACAAACAAACTATACACAAATAAACCACTACTATTACTTTTACACTAAATTGATAAAAATCAAAATGAGATTCTTACAAAGCCTTCCAAGCAACTTTCAAAGAACCATGAACCATACACCAATCCTAATGGTTCCCATGAACCTCTAAACCAAAGCCATCCATTATACACTGTGCTCCTTGCTTGTCTTTTTCATTTTCACAATTATTTTATTTTATTTTTATTTTTCTATTATTTTTGCTATTTTTCTTAAACTTAAGTGAAAACCATTCCACAAACTTGGAAAACTTAGTAAAACAGATACATATGGTGTTATAAGGGTATAAAAACAGTTAATTACTACTAAGGATCCTTGTACAAGAAATTTAAATTCTTAAATAAACTTGAAAAGTGCAAACTGTGATTAAACTTCAAAACAAACTTTTCATTAACTAAAAAAGATTACAATAGTGATATAATGACTGAATTTAACTAAATTACACACCTACATACATTCTAGGGCTCCAATGAGCATTCCTATATATAACGAGATATAACTTGACCCTCTCTTCTTCACATGGCTTTCTTTTTGAATTTTTTATCTCCTAGTGGGTTCCTTGTTGACCAGAGACCAAATCCTCATCGTTCAATTAACATTTGAGCCATCCTAGCCTTTGATTGCTGTTTTCCTGCCAAAAACAAATGGGGCAATACTGAGTGGTGTGGTTGAGGGGTATTAATTGTAGTGGTGGGGTTGGTTTGGTTGGTGAAGTGTATTTATTGTGGGGGGCTATGGGTGAAAAAGGTGAGGAGGAGGGGGAGACATGGAGCCTTGGTTTTGTGGGATATGGTTGGGAGGGAAGGAGTTGACCGGGGTGTTTGACCCTGCGTTATTATTAAAAGGGAGATGGGCCTGGGTGGATTTGGGCTTGGGATGGGTGGACTAGGCTTTGGTTTTGGTTTGGTGGATTGGGGTTTGGTTTGTATAATAAAAAGGGTCCGGTTGATTTTTAGTTATCACAAGGACCATTTTTGCAATTTTACCAAACCTGAGGGACTGAAAATGTAGTTTCTCCAATTTGCTTATGAGGACCAATATTGCCACAATTCCAAAGTCCAAGAACCAAATTCTCATTTTTCCATTTTTTCAAAATTTCCAGGGACCAAACATGTAATTTTGGAAAACTTATGACCCAAGTATAATATTTTGTGATATTTGACTTTCAAAAGCTTGGGTTGACTTTTCCTTTCAAAATAAATTCATAGGGACTATTTTTGACAAGTTTTAAAACTCAGGGGACTGAAACTGCTAATATTGCAAACTTTGATCATTTTTCATTTGTTTTTGCTCATTTTGCATTTAAAACACATAAAACACAATCCCTGGGATAATTTAAGTATTTTGATAACTTTTTGATTGTTTTTGTATGTTTTGGCAGTTTAAATACGACAAAAATGATGAGTGTTTGAGCACTCTTCAATCTCCCACACTAAACTATTGCTAGTCCCTAGCAATTTTTTTAGAAAACTTGATGGATTTGAAAACTCTTTACCAATAGCCATCACTTCTGGAGTAGCCAAATGTTTCGATTCAAATAAGAACTATGGTCCACTTGATAACCATGTGATATTTAGCAAACCACCAGCTTTCAGCGGTTTTGATTAGTCTTTACCAAGAGCCGTTTGCTCCTGGACTAGCCAACTCTTGATGGACACAGTCGACATCTTGGTGAGCTGATTACCAATTATGGATTTTCCACTGCCTTTACCACAAGCCATAATCTTGCGGGCTAGCCAACTCATTCACTTTATGGGATATGGCGAGTTGATTTACCATACAATTTTGGGCAAATTGCAAGCCGTCAACGGATTTGAGTTATCTTTACCAAGAGCCGTTTGCTCCTGGATTAGCCAATCCATTTGTCGGTTAGACATGGCGGACTGATAACCACAAAAATTTTGAAATAAAGTGAAAAATTTTTGAAAATTTTGGCCAAAAACGGGGGTACTAGAAGATATATTTTGATAAAATTCGCTAGAATCCATAATTATTTTTGTATGTTTTGGCAGTTTAAGTACGACAAAAATGATGAGTGTTTGAGCACTCATTAATCCCCCACACTAAACTATTGCTAGTCCCTAGCAATTTTTTTAGAAAACTTGATGGATTTGAAAACTCTTTACCAAAAGCCATCACTTCTGGAGTAGCCAAATGTTTCGATTCAAATAAGAACTATGGTCCACTTGATAACCATGTGATTTTTAGCAAACCACCAGCTTTCAGCGGTTTTGATTAGTCTTTACCAAGAGCCGTTTGCTCCTGGACTAGCCAACTCTTGATGGACACAGTCGACATCTTGGTGAGCTGATTACCAATTATGGATTTTCCACTGCCTTTACCACAAGCCATAATCTTGCGGGCTAGCCAACTCATTCACTTTATGGGATATGGCGAGTTGATTTACCATACAATTTTGGGCAAATTGCAAGCCGTCAACGGATTTGAGTTATCTTTACCAAGAGCCGTTTGCTCCTGGATTAGCCAATCCATTTGTCGGTTAGACATGGCGGACTGATAACCACAAAAATTTTGAAATAAAGTGAAAAATTTTGAAAATTTTGGCCAAAAACGGGGGGTACTAGAAGATATATTTTGATAAAATTCGCTAGAATTCCCCCCCCCCCCCCCACACTTAGAAATGAATATTGTCCTCAATATTCAAAGTCCCGGCTATTATGCCGACTCTTTGAACGGAAAAAGCCAATATTCGAATCTAACTGTGGAAATTCCATATTTCACTTTATTTCTATAAATATACACACTTTTTTTTTTCTTTTTTTTTTTTTTAGAACTTATATACATATATACGTTTTTCAAACAGCGGGGGGGGGGGGGGGGGGGGGGGGGGTTGGCCATTCCCCCATACTAGGTGGTAGAAAGTAGAAAGAAATCAGAGATATGGGTGAAAACCCGTATTGTGCTATTGTTTTTGTTCATCGAGTCGCTAGCTTGACTCAATCCCCGAATTCAATTGTCCTTGGGGAAAGTTTGGAGATCCGGGACAATCATGGATGGTATGTCCTCTCCAAAGTAATGCTTTAAACGATGTCCATTCACTTTGAAATTTGGACCGTCATTTTGAGATAATTCGACGGTGCCATAAGGATAAACTTTTGCGATAGTGAATGGACCAGTCCATCAGGTTTTGAGCTTTCCTGAGAAGATCTTGAGTCTAGAGTTGAAAAGAAGGACTCGATCACCAACGTTGAAAACGCGGTTCTTGATTTTGGAGTCATGAATCTTCTTTGTCTTTTCTTTATAGATCAAAGAGTTCTCGTAAGCTTGATCACGAAGTTCGTTTAATTCATTTAGTTGAACTTTTCTATGATCACCCGCAGTTTTGAGGTCAAAATTGGCATGCTTGAGAGCCCAATAGGCTTTGTGCTCAAGCTCGATAGGAAGATGGCACGCTTTCCCATACACAAGTTTGTAAGGCGTACACCCAATGGGTGTTTTGTAAGCCGTACGGAAAGCCCAAAGTGCATCATCCAATTTGTCCGACCACGATGCACGATTTTCACCTACGGTTCTTTCTAAAATTCTTTTAACGCCCCGATTGGAAACTTCTACTTGTCCACTTGTTTGAGGGTGGTACGCAGTAGAAAGACGGTGAGTTACACCGTACTTTTGCATGACTTTGTCAAATTTGTCATTACAGAAGTGCGTACCACGATCACTAATAATAGCACGTGGAGTTCCAAATCAGGCAAAAAGAGCTTTCAAAAATTTCACAACTACTCGGGCATCATTTGTGGGTAAAGCTTTCGCTTCGACCCATTTTGACAAGTAGTCAACGGCCACGAGTATGTATTTGTTGCCATGAGAAGATGGAAATGGCCCCATAAAGTCGATGCCCCAGATGTCAAAAATTTCACAAACTTGAATTGCATTTTGAGGCATTTCGTTCTTTTGTGAAATGTTCCCGTGACATTGACAAGCGTCACAGGATTTGACTAATTCTTGGGCATCCTTGTAAATCGTTGGCCAATAGAAGCCGGAATCAAACACCCTTTTGGCGGTGTAGTTGGGATTGTGGTGGCCCCCCGTGGGACCAGCATGGCAAGCTTTTAAAATTTCAGCGGCTTCCTGACCATACACACACCGCCGGATGACTTGATCCGCACAGATTTTGAACAAGTAGGGGTCGTCCTAGAAGTAATGTTTTACATCTTTGAAGAATTTATTTTTATGTTGGGACGACATCCCTTTCACAACAAAGTTACCCGCAAGGTAGTTTGTAAAGTCAGCAAACCATGGCGTAATCGAGTCTCCACGAAATGAAACCGCATTGAGGGTTTCGAGAGGAAATGTTTCGTTTATTTCCTTTTTCTCGAAAGCATCTTGGTGAGGTAGTCCGTATGAAATGTCCCTACTGATAAAGCATGAATTCGCACCAGAACCAATACGGTTACACGAATTTAAATACCCGTAAACTAAATTTACGATGAAATGAGCAATGCACATGAATAGCGTTTTCTTTCCGAAAATGAATAGTGGTTTGTGTATAGTAATATTTTTGAACGCTTCTCAGAATATCAAACTGACCTAAAAAATGATGAATAGTAAATTGTTGAAGTTCGGAAAATGACCTGAAATAGTGAGTTGTGACAGTCGCCCACCCAAAAAGGAATTCAGTCCCTGAATTCAGCTGGTGCTGGTCTCAGAAATAGACTTGGTGAAAAGATGTGGATACTTGAGTTGCATTTGGTCTTCTCGTTCCCAAGTAAACTCGGGACCTCTTCGAGAATTCCAATGAACTTTCACGATAGGAATTCGACTCTGCTTCTACTGTTTGACCTAATTGTCCATGATTTCTACTGGTTCTCTTACCAGGTTTACGTTGGTCTTTGGGTTGGATTCCCTTCCAATGGAATCATGAGTGACTCATCTGAAAGACATTTCTTGGGATTTGAAAATGTGAAACATGTTTGTATAACCTTCTATTCTCTAACAAGGCTCAAGTCTGACGGCCACTAGGCCTACTCTGTCTGAAATATTAAATGGTCCGGTGTATATCGGGTTTAACTTCCCGAATTTTTCTGAATGGTATCATGCCTTTCCTAGGCAGAACCTTCGATATGATCCTGTCATTATCTTGAGATTCTAAGGGTTTACAACTTATCAAACTTGTAACTGATTCTTGATTTGTAGGAAATTCCTAGTTATTTCATGAATGCCTACTGGACTAGTGAGTTGGGCTTTCCAAATTTCGATCCGTCAATGAATATTGGCACTTCGACCATAGAGTGCATCAAATGGTGTAGTCTCTACTCTCGTGCGATAACTATGTTTGCAAATGATTTTGATTTATGGTATATGGTTAGTCCAACCATTTCTAGAGTCAATCACTCATGCTCTGAGCATATCTTTCCTATGTTTGAATTGTTCTTTCGCTTTAACCATTGGTCTGAGGATGGTAGGCGGTGTTTATATCTAAATGGGGTTCCGAAGGAAATCTTAAAATGATTACTAGGAGGCTGAGGTGATTCGATTACCTTTATCAGGAATAATTAAAATGGGTACAATAAATCTTATGACTAATTCCACAACGTTCTATCTTTCGAACTTGGCGTTATCTGAAGGAAAGAGAATATGGGTAACAATTTTTGATTCCTTGTGTTTTGTTCCAACGGATGATAAGACACGTGTCTTTGTTTTCCTATTGGGCTTGGTCTCTATTACTAGAGTTTTATGATGTCCCTCCTAATTTCCTTCATCACATATTCCAAGGTTCTCTATTGTCAAGTCACAAAATCCTAAATGCATAAGCGATGTGGTATGGTGATTAGTTTTGGAAATCTGTCTTGCGATTGTGAGTTTTGGTTGAAATCTTTTTCTGAATAAACGAATTTAGAAAATGGAGCTAATGATTTACTAAGTAATATCCTTCCTGATGATTCAAAATTCTGTAGTTATGAAATGGGAAACGGTTTTCAAACATGTTGTGATTAGGACTGTTTTCCAAAGTTCAATGTTTATATATATATATATATATATATATATATATATATATATATATATATATATATATATATATTCATTGAACGATGGTTTTGTTAAATATTGACCAAAAAGGATCGTACTTGTTCAAAATAGGAATTTCAGAAATTATTTTCTACATGGTATGTGATTTGTATAAACACAATTTTTAAATCAACTTCATTCAAAAGTGAAAGTATTAACAAGGATAAAATAGTAGGATAGGTAATGTTCCCATAAATGCATAGATGTCTAACGTTTAGTTCCTGAGGTTTGATAATGCCTATTGGTGGTTATCAGGTGTCACACCCCCAATTTACCTGACTTGCAGCGGAATGGAATACCAGGGGGTGTAATTGTCATAGCACCATAACAAGGGTATATTGAACGACCTAAAGTGTCGTTTGGAAAATACATATCGTTTGATTTATTTAAAAGCATCCAGTGCTACAAAACATAGGTCCCCAAAGGCTGAAACGTTTACAGAAAACAAGTTCAGGAAATGTCAAACGATAATTTACACAAGTGCATGAAAAATCCAAAATGTAGTGCGTCATCCCTGGCACATCCTAATGTGACTCCATGCATGTAATATGATAGTGCCTTAGTTACTTGAAAATACATTGCGAAAACGGTCAACACGAATGTTGGTGAATAATCATAGGTTTATAAGTTAAATCGTATGTACATAAGCCACAAGTATAAAGTAAACTGACAAAATGTCAAAAATGCTACATTGTCTCTTAAGCTCATGACCCCGAAGCTAGACATAGTAATGGCCCCAACATAGTGTTTACCAGACACTCAACTTGATAAGACATGAAATGCATTCGTCCCGTTGGAGCAACCCAAACGCGAATGGAGGCGTCACCCTCAATAGATCTATTCACTCACTCTCGCTTAGTACTAGAATTAACGGTCCATGATAATAAAGGGGACTTGTCAAGACGTGGTAATAAGGCAACTTAAGCAATGTATGAAATTTGTAATACTTGGGCATGTACGAAAGTAATTGATGCAATGTATTCTCCCCCGTGGGATTTGAAATCAAATAAGTAATTGAAAACGGGGCTATGAAAACTCACCTTAACTGAGGATACTGTAATGAAGTGAAGTGAACAACAATGAACGATTAACTGCCGCAACCTAATATGAATGATGAACGATCTAATTTAGATCACCAAATGATGTTATGAATGTCCATGCACATGTTCCTATACCACTCTACTCTTTGGAAAAATACTTGTTGTTATCAAAAATATATATTCCAAGACTTAAGAAAAATATGGCTATTAGAAAAAATAAAGCTAGTTGCAATATATATACTTATATATATATCGTATGTTTCCATGTTAGTGTTGAAATCCTCGGGTTGAAATCCTTGAAATAACGCCCTGTAGTGATAAAAATATACTTGTAATAACTATTACTTCATTAGTTATAAAATTGGGTACTTGGTATTATTTCTAGATTCTAAAGTTACTACGTAATTTTAGTGTTAATATTACTAAAAGCTGTCACAATGAAATGAGTTTTACCGATATTCAAACGTGAATATCTTTGTCGTTATAAGTCCGTTTTACTTGTTCTTTATATCTACGGTTACGTCTTAGTATGTAGTAATATATTTTGGAAAGCTCGGCTCCTCCGGGTTACGTCTAAAGCCTCTTTTTGTCCGACGAAAAACGTCCAACAGCTTGCAATTTTCAGAAAAAATACTTTTCGTCTACAAACTTGCAAAAATCATAACTTCTTCATTATAAACTCTTTTTAATCCGTTCTTTCGCCTACGGATTCGTTTTTGAAAGTATTTTCTAAAAATTTTGCCAAAGTTTACTTTGTATTTACTGATTTTCCAGAATTTAACAAAATGGGACAGTAGGTATATTTACTTGTTAGAAATCCATTTCCAAGGTTCAAAACTAGTTTTTGCATCAACAAAAACTCTTGCAAACTTCACAAAACTATACTAATCCTACCATACACCTTCTTAGGGTGCCATGGGTTCCTAATGACTAGTAAAAAAGTTAATTTAACAAAGGAACACCTAAAACCAAATCTAGGGTTTGTATGTTCAAAAAGTATGCAAAAATAAAGTGGTATAACTAGTTTGTGCATGAAATTAAGCATGAATACTATAAGATACATGTGTTAATTAGAAGAAAACATGAAAATAAATTTGAATACTCACTTTGAAATTCTAGGTGATGAGATGATTAGAAACCTTGGATTACTTGTGTTTATGATGCAAGAATCTTGATTAGACTAACAAAATGAACAACTTTGATGCTTTAAACTTTTGAAAAACTCCACTTGATCTTGAAACGGTGATGAAGTCGTGGGTTTGGTGATGGGGATGAAGAATGAGAGCTTTTGATTCTATAAAATTATGTATGTTGTGTTTTTGGTGGTTTTTGTAAATACTTGTATAAGTATATAGTATTATAAGTGTACATTAATGCACTAGGTTAATAAACTTTGTAATTTTTGCCTAGGAGAGGACTTATGGGCTGGTTTTCAAAGAGCAAGGGGGGGGGGGGTAGGGGTACTTGGGATTTATTTAGAAAACTAGTGAAGAATTTGGTGTAATTTAGTGTTTTTAGTTATAATCGGGTACCAGGTTTGATAGAAATAAATGTTAACAAAGTTAATCGGGACAAAATAAAGTCATAAGAATGATAAAAATATGTTGGGTACAATTACTGAGTGTTCGGGTGATTATTGTTTAGTTTCCACGAAAACCGTCGTAATATTTATAAGTTTACGTTATAAATAAAACAAATTTCCAAAATACTGGGTAAATGAATATTATAACTTTTATGATGATAAAATAGATATAAAAATATGTCGGGACCATTGTGGGAATATTTAGATATATTCGTCGTGTATAAACCGGGTGTTAACGTTTATTATAAATACTTATACGTAAAACGTTAAATGTATCATATATATAAATTTGAAAATCCTAAGAGTGGTATAACAAGAAAATGCTGTTATGATGATATGCAGACTATCTCTAGTCCGTAGGCAGCGTCCTCAGCACTAATGAAATGAATTCGCACCTAAACCAATCCGGTTACGCGAATTTGAATACCTGTAAACTAAATTTATGCTGAAATGAGTAATGCAAGTGAATAGTGAAAACTTTTCCGGCAATGAATAGTGTTAAGTGAATAGTAAATTTCCCAAATGTTTCTCAGAATATCAAATTGACCTAAAAAATGATGAATAGTAAAACGATGAATAGTGTTATGATGAATAGTGATTTATGAATAGTAAAATGTCAAAGTTTTGGGAAATGACCTGAAATGGTGAACCGTGACAGTCGCTAGGGATGGCAACGGGGCGGGTTTGGGGCTGGGCGGCCATCCCCATCCCCAAACCCGATTACCAAAGTTTTCCCCAAACCCGCCCCTATCCCCATCGAGGATTTAATCGGGGCCTCCCGTTGGGGCGTGATGGTCCCCAAACCCGCCTCATATTAATCGGGGTGTCCTCTTTTGGTACAATTCTTGACCAAAACCAGACCATTTTACATTTATTGTTATTTTTAGACCATTAGAATTAATAAACATATTAATAATCAATTACAAACAAGCCTTATTAAGTTTTCAACAATATTAGAGTAATATTTTTTTTTTATTTCGTAAATACTAACAAAATACTATATAAGTATAGATGTATTTGTATATGAGTAAACATTAATCGGGTGGGGCAGGGCGAGGATACCCCGCCCCCGCCCTAAACCCGATTAAAATCCCCGTTTAATCCTCAAACCCGCCCCGCAACCTGATTAGCATGCCTCACCCCACCCCGCCCCGATTAGTTCGGGTTTCGGGTTTTCCCGTTGGGTTGGGTTTTTTTGCCATCCCTAACAGTCGCCCACCCAAAAAGGAATTCAGTCCCTGAATTCAGCTAATGTTGCTCTCGGTAATAGGTTTGGTGAAAAGGTGTGGATACTTGCGTTGCATTTGGTCCTCTCGTTCCCAAGTAAACTCGGGACCTCTTCAAGAATTCCAGCGAACCTTAACGATCGGAATTCGACTCTGCTTCAACTGTTTGACCTCCCGGTCCATGATTTCAACTGGTTCCTCCACAAAGTTATGCTTGTCATCTAGCTGAATCTCTTCTAATGGTATAACTGAAGACTCATCTGAAAGGCATTTCTTAAGGTTTGAGACATGAAATGTGTTATGTACGTTGCTGAGTTCTGATGGTAGTTCAAGCTTGTAAGCTACTGGACCAATCCTTTCCAGTATGTTAAATGGACCAATGTATCTCGGGTTCAACTTCCCGCGTTTTCCAAATCGTATCACGCCTTTCCAAGGTGAGACTTACAACATGACCTTGTCTCCAACCTGGAATTCCAATGGTTTGCGTCTAACATCAGCGTAACTCTTCTGTCGGCTTCTAGCTATTTCAAGCCTATCTCGAATCTGTATTATCTTTTCTGTTGTTTCCCTAACCATCTCTGGACCTGTGCATTAAACCTCTCCAACTTCTGCCCAACAAACTGGGGAACGACACTTACGACCATAAAGTGCCTCAAATGGTGCTGCTTTAATACTTGAATGGTAATTGTTATTATAAGAGAACTCGATTAATGGCAAATGGTTAGCCCAACCATTCCCAAAGTCAATCACACATGCTCGCAGCATGTCCTCCAGTGTCTGAATAGTTCTCTCACTCTGACCATCAGTCTGTGGATGGTAAGCAGTGCTCATGTCTAGCTTAGATCCAAAGGAATCTTGTAATGACCTCCAAAAGTTTGAAGTAAAGCGACTATCTCTGTCTGATATGATAGAAACTGGTGCTCCATGCCTCGAGACTATTTCCTTGACATAAAGTCTGGCAAGCTGTTCCATGGAATAAGTCTCTCTAATGGGTATGAAATGTGCTGATTTAGTAAGACGATCAACAATTACCCAAATAGCATCGTAACCTCCTGAAGTCTTGGGTAGTTTAGTAACAAAGTCCATTGTAATACGCTCCCGCTTCGATTGTGGAATTTCTGGTTGTTGAAGTAGTCCTGACGGTTTCTGGTACTCAGCTTTCACTTTAGCACAAGTAAGGCATTTACTGACATACGTAGCTATTTCTGCTTTCATGTTCGGCCACAAATACAGCTTTTTGAGATCCTGATACATCTTATCAGAACCTGGGTGAATAGAATACTTTGACTTATGTGATTCATGCATAATCAAATCTCGTACTCCACCATAGAGTGGTATCCAACTTCGGTCTTTGAAGCATAACACTCCATCTGCTCTCTTCACAAAGCCATTTTTGTTCTCGGGCATACCATAAAGTTTCTCCTGTGGCCGATTTTCCTCCTTGAGAGCCTCAATTTGAGCTTCTAAAGTTTTTGATGGTAATGGTGAAATAATAGTCATTCTCAACGACCTAACCCTCAATGGTTTGAGTCGTTCTTTTTTGCTAAGTGCATCTGCTACGACATTTGCTTTTCCTGGGTGATATCGGATCTCACAATCGTAATCACTCAACAATTCTAGCCAACGACGTTGTCTCATATTAAGTTCCTTCTGATCAAGTATATGCTGTAAGCTCTTGTGGTCGGTAAAAATTACACATTTAGTACCATAAAGGTAGTGTCTCCAAATCTTAAGTGCAAAAACAACAGCACCCAACTCCAAGTCGTGTGTAGTGTAATTCTTCTCGTGTGTCTTAAGCTGTCTAGATGCATAAGCTATCACCTTCTCGTTTTGCATTAGCACCGCTCCAAGCCCTTTATGCGAAGCATCGCAATATACCACAAAGTTCTCAATACCTTCTGGTAGTGACAAAATCGGTGCACTACAAAGCTTTTGCTTCAATAACTGAAATGCAGATTCTTGTTTCTCTCCCCACTCGTACTTTTGATTCTTTTGTGTCAGCTTAGTCAGCGACTTCGCTATCTTAGAAAACCCTTCGATAAACCTTCTGTAATATCCTGCAAGTCCTAAGAATTGACGAATTTCTGTAGGAGACTTGGGCGTAGCCCAATCCTTTACTGCCTCAATCTTTGCTGGGTCAACTTGTAATCCTTGGCTATCAATGACATGACCAAGAAATTGAACTCTTTGTATCCAAAAGTCACACTTTGAAAATTTGGCATACAATTGCTCCTTCTTGAGTAGTTCCAATATTGTTATGAGGTGTACTTCATGCTCTTTCTTACTCTTGGAATAAATCAGGATATCGTCAATGAATACAATCACATACTTATCAAGATATGGTTTGCACACTCTGTTCATGAGATCCATGAATACGGCAGGTGCATTCGTTAATCCAAAAGGCATCACTTGAAACTCATAATGACCATAACGTGCTCTGAATGCCGTCTTCGGGATATCTTCTTCCCGAACTCTGAGTTGATGGTAACCTGATCTTAAATCAATCTTGGAATGAAAACAGGAACCTTGTAGCTGATCAAACAAGTCATCAATCCTAGGGAGTGGATAACGATTCTTCACCGTTAACTTGTTCAACTCACGATAGTCTATGCACATTCTGAAAGATCCATCCTTCTTCTTCACAAAGAAAACCGGTGCTCTCCAAGGCGAGGAACTCGGTCTAATGAATCCTTTGTCTAAAAGTTCTTGTAATTGGTTAGACAATTCTTGCATCTCAGAAGGTGCAAGTCTATATGGTGCTCGTGCAATTGGCGCAGCTCCTGGCACCAACTCAATCTGAAACTCAACTTGGCGTGTAGGTGGAAGTCCTGGCAATTCTTCCGGAAAAACTTCTGGAAATTCCTTAACAATCGGCACATTCTCAAGTCGTTTCTCATCCGACTTCTTTTCTGTGATGTGAGCCAAGAATGCATAACAACCCTTCTTTATGTACTTCTCAGTTTTGATGCAGGATATAATACTGAGTCTAGTTCCACTTCGCTCTCCGCGAACAACTAAAGTTTCACCTCCATAAGAAATATGAACAACTTTCTCATCACAAATGATTCTTGCACGATGTCGAGACAACCAATCCATACCGATCACAACGTCAAAACTTCCAAGTTCTACGGGCATAAGGTCTATATTGAATGGGTGATTTAGGAAATTGATGGTGCAACCACGGATAACGGTGTTGGTGTTAACTAAAGACCCATCGGCTAATTCAACAATATAGGGAATGTCTAAGGTAGTTGGTTCTATGTTAAGTAAAGGTGCAAATGCAATAGAAACAAAACTTCTATCCGCTCCTGAATCAAATAAAATGGATGCATAACGATTATTAATGAGGAACGTACCCGCAACAACATTCGGGTCCTCACAGGCATCTTCTCCTCCCATAACATAAGCCCTTCCTCGAGCTACTCCTCCCTGATTTCCAGCTCCTTTATTCTTCCTCTTTGGGCACTCTCCCTTATAGTGTCCAATTTCTCCGCAGCTAAATTACTGGTGGTTTCTGATTGTCACCCAAGTTTGGATTCCAGCAATCCTTGGTGTAGTGACCAACCTTCTTGCAGTTGCCACATAGATCTGGGCAACGTCCTGGGTTGTGGTGTTTCTGACACTTATCACACTTGGGTAGATTTCCAGCATACCCTTTCCCTTCAGTAGGTCCTGCAGCATAGGCCCTTGCCACTTCTTGCCTCTTAGGTGGTGGCTGAATAGCATTTCCACCTTGGTTATTGTCAAACCTCCTTTTGTTGTTGTTATTGTTGTTTGGGTTGTTGTTTCGGTTATTAGGATAGTTGCGGTTTCGATTGTTGTTGTAATTGTTGTTGTTTCGAGTGTTGTTGTAGTTGGTATTGTTTGAACGATTATTGTTGTTGTTTGCAGCAGACTTTCCTTTTAACACTTGGACCATAAGTTTCTGAGTTATACGAATGGCCTCTTCCATTGATTGTGGGTCAAAAGACATCACATCCCATCGGATGCTTTCGGGTAGTCCTCCAGTAAAATTCTCCATCTTTTTCTCATCATCCGGAACCATAGTTGGACATAGTGTAGCCAACTCCTGAAACTTCCTGATATAAGTCTCAATGTCATCACCTTTTGTTACCAGCTCATAGAATTCTGTTTCCAACTTTTGCACCTTGGTACGAGGGCAAAATTTCTTAGTCATCAGCTTCTTGAATTGCTCCCAAGTGAGCTTGTAGGCATTCTCCATACCAATAGGCTGAGCATACGAATTCCACCAAGACATAGCTTCATCAAGCAGCATACCTGTAGCAAACTTTACCTTGTTAACCTCCTGACAACCGCACATGAGAAATACATTCTCAGTCTTCTCAAACCAGCAGATCAAAGTAACCGCTCCCTCAGTGCCCTTATACTTGACAGGATCACTAATCTTGAAATCCTTCCAAGTACATTCACGCCTAGTAGTGGGTTGAACCACTTCAGGATTAGGTGGAATCTCAGCAGCCCTAGCAGCAACTTCAGCTCTCTCAGTCTCCAGAGCTTCTGCTATACTATCCCTGGCCAACTTGCGGATAGCGGCTTGTGTCATAGCGGGTGTTTCTGGTGTAGCCTTTGCTTTCTTTGGCGCCATACTTCTGATAAATAATAATCGACAACAACCATGAGAAAAATATAATAGAAATAGTCATCGTACAAAAATATACGTCCACAACATGTATATATACAACCACAACAAGTATAAATACAACCACGACATGTACGAGTACAACCACAACCTGTAATA
Source organism: Artemisia argyi (assembly GCA_030686995.1). NCBI lineage: Eukaryota > Viridiplantae > Streptophyta > Magnoliopsida > Asterales > Asteraceae > Artemisia > Artemisia argyi. The sequence continues at coordinate 127,672,386 of CM060691.1, forward strand.
ATACAACCACGACACGTATAGATACAACCACAACAAGTATAAATACGTTAACCATAAAGAGCAACCATGAAACATCATAAATATAATCACAACACATGAATATAATACATGAAAATTTCGGCCTACATGGACCGATATATATATATATATATATATATATATATATATATATATATATATATATATATATAGCACAACATTTCCAACATAGTAGAGTCGCACTTGATATATTTGTTTGTACAACAACCAAAAGACTACAAGTTCTTGAACTATGTCCCACACCTCGGGACTAGGAAATAGTAAAAGCTAATACAATACTAGTCTATGTCTAGGCTCCTCCAGTTGCCCTAGATGGTCCAGGAGCTCCAGATGCTCCAGGTGCACTCCTCAGACGACGAATCTCCCTGTCCATCATAACTGCAATCTCCCCTAGATGCTGAACTCGATGCTAAAAAGAAGCATCCCTGCGCTCCATCACAGTCAACCTCTCATGGGCTACTACCAACTGGTGTGTCAGCTCTCCCTGAGCCTCCTGTGTAGTCTGAGCTCTATCCCGAATCTCTGGTAGCTCACCTCTAAGCTGGTCAATCAGCTCCTGATGTCCCAACTGTCGTGCCTCAAGCCCATGATATGACACGTCGATACTAACTCTGCCTAAAAGTAAACCCTCGACCTGCTCCTCAACCGCCTCAAGTCGAGTAGTGATATCCGCCTCAACCCTAAAACCCAAACTATCAACCTGCTCCTGCTGAGCCCCTAACTGATCCTCTAATGTAACATCTGTAGGCTCCCTAGCATCTGTAAACTCCCTAGCAGTAGTAGACTCCCTAGCAACAGCTGCTCTCGAACACTCCCCCACATGGTATACTGGTGGTGGTTCTGCTGATTCTGACTCTGTAGTAGGTGAATCTGGTGTAGTAAACCTCGCACGCTTCCTAAGCGGCAATAGTGAAGTAGATATGCATGTAGTAGCGGGTATGGCTGGTGGTGGTGTAGGTAACATAGGAATAGTAGGTACCTTAAAGGTAGATGTAGCAGTGCAAACTTTCTTACTAGGACCTATAGTAGTCTTCTTACCTGGAAATAAAGGTGAGCAAACGGACCGGATGGACCGGACCGACCGACAAAACCGACCGGACCAGACCGGACCAGACCGGACCGGACCGACCACATTCGGTCCGGTCCTCGGTCTAGTCTTTTTGGCTTGGTCGGTCCTCGGTCTGGTCGGTCCGGTCCGGTCCAGTCCGGACCGACCAAAAAACCGAAAAAACGTGCCAAAATATGCCTAATTGGACCGGACCGACCGAAGACCGGACCGGACCGAACCGGACCGAGACCGGACCGACCACATTTGGTCCGGTCTCGGTCTATGGTTTTTTCGGTTCTTGGTCCTCGGTCCGGTCGGTCCGGTCCGGTCCGGTCCGGTCCGGTTTTTGGACCATGCTCACCCTTACCTGGAAACATGAGTCTAGGTTCTGATGGAATAGTGGTAGAAGAGGATGATGTGTCCGTGGGTGCACGGGTAATCTCGGGTGGTGCAATAGGGGAAACATGAGGAGTAGGAGCAGTCTCATCCTCCTCAAAAGGCTCTGTTTCCTCACCTGATGCCGAGAGTGGCAACACAGGTACAAGAGGAATAGGTGGTGGTGAACAGGCAGTGGAAGACATAGAGCCTTCAACATCGGAGTCTGTGATAGAGTACAGTATGACAACATTTGGGTTTGCAGACATGGTTCTGTGATAATCAAGGTGAAATAAAATAAATAACTCGTATAATGAAATCACCTAAAACAATGAACATGAACTTATGATGAAATGATGAGATGCTATGATAATGTGGTTATAGTCTAGGGATCATATACATCATAAACCCTATCATGATGCATCCTAGTTCGCTATAACCTTGGCTCTGGTACCAATCTGTCACACCCCCAATTTACCTGACTTGCAGTGGAATGGAATACCTGGGGGTGTAACTGTCATAGCACCATAACAAGGGTATATTGAACGACCTAAAGTGTCGTTTGGAAAATACATATCGTTTGATTTATTTAAAAGCATCCAGTGCTACAAAACATAGGTCCCCAAAGGTTGAAACGTTTACAGAAAACAAGTTCAGGAAATGTCAAACGATAATTTACACAAGTTCATGAAAAATCCAAAATGTAGTGCGTCATCCCTGGCACATCCTAATGAGACTCCATGCATGTAATATGATAGTGCCTTAGTTACCTGCAAATACATTGCGAAAACGGTCATAACGAATGTTGGTAAATAATCATAGGTTTATAAGTTAAATCGTATGTACATAAGCCACAAGTATAAAGTAAACTGACAAAATGTCAAAAATGCTACATTGTCTCTTAAGCTCATGACCCCGAAGCTAGACATAGTAATGGCCCCAACAGAGTGTTTACCAGACACTCAACTTGATAAGACATGAAATGCATTCGTCCCATTGGAGCAACCCAAACGCGAATGGAGGCGTCACCCTCAATAGATCTATTCACTCACTCTCGCTTAGTACTAGAATTAACGGTCCATGATAATAAAGGGGACTTGTCAAGACGTGGTAATAAGGCAACTTAAGCAATGTATGGAATTTGTAATACTTGGGCATGTACGAAAGTAATTGATGCAATGTATTCTCCCCCGTGGGATTTGAAATCAAATAAGTAATTGAAAACGGGGCTATGAAAACTCACCTTAACTGATGATACTGTAATGAAGTGAAATGAACAACAATGAACGATTAACTGCCGCAACCTAATATGAATGATGAACGATCTAATTTAGATCACCAAATGATGTTATGAATGTCCATGCACATGTTCCTATACCACTCTACTCTTTGGAAAAATACTTGTTGTTATCAAAAATATATATTCCAAGACTTAAGAAAAATATGGCTATTAGAAAAAATAAAGCTAGTTGGAATATATATACTTATATATATATCGTATGTTTCCATGTTAGTGTTGAAATCCTCGGGTTGAAATCCTTGAAATAACGCCTTGTAGTGATAAAAATATACTTGTAATAACTAATACTTCATTAGTTATAAAATTGGGTACTTGGTATTATTTCTAGATTCTAAAGTTACTACGTAGTTTTAGTGTTAATATTACTAAAAGCTGTCAAAATGAAATGAGTTTTGCCGATATTCAAACGTGAATATCTTTGTCGTTATAAGTCCGTTTTACTTGTTCTTTATATCCACGGTTACGTCTTAGTATGTAGTAATATATTTTGGAAAGCTCGGCTCCTCCGGGTTACGTCTAAAGCCTGTTTTTGTCCGACGAAAAACATCCAACAGCATGCAATTTTCAGAAAAAATACTTTTCGTCTACAAACTTGCAAAAAACATAACTTCTTCGTTATAAACTCTTTTTAATCCGTTCTTTCGCCTACGGATTCGTTTTTGAAAGTATTTTCTAAAAATTTTGCCAAAGTTTACTTTGTATTTACTGATTTTCTAGAATTTAACAAAATGGGACAGTAGGTATATCTACTTGTTAGAAATCCATTTCCAAGGTTCAAAACTAGTTTCTACAGCAACAAAAACTCTTGCAAACTTCACAAAACTATACTAATCCTACCATACCCTTCTTAGGGTGTCATGGGTTCCTAATGACTAGTAAAAAAGTTAATTTAACAAAGGAAAACCTAAAACCAAATCTAGGGTTTGTATGTTCAAAAAGTATGCAAAAATAAAGTGGTATAACTAGTTTGTGCATGAAATTAAGCATGAATACTATAAGATACATGTGTTAATTAGAAGAAAACATGAAAATAAATTTGAATACTCACTTTGAAATTCTAGGTGATGAGATGATTAGAAACCTTGGATTACTTGTGTTTATGATGCAAGAATCTTGATTAGACTAACAAAATGAACAACTTTGATGCTTTAAACTTTTGAAAAACTCCACTTGATCTTGAAATGGTGATGAAGTCGTGGGTTTGGTGATGGGGATGAAGAATGAGAGATTTTGATTCTATAAAATTATGTATGTTGTGTTTTTGGTGGTTTTTGTAAATACTTGTATAAGTATATAGTATTATAAGTGTACATTAATGCACTAGGTTAATAAACTTTGTAATTTTTGCCTAGGAGAGGACTTATGGGCTGGCTTTCAAAGAGCAAGGGGGGGGGCGGGGGTAGGGGTACTTGGGACTTATTTAGAAAACTAGTGATGAATTTGGTGTAATTTAGTGTTTTTAGTTATAATCGGGTACCGGGTTTGATAGAAATAAATGTTAACAAAGTTAACCGGGACAAAATAAAGTCATAAGAATGATAAAAATATGTTGGGTACAATTACTGAGTGTTCGGGTGATTATTGTTTAGTTTTCACGAAAACCGTCGTAATATTCATAAGCTTACGTTATAAATAAAATAAATTTCCAAAATACTGGGTAAATGAATATTATAACTTTTATGATGATAAAATGGATATAAAAATATGTCAGGACCATTGTGGGAATATTTAGATATATTCGTCGTGTATAAATCGGGTGTTAACGTTTATTATAAATACTTATACGTAAAACGTTCAATGTATCATATATATAAATTTGAAAATCATAAGAGTGGTATAACATGAAAATGCTGTTATGATGATATGCAGACTATCTCTAGTCCGTAGGCAGCGTCCTCAGCACTAATGAAATGAATTCGCACCTAAACCAATCCAGTTACATGAATTTGAATACCCGTAAACTAAATTTACGTTGAAATGAGTAATGCAAGTGAATAGTGAAAACTTTTCCAACAATGAATAGTGTTCAGTGAATAGTAAATTTCCCAAATATTTATCAGAATATCAAATTGACCTCGAAAATGATGAATAATAAAACGATGAATAGTGATTTATGAATAGTAAAATGTCAAAGTTTTGGGAAATTATCATCATGAATAGTGACCTGAAATGGTGAATTGTGACATCAGGCAAAACTACAAGCATGGGTATTCAAACTAACTTAAATCCTGAAATGGTTTATTGTTGAAATTATCATCATGTTGGCAAAATATATATATTCGGGTCGGATCCCTTTCTTGGTCGGAAAATGAGGTTATCTAAAATTTCTAGAGAACACAACTCTTTAGGGGAATCTATATCGATATCCTTAATTCAAATCAATTATCCTTGGTGAAAACTCATTGCAGGAAAGTTGCGTTTAGATGAGACCATGTTTAATCAAAACGCTCTACAGTATCGGTTAAGAGGCTTGGTTTATTTCTATAGTGTTACTTAGCGTACCTTCACAATGTGTTCGATCCTATAGCTCAGTCTAGCTAGTACCTTTGAATAATAAAATTTGACAACTAGGTCAGAGATGGTGAGTCGGATGGTCTCGTGGTGTCTTAAGATTGTTGTTAAGTCATGAATTTTCTTAGTCCAGGTTTAGTAGTTCCGTAATCCTTTTATTGTTTTTCTTGCATCGAGGAATCCTCCTAGCACTTGATATGGAAAGTCTCTCCTAGAGTAGTCAATGGAAAGTTCTAACTTAATGGCTGAGTGAGTGACAGGTGGGATAAGTATCCAAGGAGAGTTTGTCAGAAAGAGAAGTTTATAAAAGAGTTTACTTGTTTAAAACGCTTTTAAATGAAGATTGTTATTAGCAATACTTTAAAAAGGTAATTATTTCCTTCATGACATAATTCTTCCTGAATTATACATAGGTGATCAGGCTATGTATAGTTGACGACTACTGATGCTATGCTTGATTTAGTCAAAATATCATTACTTTTCTCAAAAGTTTTAAATGGTGTTCAACGCATTGTTATTAAAAATGGTATCCTGATATTTCCTTTCAAGTAACATGAAAATTGTTTTGCATAATAATAGTAAATACTTGGTGTAATGACGGAAAAATCGATTTATAGGGTGGTAAAAAAAAACTTATAGTAGAAATTCTGTAAAACAATTTCCCCATAGGGTAGTAAAATAGCTTGAAGTATAATTCATCGTAAAGTTTATTGGATACATGGGTGAATCTTATGGAGTGGTAATAGTCTACTAATCCGTCAAAAATGAAATTGGCCTAATCCCTTATAAGACAATGGTATAATGTTGCGAAACGATTAAAGATTGAGCGATTGGAATAGAAAACAGAATAAATGAAGGTTACGATTATCACTGAGATAACAAAGGATAGATATTACATTGGGTAAAAGAGTGCTTAATATAACTAGGTTATTTCAACGTACTAACGGAAAATACAAAAGAGGAGTACAACCCTAAAGGGCTCGAACCATGGTTTAAAACATGAACTTCTTCCTCCAGTTCAGGTCTCTCAACTCCGGGCATTCACTCTTGAAGTGTCCAACTACACCACAGCCAAAACATGTTATTGGTGGTTTCTGATTATCACCCACAATTGGAAACCTGCAATCCCTGGTTTTGTGAGTAACCTTTTTACAGTTGCCACATGGTTCCGGGCAACGGCCTGGGTTATGATGATATTGACACTTTTCACACTTAGGTAAAATACCAAGGTAATCGTTCTTTTCATTTAGACCTGTAGCATAGGGCTTAGCAACTCCTTGTCTCTTGTGTGGTCCTTGTGTGGCATTCCCACCTCGATTGTTGTTCCACTTCCTTTTGTTGTCGCTATTGTTTCCTAATGTCTTGGTGTGAGCTATGTATTCCTTTGCTTCGATCGCCATTTTGATAGCTTTAGACATGGCATCGGGTTCCAATGAGATGACCAATGTACGAATTTCAGGGGAGAGTCCCCCGATATACCTTTCAAGTTTCTTGCTTTCCGGTTCATCCATTGTAGGGCCTAGTCTTGTTAATTCATAAAAACGGGTAATGTACTTGTCAACATCGTCTCCTACCATGGTAAATGTTAATACAAAAGTTGGGCTTACCTTGTTTGGACTCCTGCTCTCGTATCAATTAGAACTTTAGTGCTTATGAAACCTGCGCACTAAGAAAGTAAACAACACCGTTAGGCTTATCGTGGGATTGTCTCCCACGATTAGACTCCGGCGTGAGAGTAAGTAATCGGTTTTAGGGTTTTGTTGAAGAGTTAGGGATTGTGTGAATCGTACCTTTAATGAGAATGTATCATTCTATATATATATATATATATATATATATATATATATATATATATATATATATATATATATATATATATATATATATATATATATATATATATATATATATATATATATATATATATATATATATATATATATATATGGGCTCAGAAACCGTGTAGGTTTCTTGCTCCTTACTCTTCGCACACGTGGTGCTTATCCGGGGTAAGGATATCTATTCCATAAATAGAAGATCCTTATCCTATGATCGGGTAGTTTGGTTGGGCTTCGGACTTCGTGAGTCCAAGCCATTGGTAATATGGCCCAAGTCATTTGTCATGATAGCCCACTCGTGGTGGGTTTGGGCTTAGTAATGTTTATCATTTGTGCTCGTGGCCCAACTATAGACTATACGTCATCATGTCCCCCCAGTCTAGTGTGCGCGGCTCGTAGCCGCGGATACTAGACTAGTGAGAATAGCGGTAAGCGTGGCGGGAAAAAATCAAATACTTCCCGCCCAAAAGTGGGAACAATGTATTGAGTCCCAAAATATCGTAAGAAATGCTTCGAAGAACGGGGAGAGTGTCCACGTGTTCCTCGGGAAGAGGGAAAAAGTGTTGTACCTTGTCTCATCCTAGCCACACGTTTTGTTAGTGGGATCCACGTGGCGTCCCTTTTAGGGTTTTTGATGCTTATAAAAGTCACCGCCTCCTTTCACTGTGGGGCACACAGTAAAAACATTTCCGCCATTTTTAAACCTTTCAAAGCTTTTTTTTGTTCGATCTACTGTTCTACTAGGTAACTACACATGCGCAATTTAGTACATCTTGTTTATACCTTGAAAATGGTTGCTCAGTTGCACGAGTTTCGCTCTGCGATGGATGAGGATGACGTACGTCAGTTTTCTTCTGATTACTTCATTCCTCTAGACATCCATCCTGAAGCAACAGATGTTGACGCGTGTATTGCCGATTTCCCCGATGGGAAGATAGGTTTATATACACGCTTTTTTGATTACGCGAATTATCGCGTGCCAATATCCATATTTTTTAGCAACGTGCTCAATTTCTACCAACTTCATATTTCACAGCTGCACTGTATAGGTGCGGCGAAGATATCCAACTTTGAAATAAACTGTCGGTTACTTGCAATCAACCCGACTGTCGAGCTATTCCGTGCGTTCTACCACACAACGTGGTCGCACGGGTGGGTTTCTTTTGCAAAGTGCTCAGGGCGCCTTCAATGCTATACCGATAAAGTAGATTCCTTAAGGCATTGGAGAGAATATTTTTTCTGGGTGGTTGATGTTGTATTTCCATCGCGCTTTGAGTTCTATACTCAAGGGTCGCTGCCGAGGGATGAGCGTCCTGTCCCTGGTTCGTATAGTGTCGCGGATGCGGATACGATTGTTTGTAACCGCATTCCCATTAACTCCTACCCTGAGGAGTTTTTGGTGCATATGGGACTGAGTCGCAACTATTTTGATGGTGCGGACGAGGTTCCAACCTTCATTGATGGGAATAGCCAGGGTGGGTGCTCATCCTTTCTTGCCTTTGCCTCTATAATGTACGTGTTTGTTTGTTTCGCTTGAATAACTAAGTTGTTCTTGTTATTTGTTTTTGTCCGTCGAAGAGATGGACCTGTTCGCTGTTGTGAAGTTGAAGGAGCCCAAGCGCGTGACAGTGGGGGTGCGCCCTCTGAGGGATGGTGAGGAGCCCATCTTAGAGGCTACTGCGGGGCACCTAACGGTGTTTGGGCCCGTTGCATGTGAAGATTCTCCACCTGCAGCTACGCTTGTTGTGCCAGTGCAGAGTGTTCCTCCTACTGGGGAGCAGTCTCCCGTGGTGGAGGAGGCGCATGTTGAGTCCTCCAACAGCATGGAGATTGTTGATATAAATAATGTTTAAAATGGTTATTAATATCTCTCAATAAACCTATGTTTTGATAATCACAAAACTCAAATCAAATTAAGTCAATATTAAGACGTAAACAAGTATTTGGTAACAAATATTTACCTCTACATCTAATATCACTTAAGGTATGCTTAAAAACTAAGCATCTTATGCATTACATGATCGAAGGAAATTTTGTCTTAAGACATAACATCTTATAAAATGATATAAACATTTTATATATATTTGTAAATCATTTTTGGTAATGCTATATTAAACCACACGCTCCAGAACAGTAAATTCTGGCCCTATAAATATTGGATCATTTCACACATTTTTCTCACCTTTTTGCACTATAAACTTTCTGATCCAACCTCCATTTCTAGATCTAAAATCCTTTGATCATATAATTCATAAGTCTTTGTTTCCAAGTGATCCAAAGCTTCATCCATTCAAGTGCAAGAAGAAGAACAGTCCTCTACATCCATCAAATTGTAGTAGTGTTGTGAATAGCTAGTTTCATATTGTAGTTGTGGTAGATATTTGTAAAAGTGTTGTGTAAATTTGTTGATTGTAGAAACTAGGTGTGTTGTAAAGTAGTTTACTAGTTGTGAATTAGTTGTGCATTGAAGAAGGTGTGAAGTTGTGAAGGTGTGAAGCCTTGAAGAAGTTGTGAAGTTGTGAAGAAGGTGTGAAGGCTTGAAGAAGTCGTGAGATTGGTTCTAGCTACGATTAGAACTCGACATTTAGCTTAGTGTTGTTAACTCGTGTAAGCCAAGGTGTGTAAGGTTTCTCCACCATAAGGAGTTTGTTGACATAGTGAAGAAAACTCTCGAGTGTGGTACTCGGGGAGTGGAGTAGGGCAAGGAAGGTGTCCTTGTAGCCGAACCACTATAAATTCGCGTGTTGTGGTTTGATCTTTCTAACTCTATCTTTTCTTCATTACATTTCAATACTTTCATTACTTGATTAGAATTGCTTATATTGGTTGTCATTTGAATTCACTTGAGATCGAATCGAAAGTTTTTAATAACCTACAAAATATTTTGGTAATAAACTTTTAAAAGGACGTAAAACTATTCAACCCCCTTCTAGTTTTCCACAATTGGTATCAGGAGCCACGTCTAGCAAGATCTTTAAAATATATTGTATTTCAAAACTTGTAACGATCTATGGAATCTGAAAAATATTTAGAAGGGCAATCTATGCAAAGACCACCACTATTTGAAAGTGATGGATTTTTATATTGGAAAAATCGATTCAAAACTTATGTGAAGTCAAAAGATCTAGATCTTTGGCATGTTATTACTAATGGTGATTTTTTACCTATTCAAAATAACCCCGAAACTAAGAAAGATGAAATCGTACCTTTTGAAAAACAAAATGATGATTTAAAAAGAAAACTTGCTAAAAATAATGAAGCAAAAATGGTTATTTATAATGTGCTACCACGTAAAGAGTACGAAAGGATCTTTATGTGTGAAACCGCAAAAGAAATTTGGAACTCTTTACTAATAACTCACCAAGGTAATAGTCAAGTCAAAGATAACAAGATAGATCTACTTGTTCAACAATATGAGCAATTCACGATTCTGGAAGAGGAATCAATTGATAATGCTTTTGCTAGATTTAACACTATCATCACAAGTTTAAAAGCACTTGATGAGAATTTTTCTAGTAAGAATTTTGTTAGGAAGTTTCTTAGGGCTCTTCATCCAATATGGCGAGCTAAAGTGATGGCTATTGAAGAATCGAAGAATTTGTCAACATTGCAACTTGATGAATTAATTGGAAATCTAAAAGTTTACGAAGTTATCATTAAGAAGGATTCCGAAAAATGGTCAAAGAAAAACGAGAGCAAAGCAAGTCAATCGCCTTGAAAGCTAGAAAGGAATCTAGTATCGAAGATAGCTCATCTTCCGAAAGTGATGACGAAGAATATGCCATGGCCGTAAGAGATTTCAAGAAATTCTTCAAAAGGCGAGGAAGATTCGTAAGACAACCGCATGATGAAAAGAAAACATTTCAAAAGAGTAAAGATGACAAGAACAATAAGATTGAAAGAAAATGTTTCAAATGTGGTGATCCAAATCATCTCATCGGAAAATGTCCAATGATGACAAGAGATCAAAATCAAAGAGCTTTTGTTGGAGGTGCTTGGAGTGATAGTGATGAAGATGAGAAAGAAACGAAAAAAGAAGAAAAGTGTCTTATGGCGAATACATCAAATGAGGTACGTTCCGAAACCGAATATTTTAGTGATGAAAGTTTATCATTAGATGAAAAAGATCTAGATAATGAATATAATAGGCTATGAAAATTAGGACAACTAGTAATGGCCAAAAACAAATCACTAAAATACATAAACAATCAATTGGAAAATGAAGTACTTGAACTAAAAATTAAAATACATCAACTTGAAATAGGTAAAGAAATTTTTGAAGAATGTAAATCATGTCAAGTGCTTAAAAGTGAAAACGAAATACTTAGGGAAGAAATTCGCAAACTTAATAAATTTGAAAATAGTAGTCACTCACTTAGTAAAATAATAAGTATTCAAAGAACATCCGGAGATAAAACCGGTTTAGGATTTAACTCAAATGAAGCTTCAACAAGTAAGATTAAAAATGTCAAATTCAAAAATGAACCTAACGAACAAAAATCTCTAATATCTAATCCTAAGTATATACTTATTAATGATAGAAAAATACCTCTTTCCAACAATGAAGAAGTAAAAGCTTTTTATAAATCATCTTTGAAAAACGAGGTAGGATCTTCTAAATCCAAGACAAGATCTAAAACACCACCACCTAGAAAATCAAATAATCCTAATCCTAGGTCTAAAACACCTCAACTAAGAAGAAACCAAAATAGGCAAAACTATAATAACAATAGTAATCAAATGTGGAACTACCAACAAAGCTACAATCCTTGGGGTATACTACCACCTTTCATGCATCCTAGTCAAATGTTAAACATGTTTGGACCAAACAACTTTGGACCAAAGAGACAATGGGGATCGAATGGCTAGATGAACATTCCTTGAGGCAATCTTGAAGTTTCTCTCAACATACTCAACATAAACTTTTTCAAAGTCTATATATCATCTTGATGATTTTGAAGATTTTTTGAAGACCACCGGGTACGCCATTCTTTCTTATCTCATTGCCATGCTTAGATAAATATGCTTTAGTTGATTACATTGTTTGCATAGATATAGCTTGCCTTTTTCTCTCTATTTGTTCGATCATATATATACTTATATTTACATATACTCTTAATACCTAATATATTAAATACATATCTATATATATATATATATATATATATATATATATATATATATATATATATATATATATATATATACAATTGCTTGCACATAACCTAGATACGTCATTAGTTGACTTTCTAGAACTCCAGAAAATTGTTCTTTATCGAACCCTTTCCTTCCCCCCTCGCGTTATTCTATTAAGTCCTCTTTTAGGAGACTCATGATGATGAAGGGATATGAGTCAAGTGGACTTTTATCATGCAAGAATGCCTTCGCACGTGAACACTATGGATGAAACAAACTCCTCTCGCCGACTTTATCCTATCTCCGCTACTATCTTTCAAACCTCACCCATCAACCCATCTTTCACTCACACTTATACTTATATATATATATATATATATATATATATATATATATATATATATATATATATATATATATATATATATATATATATATATATATATATATATATATATATATATACACACTTATTCACATATTCCCGAACACACCTGAAACCCTTCATCAACTTAATACTTTGATCATTTTATCCAAAATTGTCAAAGGTATATTTTAATTATCGAAACGGTAATTAAAAAAAATTTGTTAAGAATTTTATCATCGTGCCAATAAATGTTTACGTATTTTTGATATATTAAAAATCTAATTATATACGTATAAATATTTTTGTTCCAGAAACTAATTCCGCGAAATTTTGTAAATTTCAAAGGCGGCCCCCTTAAAGATTAAGGGGACCGGCTTGTTATCGAGGGCGGTCCCCTTAATGTTTAAGGGGACCGGCCATCTGACACTTGCAAATACGTTTTCCACCTTATTTCCATTCCCAAACACCCCATTTGCTCATTCATCTCTTCCCCATTGCTGCTGAGTACGAACCAAAACACCCAAAACCATCAAAATCCTCCACCATATCACCAATCCGGGGTTGTTTCGCAAGGGGCAAACATCAACCAAACATATAACATCTTTTGTAAGTTTTTCAACATGCATTTCATCACATTTCATTCGATTTGGTGTCTAATCAATAATTATGCATTTTATTAAAATTTATTTTAATTCGAATTTAAGTGTAATAGAAGCTAGAAATAGAACTACCAAATGCTTCCCATAGGATTAGGATGATGTATTGCAACTCAAATTTAGTATAACATATCATTTTGTCAAAATCATTAATCGCCCATAAACCCTTGTTAAATTTTATTTTTCAAGAGGCACATTGTTGATATAACTCTTAAAAACTACTTAAAACTTACTACATTACATTGTTTTAACGTTCTAAACAATCAAAACATACTTCTCAATTTGTTATAAAATGGTTCATGAAGACAACATGGGCGTTTGGTTCATGAACAAACTATAACTATATGCAATTATTTGAAACTTAAAACTAGTTCATAAAACTTGTTAATACTACTAGAATCAATAGACGTCATCAAGATATATAATCAATATATATATTGATGTTTTAGGATGTTTTTATCTAGTTAAGGGAGCGTTTGGTTTATCTCGAAAATGATATTTTTGAAAACTAAAATTCGCATTTTAATCTTTTAAACAAGCTTATGTTGTGTCAAACTCTTATGAAATGGAAGATATATAATCTAATATATATCTAGCCTTATTTCGAAATGAATTATGATATCATACTCTTTGATATTATACATTCTAAACGAGTTTAAAATCAAAATAAAAGGAACATTATGAAACTACTTTATTGAATATTTTTTTTGTGTCGAAGTAGAATTTTGTTCCACATATAGTGCATATAATTATATAAATATATATATAACATATGCATGATAGTTGTTTTTATATTAATTCTATTTTTGTTGTTATATTGCTTAGGTGAAAATGCCTAAGACCACGGTTGGTGATGTCTCCAAAACCAAACAATACATTCCAAATGTCTCTTCTACTCCCGGCATGTCTCCTTCAGTTGCATGTTTCTATCGTCCTATTGAAAATAGAAACATTCACGAAGGACGAATTGTCGATCCATCTTTCTATGAAAATGATCAAACCGAACGAATGTTCACCAATATTCGTTTTGGATGTCTTTTCCAAATCAACGAACCAATCATTACTCGTTTTGTCCTCGATTTCTATAGCCAAGTGACGGTGCAAACCGATCCCTATGGTAATATCCTCATTTCCTTCATGATTCAAAATCAATTCATCACTCTTACTCTTGCTCAATTTGGTCAAATTCTTCGAATCCCATACAACGGCCAAGCCGTTTTCTCAAATGAATGGGATCTTTCCTCTCTTGAAAGAAATCGTCCTCAGGATGGCCCCTACTATTCTGAGATTCCTAGTCCTGAAGACATTCGTCGAATGCTTGAACTAGAACGTCGTACGACTAGTCGAGTAATCAAGTCAAAGAATGTCAATATTCATGCCAATCAAATCCTCCTCAAAGAGCTAAGCCAAGATATGAAGAAGTGGGAAGAACTCATTCGAGAGAATGCGTTTGGTACTGGTGGTCACCGTGATCATGTCACGGCAAGCATTGCCCACATGCTTTATTGTGTTATTGCTGAAGAGCAATACAATTTGGCTTATCTTTTTATTCATCGAATCATGTCCGCCAAAAACACCCCTAATGCCAATCTTCCTTACGGTATGTTTCTCACATGACTTTATCGTTATGTGATGGAACATTATCCACATCTTCAAAGAGACTACTACGTTCATATCCTTCCTACCTTGAACCAACTTACTCGTGTTCGTACTCGTCGTTCTCGAAGTGGCAAAGGAAAATCTCGTGTTCCTTTGTATTCTAGGCCTCGTGGTTCTACATCTCATCGTGATGACGATGATGATGAGGAGGAAAACACCTCACGTGTTAGTACTCCATCCCCTACGACCTTTGTTGAAGATCTTTCCGATATTGATGATACCGAGTATCAAATTCCTCTTCCTCATGAACGTACCGATGAGCTTCTCTTCACTCGTCAAACGTATATCATCAACCGTCAACAACAAATGCATGAAGAACTTCGAGGAGATTTCAAATCCGTTGGGAAGATGTTTAGGAAGATGCTTGGAAAGAAGAAGTAGGATATATTGATGTATTGCTACTTGTTATTACTTGGTTCTATTTGACATTTGTATGATTTGCTATTTGTCCGATTTATTCGGAAATACTTGTCTTATTTCTTGTTTATCTCTTGAATGATGTTTAGACTTTAATTGTTATCATGCTACTAACTTAATGTTATGCTATGCTTATTTTCAAAATGGATTATAATATGTTTATTTGCATGCAATTTGGTTATATATATATATATGTGTTTATATATCATCATTCATAGAGTATATACTTCTAATAGTGCTTGCTTGGAAAACACACTTGAAAAATCACCAAATTCTGCAAATTTTGGGTCTCTAGTCATCTAGGAAAACATCATATGGGCGGCCCCCTTAATTCCCTAGGCGGTCCCCTTAATTATTAAGAGGGCCGGCATACAATTAAGGGGACCGGCCATCTGGAACTGGATTCACTATTTTCTTTTGCATCTTGTGAACCCTTTCTCTAGTTTCAGCTACTATTTCCCATTTTAACCCAACTGATTTTAGAATCTCATTCAACCATTTCAAATACACACCTTTATTAACCATTTCCATACTATAAATTCCCTCCACAATCACCATTCTTCATCTCATCATTCACCATCTAGATCATCATGACTCCACCAAGCACCGCACACTCCAAAGCTTCCAAGAAACAAAAACTTGTGGTCATCCCCCCAAAACAACTCTTCATTGACTTAACAAATGAAGACAACAAAACACCATCACCTCTACCCAAATGCTCATCCCCAAGTGCACCCAATGCACCATCTAAAACACCTTCCACTCATGGAACTTCCTCATCCTCCATACCCTCAACCTCATCAATCAACGACTACATCAACTCACACTTGTCACCACAAGTATCATCACCACTTCCTACACAAGAACCCATGTCCACCTATCTTACCATCTCACTTTCACCAATAACACCACTTGATGCTCATCTCTCATCTCCACCAATTACACCACCATTGTTTGCCAATCCTGTGCCTTGGAGGCTACTTGAATCCCATGGGGATACTTGTCTTTGTTGCATCCATAACCGCACGGTCATCTTTGGCCTTAGAGATGAAATTCAATATATGTTTTCATATATTGAACATTTGCTTACCAACCCACCACCACCACCAACTCCACCATCCTCTCCAATCATTCCTCCACCACAATACTCACCCATTCCTCCATCATCACCATCATGCTCTCCTAATTAAGCATTTGATATGCTAAATAAATAACGCCTCTACCACCCTTTTGCTTGCAAGCTCTATGAAGACCATGTACTCTTGCCATGATGATGTATTTTCCTTGTTGTTAGTTTGTGAACTAGCTTTTCTACTTGTAATCCAAATTGCTACTTGTATTTTGTGTCTTGACACAACCTATTATTTAATATGAATGCTTTCTTTCAAACATGCTTTATTTTTTTTCTAATCAACTTATACATGTTTGCATGCATATACTTGTGCTTCTAATATTTTCTTTTTGCAAAGCATTCCATAGCTCATTCTCTTGGTGCCCCCAAACGAGGGGGAGTACACATCAAGGGGGAGATATCTACCCGTCAATCTTTCACATTTGAAAATTGTCGGCATAACCTTTTTGATTCTACAAAAAGGGGGAGAAGTAAATATAAACTCACTAAAATACTTGTTTAAAAATTAATTTTTGAATTAATGAGTTTAAGTTTTGTAATCATCAAAAAGGGGGAGATTGTTGATATAAATAATGTTTAAAAAGGTTATTAATATCTCTCAATAAACCTATGTTTTGATAATCACAAAACTCAAATCAAATTAAGTTAAGATTAAGACGTAAACAAGTATTTGGTAACAAATATTTACCTCTACATCTAATATCACTTAAGGTATGCATAAACTAAGCATCTTATGCATTACATGATCAAAGGAAATTTTGTCTTAAGACATAACATCTTATAAAATGATATAAACATTATATATATATTTGTACATCATTTTTGGTAATGCTATATTAAACCACAAAGATATGATTTCAAATTTCCAACCAAAAAGGGCAAATTTTATCCAGAAAAACTTTTCCAACGTTCAGGAGGGCGGCCCCCTTAATTTTACTAGGCGGCCCCCTTAATGATTAAGGGGACCGGCCCCTAATTAAGGGGACCGGCACGCTCTAGAACAGTAAATTCTGGCCCTATAAATATTGGATCATTTCACACATTTTTCTCACCTTTTTGCACTATAAACTTTCTGATCCAACCTCCATTTCTAGATCTAAAATCCTTTGATCATATAATTCATAAGTCTTTGTTTCCAAGTGATCCAAAGCTTCATCCATTCAAGTGCAAGAAGAGGAACAGTCCTCTACATCCATCAAATTGTAGTAGTGTTGTGAATAGCTAGTTTCATATTGTAGTTGTGGTAGATATTTGTAAAAGTGTTGTGATTGTAGAAACTAGGTGTGTTTTAAAGTAGTTTAGTAGTTGTGAATTAGTTGTGCATTGAAGAAGGTCTGAAGTTGTGAAGGTGTGAAGAAGGTGTGAAGCCTTGAAGAAGTTGTGAAGTTGTGAAGAAGGTGTGAAGGCTTGAAGAAGTCGTGAGATTGGTTCTAGCTACGATTAGAACTCGACATTTAGCTTAGTGTTGTTAACTCGTGTAAGCCAAGGTGTGTAAGGTTTCTCCACCATAAGGAGTTTGTTGACATAGTGAAGAAAACTCTCGAGTGTGGTACTCGGGGAGTGGAGTAGGGCAAGGAAGGTGTCCTTGTAGCCGAACCACTATAAATTCGCGTGTTGTGGTTTGATCTTTCTAACTCTATCTTTTCTTCATTACATTTCAATACTTTCATTACTTGATTAGAATTGCTTATATTGGTTGTCATTTGAATTCACTTGAGATCGAATCGAAAGTTTTTAATAACCTACAAAATATTTTGGTAATAAACTTTTAAAAGGACGTAAAACTATTCAACCCCCTTCTAGTTTTCCACAGAGATCCTGGAGCCTGTTACGGAGGCTCAAGGAGGGAAGTGTAAGGAAGCGTCTTCTGGCGGTTATGGTGCTGGAACTTCCAAGAGGAGGCGCCATTTGATTTCTGATGAAGAGTCTTCCACACCGGATGATATGTCCATTTCTGGCGCGCAGAAGAATCTGTCCAGGTCCCCACCTCTTGTGTAAGTGTGTACAACTTCCTTCTTCCACATTTGTTACATCCTCGTACTAACTGTACCTTCTTTGTTTTGTAGTGACCATGCTGCGAATGATGATGCGGTGTTTGCTGATCGTGCAGTATCACCGCAGGCTGCTCGCGTGGAGGAGCCTTTGAAGGCAGCAGCGCAGATGTCTGCGCATGAGTTGATGGAGGAACTAGCCGTTGTTGCTGCTCGCCAGGCTGAGTTGGTCACTCAGCTAAAGGCGCAGGCTGTTGTGGAAGGAGGTAGCCTTGCTCAGAAGGATGAGCAGATTGCCCTGCTCAGGGCGCAGGCAGAGGTGTTGGCCGCCGCTGAGCACGCAAAGAAGGTTACTGATGAGAAGTTGACTGTGATGGCGGAGCTGGAGCGCGAGCGTGGGGAGACGCAATAGTATAGGTCTAACCTCACCTGGGGGTAAAGTACCTTGAGGAGAAGAAGAATGAGCTCTGCGGCCAGCTTGCTGACTTTGGCAAGAAGGTGGAGAGCTCTCTGGAGACGCAGGAGGAAAAGCTGCGCAGGTTGAGCATAGAGTATGATGAGGAGTTTTATCCTCATCTTATGTCCATGATTGCAATGCGCAGGTACTTGTTGTACATTATCCTTTGATTGTTATTTGTATTTTTTCCTTCCTTTCTAATGCATTCTTTGCTGTTTGTGCAGGTGGTTGATCAGCCATGGCTTGCGCCTGGCTGCCATGGGCACGTTGGAGTCCCCAGAGGTCGTGGGTGCCTTTGGTAAGGTGGTGGAGTGCGCCATTGCTCATTGCAAGGCGCAGGCTGTGGAAGAGCTTACTGAGGGTCAACTACTGACCATTCCCCTCACTGAGGTTCCTGAATACAATGCTGATGCTTTTGAGGAGCTCGTGAAGGCGATGGAGGGGATGAGGCCCTTCGAGCTTCCGCACATTGCGCGGCTGGAGCGTGACCAAGATTGTCCCATCTCAGTAATAATGGCGGGATAAACTCTGGGGAGGCATATCTTGGAGAACGCAGAGGCTCAATCTGATTTTTATTTGAAGCCTGACGAGTCTCAGTTGCAGGTTTTAGTGTTCGCGCAGTCGCGTGATATTCTTAACCCCTTCGCTATTGAGAAGGAGATTCCTCTGAAGGAGGTTTTGGAGCGTCATGCAGAGAGGGCAGCTAAGAATAAAGGTCTCAAAGGGAAAGCCACTCTCTGCGGTGTGGGTGCTGCGCATATTCCTAGATCAGATGGGGTTGCAGTCAGTGTGGCGACTGTGTCACCGAAAGATGCGTTGCTTTTGAAGAAACTCCAAGAGGCTGGGAGCTCTACTGACCAAGAACGCAGCCCTCAACACCGCCATAGCTTGTAGATATGTATGTATAACTCGTAGTTATAGCATTGTAAAAACTCGTGGTTTTTGTTTAAATGAAAGTATGGGACTTTTGCACGTATATACCGTTTTGTACTTAGATATTTTGTCTTTGTTATGTGAAAGACTTTCCAAGAGTAACGATGTGCATATAATACCTTGTATTGTGTCCATAACGTATGTATTAAGTCTGTAACTTAATAAATAAACGTTTGTGGTCCATAACTGTAACAACGTGCAGATAGGCTTGTAGCGTGCTACATTTATCATTTTGAGGAACCAACGGTCTTGGTTTCTTAGTTCGTCTAAACCTGCACAGTGTGCGTTGTTGCGCATTCGTCGTGGGATGCATACTAAAGTCATAGTCGTGTACGAAGTTAGTGAGTTTGTGTATGAACTTAGGAGTCAATTGTTTTGAATCCATGTGGTGGTATGCAGCGTACTGCGAATTCCACTATTTAGGAGTCAATCGTCTTGGATCCCTGTAGTTGTATGCAGCGTGCTGCGAATACCACTCTATAGGAGTCAATTGTCTTGAATCCATGTTTTGTTAAACGCGCACAGTGCCGTTGAAGTGCATCCATCGTGGGATGTACTTTGAACTTACTCCAACGTCTTGACAGTAAGGTGTTTAACAAGGATACGTGATCCAATGTTGATGGGTTTGCAACCCTCTTATTGAACGAGTATGTTAGTTGGTTTACTCATCCTGTCTACCCTCATGTGGTCTTAATATGTGCATGCATGCCATGTAGGCAATAATATAAATAAACAGAATTGAAACATAAATGAATGATGTAAGCAATAATGTTGAAATGTGTTGTGGAGTTAGCTAGAAACCACAACGTTTTATTAATTCTTGCAAGTTAAAAAAGTAAAGACAATTTCCTAAAAGAAAAAGTAAATACACAGACATTTATTGAGCGCTTACTAAAGTGCAGAAGTGTCAGTGTGTGGGCCGTAGCCTAAAGGTAGCATCTCTTGAGATTGCAAATGTTCCAGGTGCGTGGTAGCTCGTGGCCCTTCATGTCGTGCACTTTGTACGCACCGTCGCCTAATGCCTCTGTGACCTCGTAAGGTCCTTCCCATTTGGGTCCGAGTTTGCCCGTGTCTTCTGCATGGCTTGCATCGTTGGCTTGGTATACAAAGTCCCCTGGTTTGAAATAAGTGTTTCTGACTCTTGCATCATAATACTTCTTCATCTTTGATTTAGCTTTTACTTCGTGGATAGCTGCCCTTTCGCGTCGTTCCTCCAACAGATCTAAGTCAATGCGTCGTTCATCATCATTTGTTGTGACGTTGACTTTCGATGTACGGATTGTTGGCATTGCAATCTCTGCTGGTAGAACAGCTTCTGTCCCGTAGACAAGAGAAAAAGGTGTATCGCCGTTGCTGACTTTGATTTCTGTGCGGTGGGCCCACAGAACATGCGATAATTCGTCCACCCATCTTCCTTTATGTTTGTCCAGGCGCGCTTTAATTCCTTCACCCAGACTACGATTCGCGCGTTCTACTAATCCATTTGTTTGTGGATGTTTAACTGACGCGAAGTGCTGTGTGATGTTTAACTGCGTGCACTAGTCTTTGAATGGGTTATCGCAGAATTGTTTTCCGTTGTCCGAAATAATCTCACCAGGTAGGCCAAAGCGGCATACAATGTTATCCCAAACGAATCGTTTGACCTGGTTGCCTGTGATACTTGCCACTGCTTTTGCCTCGATCCATTTGGTGATGCAGTCAATGGCGACAATGAGGAACTTAAGTCCTCCTGTCGCGACCGGAAAGGGTCCTGCAATGTCAATTCCCCATTTATGAAATGGCCATGGTGAGGTGATGGGTGTTAGCTCATGTTGTGGTCGACACGAAATAGGTCTGTGGACTTGGCAGTCGTTGCATCTTCTAATCATGTCTCGCGCGTCGTGGTGCATGGTAGGCCAATAGTACCTGGATCGCAAGGCACGCGCTACAACAGACCGTGGCCCTGAGTGCATGCTGCAAGATCCGGCGTGGATTTCCCGGAGTACGTAGTCTGCTTGAAGAGGTCCGACGCACCTAAGCCATGGTTGTAGGAATGAACGCCGATATAGGATACCATCTCGAAGTTCGAATCTCTGCGTTGTGCGCCGTATCCGTCGAGCGTCCTTTTGTTCCTGGGGGAGTGTTCCCTTGCTAATAAAATCCATGATGGGTGTCATCCATGTAGGATGTTCTTCCTCTATCACTGTGGAGATTTCCATCTCAGAGATGGATTTGTTCTTCAAGGTTTCCACCAATACCTGTTTTGACAGGTGTGCGAAGCTTGTAGATGCGATTTTACTTAGCGCATCTGCTTTTTTATTTTCTCCTCGTGGGATTTGTTTGATGGAAAACTTGTCAAAATTCATGATCAAGGACTTGGTCTTATCGAGGTATTGGATCATGTGTTCCTCTTGGGCCACATACTCGCCTAACACGTGGTTAGTTACTAATCGTGAATCCACATTAGCTTCTAGGTTGCGTATACCCATTTGATTTGCTATGCGGAGTCCAACCAGTAATGCTTCATATTCTGCCTCATTGTTTGTGGCTATGAATTCAAAACGCAGTGCGTAAGTGTGTTCTATTCCATCTGGGTTGGTAAGGATAAGGCCTGCGCCTGACCCTTCTGCGCACGAAGATCCGTCCGTAAATAGAACCTATGGTTCTTGTAATGGTACGTCAACCGTTGGTGATGGAGTATCAGCATCTGGCTTCTCGATAATAAAATCAGCTAATATATGTCCCTTGACCGCGTTGCGCGGCCTATAAGAGATGTTATGCTCACTCAATAACACGCTCCACTTTTGTAGTCGCCCTGATGCATCAGGTTTAGAGATAACCTGCTTGATGGGTTGGTCCGTAATTACAGCTATTGGATGCGCTTGGAAGTACCTGCGCAGTTTCTTAGCTGCGAATACTAAGGCTAGGACCAGTTTCTCCATAGCGGTGTAGTTAGTCTCTGTCTTCTTGAGAGCTTTGCTTACAAAGTATATGGGTGTTTGAACAGAGTTTCTGTCTGTCAGTAGCACCGCGCTGACTGCTCCATGGGTCGCTGATAGATACATGATCAGTTCTTCCCCTTGTCGAGGTGCGACAAGCTTGGGTAGCTCTGCTAGGTTTTGTTTGAGCTGTTGGAAAGCTTCTTCCGCTTCTGGAGTCCATCGAAAATCTCCCTTTTTAGTACACTTCGTGAGTGTTTTAAAGAGAGGAAGTGACTTATCCGCTGATTTAGACAAGAATCGATTTAGTCCGGCTAATTTGCCGTTTAGTGACTAGACTTCTTTTAGTGTGCGCGGTAAAGGTAGTTCGATGACCGCTCTTGTTTTTTCTAGGCAAGGTTTAATACCATCGGGTTCTATTTGGTATCAAAGAAACATGCCTTCTGTTGCTCCAAAAGTGCACTTATTGGGATTCAACTTCATGTTTATTCTTCCCAATGTCTTAAACGTTTCCTCTATGTCACGCATCAATTCCTCTTCGGTATGGATTTTTATGACTAGGTCATCAACATAGACCTCCAAATTGCGGCCCACTTGCTTCTCAAATGCGTTATCCACTAATCGTTGGTATGTGGCTGCTGCATTTTTTAAGCCAAAGGGCATTTTTGTGTAGCAATACACCCCTTGACTCGTGTGGAAGGCTGTTTTTTCTTCATCCTCCTTGGCCATTTGAATTTGATGGTATCCTTTGTATGCGTCTAGGAAGCATTTAAAGGGATACCCACACAAGGATTCTACTTTCCAATCATTTTCTGGTAGCGGATAGCAGTCTTGTGGACATGCTTTGTTGAGATCGGTGAAGTCTACGCACATTCTCCAGCTACCATCGCTCTTCTTTATCATCACTGGGTTGGAAAGCCAATCGTGGTAATAAACTTATCGCATGATACCTGCATCCACGAGCTTGTGCACTTCCTCCAGGATAGCTTTTGCGCGTTCTGGAGCCTGGCTGCGTTTTTTCTGCCGTATTGGAGGATATCCTTGTCGGATTTCTAGCTTGTGTTCCGTAATGGCTCTTGGCACTCCGGTCATGTGTTTGGGTTCCCATGCAAAGATGTTTAGGTTCTTTTGCAATAATGCGCACACAGCTGCTCTGCCCTTGTCGGACAGTGATCCCCTAATTGATATCTCTTGGTCAGGATAATCTGGGTGGATTGCAACTTTCAGGTTTGTCACCTTGGTTGTGTGTTGTTCTGGAGCACGCGGAACTTCATCTGTCACTATGT
Source organism: Artemisia argyi (assembly GCA_030686995.1). Classification (NCBI taxonomy): domain Eukaryota; kingdom Viridiplantae; phylum Streptophyta; class Magnoliopsida; order Asterales; family Asteraceae; genus Artemisia; species Artemisia argyi. The sequence goes on from CM060691.1 coordinate 127,696,449, forward strand.
TGCATTCTCTTGGAGATGCAGTGGTGTTGTAGAGGGTGACGATCCCTCCTTCCACTGGGAACTTGAGCATCCCATGTGCTGTGGATGGAACTGCACGCATGACTGATATTCCTGGTCTCCCAATGATGCCATTGTATGACGAGGGAGACCTGATTACCATGAAGTTCATCCAGGCTGTTGTGGAATGGTATTCATTACCGATTACCACAAGTATGCGTAATTGTCCCATGGGCCAAATCTTTTCACCTGTGAATCCAGTCAGCGACGTCGTGGCCGGAATTAACTGGTTTTGTATCTCAGGTTGTAGCCTCTTGAAGCAGTGTTCGTACATGATATCCGCAGATGCTCCTCCGTCAACATACATGCGGTGGATATCGTGACCCCCCGCTTGTATCTCGATGGTGAGTGGTTCTACCACTGCGTTGTCCTCAGTAAGAGTGGGGAAAGAGATTTGGTTTCCCTTGGAAAATCTTTGGCTGACTTTTTGTTTCGTATTTCGCTGCCATGATTGTATCATGTATATTGTGTCAGCCTTACTTTTTGGTATCTCTTTTTTGGCCCCATTCTTTTGTCTATCTTTCCCCTCTTTAATGTTTTTAACAAGGTGGTCCATCTTCCATTCTTTCACTAATTTGACAATTAGCTGACGTAGTTGGACGCACTCGTTAGTAGTGTGACCCTTCTGCTCATGGTATTCGCAGTATCCTCCTCCTATGCGCTTCTCTTCTGGAGTGCGCATAGGTAGAGGTTTTGGGAAATTTGCTCCTTCTGCCGTGAATATTTCCTTAGCGGTTTTTGTGAGTGGGACGTACTTGTCGTTATCCCTTCCACTACCTTGGTTGCGGTAATTCCTGTTGCGGTTGCCACTTTGATCATTGGATTGTCTCCTAGACTGTTCTTGTGGTTTAAAGGTTGGGTAACCTTTTTTGCTGTCTGCCGCCGCTGCTTCCCCTTGGATGAAGGATCTGGTGCGCTTTGTTAGCTCATCAAAGCTTTGGGGTACTTTATCGTTTAGCTTCCGTATCAGCTATGGGTTATTGATCCCATTCATGAACCCTGAGATTTTTAGTACCTCGGGGCATGCCTTGACTTGTATGCATTCATCCTTGAAGTGCTCCATATAAGCGCTTGTGGATTCCCCTTGGTGCTGTTTCACTCTGGCTAGTTCCACAGGGTTCTTTGCGCACTTCTTTCGTTGCGTGAAATTTAGGCGGAATGCCTTCCGCAACTCTTCAAACCCATTTATGCTTCGTCGTGGAAGCTTGCGGAACCATGTTCGTGTATTCCCTACTAAGGTAGAGTTGAACATATGGCACCACACAGGTTGTGGCCAATTTTCGATAGCAGCCGCTGACTCGAAAATTTTTAGGTGATCATCAGGATCACCTATTCCATCATATGTTTTAACATTGGTGGGCATGCACCTTCTCTTGTCATCTGAGAAATCGCTTATGCGTCGCGTGAACGCATCAACCTTTTGGCGACGCCAAGGAAGGGAAATATCTTCATCCTCCTCGTACCGACGTCGGTTTTTAGATTTCCAATGTCCTGTCTCTCTATCCTCGTTGTCCGAGGAGTTACTTGAAGAGGAGTTGTTCCTTTTGTGGCGCTTGTGCCGTTTTTCCTCGGAGTCTGAGTTTGAAGGGCTTCTAATTGGGGAGTAGTGTTTCCCAAGCCTATCTTGGATTCTTCTGCTTCCTGACCTTGAGACTCTTACGCTCGGTGAGCGTTGTCGTCCAAGTCTATCTTGCATCCTGCGGCTACCAAGCCTAGCATGGACATTGGTGTGCCTCACGTTGTCTTCGTATTCCTCCGAGTATTGAGAGTTAGATGCTGTACCAAGTCTATCGTGGACATTGGTGCACCTCTCATTGTTTTCGCGCTCATAGTGGCGCGGTGGAGATTTTTCTTGGCCAAAGTCTAGCCAATTTTTGCAGGCCGTGGCTTGACCTTCTTCTTGCCTCCTCTCGCATGAGACTAGTTAAAGTCTCGTAATGTTGGGACACAAAATCGTTCAATGTCACATCAGGTGTATCCTCTTCTACTGCGAGGATGTCCGTCTCCGCACGGGGTTCCCTCTCTCTATTAGGTGCTCCTGGTGGCACAGTGTTGTCCACTATGGGTGCCGTTTGGTGGGGAGTGGTAAAGAGAGTGCGCTGAATGTCCTCAGCGCTTGGGACTACTGTAGTGGCTTGGGTTGTCCCCAAAGGCAATTCTACCTTGGTAGGGATTGGAGTTATATTCGACTCGCAATGACTAGGTGCACTGGTTGTTCCAGAGATTGGTCTTGGAGTCGAACCTTGATGCTTCTTCCTATGTGAATCATCACGTGTTTTCTCCGGCTGCGGAGTCCGCTGCCCTGAGTTCTTGTTTTTCGGCATTTTGGTCTTGAGTTCTTTGTGTAGGGTCCCACGGATGGCGCCACTTATTGATACAAAAGTTGGGCTTACCATGTTTGGACTCCTGCTCTCGTATCAATTAGAACTTTAGTGCTTATGAAACCTGCGCACTAAGAAAGTAAACAACACCGTTAGGCTTATCGTGGGATTGTCTCCCACGATTAGACTCCGGCGTGAGAGTAAGTAATCGGTTTTAGGGTTTTGTTGAAGAGTTAGGGATTGTGTGAATCGTACCTTTAATGAGAATGTATCATTCTATATATATGGGTGCAGAAACCGTGTAGGTTTCTTGCTCCTTACTCTTCGCACACGTGGTGCTTATCCGGGGTAAGGATATCTATTCCGTAAATAGAAGATCCTTATCCTATGACCGGGTAGTTTGGTTGGGATTCGGACTTCGTGAGTCCAAGCCATTGGTATTATGGCCTAAGTCATTTGTCATGATAGCCCACTCGTGGTGGGTTTGGGCTTAGTAATGTTTATCATTTGGGCTCGTGGCTCAACTATAGACTATACGTCATCAGTAAAGTTTAGTGTTTCCTGTTCTATTGCTCGTAATTCAATTCTTACACAAAATTTTATACCCATCATCCTTCTTAGTTTCTCCCAAGAGTGTGAGTAAGCAGCATCAACTCCCACTATCTTAACATGTTTGGTCCACCATTCCAGGGCATGATCCTGAAAAGTGCATGTGGCGAACTTAACCTTGTCTTTCTTACGACAGTCGCCACATCGAAATATTGTTTCTATTTCTTCGAACCATTTAAGAAATTCCTTTGTGTCTCTAGTTCCGCTAAAGGAGGGGGGATTACAACCCATAAATTCAACGTGAGTAAGTTCCCTGGTGAGGGCGGTGGCTATGTTCTTGGCAATGACTTGTCCAATAGCAGCTTGCGTCATACTTGGAGTGGTTTGCTTAAATCTATCTTCATCAAATCATAAGAGACCATGAGAATATATAGTTAATAAAAATCATCATATTCACAACACATGAATATAATACATGAAAATTTCGGTCTACATGAACCGATATCATAAATAGCACAACCATTCCTTACATAGTATAGTCACACTTGATGTATTTGTTTGTACAACAATCAAAAGACAACAAGTTCTTTAGACTATGCCCCACACTCTCTGTGGCTAGGATAATAGTAAAAGCTAGAAAAGATATAAGTCTAGTCCAGAGACTTTCTGGTGTCCCTATGAGTGAAACCAGGGTTTATGGCATCATAAGGTCGAGATAGTCCTGAGGTGGTGTCTGTAGTTGTGCATCGATCATATCCTAGATAGTGTAGGTTCCAAACCATTCTTGAGGAATCTGCGGATGTTCCTATTGAGTCTGTGATATTGGTATTATCTACCAGGTGTTAACTAATTCGTGGCAAGTGGGAATGGAAAAAGAAAATAACAATATTGGTACTCTAGATGATGAGAATAAAATTAATGACGATGAGATCCTAGTAGTGAGTTAACAATGGAATACTACCCTCTTTCGCGCTAGCTCGCGACATCTAAGAGGTAAAACTGAAGTAAGCACGTTGGGACGACCAATAGTGTAATAAGTAGTTGATGGTGGTGGTAGTACCTGAGTAGTGGGTGCTCTACTAGTGAAGGAAAGAAAACATACTATCTTCCTTGCAATAAGCATCCTAATAATTCCATTAATATTAAGTCTGAATACACTACCAAACAGCATTCTATGTATGGCTGAATGATAGGAAACCCTGTTCCTATGACAAATCAATGGTGCTAATGGTGGTGTAAGTGCAACTGGTGGTATAATGGTGGTGGAAGATGACAAGGCATCTTCAATGTCGGAATCCGGTGAAAGGATGACAGGGTGGGTATCTGAAGACATGTCACTTGTGAACCATGTCAATATAATTATATATGAATATGAGTATAAATAACTCGCACAATATGTGCATGAAATAACATATGTAGTAAATATGCACTTATGATGAAATGATGAGATGCTATGATGATGTGGTTATAGTCTAGGGTCCAAGATACATCCTAGTTTGCTATAACCTTAGCTCTGATGCCAATCTGTCACACCCCCAATTTACCTGAATGGCGGCGGAATAGAATACCTGGGGGTGACTGCCATAGCATCACAGTTACAGTTACATTGAATGACCTAAAGTGTCGTTTGGAAAATACGCCGTTTGATCATTAAAACATTCAGAGTTTACAAAACATAGGTCCCAAAAGGTGTTGCAAGTTTATAAAAAAATAAGTCATGCTAGATCAAACGTTTCATAAGTGCAGAAAATATAGTGAGACGCGTCGACCCCGCGACTCCATGAAGATCCAAATGTATGCAACATGAGCTACCTTAATAACCTGAAAATACATTGCTAAAACGGTAAACATAAAGTTGGTGAATAATCATAGGTTTATAAGTTAAATCGGATGTACAATAGCCATAAGTAAAAAGTAAAGTAATAAGGTTTCAATAATAAAATTTTACATTGGCTCTTAAGTTCATGACCCCGAAGCTAGACGCAATTAAATTGGCCCCAAATGAGTGTTTACCAGACACTCTAAATATATTAGACATGAAATGCATCCGTAATCCCGTTGGAGCAACCCAAACACGGATGGAGGAGTCACCCTCAATAGATCTATTCACTCACTCTCGCTTGTAGATTAATTAACGGTCCATGATAATAAAGGGGACTTATCGTGACGTGGTAATAAGGCAACTTAAGCAATGTAAGGAATTTATACTTTGACATGTACAAAAAAAATAAGTGATGCAATGTATTCTCCCCCATGGGATTTGAAATCAAAATATTGAATTAAAACGGGGCTATGAAAACTCACCTGAAGTGATGATACTATGACGTGAAATGATAGGGACAATAAGGCACGAATATTAGCCGCAACCTAATATAAGTAATAACGATCTACTTTAGATCATGACGTGATGTAATGAATGCACATGCACATGATGCCTATACCACTCATAACTTGGAAATACTAGTTATTGTCAAAATAAAATATTTTCCATACTTAGGAAAAATAAGTCTAACTAGACTTATAAAAACTAGTCGTAATATATCGTATATAAAACATTAGTGTTATATTCATCACCTTGAAAACCTTGAAATAACGTCTAGTAGTCGTGTAAATAAGCTTGTGGTCATACGTACTTCATTTGTTAAGATTATAGCTCTTGAACAATAAATTTAGAAAATATAGTATTTAGTACGTAGTTTTATTATTCCTATTAGTGACTACTTATATATATATATATATATATATATATTTTTGACGATTTTAAGACGTGTATATCTTTGTCGTTTTAAGTTCATTTTCCTCGTTCTTTATATCCACGGATTCGTCTTAGTTTGTACTAATATATTTTTGATAGCTCGGCTTCTCTAGGTTACGTCTAATGCCTCGGTTTGTCCGACGAAAATCGTCCAACAGCATAAATATTTTCAGAAAAATAGTTTTCGTCGTTAAACTTGCAAAAATCATATCTCCTTCGTTATAAACCTGTTTTAATCCTTTCTTTCGCCAAAAGTTTTGTTTTTGAAAGTAGCTTCTAAATCTTTGGTTAAAAATTACCCCTGAGTTCCTGAGTTTTCCAGATTTGGCTTTTTGGGACAGTAGGTTCCTAGATAAGTTCTAAACCCATTTCTAATGTTCCAAACTAGTTTCTAATCCACCCAAATCACTTCCAATCACCACAAATCTAGTCTATTCCTATAATACACCTTCTTAAGGAGTCATGTGTTCTTAAACAACATCAATCAACTAGATTTAACAAGGGTTTCCATTTCTAGGGTTTCAAAGATATAAGTATATATAATGAGTGGTATAAACTAACTTATGCATATAATCTTGTATAGAAATCATATGATCATAAAAATAACTTGAAGAAATTATGAAAAAGAGTTTGACAACTTACTTTGAAAGATTATAGAGCTTGGATGAGTAAAACCAAAGAAACCTTGAGTTTTTATTTCAAAACTCCAACAAGGATCACCAAAGGAAATAGAAAATAGCTTGATCTTGGAAAAATGGTGGATTTGTTCTTGGTTTTAGTTTTGGCCGTGGGTTTTGAGAGGAGAAAGGAGAAAATATCTTTCTTGCTTTGTTACTAAAATGAGGATGAGTGTTGTAGGAAGTTAACTTAGATATTTACTAAGGATTATAATAAGAGTATACATGTAATTAAAGCTAGAGGTTAAAACGTACAAGAGGTCAAGGGGGGGGGGGGGGCGTGTGTGGCCGGTTTTTCAAAGGAGAAAAAGGGCAAAAAGTAGCTTGGATTTAATTAGGATGTGTAGTGGAGTGTAATTTAGTTGTAGTTTAAATGTAGTATTAGTTAGTTTAGTTATAATCGGGTACCGGGTTTGCTAGAAATAAATTTTAACGAAGTTAACCGGGACTTAATAAAGTCATAAAAATGATAAAAATATGTTGGGTACAAAAATTGAGCGTTTGGACAATTATTATTTAGTTTTCACGAAAACCATCGTAATTATATTAAACTTACGATGTAAATTAAATAAATTCCTAAAATATCGGGTAAATGAATTTTATAATCTTTGTGATGTTGTAAGGGGTTCAAAAATATATCGGGACAATTGTGGAGATTTTTAGATATGTTAGTTATATTTATTAATCGCGTGTTAGCGTTTATTTAAAAATAAATATACGTAAAACGTTAAATATATCAAAAATATTATTATGAATATTCTACGAGGGGTATAGTATGCAAATGCTATTATGATGATATGTAGACTATTTCTAGTCCGTATGAAATGTCCCTACTGATAAAGCATGAATTCGTAAGTGAACCAATACGGTTACGCGAATTTAAATACCCGTAAACTAAATTTACGATGAAATGAGCAATGCACATGAATAGTGTTTTCTTTCCGGAAATGAATAGTGTTTTGTAAATAGTACTCCCTCCGTCCCATAAAAACTGTCCAGTTTGACTTTTTAGAGTCAAACTGGTTCAACTTTGACCTTAAATATTTTTTATGTGTTATATAATACTTGATCAAAAATTATACCAATGAAAAACACACTTAAAACTCAATCCATTCATATATTTTTCATAAAGTATTATATAATACTCATAAAAATAAATAAGGTCAAAGTTGAAGCAGTTTGACTCTGAAAAGTCAAACTGGACAGTTTTTATGGGACGTAGGTAGTAATATTTTTGAACGCTTCTCAGAATATCAAACTGACCTAAAAAATGATGAATAGTAAAATGATGAATAGTGTTTTGATGAATAGTGATTTATGAATAGTAAATTGTTAAAGTTCGGAAAAAGACCTGAAATAGTGAGTTGTGACATAGAATATGATGAGATAGAAGGGACAATCCGATTTGAAAGTGACACCGATAGGATCACTTATAGGATGCCTAATACAATGAAAGAATTTCGTTTTGTGCCTCGATTTGACATGGATAATATTGGTGCTTTCGAGGACATCAATGAAGAGGATACAAAAAAGGGCACGGACTATGTATGGGAGAAGAAGAGCCTTTTCTAAAAGGATTGCTTAAATCTAGGACCAAAATATAGAGTTGATAAGGAATTTACCAATAGAATCATAGGAGCAATTAAGAAAAAGGTGGTTGGTCTCTATAAAGAGCATTTACAATCGGTGGATGAGACCAACGATGAGGTCACGTAATAGCCAATGACCTTGAGTCTAGCTACAAGACTCGTAAATAAAGAAAAGTGCTTCTTGGGAGGCAACCCATGCTTTATGTGATTTTTATTTGTTTGATTGTTATTTGTTTCCGTATGCATGCTTTATTTTTATTGTTGGTAGATCATGTTTCAAAACTAAAATGGTGAAAATACTTTATTTTGTCATTTGGCTTTGTCTTAACTTAATCCAAAGGTATTTCGCAAAAGATAAGTGTAAAGGGAAACTCCAAATATGTTTTTAAGAAAAAAAAATTGATCATGATTCTCCACAATATTAAATGGACATGTATATTCGTATTTGTTAGAGTCAAATGCTTGTATCGAGTCATAATGATGTTTTGCAGGATTTTCCAGGAAGTAAGACATAATTTTTCCAAAAATTTTCCGGAAACTTAACATAAATATTTCTGCAGGTCACTTCTGACGGCGTCAGGAAGAAATTCCTGACGGCGTCATGTGTAAAATTCTGGAAATTTTGCTAGTTTTGTTTTTCTAACGGAGTCTCAAAGTTTTTGTTAATTCTTTAGTTTTATAAACTCCAGGAAATCTGCAAACATTCATTCCACAAGCATTATATCTTACATTATTTTTCTAGGATTTATTAGTATATATAGATTGCCGCCGATTTTACGCGAGGTTGCCTTGTTTGTTTTCTCCGGTCTAACAGGTTATGTATGACAAGAAGATGATTTATATTCTAGAAGGGAACCTTTGATTATTCATTTTCTTGGAAGAAGATCTAACCTTGTTACCATACTATCCACACCGAACGAATCAGGGGAGTATTTGACTTCATTCTTTTACCTATTTCACTTTTACATTCTTTAATTGAACATTGGGGACAATGTTCATCCTAAGTGTAAGGGGAGGGTAAAATGATGATACCTTATAGGATACACTTTCACTTGAGTTTGTTTGTTTGATGGTAGATGTGTAATAAAACTAAGAGAAATACTTGTTAGTGTAACTTTAGCGCCAAATTTAAAATTTTTACAACATTTAGGAGTGAAACTTTAGACTTAGCAAGCGTCTCATGGATAGGAGTTGTATGACTAGCACAAAACCGTATCATTCAGAAAAATTTTCCACCCAAATATGTGAGGTTCGCCTTTAGATTTGATAGGAAAAGCATTTACTATTAGTGCTTATGAGTGTACCGGTAGCATTTAGATTCTAGAACTTGCGTTAGTGATGCATCCCGAGACAGCTAGTGAGACTACATTCGTATGGTAGGATTTACTACTTGATAAGAGGCATTAGGATCACCCTTGTGTTAAACCCGTATCATAATTACTTGACCATTTAAGTCATATTACTTGGCTAGTTAAGTCAATTAATTTTTCCCACACCCTTAGCGTTGTACTTATTTTTAGTACACGATACCCCTAGTACACCCCTCCGAGCCTATCTTTTCGTTTCTAACTTTAAGCATTTTACTTAAAGAAAGAATTTGTTTACAATCCACCCCAAAATGTACACCCAAATTGCCTTACCCTTCCTTGTATGCACTCATCTTTAGTGCATTATTGTTATTTGTTTAAACCCTTTGTTAGTTGTTTAATTGATTACATGATTGCTAAGTCGAGTCATATCCTTGTACATATTGTTTTGGGACGATTGGGACTCATGGTTAAAGTACTTGTATTATGGAGTAATGGGGAAGAACATAATATATTACCCCCATATGTGCGTTAATCTTAAAAGTACGCCAAGTGTTTTGATTATCTTAATTCGAGTCATTATATTAGTTTATTATAAAGTATGTAAAATTTAAAGTGTAAGGGGAATGTTCATTCCCTATGATGTATTATTTTGGATGGTAGGGTAAGAGTGTATGCAAAAAAGATAAAATAAAAAAATAAAATAAAAAATAAAATAAATAAAATAAAATAAAAGAGAAAAAAATAAAAAAAAAGAGAAAAGAGAAAAAAAAAACATACGGACTACCATCCCGTTTCATTCTATGTTTATTTTAAGTTTTTGTTATTTTTCATTTATTAGCTTAAGTCGAGTCTAGTCTTGGCATAGCAACGCCATATTGTAGATGTAATTAACCAAGATGATTAACTCGCCACCAGTAAAGATTGCTTTTATCCAACAAAACCCTGTATTCCATATCCCTGCACCTAACGTTATAATCCTTTGAAAGACCTCTTTGATAGTTTATCCTAGGTGCTTACGCCATGTGGTGGAGGTTTGATCCTTTCCCAAGCCTATGGTAATCTATTTTGTTATGACAGGTAGTGAGAGATATTTTCCATTTCCATATAGTGATATATACTTTATTACACCCGAGAGATGTGAGTATCTTGAGGAGGCAAAAAATGAACTACTTTTAGGGGGTCATTTAAGCCCGGAATTGAATTTATTTGATCAATAATGCCCTAAATCGTTCCTTTTGTGATTTTAGGTACTTTGGGAGTGAATTCTGAAAAAGGAAGCAATTCGGACGTTTTTGGAGCATAAAAGTGAAGAAAACGGCAAAGACTTAATTTTCCATGTTGAGAACAGTACCTGACGGCGTCAAGAGGAAGATCATGATGGCGTCAAGAGTAAAAACCATGACGACCCAGTGAAAACCTGAAGGCGTCACAAGAAGGGCATTAAGACTAACTTTGGTGACGGCCTGCATAAGGGATACACATGACGGCGTCAGACCCAGATCTAGGCAGTCCGAGAAACTATTTGGCGGCGAGATGACGGTGTCAGACTTTTGTTCTTGACGCCGTCACCTATCAAAATCTATATATAGTTTTCTATTTTTCATTTATAAAAGAGGAACTTGTGTGGAGAATACTAGGGCTGAACTTTGTAAACCCTAGGTCATATTTTACAATACTTTCAAGAGTTTTCACCCCTTGAATCCTTTCATGTTCAATTGAGATAAGTCTTCTTTCAATTCAATCAATATGTCTATGTGTTGTTTGAATATATGTTATGCTTGTCTTGATTTCAACATGCTAGGCTGGATCTTTCTTGTGTTTGCTTAGATGTATGAAACCTAGATGTTAATTATGTGTTGATTACTTGTTTATGGTTGTAATGGATGAATGATTTCAATGTTAGGCTTAAGAAAACTGGCAGATCTCCATTGTGTAACATGCTTGAACGTCTTAGGAAACATGAACCGATGTGTACTAGGTTTTATTGGTTGTATTTAATGCATGAGTAAATTCTAGTGATCCCATGTTAGGAGCTTCTTAGCCGGCTCGACATAGGAGTGAAGTAGGCGCTCATAGGATTGGGGAAGTAAGTACGCCACCCCATGAATGGTATTAAGGAATACAATCCGTCATCCAAGCAACTATAACTAGTAATTAACATGTAAAAGATATCTAGGGAGTAGTGAAATCTGAGTAAACACAATTCTCCCACATATTGCTCACAACTCTAGTATAATATAGTTTATTTTCAGTTTTAGTATTTTATTTTGATTGTATCTTAGCATTGGGTTAGTTGACTAGCAACTAATTCCGCCCAACTCCTCCAAACCCGAGATTTTTTACTTGCTTTCATAAAAACCAAAAAAATACAAAAAGAATCATCCCTCATCTCTAGACCTAGTCTTTAGGTTTTCTAATCCTAACGACACTATTCCTAGCTTAACGATCAATCCCCCGGTACTTGTCATTATACTATACTACATCGATCAGGTACACTGCCTGGTGGGGGTTGTAAGCTTCTCAAGATCCCTTGAGAGGTAAAGCCTGGTGCAATCCCTACGCATCAAGTTTTTGGCGCCGCAGCCCGGGGAATAGTTATTGTCTAGCTTAGAATCTCTTTTTATTAGGTCTAGTTGCTAGATTCCTTTCTAGTAAGATTTTATTTTTATTTTTAGGTTCTCTTTAGTCTATCTTTTTCTTCGTGCCTTTGTTAGTAAATTAAATTCATTGACTATTCCGTTGACCATTATGGAAAACGCGAATCCACCCCTTTCCCCTAGAGAAGTGGCTTTGTTACGAGAGCAGATTGAGAATGAGATTAGGGAACTTAGGGGTCGCCTTGTATTCAAATAAGGACCTAGGACCTAATGATTTTGAGAATGTTGTTGAGGAACTTGAAGAAGGGGAGATTGATCCAAAGTTAGATGATTATTTTAATCTATACCCCACTAAGGAGGAGATTGCGTACTCTAATAATCTTATTGATAACCCTCGATCTCCTTTTACTAGAATCGAACCTAAGATAAAGAGAGGCGATCCTAAGAATGCTAAGATACCATGTATGATTGGGTATAGACACGTTGACAATGCTTACATTAACTTTAAATCCCCAATCAACATTATGTCCTCAAGTGTTTATAATGATATAGTTTATAATGATATAGTGAAAACACGACTTGAACCTAGAAGAGATCCCAAATACCCTGATGGAGTTTGTAACTTTGTCAGGAGAATTAAAGGTCTACATGTCTTTGTTGGGAATTTCACTTATATCACCGACTTTATGATTGTTGAGGATCTTGCTAATGTTATTGATTGTCGATTATCCAATGTTGTGTTTGGTAAACCATTTGTAGTTAGAATATGATGAGATAGAAGGGACAACCCGATTTGCAAGTAACACCGATAGGATCACTTATAGGATGCCTAATAGGATGAAAGAATTTCGTTTTGTGCCCCGATTTGACATGGATAACATTTGTGCTTTTGAGGACTGATGAGGCGAAAAATGATCCATTTTTAGGGGGTCATTTAAGCCCGAATCCGACTTTATTTGATCAAATATTGCCCTAAATCGTTCCTTTTGTGATTTTAGGTGTTTGGAGAGTGAATTCTGGAAAAGAAGCCATTTTGGACGTTTTTGGAGCATAAAAGTGAAGAAAACGGCAAAGTATCAATTTTCCATGCTGAAGACACTAGGTGACGGCGTCAAGAGTTACAACCTGACGGCGTCAGACATCAAGAATAAAACACCGTAGTTGATGATGGCGTCAAAATCCATCCTGACGGCGTCAAAGTCCCAAGAATAAAATACCGTAGGTGGTGACGGCGTCACATAGGCCGTCATAAGTAGATCAAGGCCGTCCGAGGAAGTATTTGGCGGCGAGGTGACGGCGTCACATGCTTGTCTTGACGCCGTCAGCCCAGTTTTCCTATATATAGTTTTCTAGTTTTTACATTAAAAAGAGAGAAGTTTTGGTGAAACCCTAAAGACGAATTTGGTGCCTCTTTTACAGGTTTTTCAAGGGTTCCAAACCCTTGATACCTTGCATTGTAATTGAGATAAGTGTTCTTCTAATTCAATCAATATGTCTATGTGTTGGTTGTTTATATCTTGTTCTTGTCTCAATTCCATTATGCTAGGCTAGATCTCTCTTGTGTTTGCTTAGATCTAATGAAACCTAGATGTTGATTATGTGTTGATTACTTGTTTATTCTTGTTCTTGGATGAATGATTTATATGTTAGGCTTAAGAAAACTGGCAGATCTCCAAATGGTAACATGCTTGAACGTCTTAAGAAACATGAACCGTGGCGTACTAGGTCTTTATTGGTTGTATTTAATGCATGAGCCACTGTTTACAATCCCTATAGTTGTGCTGGGTCATGGTGTAGGAGGAGATAAGAGCTCATAGAGTTGGGGAGTTATGTATGCCACCCCACGAATGGTATTAAGGAATACAATCCGTCATCCATACAAGTATAACAAGTAATTAACGTGTAAAAGATGTCTAGGGAGTAGTGAAGTCTAAGTAAACACAACTTCTCCAATTACTGCTCACAACCTTTGTAATAATTAGTTTGTTTTCATTTTCAGTATTTTATTTTGATTATATATTAGTTTTGGGTTAGTTGAATAGCAACTAATTCCGCCCACTCCTTCAAAAACCGAGATTTTAATTGCTTTCATAAAAATATAAAAACACAAAAATAATCATCCCTCACCTCTAGAACTATTAATTAAGCTTTCTAATCCTAGCGACACTATTCCTAAGCTGAACGATCAATCCCCCGGTACTTGTCACTATACTATACTACAACGATCAGGTACACTGCCTGGTGGGGGTTGTAAGCTTCTCGAGATCCCTCGAGAGGTAAAGCAAGGTGCGATTCCCACGCATCAAGTTTTTGGCGCCGCAGCCTGGGGAATAGTTATTGTCTAGGTTAGGATTTCTTTTTATTAGGTCTACTTGCTAGATTCCTTTCTAGTAAGATTTTTATTTTTATTTTTTAGGTCTTCTTTAGTCTATCTTATTTCTTCGTGCCTTTGTTCGTAACTCTTTTCCATCCGACATCATGGAAGGTGGTAACATCTTTGAACCCGTCATCCCACCACAACAAAACCCACCACTAGAACCCCTTAGGCCCCGAACCTTAGGAGAGTACTCCCGACCTAGCCATCAAGGCTACCGAAACACCATTGAGCTCACCGGAGCCAATGTGACCCCCTTGCGATCCGACACCATCCGGTTGGTGGAAAGCGGATGTGCATTCCATGGACTTCGTTCCGAAGATCCAAACCAACACCTTAAGGACTTCCTCAAAATCGTAGATTCCATAGACCTAGGTGTTGAAACTAGAGAGACTACCCGTTTACGCCTATTCCAATTCTCTCTACGGGATCAAGCTAGTCAATGGCTTGAGCGTTTACCCACGGGATCCATCACCACATGGGATGATCTCACCACTCGTTTCCTTGCTCAATTTTTCCCACCAAGGAGAACTACTAAGCTTAGGAATGACATCTTGATGTTTCAACAACGTCAAAATGAATCTCTTTATGAAGCATGGACTCGTTTCAAGGACTTACTCCAAAAAGTCCCTCATCATGGCATAGATCTTTGGCTCCAAGTCCAAATCTTCTATGACCATATCGACATCTCCACGGGGCGAACCATTGACCAATCGGCCGGTGGTAAGCTACGTGATCTTAGTGCGGAACAATCATGGGAACTCATAGAAGATCTTGCTCTCTATGACAACGAAAGTTGGAATGATCCCCGTGACTTGAACAAAACGGTCAAGGCAATATCTTTGCCTTCAAACAATTCTAGCACTCCCGACCGTAGGATCATGGAACTTGAAGGTCGAGTCAAGTCTCTCATGAAATCCTACGAAGCCCATAAACCTTCAAGCCAAGTAAGCAGAATCGCTTCTACATGCAAACTATGCAATGGCCCTCATGAGACCTATAACTGTATGGAACTTCCAAAACGTGCTTATAACGAATTCACATCATCGCACATAGGTCAGGGTCCTCGAACTTCTGCCAAAGCCTATGAGGCATGGAAGGATAAACCTGATTTTAGAGGGTACCAAACGCGAAGCGTATCCTTCAATGACTCCTCACCACTCACTTGGTCCGAGCATTTTCCATCACAAGGCACTCCTAGGCAAAGCTGTGAAGATACTTTAAAGAAATTCATTCTCTCTCAAGAACTACAGCTCGCTACGCTCGAGGCCAAATTTAAACAACAGCAGGATGATGTAAACAACAAGATTTGTAATCTGTTGACTGCTATCAAAGAGCATATTGATAATAGGCCCATTCCCGTTAATGAGGTTAAATCTGCTGCCATCATGAGTCCACCAGCTTCCCCTGTAAAAATAAAAAGTCCTAGCAAGCTATTCAAACATCTGTCTCCTAACGGGAAAGAACCTGTCAACCCCCCTGGACCAATCCACTTCGTAAACACCATCACCACGATATCTGCTTCAACACCCAACCCAACCCAACAACAACCTAACAAATTCCGTCAGACAGCGAAAGATGAGACCTCAAGGGTTGACCATGATTTGGCAAGAAAACCTACCGACTCACCCGAGCAATACACCGCGCAAGAATCCGACAAACCGGATGAAAGGAAAGAGAAATCGAAAGAGCACGAGAAAGATCCAACCATTTTGGGTAAATCTATTATAGAAGAACCCGAGAGAAAAATGGAGGATGTTATTAGTGTGGGTAACAATCATACTAAGGAAAGTAACCCTAAAGTTTTCAAGATCCCCTGTACCATTAAGGAAAAGCTCTTAACCGATAGTCATATAGATCCTAGCTTCCCAGTTAACATAATCCCCCTCTCCCTATACCACAAAACCTTCCCAGAGCACGTTGCGTGCAAGAGAGTAATAGAAAATTTGTCAATTAGGATTGGAGAGCTTGTTTACAATACTGACCTCACCGTGGTTGATGACGTGGACCCTTTCACCAATCAAACGTTAACCTACCTTGTCCTTGGGATACCATTTATCAATGAATCAGGAGCAATCCTTGATGAGAAAGATGGTAGTGTAGTACTCACCAATGGTGTTAGGAAGGTAATCTTTCGTAGGGATAGTGAGGAGGTGTACGAGTATCGTCCATCTCTTGAGGGGAATCTATATGGGTCAAAGGATGGAGAGTTGGGGAAGATAAGACGACGTGATCCGGATAATCTCAAAATCCCCTGCATGATCGGTCATAAGTACTTCGATGACATATACATTAATGTATTCCTGCCAAAGAATTTTATGTCATTGTTTCACTATAACAATATCTGCAGATGGGGGATGATTTACAAAGGAGAGAAAGTGGTTGGTAAGGATCATGAAATCCAGGTGTTTGTAGGAAATATGGCATTCCCTATGGAATTCACAATTGTGGATAACATCGAGGACTATGTCGACCCTAGGTTATCACAAGTCGTCTTTGGAGCACCCTTTTGTGAAATCACTAATTTGATAGTGGATGACTTGAACGGAATCATGACCTTCATTGATGGGATTAGGAGGATTTCATACCAAACGCCATATAAGAGAAAAGACCTTAAGGGAATAGATTGTGACGGGCTTGATATGATGAGCTCCCAACTTATCTTGTGTGATGAAGATGTTAGGAGAGGGTGTAGGAATATTTCTGATTTATCATGTGGATTCTTTAAGAATGTTAGTAAGCTTGGTTCTAAGTATTGACAAGATGTTTTCGAATTCGAAGATCCAAAGTACTTGCACTATGAAAGCGATACTAGTTTAGAAGACGAACTAGAGGGTGGAACCAATGATGAGATCACGTAGTAACCCATGACTTTGAGTCTAGCTACAAGACTCGTAAATAAAGAAAAGCGCTTCTTGGGAGGCAACCCATGTTTTGTGTGATTTTATTTGTTTGATTGTTATTTGCTTCCGTATGCATGTTTTATTTTTATTGTTGGTTGATCATGTTTCTCAATTAAAATGTGGAAATACTTTATTATGTTGTTTGGCCTAGTCTTAACTACAACCTAAAGGTATTTTTGCAAAAGATAAGTGTAAGGGGAAACCCCAAATATGTTTTCAAGAAACAAACCGATCATGATTCTCCACAATATTAAATGAACATGTATATTCGTATTTGTTAGAGTCAAATGCTTGAATTGAGTCATAATGAAGTTTTGCAGGATTTTCCAGGAAGTAGGACGAAGTTTTTCCAGAAATTTTCCGGAAACTTAACATAAGAATTTCTGCAGGTCCATTCTGACGGCGTCAGAGTATTACTCTTGACGGCGTCAGGAGTTAAAAATCTGAAAATTTTACCGGTTTTGTTTTTCTAACGGAGTTTTATGGTTTTTGTGAATTATTAAGTTTTATAATCTCCAGGAAATCTGCAAACTTCATTCCACAAGCATTATATCTTATCTTGTTTTCAAGGATTTAGTAACTTATATAGGATGTCGCCGATTTTACGCGAGGTTTCCTTGTCTATTGTTGTCAGGATTTACAGGTTATGTTTGACAAGGAGATGATTTATATTCTGGAAGGGAAGCTTTGATTGTTCGTTTTCTTGGAAGAAGATTTAACCTGGCCAACCTAAAATCCATACCGAGCGAATCAGGGGAGTATTTGATTTCATTCTCTTTACTTTTTCACTTTTACATTCTTTACTTGAACATTGGGGAAAATGTTCATCTTAAGTGTAAGGGGAGGGTAAAAAGATGATACCTTACATATGCACTTTCGCTTGAGTTTGTTTTGTTTGATGGTAGATGTGTAATAAAACTATGAGAAATACTTGTTAGTGTAATTTTAGCGCCAAATTTAAAATTTTTTACAACATTTAGGAGTGAAACTTTAGCCATAGCAAGCGTCTCATGGATAGGAGATTGTATGACTAGCACATAACCGTATATTCAGAAAAATTTTCCACCCAAAAATGTGAGGTTCGCCTTTAGATTTGATAGGAAAAGCATTCATTATTAGTGCTTATGAGTGTACCGGTATCATTTAGATTCCAGAACTTGCGTTAGTGATGCATCCCGAGACCGCTAGTGAGACTACATTCGTGTAGTAGGATTTAGTACATGATAAGAGGCAATAGGATCACCCTTGTGTTAAACCCGTATCATAATTACTTGACCGTTTAAGTCATACTACTTGACTAGTTAAGTCAACTAATTTTTCCCACACCCTTAGCGTTGTACTCATTTTTAGTACACGATACCCCTAGTACACCCCTCCGAGCCTATCTTTTCGTTTCTAACTTTAAGCATTTTACTTAAAGGAAGAATTTGTTACACCCCACTTAAATGTACAACCAAATCGCCTTAGCCTTTCGTGTATGCGCTCATTTTTAGTGCATTATTGTTATTTGTTAAACCCTAAGTTAACTTTCTAATTGATTACATGGTTGCTAAGTCGAGTCATATCCTTGTACATATTGTTTTGGGACGATTGGGACTCATGGGTAAGTACTTATTTTATGGAGTAATGGGGAAGAACATAATATTATTACCCCCATATGTACGTTAATCTTAAAAGTGCTCCAAGTGTTTTGATTTTCTTAATTCGAGTCATTAGAATAATTTAATGTAAAGTATGTAAAGATTCAAGTGTAAGGGGAATTCTCATCCCCTATGATGTATTATTTCGGATGGTAGGGTAAGAGTGTATGCAAAAAAAAAAAAAAAAAAAAAAAAAAAGGAGAAAAAACATACGGACTACCATCCAGTTTTTATTCTATGTTCATTTTATGTTTTTGTTATTTTTTTCATTTATTAGCTTAAGTCGAGTCTAGTCTTGGCTTAGCAACGCCATCTTGTACATGTAATTAACCAAGATTGTTAACTCGCCACCAGTAAAATTTCCTTTATCCAACAAAACCATGTAATTCATATCCCTATACCTAACGTTACAACCCTTTAAAAGACCTCTTTGATAGTTTATCCTAGGTGCTTACGCCATGTGGTGGAGGTTTGATCCTTTCCCAAGCCTATGGTAATCTATTTTGCTATGACAGGTAGTGAGAGATATCTTCCATTTCCATAATGTTATATTACTTTATTACACCCGAGAGATGTGAGTATCTAAACACTATTTGTGAGGTGCTTGTGTATGATCTCCGTGCTTGTCTATTGGTCTTTAGTGGAACGATTATTTGTTGTAATTACTTTTATATTAGTGTTAAATGACCCCTAACTTGTCTTTTGAGTAGAATAAAAGCTCATTTGCTTGAGGACAAGCAAATCTCAAGTGTAAGGGTATATGATGAGGCGAAAAATGATCCGTTTTTAGGGGGTCATTTAAGCCCGAATCCGACTTTATTTGATCAAATATTGCCCTAAATCGTTCCTTTTGTGATTTTAGGTGTTTGGAGAGTGAATTCTGGAAAAGAAGCCATTTTGGACGTTTTTGGAGCATGAAAGTGAAGAACATGGCAAAGTATCAATTTTCTATGCTGAAGACACTAGGTGACGGCATCAAGAGTTACAACCTGACGGCGTCAGACATCAAGAATAAAACACCGTAGTTGATGACGGCGTCAAAATCCATCCTGACGGCGTCAAAGTCCCAAGAATAAAATACCGTAGGTGGTGACGGCTTCACATAGGCCGTCATAAGTAGATCAAGGCCGTCCAAGGAAGTATTTGGTGGCGAGGTGACGGCGTCACATGCTTGTCTTGACGCCGTCAGCCCAGTTTTCCTATATATAGTTTTCTAGTTTTTACATTAAAAAGAGAGAAGTTTTGGTGAAACCCTAAAGACGAATTTGGTGCCTCTTTTACAGGTTTTTCAAGGGTTCCAAACCCTTGATACCTTGCATTGTAATTGAGATAAGTGTTCTTCTAATTCAATCAATATGTCTATGTGTTGGTTGTTTATATCTTGTTCTTGTCTCAATTCCATTATGCTAGGCTAGATCTCTCTTGTGTTTGCTTAGATCTAATGAAACCTAGATGTTGATTATGTGTTGATTACTTGTTTATTCTTGTTCTTGGATGAATGATTTATATGTTAGGCTTAAGAAAACTGGCAGATCTCCAAATGGTAACATGCTTGAACGTCTTAAGAAACATGAACCGAGGCGTATTAGGTCTTTATTGGTTGTATTTAATGCATGAGCCACTGTTTACAATCCCTATAGTTGTGCTGGGTGATGGTGTAGGAGGAGATAAGAGCTCATAGATTTGGGGAGTTATGTATGCCACCCCACGAATGGTATTAAGGAATACAATCCGTCATCCATACAAGTATAACAAGTAATTAACGTGTAAAAGATGTCTAGGGAGTAGTGAAGTCTAAGTAAACACAACTTCTCCAATTACTGCTCACAACCTTTGTAATAATTAGTTTGTTTTCATTTTTAGTATTTTATTTTGATTATATATTAGTTTTGGGTTAGTTGAATAGCAACTAATTCCGCCCACTCCTTCAAAAACCGAGATTTTAATTGCTTTCATAAAAATATAAAAACACAAAAATAATCATCCCTCACCTCTAGAACTATTAATTAGGCTTTCTAATCCTAGCGACACTATTCCTAAGCTGAACGATCAATCCCCCAGTACTTGTCACTATACTATACTACAACGATCAGGTACACTGCCTGGTGGGGGTTGTAAGCTTCTCGAGATCCCTCGAGAGGTAAAGCAAGGTGCGATTCCCACGCATCAAGGACATCAATGAAGAGGATAAGAAAAAGGGCATGGATTATGTATGAGAAAAGAAGAGTCTTTTCTACAAAGATTGCTTGACTCTAGGACCAAAATATAAAGTCGATAAGGAATTTGCCCATAGGATTATTGGTGCGATTGAGAAAAAGGTGATTAGTTTCTATAAAGAACATTTACAATCAGAAAATGAAAGCAACAATGAGGTCACGTAGTAACCCATGACCTTGAGTCTAGCTACAAGACTCGTAAATAAAGAAAAGCGCTTCTTGGGAGGCAACCCATGTTTTGTGTGATTTTTATTTTGTTTGTTTGTTATTTGCTTCCGTATGCATGCGTTATTTTTATTGTTGGTAGATCATGTTTCAAAAAATAAAATAGTGAAAATACTTTACTTTGTTGTTTGGCCTAGTCTTAACTTCTCCCAAAGGTATTTTTGCAAAAGATAAGTGTAAGGGGAAACCCCAAATATGTTTTTAAGAAACAAAACCGATCATGATTCTCCACAATATTAAGTGAACATGTATATTCGTATTTGTTAGAGTCAAATGCTTGTATCGAGTCATAATGATGTTTTGCAGGATTTTCCAGGAAGTAGGACCAAGTTTTTTCAGAAATTTTCCGGAAACTTAACATAAGAATTTCTGCAGGTCACTTCTAACGGCGTCACGAGTTTAATCTTGAGGGCGTCACGTGTAAAAATCTGGAAATTTTACCAGTTTTGTTTTTCTAGCAGAGTCTTAAAGTTTTTGTTGAATTATTAGTTTTATAATCTCCAGGAAATCTGCAAACATCATTCCACAAGCATTATATCTTATTTTGTTTTCTAGGTTTTATTAGCATATGTAGATTGCCGCCGATTTTATGCGAGGTTGCCTTATCTGTTTTCTTAGGTTTTACAGGTTATGTATGACAAGAAGATGGTTAATATTCTGGAAGGGAAGCTTTGATTGTTTATTTTCTTGGAGGAAGATCTAACCTGGCCACCTTATTATCCTTACCGAGCGAATCAGGGGAGTATTTGATTTCATTTCTTTTACTTATTTCACTTTTACATTCTTTACTTGAACATTGGGGACAATGTTCATCCTAAGTGTAAGAGGAGGGTAAAATGATGATACCTTACAGATACACTTTCGCTTGAGTTTGTTTGTTTGATAGTAGATGTGTAATAAAACTATGAGAAATACTTGTTAGTGCAATTTTAGCGCCAAATTTAAAATATTTTACAACATTTAGGAGTGAAACTTTAGCCATAGCAAACATCTCATGGATAGGAGATTGTATGACTAGCACAAATCCGTACTATTCAGAAAAATTTTCCACCCAAATATGTGAGTTTCGCCTTTAGATTTGATAGGAAAAGCATTTACTATTGGTGCTTATGAGTGTACCGGTAGCATTTAGATTCTAGAACTTGCGTTAGTGATGCATCCTGAGACCGCTATTGAGACTACATTCGTGTAGTAGGATTTACTACATGATAAGAGGCATTAGGATCTCCCTTGTGTTAAACCCGTATTATAATTACTTGACCATTTAAGTCATATTACTTGGCTAGTTAAGTCAATTAATTTTTCCCACACCTTAGCGTTGTACACATTTTTAGTACACGAAACCCCTAGTACACCCCTCCGAGCCTATCTTTTTGTTTCTAACTTTAAGCATTTTACTTAAAGGAAGAATTTGTTACACCCCACTTAAATGTACACCCAAATCGCCTTAGCCTTTCGTGTATGAACTCATCTTCAGTGCATTATGGTTATTTGTTAAACCCTAAGTTAATTATCTAATTGATTACATGGTTGCTAAGTCGAGTCATATCCTTGTACATATGGTTTTGGGACGATTGGGACTCATGGGTAAAGTACTTATTTTATGGAGTAATGGGGAAGAACATCATATTATTACCCCTGTAGGTGCGTTAATCTTAAAAGTACTCCAAGTGTTTTGATTTTCTTAATTCGAGTCATTAGATTAGTTTATTGTAAAGTATGTGAAAATTCAAGTGTAAGGGGAATGATCATTCCCTATGATGTATTATTTTGGATGGTAGGGTAAGAGTGTATGCACACACAAAAAAAAAATAAATAAATAAAATAAAAAAGAGAAAAAACATACGGACTACCATCCCGTTTCATTCTATGTTTGTTTTATGTTTTTGTTATTTTTGATTTATTAGCATAAGTCAAGTCTAGTCTTGGCTTAGCAATGCCATATTGTACATGTAATTAACCAAGATTGTTAACTCGCCACCAGTAAAGACTGCCTATATCCAACAAAACCGTGTATTCCATATCCTTACACCTAACGTTACAACCCTTTAAAAGACATCTTTGATCATTTATCCTGGGTGCTTACGCCATGTGGTGGAGGTTTGATCCTTTCCTAAGCCTATGGTAATCTATTTTGGTATGACAGGTAGTGAGAGATATTTTCCGTATCCATATTGTGGTATTACTTTATTACACCCGAGAGATGAAAGTATCTAAACACTATTTGTGAGGTGCTAGTATATGACCTCCGTGCTTGTCTTTGGTCTTTAGTGGAACGATTATTTGTTGTAATTACTTTTATATTAGTGTTAAATGACCCCAAACTTGTATTTTTTTAGAATAAAAGCGCATTTGCTTGAGGTCAAGCAAATCTCAAGTGTAAGGGTATATGAGGAGGCAAAAAATGAACCATTTTTAGGGGATCATTTAAGCCCGGAATTGAATTTATTTGATCAAATATTGCCCTAAATCGTTCCTTTTGTGATTTTAGGTACTTTGGGAGTGAATTCTGGAAAAGAAAGCAATTCGGACGTTTTTGGAGCATAAAAGTGAAGAAAACGGCAAAGACTTAATTTTCCATGTTGAGAACAATACCCGACGGCGTCAAGAGGAAGATCATGATGGCGTCAAGAGTAAAAACCATGACGACCCAGTGAAAACCTGAAGGCGTCACAAGAAGGGCGTCAAGACAAACTTTGATGACGGCCTGCATAAGGGATACACATGACGGCGTCAGACCCAGATTGGCGGCGAGATGATGGTGTCAGACTTTTGTTCTTGACGCCGTCACCTATCAAAATCTATATATAGTTTTCTATTTTTCATTCATAAAAGAGGAACTTGTGTGGAGAATACTAGGGCCGAACTTTGTAAACCCTAGGTCATATTTTACAGTACTTTCAAGAGTTTTCACCCCTTGAATCCTTTCATGTTCAATTGAGATAAGTCTTCTTTCAATTCAATCAATATGTCTATGTGTTGTTTGAATATATGTTATGCTTGTCTTGATTTCAACATGCTAGACTGGATCTTTCTTGTGTTTGCTTAGATGTATGAAACCTAGATGTTAATTATGTATTGATTACTTGTTTATGGTTGTAATGGATGAATGATTTCAATGTTAGGCTTAAGAAAACTGGCAGATCTCCATTGTGTAACATGCTTGAACATCTTAGGAAATATGAACCGATGTGTACTAGGTTTTTTTGGTTGTATTTAATGCATGAGCAAATTCTAGTGATCCCATGTTAGGAGCTTTTAGCCGGCTCGACATAGGAGTGAAGTAGGCACTCATAGGATTGGGGAAGTAAGTACGCCACCCTGATGAGTGCTTAATCACTCATCCTTTTTAGACCCAAAATCAGACCAAATACACTAAATACTAACCAAAAATGCCAAGAGAATGCATGTTTTTGTATTTGTGTATGTGCAGGTACGGATATGTGAAAAATGGACAAAAACAAAGCAAAACCGACAAAAACGAGCACGAGAATGGAAAGTGTCAAAAGCAGGAGCCGGGGAAGTCAAATGCTCAAAGTCCAAGCTCAAAAAGTCAAATTCAACCTCAGAGATTCAGAAAATACCAAGTTCAATCCCTGGACAAAAGTTTTGAAGATATGGCAACTTAAGTCCCTGCAGTTTTAGATAATTACAAAAATGATCCTTTGATGAAATATCCGAAGAAAAGTCAAATGAGGTCCCTCAATAATCTTAGAATGGCATTATATACCCTTGGAATAAGTTTTGAAGAATTACATATTTGGCCCCTGCTTTTTGTGAATTTACAACATTGGTCCTTGTCTAAAACTATACTTATCCTAAAACTATTAATAGCATCCGGATCCACAAATATAATTAATCCATAATCCACCAAAACCCAGTCCACCCAATAACACAAGCCCATAAGCCCACTCCCCTTTTACCCGGCCTGCTACTAATACCCAAGTCAACACACACACCCCGGTCAACACCCAACTAAAATAAAACCACCCGAATATTTTACCGCCCCCCAATTTCCCTCACATCCCAGAACATGTACTGTGCTTAGAACCCTAACACAACACACCCAAAATTACTCTAAATTACCCCACGTAAAGAATAATTACCCAATAATTGGGTGTTGTAGAAGGAGCAGGGAATGACAGAAGCATGTCCAGACGCGTGGACCAATAAGAATGCATCACGAGGATCAATCATATCCATCAATCAATCAAACGGCTGAGAGGAGTGGATTGGGGACCAAGGAGAAATCAAGGGCTCATATCAATTCAAAGAAGCACACAACTTCACACGGATTGCTGAGGTGGACTCCTAGAACCTTCACAAGCTCCCTGCTCATTCAGCTATAAATACCCCCCCCCCCCCCCTCTTGTATCAGAAGTGTGTAATTTCTTAATATTGTCTTAGTTTTCTGTTTACTGCTTATTGTATTTTTATTTTTCCAAGCATTGTATTAAGATTTTTAAATTTTAATATAATTCCAATTTACATTTTAGCTTATTGTCTTTTTAATTCTCATTTTATTCTTATCATTATTACTGTTTGTTAGTTTTAAAATTACTTTAGTTAATTTACTTTTCAAATTCAGTTATTGTTTATCAATAAAATATATATATATATATATATATATATATATATATATATATATATATATATATATATATATATATATATATATATATATATATATATATATATATATATATATATTCCATAATAGTTTTTATTAATTTGAATCAAGGTTTATATAGTTGTGATCTATTTTATTCAACTTATACAAACATTTAAGTACTGTTTCATCAAAGTTTTTTAATAAACAAAAAAAGTCAACCATTGGTCAACTGTGAAAGCTTAATAAGATAAGCCAGCTTAATTTGGAGAAAAGGCAGCCTTAAGGAGTCCAAAGGCCTGTCTAAGAGACAGGCTAGCTAAGTGAACCCCCTCTCTTTGAGCTGAGGGGGAGTTACTTTGTAAGTTCAATCCATTTTTGTTACTGTTTCATCTATTTTATCTTAGTAGTTTAGATTTGTTCCTGGTAATTGGTTTCTGTTTAGTTGTTTCACAAGTAGCTTAGTTGTAGTCTATTTATTATATTTGGAATTGTTTGTGTTTGAATTGGTTTATTTCTATTTTACAATACTAGTTGTTACTGTTTCATCTATTTTATCTGTCAATCTGTGTATCTGAGTACTACATCTGAGATCTGTGTTTTCTGGGAGTTATTTGCATCAGTGAATCATTTTTGGATCTAAGTTGAGGATTTGGATTGGTAATGGTTGGATCTGTGGTGAGTTTTAGTTGAAACAGTCACATAAGTGGTGTTTGGCATTGAGGAGTTTGCTGATATAAACACTGTTTCAGAAGTTGTGCTTGGTTAAAATTAGTCATATAGGTTAATATAGATATAAATTAGTCATAAATTCAGTAGGCATAACATAAAAGTCACAAATCTTCTTGTTTATCAATTTTTACATTACAGTTAGTCTAAATAGGTTGTCTCTTCATCATTGTAATTGTATAATTTGTAGATCTAGCCCATTTCATTTCATACAACAGCTTCTCATACATTTTCAGACATAATTTTGAAATTAAAATTCACTTTGGTCAAAGTCTCAATCAAATTAAAAAGTCAAACAAGTATTTGAACTCAGTTTTTGGACAGATTTTTGTGAGCTATTCTAGTTTTCAATTTTTGTTAAAAATACCTTTTGTTTGCTAATTTGTGGAGTATATCAGTAAGGGAAACCAGTTAAAAAAGAAAAAGTCAATTTGGGATTCATCTGCTTATTGAGAAATTGCTTTTAAGTTGACTGTTTGGGCTATATACTCCCCTGCACACAGTTTTGACAAACTTTTGAGGAAAATTTTAGAACACTTAAATAGGTCTAGTGTCTGTTTTATTGGTGGATTCAGATTCTCAGTTGGTTGGATAAGATTTTGCCCCTTTTTGCTTTTACCCCATAGCTTATTTGCACTGCTTATTTGACGGTCTAATTGGGTGGATTGAACACAAGGGCTGTTTGAGTTTTTTTGGGCTGCAATTGTTCATTCTTAATCATAAGTTGAGACTTATTTGATCTCTGAGCTCATTTATACTTGTAGTTACTGTTCTCATTTATATTTGTGCAAATTGATTATCTGTTCAGCTTATTTGCTTATTACACTATAGCCTATTTGATCTATTTGTGCCTCAACCTGTGCTTCTAAGTGATTTCTGGTCTTAATTCTATTCCAACAAGCTTGTTTTAGTCTAAAAATCATCTGGTCAAAGTTTCAGGTCAATAGGTCAAAGTTAGCTTATTAATAATCACTTTAAATAAGCTGTTTTGAGCTAGTCAGCACTTCCAGTGCTTATTTTTCAAATTTTATATTTTTCCTAGCTTTTAAATATTATTTTAGATTTTCCCTGAAATTTTCATATTTTTCTAAGTTAATTGCTATTTTTCCTATTTAATTTTCATTTTTAATCATTTTTAATTACTTTTTAATTACTAAAAAATACAAAAAAAAATCAGAAAAACCCCAGAAAAATCTAAAAAAATATTAGAAAATTATTTTAAGTTATTTTAGAATTTTAGAAATTTATGTTGTATTTTTCTCAATTTATTTGCATTTTCTTTTAATTTTTAATTAGTTTAATTAGTTTTTAATTCAAAAAAGATAAACAAAAAGTCAAAAAAATATTCTTCTTTTTCTCAAAATTTTCTTTTATCATTTTTAATTTTTGAAAATTATTTCCAAGTCCGTAGGAGTAGCGTAGCTTAAAAGTCGCGTTTTATTTCGTACGTTAACGTTTATTTTCCGTTTTAGCTTACGTTTTCGTTTCTACGTTACGTTTCTAGTTGCCTTACTTGAATTACGTGTTTAGTTGATTATTTGTGCTTCATTTACTATTTCATTAGTGTAATCTCATTCAAATCACCTTTACCACTTTCACGATACGTTTCACAAAATCGGGAATTCGAAATTCCATTCATCCTTCACGTGGACTACGACCTCGGGTTATCCGTATTTCTTTGCGGATCTCTTGAGTAATACTATACTATACATAACTTTGATTTTCAATCAATCAAATTTTGGCGCCGCTGCCGGGGAAGGTTGAAGTGAATTTTTCGTTTTCGTTTTTCGAAATTGTGTTTTGAAAACCTTCCTTGTATATATTTTCTATAAAAACCAAAAAAAAAATTGAAAAATCAAAAACACTTTTCTTAAAGTGTTTTCAAAAACACCAAAAAAAATAATAAAGTTACAACCTCGACTCGACCGAAAGGAAGGGCGTTGTAAACCAAATAAGTCTCCCAATATAACTACGCGTGGAATTAGTTGCAAGACGGATTACTTTAATTCTACGACCGAATAAGCGGAAAATACGGAAGCTTTGACATTAAATTGCAAGCTGAAGAGAGATCCATTCTTCTCTCCCGTTCCGTCGCGAGCAGATTAAGGGAAACGGTTTACAATTAACGTAACGTTAGAAAAAGAAAAAAAAAACAAAAGTATAAGTTTTTAAATTTTGCTTTATAAAAACAAAAATACAAAAAGATTTTCCGTTTCAAATTTGTTTTTCCTTTTATTTTTCAAAAATTTGATTTTTGTAGTGTATGAACACACGTTCTACGTCTAAACGACTTGTTTCACCACTTTCAAATCCGGAAAGTTTGTTTCGTCACACACACCGAGTTCTATTTCCTAATACGGAGGAAATGAACCCGAACGAACAACACTTGGGACCCCCGCCGATGGGTGGTATCCAAAACAATGTGATCCCTCCGATGGGACCACAACCAGTTTACGATCAACGTATTATGCAAGAATTGCTCCAGTGTCCCACCGACGGATACGGGGATGCAATTGTTTTACCACCAATCCTTTCCGATAATTTTGAACTTAAAACTGGATTGATTCAACTTGTTACGTCAAAACAATTTCACGGTTTTGAGAGGGACGATCCTCACGCACACATCCGATGGTTTAATAAGCTAACTTCAACTTTGAAATTTAAGGATGTCCCTCACGATGCTATCAAATTGATGTTGTTCCCATTTTCACTCGAGGGTTCAACCCGGATTTGGCTCGAAAAAGAACCCCCTCGATCAATTCACACATGGGAAGAACTCGTCTCGAAATTTGTTAATCATTTCTTTTCGCCGTCCAAAACGACTAATCTTAAGAATGATATAACTAATTTTCAACAACGTTTTGATGAGAACTTTGGTGAGGCTTGGGAACGCTTTAAGGATCTTCTTCGAAAATGTCCTCACCATGGTTTCTCCGAGTTACACCAAATCGACACGTTTTATAACGCTTTGACGCAAAACGATCAAGATTCTTTAAACGCAGCCACCGGTGGCAATATCTTGAATCGTACGCCTAGGGATATTTTGACGATCATTGAGAATAAATCTAAGGTTCCGACTTCTCGTAAGAAACCGAATGTTTCAAAAGTGACTTCTTTTACTCCTCCTTCACCTTCGTCGGTCCAATCATCGGAATTGGCCGAACTTACCGACGCTATTCGTTGTATGATGAAAGAGTTTAAGTTGCAGAACCAAAAACCCGAGCCCGTTAAAGCCGTTAATGAAAAATGTGTGATTTGTGGTGGACCGCATCCGTATTATGATTGTCAAGCCTCCGATGGCCAAGTTTATAATGCTAACATAGCAGCCGTGAACTACAATCAAAACTAAGGTTTTCGTACTAACCAAACAAGTCCACCTGGGTTTCCACCCGTGCAAACTAATCAAAACCGTTATCCTCAAACTAACCAAGGTTATCACAACCAAGGTTACAATCAAAACCGTGGAACTAATTATCAAGTCCCTCCACCACAACAAGTTTATCAACCACCGCAACCTTCTCCTGAGCTTGCTAATTACATGAAAACGAACGATATTAACATTCGAGCAATGCAAAATCAAATCAACAATATGAGGGTTGAACTTAAGAAGGAGATCGACACAACCATGTCTCGACAAACGAATGAGCTTAAGCAAATGATGAGCAGTTTTATGCAAATGAATCAAGCATCGACGTCTGGTTCTCTTCTGAGCAACACAATTGCTAACCCGCGGGGTGATGCAAAAGCAATTACGATTAGGAGTGGTGTTGTAATTGATGGACCAACGGCTCCGACTACCCCTTCTTCTTCTTCGTCTCCTAAGGTAGTCGTCCGTGAAACCGAGGTGACAACGGATACGGGAATTCCTACTGATAATGGAAGGACCGAGAACATCCAACCTCCGGTGGTCCCGAAATCCAAAGGAAAGGATAAAGTTGTTTACGAATCTGAGAAAGAAACACCCATCAAAACAAAATTATCTTATCCGTCACGCTTAAACGAACAAACGCACCGTGAGAGAGATAAAATTCAGATGGAAAAGTTTTACCAAGTTTTTCAAGAGCTACATTTTGACATAACTCTCGCGGATTTTATACTTTTGATGCCTAAATTTACTTCTATGCTAAAAGGTCTTTTGAATAACAAAGAGAAATTGTTTGAAAAATCTCGAACCCAGATGAATGAGAATTGTTTGGCGGTTATCCTAAAAAAGCTTCCCGAAAAGCTTGAAGACCCCGGTCGATTTCTCATTCCGTGTAATTTTCCTGGGATGGTTCAATGCTTCGCCTTGGCCGATCTTGGTGCTAGCATTAACCTAATGCCGTTATCCATTTGGAAGAAGTTGTCTTTACCCAATTTGACTCCGACTTGTATGACCCTCGAGCTTGCCGACCGAACTACTTCCCGCCCGATGGGAATAGCCGAGGATGTCTTTGTTAATGTGGGAAAATTCCATTTTCCTGCCGATTTTGTCGTTGTTGATTTTGATGCTGATCCGCGGGTACCTCTCATTCTCGGGAGAGGTTTCCTAAGGACCGGCCGTGCTTTAATAGATGTTTTCGATGAAGAAATTACCCTACGCGTTGGTACCGAAGCCGTAACTTTTAACTTGGATCAAACCGCGAGGTACTCCTCCGAGTTTGACAAATATTCCGTTAACCGAATCGACGTTATCGACGAAGTTACGGAGGAGTACGCTCAAGAGTTACTTGGTTTTACCGAACATGCTTCAAGTGGCAATCCCACTCATTCTTCTGAACCGATAATTTCCGATCCTTCCCCTTCCCTTACTCCGTTTGAGGGAAGTGATTTCATTTTGGAAGAGATCGAGGCCTTTCTTGCTAATGATTCAATTTCACCGGAAATTGATCATTCCGATATTGACCCGGAGGGAGATATTCTTTTGATTGAGAAATTATTAAATGAAGATCCCAACCCGTCCCTTTCTCCGATGGACCTTAAAATGGCCGACGTTAAAGAAGTTAAGCCGTCTACTGAGAATCCTCCGGAGCCCGAGCTCAAGGATTTACCCCCTCATCTCGAATAAGCATTTTTGGAAGGAACCGACAAACTTCCCGTCATTATTTCTAAAGATCTTAAAGATGAGGAGAAGAAACGTCTCTTAGATGTGCTCAAGAAGCATAAGAGTGCCATCGCTTGGCAAATTTATGATATTAAGGGTATCGACCCTCGTTTTTGCACGCATAAGATCTTACTTGAAGATAATTTCAAACCGTCCGTTCAGCAACAATGACGGGTTAACCCGAAAATTCATGAGGTTATCAAAAAGGAAGTTATCAAACTCCTCGATGCCGGAATGATTTATCCAATCTCGGATAGCTCTTGGGTTAGCCCGGTCCACTGTGTACCGAAGAAAGGTGGAATGACCGTCGTAACTAATGAAGATAATGAATTGATTCCGACACGTCTTGTTACCGGATGGAGAGTTTGTATTGATTATTGTAAATTGAATGACGCGACTCGTAAGGACCATTTCCCACTTCCATTCATGGATCAAATGCTAGAACGCCTAGCGGGAAATGAGTTCTATTGTTTTCTTGATGGATTTTTCGGCTATTTTCAAATACCTATTGACCCTCCGGACCAGGAAAAGACTACCTTTACTTGCCCTTATGGAACGTTTGCCTATCGTCGTATGCCTTTCGGCTTATGCAATGCTCCAGGCACGTTCCAAAGGTGTATGATGTCGATATTCTCAGATATGATCGAGAAAACCATGGAAGTTTTCATGGATGATTTCTTGGTTTATGGAGATTCTTTCACTTCGTGTCTCTCCCATTTAGAAAATATGCTGAAACGGTGTGAAGACACCAACTTGGTTCTAAATTGGGAGAAATGCCATTTCATGGTCAAAGAGGGCATTGTCCTTGGCCACAAGATTTCGAAATCTAGGATTGAAGTTGATAGAGTTAAAGTCGACGTGATTGCAAAATTACCTCATCCCACCATTGTTAAAGGAATTAGAAGTTTTCTCGGTCATGCCGGCTTTTACCGACGTTTCATTCAAGACTTTTCTAAGATAGCCCGGCCTCTGACCCACTTGCTTGAAAAAGATGCTCCTTTTATCTTCTCAAATGAATGCATAGAAGCATTTAATGATCTTAAAAAGAAGTTAACAGAGGCTCCCGTCTTAATTGCCCCCGACTGGGACTTGCCCTTCGAGCTAATGTGCGATGCTAGCGATTATGCCATTGGTGCAATCCTGGGGCAACGCAAGTCAAAACATTTTCAGCCGATACACTATGCTAGTAAAACAATGACCGATGCTCAATACCATTATACGACTACAGAGAAAGAAATGTTAGCCGTCATCTACGCCTTTGAAAAATTTCGATCTTATTTGCTTTTGAAGAAATGCATAGTGTATACGGATCATTCGGCTCTTAAGTATCTTATGGCAAAGCAAGATGCTAAGCCACGCTTGATGCGGTGGGTTCTCCTCCTTCAAGAATTCAAAGTTGAAATTCGAGATAAAAAGGGAGCCGAGAACCTTGCTGCTGATCACCTATCACGTTTAGAGAATCCCCACCAAAGTGTTTTCGAGAAAAAAGGAGATTAACGAAGCATTTCCTCTCGAGACACTAGGGAGTTTATCACATGGTGATTCTAGTACCCCATGGTTCGCCGACTTTATGAATTACCATGCGGGGAATTTTATCCGGAAAGGGATGTCGTTCCAGCAGAAGAAAAAATTCTTCAAAGATGTTAAGCATTATTTCTGGGACGACCCCTACTTATTTAAGATATGTGCAGATCAAGTGATCCGGCGGTGCATTCACGGCAAAGAAGCCGCTGAAATTCTTATGGCATGCCACAATGGACCCACGGGGGGACATCATGGTGCCAACTTCACCGCTAAGAAAGTTTTTGATTCCGGATTCTACTGGCCGACGATTTACCGGGATGCTCATGAGTTGGTTAAATCATGTGATTCTTGCCAGCGTCAAGGAAAAATTTCTCAAAAGGACGAGATGCCTCAAAATGCTATCCAAGTCTATGAGATTTTTGACGTCTGGGGTATTGATTTCATGGGTCCATTCCCATCTTCTCGTGGTAACAAATATATACTCATGGCCGTCGATTACTTGTCTAAATGGGTTGAAGCGAAGGCGCTACCCACCAATGACGCCCGAGTTGTTGTGAAATTTCTTAAAAGTCTTTTCGCCCGATTTGGTGCACCTCGTGCTATTATAAGCGATCGTGGGACCCATTTCTGTAACGACCAATTCGCTGAAGTTATGCTCAAATATGGTGTCACACATCATCTTTCTACAGCATATCATCCACAGACGAGTGGTCAAGTTGAGGTCTCCAATCGTGGCTTGAAACGTATCTTAGAAAGGACCGTAGGTGAACATTGTGCTTCATGGGCCGATAAGTTAGATGATGCACTTTGGGCCTTCCGTACAGCTTACAAAACACCCATTGGGTGCACTCCATACAAGCTGGTTTACGGGAAGGCCTGCCATTTGCCCTTTAAACTTGAGCACAAGGCCTACTGGGCCTTAAAACATGCTAATTTTGACCTTCAAACCGCGGGTGATCACCATAAAGTTCAATTGAATGAATTAGTCGAGCTTCGTGATCAGGCCTATGAGAATTCTTTGATCTACAAAGAGAAAACAAAGAGGATTCATGATGCTAAAATTAAAGATCGCGTCTTCAATGTTGGTGACCAAGTCCTTCTTTTCAATTCTTGGTTAAAGATTTTCTCAGGCAAGTTAAAAACCCGTTGGTCTGGACCATTCACCATTACCCAAGTATTTCCTTATGGAACCGTTGAGCTTTCTCAACCTAATGGCTCCAATTTTAAGGTGAATGGTCATCGTGTTAAACATTACTTCGGAGGGGACAAACCACCCATGGTTGTCCCGGATCTCCAGACTTTCCCCAAGGACGATTAAATTCGGAGATCGAGTCAAGCTCATGTGACACGGTGAACAAAAACAAGCGCTTCGTGGGAGGCACCCCATGCTTATCCATTTTCATTTTCTATATTTTCTATTTTCTTTAATAACGTGACGTGAGGGGGGCGACCCTTTCCAAACTCGTGTTTTTCATGGTTGTTTATGAATGTCCAGGAATTTCCCCGAAGTTTGAGGACTCTGTGCTCGTGGTTTGTCGTTCTCTCCACTCGAGTCTCATCCTTCGCTGCTCTTTTGGAAATTCGCCATATCCAAAATCTTATCGACTAACATTTGGCTCTTGGCATACTTAATAAACGGCCTTAGATATTTAGTAGGATTACCCGTACCCTTTAAACATTGAGGACAATGTTTCACTTTAGTCTGGGGGGGTGAATCTTCGATTCGATTTAACCTGTACCATCGTCTGAGCTGTTTAACTTACGCAACTCCGTTTTCCACCAAAAATTTTAATTTTTGTCACCTCTTTATAAGAAAAAAAAAATGAAAAATATATGATATGAATAATAAGTTTTGACACCTTGTTTTGACTTTCCCACCGGCGAGAGTAGAAATAAATGTTCCGACTTGACCGGGCGTGTTGAGCCCTAGCTCGTCTCCCTTAACCAATATAATCAAAAGATTATGGCTAAGCATCCGCGGTTCTCATTATTTGGGATTTTAAATTTGCGGAGATCGAGGAATGATAGAGTTTATTTAGAAGTTTCGTGCTATACACGGATCGCATTACTAGGATTTAAAAAACCCACGAGAGGTACTTGTGGCCTCCTTGTTCCCATCAGCAACGTCACCAATATATAATAGATGTCTAGGATTAATTAAGGGTATACGGTTTGGGCAATACTTAGTTTTTTCTCGTTCCCAACAAAATCTCTGCATATGGGGGTTTGGTACACATAGGGGTACTGCCAGTGTTACGGTGAAATAGACTATTGCATCTTGCCGGTTCGTAGCCGAAGTTGTGATCTTAGTAAAGGCCGTAGGACTCGGGGTTTGGCATATGATTATGAATATCAATAATAATAGTCCAAAGCCAAATAAAAAGGCAGAGGAATCCAAAGCTATAAAATGCAGCGGATAGAAATCCAAAGTCATAATAAAGCTCTTACATCTTGACGGCTCATAAACCGTTGATTTTAAAAGAATAAAGGACTAAGGACCAAAGTATTATTAAAGTGCTTATGATTATGCAAAAATGCCAAGCTTCGACTCCGGGGGTTTCCCTAATAAAAAGCTTCCGTTTCGGGTATCAAACATGGTATGTCTCGGTCGTAAACAAAAAGGGGGACCTCCACAAATCGTGTTAAATCAGAGACCTTCATGTGGACCCGATTTCTGTATGCAGGGGTTTTCGAGGGAAAGTTTGGAAACTACTTAGCGTTCAAATTTTGTACTCTTATCGGACTAACAAATATCGAAACGAGAAAATATGAAGCAATTCATTTCTCACAATTAAAATCTTGAGATACAAAACTTAGGACCTGGGGACAAGAGGTAATACACAAGTAACTTTTGTGGGCAGTGTTAGCATCTAACTTCTGGATAAACAATGATTTCGATTTTACGCTTAGTTTGGGAGCTTGTGAAAAATCAAGGATGACGATTTTTATCCGTACGGTCTCTTCTCTGTGAGAAGTGTTTCTACTCGTTGACCCTGAAAATTATCAACAGATAAGAATTGATAATGAAAGTCAAAGCAAACCGTCACCTATATAAAAATGAAAAAGTACAAAAAAAAGAGTAGTAGTAGTTGTTATTCATGAAAATCGAAAAACGGAGCGTTTTTGAGAATAAATAATTTTACTATCTCTTTTGAACATCATTGCTACTTTACAACGTCAGTAAAGAGAGGTTTTGAAATTATTTATCTCTTAAGCGTGAGGTGATGACATTGCGTGAGGGCACGGCAATACCTTAGTCGGGGGGATTTTGATGAGTGCTTAATCACTCATCCTTTTTAGACCCAAAATCAGACCAAATACACTAAATACTAACCAAAAATGCCAAGAGAATGCATGTTTTTGTATTTGTGTATGTGCAGGTACGGATATGTGAAAAATGGACAAAAACAAAGCAAAACCGACAAAAACGAGCACGAGAATGGAAAGTGTCAAAAGCAGGAGCCGGGGAAGTCAAATGGTCAAAGTCCAAGCTCAAAAATTCAAATTCAACCTCAGAGATTCAGAAAATACCAAGTTCAGTCCCTAGACAAAAGTTTTGAAGATATGGCAACTTAAGTCCCTGCAGTTTCAGATAATTACAAAAATGATCCTTTGATGAAATATCCGAAGAAAAGTCAAATGAGGTCCCTCAATAATCTTAGAATGGCATGATATACCCTTGGAATAAGTTTTGAAGAATTACAGATTTGGTCCCTGCTTTTTGTGAATTTACAACATTGTTCCTTGTCTAAAACTATACTTATCCTAAAACTATTAATAGCATCCGGATCCACAAATAAAATTAATCCATAATCCACCAAAACCCAGTCCACCCAATAACACAAGCCCATAAGCCCACTCCCCTTTTACCCGGCCTGCTACTAATACCCAAGTCAACACACACACCCCGGTCAACACCCAACTAAAATAAAACCACCCGAATATTTTACCGCCACCCAATTTCCCTCACAACCCAGAACATGTACTGTGCTTAGAACCCTAACACAACACACCCAAAATTACTCTAAATTACCCCACGTAAAGAATAATTACCCAATCATTGGGTGTTCTAGAAGGAGCAGGGAATGACAGAAGCATGTCCGGACGCGTGGACCAATAAGAATGCATCACGAGGATCAATCATATCCATCAATCAATCAAACGGCTGAGAGGAGTGGATTGGGAACCAAGGAGAAATCAAGGGCTCATATCAATTCAAAGAAGCACACAACTTCACACGGATTGCTGAGGTGGACTCCTAGAACCTTCACAAGCTCCCTGCTCATTCAGCTATAAATACCCCCCCCCCCTCTTGTATCAGAAGTGTGTAATTTCTTAATATTGTCTTACTTTTTCTGTTTACTGCTTATTGTATTTTTATTTTTCCAAGCATTGTATTAAGATTTTTAAATTTTAATATAATTCTAATTTACATTTTAGCTTATTGTCTTTTTAATTCTCATTTTATTCTTATCATTATTACTGTTTGTTAGTTTTAAAATTACTTTAGTCAATTTACTTTTCATATTCAGTTATTGTTTATCAAATAAAAAAAAATTAAATATATATATATATATATATATATATATATATATATATATATATATATATATATATATATATATATTCCATAATAGTTTTTATTAATTTGAATCAAGGTTTATATAGTTGTGATCTATTTTATTCAGCTTATACAAACATTTAAGTACTGTTTCATCAAAGTTTTTTAATAAACAAAAAAGTCAACCATTGGTCAACTGTGAAAGCTTAATAAGATAAGCCAGCTTAATTTGGAGAAAAGGCAGCCTTAAGGAGTCCAAAGGCCTGTCTAAGAGACAGGCTAGCTAAGTGAACCCCCTCTCTTTGAGCTGAGGGGGAGTTACTTTGTAAGTTCAATCCATTTTTGTTACTGTTTCATCTATATTATCTTAGTAGTTTAGATTTTTTCCTGGTAATTGGTTTCTGTTTAGTTGTTTTACAAGTAGCTTAGTTGTAGTCTATTTATTCTATTTGGAATTGTTTGTTTTTGAATTGGTTTATTTCTATTTTACAATACTAGTTGTTACTGTTTCATCTATTTTATCTGTCAATCTGTGTATCTGAGTACTACATCTGAGATCTGTGTTTTCTGGGAGTTATTTGCATCAGTGAATCATTTTTGGATCTAAGTTGAGGATTTGGATTGGTACTGGTTGGATCTGTGGTGAGTTTTAGTTGAAACAGTCACATAAGTGGTGTTTGGCATTGAGGAGTTTACTGATATAAACACTGTTTCAGAAGTTGTGCTTGGTTAAAATTAGTCATATAGGTTAATATAGATATAAATTAGTCATAAATTCAGTAGGCATAACATAAAAGTCACAAATCTTCTTGTTAATCAATTTTTGCATTACAGTTAGTCTAAATAGGTTGTCTCTTCATCATTGTAATTGTATAATTTGTAGATCTAGCCCATTTCATTTCATACAACAGCTTCTCATACATTTTCAGTCATAATTTTGAAATTAAAATTCACTTTGGTCAAAGTCTCAATCAAATTAAAAAGTCAAACAAGTATTTGAACTCAGTTTTTGGACAGATTTTTGTGAGCTGTTCTAGTTTTCAATTTTTGTTAAAAATACATTTTGTTTGCTGATTTGTGGAGTATATCAGTAAGGGAAACCAGTTAAAAAAGAAAAAGTCAATTTGGGATTCATCTGCTTATTGAGAAATTGCTTTTAAGTTGACTGTTTGGGCTATATACTCCCTTGCACACAGTTTTGACAAACTTTTGAGGAAAATTTTAGAACACTTAAATAGGTCTAGTGTCTGTTTTATTGGTGGATTCAGATTCTCAGTTGGTTGGATAAGCTTTTGCCCCTTTTTGCTTTTACCCCATAGCTTATTTGCTCTGCTTATTTGACGGTCTAATTGGGTGGATTGAACACAAGGGCTGTTTGAGTTTTTTTGGGCTGCAATTGTTCATTGTTAATCATAAGTTGAGACTTATTTGATCTCTGAGCTCATTTATACTTGTAGTTACTGTTCTCATTTATATTTGTGCAAATTGCTTATCTGTTCAGCTTATTTGCTTATTACACTATATCTTATTTGATCTATTTGTACCTCAACCTGTGCTTCTAAGTGATTTCTGGTCATAA
Organism: Artemisia argyi; assembly: GCA_030686995.1. Lineage (NCBI taxonomy): Eukaryota > Viridiplantae > Streptophyta > Magnoliopsida > Asterales > Asteraceae > Artemisia > Artemisia argyi. The sequence goes on from CM060691.1 coordinate 127,735,747, forward strand.
TTCTGTTCCAACAAGCTTGTTTTATTCTAAAAATCATCTGGTCAAAGTTTCAGGTCAATAGGTCAAAGTTAGCTTATTAATAAGCACTTTAAATAAGCTGTTTTGAGCTAATCAGCACTTCCAGTGCTTATTTTTCAAATTTTATATTTTTCCTAGCTTTGAAATATTATTTTAGATTTTTCCTGAAATTTTCATATTTTTCTAAGTTAATTTGCTATTTTTGCTATTTAATTTTCTTTTTTAATAATTTTTAATTACTTTTTAATTACTAAAAAATTCAAAAAAATCAGAAAAACCCCAGAAAAATCCAAAAAAATATTAGAAAATTATTTTAAGTTATTTTAGAATTTTAGAAATTTATTTTGCATTTTACTAAATTTATTTGCATTTTCTTTTAATTTTTAATTAGTTTTTAATTCAAAAAAAATAAACAAAAAGTCAAAAAAATATTCTTCTTTTTCTCAAAATTTTCTTTTATCATTTTTAATTTTTGAAAATTATTTCCAAGTCCGTAGGAGTAGCGTAGCTTAAAAGTCGCGTTTTATTTCGTACGTTAACGTTTATTTTCCGTTTTAGCTTACGTTTTCGTTTCTACGTTACGTTTCTAGTTGCCTTACTTGAATTACGTGTTTAGTTGATTATTTGTGCTTCATTTACTATTTCATTAGTGTAATCTCATTCAAATCACCTTTACCACTTTCACGACACGTTTCACGAATCGGGAATTCGAAATTCCATTCATCCTTCACACGGACTACGACCTCGGGTTATCCGTATTTCTTTGCGGATCTCTTGAGTAATACTATACTATATATAACTTTGATTTTCAATCAATCACACCCAATGAATGGTATTAAGGAATACAATTCGTCATCCAAGCAACTATAACAAGTAATTAACATGTAAATGATATCTAGGGAGTAGTGAAATCTAAGTAAACACAATTCTCCCACATATTGCTCAAAACTCTAGTATAATATAGTTTATTTTCATTTTTAGTATTTTATTTTGATTGCATCTTAGCATTGGGTTAGTTGACTAGCAACTAGTTCCGCCCAACTCCTTCAAACCCGAGATTTTTTACTTGCTTTCATAAAAACCAAAAAAATACAAAAAGAATCATCCCTCATCTCTAGACCTAGTCTTTAGGTTTTCTAATCCTAGCGACACTATTCCTAGCTGAACGATCAATCCTCTGGTACTTGTCATTATACTATACTACATCGATCAGGTACACTGCCTGGTGGGGGTTGTAAGCTTCTCAAGATCCCTTGAGAGGTAAAGCCTGGTGCAATCCCTACGCATCAAGTTTTTGGCGCCGCAGCCCGGGGAATAGTTATTGTCTAGCTTAGAATCTCTTTTTATTAGGTCTACTTGCTAGATTCCTTTCTAGTAAGATTTTATTTTTATTTTTAGGTTCTCTTTAGTCTATCTTTTTCTTCGTGCCTTTGTTAGTAAATTAAATTCATTGACTATTCCGTTGACCATTATGGATAACGCGAATCCACCCCTTTCCCCTAGGGAAGTGGCTTTGTTATGAGAGCAGATTGAGAATGAGATTAGGGAACTTAGGGGCTGCCTTGTATTCAAATAAGGACCTAGGACCTAATGATTTTGAGAATGTTGTTGAGGAACTTGAAGAAGGGGAGATTGATCCAAAGTTAGATGATTATTTTAATCTATACCCCACTTAGGAGGAGATTGCGTACTATAATAATTTTATTGATAACCCTCGATCTCCTTTTACTAGAATCGAACCTAAGATAAAGAGAGGCGATCCTAAGAATGCTAAGATACCATGTATGATTGGGTATAGACACGTTGACAATGCTTACATTAACTTTAAATCCCCAATCAACATTATGTCCTCAAGTGTTTATAATGATATAGTGAAAACACGACTTGAACCTAGAAGAGATCCCAAATACCCTGATGGAGTTTGTAACTTTGTCGGGAGAATTAAAGGTCTACATGTCTTTGTTGGGAATTTCACTTATATCACTGACTTTATGATTGTTGAGGATCTTGCTAATGTTATTGATTGTCGATTATCCAATGTTGTGTTTGGTAAACCATTTGTAGTTAGAATATGATGAGATAGAAGGGACAACCCGATTTGCAAGTAACACCGATAGGATCACTTATAGGATGCCTAATAGGATGAAAGAATTTCGTTTTGTGCCCCGATTTGACATGGATAACATTTGTGCTTTTGAGGACATCAATGAAGAGGATAAGAAAAAGGGCATGGATTATGTATGGGAAAAGAAGAGTCTTTTCTACAAAGATTGCTTGACTCTAGGACCAAAATATAAAGTCGATAAGGAATTTGCCCATAGGATTATTGGTGCGATTGAGAAAAAGGTGATTAGTTACTATAAAGAACATTTACAATCAGAAAATGAAAGCAACAATGAGGTCACGTAGTAACCCATGACCTTGAGTCTAGCTACAAGACTCGTAAATAAAGAAAAGCGCTTCTTAGGAGGCAACCCATGTTTTGTGTGATTTTTATTTTGTTTGTTTGTTATTTGCTTCCGTATGCATCCTTTATTTTTATTGTTGGTAGATCATGTTTCAAAAAATTAAATAGTGAAAATACTTTACTTTGTTGTTTGGCCTAGTCTTAACTTCACCCAAAGGTATTTTTGCAAAAGATAAGTGTAAGGGGAAACCCCAAATATGTTTTTAAGAAACAAAACCGATCATGATTCTCCACAATATTAAGTGAACATGTATATTCGTATTTGTTAGAGTCAAATGCTTGTATCGAGTCATAATGATGTTTTGCAGGATTTTCCAGGAAGTAGGACCTAGTTTTTCGAGAAATTTTCCGAAAACTTAACATAAGAATTTCTGCATGTCACTTCTGATGGCGTCACGAGTTTAATCTTGAGGGCGTCACGTGTAAAAATCTGGAAATTTTACCAGTTTTGTTTTTCTAACGGAGTCTTAAAGTTTTTGTTGAATTATTAGTTTTATAATCTCCAGGAAATCTGCAAACATCATTCCACAAGCATTATATCCTATTTTATTTTCTAGGTTTTATTAGCATATGTAGATTGCCGCCGATTTTATGCGAGGTTGCCTTGTCTGTTTTCTTAGGTTTTACAGGTTATGTTTGACAAGAAGATGATTAATATTCTGGAAGGGAAGCTTTGATTGTTTATTTTCTTGGAGGAAGATCTAACATGGCCACCTTATTATCCATACCGAGCGAATCAGGGGAGTATTTGATTTCATTTGTTTTACTTAATTCACTTTTACATTCTTTACTTGAACATTGGGGACAATGTTCATCCTAAGTGTAAGAGGAGGGTAAAATGATGATACCTTACAGATACACTTTCACTTGAGTTTGTTTGTTTGATAGTAGATGTGTAATAAAACTATGAGTAATACTTGTTAGTGCAATTTTAGCGCCAAATTTAAAATTTTTTACAACATTTAGGAGTGAAACTTTAGCCATAGCAAGCATCTCATGGATAGGAGATTGTATGACTAGCACAAAACCGTACTATTCAGAAAAATTTTCCACCCAAATATGTGAGTTTCGCCTTTAGATTTGATAGGAAAAGCATTTACTATTGGTGCTTATGAGTGTACCGGTAGCATTTAGATTCTAGAACTTGCATTAGTGATGCATCCCGAGACCGCTATTGAGACTACATTCGTGTAGTAGGATTTACTACATGATAAGAGGCATTAGGATCTCCCTTGTGTTAAACCCGTATTATAATTACTTGACCATTTAAGTCATATTACTTGGCTAGTTAAGTCAATTAATTTTTCCCACACCTTAGCGTTGTACTCATTTTTAGTACACGAAACCCCTAGTACACCCCTCCGAGCCTATCTTTTTGTTTCTAACTTTAAGCATTTTACTTAAAGGAAGAATTTGTTACACACCACTTAAATGTACACCCAAATCGCCTTAGCCTTTCGTGTATGCACTCATCTTTAGTGCATTATGGTTATTTGTTAAACCCTAAGTTAATTATCTAATTGATTACATGGTTGCTAAGTCGAGTCATATCCTTGTACATATTGTTTTGGGACGATTGGGACTCATGGGTAAAGTACTTATTTTATGGAGTAATTGGGAAGAACATCATATTATTACCCCCGTAGGTGCGTTAATCTTAAAAGTACTCCAAGTGTTTTGATTTTCTTAATTCGAGTCATTAGATTAGTTTATTGTAAAGTATGTAAAAATTCAAGTGTAAGGGGAATGATCATTCCCTATGATGTATTATTTTGGATGGTAGGTTAAGAGTGTATGCACAAAAAAAATAAAATAAAATTAAAAAAAAAAAAAAAAAATCAAGAAAAAGAAAAAATAAATAAATAAATAAAATAAAAAAAGAGAAAAAACATACGGACTACCATCCCGTTTCATTCTATGTTTGTTTTATGTTTTTGTTATTTTTTATTTATTTGCTTAAGTCAAGTCTAGTCTTGGCTTAGCAATGCCATATTGTACATGTAATTAACCAAGATTGTTAACTCGCCACCAGTAAAGACTGCCTATATCCAACAAAACCGTGTATTCCATATCCCTACACCTAACGTTACAACCCTTTAAAAGACCTCTTTGATCGTTTATCCTTGGTGCTTACGCCATGTGGTGGAGGTTTGATCATTTCCCAAGCCTATGGTAATCTATTTTGGTTTGACAGGTAGTGAGAGATATTTTCCGTTTCCATATTGTGATATTACTTTATTACACCCGAGAGATGTGAGTATCTAAACACTATTTGTGAGGTGCTAGTATATGACCTCCGTGCTTGTCTTTGGTCTTTAGTGGAACGATTATTTGTTGTAATTACTTTTATATTAGTGTTAAATGACCCCAAACTTGTATTTTTATTAGAATAAAAGCGCATTTGCTTGAGGACAAGCAAATCTCAAGTGTAAGGGTATATGATGAGGCGAAAAATGAACCACTTTTAGGGGGGTCATTTAAGCCCGGAATTGAATTTATTTGATCAAATATTGCCCTAAATCGTTCCTTTTGTGATTTTAGGTACTTTGGGTGTGAATTCTGGAAAAGGAAGCAATTCGGACGTTTTTGGAGCATAAAAGTGAAGAAAACGGCAAAGACTTAATTTTCCATGCTGAGAACAGTACCTGACGGCGTCAAGAGGAAGATCATGACGGCGTCAAGAGTAAAAACCATGACGACCCAGTGAAAACCTGAAGGCGTCACAAGAAGGGTGTCAAGACTAATTTTGGTGATGGCCTGCATAAGGGATACACATGACGGCGTCAGACCCAGATCTAGGCAGTCCGAGAAACTATTTGGCGGCGAGATGACGGTGTCAGACTTTTGTTCTTGACGCCATCACCTATCAAAGTCAACATATAGTTTTCTATTTTTCATTCATAAAAGAGGAACTTGTGTGGAGAATACTAGGGCCGAACTTTGTAAACCCTAGGTCATATTTTACAGTACTTTCATGGGTTTTCACCCCTTGAATCCTTTCATGTTCAATTGAGATAAGTCTTCTTTCAATTCAATCAATATGTCTATGTGTTGTTTGAATATATCTTATGCTTGTCTTGATTTCAACATGCTAGGCTAGATCTATCTTGTGTTTGCTTAGATGTAATGAAACCTAGATGTTAATTATGTGTTGATTACTTGTTTATGGTTATAATGGATGAATTATTTCAATGTTAGGCTTAAGAAAACTGGCAGATCTCCATTGTGTAACATGCTTGAACGTCTTAGGAAACATGAACCGATGTGTACTAGGTTTTATTGGTTGTATTTAATGCATGAGCAAATTCTAGTGATCCCATGTTAGGAGCTTCTTAGCCGGCTCGACATAGGAGTGAAGTAGGCGCTCATAGGATTGGGGAAGTAAGTACGCCACCCCATGAATGGTATTAAGGAATACAATCCGTCATCCACGCAACTATAACAAGTAATTAACATGTAAAAGATATCTAGGGAGTAGTGAAATCTAAGTAAACACAATTCTCCCACATATTGCTCACAACTCTAGTATAATATAGTTTATTTTCATTTTTAGTATTTTATTTTGATTGCATCTTAGCATTGGGTTAGTTGACTAGCAACTAATTCCGCCCAACTCCTTCAAACCCGAGATTTTTTACTTGCTTTCATAAAAACAAAAAAAATACAAAAAGAATCATCACTCATCTCTAGACCTAATCTTTTGGTTTTCTAATCATAGCCACACTATTCCTAGCTGAACAATCAATCCCTCGGTACTTGTCATTATACTATACTACATCGATCAGGTACACTGCCTGGTGGGGGTTGTAAGCTTCTCAAGATCCCTTGAGAGGTAAAGCCTGGTGCAATCCCTACGCATCATATCTAAACACTATTTGTGAGGTGCTTGTGTATGACCTCCGTGCTTGTCTTCGGTCTTTAGTGGAACGATTATTTGTTGTAATTACTTTTATATTAGTGTTAAATGACCCCTAGCTTGTATTTTGACTAGAATAAAAGCGCGTTTGCTTGAGGACTAGCAAATCTCAAGTGTAAGGGTATATGATGAGGCGAAAAATGATCCGTTTTTAGGGGGTTATTTAAGCCCGAATTCGAATTTATTTGATCAAATATTGCCCTAAATCGTTCCTTTTGTGATTTTAGGTACTTTTGGAGTGAATTCTGGAAAAAGAAGCATTTTGGACGTTTTTGGAGCATAAAAGTGAAGAAAATGGCAAAATCTTAATTTTCCTTGCTGGGAACTGTACCTGACGGCATCAAGAGCATTTTGAGGATGGCGTCAAGAGCAAAAGTGGTGACGGTCTAGTAGAAATGTGACAGCGTCAAAGCATGGCCGTCAAGAGTAAAAGTGGTGACGGCCCAGAACAACATTACACATGACGGTGTCAAATCTGGATCTAGGCTATCCGATTATATTATGGGCGGCGGGTTGACGGCATCAGAAATTTCTTCTTGACGCCGTCACCTTGGAAAATCTATATATACTTTTGTAATTTTCATTCATTAAGAAGAGGACAATATTAGGGACGACTTTAATAATCCCTAGCTCGACTTTTACAGTATTTTCAAGGGTTTTCACCCCTTGAATCCTTTCATGTTCAATTAAGATAAGTATCATTTCAAATCATTCAATATGTCTATGTGTTGTTTGAATATATCTTACACTTGTCTTGATTTTAACATGCTAGGCTAGATCTCTTGTGTGTTTGCTTAGATGTAATGAAACCTAGATGTTGATTATAGGTTGATTGCTTGTTTATAGTTGTATTGGATGAATGATTTCGATGTTAGGCTTAAGAAAACTGGCAGCCTTCCATAGTGTAACTTGCTTGAACGTCTTTGATGAGTGTCTAAATACTCATCATTTTATACTAATCTGAGCTGCCAAAACATCCAAAAACACTCAAATATACATCAAACTACTTAAAATATCCTAGAAGTGTGTTTTATATGTTTCAAATGCAAAATAATCAAAAACAGATGAAAAACGTACAAAGTTTGCATAATTGGCAGTTTCAGTCCCTCAAGCTTCATAAATTGGCAAAACTAGTCCCTGGTTATTCTAAAAACTTGAAAAAGTCACCAAAGGTCCTTTTTAATCGTAAAGTTACATATTTAGTCCTTTGGTGCAAAGTTTCACAAAATTACAAGTTTAGTCCCTATACTTTGGAAATTGACATAAATGGTCCCTGAGATGTTTAAAACTTTGAGAAAATCAATATTGGTCCTTGTACTATTAATCTTTTGCAGGAATGGTCCTTGGGTGATAAGTTTGATGAAATGACACGTTTGGTCCCTGGAGTTTAAAGAATTGGCAGAAAAGGTCCCCGGATAATAAAAAAATTGGAAAATTTTCATTAATGGTCCTTGGGGTTTTGAAACTTCGCAAGTTTAAACCTTTTGATTACTTTTGGAAAATTACAGTTTCAACCCTTGAAGAATTTAGAAATTACAATTTGATCCTTGGGCTTATTTATTATACAAACCAAATGGACCCTTTGTTTTATTTAAATCCAAACCAAACACAAACATATACACCAGCCCACCCCCACTTCCCTTGGCCCATTCTCCCAGCCCAAACCACCCTTTAATAAAAAACGGGGTCAAACCCCCCGGTCAAACCCACCTTCGCTCCTTTCTTTCTTCTTCTTCCTCACATGAAACTGCAAAACCAAAACCACCATTCTACCCACAGTATTACTTTCCCCTTTCACACCCACTCTCCTCCACCTCTTACAACATTCCAAGGTGCATTTAATGCCCTGAAAACCCTCACACTCAACCCACAACTGTCTCAAGGACTTTTTGGCGCCAAACGAATTTTAAAGGCTTTGATTAGTTTCAGTAATCCAAAGGCTCAGAAAAGTGATGGGAAATGCTCCTGTGGGATCCACAAGCCCTATAAATCAAGAGAGAAGCAGAGGAGATGAGGCATTAGTGTAACTTAGTTTAGTGTAGGTCGTATTTTTAGTAATTGCCTCTTTTAGTTGCAATTTCAAGTTAAAAAGTACTGTAATCTTCAATTTAAGTTTTATGTAAACCTTCTTTACCTTTAAATTAAAGTCTTCTTTTGTTAATTCAATTTTAGCATTTTTGGGTGAATTTGACAATTTCACTCATTACTGTTAAAAGTTGTATTTTCATGTTCCAACCAGCTCAATTTATTTCCTTGTTAAGCTTTTTGAAGCTTTGATATCATTTAGTGGATTTGCACTTAGTATTACTAAAAATAATTAAAAATCAAGAAAAAAATAGATATTAATTCAAAATTCAGTCAGAGAAGAAGATTGAGCTTGAAGCATGGTTCAAAGTGGATTGCCAGGGTATTAGCTGCTTTGTGGAAAGCTATAGGACATGTTCATGGTCCCTGATACTTTAGTTCTCAGTCTTTGATCAATTGTAAGCTTTATATAAAACCTTTGCCATTTACTGTACTAGTGTTAATTAGTAGCTTATTTCTATACTTACATGCTTATTATGTGTCTAATAGTTAAGTTCTTAATTAATCTTATATGCTTAATCATTGAAATCTTTGTTTACTAAGTTGTTCATGCTTCTCTGCCAAATCAGCATATTAGTAATTTTTGTGTTATGGTGTAGCTATTTGAGACTTCTGTGCTTATATGACCCTAATACATCAGGTTTAAACCTTTAGAACTAGAATCACAGGCTCAATCAATCATAACCTTTGAAATCTAAAAACAGTTAACCTATAGGGGGTGTTTGGATCAGTAGAATAGGTGGGTCTCAACTGTGTTTCATGAGTTGTCTCTGGTTGTTGTTTGGATCATTAGAATAGGTGGGTCTCAACTGTGTTTCATGAGTTGTCTCTGGTTGTTGTATGTTTAAATAAGTCCTAATAGGTTAGTTCTATCTTAAAAACTAGTGCTTGTTACTAAAAAAAAGTCAAATCCAAGTTTAATCTCTTTATAACACTCACTGTTAGGCTTTAGGCTTTATATTCAATCATTTTTAGCTCACAAGTAGTAGCTTTAGCTTAATTTAATCTTATCTTAGTCTAAAATATCATTTTCAGTTCACTAAATGTAATCAAAGTTGGTAAAAGTCAAAATAGTAGTTTTCATTCAAAAGTCAAAAACCAACCTTTGCAGAAAAATCCAAAAACTCAAGGATTTGTTGTCATTTTTGTACTAAGAGATAGGCAGTAAAACTTTCACAATTAGTATTCTACCACCTCAAATTTAAGGTCTCAGTACCCTCTCATTTTTGTGAATTTTGTACTGGGCCCCACAAGCTTGGAAAAACAGTTGCAGGGCTGAGCCCTCCCTTGCACCAGCAGGTAACCATCCATCACCACCACTTTGGTGGTGTTTTTTGGCCACCACAGTGGGCCCCACACCTCAAACCTTGTACCTTTGAACCCCCTCCTACCATGGATCATTTGTTGACCCTTTGTTTGACCCATGCACTTGTGGACCCCACCTGATTTAAGCCACAAAGTCTGTCCCAGTTTCTGAGTTCATGCAAGTAATCAAATTGCTTATTGTTGCTTATCAGCTTATTTCAAGGGCTTATTTGATCAAATCATACTCAAACTTGTTCAAGCAACTTACTTAGACTAGATTTTACCATAGTGGGTCCCACACAAGTTAGTTTGAGCTTATTTGCTACTTTGGTCAACTAAAGTCAACTGTTTTGATTCTTAGCTTATAATTAGCTTATTATTAAGTTATAAATTAATTGTTTTTGCAAAAGTTGTTTATTTTTAGATATAAAATAGGCTGGAAAAAGAAAATTCAAGAAAAACAAATATAATAATAAGTGATAGTTTCTATTTAATATAATTTAATTTTAATTTTCATTTTTAGATTTTTATTAAGTAAGTTGTGTTTTTATATTTTAATTAATTTCCTTTTAGGTTAAAGTATTTTTAATAATTTTCTCAGATTTTTATATTGTCATTTGATATTTATTAGATTTAAAATTAGTTTTATTAGTAATTAATCAATAATTAAGTTATAAATAGCATAATTAATTTTTATAAAGCAACACCTAGATTTTATATTTTTCCTAGCTTTTATATGTTATAAAATAGTTTTATAAATTTTTTCATAATTTTCTAAGTCATTTTAGTATTATTTGTAATTTAAATTAGTTTAAATAGTTTAATTAAGATAAATAGTTTTTAATTAATAAAAAGCTCATAAAAAGACAAAAATATTTATTTTTATTTTTTATACTTTCTTCAAGTTTATTTTTATGTTTAGAAATTATTTTTACAAGTTTTTAGTTTAATTTTTAGTTTGATTTAAATTAGGTATAATTAAATAGTTAATTAGTTTTTAATTAAATAATTAATAATAAATAATAAAATAATCTAAAAAATAATTTTCTTTTTAATTTAATTTTCTTTTAAGTTTAAGTTTATAGAATTTTCATTTTTAACCCCTGTAGTTTATTTTTCTTAAAACTCACATTTTTCTCAGCACGCAGTCGTATCTGATTTTTAATTTGGTTTACGTTTATACGTTTTTAGATACCTAGGTTTCACGTAATCATTCTAATAGTTTATTTATGTTATAAAACCCTAGTGTAATCACTCGCACACACTTTTATCCTTTCCTGTTCATATTCACTCGATCACAGACTCGTTTTTAATACCATCACAACCTCGTTGGGACATTACGACCCGGGGAAACACTGTATTCCACGTAAGCATTGGCTTGCTTAGGTTGACTTTTACGATTGACCATTCACAAGTGGTTGACTAATAAAAGTTGACTAGTTAAGACCCAATCAGTCTTAAGAAACATGAACCAATGCGTACTAAGGTTTTTATGGTTGTATTTAATGCATGAACGAATTATAGTGATCCCATGTTAGGAGCTTCTTGTAGGCTCGACATAGGAGTGAAGTAGGAGCTTATAGAGCTGGGGAAGTACATACGCCAACCCACGATTGGTATTAAGGAATATAACCCGTCATCCACGCAACTGTAACAAACTATCAACCTGTAAAAGATATCTAGGGAGTAATGAAATCTAAGTAAACACAATTTTCCCATTTATTGTTCACACCAATAGTTTAGTTAGCTTTATTTTCATTTTTGTTATTTTATTTTGATTGCATCTTAGTTATTGGGTTAGCTGATTAACAACGAATTCCGCCCACTCCTCTAAAACCCAAGATTTTTACTTGCTTTTATAAAAATATAAAAATACAAAAAGAATCATCCCTCACCTCTAGACCTAGTTTTTAGGCTTTCTAATCCTAGCAACACTATTCCTGAGTTGAACGATCAATCCCCCGGTACTTGTCACTATACTATACTACAACGATCAGGTACACTGCCTGGTGGGGGTTGTAGGCTTTTCGAGATCCCTCGAGAGGTAAAGCCTGGTGCAATTCCCACGCATCAGTTCCTTTTTTTAGTCAAGAATAATTATGGTGAAAAACAATCTTTCATAGACAAAAGATTATAACTAGTTGAATGATAACAACCCTTTCGGCCAATGATATTATAAACAACTAGTTAAACTTGACTCAACAAATGTCACTATGAAACTTTAGTCTAATTGGGTTTTAGAAATGACTTGAAATTGAATTAAAACATGTTATCACAATCATAGACTAATCATTAAGTAATTAACATCATCTAAGCAAATGCAAAAGGTTACTAGCCACTCATAGCAAACATGAACATAAACTCAGAATATTGAACTTTAGAAATCATAATTAAAGTCTTACAAATGTTTGGAATATGATTACAAATGAGTAGGAAATGATTTCCTAAGTGTTGGTGTTGACTTCTTGAAAGTTTTACCTCCGGATGTTGACTTTTTTTGACTTCCAATGCTTCCTGAACTTTTATGGACGAATTTGAGAACTTTGAGACTAGTAAAGGACTACTTGATGATTGCTTTGTTGTTTTTGTAATGAGTGATATTGAGTTGTGTGTTGAAATGAGATTACAAAGCCTCTATTTATACTACTCCTCAAGCCTAGGCTCATCAATGCAGCAACTTGGCCTCCAAGGTGAATAGAAAGACCTAGAATACCAGAAAGAAGGGCCTAGAATCGGGTAGAATGAGATAGAAAACTTCTTGCAAAACTTTAACGAGCTGACCAACCGATCGGTATTGGGCTCTGACCGATCGGTTGGATTTAACCTCTGTTTCTAACCGGTCGGTTGGATTCATGACCGATCGGTTGGCTGTGACATTTTCTTCTAACCGGTCGGGTGGATGAATACCGATTGGTTGGATGCGTTCTGACAACAACAAACTTGATCTTTAACTTGGCTCTTCGTTCTTTGTCCAAACTTGATTATTTCTTGTCAACGAACTTTGGAATGATGCAAATTTTGATTCTTCTTTTTGAAATGCATGAACGAAATCAATCTCGAGTTGGGAATGACAAATCCTTCATTTCCTTCAGTTTTTCTTCCTTTTTCCTATTTTTGGCTACAAATGCTTGCAAACACACTTTGTTACGATTATGAGACAAAAGCATATAAAAATAACCGAAAAACATACGAATAACGCCACTAAAAACCTGCACATTTGAGCGTTATCAAATCCCCCACACTTAAACTTTGCTTGCCCTCAAGCAAATCTAGAAATAAAATATCATCCACATGGAACTTCAAAGATTTTTTGGAAAAATATGATGCAAATCTTCCAAGTACGAGTACAAGTTAGATTCATCATTTTTAGCTTAAATGGTTGAAACATTTAGATGTTTGACAATACCCAAATGATTTTCTTGCTAGATAAACATTACTAATCAGCTCACGAAAAAGGAATAATATATAATTCACTCTAAACACTCATTTTTGGGTGAAGTATAAGAGAAATCACACTCATTGCTCAGTCATGATTTAAATATTACCATAGGCTTATACAAGAAACATAACTACACCGTCAAGGCGTAAGCACCAAGTATTCATATCAAAGAGGGCTTTTATTCGGGTTTAAGGCTGAAAAGGGATAATAGGGACTTTTGTTCAACTATCTTATGTAAAACAAAATAGATCGCTGGCGCATTGTTATTTCCTCAAGAAATCGGATGGTCACTATATGTCATACACTTGATAATTTCACTTGAGTCAAGGGTAGGAATAAGACATGGGATAATTTAGAGAGTGTAAATGATAAAGAATATACAAAATAGTCAAAGTCTACTAACCGAATGTTGCTAGGTATTCTTGAACCACTATCATGTACTCTTTAGAACTCCATTCTTGAGCGAACAATACTTAACACTGTAGTTCATTAGCTATTTTATTTGATATATACATTTTTTTAAACATAATATGGACATAAAATCACTTGTCACCATTCTACTTCGATGACTTATTCTCAACTTTGCTTCGATCACTTCTTCCAGAATTACTACTCTCTTTATACTTCATGGTTTTCCACATAACATCCAACTTGTCATATAGCTAGCAACCAACTAAGACTTGACTAATGGTAAGGCTAAGCTAAAAAGTGTAAAATCTTTTTGTATTTTTCTGAATTTAATCAAAAGTAATGATCGTCTCAGAAGGTGTAACTAGGGGTATCTAGCATTAGAAATGAATGCAAACAAAAAGGGTTATGTTGGTGGTTAACTAGTCAATGAAACTAGCTAAAAATTAAAATGGAAGGCTATTTGGGTTAGATCCTAAAATTGCCTCTTATCACATATGCATACTTATATCACACAAGAAATGTGATCTCACAACGGTCTCGAAATGATTTACAAGCACAAGTTATAGAATAAATAAAATCACCGACACACTCATAACAAAAGATTTAAGCATCTTTTGGATTACAAAATACTTGCTGCTGCTTATGTTGGCTATCCTGGTGAAGGTATTACAGGTCTTATGGCCTGCTTTTGGATTGCTCAAAGATGTATTGATTTTTTGTGATGCTTCTGGTGATGTTTTATCTCATTTGATTGGTTTGAATTGGCTTTTGATTTTGTTTTATTAGAGAATAGTTGTTTGCTGTCTAGTTGGTAGCTACATATGGTGATGTTTCAACCTGCATTGATTGAGTTCAATGTGGTGTTTGATGTATTAAGAGTATGTAATTACCCCTAGTATAGCCTCTTTTGTTAGTATTGTTCTCTGAGCATGGGAATTGCCCATTGCCATTAGATTTTTGGAGCCAAAGTGGATCAGTTGGGATGTATCCTTCTGAGTTTGTTTCCCTTTATGCTTTTTATTTTTCTTGTACTTTGCCTTTTGGCTTGCTTTTTCTTAATAAAATTTACCTTTAGGAAAAAAAGATTTAAGCATCAAATATGTATGCTTCATAAGAAATAAGCTCAAATCCTCACAATTTAGTGGAAAGGGTTACAATATGTGCTAGCTAATGTTATGGATCCCAGAATTGATTGCAATATTAATCAGAACACATCTCAAATTTCAAAAATTACCATTTTTACCAGTGGATGGATCCAGTTATTCTAATATATTATCCTGAAAGAGTGAAAACAATTAGATCATAAGGGCAGCAAAATTTAAAATTAAGCTCGAAATTTACAGAATATTCTTATTTAGCTATTCACCCCCCCCCCCCATATTTAAGTTAAGCATTGTCCTCAATGTAATAAATGAACTTCAAAGTATGAAAATAGGGAAATAAGAAAATGAACCGTATTTTCCTTTTTGATTCTTTATTCCATATGTCCAAGTTTCTTCATCATTTCCTGTATCAATCTTAAAACAAATAAACACAAGACTTTAAAATTAGTGAAACACTGGTATGTTCTTATTTACACATCCTTTTTAGACCTAAAATCAGACCAAATACACCACATACTAACCAAATATGCCAAGAGAATGTGTGTTTTTGTATTTCTGTATGCACAGGTGTGGATATGTGAAAAATGGACAAAAACAAAGCCAAAGCCGACAAAAACAAGCACGAGAATGGAAAAAGGTCATTAGCCGGAGCCGGGGAAGCCTAATGATCATGGAAAGCTAAAAATTTCAAAATAAGTCCTCATAGAATCATAAAGTTGCATAAATGGTCCCTAGTTGAAGTTTGAAGAAAATGACAAGTTTAGTCCTCCATGTTTCACATGTTGGCCAAAAAATCGTCCTTTGAAGAATTTTCAAGAGAAAAGTCAACATGTATCCTTCATGAATCAAAAAATGACAACATAAGTCCTTGGAAGAAACATTGGAAGAATGAATTAGTCCCTGGAAATTGTAGCATTACAAAATTGGTCCTTGCCTTATAAATAATACTACTACTATATTAATACCAAGCCTGCTCCACACTTGTTAACCCAAAATACTTTCCTGGCCCAACCAACAAAAAGCCCATGCCACCCTTCTACCCATTACCTGATCCATCTCTTTTATTACCCCCTACCCACGTCAAAGATCCGGTCAACGAAAACAATAAAAATACCCCCAAATAAATCCCGCCCCCAATTTCACCATTTACCCAGAAATAACACTATTCATAGAACCCTAATTAACCCCCCTCATAAAATTACATCGTATTATAATTATTACCTAATAATTGGAGCTTCTAGAAGGTGTCAGGGACACGTGGACCAATCGAGAAGGACACACGGGATTCATAACCTCAACACACTTGATCCAAGGGTTGATATTCATGCTTCTGAGTGAAGCAAGAATCAAGGGACCTGATTAAAGAGAGAAAGCACATCCAGAGACTTCTCAAAGGCTCTCCTCAGCCTATATATAGCCCATCCTCACCATCAATTGAGGTTGTTAGATTTAGGGTTAGAATTTAGGAGTAGTGTAGTTAGGGTAATTTTAGTTTAAGTGTTTCAAGCTTATTATAATTTAGTTACTGTTATCATTTGTTTTCAAGCATTGTACTCTTTACCTTTTATTAATGAAATCAGTTTCTATTGCAATTTACTTTTAAAAATTAAAATTAAGTTTCCAGCTTTTATTTACTGAATTTAGTAGCTCACTCTAGTTAAAACAATAGCTTGTAGAGCATAATATGGTTTAATTTCTGTTTCAAATTGGTGTTTGAAATTTGGTCAATGAAAGTCAACAAGTGGTGATGTATGTATGAAACTGGGAATTTAGAAGTTGATATTGGTTGCAGAGGTGGATTATAAGCCTATCTAAAGATAGGCTGTGTGGGAGCACCTCTCTGTTTGGCTGAGAGGTGATTTGTAAGTTCTCATTTTTATTTTCAAAGCCTTGAATTGAATTCTTATTATTATCTATTGTAGATCTGTTTAGTGTTGATTGTTTCTGTCTCAAATTAGTTTTTGCATCATTATTAGTTAGTAGTTACATTAGTTTGTCGTTTTATTACTTGTTTGTGGTATATTGCTTCATTTCTATTTGATAATTCCTATCATATACTCAGATCTATGTTCTGCTTGTGTCTGTGTTGGATTCTGTGTTCCTGTTGCTTTGGTTCATTTTCACTGCATCTAGTAGCTTTTAGGACTGATAACTCTTATAATTGGAGGATTAGTTGTAGTACATTAAGCCCTGAAATCAGAAACTTAGTGTTATCATAGTCATTAAGGGGTGTTTGGATTACTTGTGTTCTGAGTGTTCTTGTTGATTACTTGCTAGGTTCTCTGCATGACTAGTTCACAATAGGGTAGTAAGAACAATACAAGTCATGAAATTGGTAGGTTAAATAAAAAAAAATCAATACTGCATGTTTTAGTTAAAATCTGTCTGAAATAGTTGCTACTTCTTGCTTCAATTTATGTATTAGGTGTTTGTGATTGTATTCTAAGTACTTAAACAACAAATATAAACATTCAGGGTAAGATTTGATCTATTGAAATTCAGCTTAGTGAACCTAGTAGTGCAATTTCAAAAAGTCAAACCTTCATGATCCTGGGTGAGCAGGATCTGATGCAAGCTTAATTTAGGTTTCAATTGGATATTAGAATTAGTTTTTTTTTTTTTTTTTTTTTTTTTTTTTTTTTTTTTTTTTTTTTTTGGTTTTTTAAGTTAGGTTGTAGGATAGACTTCTAGATTATGCTTTTTGCTTTCACTCATTAGCTTATTAGGTGCTTAAGATTGAGCTGCAAAGTAGTGCCCAAAGCTGATTTAGCTGTCAACTGCCATAGGGTTGCCATTGTGATTGGTTGTTCATATTTTGAAATTTATTATTCATTTTAGTTCCTCAGACCTAATATTTGCTTATTTCATTGATTGGGACCCTTAGCTTATCTGTTTGCTTTAACTGCGTATCCACTTAAGTGCTTATTCCAACTTGATTTGATCCTTATCTATGTTGCTGAGTTCATTTTGATCTAAATTCTGTTCCATTAAGCTTTATTTAGTCAAAAAAATCATCTGGTCAAAGTTTGGGTCAAGTTGGTCAAGTATTGCTTATAAATAATCTCTTTTCAAGCTGCTTATTGGGTCCAATCAGCTTTTTTGGGCTAAATTTTTAGAACTTTTATTTTTCCTAGGCCTTTTATAATATTTTAGAATTTTTATAATTTTTTCAAATTTTTCTAGCTTAATTAATATTTTTCTCATTAAATTTTAGTTTTTAATCAATTTTTAATACTTTTTAATTACCAAAAATTCCAAAAAAAAATCAGAAAAAGCCTAAAAAATCCAAAAATATTTCAGAAATTAGTTTTCAATTATTTTAGATTTTTAGAAATTTATTTTGCATTTTTCCCATTTATTATGAATTTAATTTGAATTTTTATTACTTTTTAATTTGTTTTAATGGTTTTTAATTCCTAAAAATTACACAAAAAGCCAAAAAAATTAGTTTTTAGTTTTAAAATTACTTTTTAGTTATTTTATAATTTTCAAAATTTAATTTGCATTTTTCTCACTTTATTTGCAATTTCTTTTAATTTTTAATTAGTTAATTAGTTTTTAATTCATAAAAAAATAAATAAAAGGTCAAAAAAAATATTTTTCTTTTTCTCAAACTTTTTCTTTTATCATTTTTAACTTTTTAAAATTATTTTCAAATCCGTAGGAGTAGTGTAGCTCAAAATTCACTTTTTATTTCGTACGTTTATGTTTATTTCACGTTTTAGGCTTACGTTTTTAATTCTACGTTACGTTTTTGGTTTAATTACTTGAAATACGTGCTTATGTGATTTATTTACTTATTCATTAGTATAATCTCATCAAAATCACTATTTACCACGTTCACAACACGTTTCACGAATCGGAAATTCAAAATTCCATTCACCCTTCACACGAACTACGACCTCGGGTTATCCGTATTTCTTTGCGGATTTCTTGAGTAATACTTTACTATAATATATTGATTTGATTTTATCACATCAAACACCCCCAAACTTAAGTTAAACCAAGTGATTTAAACTTTGGGGTATAATCACTGAAAATAAACTAAGAATTAGAAATAGCAAACATACGGGTTGCCTCCCGAGAAGCGCTTGTTTTATTTACGAGTCATCAGCCTGACTCAAATTTTGCAAGAACTACGTTGATGCGGTTTGGGATTTCCTCTTAGGATATTTTGGTACGAACAATACGTTTTCTACCACAATTCCTTCTCCAGTTTCATCTATATCTTCCAGTATGACTTTTTCCCATGCTCTAGGAAGAGCATCATAGATAAAACCTTTTTCATGTGCCCATGGTATATTTTCCATATGAGGTGCCATTAATGTGATAGCTTCTTATTCAGATTCGGGTGGATATTCAATAGAAATTTTGCTCATTTGCTCCTTATCATAATACAACTTAATGTGGTGACCATTAACAATGAAACTTCCACCATGCTTGTCATAGAGTTCGACATATCCAGATGGAAATCCATGTTTCACTATAAAAGGTCCCATCCATTTTGGTTTGAGCTTAGGAGCTTTGAACTTGTATTTCATATTGAAAAGCAGGAATTTGTCCCCAGCTTTGAATTCTTTTTTAATTCTAAGCTTTCGGTCATGATAAGCTTTGGTTCTGGCTTTATATAGCTTGGAGTTTTCGTAGGCTTGGAGCCTCAATTCATCGAGTTCATGCAATTGCAAAAATCTTTTCTCTCCGGCTACTTTTAGATCGGGGTTACAATTTCGTAATGCCCAGTAAGCACGATGTTCGATTTTGAACGGCAAATGAAATGTTTTTCCATACAAGAGTCTGTATGGTGTTGTGCCAATTGGAGTTTTATAAGCCGTACGAAAGGCCCATAGAGCGTCATCGAGTTCCTCGACCAAACGGAAGGATTTTCTTTAACCGTTTTTTCGAGTATTCTTTTTAATGCTCTATTAGTATTTTCTACTTGTCCACTAGTTTGTGGATGATATGTTGTAGCAAAACGATGATGAACTCCATATCGTTTCATGATTTTCTCCATTTGTTTATTACAGAAATAGATTCTGTTGATATAAATAATGTTTAAAAACATTATTAATATTTCTCAATAACTCTATGTTTTGATAATCACAAAATGTAAACTAAATTAAGTCAAGATTATGACGTAAACTAGTATTTTGTAACAAATATTTACTTCTACAATTAATATCACTTAGGGTATGCATAAATTTAGCATCTTATGCATTGCATGATCAAAGGAACCCTTTTCTTAACACATAACATTTTATACAATGACATTAACATTTTATATATTAGTAAATCATTTTTGGTATAGTTTTATTAAACTACAAAGATATGATTTCAAAATTCCATAAAAAAAGGGCAAGTTTTATCCAGAAAAACCTTCCCCACAAATGGACAAGAAAATCCAACGTTCAGGAGGGCGGCCCCCTTAATTATACTAGGCGGCCCCCTTAATCATTAAGGGGACCTCCCCCTAATTAAGGGGACCGGCACGCTCCAGAACAGCATTTTTTGGCCTTTTAAATACTGGTTCATTCCGCAAAATTTTCTCACCTTTTTGCACTTAAAACATTCTGATCTAATCTCCATTTCTATCCCAAAAATCCTTTGATCATAAAATTCATAAGTCTTTGTTTCTAAGTGATCTGATGCGTGGGAATTGCACCAGGCTTTACCTCTCGAGTGATCTCGAGAAGCTTACAACCCCCACCAGGCAGTGTACCTGATTGTTGTAGTATAGTATAGTGACAAGTACCGGGGATTGATCGTTCAACTCAGGAATAGTGTCGCTAGGATTAGAAAACCTAAGAACTAGGTCTAGAGGTGAGGGATGATTCTTTTTGTATTTTTATATTTTATGAAAACAAGTAGAAATCTCGGGTTTTTAGAGGAGTGGGCAGAATTAGTTGCTAGTCAACTAACCCAAATACTAAGATGCAATCAAAATAAAATAACAAAGATGAAAATAAACTAAATTAAGATAGTGGTGTGAGCAATATATAGGAGAATTGTGTTTACTTAGATTTCACTACTCCCTAGATATCTTTTACAGGTTAATTACTTGTTACAGTTGCGTGGATGACGGATTGTATTCCTTAATACCATTCATGGGGTGGTGTACTTACTTCCCCAATCCTATAAGCTCCTACTTCACTCCTATGTCGAGCCGGCTAAGAAGCTCCTAACATGGGATCACTAGAATTCGCACATGCATTAAATACAATCATAAAAACCAAGTACACATCGGTTCATGTTTCTTAAGACGTTCAAGCGAGTTACACAATGGAGATCTGCCAGTTTTCTTAAGCCTAACATTGAAATCATTCATCCATTACAACTATAAACAAGCAATCAACCTATAATCAACATCTAGGTTTCATTACAACTAAGCAAACACATGAAAGATCTAGCCTAGCATGTTATAATCAAGACAAGCATAAGATATATTCAAACAACACATAGACATATTGAATGAATTGAAAGAAGACTTATCTCAATTGAACATGAAAGGTTTCAAGGGGTGAAAACCCTTGAAAATACTGTTACAAACGACCTAGGATTTATTAGGTTCGACCCTAGTATTCTCCACACACGTTCCTCTTTAATGAATGAAAAATAGAAAAGTATATATAGATTTTGTGAGGTGATGGCGTCAAGAGTAAATTTCTGACGCTGTCATCTCACTGCCAATAAAGTTCTCGGACTGCCTAGATCTGGGTCTGACGCCGTCATGTGTATTTCTGCTCTAGGCCGTCACCAAAATAACTCTTGACACCCTACTTCTGACGCCGTCACTTTTTCTCTGGGTCGTCATGCATTTTGCTCCTGACGCCGTCATATTTTCCTTCTTGACGCCGTCAGGTACTGTTTCCAGCAAGGAAAATTAAGTCTTTGTCGTTTTCTTTACTTTTATGCTCAAAAAACGTCCAAAATGCTTCCTTTTCTATAATTCACTCCAAAAGTACCTAAAATCACAAAAGGAACGACTTAGGGCAATATTTGATCAAATAAATTCAATTCCGGGCTTAAATGACCCCCTAAAAACGGTTCATTTTTCGCCTCATCATATACCCTTACACTTGAGATTTGCTTGTCCTCAAGCAAATGCACTTTTATTCTAGTCAAAATACAAGTTAGGGGTCATTTAACACTAATATAAAAGTAATTATAACAAATAATCGTTCCACTAAAGACCATAGACAAGCACGGAGGTCATACACTAGCACCTCACAAATAGTGTTTAGATACTTACATTTCTCGGGTGTAATAAAGTAATATCACAATATGGAAATGGAAAACATCTCTCACTTCCTGTCATAGCAAAATAGATTACCATAGGCTTGGGAAAGGATCAAAACTCCACCACATGGCGTAAGCACATAGGATAAACTATCAAAGAGGTCTTTTAAAAAGGGTTGTAACGTTAGGTGTAGGGATATGAAATACACGGTTTTGTTGGATATAGGCAATCTTTACTGGTGGCGAATTAATAATCTTGGTTAATTACATGTACAATATGGCGTTGCTAAGCCAAGCCTAGACTCGATTTAAGCTAATAAATGAAAAATAACAAAAACATAAAATAAACATAGAATGAAATGGGATGGTAGTAAGTATGTTTTTTCTCTTTTTTTTCTATTTTTTTTTCTTTTTCTTAATTTTTTCGATTTTTTTTATTTTATTTTTTTTATTATTTATTTATTTTTTTTTTTTGCATACACTCTTACCCTACCATCCAAAATATTACATCGTAGGGAATGTACATTCCCCTTACACTTGAATTTTTACATACTTTATGGTAGCCTAGGGATTGCACCAGGCTTTACCTCTCAAGGGATCTTGAGAAGCTTACAACCCCCACCAGGCAGTGTACCTGATCGATGTAGTATAGTATAATGACAAGTACCGGGGGATTGATCGTTCAGCTAGAAATGGTGTCGCTAGGATTAGAAAACCTAAAGACTAGGTCTAGGGACGAGGGATGATTCTTTTTGTATTTTTATATTTTTATGAAAGCAAGTAAAAATCTCGAGTTTGAAGGATTTGGACGGAATTAGTTGCTAGTCAACTAACCCAATACTAAGATGCAATCAAAATAAAATACTAAAATGAAAATAAAACTAATTTAAACTAAAGTTGTGAGCAATATGTGGAAGAAATGTGTTTACTTCGATTTCACTACTCCCTAGATATCTTTTACACGTTAATTACTTGTTATAGTTCCGTGGATGACGGATTGTATTCCTTAATACCATTCATGAGGTGGTGTACTTACTTCCCCAATCCTATGAGTGCCTACTTCACTCCTATGTCGAGCCGGCTAAGAAGCTCCTAACATGGGATCATTAGAATTTACTCATGCATTAAATACAACCAATGAAACCTAGTACACATCGGTTCATGTTTCCTAAGACGTTCAAGCATGTTACACAATGGAGATCTGCCAGTTTTCTTAAGCCTAACATTGAAATCATTTATCCAATACAACCATAAACAAGTAATCAACACATAATTAACATCTAGGTTTCATTAGATCTAAGCAAACACAAGATAAATCTAGCCTAGTATGTTGAAATCAAGAAAAGCACAAAATATAGACAACCAACACATAGACATATTGATTGAATTAAGAGAAGACTTATCTCAATGGCACATGAAAGGATTCAAGGGGTGAAAGCCCTTGAAAATACTGTAAAATACGAGCTAGGGTTCACAAAGTTCGGCCCTAGGGTTTCTCCACACAAGTTCCTCTCAATGAATGAAAAATAGAAAACCATATATAGAGTTTAGAAGGTGACGGCGTCAACAACAAAGGGCCGACGCCGTCATCTCGCAACCAAATAGTTCCTCGGACTGCCTAGATCTGGGTCTGACGCCGTCATGTGTACACCTTATGCAGGCCGTCATG
This sequence comes from Artemisia argyi, assembly GCA_030686995.1. Classification (NCBI taxonomy): domain Eukaryota; kingdom Viridiplantae; phylum Streptophyta; class Magnoliopsida; order Asterales; family Asteraceae; genus Artemisia; species Artemisia argyi. The sequence goes on from CM060691.1 coordinate 127,759,393, forward strand.
ATTTTAACTCTTGACGCCCTTGTTGTGATGCCATCAGGTTTACACTGGGTCGTCACCACTTTTACTTCTGACGCTGTCAGGGTCTTCCTCTTGACGCCCTCAGGTACTGTAATCAGCATGGAAAATTAAGTCTTTGGCGTTTTCTTCAGTTTTATGCTCCAAAAACGTCCGAATTGCTTCCGTTTCCAGATTTCTCTCCCAAAGTACCAAAAATCACAAAAGGAACGATTTAGGGTAATATTTGATCAAATAAATTCAATTCCGGGCTTAAATGACCCCCTAAAAGTGGTTCCATTAAAGACCAAAGACAAGCACGGAGGTCATATACTAGCTCCTCACAAATAGTGTTTAGATACTCACATCTCTCGGGTGTAATAAAGTAATATCACAATACGGAAATGGAAAACATCTCTCACTACCTGTCATAGCAAAATAGATTACCATAGGCTTGGGAAAGGATCTAACCTCCACCACATGGCGTAAGCACCTAGGATAAACTATCAAAGAGGTCTTTTAAAGGGTTGTAACGTTAGGTATAGGGATATGGAATACACGGTTTTGTTGGATATAGGCAGTCTTTACTGGTGGCGAGTTAATAATCTTGGTTAACTACATGTACAATATGGCGTTGCTAAGCCAAGACTACACTCGACTTAAGCTAATCAATCAAAAAGAACAAAAACATAAAATGAACATAGAATGAAAAGGGATGGTAGTCCGTATGTTTTTCTTTTCTTTTTCTATATTTTTTTTTCCTTTTTCTTATTTTTTTTTCAATTTTTTTTTTTTTTTTTTTTTTTTTTTTGCATACACTTTTTCCCTACCATCCAAAATAATACATCATAGGGAATGTAAATTCCCCTTACACTTGAATTTTTACATACTTTACAATAAACTAATCTAATGACTCAAATTAAGAAAATCAAAACACTTGGAGTACTTTTAAGATTAACGCACATACGGGGGTAATAATATGATGTTCTTCCCCATTACTCCATAAAATAAGTACTTTACCCATGAGTCCCAATCGTCCGAAAACAATATGTACAAGGATATGACTCGACTTAGCAACCATGTGATGAATTAGATAATTAACTTAGGGTTTAACAAATAACAATAATGCACTAAAGATGAGTGCATACACGGAAGGCTAAGGCGATTTGGGTGTACATTTAAGTAGGGTGTAACAAATTCTTCCTTTAAGAAAAATGCTTAAAGTTAGAAACGAAAAGATAGGCTCGGAGGGGTGTACTAGGGGTTTTGTGTACTAAAAATGAGTACAACGCTAAGGGTGTGAGAAAAATTAATTGACTTAACTATCCAAGTAATATGACTTAAATGGTCAAGTAATTATGATACGGGTTTAACACAAGGGTGATCCTAATGCCTCTTATCATGTAGTAAATCATACTACACGAATGTAGTCTCACTAGCGGTCTCGGGATGCATCACTAACGCAAGTTCTAGAATCTAAATGCTACCGGTGAACTCATAAGCACTAACAGTAAATGCTTTTCCTATCAAATCTAAAGGCGAACCTCACATATTTGGGTGGAAAATTTTTCTGAATGGTACGGTTATGTGCTAGTCATACAATCTCCTATCCATGAGACGCTTGCTATGGCTAAAGTTTCACTCCTAAATGTTGTTAAAAATTTTAAATTTGGCGCTAAAATTACACTAACAAGTATTTCTCATAGTTTTATTACACATCTACTATCAAACAAACAAACTCAAGCGAAAGTGTATCTGTATGGTATCATCATTTTACCCTCCCCTTACACTTAGGATGAACTTTGTCCCCAATGTTCAAGTAAAGAATGTAAAAGTGAAATAAGTAAAAAGAATGAAATCAAATACTCCCCTGATTCGCTCGGTATGGATAATAAGGTGGCCAGGTTAAATCTTCCTCCAAGAAAATGAACAATCAAAGCTTCCCTTCCAGAATATAAATCATCTTCTTGTCATACATAACCTGTAAAAACCTGAGATAACAGACAAGGCAACCTCGCATAAAATCGGCGACAATCTATATATACTAATAAATCCTAGAAAACAAAATAAGATATAATGCTTGTGGAATAATGTTTGCAGATTTCCTAGAGATTATAAAACTAATAATTCAACAAAAACTTTAAGACTCCGTTAAAAAAACAAAATCGGTAAAATTTCCAGATTTTTACACGTGACGCCGTCAAGAGTAAACTCGTGACGCCGTCAGAAGTGAACTGCAAAAATTCTTATGTTAAGTTTCCGGAAAATTTCTGGAAAAACTTTGTCCTACTTCCTGGAAAATCCTGCAAAACATCATTATGACTCGATACAAGCATTTGACTCTAACAAATACGAATATACATGTTCACTTAATATTGTGGAGAATCATGATCGGTTTTGTTTCTTAAAAACATATTTGGGGTTTCCCCTTACACTTATCTTTTGCAAAAATACCTTTAGGTGAAGTTAAGACTAGGCCAAACAACAAAGTAAAGTATTTTCACTATTTAGTTTAGAAACATGATCTCCCAACAATAAAAATAAAACATGCATACGGAAGCAAATAACAAACAAACAAAATAAAATCACACAAAATCATGGGTTGCCTGCCAAGAAGCGCTTTTCTTTATTTTACGAGTCTTGTAGCTAGACTCAAGGTCATGGGTTACTACGTGACCTCATCGTTGGTTTCACTCTCTAGGTTGTCTTCTAAGCCAGTTTTGTACTCCGGACCTAGTTGCAAGCATTCTTTGTAGAAACCAAGCATCCTATTCTTTACATACTCTACTCCTCTACGTCTATCCTCATTATTCCTATAATATGCCGCTTGTTTATGTTCCTTTTCTATATTCGAAAGAAGGCGGTATTGCTCAATCTTGTAGGGCATTTGGTAGGCAATCTCAGCATTCTCTTCCTTGAACCTAACTATCCCTAAAGTCGGATCATAACTCATCCTTGTGGCCTCAACAAATGGTTTTCCGAATATTACTTGGCTTAGGCAATCATCTATCACCGGACGAGTGTCTTCTACTATCATAAAATCGGTCTCATAAGTGAAATTACCTATAATCACATGCAATCCCTTCAATCTTCCTACAAAATTACTTATCAGATTCTTACTGGGCATCATCCTATAATCAAGTTGTTTCTTCATCACCCAATTGTAATAGGTCCTAGTCATGATGTTTACAGGAGATCTAGGATCGATATAAGCTTTCCATATATGCATATGCCCGATGTTGCATGGTATGTTGAAGTTAGAGGGGTCTCCCATTTTGATAAGGGGTGTGCCAAGGATATATGGTGTCTCAGGACTATCGAATAAATCCTTATGGTATTCCCGTTCTTCCTTTGTGGGCAACTTATCAAAGTGCTTTTCTATAGTCTCTACTTCCTCTAATTCTTCTCCCTTATTAACCTCAACTCCCCTAATTTCATCCCAAGTCTCGGTTTTTACTTCAACTTCATCTTTGCCACTTTCTTCTATATTCTTATCTATTGGCTTAATGGTGACAATATTGACAAAGTGGACATGTTTGGATGATGAGGGGTCCTTAATTTGGATTCCGTTATTGGTGTCCCTAGTGTCCTTCCTAGGTGTGGTTAATGCTTGGTTGTTGAGGGCTTTCAACAAGTTGTCTATCTTGTTGGTCATCTCCGTTTGTTGTTGGTTGAATTCGGTTTCAAACCTAGCTATACGAGCTTCTTGAGATGCCATGAACTTAGACATCAATCCTTCAAGATTGTTGGTACTACCATAGTTGTTAGAAGGATTGTTGTTGAAAGTACGGTTGGAGGGTGGACCGTTTGGTTGGTAACGATTAGGCGGATTGGAAGAATTGGCTTGATTTTGTTTCCACCTAAGGTTTGGGTGATTTTTCCAAGAGGGGTTGTATGAATCACCTTAAGGGGTTGGCTCGGGTTTGAAAGTGTACCACTTATCTCCCGCTTCATCGGTACGCGAGGATGCGTAGTCCGCAAAAGCTGTTCCGGGGAGTTCCACATAATCACGAGTGTCATTGGGACCACTACATAATTCGCATGAAGAAGTGATTTTTTTCACTTGGCTTGAAGGCTTAGGAGCTTCGTAAGATTTCATGAGAAACTTGACTTGCTCCTCAAGTTCCATGATCCTACGGTCGGGAGTGCTAGAGTTGTTCGAAGGCAAAGATATTGCCTTGACCGTTTTGTTTAAGTCACGGGGATCATTCCAACTTTCGTTGTCATAGAGAGCAAGATCTTCTATGAGTTCCCATGATTGTTCCGCACTTAGATCATGTAGCTTACCACCGGCCGATTGGTCAATGGCTCGCCTCGTGGAGAGATCGATATGGTCATAGAAGATTTGGACTTGGAGCCAAAGATCTATGCCATGATGAGGGACTTTTTGAAGTAAGTCCTTGAAACGAGTCCATGCTTCATAAAGAGTTTCATTTTGACGTTGTTGGAACATCAAGATGTCATTTCTAAGCTTGGTAGTTCTCCCCGGTGGGAAAAATTGAGCAAGGAAATGAGTGGTGAGATCATCCCATGTGGTGATGGATCCCACGGGTAACCGCTCAAGCCATTGACTAGCTTGATCACGTAGAGAGAATTGGAATAGGCGTAAGTGGGTTGTCTCTCTAGTTGCAACATCTAGGTCTATGGAATCTACGATTTTAAGGAAGTCCTTGAGATGTTGATTTGTATCTTCGAAACGAAGTCCATGGAATGCACATCTGCTTTGCACCAACCGGATGGTGTCGGATCGCAAGGGGGTCACATTGGCTCCGGAGAGCTCAATGGTGTTTCGGTAGCCTTGGTGGCTAGGTCGGGAATACTCTCCTAAGGTTCGGGGCCAAAGAGGTTCTAGTGGTGGGATGACGGGTTCAAAGATGTTCCCATCGTCAATGATGTCGGGTGGTGAAGAGTTACGAACAAAAACACAAAGAAATAAGATAGACTAAAGAGATCCTAAAAATAAAAATAAAATCTTAATAGAAAGGAATCTAGCAAGTAGACCTAATAAAAAGAGATTCTAACCTAGACAATAACTATTTCCTGGGCTGCGGCGCCAAAAACTTGGTAGCGTAGGGATTGCACCATCCTTTACCTCTCAAGGGATCTTGAGAAGCTTACAACCCCCACCAGGCAGTGTACCTGATCGATGTAGTATAGTATAATGACAAGTACCGGGGGATTGATCGTTCAGCTAGGAATAGTGTCGCTAGGATTAGAAAACCTAAAGACTAGGTCTAGAGACGAGGGATGATTCTTTTTGTATTTTTATATTTTTATGAAAGCAAGTAAAAATCTCGGGTTTGAAGGATTTGGGCGGAATTAGTTGCTAGTCAACTAACCCAATACTAAGATGCAATCAAAATAAAATACTAAAATGAAAATAAAACTAATTTAAACTAAAGTTGTGAGCAATATGTGGAAGAAATGTTTTTTACTTAGATTTCACTACTCCCTGGATATCTTTTACATGTTAATTACTTGTTCTAGTTGCGTGGATGACGGATTGTATTCCTTAATACCATTCATGGGGTGGCATACTTACTTCCCCAATCCTATGAGTGCCTACTTCACTCCTATGTCGAGCCGGCTAAGAAGCTCCTAACATAGGATCATTAGAATTTACTCATGCATTAAATACAACCAATAAAACCTAGTACACATCGGTTCATGTTTCCTAAGACGTTCAAGCATGTTACACAATGGAGATCTGCCAGTTTTCTTAAGCCTAACATTGAGATCATTCATCCAATACAACCATAAACAAGTAATCAACACATAATTAACATCTAGGTTTCATTAGATCTAAGCAAACACAAGATAAATCTAGCCTAGCATGTTGAAATCAAGACAAGCACAAGATATAGACAACCAACACATAGACATATTGATTGAATTAAGAGAAGACTTATCTCAATAGCACATGAAAGGATTCAAGGGGTGAAAACCCTTGAAAATACGAGCTAGGGTTCACAAAGTTCGGCCCTAGGGTTTCTCCACACAAGTTCCTCTCAATGAATGAAAAATAGAAAACTATATATAGAGTTTAGAAGGTGACGGCATCAAGAACAAAGGGCTGACGTCGTCATCTCGCCGCCAAATAGTTCCTCGGACTGCCTAGATCTGGGTCTGACGCCGTCATGTGTACACCTTATGCAGGCCGCCATGATTTCAACTCTTGACGCCCTTGTTGTGACGCCGTTAGGTTTGCACTAGGTCGTCACCACTTTTACTTCTGACGCCGTTAGGGTCTTCCTCTTGACGCCGTCAGGTACTGTTCTCAGCTTGGAAAATTAAGTCTTTGGCGTTTCTTCACTTTTATGCTCCAAAAACGTCCGAATTGCTTCCTTTTCAGATTTCTCTCCCAAAGTACCTAAAATCGCAAAAGGAACGATTTAGGGTAATATTTGATCAAATAAATTCAATTCCGGGCTTAAATGACCCCATAAAAGTGGTTCATTTTTCGCCTCATCACTTTACAAAAAAGTAATCCAATGACTCGAATTAAGAAAATCAAAACACTTGGAGTACTTTTAAGATTAACGTACATATGGGGGGTAATAATATGATGTTCTTCCCCATTACTCCATAAAATAAGTACTTTACCCATGAGTCCCAATCGTCCCAAAACAATATGTACAAGGATATGACTCGACTTAGCAACCATGTAATCAATTAGATAATTAACTAAGGGTTTAACAAATAACAATAATGCACTAAAGATGAGTGCATACACGGAAGGCTAAGTCGATTTGGGTGTACATTTAAGTGGGGTGTAACAAATTCTTCTTTTAAGTAAGATGCTTAAAGTTAGAAACGAAAAGATAGGCTCGGAGGGGTGTACTAGGGGTTTCGTGTACTAAAAATGAGTACAACGCTAAGGTGTGGGAAAAATTAATTGACTTAACTAGCCAAGTGATATGACTTAAATGGTCAAGTAATTATGATACGGGTTTAAACAAAAGGGTGATCCTAATGCCTCTTATCATGTAGTAAATCCTACTACAAGAATGTAGTCTCACTAGCGGTCTCGGGATGCATCACTAACGCAAGTTCTAGAATCTAAATGCTACCGGTACACTCATAAGCACTAATAATGAATGCTTTTCCTATCAAATCTAAAGGCGAACCTCACATATTTGGGTGGAAAATTTTTCTGAATAGTACGGTTTTGTGCTAGTCATACAACTCCTATCCATGAGATGCTTGCTATGGCTAAAGTTTCACTCCTAAATGTTGTAAAAAATTTTAAATTTGGCGTTAAAATTACACTAACAAGTATTTCTCGTAGTTTTATTACACATCTACCATTAAACAAACAAACTCAAGCGAAAGTGTATCTATAAGGTTTCATCATTTTACCCTCCTCTTACACTTAGGATGAACATTGTCCCCAATGTTCAAGTAAAGGATGTAAAAGTGAAATAGGCAAAAAGAATGAAATCAAATACTCCCCTGATTCGCTTGGTATGGATAACATGGTGACCAGGTTAGATCTTACTCCAAGAAAATGAACAATGAAAGCTTCCCTTCCAGAATATAAATCATCTTCTTGTCATACATAACCTGAAAAACCAAACAGAGCAACCTCGCGTAAAATCGGCGGCAATCTATATATGCTAACAATTCCTAGAAAACAAAGTAAGATATAATGCTTGTGGAATGATGTTTGCAGATTTCCTGGAGATTATAAAACTAAAGATTCAACAAAAACTTTAAGACTCCGTTAGAAAAACAAAATTGGTATAATTTCCAGAATTTTACACGTGACGCCGTCAGGAATTTCTTCCTGACGCCGTCAGAAGTGACCTGCAAAAATTCTTATGTTAAGTTTCCGGAAAATTTCTGGAAAAACTTTGTCTTACTTCCTGGAAAATCCTGCAAAACATCATTATGACTCGATACAAGCATTTGACTCTAACAAATACGAATACACATGTTCATTTAATATTGTGGAGAATCATGATCGAGTTTGTTTCTTAAAAACATATTTGGGGTTTCCCTTTACACTTATATTTTGCGAAATACCTTTGGATGAAGTTAAGACAAAGCCAAACAACAAAATAAAGTATTTTCACCATTTTAGTTTGAAACATGATCTACCAACAATAAAAATAAAACATGCATATGAAAACAAATAACAATTAAACAAAATAAAAATCACACAAATAATGGGTTGCCTCCAAAGAAGCGCTTTTCTTTATTTATGAGTCTTGTAGCTAGACTCAAGGTCATGGGTTACTACGTGACATCATCGTTGGTTTCACTCTCTAGGTCATCTCCTATACCAGTTTTGTATTCCGGACCTAGTTGCAAGCATTCTTTGTAGAAACCAAGCATCCTATTCATCACATACTCTACTCCTCTACGTCTATCCTCATCATTCCTATAGTATGCCGCTTGTTTGTGTTCCTTTTCTATGTTTGACAGGAGGCGATACTGCTCAATGTTATAGGGCATTTGGTAGGCAATCTCATCATTCTCTTCCTTCTAACTATCCCTAGAGTCGGATCATAACTCATCTTAGTGGCCTCAACGAATGGTTTTCCGAACATAACTTAACTTAGGCAAGCATCTATCACCGGAAGAGTATCCTCTACTATCATAAAATCGATCTCATAAGTGAAATTTCCGATAATCACATGCAATCCTTTCACTCTACCTACAAAATTACTTATCAAATTCTTACTGGGCTTCATCCTATAACCAAGTTGTTTCTTCATTACCCAACCTAGTCATGATGTTTATAGGAGATCTAGGATCGATATAAGCTTTCCATATATGCATATGCCCAATGTTGCATGGTATGTTGATGTTAGAGGGGTCTCCCATTTTGATAAGGGGTAAGCCAAGGATATATGGTGTCTCGGGATCATCGAATAAATCCTTATGATATTCCCGTTCTTCCTTGGTGGGCAACTTATCAAAGTACTCTTCTACAGTCTCAACTTCCTCTAACTTTTCTCCCTTATTAACCTCAACTTCCCTAATTTCATCCCTAATCTCGGTTTCTACTCCAACTTCATCCTTGTCACTTTCTTCTATATCCTTATCAATTGGCTTAACGGAGACAACATTGACAAAGTGGACGTGTTTGGATGACGGGGGGTCCTTAGTTTGGATTCCGCTATTGGTGTCCCTAGTGTCCTTCCTAGGTGTAGTTGACACTTGGTTGTTGAGGGCTTTCAACAAGTTGTCAATCTTATTGGTCATCTCCGTTTGTTGTTGGTTGAACTCGGTTTCAAACCTAGCTATGCGAGCTTCTTGAGATGCCATAAACTTGGACATCAATCCTTCAAGATTATTGGTACTACCATAGTTATTAGAAGGATTGTTGTTGAAAGTACGGTTGGAGGGTGGACCGTTTGGTTGGTAACGATTAGGCGGATTTGAAGAAGTGTTTTGGTTTTGTTTCCACCTAAGGTTCGGGTGATTTTTCCAAGCAGGGTTGTAGGAATCACCATAAGGATTTGGCTCGGGTTTGAAAGTGTACCACTTTTCTCCCGCTTCGTCGGTACGCGAGGATGCGTAGTCCGCAAAAGCTGTTCCGGGGAGTTCCACACAGTCACGAGTGTCATGGGGACCACTACATAATTCGCATGAAGAAGTGATTTTGTTCACTTGGCTTGAAGGCTTAGGAGCTTCGTAAGATCTCATGAGAAACTTGACTTGATCTTCAAGTTCCATGATACTACGGTCGGGAGTGCTAGAATTGTTCCAAGGCAAAGATATTGCCTTGACCATTTTGTTCAAATCACGGGGATCATTCCAACATTCTTTGTCATAGAGGCAAGATCTTCTATGAGTTCCCATGATTGTTCCGCACTTAGATCACGTAGCTTGCCACTGGCCGATTGGTCAATGGTTCGCCTTGTGGAGAGATCGATATGGTCATAGATGATTTGGACTTAGAGCCAAAGGTCTATGCCATGATGAGGGACTGTTTGGAGTAAGTCCTTGAAACGAGTCAATGCTTCATATAGAGTTTCACCTTGACATTGTTGGAACATCAAGATATCATTTCCAAGCTTGGTAGTTCTCCCCGATGGGAAAAATTGAGCAAGGAAACGAGTGGTGAGATCATCCCCTGAGGTGATGGATCCTGAGGGTAAACATTCAAGCCATTGACTAGCTTGATCACGTAGAGAGAATTGGAATAGGCGTAATCGGGTTGACTCTCTAGTTGGAACATCAAGGTCTATAGAATCTACGATTTTAAGGAAGTCCTTGAGATGTTGATTTGGATCTTCGGAACGAAGTCCATGGAATGCACATCCGCTTTGCACCAACCGGATGGTGTTGGATCGCAAGGGAGACACATTGGCTCCTTGGGTGAGCTCAATGGTGTTTTGGTAGCCTTGGTGGCTAGGTCGGGAATACTCTCCTAGGGTTCTGGGTCTAAGAGGTTGGTTTGCTACTGGTGGGTTTTGTGGCTGGTCTTGTTGTGGTGGGTTGATGGGTTCAAAGATGTTACCACCTTCCATGATATCGGATGGCAAGGATTACGAACAAAGGCACGAAGAAATGAGATAGACTAAAGAGAACCTAAAAATAAAAATAAAATCTTACTAGAAAGGAATCTAGCAAGTAGACCTAATAAAAACAAATTCTAACCTAGACAATAACAATTCCCCGGGCTGCGGCGCCAAAAACTTGATGCGTGGGAATTGCACTAGGCTTTACCTCTCGAGTGATCTCGAGAAGCTTACAACCCCCACCAGGTAGTGAACCTGATCGTTGTAGCATAGTATAGTGACAAGTACCAGGGGATTGATCGTTCAACTCAGGAATAGTGTCGCTAGGATTAAAAAACCTAAGAACTAGGTCTGGAGGTGAGGGATGATTCTTTTTGTATTTTTATATTTTATGAAAACAAGTAAAAATATCGGGTTTTTAGAGGTGTGGGCAGAATTAGTTGCTAGTCAACTAACCCAAATACTAAGATGCAATCAAAATAAAATAACAAAGATGAAAATAAACTAAATTAAGATAGTGGTGTGAGCAATATATAGGAGAATTGTGTTTACTTAGATTTCACTACTCCATAGATATCTTTTACAGGTTAATTACTTGTTAAAGTTGCGTGGATGACGGATTGTATTCCTTAATACCATTCATGGGGTGGCGTACTTACTTCCCCAATCCTATAAGTTCCTACTTCACTCCTTTGTCGAGCCGGCTAAGAAGCTCCTAACATGGGATCACTAGAATTTGCTCATGCGTTAAATACAATCATAAAAACCTAGTACATATCGGTTCATGTTTCTTAAGACATTCAAGCAAGTTACACAATGGAGATCTGCCAGTTCACTTAAGCCTAACATTGAAATCATTCATCCATTACAACTACAAATAAGCAATCAACCTATAATCAACATCTAGGTTTCATTACATCTAAGCAAACACATGAAAGATCTAGCCTAGCAAGTTATAATCAAGACAAGCATAAGATATATTCAAACAACACATAGACATATTGAATGAATTGAAAGAAGACTTATCTCAATTGAACATGAAAGGTTTCAAGGGGTGAAAACCCTTGAAAATACTGTTACAAACGACCTAGGGTTTATTAGGATCGACCCTAGTATTCTCCACACACGTTCCTCTTTAATGAATGAAAAATAGAAAAGTATATATAGATTTTATGAGGTGATGGCGTCAAGAGTAAATTTCTGACGCCGTCATCTCGCCGCCAATAAAGTTCTCGAACTGCCTAGATCTGGGTCTGCCGCCGTCATGTGTATTTCTGCTCCAGGCCGTCACCAAAATAACTCTTGATGCCCTACTTCTGATGCCGTCACATTTTCTCTGGGTCGTCATGCATTTTGCTCCTGACGCCATCATATTTTCCTTCTTGACGCCGTCAGGTACTGTTTCCAGCAAGGAAAATTAAGTCTTTATCATTTTCTTCACTTTTGTGCTCCAAAAACGTCCAAAATGCTTTCTTTTCCATAATTCACTCCCAAAGTACCTAAAATCACAAAAGGAACGATTTAGGGCAATATTTGATCAAATAAATTCAATTCCGGGTTTAAATGACCCCCTAAAAACGGTTCATTTTTCGCCTTATCATGATCCAAAGCTTCATCCACTCAAATGCAAAAAGAAGAACACTCCTCTACATCCATTAAATTGTAGTAGTGTTGTGATTAGCTAGTTTCATCTTGTAGTAGTGTTAGATACTTGTAAAGTGTTCTGTAAATTTGTTGATTGTAGATACTAGGTGTGTTGTAAAGTAGTGTAGTTGTTGTGATTTAGTTGTGCATAGAAGAAGGTGTGAAGTAGACAAGAAGAAAAGGTGTGAAGCTATCTTGAAGAAGTTGTGAAAGTGTGAAGAAGGAGTGAAGTCTTGAAGAAGTTGTGAGATTGGTTCTAGCTATGATTAGAACTCGACATTTAGCTTAGTGTCATTAATAGGTGTAAGCCAAGGTGTGTAAGGTTTCTCCACCATAAGGAGTTTGTTGACATAGTGAAGAAAACTCTCGAGTGTGGTACTCGGGGAGTGGAGTAGGGCAAGGAAGGTATCCTTGTAGCCGAACCACTATAAATTCGCGTGTTGTAGTTTGATCTTCCTAACTCTATCTTTTATTCATTCTATTTCAATACTTTCATTAATTGATTAGTCTTGCTTGTAGTTGTTGATACTTGAATTCACATAAGATCGAATCGAAAGTTTTTCTAAGTTACAAAAGTTTTTGAATATAAATTTAAAAGGACGTAAAAGTATTCAACCCCCCCTTCTAGTTTTCCACAATTGGTATCAGGAGCCACGTCTTGCAATATCTTTAAAATATATTGTATTTTAAAACTTGTAATGATCTATGGAATCTGAAAAATAGTTAAAAGGGCAATCTATGCAAAGACCACCACTATTTGAAAGTGATGGATTTTTATATTGAAAAAATCGATTCGAAACTTATGTGAAATCAAAAGATCTAGATCTTTGGCATGTTATTACTAATGGTGATTTCTTACCTATTCAAAATAATCCCGTAACAAAGAAAGATAAAATCGTACCATTTGAAAAACAAAATGATGATTTAAAAAGAAAATTTGCTAAAAATAATGAAGCAAAAATGGTTATTTATAATGCGCTACCACGTAAAGAGTACGAAACGATCTTTATGTGTGAAACCGCAAAAGAAATTTGGAACTCTTTACTAATAACTCACCAAGGTAATAGTCAAGTCAAAGATAATAAGATAGATCTACTTGTTCAACAATATGAGCAATTCACGATTCCGAAAGATGAATCAATTGATAATGCTTTTGCTAGATTTAACACTATCATCACAAGTTTAAAAGTACTTGATGATAATTTTTCTAGTACGAATTTTGTTAGGAAGTTTCTTAGGGCTCTTCACCCAAAATGGCGAGCTAAAGTGACGGCTATTGAAGAATCAAAGAATTTGTCAACGTTGCAACTTGATGAATTAATTGGAAATTTGAAAGTCTACGAAGCAATTATAAAGAAGGACTTCGAAATGGTCAAAGGAAAACGAGAGCAAAGCAAGTCAATCGCCTTGAAAGCTAGAAAGGAATCTTGTAAAGAAGATAGCTCATCTTCCGAAAGTGAAGACGAAGAATATGCCATGGCCATAAGAGGTTTCAATAAATTCTTCAAAAGGCGAGGAAGATTCGTTAAACAACCACACGATGAAAGGAGAGCACATCAAAAGAATAATGATGACAACTATAGCAAGAATGAGAGAAAGTGTTTCAAGTGTGGTGATCCGAATCACCTCATTGGAAAATGTCCAATGATGACAAGAGATCAAAATCTAAGAGCATTTGTTGGAGGAGCTTGGAGTGATAGCGATGAAGATGAGAAAGAAACGACAAAGGAAGAAAAGTGTCTCATGGCAAAGACATCAAGTGAGGTACGTTCCGAAACCGAATACTTTAGTGATGAAAATTTATCATTAGATGAAAAAGATTTAGATAGTGAATACAATAGATTATGCAAACTAGGACAACAAGTAATGGCTAAAAACAAATCACTAAAATGCATAAACAACCAATTGGAAAATGAAGTACTAGAACTAAAAATTAAAATACATCAACTTGAAAAAGGTAAGGAAATTTTTGAAGAATGTAAATCATGTCAAGAGCTTAAAGGTGAAAACAAAAAACACAGGGAAGAAATTTGCAAACTTGATAAATTTAAAAATAGTAGTCACTCACTTAGTAAAATAATAAGTATTCAAAGTGTATCCGGAGATAAAACCAGTTTAGGATTTAACTCAACCGAAGCTTCAACTAGTGAAATTAAAAATGTCAAATTTGAAAGTGAACTCAATGAACTAAAACCTCTAAAATCTAATCCTAAGTATATACTCATAAATGATAAGAAAATACCTCTTGCTAGTGATGAAGAAATAAAACCGTTTTATAAACCATCTTTAAAGACCGATGTAGGATCGTCTAAACCTAAAACAAGATCTAAAAATCCGCCACCTAGGAAACCAAATAACTCTTATCCTAGATCTAAAACACCTCAACAAAGAAGAAACCAAAATAAACAAAACTACAACAACACTAGTAATCAAATGTGGAACTATCAACCAAGTTACAACCCTTGGGGAATACTACCACCTTTCATGCATCCTAGCCAAATGTTGAACATGGTTGGACCAAACAACTTTGGACCAAAGAGGCAATGGGGACCAAGTAGCTAGATCAACAATCCTTATCACTATCTTGGAGTTCTATCGCCATAGACTTTTGCAAAGTCTATTTATCATCTTGAAGATTTAGAAGACTTTCTTTTTGAAGACCGCCGGGTACGCCATTCTTTCTCTACTCATTGCCATGCGTAGATAATCTTTTCTTTGTTGCTTTGCTTGCATAGATATAATTTACTTCCTTTTTCTTCTTGAACATATATATATATATATATATATATATATATATATATATATATATATATATATATATATATATATATATATATATTTATTATACTATATAAATAATACATATATGTATACATATGCGTGCACATAACCTAGATACGCCATTAGTTGACTTTCTAGACCACCAGGAAATTGTTTGTTTTCGAACCTTTTCCTTTCCCTTTAGCTCTTTTGAACTTTGACGTTCAACTCGAAGATCTTTTGTGTGTACTTTTAGAAGACTCATGATGATGAAGTGATATGAGTCAAGTGGATTAATATAAAGGAAGAACGCGTTCGCACGTGAATACTATGGATGAAACAAACTCCTTTCATCGACCAAATTCTATCTTCGTCATCATTTCTTAAACTCCACCTATTAACCCACCATTCACTCACATTTACACACTATCTATACTTATATATATATATATATATATATATATATATATATATATATATATATATATATATATATATATACACATCTCACATATTCCCGAACACATCTCAAACTCTTCATTAACTTAACACTTTGATCATTCTATCCAAAATTGTCAAAGGTACATTTTAATTATCAAAACGATAATCGAAAATTGTTAAGTGCTTCATCATCGTGCCAATAAACGCTTACGTATTTTTTATACATTATAAATCTAATTATATACGTATAAATATGTTTGTTCCAGAAACTTAAACAGCGAAAATTCAAAAATTCAAAGGGCGGCCCCCTTAAAGATTAAGGGGACCGGCTTGATATCGGGGGCGGTCCCCTTAATGTTTAAGGGGCCCGGCCATCTGATACTTCCTAACTCGTTTTCTACCTTAAATCTTTTGCCAAACACTCCATTTCTTCATAATCTCTCCACCCACCTCTGCTGTGAACGAACCAAAACCACCAAAAACTACTAAAATTCTTCACCAAATCACCAATCCGGGGTCGTTTCGCAAAGGGCAAACACTAACCAAACGTATAACAACATCTTTTGTAAGTTTTCCAACATACATTTCATCACATTTCATTCAATTTAGTGTCTAATCAATAATTAGGTATTTTACCAAAATTTATTTTAATCCGAATTTTAGTAAAATTATAGTTAGGAATTGAATTACCAAATGCTTCCCATAGGATTAGAGTGTAGAATTGCAACTCAAACTAAGTCTAACACATCATATTGTCAAAAATTTTAATCGCCTATAAACCCCTGTTAATATCACTCTTTAAAGGACACATTGTTGATATAACTTTTAAAAACTAGTTAAAATTTACTACATTGTAACAATATAATATTTTAAACAATAAAAATATACTTTTCAATTCATTGTAAAATGTATCATGAAGACAACATGGGCATTTGGTTCATGAACAAATCATATTTATATGGATTTACTTAAAATATATAACTAGTTTGATAAACTTATTATCATAAACTGAGTTTAGAAAAGTCATCAAGATATATAATCAATATATGTATTGATGTTTTAGGCGATATTAATCTAATTAAGGGAGCGTTTGGTTTATCTTGAAAAAGACATTTTGAAAACCAAAATACATGTTTTTCACTCTTTAAACAAGTTCTATGCTAGTCAAACTCATAAGAAAAAGCAAGATATATAATCTAATATATATCTAGCCTAATTTCAAAATGAATTATGATATCTAAAGTGATGTTTGGATAGAACTGACATTATATCGAACCTATTCCACAACTCCACTTTGACATCATAAAATACATTTTAAACAAGTTTAAAATTAAAAACAAGGAACATTGTGAAACTACTTCCTAGGATATTTTTAGGTCGAAGTAGGCTTCCGTTCCACATGTAATGCATATAATTATATGCATGTTTATTTTTTTTTTGTCTTAATTTTATTTCTGTTGTTGTATTGTTTAGGTGAAATTGCCTAAGACTATGGTTGGTGATGTTTCAAAAACCAAACAATACATTCCTCAAGTTTCCTCTACTCTCGGCATGTCTCCTTCAGTTGCATGTTTCTATCGTCCCATTGAAAATAGAAATATTCACGAAGGTAGAATTTTCGATCCATCCTTCTATGAATCCGATCAAATCGAACGAATGTTCTCCAATATCCGTCTTGAATGTCTTTACCAAATCAACGAACCAATCATTCCCCGGTTTATCCTTGATTTCTATAGCCAAGTGACGGTGCAAACTGATCCCTTTGGCCATCTCCTTATTTCTTTCATGATCCAAAATCAATTCATTACTCTTACTCTTGCTCAGTTTGGCCAAATTCTCATGATCCCATACAACGGCCAAGCCGTATTCTCAAATGAATGGGATCTTTCATCACTTGAAAGAAATCGTCCTCAGGATGGCCCATACTATTCTGAGATTCCTAGTCCTGATGACATTCGTCGACTGCTTGAACTAGAACGTGGTACGACTAGTCGTAGAATCAAGTCGAAGAATGTCGATATTCATGCTAATCAAATTCTTCTCAAAGAGCTAAGCCCCGATATGAAAAATTGGGAAGAACTCATTCGTGAGAATGCGTTTGGTACCGGCGGTCACCGTGATCATCTCACGGCAAGCATCGCCCACATGTTATATTGTATAGTTGCTGAAGAGAACTACAATTTGGCTTATCTCTTTGTTCATCGAATCTTGTCTGCCAAAAACACTCCAAATGCCAACCTTCCATACGGTATGTTCCTTACACGACTTTATCGTCATGTCATGAAACATTACCCACATCTTCGGAGTGATATCTATGTGCTTGTTAATCCCACCTTGAATCAACTCACTCTTGTTCGGACTCATCGATCTCGTAGTGATAAAGGAAAAGCTCGTGGTTCTATGTTCTCTATGCCTCGTAGTTCGACATCTCATCGAGGCAATGATGATGATGATGATGAGGAGGAAGACACCTCACGTGTTAGTAATCCATCCCCCACGACCTTTGTTGATGATATCCCTGATATTGACTATTTCGAATATCAAATTCCTCTTCCCTATGAGCGTACCGATGAACTCCTCTTTACTCGCCAAACGTCCATCATTAACCAACAACAACAAATGCATGAAGAAATGCGAGGAGGATTCAAGTCCGTAGGAAAGATGTTCAGGAAGATGATAGGCAAGAAGAAGAAGTAGAGTTGTTGATGTATTGCTACTTAATAATATTACTACTCTATTAGACATTTGTATGGTTTGCTATTTGTCCGATTTGTTCGGAAATACTTGTGTTCTTTCATGATTATTTGTTGAATGATGCTTAGGTTTTAACTATTATCATGCTAGGATCTTAATCATTATTTCATGATAATATTATGCTTCTCTTAAAATTTGGCCTATAATATAGTTACTTGCATGCATGATTTGTTTATACATACTAATATTTCATCATTCCTAGAGTAGACGCTTCAAATAGAGCTTACTGGAAACACACACTTGAAAAACCACCCGTTTCTGCAAATTTTTGGTTTCTTGTCCTCTGGGAACACTAGATGGGCGGCCCCCATAATTTTCCTAGGCGGTCCCCTTATTTAATAAGGGGGCCAGCCTACAATTAAGGGGACCGGCCATCTGGAACTGGGTTTACTATTTTCTTTTGCATCTTGTGACCTCTTTCTCTAGTTTCAGCTACCATTTCTTCTTTTGACCCAACTGATTTTAGAATCCTATTAAACCACTTCAAAATTTTACCTAAATCAACCACTTTCATATTATAAATTCCCTCCAAACTAACAATATTCATCTCATTATTCATCATCTCTTTCAATCCAAACCATCATGTCTTCACATAGCACCTCCATCTCTAAGGCTTCAAAGAAGCAAAAGATTATCATCATCCCTCCAAAACAACTCTTCATTGACTTAACAAATGAAGATAACACAACCCCATCACCTTCACCTAAATGCTCATCTCCAAGTAAACCTAATGCACCGTCCAAAACATCCTCTACTCATGGAACTTCCTCATCCTCCATACCTTCAACTTCATCAATCAATGACTACATCAACTCACACTTGTCACCACCACAAGCATCATCACCACATCCTGCACAAGAACCTTTTTCCACCCAACTTACCATTTCACTCTCACCAATATCATCACTTGATGCTCATGTCTCATCTCTACCAATTACACAACAAATCTTTGCTAATCCCGTACCTTGGAGCTTACTTGAAGCTCATGGAGATACTTGCCTTTGTTGCATCCACAACCGAACCATAATCTTTGGTCTTAGAGATGAAATTCAATATATGTTTTCATATATTGAACACTTGCTTACCAACCCACCACCACCAACTCCACCATCCTCACCCATTATTCGACCACCACAATTCTCACCCATTTCTCCACCATCACCATCATGCTCTCCAAATTAAGCATACGATATGCTTAATAAATAAAGTCTTTAGCACCCTTTTGCTTGCAAGTTCTATGGAGCCCATGTACTCTTTGCATGATTGAATATTATTTTAGTTGTTAGTTTATGTAAGAGCTATCCTCTTTGTAATCTTTCTTGATGCTACTTGTATGGTTGTGTCTTGACACAACTTTTGCTTCAATATGAATGCTTAGTTTTAATAATCCTTATTTATATTCTTGTCACCTTATATATATTTGCATGAATATACTTGTGCTTCTAATATTTTTTTTTTCTTACAAGCATTCCATAGCTTGTCTCCTTGGTGCCCCCAAACGAGGGGGAGTGCACATCAAGGGGGAGTTTTCATCCCGACAAGATTTCACGGTTGAAATTTATCGGCATAACCTTTTTGATTCTAAAAAAAGGGGGAGAAGTAAATATAAATCACTAAAATACTTGTTTAAAAACTAATTTTTGAGTTAATGAGTTTAAGTTTTGTAATCATCAAAAAGGGGGAGATTGTTGATATAAATAATGTTTAAAAACGTTATTAATATTTCTCAATAACTCTATGTTTTGATAATCACAAAATGTAAACTAAATTAAGTCAAGATTATGACGTAAACAAGTATTTTGTAACAAATATTTACTTCTACAATTAATATCACTTAAGGTACGCATAAACTTAGCATCTTATGCATTGCATGATTAAAGGAACCCTTTTCTTAACACATAACATTTTATAAAATGACATTAACATTTTATATATTAGTAAATCATTTTTGGTATTGTTTTATTAAAATACAAAGATATGATTTCAAAATTCCAACCAAAAAGGGCAAGTTTTATCTAAAAAAACCTTCCCCACAAATGGACAAAAAAATCCAACGTTCAGGAGGGCGGCCCCCTTAATTATACTACGCAGGCCCCTTAATCATTAAGGGGACCGGCAAGCTCCAGAACAATATTTTCTGGCCCTTTAAATACTGGTTCATTCCACAAAATTTTCTTACCTTTTTGCACTTAAAATTTTCTGATCTAATCTCCATTTCTATCCCAAAAATCCTTTGATCATATAATTCATAAGTTGATGAGGCGAAAAATGAACCAATTTTAGGGTGTCATTTAAGCCCGAAATTGAATTTATTTGATCAAATATTTCCCTAAATCGTTCCTTTTGTGATTTTATGTACTTTAGGAGTGAATTCTGGAAAAAGAAGCAATTCGGACGTTTTGGGAGCATAAAAGTGAAGAAAATGGCAAAGACTTAATTTTCCATGCTGAGAACAGTACCTAACGGCGTCAAGAGGAAGATCATGACAGCGTCAAGAGTAAAACCCATGACGACCCAGTGAAAACTTGAAGACGTCACAACCAGGGCGTCAAGACAATTTTTGGTGCCGGCATGCATAAGGTGTATACATGACGGCGTCAGACCCAGATCTAGGCAGTCCGAGAAACTATTTGGTGGCGAGATGACGGCGTCAGACATTTGTTCTTGACGCCGTCACCCATCAAAATCTATATATAGTTTTTTATTTTTCATTCATAAAAGGAGGAACTTGTGTGGAGAATACTAGGGCCGAACTTTGTAAACCCTAGGTCATATTTTACAGTATTTTCAAGGGTTTTCACCCCTTGAATCCTTTCATGTTCAATTGAGATAAGTCTTCTTTCAATTCAATCAATATGTCTATGTGTTGTTTGAATATATCTTATGCTTGTCTTGATTTCAACATGCTAGGCTAGATCTATCTTGTGTTTGCTTAGATGTAATGAAACCTAGATGTTAATTATGTGTTGATGACTTGTTTATAGTTGTATTGGATGAATGATTTCAATGTTAGGCTTAAGAAAACTGGCAGATCTCCATTGTGTAACATGCTTGGACGTCTTAGGAAACATGAACCGATGTGTACTAGGTTTTATTGGTTGTATTTAATGCATGAGCAAATTTTAGTGATCCCTTGTTAGGAGCTTCTTAGCCGGCTCGACATAGGAGTGAAGTAGGCGCTCATAGGATTGGGGAAATAAGTACGTCTCCCCATGAATGGTATTAAGGAATACAATCCGTCATCCACGCAACTATAACAAGTAATTAACATGTAAAAGATATCTAGGGAGTAGTGAAATCTAAGTAAACTATAGTTTATTTTCATTTTTAGTATTTTATTTTGATTGCATCTTAGCATTGGGTTAGTTGACTAGCAACTAATTCCGCCAAACTCCTTCAAACCCGAGATTTTTACTTGCTTTCATAAAAATATAAAAATACAAAAAGAATCATCCCTCATCTCTAGACCTAGTCTTTAGGTTTTCTAATCCTAGCGACACTATTCCTAGCTGAACGATCAATCCCCCGGTACTTGTCATTATACTATACTACATCGATCAGGTACACTGCCTGGTGGGGGTTGTTAGCTTCTCGAGATCCCTCGAGAGGTAAAGCCTGGTGCAATCCCTACGCATCATAAGTCTTTGTTTCTAAGTGATCCAAAGCTTCATCCACTCAAGTGCAAAAAGAAGAACATTCTTCTACATCCATTAAATTGTAGTAGTGTTGTGATTAGCTAGTTTCATCTTGTAGTAGTGCTAGATACTGGTAAAGTGTTTTGTAAATTTGTTGATTGTAGATACTAGGCGTGTTGTAAAGTAGTTTAGTTGTTGTGATTTAGTTGTGCATAGAAGAAGGTGTGAAGTAGACAAGAAGAAAAGGTGTGAAGCTATCTTGAAGAAGTTGTGAAGGTGTGAAGAAGGAGTGAAGTCTTGAAGAAGTTGTGAGATTGGTTCTAGCTACGATTAGAACTCGACATTTAGCTTAGTGTCTTTAATAGGTGTAAGCCAAGGTGTGTAAGGTTTCTCCACCATAAGGAGTTTGTTGACATAGTGAAGAAAACTCTCGAGTGTGGTACTCAGGGAGTAGAGTAGGGCAAGGAAGGTGTCCTTGTAGCCGAACCACTATAAATTCGCGTGTTGTGGTTTGATCTTCCTAACTCTATCTTTTATTCATTCTATTTCAATACTTTCATTAATTGATTAGTCTTGCTTGTAGTTGTTGATACTTGAATTCACATAAGATCGAATCGAAAGTTTTTATAAGTTACGAAAGTTTTTTGATATAAATTTAAAAGGACGTAAAACTATTCAACCCCCCCCCCCTTCTAGTTTTCCACAGGTTCCTCTATCATTTATTAAAGCTTTAGGGATTCCATAGCGAGCAAAAAGCTTTTTGAGAAAATTGACAACAACTCGTGCATTGTTAGTAGGTAAGGCTTCAGCTTCAGCCCATTTGGAAACGTAATCGATTGCAATGAGAATGTATTCGTATTTGTGAGATTTAGGAAATGGTCCCATAAAATTGATTCCCCAAATATCGAATATTTCGCAGACTTGAATGCTTTTCTGAGGCATTTCATCTCTACGAGAAAGACTACCGGATTTTTGGGACGCATCGCAGTTTTGAACAAGAGTATGAGTGTCACAACCCACAATTTCAGGTCATTTTTCCAAACTTCGACATTCTACTATTCACAAATTACTATTCATCGATCACTATTCGTCGTTTTACTATTCATCGTTTTTGAGGTCAATTTGACATTCCGAGACACATTCAGAAATTTTACTATTCACATGACACGATTCATTTCCGAGAGGAAACCACTATTCACGTGCATTACTCATGTCAACGTAAATTTAGTTTACGAGTGTTCAAATTCGCGTAACCGTATTGGTTCAGGAGCGAATTCATGCATTATTATCAGGGACATTTCATACGGACTAGAAATAGTCTGCACATCATCATTAGGGCACTTGCATGCTATTCCACTCGTAGGATAAGTAAATTAATACTTTTGGTACAATTAACGATTTACGTACATTTATTTTAAATAAACGCTAATACGCGAACTATAAATGTGTCTAACGTGTCCGACACTCCCGACTATTATCCCAATATATTTTTATATTCATTTTAATAATATAAAAATTATAATATTAATTTACCCGGTATTTTGGAAATTTATTTATTACGTATCGTACGTCTAACTTAATAACGACGGTTTTCATAAAAATTAAACAATAATCACCCAAACTCTCCGTACTTGTACCCGACATATTTTTACAATTTTTACGACTTTATTACATCCCAAATAACTTCAATAAAATTTATTTCTAACAAACCCGGTACCCGATTAAACTTAAAACTAACATTACAACATAATACCACTAACTTTTTTTATTAAACCCAAGACAACCCCCCCCCCCCTTTTCCTCCTTTTTGGGCCGGCCAAACCCCCCCCCCCCCCCCCCCCCCTTGGTCCTAAATATCTAAACCTCACCAACCAAATTTATTACAACCTAACAATTGTCCCCTAAGTATATAATAAACTTTTTTTTCATCCATTATTATCACAACTCATTTTTACTAGCACAAGCAAACTTTTTCTCTCATTTTCTCTTATGGTATAATCGACCTAGGTGATTCAAGGAGCAAGAACAACAAATTTTACAAGATCTAGGTATAAACTTGTTCATATAGTCATCCTTGTTGGAGTTTTGAAATAGAAACTCAAGGATTAGTAGGTTTTTATCATCCAAACTCCCTAAACCTTCAAGTAAGTTAACAAACTCATTTTTATGATTTTTACAAGTTATTACCATGTTTATATATTTTTCTTACAAGAACTCATGCATATAATGGTTTATACCACTCTATTTTGTACATATGTAACTTTGAGCCCTAGAAATGAACACATGAGAAACCCTTGTTAGACCTAGTGGATTGATGATGTTTAAGGACCCATGACACCCTAAGAAGGTGTATGGTAGGATTAGACTAGTTTTGTGGTGATTGAAAGTGGTTTGATTGAGGTTAGAACTAGTTTGGAGACTTGAAAATGGTTTTTGAAACTACATATTGACCTACTGTCCCTATTTTCATTTCGTGGGAAAATCAGTAGATGGTGGCTAAGTTTTGACCAAAGATTTAGAAAATACTTTCAAAAACGGAACTTTGAGCGAAAGAACGGATTAAAACGAGCTTATAACGAAGGAGATATGATTTTTGCAAATTTAACGACGAAAACTATTTTTATAAAAACTGCTTGCTGTTTGGCAGATTTCAACGGGTAAAAAGAGGTGTTAAACGTAACCTAAAGGAGCCGAATTATCAAAAATATATTAGTATATACAAAAACGAATCCGTGGACATAAAGAACAAGGAAAACGAGCTTAAAACGACCAAGTTATACCCATTTTAACATTGTCAAACTATATATATATATATATGGACACAAATAAAAATAATAACGTACGCACTAAATGGTATATTTTCTAGAAATGTTGCTAACGACTATTTTCTTATCAAATGAATACGTATGACCCAAGAGAATATTTATACGACTTAACGACGTTATTTCAAGGTTTTCGATACAAGGAATTTAACGCTAACATTTTTCATACGAGATAATACGACAAGTTATATACTTCTATAAATAGACCTATTTTTCCTAAGTATGAAAACTATTTTACTATGACGATAACTAGTATTTCCAAATTATGAGTGGTATAGGTATCATGTGCATGTGCATTCATTACATTACGGCTTGATCTTAATTAGATCACGATTATTCATTTAGGTTGCGGCTAGTGTTCGCGCCTCATTGTCCCGACTACTTTTACATCGTTGTACCTTCGTTGTACCATCATTTCGAGGTGAGTCTTCATAGCCCCGTTTTTAGTACTTATTTGATTTTAAATCCCACGGGGGAGAATACATTGCACAATTATTTTTGTACATGCCCAAGTATTACAAATTCCGTACATTGCTTAAGTTGCCTTATTACCACGTCTTGACAAGTCCCCTTTATTATCATGGACCGTTAATTTTAGTACTAAGCGAGAGTGAGTGGATAGATCTATCGAGGGTGACGCCTCCATTCGTGTTTGGGTTGCTCCATAAGGAAAACGAATGCATTTCATGTCTAAATTACTGAGTGACTGGTAACCACTCCTTTGGGGCATATTTTAGTACGTCTAGCTTCGGTGCCATGAGCTTAAGAGACAATGTAGCTTTTTGACATTTTGTCACTTTACTTTATACTTGTGGGCTTATGTACTTACGAATTACTTATAAACCTATGATTATTCACCAACTTTATGTTGACCGTTTTCGCAATGTATTTCTCAGGTAAATAAGGCATATTCTCATGGCATGCATGGAGTCATTTTGTGTAACTTGGATGACGCGGCTCATTCGGACTTTCTTGCACTTATGTTCAAATGTCGTTTGATTGTATTAAACTTGTTTCCGTAAACTTTTCCAACTTTTGGGACCTATGTCTTTATAACTCTGAATATTTTGAATGAATCAAACGACGGATTTTTAAAACGACACTTTAGGTCGTTCAATATATCCTGGTTGTGTGCAATGATCCGTTACACCCTCAGGTATTCCATTCCGCTGCCATTCAGGTATTTTGGGGGTGTGACAGATTGGTACCAGAGCTAAGGTTATAGCGAACTAGGTTGCATCATGGACCCTAGACTATAACCACACCATCATAGCATATCATCATTTCATCATAAGTGCATATTTACTTATTTTGGTGGTTCCATTTTTACGATTTATTTATTTTTATTTCACCTTGATTATCACAGAGTCATGTCTTCGAATCCCAACACTCTCATACTTTACACTATATCAGACTCTGATGATGAGGGCTCTGTGTCCTCCACTGCTGTTTCACCATTTGTTTCTCCTACACCTGAGTTGCCACTTTTGGCATCAGATGATGACACCGAACCTTTCGAGGAGGAGGAGACGGCTCCTACTCCCCATGTCCATCCTACTGTACCCACTGACATACCATCACCTACTACTACTACTACTTCTTCCGAACCGAGACTTATGTTTCCTAGGAGTAAGACTATTCAGGTTGCTAGGAAGAGGGTTCGCCCAGCTACATCTACTTATAGGAGTCTCCCTAGTCCTACTGTGCCTACACCACCACCACCAGCCATACCCACTACTACTCCTGTACCTACCTCACTCTTGCCGCTCAGGAAGCGTGCAAGGCTTACCACCCCAGATTCACCCATTACCGAGACTGCTGACCTTTCACCACCACCAGTATACCACATAGGTGAGAGTTCGAGAGCGGCTGCAGCTAGGGATCCTACAGCCGTTACACTAGAGGATCAGTTTGAGGCTCAGCAGGAGCAAGTTGATAGGTTGGGGTATAGAGTTGATGAGATTATTACCACTCGACTTGAGGCTGTCGAGGAGCAGGTTGCAGATTTGATTCAGGGCAGAGTTGGTATTGATGTGTCTTACCATGGACTCGAGGCACGACAGTTGAGTCACCAGGAGTAGATTGATTTACTTAGAGATGAGCTACCTGAGATTCGAGATAGAGCTCAGGCGACACAGGAGACTCAGTGGGAGCAGGTAGACCAGTTGGCATTGATACGAGAGAGGTTAGTTGTATTGGAGCGCAGAGATGCTTCTTTTCAGTTACGAGTCCAGCATCTTGAGGAGATCGTGGTTGCGATGGATCGTGAGATTCGCCGCTTGAGGGGAGAGCCTGGACCATCTAGAGCACCTGGAGGAGCCTAGACGTAGACTGGTATTATATTAGCTTTTATTATTTTCCTAGTCCCGGGATGTGGGACATAGTTCAAGAACTTGTAGTCTTTTGGTTGTTGTACAAACAAATATATCAAGTGCGACTCTACTATGTTGGAAATGTTGTGCTATATATTATATCGGTCCATGTAGGCCGAAATTTTCATGTATTATATTCATGTGTTGTGATTATATTTATGATGTTTCGTGGTTGCTCTTTATTGTTGTCATATCTAGACAGATTATGGTTGTATCTATACATGTCGTGGTTGTATTGATACAGGTTGTGGTTGTATATATACTTGTCGTGGTGATATCTAGACAGATTATGGTTGTATCTATACATGTCGTGGTTGTATTGATACTGGTTGTGGTTGTATATATACTTGTCGTGGTGATATCTAGACAGATTGTGGTTGTATTCGTACATGTCGTGGTTGTATTTATACTTGTTGTGGTTGTATATATTTATACATGTTGTGGGTGTATATCTTTGGTTCGATGACTATTTCTATTATGATTTTTCTCATGGTTATTTCCATTGTAATTTATCAGAAATATGGCACCAAGGAAGAGTAAGACTGCACCAGAAACACCCGCTATGACTCAAGCCGCTATCCGCAAGTTGGTCAGGGATAGTATTGCAGAAGCTCTGGAGATTGAGAGAGCTGAGGTTGCTGCTAGGGCCGCTGAGACTGCTTCTAATACAGGAACAGTTGAACCAACCACTGCTAAGCGGGAATGTACATGGAAAGATTTCAAGATTAGTGATCCTATCAAGTTTAAGGGCACTGAAGGAGCGGTTGCTTTGATCCGCTGGTTTGAAAAGACTGAGAATGTATTTCTCATGTGCGGATGCCCGGACGTCAGCAAGGTAAAATTTGCTACAGGTATGCTTCTTGATGAAGCTATGTCTTGGTGGAATTCGTATGCTCAGCCGATTGGTATGGAGAATGCTTACAAGCTCACTTGGGAGGAATTCAAGAAACTGATGTCTAAGAAGTTTTGCCCTCGTACTGAGATACAGAAATTGGAAACAGAATTCTATGGGCTTGTGACTAAAGGTGATGACATCGAGACCTACTTCAGAAGGTTTCAGGAGTTGGCTGCACTATGTCCAACTATGGTTCCTGACGATGAGAAAAAGATGGAAAACTTTGTTGGTGGATTGCCTGAAAGTGTTCGAGGAGATGTGATTTCTTTTGATCCTCAATCAATGGAAGAGGCTATTCGTATAACTCAGAAACTCATGGTCCAAGTGGTAAAAGGAAAATCTGCTGTCAACAACAACTACCGTTCAAACAACACCAACTACACCAACACTCGAAACAACAACAACTATAACAACAATCGAAACCGCAACTATCCCAATAACCGAAACAACAATCCAAACAATAACAACAACAAGAGAAGGTTTGACTACAACCAAGGTGGAAATGCTATTCAGCCGCCACCTAAGAGGCAAGAAGTGGCAAAGGCCTATGCTGCAGGACCGACTGAAAGGAAAGGATATGAGGGTAATTTGCCCAAGTGTGAAAGGTGTCAGAAGCATCATAACCCAGGACGTTGCCCAAGTACATGTGGTAACTGCAAGAAGGTTGGTCATCACATCAAAGATTGCAAATCTCCAACCTTGGGTGACAATCAGAAGCCACCTGTAACATGTTTTGGCTGTGGAGAAATTGGACACTTTAGGGGTGAGTGCCCACAGAAGAAGAATCAAGGAACTGAAAATCAAGATGGAAGGGCTCGAGGAAGAGCTTATGTTATGGGAGGAGATGATGTCAAAGAGGACCCGAATGTTGTTGCGGGTACGTTCCTCGTTAATAATCGTTATGCATCCATTTTATTTGATTCAGGAGCGGATAGAAGTTTTGTTTCTATTGCATTTACACCTTTACTTAACATAGAACCAACCCCATTAGACACTTCCTATATCGTTGAATTAGCCGATGGGTCTTTAGTTAACACCAACACCATTGTTCGTGGTTGCACTATAAATTTCCTAAACCACCCATTCAATATAGACCTTATGCCCGTAGAACTTGGAAGTTTCGACGTTGTTATCGGTATGGATTGGTTATCTCGGCATCGAGCAAGGATTATTTGCGATGAGAAAGTTGTTCACCTACCTTATAACGGTGAAACTTTGGTTGTTCGTGGAGAACGAAGTGGAACTAGACTCAGTATCATATCATGCATTAAAACCGAGAAGTACATAAAGAAGGGTTGTTATGCATTCTTGGCTCACATCACGGAGAAGAAGTCGGATGAGAAACGACTTGAGGATGTGCCAATTGTTAAGGAATTTCCAGAAGTTTTTCCGGAAGAATTGCCAGGACTTCCGCCTACACGCCAAGTTGAGTTTCAAATCGAATTAGTGCCAGGAGCTGCACCAATTGCGCGAGCACCGTATAGACTTGCACCGTCGGAAATGCAAGAATTGTCGAATCAACTACAAGAACTTTTGGACAAAGGATTCATTAGACCAAGTTCCTCGCCTTGGGGAGCGCCGGTTTTGTTTGTAAAGAAGAAGGACGGAACTTTCAGAATGTGCATCGACTATCGTGAGCTGAACAAGTTAACGGCGAAGAACCGTTATCCACTCCCCAGAATCGACGACTTGTTCGACCAGTTACAAGGTTCTAGTTTTTATTCCAAGATTGATTTAAGATCCGGTTACCATCAACTTAAAGTTCGGGAAGAGGATATCCCGAAGACGGCATTTAGAACACGCTATGGTCATTATGAGTTTCAAGTGATGCCTTTTGGATTAACCAACGCACCTGCGGTATTTATGGATCTCATGAATAGGGTGTGCAAACCGTATCTTGATAAGTTTGTGATCGTATTCATTGACGATATCTTGATCTATTCCAAGAGTAAGGAAGATCACGAAGAACACCTCAGAACAATCCTGGAACTACTCAAGAAGGAGCAATTGTATGCCAAATTTTCTAAGTGTGATTTTTGGATACGAAGAGTTCAATTTCTTGGCCATGTTATTGATAGCCAAGGTTTACAAGTCGACCCGGCAAAGATCGAGGCAGTTCAGGATTGGGCTACGCCCAAGTCTCCTACGGAAATTCGTCAATTCCGAGGACTTGCCGGATATTACAGAAGATTTATCGAAGGGTTTTCTAAGATAGCGAAGTCGTTGACAAAGCTGACACAAAAGAATGAAAAGTACGAGTGGGGAGAAAAACAAGAGTCCGCATTTCAATTATTGAAACAAAAGCTTTGTAGCGCACGGATTTTGTCACTACCTGAAGGTATTGAGAACTTTGTGGTATATTGCGATGCTTCGCATCAAGGACTTGGAGCTGTGCTAATGCAAAACGAGAAGGTGATAGCTTATGCATCTAGACAACTTAAGATACACGAGAAGAATTACACTACGCACGACTTGGAGTTGGGTGCGGTAGTTTTTGCACTCAAGATTTGGAGACACTACCTTTATGGTACCAAGTGCGTAATTTTTACCGATCACAAGAGCTTACAGCATATACTTGATCAGAAGGAACTCAACATGAGACAACGTCGTTGGCTAGAATTGTTGAGTGATAACGATTGTGAAATCCGATATCACCCAGGAAAAGCAAATGTTGTAGCAGATGCACTTAGCCGAAAAGAACGACTCAAACCTTTGAGAGTTAGGTCATTGGGAATGACTATCATTTCGCCATTACCATCAAAAATTCTAGAAGCTCAGATTGAGGCTCTCAAGGAAGAAAATCGACCACACGAGAAAATTTATGGTATGCCAGAAAGCGAAAATGGCTTTGTAAAGAGATCAGATGGAGTGTTATGCTTCAAGGACCGAAGTTGGATACCACTCTATGGTGGAGTGCGAGAATTGATTATGCATGAATCACACAAGTCGAAGTACTCTATTCATCCAGGTTCTGATAAGATGTATCAGGATCTCAAAAAGCTTTATTGGTGGCCGAACATGAAAGCAGAAATAGCTACGTATGTCAGCAAATGTCTTACTTGTGCTAAAGTGAAAGCCGAATACCAGAAACCGTCAGGACTACTTCAACAACCAGAGATTCCACAATGGAAGTGGGAACGTATTACTATGGACTTTGTCACTAAACTTCCTAAGACGTCAGGAGGTTTCGATGCTATTTGGGTAATTGTTGATCGTCTTACCAAATCAGCACATTTCATACCCATTGGAGAGACTTATTCTATGGAACAACTTGCTAGACTTTATGTCAAGGAAATAGTCTCAAGACACGGTGCACCAGTTTCCATCATTTCCGACAGAGATAGTCGTTTTACTTCAAACTTTTGGCGGTCATTGCAAGATTCTTTTGGATCTAAGTTAAACATGAGCACTGCTTACCATCCTCAGACCGATGGTCAGAGCGAGAGAACTATTCAGACACTTGAGGACATGCTGCGAGCATGTGTGATTGACTTTGGAAATGGTTGGGCTAACCATTTGCCGTTGATCGAGTTTTCCTATAACAACAGCTACCATTCGAGCATTAAGGCTGCACCATTCGAGGCACTTTATGGTCGTAAGTGTCGATCTCCAGTTTGTTGGGCCGAAGTCGGTGAAGTACAATGTACTGGCCTGGAGATGGTACAAGAAACAACAGAAAGGATAATTCAGATTCGAGAGAGACTCAAAACTGCTAGAAGTCGACAGAAAAGCAACGCAGATGTTCGACGCAAACCATTGGAATTTCAGGTCGGAGACAAAGTCATGTTGAAAGTCTCGCCTTGGAAGGGCGTGATACGATTTGGAAAACGCGGGAAATTGAACCCGAGATACATTGGGCCATTCAAGATCCTGGAGAGGATTGGCCCGGTTGCTTACAAACTTGAACTTCCGTCAGAACTTAGCAACGTACACAACACGTTTCATGTTTCGAACCTCAAGAAATGTCTTTCGGACGAGTCTGCCATTATACCATTAGAAGAAATACAACTCGATGACAAGCTTAACTTTGTGGAACGAGAAGACCAAATGCGACGCAAGTATCCACAACTTTTCACCGAGCCTATTACCGAGACCAACACAAACTGAATTCAGGGACTGAATTCCTTTTTGGATGGGCGACTGTCACAACCCACAATTTCAGGTCATTTTTCCAAACTTCGACATTCTACTATTCACAAATTACTATTCATCGATCACTATTCATCATTTTACTATTCATCGTTTTTGAGGTCAATTTGACATTCCGAGACACATTCAGAAATTTTACTATTCATATGACACTATTCATTTCTGAGAGGAAACCACTATTCACGTGCATTACTCATGTCAACGTAAATTTAGTTTACGAGTGTTCAAATTCGCGTAACCGTATTGGTTCAGGAGCGAATTCATGCATTATTATCAGGGACATTTCATACGGACTAGAAATAGTCTGCACATCATCATTAGGGCACTTGCATGCTATTCCACTCGTAGGATAAGTAAATTAATACTTTTGGTACAATTAACGATTTACGTACGTTTATTTTAAATAAACGCTAATACGCAAACTATAAATGTGTCTAACGTGTCCGACACTCCCGACTATTATCCCAATATATTTTTATATTCATTTTAATAATATAAAAATTATAATATTAATTTACCCGGTATTTTGGAAATTTATTTATTACGTATCGTACGTCTAACTTAATAACGACGGTTTTCATAAAAATTAAACAATAATCACCCAAACTCTCCGTACTTGTACCCGACATATTTTTACAATTTTTACGACTTTATTACGTCCCAAATAACTTCAATAAAATTCATTTCTAACAAACTCGGTACCCGATTAAACTTAAAACTAACATTACAACATAATACCACTAACTTTTTTTATTAAACCCAAGACAACCCCCCCCCCCCCCCCCCCTTTCCCTCCTTTTTGGGCCGGCCAAACCCCCCCCCCCCCCCCCTTGGTCCTAAATATCTAAACCTCACCAACCAAATTTATTACAACCTAACAATTGTCCCCTAAGTATATAATAAACTTTTTTTTCATCCATTATTATCACAACTCATTTTTACTAGCACAAGCAAACTTTTTCTCTCATTTTCTCTTATGGTATAATCGACCTAGGTGATTCAAGGAGCAAGAACAACAAATTTTACAAGATCTAGGTATAAACTTGTTCATATAGTCATCCTTGTTGGAGTTTTGAAATAGAAACTCAAGGATTAGTAGGTTTTTATCATCCAAACTCCCTAAACCTTCAAGTAAGTTAACAAACTCATTTTTATGATTTTTACAAGTTATTACCATGTTTATATATTTTTCTTACAAGAACTCATGCATATAATGGTTTATACCACTCTATTTTGTACATATGTAACTTTGAGCCCTAGAAATGAACACATGAGAAACCCTTGTTAGACCTAGTGGATTGATGATGTTTAAGGACCCATGACACCCTAAGAAGGTGTATGGTAGGATTAGACTAGTTTTGTGGTGATTGAAAGTGGTTTGATTGAGGTTAGAACTAGTTTGGAGACTTGAAAATGGTTTTTGAAACTACATATTGACCTACTGTCCCTATTTTCATTTCGTGGGAAAATCAGTAGATGGTGGCTAAGTTTTGACCAAAGATTTAGAAAATACTTTCAAAAACGGAACTTTGGGCGAAAGAACGGATTAAAACGAGCTTATAACGAAGGAGATATGATTTTTGCAAATTTAACGACGAAAACTATTTTTATAAAAACTGCTTGCTGTTTGGCAGATTTCAACGGGTAAAAAGAGGTGTTAAACGTAACCTAAAGGAGCCGAATTATCAAAAATATATTAGTATATACAAAAACGAATCCGTGGACATAAAGAACAAGGAAAACGAGCTTAAAACGACCAAGTTATACCCATTTTAACATTGTCAAACTATATATATATATATATATATATATATATATATATATATATATATATATATATATATATATGGACACAAATAAAAATAATAACGTACGCACTAAATGGTATATTTTCTAGAAATGTTGCTAACGACTATTTTCTTATCAAATGAATACGTATGACCCAAGAGAATATTTATACGACTTAACGACGTTATTTCAAGGTTTTCGATACAAGGAATTTAACGCTAACATTTTTCATACGAGATAATACGACAAGTTATATACTTCTATAAATGGACCTATTTTTCCTAAGTATGGAAACTATTTTACTATGACGATAACTAGTATTTCCAAATTATGAGTGGTATAGGTATCATGTGCATGTGCATTCATTACATTACGGCTTGATCTTAATTAGATCACGATTATTCATTTAGGTTGCGGCTAGTGTTCGCGCCTCATTGTCCCGACTACTTTTACATCGTTGTACCTTCGTTGTACCATCATTTTGAGGTGAGTCTTCATAGCCCCGTTTTTAGTACTTATTTGATTTTAAATCCCACGGGGGAGAATACATTGCACAATTATTTTTGTACATGCCCAAGTATTATAAATTCCGTACATTGCTTAAGTTGCCTTATTACCACGTCTTGACAAGTCCCCTTTATTATCATGGACCGTTAATTTTAGTACTAAGCGAGAGTGAGTGGATAGATCTATTGAGGGTGACGCCTCCATTCGTGTTTGGGTTGCTCCATAAGGAAAACGAATGCATTTCATGTCTAAATTACTGAGTGACTGGTA
Source organism: Artemisia argyi (assembly GCA_030686995.1). Taxonomy (NCBI): domain Eukaryota; kingdom Viridiplantae; phylum Streptophyta; class Magnoliopsida; order Asterales; family Asteraceae; genus Artemisia; species Artemisia argyi. The sequence continues at coordinate 127,793,896 of CM060691.1, forward strand.
ACCACTCCTTTGGGGCATATTTTAGTACGTCTAGCTTCGGTGCCATGAGCTTAAGAGACAATGTAGCTTTTTGACATTTTGTCACTTTACTTTATACTTGTGGGCTTATGTACTTACGAATTACTTATAAACCTATGATTATTCACCAACTTTATGTTGACCCTTTTCGCAATGTATTTCTCAGGTAACTAAGGCATATTCTCATGGCATGCATGGAGTCATTTTGTGTAACATGGATGACGCGGCTCATTCGGACTTTCTTGCACTTATGTTCAAATGTCGTTTGATTGTATTAAACTTGTTTCCGTAAACTTTTCCAACTTTTGGGACCTATGTCTTTATAACTCTGAATATTTTGAATGAATCAAATGACGGATTTTTAAAACGACACTTTAGGTCGTTCAATATATCCTGGTTGTGTGCTATGATCCGTTACACCCTCAGGTATTCCATTCCGCTGCCATTCAGGTATTTTGGGGGTGTGACAATGAGCTTCTTTGAAAATTGTTTGCCAATAGAATCCAGCATCAAAAACTTTTTTAGCTGTAGTGGTAGGACCGTAATGTCCCCCTGTTGTGCCATGATGGCATTCATCAAGAATTTTTCTTGTTTCTGCTCTAGAAACACATCTTCGGATCATTCCATCGGGACACATTTTGAAAAGAAAAGGTTCTTCCCAATAATAGTTTTTAAATCCGAAAAGAATTAACTTCTTTGAGCATGAGTTAATCCTTTCTTGAGAATATTTCCATCAAAATAATTTGCAAAATCTGCAAACCATGGTATTTCCTCTTCATCAACTTTATCGATGGTCATAAGAGTTTCATTGGGGAAATAATCATCAATTTTGTCTTCCTTTAATTCTTCCAAATTTGGGTTCTCAAGACGAGACAAATGATCGGCAGCAAGATTTGCTGCGCCTTTCTTATCTTTTATTTCAATATCGAATTCTTGGAGTAGTAAAATCCAGCGGATAAGACGTGGTTTTGCATCTTGTTTAGTAAACAAATATTTGAGCGTTGAGTGATCAGTGAAAACGATTGTTTTGGAAAGCACGATATAAGATCTGAATTTGTCAAAAGCAAAAACAACGGCTAACAATTCTTTCTCTGTAACCGTATAATTTTGTTGGGCGTTGTTAAGTGTTTTCCTAGCAAAGTATATAGGACAAAAGCGTTTTCCTTCACGTTGTCCTCAAAACAGCCCCAACAGCAAAATCGCTTGTGTCGCACATAAGTTCGAATGGTAGTGACCAATTAGGTGAAATCATAATCGGAGCACTAGTTAATTGACTCTTTAGTGTTTCAAAAGCTTTAATGCAATCTGCATTGAAATCAAAAATAGAATCTTTTTCAAGAAGTTTTGTCATAGGACGAGCTATTTTGGAAAAATCCTTTATGAAACGATGGTAGAACCCAGCATGTCCTAAAAAACTTCTAACGGCTTTAACGTTTGTTGGAGGTGGTAACTGGTTATAACATCAATGTTTGCTTTATCAACCTCCATCCCTGAACTTGATATTTTGTGTCCAAGCACAATTCCTCCGGTTACCATGAAATGGCATTTTTCCCAATTAAGAACAACATGTGTAGCTTCACATCTTTCGAGCATTTTGTCTAGATTTGAAAGACAATCTTCAAAAGAATCTCCAAATACTGAAAAATCATATATGAAAACTTCCATAGATGTTTCAAGCATATCTTGAAATATAGCAATCATACACCTTTGAAAAATGGCAGGGGCATTACAAAGACCAAAAGGCATACGCCGATAAGCATAGGTTCCAAAAGGACATGTGAATGCGGTCTTTTCTTGATCAGAAGGATCAATGGGAATTTGGAAATAACCTGAAAAACCATCAAGGAAACAAAAGTATTTGTTGCCTGCTAATCTTTTAAGCATTTGATCCATGAATGGAAGAACAAAATGATCTTCCCTGGTGGCTTTGTTCAATTTTCTATAATCAATATATACTCGCCACCCGGTGACAGTTCTAGTAGGAACTAATTCATTCCGTTCGTTGGTCACTACAGTCATTCCTCCTTACTTGGGAACACAATGAATAGGACTCACCCAAGGATTATCTTCAATGGGGTATATGATTCCAGCATCAAGAAGTTTAATGATTTCTTTCTTGACAACTTCTTTCATGTTGGGATTGAGTCGACATTGTCTTTCCACAACATGTTTAGCACCTTCTTCGAAATTGATTTTATGTTTACAGAAATCAGGCTAATTCCTGGGATGTCACCACGCAAAAGTGCGTTTATGCTTCTTAAGAACTGAAATGAGTTTTTCTTTTTGATCATCCTTGAGTAACGAAGACATAACTAAAGGAAGAAGTGAATTCTCCTCCAATTAAGCATATTCAAGATTATTTGGAAGTGCTTTAAGCTCAAGATTGGTGGGTGGTTCTTGAAGAGATGTCTTGATCCTCATTTGATCATTAATGGTAATTTCTTCGAAATTCTCGTCAACTATTTCTCCTTCCTCAACTTCTTCAACTTCTTCTTCAAATTTAACTTCCATAAATTCAGCGAACTCATTATCAAGATTCATTTCATTTATTTTCTCAGAGGTAGTTGTGAAAGGATCAGAATCGTCAAGTAATGCATCCAACTCTTCCTCAGTGACTTCATCGATTACATCGATGTTAAAACAAGTGTCATCACTGGTATATGGATATTTCATTGCCTTGTCAATTAGAAAGATAATTCTATCTTCTCCAACTCCTAGATTGAGTTCTTTACCTTTGACTTTGATTATGGCATCAGCGGTGTTTAGGAAAGGTCTTCCTAAGATTAAGGGTACTTGTCTATCTTCCTCCATTTCTAAGATTACAAAATCAACGGGAAAAACAAATTTACCAACTTGGACAAGCATGTTTTCGGCAACCCCAATAGGATATTGGTATGTGTGGTTGGCTAATCGAATACTCATCTTTGTAGGTTTCAAAGTATTGATTGAGAGTTTAGAATACAATGAATGGGGCATCAAATTAATACTTGCACCGAGATCGGCTAAAGCATCGCATGTGATGTTGTTTCTTAACGTGCATGGGATTAGAAAACTTTTGGGATCTTCGAGTTTTGGTGGAACTTTGTTTTCAATAATGCCTGAACATTCTTCATTAAGGAAAGCAGCAGAAATTTGCTCTAACTTATTTCTGTTATTAAGAAGTTCTTTCAAAAATTTCTCATATTTGGGCATTCCAGCTAGAACATCAATGAGGGGTATATTGAGTCTAACTTCTTTGATCATTTCAACAAACTTCTTATAACGCTCCTCATTTTTCTCTTTCATAAGAGCTTGTGGATATGGAATTTTTGGAGTGTATGCTTTGAGTGGTTTGGTTGTTTCTTTGGTTGGTGTTTCAGGAATATCTTCCTTTTCTGCTTCAGCTTCTTCTTCACTATCATCATTGATGATTTGAGTTTCATTGGGATTGGCTGGTGGATCGTAAGAAAGACCACTTCTTGTGAATACAGCATTGATATGCTCATTTCTGGTTTGTGGTGGACGATAAGTTTTATCATTTGATCCACAAGGCTTTGGGTTGGATTGGGTATTGCTTGGTAATGTTCCAGGTTGTCGTGAAGAAAATTGATCAGAGAGTCTACCAAATTTTGGTTCAAGATCCTGAATAGAAGCTTGATGATTTTTCTGACCTTGCTCAACTTTGGTTTTGAGATTGAAAATTTGAGTTTTAAAAAATTCATTTGTGGATCTTTGAGCAGTCACGAAATCTCGCATCATTTTTTTGAAATCAGTTTCTTCTGGTTTTTTGTCAGAGTTTGGTGGAGTTGGATTGTCTACTCGTGGTTGAGAATCACGGTTGTTATCCTTTTAGCGATCTTGCCAATTTCCAGAATTTCTTACATAATACTTACCATGAAAACCACCTCTACGGTATCCTCCTTGGACATAATAGGCTTCCCCTTCATTGGGTCCAACCATGGGTTGGTCGTCACATTCGGATGAAGTGTGATTACCTCCACAGTTGTTGCAACCTTCTCGCATTTCTTTCATTTTTCCTTTTATATCTTTGTATTGCGAGTCGATTTTGGAAGTTAAAGCTTCCATTTTCTCCATTAGTTTAGAAGTATCGGAACTTTCAGCAAAAGCAACGGTTTTTCGTAAGGTTTTGGTTTTGGCATCTTTTGACCAATCGAGTTTAAGAAGCACTCGATCTTCGAGCAATTGATATGCCTCGTTGGGAGTTTTGTAAAGAAAAATTCCTCCAGCATCAAGAATTCCTTGAGATGTTTCATCAATTCCATGATAGAAGATTTGGATAATGGTTCCTCGTCCTAAACCATGTCCATGACAACTACGAAGTAAATCTTTAATTTAAAGCCAAGCTTCGACAAGCGATTCATTGGGGTTTTGTGTGAAAGCATGGATTTCTCCCATGAGACGATCAAACATGGCAGGTGGAAAGAATCGGCTTACAAAAGCTTGCCTCATCTCCTCCCAAGTATTGATAATCGTGGGGTAAATTCGTTATACCACACTTTGGCATCTCCGGCGAGTGATGATGGAAAAAGTTTGAGTTTAATGGCATCGACATCGGTGTCGCCATATCGAAACATGCCGCAAATTTCTATGAATTCAGCAGTGTGTTTGTGAGGATCGGCCCTCGAATGGCCATCGAATTGACGGTCTTTGATCATAGAAAGATGGTGTCCCTTCACGGTGAAGTTGTCACCAAGGTTAACAGCAACAATAGCAGCTCCAGGAGTGGGTTCTACGGTTCGATTTGTGGCCCACATGGGTTGGTCATCGGCCATTGGAAATGGTTGATTGGTGAATGGGTTATAAACAACTAAAGCTTCGGAAAGGTTATCAAATGGTGGGTTTGGTACTCTTGGTACTCGGTTGTTTGGTGGAACAAAAGGTGTTCTTCTTCTTCTTGGTCTACAAATCAAACTTTCGGGATTAGAAAGAGGTGAAATTGGTTCTACTCCGGTTGATCGAGTGTTCATACAATTACCGAGTGAATCTCGGAAACTTTGGAACAAATGAGCAAAGAATGGAAACAATTTGAGAAATCAGGAAAAAGGAACCGATCTGTTAGATGAGTGACCGGTCGGTTGGATTGAACAATTTGAGATACCGATCGGTTAGATGAGTGACCGATCGGTTATTGGCTTGGATTTTTTTTTTCAGAAAACGAACAAGGAAAGAAATGGAACTTAAAAACTTACAAAAAACACAATCAAAATCCCCGGAAACGGCGCCAAAAACTTGATGTGCACACGGTGTGTACAAGTTTTAAATTTATAAACACGATTACCGGATCTAGAAATAACACATACGAGCAAGTGAACTCGTCCGTTATAGCAAGATTGGGTTGGTAAGGCAGGATCGTTCGCAGGGATTTGTGAGTGAATCTAAGCGTAAGTTTAAAACGTAAATCTCTAACAGTAGCAATAATGATTATAAGATAATTCAAATGATTAAAAACTACACTTGCTTAGACTAGTTAACTACTCATAAGATAAGCATGATTGTGATAACTTCCTTAACATGTTGGTAATAAGAATTAGTTGGTTTTCTAATCTATTGTTTCTACAAGTTAAACATTCGTCAAGATTTTAGTTTATAAAAACACGCATTAGGTTTGGACCAATCAATTCAAGGTTCATAAAGTTGAGTTAACAACCTTAAACACAAAAATAGTTTCTTATTTAATCAAATACTCTTAGGAAATGGTCAATACAAAAGGTAACCTAATCATAGACAACAAGGTTACAATTGATTATAAACTACTAAAACTTTCGACCAATTAGGCATTTACAACCAATCCGATTTGATTAACAAAAAGTATTCTCATTACAATTACACCTTAGTTCCTTTGTTTAGTCAAGAATAATTATGGTGAAAAACCATCTTTCATAGACAAAAGATTATAACTAGTTGAATGATAACAACCCTTTTGGCCAATGATATTATAAACAACTAGTTAAACTTGACTCAACAAATGTCACTATGAAACTTTAGTCTAATTGGGTTTTAGAATTGACTTGAAATTGAATTAAAACATGTTATCACAATCATAGACTAATCATTAAGTAATTAACATCATCTAAGCAAATGCAAAAGGTTACTAGCCACTCATAGCAAACATGAACATAAACTCAAAATATTGAACTTTAGAAATCATAATTAAAGTCTTACAAATGTTTGGAATATGATTACAAATGAGTAGGAAATGATTTCCAAAGTGTTGGTGTTGACTTCTTGAAAGTTTGACCTCCAGATGTTGACTTTTTTTGACTTCCAATGCTTCCTGAACTTTTATGGACGAATTTGAGAACTTTGAGACTAGTAAAGGACTACTTGATGATTGCTTTGTTGTTTTTCTAATGAGTGATATTGAGTTGTGTGTTGAAATGAGATTACAAAGCCTCTATTTATACTACTCCTCAAGCCTAGGCTCATCAATGCAGCAACTTGGCCTCCAAGGTGAATAGAAAGACCTAGAATACCAGAAAGAAGGGCCTAGAATCGGGTAGAATGAGATAGAAAACTTCTTGCAAAGCTTTAACGAGCTGACCAACCGATCGGTATCGGGCTCTGACCGATCAGTTGGATGTAACCTCTGTGTCTAACCGGTCGGTTGGATTCATGACCGATCGGTTGGTTGTGACATTTTCTTCTAACCGGTCGGTTTGATGAATACCTATCGGTTGGATGCGTTCTGACAGCAACAAACTTGATCTTTAACTTGGCTCTTCGTTCTTTGTCAAAACTTGATTATTTCTTGTCAACGAACTTTGGAATGATGCAAACTTGGATTCTTCTTTGTGAAATGCATGAACGAAATGAATCTCGAGTTGGGAATGACAAATCCTTCATTTCCTTCACTTTTTCTTCTTTTTTCCTGTTTTTGGCTACAAATGCTTGCAAACACACTTTGATACGATTATGAGACAAAAGCATATAAAAATAACCGAAAAACATACGAATAACGCCACTAAAAACATGCACAATTTGAGCGTTATCAACACCATCAGAAGTGGATCTAGGCAATACGAATTTTATCTTGGCGGTGAGTTGACCGCGTCACAAGTTATAACGTGACACCGTCAAGGTGTAAAATCTATATATAGTTTTCTAATTTTCATTCATTAAGTGTGGAACTTTTGGAGAACTTCTTTGTGCAAACCCTAGATGATTTTTCTGTAAAAACAAGGGTTTCAACCCTTGTTCCATCCATGTTCAATTGAAGATAAGTTTTCCAATAATCATACAATATGTCTATGTGTTGTTTGATTCCATCTTATGCTTGTCTTCTTTTTAACATGCTAGACTAGGTTTTTCTTGTGTTTGCTTAGATGTAATGAAACCTTGTTGTTGATTATTTGTTGATGGTTTGTTTATAATTTTTGTGGATGATTGTATGCGATGTTAGGCTTAAGAAAACTGGCAGACTTCCAATTGATAACTTGTTTGAACGTCTTAAGAAACATGATCGCAGGTGTACTACGATTTATTGGTTGTATTTAATACGTAGGCAATTGCTAGTGATACTACATTAGGAGCTATTAGTTGGCTCGACCTAGAATGAAGTAGAAGCCTATAGAGTTAGGGAATATCGTACATGGCCCTATGACTAGTATTAAGGAATATAACCCGTCATCCATGCAATTGTAACAAGCTAATCAACCGGTAAGAGATATATAGTGAGTAATGAAATCTAAGTAAACACATTTTCTTTTATTATTGTTTCCACCACAAATTAGTTTAAGTTTATTTTATTTTATTTTGATTACATCTTTAGTTAACTGGGTTAGTTGGCTAGCAACTAATTCCGCCCACTCTTTCAAAATCGAGATTTTTACTTGCTTTCTAAAAAAATATAAAAATACAAAAAGAATCATCCTTCACCTTTAGACCTAGTTTAGTAGACTTTTTAATCCTAGCAAACACTATTCCTGAGTTGAACGATCAATCCCCCAGTACTTGTCACTATACTATACTACAACGATCAGGTACACTGCCTTGCGGGGATTGGAAGCTTCTCAAGATCCCTTGAAAGGTAAAACCTTTTGTGAGGGTGCAATCCCGCACATCAGATAGGTTAATTAGTTGTTGTAATAGCTTAAATAGTCTCACATTAGCTTATTACTTCCATTTCAGTAATCTAGGATCATTCAAATCTCATCAAAGTCAAACTAGAGTTCATTTTCAAAAAGTCAAATTGCATACTCAGTTTCAAAAACCATTTATGCCCAAATTTTTCTTGTCTTCAATTTTCATTCTTAGCTTTTGAGCTTTTGTTCTTTTTAAAGTTTGGCAGTTTAGCTTTTTTTTTAGATTTTTTTTCATTGCTTATTTGAGGCCTTATTTAGGCCTGTTTTGCATACACCTCCCCTGCACCAGGGTAGGTTGGTTCACAAGCCCATTTTCATTAGACCATAGCTTATTCGCCTTTTTCCCCAAGCCCTAGCTTTTTGGCTTTTTGGAAACCTAAACCAACCAGCTAGTTTGATTAGGGCTTATTTTAGGATTTAAAGGTTATGCCCCTAGCTTATTTTGGCCCTAGATTTCTCTCTCTGAGACAGGTACACTGAGTCCTCAGTATACATAAGCCAAATTCATAAGCTCCTTTTGAGCTTCTCTGTGATACTTAGCTTGAGCTTATTGGCTTTTTGGGAAGCTTATAGTTCAGGCTTGCTAGTTCAGGGCTCATCTTAGACCCCTAAGCTTATTTGGTGGGCCCAAATTAAGCTTGCAATTAGCCTCCTCAGGCTTGTGTGGATTTGCTTTTTCGAACTGCTTATTTGTTATTTGTGGTTTGCTCATTAGTTCATGTTAGCTTAGTTGAGATTTCCTTAGTCCACTTCCAGCTTATTTTCATGCTTGCTCAGCTTTTAGCTTAATTGGTTTGCTTATTGGATTTCAAAAAAAACAATAACAATATATATAACATTTCAAGCCATTTTGACCACTATGGGTTAAATAAACTCTCATAGAGCTTATTTTGGAGTTTCATAAAATATGTTTTCATAAAAATGGTTAGTTATCAGTATTAAGTGCTTTTGTAAAAAGAAAAACCAAAAATAAATAAAAACAGAAAAAGGGGTGTGAGTGGGATTCGAACCTGTGATCTCCTGGTTCCACAAGCAAAACCAAACGAACATCCAGCACCATCTCCCCAAAGTGGTTCTTAGTGTTTTAGTTTCCCATAGTTTTATTTATATTGATAACTTCTATTTAAGCTTTTTAAGCTTTTCAGCTTATTTTTACTACTTATTAATAAGCTTTTTAGTGTTTTCATATTTTTCCTAAGTTTCTGCTATCATATAGTATTTATTGAAAAAAATTCATAATTTTCTCTCTTCATTTAGTATTTTTTATAATTAGTAATAGTTTAATTAGTTTTTAATTAATAATAGATAAATAAAAATTTTACTGCTTATTATTAAGCACCTAGTACTTTTTATATTTTTCCTAGCTTTCTTTAATTATAAACTAATTTTAAAAAAAGTTTCACAATTTTTATTGCTAATCTAGTATTTTTTATAATTAAACTTACTTTGATTAATTTTATTTAATAATAAGTAAATAATTTCTCAAACAGCCTATTTATAAGTTGTTGGAGCTTTTCTATAATTTTTTAGCATTCCTGTGATAGTTAAGAAGTTTAAGAAAAAATTTCATAATTTTCCAAGTTAATTTAGTACTTTTAATAATTTAAATTAATTAGTAACTAAATAGTTTTTAATTAATAATAAATAGTTAAAAAGTCAAAAAAAAATTCTTTTTTCTAAAATTTTCTTTTTTTTATTAAGTTTATAAGAAAGTAATTTCATCCCCGCAGGATTAATTCTGCTTTATTTTCACTTTTATTTACGCGTTTACGTTAAATTTAATTTAAACGTACGTTTTTAAATTTAAATACGTTTTAGGATTATCTGGTTTCCAGATATTATTAATATTGTTAATTTAGTTTATTTTCATTATTATCTGCTTAGTGTAAAAATCCACAAATCATATTCCTGTTACTTTGTCCAAATCACCTGATCTCCAAACGTTCCAAAATACAATTTCAATCCTCGCTAGGACATAACGACCTAGGAAAACACTGTGCTTTCACTGGATCACACTTGCATACACTCATGTTTGACTTATTGACCACCCTTGTCTTCAAAACTCCTCCTTGTAAAAATTCCATCTTTTGTAATTTTTTTATCAAAAACGTCATTAACACTTTTCTTAAAGTATTAACAACACCAAAAAAAATCAAAAACAACAAAGAAAATCGTGAAGTTAAATTACTTCGTATACTTTAAGATTACAACCTATACAGGTGGTTTTAGGCAAGTTCTGACATTAAATTGCGAACTGAAGAGAGATCCATTCTTCTCTTCCGCCACCTAGCGAGTAGTCTTAAAGAAAACGATTTCGGTTAACGAATCGATTCCAAAAATACTTCTAAAAGTTTTTTCACACATACACAAAAACATTTTCTGTTTTCTTGTTAAATAAACAAATAAAATACATTATCGAGAAACATTCGACAAAATACCTACCAACTGGGGGTATGACCATTAATAAGATCCCAAACTAAAGATTAAAACTTGTCTTTGTATCCCTTGTGAATTGGTTTACTCAAAGTAACCCTTCATATTGTGATTATTGGTTTAAGTTCTCTGTTGTTTTGTCTCGGTCTTGTTTTAATTGTTTTGTTTTTAGTGCATGCGCACTCGTTCACAAACAAGGCGTAATCGCCAAAGAAACGTAACTGAGTTATGTACTGTTGTTGAAGATCCCATCTTAAAAATGGACGACGAGCCCCCACCACCAATCCCTCCTAAGGATGACATAGCTCCCAATCTCCGAACGATGGAGGAGTTGTGTCAACCAACCATGCACGGGAGGGGTGTACCTATTGCACCACTCACAATTGGAGCCATGGACTTTGGACTCAAACACCACATGATCCAATAAGTCCACAATTCGTGCCAGTTCAACGGATTACCTGGTGACGATGCAAACAAGCATCTTGATAAATTTTTAACCGTCACCCAGAGTATGAAGCAAAATGGAGTCACCGAAGATAGCCTTCGCTTATATCTATTTCCTTATTCTCTAACCCATCATGCTACTGCCTGGTTTGATCGTCTTCCTAAGAATTCGATCCATAATTTTGATGAAATGATTTCAAAGTTTATAGCCAAATTTTTCCACCATGGATGGTGATGAAATTGAGAAACGATATCAGCAACTTTTGACAGCGTTCTGATGAGTCCTTATATGAGGCATGGGAACGCTATAAGCTTGCAATCGATCGATATCCTAATCACAACATGTTACTTGTCACCATCATAGATACCTTCTATAATGGTTTGACACTTCGACATCGTGACACGATCAATGCTGCTGCTGGAGGGACCTTTATGAAAAGGACCCCCGAAGAGTGCTATGATCTCATTGAAAACATGACTGCCTACCACAATTTTTAGGATTCCTTGGCTGAGAGGAATGATTCATGTAAATATATCACTCCAGCCTATAATGAAATAGCTGCTCTCACAAAGAAGCTTGATGATTTGTCAACTACAATATTACAGATTCACCAAACAAACCAAAATCATCAAGTTAAAGTTGTCGGTCAAAGTAATGAAACATGTGGTGGGCCACATCCATATACTGAGTACCCAACCTCCGATGGCTTCACTCATGAGAATGCATATGCTGCACAAGGTTCCTACAATACGGGGGTAACACTTACCAACCGCAAGGGGACCGTAATCTCTTAAACTATCGTTCCAACAACTATCTTGGACCTCCCGGTTTTAATCAATCTCAAAACCAAAATGCTCAAAACCGAAACCACAATTTCAATCAAAACCAAAACCAATATCGAATGAACCAAGGTTTCCAAAACCAAGGGAATTTCAATTCTGGTCAAAACTAGGGTTTTCAAAACCAAGGAAATTTTCAAAGAAATCAAGGTCAGGGTAATTACAATCTGGGTAATTTCAATCATGGAAATAATTTTCAGGGAAACAACAACCAAAATCAGGGAAATTTTCAAAATAACCATGTTCAAAACTTTCCTAACCAAAATCAAAACGTTGTTCAGACCCAATCTTCCTTCGATGAGTTGTTAAAACAATTCATGAAATCATGAGAGGAAACAAATCGATTATTTGTCAGCCAGATCTCTGAACTAAAGAAGTCTTAAAATGATCGACCCTCGGGCTCAGGTACCAATCCTAGCAACACGATCATTAACTCGAGGGGCAATGTCAAGGCTATCACCACCCGAAGTGGAGTTTCATATAATGGACCCAAAGTTCCTTCTACCTCTTCTTCTCTCCCTCCAAAGGTAGCGGAACGTGAACCTGAGGCTACTACGGACACGGTACTTCCTACTAATAACGAAGGTACCGACGACGTCCATCCTCAAGTTGTCCCGGTCCCGACCCCCAAACCAAAAGTCGTATTTGAAACTCCAAAGACTCCCGTTGAAATTCCAAAACCCAACCCCAAGCCTTCAATACCATATCCTTCACGTTTAAACGATCAAAATCTCCTTGAAAAGGCTAATCATCAGATGCAAAAAAATTTCCAAAATTTTCAAGATTTACACTTTGATATCAGCTTCGAGGACGCTATTCTTCTAATGCCCAAGTTTGCATCAACAATCAAGAACTTGTTAAGCAACAAGGAAAAATTCTTTGAGATGGAAAAAACTCCATTGAATGAAAACTGCTCTGCAGTTCTATTGAAAAAGCTTCCTGAAAAACTTGGAGATCCCGGGAAATTTCTCATTCCATGCATTTTCCCAGGTATGGTTGAATGTTTTGCCTTGGTTGATCTTGGTGCAAGCATCAACCTAATGCCTCACTCAGTCTAGAAGAAACTATCTCTTCCTGAATTCACTCCTACTGGCATGACTCTCGAGCTTGCAGACCGTTCCATATCTCGTCCCCTCGGCATTCTTGAGGATGTGTTTGTGAAAGTAAGAAAGTTCCATTTTCCTACAGATTTCGTGATTGTTGATATCGATGCTGATATGAGGGTTCCTCTCATTTTAGGGAGAGGATTCCTAAGAACTGGCCGTGCTTTAATCGATTTATTTGATGAAGAAATCACTCTACGTGTTGGTAATGAAGCCATCACCTTCAAACTTGATCAAACTTCGAGGTACTCTTCCAATTATGACTCAGTGTCTGACTCGTTGTGTTTTTGTGCAAAACAATTTATCAAGATATCAACAAACGTGATGTCAATGTTATCGTGAGACAAAAAGACATGGAGAAATACGAGTAAACCTTTTAGGAAAAAGATTACCTCGTATACTCGTGCAAGTGATATTTGTTTGTGAGACCGGAAAGTGATTTTCCGGGTCGTACCCCAACGAGATGTGAATGGAAAGCTTTGCGAAAGGTATGAGATTAAAATGCTTGTATGTTTGGTTGCGAAAGATTATTTGGTTTTGTGATACATTAAATTAACGAAAATTTGGAAATTAATTAACGAAAATGAAAATAACGCAACCTAAAAGGAACAAAGGCAATTGGCATACTAGGGAGATCCTAAAACACTACGGGAATCAAAAATAGGTATCGGGATTCCTAAATCACAAGTAAACAAATAAACGTGACGTTTATTTAAGATAAACGTCAATGCACTCACAAAAACGTGAAATTTTGGCCACGCAAGTCCTATGGGTATGAAATTAATTTTTTATGATTCTAATAATAAAAGAAATTTTTTGGAAAAGAAAAAATATTTTTTTGGACTTTTATATTTTTAATAATGATTTAAAAACAATTAAAACTTAATTAAATTCTAAAAATACTAAAACTTAGGGGGAAATTCTGAAAAAAAAAATTTTGGTAACTAAATCAACTTAAAACTAACATAAGAGAAAAAATAAAATGAAGGGGAAACAGCTAGTGAATAAGCAAAAATAAGCAAAAGATAAGCTGATATTACTAAATAAGCAAAGCAAACAAAACTAATATAAATAATTAACTAAACAAGTCCTAACAATAAACATCAATAGAGCAGATGGTATGGGTGGTGTGCTTGTGTCAGTTGTGTTAAGCCTAGAGGTGCCAGGTTCGATTCCCAAACTCACCCTTTTTGCCAACTATTTTATTTTTTCAAGTTTTCTTTTATAGAACCAATTAATAACTAAAATAAACCAACTTTTTTGAAAATTAAACTTATGAAAAGCTCAAAATAAGCTTATTAAAGCTGAAAAGACCACAATGCAAGCTTTGGAGGTTTGAAATGAGATTTTGGAGTTGTTTCAACCACACACACCAACCAAATAAGCCAATAAGCTCAATAAATTTAAACAAGCAAATGCAAACAGAAACTTGACAACAACAACAACAATTAACAATAATAGGATCAAAAAGAGATAAAAAATTAACAAGCTCAGATGAGCTAAGAACGAGCAGCAGCAGCAGCAGTCACGGAAAAAAGGGTTAAAGGAGGGCTTAAAATAAGCAGTAAAATAAGCATTAAGGGAAAACTAAAAGCATAAGCTCAAAGACAGCCTAGGTAAAATCCCAAATCAACAAAAATCAAGGCTAATGGTCAAGGAGTGACAAAGTTATGGGTCAAAGAAAAATGGGTCAATACAAGGGTACTGGGTGCAGGGCAGATTCTTGCTCACATGGGCCACTTCATGATCAAATTTGAATGAACAAATGGATTTGAAATCCAAATTTCCTTTTTGAAAATGATAAACAAGGTGCCAAAGCATTCAAAACAACAAGAATTTTATAATTTCAACAAGAATTGAACCCTACACAATTGATTGAAATCTGTCCCATTTTCTGAGTATGCAACATTTGACTTTTGTCGATTGAACACAAGTTGACTTTGGTGAAGTTAAACTGAGCCTAGGTGATTGATTAATGTTTATTTAGCCTAAGTGAAGTTAAAACAAGCAACCTTAACAAGTTCTAAGCCAATTGAGAGCTTATGCACATTCAAGGATCAAACAGTTAAGCTGTTTAGAGGATTTTATATGAAATTTGACTTTTTCTTGAAAGATAATCAAAATAAGTCTTCCACTGAACTAATTGGACCCTGGGTGTGATAAACAAACAAAGCCACAAATATCAACAACTACAAGGTGTGATCAGTTATGCCAAACACCCCTTTAAGTAATCTTTAAACTACAACTTGCAAATTTAAAACTACAACAACCAATTATTAAGCTTGAAACAGATTACTTAGGCTAAACAGAAGCTAAATATGCAAAAGTAACACAATAAACACAACAAGAACAAGCATATGCACCCTAAGCTAATTTAAGGCAGTAAACTAAATAAAGATTGAAAACTTAAAATGATAACTCACAATTTAATTCTCAGCTTTCTGAGAACTTCCTCAAGCTAGCCTGTCTTTGAGATAGGCTCACCACCACAGTACCATAAACCACGCTATACCACCTTGCTCTGCCTCGTTGACTTTTATTGACCATGGCCATATAACTACTTTGAAACTGAATTTAAACAACTAGAGTCTACAAGCTATTGAGAGGCCTGAGTAAGCTTTTGAAAATAGTAAAGAGTCTTTAAAAGCAGATTTAGTACAATGATTTGCCTTGAGAAAATTGAATGACAAGAAAATTAGATGAAAACTAGGATTTTATTAAAGACTGAAAAAAATGAGTACAATATAAAAGAAGCTTAATCTAAAACATAATTTAAAGAAAACTAGGCTACAAACTACTAAGAGGTAGGTAGGACAAATGGCTTCTTGTGCTTCTTTTCTGTATGTAAACAGTCCAAAATGCATCTTGGGCTTCTTGTGAGCAAATCCCAGCCGTCTAATTAAAGTAAAGATGATCTCATCCCTTCAATTAGTTTTGACGGGAAAACTTATGGTGAGAGTTTCGGATTGCCGGGGTGTATATGAGGGGGTAGGTATGGGTTTGTGAGATGTTTTGTAAGACCCCCAAAATACCGCAGCGAAAGACTGTGTCATTGGGGTGCTACTTCATAATATAAAGTACAAGGTATAGAAAACGAACTCTAAATGAGACGTTTTGAAAAGTTACTATTCGATTAATAAATTCCAAGTTACAAACTTGAGATTCCAAAGTATGATACATAAATGTATACAAAGTTTTGAATGGTAAATGATAAAAGCATAAGTCTTCAGAATATGCAGCTTGACTCTAAGTTCCACGCACTAGTTATCGCCTTACTAACCTGAGATAAACATGCTAAAGTGTCAACACAATGGTTGGTGAGTTCATAGAGTTTGTCTTAAAACAGTTGAAAAGCCTTAAAGAATGATCACACAGCAAAGGCATCGTGAATCCACTCAGTTGCAAGTCCCGCCATAAGAGACTTGTAACCTGTGTGTTCACAACCCACTGCTAACATATAGTATAATAAAGACATGTATAAGTTCATCAAAACAATTAAGCAATTAGTAGTGAGTCTCTACTTCATCTCCGAAGACCTCACTTGGGTATGCTGCTCACAAGGAAGGTAATAGCATTGGTTCTACTTCATCTCCGAAACCCAATGCATGTGTTATCCAAGGAGACTTACAAGTACTGGGAGCCTCTTCCCAAAGATAACTGGGAGCCACTTCCCAAAGAAAACTGGGAGCCACTTCCCAAAGATAAAAGTTTACTGGGAGCCACTTCCCAAAGATAAAAGACAATCATGTATGTATGAAATCAAGTATAATGCCATCAAGTATAAGACAATCAAGTATAAAACAATAAAGTATAAATGTTTTGAGTATTTGTACAAGTAAGCAAGTAGTTGAGCATGTATCCCCCCCAAGAGTTAAAACAAGTATGAAAAGAGTAGGGGCAATGACTCACCTTAAGTCTATGTAATGAGAAATGAAAGTGGTAGTCGAATCGCGAAAGTCTCTAAGAGCTGCCTATAATAGAACGTTGCAACTTAGGTTTGGAGTAACGTCTAAGAATATGAAGAATTACCTATATATGTCTTGCATAATGTTCATGATGTAGTACTTTAGTATATAGTGTAAGTCGTTGACTATAAGTGGTCTATGAAACATGTATAGGTTGTATATCTCTTACTACCGTTCAGGCCGACATAATTCAGAAGTCATGGAGTAAACGTTCGAGGAGCCAGGACACTTTAATTCGTAAATCCACAACTCGTCTCGACGGTTTACTTAATGAACTCCTCACATGAGGCTCCCTACTATTGTAGTATTTGATAACATATAAATAAGTTTTGATCTTTAAAAGTTATATGGTCTTTAGCCGTGGCTTTGCCGTGACCTTGGTCATTGTTACCATGGTCTTGAGACTCAACCTTGGCTTTATCCATGGTTGTGGTCTTGGCTTTAGGTCATTAGACCTCTTGGTCTCATCTAATTACAATCATTATATAGTAACTTTGGTCTAAAAATGGGCTGTTAAGAATTTGAAGAAAATTATCACTCAGAAAGTGTTTTCAGGGCTCGAGCTTCTTTGTTCCTGAACGAAAAGGTCGTTCCGGACAACTTTCGTGTTTTAACTTTTTGATGAATCGGACTAGAAGGGTGACTTTCAAAAACACAGAATGCAAAACAGTAGGGTATAGGCAGTTTTGCCGTTTTGGTTTCGCTAACTTCTTATGGCCGTATCTTTTGTCTCGTGTACTCGTTTTGGGTGATTCAAATTGCTATGTTTTCCTTGTTAAGTCCTCTTTAACAGTAAGTAAGTGTCAAATATCATAGTTGTACTATTTTGGTCGTGGTTCTCCATAAAAATCACTAGTTTGCTTGTTTACTTGTCATAAGTTAACATATGTGTATCAATACTTGTTTTATCCATTTTTAAACATCATGAACGCAATAACAAGAACATATATAGCATGAAAGGAATACAAAGAGCATGAAAATGATAATGAGCAAGAAAGTGTAATAGGATTTGCTTACAATTTGAGGCTTTCTAAAAGAAAGGTAAGTAACTAGTAAGGTACGGACTTTGATTGACTTAAGCTTCACTCTTTGCAATCTATGATAAACCGAGGTCATTTGAAGATTATAACGACGCCTTCTTGAAAGTCCAAAGCTATTTGAAGATTATAACTACGTCTTTTTGGAGACTTTAGAGTTATAACAACTTTTCTTAGAAAATTTCCAAGATTGAAGATCAAACACTAGTTTTCTTTCAAAAACTAGTTAACTTTCTTACAAAATATAAGAAAAGTGCCTTAGGTTTTAGGACTTGAAGGTTATAAGAAGGTGTGGTGCAAGTTTTCTATGTGTTTTAGCTTGGTATTTATAGGGTAGGAAAAATAGTTAACCATATATTGGGTTAGAATTTAACCATGGTTAGTTTAAGACACTTGTAATGATCTAAAGAATCAATGGTCAAGATTTAACCACACATGGTGACTCCCCCCACCCCTAAGTCGGTTTGAATGGGATAAGGGTGACTAGATGAGTAGTCATGGTCTTAGGATGATAATATCCTAAGTATGTAGCTAGTTTCGACTCCGTAAATTGCTAACCGTAAGTTTTTAAGTCACGAAACGTAAAACCGGGTATCCTAAAAATATGAAACTTATAAATATGCTAGAACTTATCAATATACTCCATAATAAAATATAAAATGAGTGGTAGGATCTATCGGGTGCTAAAACCCTGCTAAAAACTAGAAACACGGGTCTAAAACGCGTAATTCGCGTAAAACACTGACCTGAAAAACGTAAAATTCCAAAACTTTTGAAATTGTCCTAAAATGAGAGAAAATCATATTTCTATTGTTTATAATGTTTTATGGACATATCGGGATGCTAGAATGACGTTTAAACCTAAAAGTAAATCTCGGACGCGGCTTTGTGATTTTTGCAGAAATGATCCGACGAGCGTCAAACTCTCGGATTATCGTTAAAATAGTTTAACTTACGAGAATATGAAATAAAAATTTTTGATGTGAATAGTAAAAGTGAATAGTAAAAAGTGAATAGTAAAATTTTCGGGAATAAAAGTTAACCTGAAATTGCGAATTGTTACATGTTTAGTGGGATTGGGAGATGGAGCTGGGGTGCTTTTGAGGGAGGTTGAGTGTAGCAGAAACCATGGTGGTGGGGGTGTTTTGTTCAGGGGATAAAACGAGGTTAGGGATGAAGAAAGGGGGAGTCGTTTGACCTGTTGTTTGACTGGTCAAGGGAATGTTTTTATTAATATGGTTTGGGAGGGTTTAAAAGCAGCGTGTTTGTTTGGGCTGGTGAGTTTATTGGGCCAAGGGTGTGTGGATTGGAGTTATAAGGTGTAAAGTGGACTGGATGGGGTGGGTTTATTTATGGGATGAAAATGCACATGGGATCCGTTTGGTTTGTATGCAATTTAAACACAAGGATCAAAATTGTAAGCTTCCAAAACTGAAGGGCCAAATCTGTCAACTTTCCAAAATTTACTCCAAGGTTCATTCTTGACATGTCTTGATTTCCCAAGGACCTTTGTATGATTTTTCTACAAATTAGAATTCCTGGGGACCATTTTTGCAACATTTGAAACTTGAGGGATCAAACATGTGAAATTTTGAAAGTTTTTACCCAAAGATCATTTTTGATAACATTTGACTTTTAAAAGATTTGGGTTGACTTATCTTTCAAAATAAATGCATAGGGACTCATTTTGACAAGTTTTAAAAGTTGGGGGACTGAAACTGACAGTTATGCAAACTTTGTTCGGTTTTCGTTTGTTTTTAATCATTTTGCATCTGAAACATATAAAACACGACCTTTGGGATATTTTCTGTATTTTGATGCATTCTTGGGTGTTTTTAAGCGTTTTTGCAATTCAGATTGACCAAAATTAATGAGTATTTACACACTCATCAATCCCCTACACTAATCTATTGCTAGTCCTTAGCAATTTTTTGTGAAAATTTAATGGATTTGAAGTCTCTTTAACAAAAGCCATTACTTCTGGAGTAGCCAAATGTTTCGGTTCAAGTAAGAACTATGGTACACTGATAACCATATGATTTTTAGCAAACCATAAGCTGGCAACGGTTTTGATTTGTCTTTACCAAAAGCCGTTTGCTTTTTTGTTAGACAACTCTTTGATGGAATGCAGTCATCATCTTGGTGAGTTGATTACCAATTATGGTTTTCCACTGCCTTTACCACAAGCCATAACCTTGCGGGCTAGCCAACTCTTCACTTATCAAAGATATGCTGAGTTGAACACCATACAATTTTTGGCAAATTGCTAACCATAAACGGATTTGAGATATCTTTACCAAGAGCCGTTTGCTTTTGGATTAGCTAGTCCTTATGTTAGACGTGGTGGACTGATAACATTTTGTTGTGTAAGTGCAAAGCACTTCCACTAAAAAAAAATTTTTTGGCCAAAACGGGGGTATTATGGCATAAAAGTGGTTAAATTCGCCAGAATTTACCCCCCCCCCCCCCACACACTTAGAAGTGAATATTGCCCCCAATATTTAAAGTACCGGCTATTATGCCGATATTTTGAAATGTAAAAAGTTTAGACTCGGGCAAGTGTGGGAACATCATATATATATATATATATATATATATATATATATATATATATATATATATATATATATATATATATATTGAGTATGGGTACTCCCCCACACTAGTTTTTAGAAAAGAGAAAGAAGTTAGAAAGATGGGTTGATGAGGCGAAAAATGAACCACTTTTAGGGGGTCATTTAAGCCCGGAATTGAATTTATTTGATCAAATATTACCCTAAATCGTTCCTTTTGTGATTTTAGGTACTTTGGGCAAGAAATTTGGAAAAGGAAGCAATTCAGACGTTTTTAGAGCATAAAAGTGAAGAAAACGCCAAAGACTTAAGTTTCCATGCTGAGAACAGTGTATGACGGCGTCAAGAGAGAATTTTTGACGACGTCAAGAGTAAAATCCATGACGACCCAGAAGAAACGTGAAGGTGTCACAAGAAGAGCGTCAAGAGTTAAAATCATGACGGCCTGCATAAGGTGTACACATGATGGCGTCAGACCCAGATCTAGGCAGTCCGAGGAACTATTTGGCGGCGAGATGACAGCGTCAGACATTTGTTCTTGACGTCGTCACCTTCTAAAATCTATATATAGTTTTCTATTTTTCATTCATTGAGAGGAACTTGTGTGGACAAACCCTAGGGCCGAACTTTGTGAACCTTAGCTCGTATTTTACAGTAAATTCAAGGGTTTTCACCCCTTGAATCCTTTCATGTGCTATTAAGATAAGTCTTCTCTTAATTCAATCAATATGTCTATGTGTTGGTTGTCTATATCTTGTGCTTGTCTTGATTTCAACATGCTAGGCTAGATTTATCTTGTGTTTACTTAGATCTAATGAAACCTAGATGTTAATTATGTGTTGATTACTTGTTTATGGTTGTATTGGATGAATGATTTCAATGTTAGGCTTAAGAAAACTGGCATATCTCCATTGTGTAACATGCTTGAACGTCTTTGGAAACATGAACCGATGTGTACTAGGTTTTATTGGTTGTATTTAATGCATGAGTAAATTCTAATGATCCCATGTTGGGAGCTTTTTAGCCGGCTCGACATAGGAGTGAAGTAGGCACTCATAGGATTGGGGAAGTAAGTATGCCACCCCATGAATGGTATTAAGGAATACAATCCGTCATCCATGCAACTATAACAAGTAATTAATGTGTAAAGATATCTAGGGAGTAGTGAAATCTAAGTAAACACATTTCTCCCATATATTGCTCACAACTTTAGTTTAATATAGTTTTATTTTCATTTCTAGTATTTTATTTTGATTGCATCTTAGTATTGGGTTAGTTGACTAACAACTAATTCCGCCCATATCCTTCAAAACCAGAGATTTTAGTTCGCTTTCTAAAAAATATAAAAATACAAAAAGAATCATCCCTCATCTCTAGACCTAGTCTTTAGGTTTTCTAATCCTAGCGACAGTATTCCTAGCTGAACGATCAATCCCCCGGTACTTGTCATTAAACTATACTACATCGATCAGGTACACTGCCTGGTGGGGGTTGTAAGCTTCTCGAGATCCCTCGAGAGGTAAAGCCTGGTGCAATCCCTACGCATCAAGTTTTTGGCGCCGCAGCCTGGGGAATAGTTATTTTCTAGGTTAGAATCTCTTTTTATTAGGTCTACTTGCTAGATTCCTTTCTAGTAAGATTTTATTTTTATTTTTAGGTTCTCTTTAGTCTATCTTAATTCTTCGTGTTTTTGTTCGTAACTCTTTACCATCCGACATCATGGAAGGTGGTAACATCTTTGAACCCGTCATCCCACCACAACAAAACCCACCACTAGAACCTCTTACGCCCCGAACCTTAGGAGAGTATTCCCGACCTAGCCACCAAGGCTATCGAAACACAATTGAGCTCACCGGAGCCAATGTGACCCCCTTGCGATCCGACACCATCCGGTTGGTGCAAAGCGGATGTACATTCCATGGACTTCGTTCCGAAGATCCAAATCAACATCTCAAGGACTTCTGATGAGTGCTCAAACACTCATCATTTTTGATCAAATCTGAACTGCAAAACATACAAAAACACTCAGAAATGCATCAAAATACTAAAAATATTTCAAAATTGTGTTTTATATGTTTTAGTTGCAAAATGAGTAAAAACAAATGAAAAACGTACAAAGTTTGCAAAACTGGCAGTTATAGTCCCCCAACTTTTAAAATTTGGCAAAAATAGTCCCTGAGCACTTATTTGGAAAGAAAAGTCACCAAAGGTCCTTTTGAAATCATAAGTTATCATATTTAGTGCTTTGGTGAAAAATATGAAAAGTTTTGAGAATTTACAGTTTTGGTCCCTGGAGTTTCAAACTTTGACAGAAGTGGTCCCTGGTGGGATAAGTAACCACACCTCTTCATCGACACCACTCCAACGTATAACACACATAGAACTTCGGGACGAAGTTCCCCGTAAGGGGTAAAGACTGTAACAATTCGCAATTTCAGGATAATTACTATTCCCGGAAAATTTCACTATTCACTTTTACTATTCATTTTTCCTGAAATTTTTCCCGAAATTTGATTTTTGTTTCTTGGCCTCGAGTGATAAATCATTTCCATGGCAAATTAAAAGTTTGACACTCATCAGATCATTTTCGTGAAAGTTAATAAGGAATTACACGTTTTAGGGTAAAACGTCATTCAAAAATTCTACGCACAACGAAACTCGACCGCGTTAAGTGACCCTGCATCAGAAAAATGTTTGACACACTCATGGTTTATTTGAGAATTAATCATGACTGAGAAAAACATGGCCAAAATAAGCCTCGGCCGTGAAAAACTGGAATTTTCAGTTTTAAGCGTTTTTACTCAGCCGTAACCTAAGCCTATACCTGCACCGCATTTCTAAGACAATTTGAGTTTTCAACTTATTAGAAAAAGTCAACATATTTTTCTCTCCTCCTTTGACCAAAAATCATTCCTTAATTTTATAAGTTATTCCTTGATTTTTAGAAAAAGTCACATGATCCTTGTAAAGTTTCACATGATCCTTGTACTAGTTTTCTCATTCTTTTGGTGATCTTCCACCCACACAAGAAGTGTTCTAGTAGAGACTTCAAGTGCCTTCTCAAGTAGTCACAAGTTGGTGTCAAGAGATTAGAGAAGTTGGAAGCTAAAGATACTAGTTCAATCAAAGTCTTAATCCTTGTTCTTAACTTCCTTTCTTTAGAAAGCCCAAAGTTGTAAGCAAAACCTAATACACTACCTTGCTTAAATGTCATAATCATGTTATTTACATATCATTCATGCTATATATTGTCTTGTTATCATATCCATGATGTATAAAAATGAGTAAAACAAGTTATTATAAATGATTGTTAACTTATGTTATTTAAACAAGTAAACTAGTGACTTTCTTAGAGAACCACGACCAAAATAGTACAAAAATGATATTGGACACTTACTTACTGTTAAAGAGGACCTAACAAGGAAACCATAGCAATTTGAACCACCTAAAACGAGTACACGAGTCAAAAGTTATGACCATTTGAAGTTACCAAAACATTGCGGCAAAGCTGCCAAACACCTTCTGTTACAGAAACCTAAAACACGCAAAAAGAGGTCTTTCTAGTCCGTGTCATGAAAAAGTTAAAACACGAAAGTTGTCCTGAATCACGTTTTTTTCAAAAACTCAGGAGCACGTCTCCAGAAAACCAATAACGAATGAGATTTTTCTCAGTTTCTTAACAGCTATTTACATATATATAAGTCACTATATAAAGATTATGTTTTAATAAGACCAAGAGGTCTTATGACCTAGAATCAAGACCACAACCATGGCTAGAGCCAAGGATGAGTCTCAAGACCATGGAACAATGACCAAAGGTCATGGCAAGGCCATGACTAAATGACCATAGAAGCTTACTTAGGCGTAAACATGAACCAAAGAATTGGCGATAACTTGAACAAGCAATTTGGATCTACTTCACTTAAAAGAACCATGAGATATTACAAAGAAAATGGTCATACAAGTTATAAGAAACTTACCCTAATAACAATCTTCATGTAATAATAAACTTTCCTAAGTTTATTCAAATATTAGACATGTAACTTTTCGGATCAAAACTTATATATATATATATATATATATATATATATATATATATATATTTATCAACTACTACAATAGTAGGGAGCCTCATGTGAGGAGTTCATTATGTAAGCCGTCGAGATGAGTTGTGGATTTACGAATTAAAGTGTCCTGGCTCCTCGAACGTTTATTAACATGACTTCTGAATTATGTCGGCCCGAACGGTAGTAAACGATATATAAACTATACATGTTTCATGAATCATTTCTTTTCAAAGACTTACACTATACATCATACCACAACATGGACTAAATTGCAAGATATATATAGGCACATCTTCATATTATTTACTTCAATCCTAAGTCGCAACATTCTATTATAGGTTACTTGTAGAAACCTTCGCAATTTGACCATCACGTTCACTACTTACTACATAACTTAAGGTGAGTTCGTAGCCCCACTTTCTATTGATTAACTATTTTACAAACCCATGGGGGGGATACATGCTATTATTTTTCTACTCGAACACAATGCCTTCTACTGTATGCTACCCGACTATGTTTTATTGTCACTAAGTAACGATTGCCATGTTCGAAGTCCCTATATCATGAACCATTAGTCACTACCTATAGTGAGCGCGAATATTGTGAATAGATCTATTGGGATTGACGGATCCCATTTGTGTTGAACAACTACGAGTTCACACAAATGCACTATATTTGAGATTTAGCGGTATAATGGCAAATGTACCTTGATAGGGCTTCTATAATGCCAATTTGTAGTTCGATGTTAATGCTTTGGTTGCATGAGCTTAGTGCAATAATAACGACTTTTGTTTTCTAACTATGAGTGTGAGTCTATAGCTCACACTACGATTATTGTGTTCAAACGATTTAACTAAACTCTACGAATTTCACTCAACCTTTGTGTTGACCTCTTAAGCATGTATTTCAGGTTCATGACGATCAAGGATGGCATGGGAGGGCACGGATATTCAAGAGGGCTATAAATTTTTACTATCATTCAAAGACTTAATTAATGTAATTTGTAAACATGGAACCATCTGTGACCTCATTTTGTAATCTCTGATATTTATATAAATTGAATGATAAATCTTTTAAAACAACTCAATTAGAGTTCGTTTTCTATCATTCTGACTATTGTACCGTCGAGTAACACCCAGTTTGAATTTCGCTGCATCCATGAATTGGGGGTGTTACAGATTGGTACCAGAGCCATGGTTATAGAGAAACGGGTCTAATTGAGACCTAAACTATAACCACACTACAAGCAAAAACATTTTATAGCCTTCCGCTCTTCGTGCCTTCCATCCTCCAGACGATTATGGACTTATTATGCATGTTATACTACATAAACATATTAGTATATTGCTATATATATGCTTGCCATATTTTGAGCACTCCCCATAAACGTTAGAATTATTTTAACATTGTAATTCTTCTCATAGAAATCATGTGCGTACCCACTTCTCCCGATTATGTGCCCACTCCACCTAATAACTTCCAAGTCTTACCACCCTCACCCGAGTTTGGATTTGACTTCGTAAATGCCTTCGCTTCTGATGACGAAGAAGAACCTTTCGAAGATTCAACCGACGAAGAAAAGGAGGAACCAATGCCAACTAATTTTGCGTCGAATACTTCTAATTATTTTGAACAAAATTGGGTTGAGGCAGACTCCGCGGAGGATAATGAGTATGAATATGTACTAGCACCATTACCACCACCACTATCACTTCCCTTTGATATCCCTACATGTGATGAATTGGATCACTCATTATGGATCGTATCACGACCACCATAGATCCAACAAGAAAGTCATCATGGACACTATAACCTCTCAAACTTCATCGACTCATACCTCTATGACACACTAAACCAAGAAGTTGCCGATCAATCAGAGCTGCTCGGATCTTCTAACCCACCATAGACTAGTGTGATGATACTAGTTAACTTTTGTACTACTAAACTGATTAGACTCAGTTAGTAAATGTTACGAAATCTATGTAATAACTAGCGATAGTAAAAAAAATGTTGTAATTACTAAACTAAAAGTATCAGTTAGTAAATTTTGAAGAAGCTTGTAATAGGTTTCAATTTTGTAAATCAACCAACGTTGTACGAATAAAACTATTGTTTTATACTATCATGTGTTATGCCTTTAAATCTTCAACGTAATTATTCTATCATTTCCCATCAAAAATCATGCTTATTTCACAACTCTCTACTTACGACGTATCTTTTGAATAATAGAATCATGGCGCCAAAGAAGAAGACACCACCAGCAATGACTCAACCTGCTATTCACAAACTAGTTAAAGACAGTGTCAACGCAGCACTCACAACGGAAGGAGCAGCCGTAGCTGCAACAGCTGCCAAAGCCGCCACAACTGCTGGTGCTGCAGCAGCCGTTGAAGATGCCACAGATGCTGATGCTGCAGCAGCCACTGAAGCCGCCACTGCTGCGGAAGTTGCTATAGCTGCAGAAGCTGCCCGAATTGCCAGCCTTGACATTGGAGGACCAAGCCCAACTGTCCCTCCAGTGACAAATGTTGCTTCAGTACCTAAGGGTTGCTCATTCATTTTCAATTTGAATTGCGAACCCATAAAATTTAAAGGTACTGAAGGAGCCGTAGGTTTGACCCGCTGGTTTGAGAAAGCGGAGTCGGTATTTTTGGTCAGCAAATGTATCGAGAGTGATAAAGTTCAATATGCCACTAGTACACTGCTGGATGAAGCATTATCATGGTGGAATTCAATATCTCAACCAATAGGCATTGAAGATGCTTATAAGATATCTTGGGATAACTTGAAGAAGATGATGATCAAAGAGTACTGCCCCCGCAGTGAAATACAGAGGTTAGAGGTAGAATTCTGGGATCATGCTGTTAAGGGAAATGACATCATAACTTACAACCGTCGTTTCCAAGAATTGAGGATACTGTGTCCAACAATGGTTTCAACAAAAGAAAATTGTTGGAACGGTATATCTGGGGACTTCCACCAAGTATACAAGGGAATGTAACTTCAACAAATCCCAAGGAACTTGATGAAGCTATGCGGATGTCTCGCAGCCTCATGGATCAAGTGGTGCGTACGGCAGAAACCCGAAGACAAAACAACACCAACAACTCCAACTACAGTAACAACAATAACAATAGGAACAACAATAACAAGCGACCATGGGATGGTAACCATGGAAGTAACAACAACAACAACAACAACAACAACCAAACTCAAAACAACAACCATCATAACCAGCAAAACAAAAGACAAGAGGCCACAAAGGCTTATGTGGCTGCACCAACTAGAGGCGCAGGGTATACCGGGAATGCTCCACTATGCAATAAGTGTAACTTCCATCACTATAGTCCTTGCCCAGCTAAGTGTCGCAACTGTCAAAACACTGGACACCTTGCCAGAGATTGTAGAGTCAAGGCTGTAGCTACCGGTAGCAACACACAACCAATAGTTATATGCTTCGGGTGTGGAGAAAGTGGACATTACAAGAACCGATGTCCCCAAAACCAAGGTCAACAAGTTGAAGAAAACCAGGGGTGAGCATATATGATAAGAGGAGAAGGAGCTTATCAGAATCTCAACAACACTGCAGAACAATGAAGTTTAGAACTTAGCAGTCATATTTATTTATGCACTATGTTGTACTACGTGTATGTCATCCCTAGTAATGGGAGTTTTATGACTTAAGAATATTTACTGTTCAATAAACAACTCTTTGTGATAATTCTCATCTATTGTACTTTCTATCTCCAAACCAATTTGACTAATTAGTAGACTATTACCATTCTATAAGATTTACCCAGTTGTCCTATAAACCATTCCACAAATTTTACTTCAAGCTATTTTGTTACCACTTTATTGTTTCACGTCATTTTACTCCAAGATATTCTACCACCATCTTAGAAAAATTTCCTCGTTGATACCACCCTATAAATTGATATCATATCTTTTTACCCAGCTTCATCTCAAACCACTAAAACACATCAAACCAAAATGAAGGACACAAGCCTCGTTCGTCTTTTCACCATCATTATCTTCACAACCGTTGCAACCACAAGCTCACTAACAGATCTTGATGCACTTTTAAAGCTCAAATCATCCTTAGTTACACCACAAGCAACCTCATCAGCTTTATAAGATTGAATACCATCTAAAACTTTTAAGAAACACAATACTACGTGATTAAACCGAACATCACATTATCGGTCCTAAATTATACATAGCCTGATCACCTATGTCTAATTCAGGAGGGATCATGTTATGCTGGGAGCAGTCACCTGTATGTTTTTTTTTTAGAAACAAACTTCTCATAAGTAACCTCATCCTACACCATAAACTGAAACGACAAATCAAACTACATCACTCTAGTCCTCATAAGTAACCACACCTCTTCATCGACACCACTCCAACGTATAACACACATAGAACTTCGGGACGAAGTTCCCCGTAAGGGGTAGAGACTGTAACAATTCGCAATTTCAGGATAATTACTATTCCTGGGAAATTTCACTATTCACTTTTACTATTCATTTTTCCCGAAATTTGATTTTTGTTTCTTGGCCTCGAGTGATAAATCATTTCCATGGCAAATTAAAAGTTTGACACTCATCAGATCATTTTCGTGAAAGTTAATAAGGAATTACACGTTTTAGGGTAAAACGTCATTCAAAAATTCTACGCACAACGAAACTCGACCGCGTTAAGTGACCCTGCATCAGAAAAATGTTTGAAACACTCATGATTTATTTGAGAATTAATCAGGACTGAGAAAAACATGACCAAAATAAGCCTCGGCCGTGAAAAACTGGAATTTTCAGTTTTAAGCGTTTTTACTCAGCCGTAACCTTAGCCTATACCTGCACCGCATTTCTAAGACAATTTGAGTTTTCAACTTATTAGAAAAAGTCAACATATTTTTCCCTCCTCCTTTGACCAAAAATCATTCCTTAATTTTATAAGTCATTCCTTGATTTTTAGGCTTACGGTTTTATGTCTAAAAGATATTAAATACCAACCGACACTAGACTGAGCCCAGTCTAGACATTGTAAGTCATTTTAAATCATTATTATCATATTAGAAAAGTAACATTTTACTTTTCTCAATTTTACACAATATTCGTACGTTTTACGTATTACGCGTTTTAGTCATTCTTCCAAGTTTCACATTTTTTACGAGTATATGGACAAGTTTAGTCATTCTTCCAAGTTTCACATTTTTACGATACCCGGTTTTACGTTTAGTGTCTTAACAACTTACTGTTAGCGATTAACGGGACCAAAACTCACTCCATAAATCAAGATAATATCAAAATGACCAACCAAGTCATCCATATAACCATATGGACGAAATTTATGCACATCACCATGCATTGGTGGCTTGGTGATGAGCCTTGGAAATTTTGTGGTCAAAATACTTACAAGTATAGAATTTCTAGGTTTCATGTGTTACATTTTGAACCATGTATTAGTATAAACCTAACCTCCTCATCCTAGTATAAATATAAGCTCATTCCTCTTCATTTTAATACCAAAAATCCAGCCATATGTATATTCCAAGAGAGATTCATCTTTGATTTCAAGCTACAAAGTCTATATCATTGTTGAAGCTCTTGTAAAGTTTCACATGATCCTTGTACTAGTTTTCTCATTCTTTTGGTGATCTTCCATCCACACAAGAAGTGTTCTAGTTGAGACTTCAAGTGCCTTCTCAAGTAGTCACAAGTTGGTGTCAAGAGATTAGAGAAGTTGGAAGCTAAAGATACTAGTTCAATCAAAGTCCTAATCCTTGTTCTTAACTTCCTTTCTTTAGAAAGCCCAAAGTTGTAAGCAAAACCTAATACACTTCCTTGCTTAAATATCATAATCATGTTATTTACATATCATTCATGCTATATATTGTCTTGTTATCATGTCCATGATGTATAAAATGAGTAAAACAAGTTATTATAAATGATTGTTAACTTATGTTATTTAAACATGTAAACTAGTGACTTTCTTAGAGAACCACGACCAAAATAGTACAACTATGATATTGGACACTTACTTACTATTAAAGAGGACCTAACAAGGAAACCATAGCAATTTGAACCACCTAAAACGAGTACACGAGTCAAAAGTTATGACCATTTGAAGTTACCAAAACTTTGCGGCAAAGCTGCCAAACACCTTCTGTTACAGAAACCTAAAACAAGCAAAAAGAGGTCTTTCTGGTCCGTTTCATGAAAAAGTTAAAGCACGAAAGTTGTCCGGAATCAGGTTTTCTTCAAAAACTCAGGTGCACGTCTCCAGAAAACCAATAACGAATGAGATTTCTCTCAGTTTCTTAACAGCTATTTACATATATATAAGTCACTATATAAAGATTATGTTTTAATAAGACCAAGAGGTCTTATGACCTAGAATCAAGACCACAACCATGGCTAGAGCCAAGGATGAGTCTCAAGACCATGGAACAAGGACCAAAGGTCATGGCAAGGCCATGACTAAATGACCATAGAAGCTTACTTAGGCGAAATCATGAACCAAAGAATTGGCGATAACTTGAACAAGCAATTTGGATCTACTTCACTTAAAAGAACCATGAGATATTACAAATAAAATGGTCATACAAGTTATAAGAAACTTACCCTAATAACAATCTTCATGTAATAATAAACTTTCCTAAGTTTATTCAAATATTAGACATGTAACTTTTCAGACCAAAACTTATATATATATATATATATATATATATATATATATATATATATATTTTATCAACTACTACAATAGTAGGGAGCCTCATGTGAGGAGTTCATTATGTAAGCCGTCGAGATGAGTTGTGGATTTATGAATTAAAGTGTCCTGGCTCCTCGAACGTTTATTAACATGACTTCTGAATTATGTCGGCCCGAACGGTAGTAAACGATATATAAACTATACATGTTTCATGAATCATTTCTTTTCAACGAATTACACTATACATCATACCACATCATGGACTAAATTGCAAGATATATATACGCACATCTTCATATTATTTACTTCAATCCTAAGTCGCAACATTCTATTATAGGTTGCTTGTAGAAACCTTCGCGATTTGACCATCACATTCACTACTTGCTACATAACTTAAGGTGAGTTCGTAGCCCCACTTTCTATTGTTTAACTATTTTACAAACCCATGGTGGGGATACATGCTATTATTTTTCTACTCGAACACAATGCTTTCTACTGTATGCTACCCGACTATGTTTTATTGTCACTAAGTAACGATTGCCATGTTCGAAGTCCCTATATCATGAACCATTAGTCACTACCTATAGTGAGCGCGAATATTGTGAATAGATCTATTGGGATTGACGGATCCCATTTGTGTTGAACAAATACGAGTTCACACAAATTCACTATATTTAAGATTTAGCAGTATAATGGCAAAAGTACCTTGATAGGGCTTCTATAATGCCAATTTGTGGTTCGATGTTAATGCTTTGGTTACATGAGCTTAGTGCAATAATAAAGGCTTTTGTTTTCTAACTATGAGTGTGAGTCTATAGCTCACACTACGATTATTGTGTTCAAACGATTTAACTAAACTCTACGAATTTCACTCAACCTTTGTGTTGACCTCTTAAGCATGTATTTCAGGTTCATGACGATCAAGGATGGCATTGGAGGGCACGGATATTCAAGAGGGCTATAAATTTTTACTATCATTCAAAGACTTAATTAATGTAATTTGTAAACATGGAACCATCTGGGACCTCATTTTGTAATCTCTGATATTTATAAAATTTGAATGATAAATCTTTCAAAACGACTTAATTAGAGTTCGTTTTCTATCATTGTGACTATTGTACCGTCGAGTAACACCCAGTTTGTATTCCGCTGCATCCATGAATTGGGGGTGTTACAAAGGAGCAAAGAACACTGCTCATTATGGATGGAAATGGCTTAGCAGCTTATTGGTGAGCTATTTGGGTTATCACTTGAACTTGTTTCTCAGTGTGAAGCTTTGAAGGTTTTGTAAGTCAATTCTCAAATTTTTATCATTCACTGTCTCCTAGCTTATCACTACTTAGTTTTGTGTTTTTTATGCTTAGTTAGCACATTCAGGTCATATAAGTGCTTAAAATCATTTGTTGGATCATTAGTCTTAATTGTGCTCACTTTCACCATTTTGACTGCCAAAAAAATTGTATTGTCTTAATTCATGATGATTTAGTGTTATTAGTGGCTTGTTTGTGTTCACATAAGCTTATCTCATAATAGTATAGCTTTGGGAATCAGTTTGATGGTATAAAGTAGTGGTTCCTTTTGAAAATTACAAATCACAGCCTCCATAAGGGGTGTTTGGCATTACCCTGTTCCCACTAATCAAGTTGTTGTTTGTGGTTAAAATAGGTTTAGACAACTCAGTTTAGGTTATTAGAACTTGTTTCAACCATTAAAGTCCGTAGTTATAGCGTAAAAAAGTCAAATCTCATTCACCCATAAAAATTTGCATATCTGTTGGCAGTTGGTAAGCATAATCATGATCATAGGTGTATATTTAGATAATATAACATATATTAGTTTCATTTTAGCATAACATTGCATAATCAGTCATCTAGGAAGCTTTAAATCTCACATTAGTCAACTTTCCAAGTTTTCACAAAAAGTCAAAATGTGCACATCTCAGATTTTCCTAAATTTCCAAGAATATTTTAGAATTTTGTGATAGGTTTCAAGATTTGAAATTTCTTGGGTGTTGAGTCTCCCAGCTGAACTTCATTGTCCCACATTCTTTTATTTTTGTGAATTTTCTGGTGGGCCCCGCACTTGGCCAAACACAGCTGCATGGGAGGGACTTCCCCTGTGCAGCAGACCTCACCACCACTCCACCACCTTTGGTGGCTGTTGCAGCCCTCCACAATGGTCCCACAACCCCCCTCCTTAGTCCTTTCAACCTCCTCCTACCCCTCTTCAAAATTTGACCATTAGTTTGACCTAGGGACTAGTGGACCCCACTTGGAATCACCCCACAAACTGTCCCTTTTCTGAGTGGCCTGTTTGGTTTTTGGAGTGCTTAATTCTGCTTATTTGCTTATTATGTGGACCCCAGTGGCTTTTTCCAGCTTAATCATGTTCCCTAAACTTATTGGAACCAGATTCAACCATTGTGGGTCCCACTTAAGCTAGTTTGAGCTTATTTCCTTGTTTGGTCAACATAAGTCAACCGCCATAGCTTATTGCTTGCATTTGGCTTATTTTTAAGATATAAAAAAGTTGTTTTCATTAAATTTGTTTGTTTTTAGGTTTAAAATAAGTTTCCAAAAGAAAAAATCAAGAAAAACCAATTTAATAATAAGTAATAGTTTCTATTTAGTGTAATTTAAATTTTAATTTTGATTTTTAGATTTTTATTAAGTACTTGGTATTTTTATATTTTTATTAATTACCTTTTATATTAAAGTAATTTTAAGAATTTTCTCAGATTTTTATTTTATCATTTGGTATTTATTAAATTTAATATTAGTTTTATTAATTATTAATTAATAATTAAGTGTTAAATAGCATAATTAGTTTTTATAAAGCAACACCTAGTTTTTATATTTTTCCTAGCTTTTATATAATATCATATAGTTTTAGGAATTTTTCTAGAATTTTACTGTTCATTTGCTATTTTTTATAATTTAAAATAATTTAATTAGGTAATTAATATTTAATTAGTAATTAATTAATAGAAAAATCACAAAAAGACAAAAAGACATATTTTTAATTTTAAAATTTGTTTTTAGTTATTTTATAATTTTAGAAATTTTTTTTTCTAGAATTTAATTAATGTTATATTGTATTTAAGTATTTTAAATATTAATAATTAGAATTAATTAGTATTTAATTAATATTAAATAATTAAATAGTGTAAAAATTAATTTTCTTTTTCCAAAAAATTTCTTTTCTCCTTTAGTTTGTAAAAAAGTCATTTTCACCCCCTGGGGGTTTTCAGATTTCAGTTTTCACGTTTTATTTTGTACGTTTACGTTATTTAAATTAAACGTAAGCGTTTTAGGTTTTAAACGTTTCTAGTTTTTCTAGTTTTACAATCATGTTCATATAGCTTAATTAAGCTATCACCTTGTAGATTCCTTAGTGTAATCAAACACAAAACCCTTTCTTGTCCTAATTCACCCGATCACAGATCCGTTTGATAACCATCACACCTCATCGGGACATAACGACCTAGGGAAACACTATATTCCTCGGAGCATTGGGCCTAAGGAGTTTGACTATGTTGACCATATACTTGGTTCATCTAGGTTGACTGTTCTGAGTCAATAAACTTCCTTAAAATCGTAGATTCCATAGACCTAGATGTTGCAACTACAGAGACAACCCAATTACGCCTATTCCAATTCTCTCTACGTGATCAAGCTAGTCAATGGCTTGAGCGTTTACCCGCGGGATCCATCACCACATGGGATGATCTCACCACTCATTTCCTTGCTCAATTTTTCCTACCGGGAAGAACTACTAAGCTTAGAAATGACATCTTGATGTTCCAACAACGTCAAAATGAAACTCTTTATGAAGCATGGACTCGTTTCAAGGACTTACTCCAAGAAGTCCCTCATCATGGCATAGATCTTTGGCTCCAAGTCCAAATTTTTTATGACCATATCGATCTCTCCACGAGGAGAGCCATTGACCAATCGGCCGGTGGTAAGCTACGTGATCTAAGTGCGGAACAATCATGGGAACTCATAGAAAATCTTGCTCTCTATGACAACGAAAGTTGGAATTACCCCCGTGACTTGAACAAAACGGTCAAGACAATATCTTCGCCTTCGAATAACTCTAGCACTCCTGACCGTAGGATCATGGAACTTGAAGGTCAAGTCAAGTCTCTCATGAAATCTTACGAAGCTCAAAAGCCTTCAAGCCAAGTAAGCAGAATCGCTTCTACATGTAAATTGTGTAATGGCCCTCACGAAACTCATAACTGCATGGAGCTTCCAAAACGTGCTTATAACGAATTCACATCGTCACACATTGGTCGAGGCCCTCGAAATTCTGACGAGGCCTATGAGGCATGGAAGGATAAACCTAATTTCAGAGGGTACCAAACGCGGAGCGTATCCTTCAATGACTCCTCACCACTCAAATGGTCCGAGCATTTTCCATCGCAGAGCACTCCTAGGCAAAGCTGTGAAGATTCCTTGCGAAAATTCCTTCTATCTCAAGAATTGCAGCTCTATACACTCGAGGCTAAACTTGGACAACAGCAGGCCGATATGAATAACAAGATTTGTAATCTGTTAACTACTATCAAAGAGCACGCTGTTAATAAACCAATTCACGTTGATGAGGTCAAATCTGTTACCATTATGAGTCCACCAACCTCTCCTGTGAAAATAAAAAGTCCTAGTAAGCTATTCAAACATCTATCACCAAAAGTAAAAGAACCTGTCAAACACCTAGGACCAATCCATTTCGTAAATACCATCACCACGATATCTGCTTCTACACCTAACCTGAACCAACAACAAACTGAAAATGTTGGTCATACAGCTAAAGATGAGACCTCATGGGTGGACCACGATTTGGCCAGAAGCCCTACCAACTCATTCGAGCAGTCCGCCGCGCAAGATTCTAGCAAATCGGATGAAGGGAAAGAGAGATCAGAAGTGCATATGAGAAATCTAGCCATATTGGGTAAATCTACTATAGGGGAACCCGAGAGAAAAATAGAGGATGTTACGATTGGGAGTAGTGATAGGACTGAGAAAAGCAACTCTAAAGTTTTCAAGATCTCCTGCACCATTAAGGAAAAGCTCTTAACCGATAATCATATAGATCCTAGCCTCCCCGTCAACATAATCCCTCTTTCCCTATACCACGAAGCCTTCCCAGAATGCATAGTGTGCGAGAGAGTCGATGTTGGGAATAGACTTTATTGTTTCAAGTGTCGGTCATTGAGTTTTGGTATAGGTTGCATTAATTACTTATAACATTAGTTATTTTATGTATTTTGTAAGTTTTATGCTTGGTTTATAGGTTTGGATAAAGTCTAAGGGCTAAGTATGTCATATTGTCTAAGTTTAGAGAAGCCCTAATCCTTACCTATAAATACCTATGTATAACCTCATTTTGAGGTTGGTTGGTTCACTAGTAAGGTTATTAGTCTCTTATTTTCATTAGGTGTTCCTTCCACTCTCTCTCTCTACTTACTTTCTCTCTCTAGAATTCTTAAGTGATTATGTTGTAGAAATGGTGACCTAACAAGTGGTATCATTCGCCAAGGGATAATATAGATTGATTTAGGTTTGATTTGGTAGAAAAACTTGGTTTTCTAAGTGATTTTCTAACAAAACCGGTACTGTTCATCGAGTTCTTTTCGAGTTAGGGGTTCACTTTGGTTTATCGAGTTAGGTGCTAAATAATACTATCGACTTAGGTGTCAGATTCTATCGAGTTAGGGGTTCACTTTGGTTTATCGAGTTAGGTGCTTATACTATCGAGTTAGGTGTCTTTAAACTATCGAGTTAGGTGCTTATACTATCGAGTTAGGTGTCAAACCTATCGAGTTAGGTTTCGTAAGTTTTCTATCGAGTTTGGATATTGGATTTTGGCGAGTCAGCCTTGTTTTTTCTAATCGTTTATCGAGTTAGGACAATTGTGATTCTATCTAAGGGGATACTCTGCCCAAATCAAGACTACCTATCGAGTTAGGAACCATACCTAACGTATCGAGTTAGAAACCTTAAAGACCTATCGAGTTAGAAACCTTAAAGACTCATCGAGTTATAAACCTTAAAGACT
This sequence comes from Artemisia argyi, assembly GCA_030686995.1. NCBI lineage: Eukaryota > Viridiplantae > Streptophyta > Magnoliopsida > Asterales > Asteraceae > Artemisia > Artemisia argyi. The sequence goes on from CM060691.1 coordinate 127,831,234, forward strand.
TATCGAGTTAGAAACCATAAAGACTTATCGAGTTAGATACCAACTTGAAGATACCGAGTTTGAAACCAACTTGACATACCGAGTTTGAAAAACAACATCTTTACATACCGAGTTTGATATCAAGTTTCTCAAATCTAATTACAACCTTTATTTATCTTTAACGATCTTAATTTACCATAATCACGAAAGAAAGATGTCTCAACCACCCAATTATTACTTTCCTCATTCTTCGCAACATCATCCGCAGTATCAACAATCGTATCCACAATCGTATCAACAACCGTTTCAACAACCGCAACAACCTTCACAATCACACGGTCAACAACAACCGTTTAATCCACTACATCATTACCTTATGATGCAACAACATCAAATCATTCCACAACAACAACCATATCAGTTGTCACAAAAAAACACTCAGTTTTCCTCCAAACAACCTCACTGGTTTGACAGAATGTGTGAAGTTATTACAACTCAACAATCCCGACATGAGGCAGGATCACTTGAAACACCTCCAATGCTTACACCAGGAAACTATGTTCAATGGTCAAGTCGATTCTTACGATTTCTTGAACTAAAGAAACCTCATGGGAAATTCTTGAAGCAAGTGATACTTGAAGGACCATTTGAGTGGCCAACAAGATTTGAAGTTGGTGATCCACATGCTGATCCTCCACGTCCTCCTGGTGATAGACCCCTTCCAGAATCTGCACTCACTGAAGAACAGAAACTACATCGTGAAGCTGATGAATATGCAATGGCTTACATACTTCAAGGTATACGTAATCCAATTTACCGAAGTGTCGATGCTCAGAAAATAGCCAAAGCTATGTGGGAACATGTTCATCTCCTTATGGAAGGCACTCAATTGAACAAAGATGACATGGAATCCAAACTCTACATGGAATACACTGACATCACAATTGAACCAGGAGAGTCACTTGAATCCTACTATCATCGTTTCACAAATGTTGTCAATGATCTGGAACGTCACAAAATCACAGTACCAAGGATAGTAGTGAACTCCAAATTCGTCGGTAGTCTTGGTCCTGATTGGCATAAATATGTGACATTTGTTTGTCAAACAAAGAATCTTCATGATGCTCCATATGGTTTGTTGTATGATTTTCTGAAACACCATGAACCTGAAGTTGAAAAAGATCGAGCTCTACGAGGAGGATACACACCAACACCAACACCAAATTCTTTGGCACTCGTAGCTCAATCTCCCTATGCTCCACCACCAATGTCAAATCATGCATATGTTCAAGAGCAGAACTACTTCAGTTATCCACAATCTTCTACCTCGAACCAAATGGTCCCTTATGATTCATCTCCACAGCATGCTTCTACTCAACTTGTTCCGTCAAACAACAATGATGCTGTGTACTACTCAAACTCCAATGACGATGACGATGATGACTTTAATACGTTGAATCAGGGACTTGCTCTTATTGCTCATGCTTTTAGCAAATTCTCCAACAAAACAAACAACCGTCAACGTTCATCTTCAAACACAAGGAATCAAGCCGTTGTCAATGATGGAAGAGTGGAAATTCAGAATCGTAACTATGGTCGATCTGGTTCAGGAAGTTCTTCAGGAAATTATGGGAATGGTCAGAGGTTTAGTAACAATGAAGGGTTCAGGAACAACTCAGGATCTTCTCAGCAAAGGTCTGAACCAGTTGCAACATGGAACTCCAACTCATGGAATGCAGTGTGGTCTTACAACTGTAATGAACAAGGTCATATAGCAACTGCATGTCCTAAACCGAGAACTAGGGGTAGTAAGTTTCACAAGCAGGCATTACTCATGGCTCTTCAAGATGAAAAAGATGGACATTTCCCTGAACAAGACAACAACTTCATGGCAAATGTGAACAATGATGATGACATGGAAGATCTAGAAGCCAATGCAGCTGTGATGCTTATGGCCAACATGCAGGAACTCAAGCTTAATGATTCAGGACCAGTGTATGACACTGACGGCTTGTCTCAGGTACATGACCTCAATGCATGCTTTATAAATGATATAGTCTCACCTTCTGCTTATGAATCAGATATGGCGCAAGTTGTTCCATCTGAATCATCTTCATCTTCTCAAACAGATGAACAAATAAGCACAGTTGTCATATTTGATGATGACACAGATGTTTCATTTGATGATCCTATTGAGAAAGATAAACATGATCATTTAGAACAACATGAACCAACATTTGATCTAGACCCTGACCTAATATTGTTATCTAAACAACTGGATGCTCAACAATTGCAAATCATAAAATGCAACAAGAAAAACAAAGTTTTAAAAGAACAAAATGCGTCACTTGCAAGAGATATTGAGTGTTATAAAATTCAGCTTTCAAATCAGGAAGACAAAATTAAACATACAAAAAGTTTTGAAAAAGCTTTTCAAGATTCTTACAACAAAGAACAAGATCTTCAACGCAAAATGCAAGATTTAATTGAGTCAAACGGAAAGTTGATTTCGAAACTCGAAAGTGAAAAGTGTGAATTGAAAATGCAAGTTGTACGTCTTCAAACAGTACTTTCAAAAACAGAAACAGAATTGTCAAGTTGTAAAAAGGATTTTTGTGAACATAAAATACGAAAAAGGAAGTATATTAACGACTTACTTGGTGAGATTGTTGATCTTGAACAACAACTCAAAGAATTTCGTAACATTGTTTACAAACACGGGAACTCTGTCACAACAATACAGAAATTTTCTTTAAAACCGAGACCCGATAAAGGATTTGCACTTTGCGAATTCAAATCAATGTTTCTTCACAAAGCATTCAAAGAAAATCCTAAGATTTACAGTATAGACCACATGCTTGATAATACGATTGTGCGTGCTGTTGTTTTTGATACTGAGGAAGAGGAAGAACTTGAAGAAGAGAGTCGATCAAAAATGAGTTATGTTCAATACTGGACACCATATGACTATTCAAAAGCTCCACCTCTTTCTAAATCTTTTGTAACTCAAAAGGAATTACCTGAGAAATCATGGTTTGTTGAAGAGTCATATGTTTCATCCTCTAATGCGGCCCCTGTCCAAACTGTAGCACAAGTAAATGGTCCTTTACCATCATCCGGTGAACTTACACCATTACCAAAAACCTGTCGTGTCTTAAATTATTTCAAAACTTTTATGGAAGACATCGAAATTTTGGAGGAAACAATTGCACGCAATTCTGAAATAAAAGTTGAAACTTTTCAATCCGCTTACGAGCGAGAAAAGAGAGATATTTTTCAAAAACAAATGCTGCCAATTGTCAAACACCTCCGTCTCTGTGCTACACGTTGAGATCAGGAACTTCAAAACGAGGTCAAAAATATGATAAACGTTTTCAACGCAACTGAAAATGACATTTTGGTTCAAAAGCTAAGAAATAGAGTTTTAAAAAATGATGCTGATCGACTCTTGGAACAAGTTCTCAGTGCTGATATTTTGTCTGTTATCATGAATGATCTCTATAAATCTGGTACTTCTATGCTTGTGGATGATCTTTGTGTGGATAATAACTTGTTGCACGTGGATTTAGAGACACTTAAACATGAGAATGAAAAGCTGAGAATAAAAAATGATGATGTGACAAACCAGTTTTCTAAAGAAATTTGTCAACTCAAACAGAGGCTTGAATGGTGTCAAGCTCAAAGTCTTAAAAAGGAATTAAAACTTCAAAATCAAAATGTTTCAAACTCTTGTCAGCTTTGCAAAAACAATGAGTCTTTAAAAAGTCTTTGTCTCAAATACGAGAAAGAAATTGCGGATTTAAAAATTGAAAACGCCGAATGGCAACAAAACCGCGATGACATCAAATATTGCAATGGTTTACTTGAGTCTGAAATTCAGGATAAAAATCACATAATCATTGATTTAAAAGAGAAAGTTAAGCTACTTGAAAAAGGAAAGATGGTTGACACCACGGTGATAGCACCAGGAATGTATAAATTAGACAAAACTGATAAAGGAAAGGTTGTTCAAAATACTAATGTTGCTAACTCCACTTCTACAGGACTAGTCTCCCCTACTAGCGTTAGCAGACCCAAGCGAAAAAGTAAAAAGACGAATAGGCTCTGGCAACGTAAGAGAGGATCACTAGAAGCTCAAGGAGTAGAAGATCAACTTAGGAATTTGAATAAACCTCATGTTGCATCAGATTTAGATTCTAATCTGGCAAATTCTAATCAAAATCTAAATGTAACGAATGATGAACCTTTGAATGTTTTAAATATTAATGCATCTTGTGTGTTTTGTCGTAAAAGCGTATCATCTGGTGAACATACTAAGTGTATAGCTAATTCTCTTCTTAATCGTCATAAGAAACGTAGGACACGCATTCCTTCTAGGCCCACTACTGCCTCTAAGTCTATTTTAGGAAAGCCGCCCTCTACGGTTTCTAATGAAGTAGAAGTTACCCCCACAAGTGCCGAGAACAAATCTAGGACACAGCCAACCACTAGTGAATTCACCATTAAGAAAGCACAAACTAGTTGGAATTGGCAACGTTGGTTACAACAAAAACCAGAATTTAAATGGATTCCTAAATTGTTGAATACATGTGCTTCTAACCAACAGGAACCCGCACTTTCAATGGGTTCCACCCTTACCTCTGTTCCATCCGTGTCTTCTTCTTGTGATGCAGGTGGTACAGATTGTTCTCTGGATTGTTGATAGCGGATGCACCCGACATATGACAGGAAATCTCAAACTGTTACAAAACTTTGTCTCAAAGTTCATTGGTACTGTCAGATTCGGGAATGATCATTACGCTTTAATCATGGGATATGGTGACTATGTCAGTGGGAACATTGAAATAAGTCGTGTTTATTATGTGGAAGGCCTTGGACACAACCTTTTCTCAGTTGGTCAATTTTGTGATGGGGATCTAGAAGTTGCATTTCGTGAGAAAACTTGCTTTGTTCGTGACTTACAAGGAAACGATCTAATGTCTGGCTCACGTGGCTCCAATCTTTATACAATATCAATGTCAGATATGATCGCAACATCTCCGATATGTCTTCTCTCCAAAGCGGAATCGACTAAATCTTGGTTATGGCACAAACGTCTTTCGCACTTGAATTTCAAAACGATGACTGATCTTGCTCGTTATAAACTTGTTGATGGATTTCCAAGATTTTGATTTACCAAAGATCACTTATGTTCAGCCTGTGAACAAGGAAAAAGTACTCGAGCTCATTTTCCTTCTAAACCAGAGTATAGTACGAATCATGTTCTACAATTGCTTCATATGGATTTGTGTGGACCGATGCGTGTTCAAAGTATCAACGGTAAACGCTACATTCTTGTAATTGTGGATGATTTCTCCAGATGGACTTAGGTTTATTGCTTACGAAGTAAAGATCAGGCTCCTTCAATGATCATCACCTTTCTCACTAAAATTCAAGTTCAGTTACGCAACACGGTCCGAATAGTCAGAACTGACAATGGAACTGAATTTAAGAATCAGACACTTCGGTCATATTTTGAGAAAGTGGGAATTGAACATCAAACATCTATTCCTAGAAGCCCAGAACAGAATGGAGTTGTTGAAAGACGCAACAGGACGTTAGTGGAAGCTGCTAGAACTATGTTGATTAATGCTCAATTACCTGATTACTTATGGGCGGAAGCTGTTTCAACTGCATGTTCTACCCAAAACCGTTGCATGATCACAAAACGCCATCGCAAAACACCTTATCAAATTGTTCACAAAAGGAAACCTAACATCGACTACTTTCATGTATTTGGAGCACTTTGTTATCTGAAAAATGATCGTGATGATTTAGGGAAACTTAAAGCAAAGGTTGACATCGGCGTGTTCGTTGGATACTGTGAAAATTCCAAAGGTTTTTGGATATGGAATCGTCGTACAAGAGAAATTCAAGAAACCATTCACGCTAATTTTGATGAACTCACACAAATGGCTTCTGAGCAACACAGCTTAGGACCCGAATTCAACCGTCTTCACTCTCCGGAATCTTCGGCTGAACCATTGCCACTCAACCGCAAAGAATTGGAAACCTTGTTTGCTCCACTATTTGATGATACAATTGAATACCGTTCTACTGAGGTCTCACCTAATTCCGCTGCTCAACCTGAAAACATTCCAGTACCAGACTCACCTCAACAAACTACTACAACTGTTGAGAGAACCGGTCCTCCAATTGCATCACCATCTACAGCAGAACAAACTGTTTCTAACTCCCGCCATTCAGCTGAAGATCCAACACCACAATCAGTTCCACAACCCGCAGAGCATGATCCTGATGCGTTCTTTAACCCATTTGCACCGGCTCCTCCATTTCCTGATATAGCTGAGTCATCTATAAGCAATTTGGATCCTGCTAACATGCGAGATACTTATCAACTACACCCTTCAACACACAAATGGACTCGAGACCATCCACTAGTTCATATTATTGGTCATCCAGATACACCTGTAATGACAAGACAACGACTTCACACTGATGGAGAAACTTGTATCTATGCACTCACAGTTTGTCAAGAGGAACCAAAGAACATTAAAGAAGCAATGACTTATGACAACTGGATTGAATCTATGCAAGAGGAATTTCAGCAGTTCATCCGATTGGAAGTCTGGGAATTAGTTGAAAGACCTAACGGAGTCTTTGTCATTGGGCTGAAATGGATTTGGAAAAATAAGCTAGATGCAGAAGGAACTGTCATACGTAACAAATCACGCCTGGTAGCGAAAGGATACTCTCAACTAGAAGGACTTGATTTTGCTGAATCCTTTGCTCCAGTGGCTAGACATGAAGCTGTTCGGATCTTTTTGGCCTATGCTGCACACAGGAACATGGTGGTTTACCAAATGGATGTGAAAACAGCATTTCTTAATGGAGAACTCCGTGAAGAAGTTTATGTTAGCCAACCAGAAGGCTTCATTGATCCTGAGCGTCCTAATCACGTTTACCGACTCAAAAAGGCACTCTACTGACTCAAACAAGCCCCACGGGCGGGGTATGACAAACTTTCTACTTTCTTGCTGACCAATAAATTTTCTAAAGGATCGGTGGACCCAACATTTTTTACAAAAACCTACGGGGAGGACTTACTCGTTGTTCAAATATATGTCGATGACATTATTTTTGCTTCAACAAAAAGAAGTTACTCTAATGATTTTGCAAAACTAATGAAGGATAATTTTGAAATGTCCATGATGGGTGAACTTTCGTTCTTTCTAGGACTACAAGTTCATCAATCACCCCGTGGAATTTTTATAAATCAATCCAAATATGCTCTTCAAATTTTAAAGAAACATGGGATGATGAGTTGTGATACCTACAATACACCGATGGGCTATACCACAAAACTAGACGCTGACTTACATGGGACACCAGTTGACCCTACCAAATACCGAAGTATGATTGGGTCCCTCATGTATCTCACGGCTAGTAGACCTGATATAGTATTTGCTGCCTATATGTGCTCTCGCTATCAGTCCAAACCAACTGAAAAACACCTCAGTGAGGTCAAAAGAATCCTTCGATAGATAAAGGGAACCATTAACTTGGGAATCTGGTATCCGAAGGATTCTGGTTTTGAACTAATTGCTTTTTCAGATGCTGACCATGCAGGATGCTTAGACACACGCAAAAGTACATCTGGTGGATTACAATTTCTCAGAGATAAACATGTGTCATGGCAATCAAAAAAGCAGGACTGCACATCACTGTCGTCAACTGAATCTGAATATGTAGCCATGTCTGCTTGTTGTGCTCAAGTCATATGGATGAGATCACAACTTAAGGATTATGGCTACCTATTCAACAAGATTCCAATCTACTGTGATTCTAAGAGTGCCATTGCTATCTCCTGCAACACAGTTCATCATTGCAAATCGAAACACATCGATCTCCGATATCACTTCATCAAAGAACACGTTGAAAAGGGTACCGTTGAACTTTATTTTGTTGGGACTGAGTACCAATTGGCGGACTTACTTACCAAATCTTTAGCACCATCAAGGTTTGCGAGTCTAGTTCACCAAATTGGTATGCGATGTTTGACTCCAGATGATCTGGAAAAGTTTTTAAAACACAATTGATCGTCAAACATCAAACTATCTTTGTAAATATTTTATCAAAAAAATATATATATATATATATATATATATATATATATATATATATATATATATATATATATATATATATATATATATATATATATATATATTTCCTTCTTCAAGATATGCAAGTTCACAACGTTTTTTCTGAAAAATCATTATAAAATGCATATCTTGAGGGGGAGACAGAATTTTTGTTAACTTCTTTATTTTTTTTTTATTTCTCAATTTTCCTCATCACTATTCTCTCTCAATCTCGACTCCTCTAGAACCATTGCTTGATAAAATTTTCCAAATTACTTCTTACGGTTGGTTCAAGAGGGTGCCACATCCAGAATTCTCGTAACCTTCCTTTCGGTCTCCTAAGTCATTAAGTCATTTTAAAACACAAGGGACTAAATGTGTGTTATTTATAACACTTTCTTTGGTTATACAAGTAGAGGGACCAAATGTGTTAATACCCTAAACTCATAAGTATATCATATGGTTTTCATAACTGCTACTCTTAATTTCCAGTCATTCATACTAAACCAAACGCGACCCATAAATTTTTTTTCTCTCAAAATCAAGACTTTCAAGACCCAAGTTATTCATTGATTGTGAGTGTTCACAATTGACTTATTTGTTATCATTACATGCATTCTAATTGTTAAATATGTGTCAAATCGAAGGTCTAGGGTTGTGTGTAATCCGATTTGGGTGTTTCTGGTATGTTGTGATTTAGGCTAATTAATTAATATGGTCAATTGCGGCATGTCCCAATGTACCTTAATCCACTATACCTTGACTTATGTTGCCTCATCCTAGTGTTTATAGGTGGTGTTTAACTTTCATAAGCCCAATTTTTTAGTTTATGACCATCACTGGGATTAGGTGTAGTTGATGAGTGTTAGACTTATAATTTGGACTCATAATCATTGAGGAACACTGCGAATTTGAAAACCTTGGTAAACATCGAGTTTGAATAATGGATTATCGAGTTTGGTTTTTTTACTCTGCTTGTCGAGTTAAGTTAAATAGTTATCGAGTTAGATGCATTACATGTGACTTAGTGAGTTTGAAATGATTCATGCTTAATCGAGTTTGTGATTGTTTGAGTTAAAGTTATCGAGTTTGATGACATGTGTGCATATCGAGTTTGAGACTCGTCTGTTTATAAAGTTTGTAACATGTGGTGGCTATCGAGTTTGAAACATCTAGTGACTATCAAATTTGAAACATCTTGTGCTTATCGAGTTTGAAACACTTTGTGACCATCGAGTTTGATGATTGAATGGTTATCGAGTTTGGAACTTATGTGCTTTTCGAGTTGGGAACCAAATTGTTTTTCGAGTTAGATACAACTTTCGAGTTTGAAGAAACTTTTCGAGTTTGGAACCATAACTGAGTTTTCGAGTTAGAAACTACCTTTTGTGCTTGTAAAAGATTTTTCGAGTTTGGAACCAGATGTTTTTCAAGTTAGCAAAAACTTTTTAAGTTTGAAAAAACTTATCGAGTTTGAAACAATGTTTTTTCGAGTTTGATGTAAACTATCGAGTTCGGAACCAGATTTTTCAAGTTTGAAACAAATGTGTTTATCGAGTTTGGAACCAAACTTGGTTATCGAGTTAGGAACATACATGGATTATCGAGTTTGGAACCAAAAGAATTTTTTCAAGTTTGAAACAACATGGTTTATCGAGTTTGGAACCAAACTTGTTTATCGAGTTAGGAACATACATGGGTTATCGAGTTTGGAACCAAAAGAACCTATCGAGTTTGAAACTAAAATTTTTTCAAGTTTGGAACAATCATGGGTTCCAAGCTTATCGAGTTATGTCCAAAACTGTTTCAAGATTAAGTCAAAACTGTTTATCAAGTTGAGTTATTAATTTCTTACTTATTTCACTCCGAGACAGGAGTTTCGAAATGGAACCATCACGTATGGGTTCTAGTTTTTCCATTTTTATGAAAAGAAATGCTGCCGAAATTTTTCAAAAAAATAAAATAAATAAAAAAAATAAAATAAAAATAAAAATTTGTCATGTCATGGATTTTCTTTAATGGGAAAATGATCGCGTTTCATGTTTATCTAAGAGTTGTGATTGATTCTTATGAGGATTGTGTATGTCTCTTGGGTTGATTTATCATGAGTTGTATATGTGATGTTGAATTTGTGATGTTGACTTTATCTTAGGCGATTGTTTTCGGATATTATTCTTTTGTCTAACACTAACGAGCTAATCACCATGTGGCTTTTGTTGGTTTATGAATCATTTCAGGTCTCGATATGGCAAAGAAATCAACACCTAGATACGAATTGATTCAAGGAGATGAAAGAGTAATCGCTAAGACAAACCATAGGATAGATCTTGACTCAATCACATGTCATGATACTTGTGAAATCATTCTGGAAATACTTAAGAGACACTTCATTTACAACCTCCTCATCATCACTACTGAAGTACCTGAACTCTACTTAACACAGTTTTGGGAGAGTATTGAAATCAACAAAGATGAAAAGTCACTGGGGGTTCATCTTGATCACAAACTTGTTATGTTTAATGTACAAACTCTCCGTACTGTTCTCGGTTTGCCGAATCTCAAGAAGTTCTCTCATATGCCGTCATTATCAGATGTTATCAAACTTCTTCGGGAACTTCAGTACGATGAATCTGTAATCCAACTCAGAAACATATCCCACGTTGACAGGAAATTCATTCCACAACCCTGGCTCACACTTTACTCAATTCTTGCCAACAGTTTAACGGGCAGAGAAACTGGTCATGAACATCCTACTCTAGAAACGATGCAGATCTTCTGGGGGGTTGTCAAACAAGCTCAAATAGACTATGCTCAACTAATTTGGGTGGACTTGGTTAATCACGCAAGACAGTTTCTCAAATCATCTACCTCGAGAATTCCATTCTACAAATTCACAAAGTGTCTCATTGCTCATTTCATGGAGAAACACCCTGATATTGATCGTAGATCGGAAGACAAGAAACACACCCCTTCTGTGGATCATAAATACTCTAAAACCAGGATTCAGAAGACAAACACTGAAAACAAAGGAATGAGAATTCCCGATAATCTTATACCTGATGATGTTCGTGACACTGAGGCATACACTTTGTATGATGAAGCTCAGAAAATTGGTAAAGTGGGTTTGACTCAGACGAAGAGAAGGAGAACTTCTAAAAAGACAACTTCAACAGCCTCTACAATCAAAACCATTCCCAAATCAAGAACTAAAAAGGTCACAAGAGAGCTGAAGAAGAAAGTGACAACTCTTCAAGATGAACCTACAGATGATGAAGGAAATGCTCAACGGGAAACAGAAACTGAAAAACTCACAAAGTCTTCAAGCAAGAAGGCAGATAAGGGAAAAGCTTTAATAACTCAAGAAGAATCAGTAACCTCACCGATGTCTGAATCCGAAGAAGATGAACAAATGCAACTAACCTTAAGGAAAAGCAAAGAATCGGAAGCAGAAAGAATTGCAAAAGTTACTAAGAAAGGTGAAGGTTCTGGAACTCAAGGGCCGGTAAGCCCAACTCCAGAATCAGAAAGAGATGATCAAACATCAGAAGAAACGCATTCACAAACCGAATCATCTTCTGAACAAGGTGATGATAACTCTGAAGATGAAGCTGATTCATCAAGTTCTGATCAAAACGAATCACTCGATAAACCGGCTGAAACTGAAGTTGAAGTTAAAGCCTCAAAAGACAAAGACGATGAGGAATCCGAGAATGAAGAGAGTAGCGATGAGGAAGATAAATCGGACAGTGAAGAAGTTAATGATGAAGAAGATGTGAATGATGAAGATGATGAGGAGTCGGATGGTGAGAAAAGGGATGAGCTACCCGAAACTAGTCAAGATACCCCTATTGACATTGTAGGAGTTGATGAAGGACAACCAACAGTTCAACCACAACAACAACCTTTATCACAACCTCAAAGTCATCCTCTGCAAATCCCTAATACAACTGTTGTTCACTCAAGCCTGTTGAAATCACTACATGATCAATACAACGCGCTCCAGTTACAGGTTAATGAACAAAAGCTTGAGATTGAAGCGTTCAAAACTTATAAAGTTGATGAAGCAGTTGAGGAGCAGGTGAAACAGAGGTTACCTGGGGAAGTTCAGAAGTATGTTCAGAAGGAACTTCCTTCTGCTGTGAGACATTATGTCAACAGGAATCTTGCAGAGCTCGTTTCTAACAGGTTTCAAACTACACCAATCACTGTTCAGACTGTACCTCCAAAACCTTCCATAAGTGATCTCAAAGGTAAATTACTCGAAGCTATTGTGAATGATCCGGAAGAAAATGATCTACGCAAGGCTCTTATCAAGTCTATCAAGAAAGCTGAAAAGAAAAGCGAATCCTGCAAAAAGACTATGGCTACTAAGCGTCGACGTGAAGATTCTGACCCAGATGATCAGCCACAACCTGAAAAGAGGAAGAAATCGTCCGGTTCCACCTCCAGAGCTCCAACAACAACCACAACCGTTAATGTTTCTGCTGATCCAAACCCTCCACAATCTACTGCAGATCCTCACCCCTCACAAACAACTGAAGATGCTGATGTCGATGTGGATGAAATCCCTCCACTGATAACCGAAACCATCACGGAACCGCCCAAGGATGCTCAGTTAATTCCTGCTCCTGAATGGATTAACCCTAATGCTCCTTCTTTTAACCGGTTCGATGAAATGGTAAATGCTTACCCTGATGACACTGAAGCTGAAGAAATGACTGAAGGATCAATTATAGGCTTCACAAAAAGAATTAAAATGGTGATGCAGACTCAAAGACTTCAGTTGTCTGACTTAGTTAAGATTCGCAAAGCAGGGTTCACCGAGTTCAAAACATGCACAACTACTGAACTTGAGTTCGAATACAACGTGGAAGAGGTTGCAAGAGCTCTGTCTGAAAATATTACTTGGGAAAAGAGACCTTCTTGGGACAAACTCTATCATGGCACGGAACCTCTCGTTGATGAGTTCAAATATCAAGATTTTACTCAACCGTTACCCCTTGTTGGTCCTCCAAGTGATCCTAAGCTTCCCAAGCAATACTTCTTCAACAAAGACCTTCTCTATCTTATTCATGGGAACACGAATCCTAATCACCGTTATGCAACATCTCTCACCAAATTCAGGGCCGCCTCATATCCTTTGGAAACACTCGAAGATCAAATGAGAGGCTTGCATTCCACCTCTATCTCCAAATATAATCATGAAGCTGCCTTATGTACTCTTCCCTGGCCAGAGATGCGTAAATGGTTCTACAAGTACAAGCTGACATTCCGATCCAATCACAGAGTCTTCTCAAATCATCGTATTCTTGCCATCACAGCAATCCCAAATACCGAGAAAAGATATGGTTATAACTTTCTTGATAAAATTGAGGTCCGCCGAAGTGATGATCAACTGTATACATTCAGTGAAGCTGACTATCATCGCTTGAACCTCAATGACATTGCTGACATATACTTGCTCAAGGTTCAAGGCAAACTTCATAACCTGTCCGGTAGCCTTCAGTATGATGTCATCAACTCCATTTTGCTCTTCATGCGCCAAACCATCATCAAAGCAAGAGTCGAAGATGCACAACTCGGGGTCGAAAGTTACCAAAAGTCACTCAACTTCACTGCTCCACAGTTATATCCTCCTAACATCCCGCGTTTAAGACCTTTCATCTTCAACAACAAACCTTTTGGAGTGATTTACCCACACAACGAGAGTTACCGTTTCATGAAATACGAAGAGGTTCATAAGTTCGGGGATCAGACTCTCAGATTTGTCAGAATTCAGCTGAATGAAAAGCTCAAAGAATATCGTAGTGGGATTAAAGTGGGATGGAATAAAAGAGATGTGAAACAAGCACTTAAGTTCTTGGCTAGGATTGATCAAAAGCTGAGGTTCAGGGAGCAGATACGCACTTTGGAGAGCTTGATTGGAGCAAGGGAACCGATTCCTGACATTCTCACTTACCGCCGTCCGAATACTCCTCGAGCATGATAATGTCGGTATAACATTAACACTGTTTCATCATAATTTTTTTTTATTCTTCACCTATTACTATGGTTTGTGCACACATAACAGTGTACAACCAGTGCTTGTAATTAAAGGACCCTGAGGTACGCTTCAGTGCCTCAATCCTCATATAAGGAGCGAAGGCTTCTTACTTTTGAGTAGAATTAATCAAACACTTTCTGATTTTCATAATTCTGCTCAAAAGACAAGTATTTCACCTCAATGAGTATTCACTTGTTGAGGGGGAGCACTTGAAAACTCATCGTTTTGGAAAAACAAAAGTTCTTGTTGATATCTCCCCATAAGACTCAAAAAGCATATTTTAATCAAATGTTTCTCCAAAAACAACATCTTATATGCTATTTTTGAGGGGGAGAAAAGGAAAGTGATTAAAATATGAAAGTTAAAAGTTGCTGAAATGTCAAATCTCATGCGAGCTAGACTCAGATTCACCCAGGAATTGACGAAACATAAAAGTTAGTAAAATCGAAAAGACTTTTCCTCGACGGGTAATAACATCAAGTTAGTTTCTAGAGCTAGTTGTCACCTAAAAGCTGACAATGGAACTCTTTAACTAGCCACGTAAGCGTGTCTCGAAAAGGATTAGTCTTAGTAGAAATGTACCATTTCGAGAAACTTTATGTGGACTTGACCAGGCCGGGTAATAACTTCAAGCTAGTCTAACTAGTGATGTAAGCGTGTCTCGAATCGGTCTTGTTCACTGAAAGTGGATCAATTCAAAAAGTGCTCGCTCCTCCCACATGTGCAAATTTATTCAATACATATGAGCACATGTGAATGGGGAGCCCTTCATAAACACAAAACTCTCAAAATGTCAACCAAAATGTTTGATAATCACAAACACTTTGAGAGATTTTCTCAAAAGGTTTCTTGGCTATTTTCGGATAATCACGGAGTTATAAGGTGATTAAGATAGGAATTACCGTCCTATGATCCGCCAGAGCCGGAGGGATCTACCCGAGGACACCACCAATAGTTAGAACTAGAAGTCCTTAGGTACGATACGAAAAAAGGAGTAAAGAATGAAAGGAGAAAGAAGGGGTTGAAGAATTAAAAAGAAAAGTAATGAAAAGGGTGAAAAGAAATAGCCCTCCATGTGATTCAACCTTAGGGCAGACACCGGGTTCAACTCATATGCTACTGGTTGTTGCTAAGGCAACACCGGTATTGAAGATTAAGTCGTCATGGACCCAGTGATGCAATGCACTAAACCTTCTTAACCACTCAAGTTCTCTTAAAAGAGCTTGTTTCATTCTCACGGGGAACCAGCGTAATCTATCGACTTATCTCTTAGAGATAGTTGATATTGAAGCAGGAGACCTCTCCCTAGTCTCCGTATAGGAAACCTAAGTGAGCACTTATCGAGTCTAGAGCCATGAGATACATCAAAGATCTCTTAGGAACACTTAGTATTTCTACAACTGGTGTTCTACATCAATGGGCACCAGCTGTAAATTATCGAGTCCTTCGCAGATCTTAGCAATCTGCCGAGAACGTTTATGAGAGAATTACATATGTATTTCTCAATGATTGAACGGAAATTCCTGCCAGGGTCAACATCAAACAGCCCTGACAGTAGGTTACTTCGGTAACCCCACAAGGGTTACGCTTAGTGTTCATGGTGGTTCTTTAGCGATCTACAGTCATGGAGTGATCCCCAGCGACTCACCCAGTCATTGAGCTACTTAGTAGGTCTCGTAAGCTCCTTCGGGAGTATCTGATATGGGAACGGCTTGGATAAGGATTAGAAGGAGTCTTCACAATATGCTGTTGACAAGCTCTAATTCCTTATCTGTAAGTACCGGTTGATTATTGCTAACTGTTTACTTGCAGGTACATCTCCTCCATAATGGTAGATTCCAGCATGCTTATACATACATCTTGAAGGAAATGAACGCTCCCCCAAAGATCTTAGCACTACAAAGTTCAAAGAAAGATTCTACGCCAATAAGAAGAATCTGCAAAGTATAAAGAGTAAAGATCTAAGTGTATGTAAAGGAACTTCGTGATTTCATAAGTCAAAGTCCAAAGATGTATGAGCATGCTGGAATGGCGGACGACCACCACAGACACAGAAGTGACGATTGGCAGACAACTTCATAACATGATCACCATCACATCAACCAAGAACGAAGTACAAAGAACGATGAAAGATTATTCTAACTATTTTTGAGGACGTCGACCACAAAGTCAAAGTATAGAAGATGACGACGTCAAGCAACCTTTGATGACCGACCCTTAGGGGGAGATTGTTGGGAATAGACTTTATTGTTTCAAGTGTCGGTCATTGAGTTTTGGTATAGGTTGCATTAATTACTTATAACATTAGTTATTTTATGTATTTTGTAAGTTTTATGCTTGGTTTATAGGTTTGGATAAAGTCTAAGGGCTAAGTATGTCATATTGTCTTAGTTTAGAGAAGCCCTAATCCTTACCTATAAATACCTATGTATAACCTCATTTTGAGGTTGGTTGGTTCACTAGTAAGGTTATTAGTCTCTTATTTTCATTAGGTGTTCCTTCCACTCTCTCTCTCTCTATTTACTTTCTCTCTCTAGAATTCTTAAGTGATTATGTTGTAGAAATGGTGACCTAACAGTCGATAACGCAAGGGTAATAAAAGATTTATCAATCATGATTAGAGAACTAGTTTACAATACTGACCTCACCGTGGTCGATGACGTGGACCCTCTAACCAATCAAACATTAACCAACCTTGTTCTTGGGAAACCATTTATCAATGAATCGGGAGTAATCCTTGATGAGAAGGATGGTAGTGCATTGTTCACCAATGGTGTTAATAAGGTAATTTTTTTCGTAGGGGTAATGAGGAGCTGTACGAGTATCGTCCTTCCCTTGAGGGGAATCTATATGGATCAAGGGATGGAGAATCGGGGAAGATAAGGAGGCGTGATCCGAATAATCTCAAAATTCCCTGCATGATCGGTCATAAGTACTTCGATAACGTCTACATTAACGTATTCCTGCCTAAGAATTTTATGTCCCTATTCCATTATAACAATATCTGCAGATGGGGAATGATCTACAAGGGAGAGAAAGTGGTTGGTAAAGATCATGAAATCCAGGTGTTCGTAGGAAATATGGCATTCACTATGGAATTTACGATTGTGGACAACATCGAAGACTATGTCGACCCGAGGTTATCACAAGTCGTTTTTGGAGCACCCTTTTGTGAAATCACTAATTTGATAGTTGATGACCGGAACGGGATCATGACCTTCGCTGATGGAATTCAGAGGGTTTCATACCAAACACCGTACAAGAGACAAGATCTCAAGGAAATCGATTGTGACGGGCTTGATAGGCTAAGTTCCCAACTTATTTTGTGTGATAAAGATGTGCGGAGAGGATGTAAGAACATTTCCGATCTATCATGTGGATTCTTTAAAGATGTTAGTAAACTTGGTTCTAAGTATCGAAAAGATGTCTTTGAGTTCGAAGACCCGAAATACTTGCACTATGAAAGCGATACTAGCTTAGAAGACGACCTAGAGAGTGAAACCAACGATGAGGTCACGTAGTAACCCATGACCTTGAGTCTAGCTACAAGACTCGTAAATAAAGAAAAGCGCTTCTTGGGAGGCAACCCATGATTTTGTGTGATTTTTATTTTGTTTGTTTGTTATTTGCTTTCGTATGCATGCTTTATTTTTATTGTTGGTAGATCATGTTTCAAAACTAAATAGTGGAAATACTTTACTTTGTTGTTTGGCTTAGTCTTAACTTCACCAAAAGGTATTTTTGCAAAAAATAAGTGTAAGGGGAAACCCAAAATATGTTTTTTAAGAAACAAACCGATCATGTTTCTTCACAATATTAAATGAACATGTATATTCGTATTTGTTAGAGTCAAATGCTTGTATAGAGTCATAATGATGTTTTGCAGGATTTTCCAGGAAGTAAGACCAAGTTTTTCCAGAAATTTTCCAGAAACTTAACATAAGAATTTTTGCAGGTCACTTCTGACGGCGTCATGAGTTTACTCTTGACGGCATCACGTGTAAAAAATCTGGAAATTTTACCAGTTTTATTTTTCTAACGGAGTTTTAAAGTTTTTGTTGAATCTTTAGTTTTATAATCTCCAGGAAATCTGCAAACATCATTCCACAAGCATTATATCTTACTTTGTTTTCTAGGATTTAGTAACATATGTAGATTGCCGCCGATTTTATGCGAGGTTGCCTTGTCTATTTTCTCAGGATTTACAGGTTATGTATGACAAGAAGATGATTATTATTCTGGAAGGGAAACTTTGATTGTTCATTTTCTTGGAGGAAGATTTAACCTGGCCACCTTATTATCCATACCGAGCGAATCAGGGGAGTATTTGATTTCATTCATTTTACTTATTTCACTTTTACATTCTTTACTTGAACATTGGGGACAATGTTCATCTTAAGTGTAAGGGGAGGGTAAAATGACGATACCTTACAGATACACTTTCGCTTGAGTTTGTTTGTTTAATGGTAGATGTGTAATAAAACTATGAGAAATACTTGTTAGTGCAATTTTAGCGCCAAATTTAAAATTTTTACAACATTTAGGAGTGAAACTTTAGCCATAGCAAGCGTCTCATGGATAGGAGATTGTATGACTAGCACAAAATCGTATCATTCAGAAAAATTTTCCACCCAAATATGTGAGGTTCGCCTTTAGATTTGATAGGAAAAGCATTTACTATTAGTGCTTATGAGTGTACCGGTAGCATTTAGATTCTAGAACTTGCGTTAGTGATGCATCCCGAGACCGCTAGTGAGACTACATTCGTGTGGTAGGATTTACTACATGATAAGAGGCATTAGGATCACCTTTGTGTTAAACCCATATCATAATTACTTGACCATTCAAGTCATATTACTTGGCTAGTTAAGTCAATTAATTTTTCCCACACCTTAGCGTTGTACTCATTTTTAGTACACGAAACCCCTAGTACACCCCTCCGAGCCTATCTTTTCGTTTATAACTTTAAGCATTTTACTTAAAGGAAGTATTTGTTACACCCCACTTAAATGTACACCCAAATCGCCTTAGCCTTCCGTGTATGCACTCATCTTTAGTGCATTATTGTTATTTGTTAAACCCTAAGTTAATTATCTAATTGATTACATTGTTGCTAAGTCGAGTCATATCCTTGTACATATTGTTTTGGGACAATTGGGACTCATGGGTAAAGTACTTATTTTATGGAGTAATGGGAAAGAACATCATATTATTACCCCCGTATGTGCGTTAATCTTAAAAGTGCTCCAAGTGTTTTGATTTTCTTAATTCGAGTCATTAGATTAGTTAATTGTAAAGTATGTTAAAATTCAAGTGTATGGGGAATTCTCATCCCCTATGATGTATTATTTTGGATGGTAGGGTAAGAGTGTATGCAAAAAAAAAAAAAAAAAAAAAAAAAAAAAAAAAAAAAAAAAAAAAATCGAAAAAACAAGAAAAAGAAAAGAAAAAAATAGAAAAAGAAAAGAGAAAAAACATACGGACTACCATCCCGTTTCATTCTATGTTTATTTTATGTTTTTGATATTTTCATTTATTAGCTTAAGTCGAGTCTAGTCTTCGCTTAGCAACGCCATATTGTACATGTAATTAACCAAGATTGTCAACTCGCCACCAGTAAAGACTGCCTATATCTAACAAAACCGTGTATTTCATATCCCTACACCTAACGTTACAACCCTTTTAAAAGACCTCTTTGATAGTTTATCCTAGGTGCTTACGCCATGTGGTGGAGGTTTGATCCTTTCCCAAGCCTATGGTAATCTATTTTGCTATGACAGGTAGTGAGAGATATCTTCCGTTTCTATATTGTAATTTATACTTTATTTCACCCGAGAGATGTGAGTATCTAAACACTATTTGTGAGGTGCTAGTGTATGACCTCCGTGCTTGTCTTTGGTCTTTAGTGGAACGATTATTTGTTGTAATTACTTTTATATTAGTGTTAAATGACCCCTAACTTGTATTTTGATTAGAATAAAAGCGCATTTGCTTGAGGACAAGCAAATCTCAAGTGTAAGAGTATATGATGAGGCAAAAAATGAACCACATTTAGGGGGTCATTTAAGCCCGAAATTGAATTTATTTGATCAAATAATACCCTAAATCGTTCCTTTTGTGATTTTAGGTACTTTGGGAGAGAAATCTGGAAAAGGAAGTGATTGACTCCAAACGGTCAACCTAAATTGACCAGGTAATGGTCAACAAGGTCAAACAGCCTAGAATCAATCTCCGCGGAAGTATAGGGTTTCCCCGGGTCGTTATGTCCCGACGAGGTGTGATGGTAATCGAAACGGGTTTGTGATCGGGTGAATCTGGACGGGAAAGGGGTTGTGAATGATTTGAACTAAGGAATCAACAAGGAAATAGCTTAAACAAGCTATATGAACAAGACTTGAAAGTTGGAAAAACCATAAACATTTAAAACTTAAAACGCGTACGTTCAAATTCAATTTACGCGAACGTACGAAATAAAACGCGAAAACTGAAATCTGACAACCCGCAGGGGGTGAAAATGACTTTTTCACAAACTAAAGGATAAAAGAAAATTTTTAGAAAAAGAAAATAAATTTTTACACTAATTAATTATTTATTATTAATTAAATACTATTTAATACTTACTATTAATATTTAAATAACTTAAATACAATATAATATTAATTAAATACTAAAAAAGTGAAAATTAATTTTATAAAATTATAAAATAACTAAAAACAAGTTTTAAAATTAAAAATATGTATTTTTTTCTTTTTATGGTTTTTCTATTAATTAATTAGAAATTAAATATTAATTACCTAATTAAACTATTTTAAATTATTAAAAATAGAAAAGGAACAGTAAAAATTATAAGAAAATTCCTAAAATTATTTTACATTATATAAAAGCTAGGAAAAATATAAAAACTAGGTATTACTTAATAAAAACTAATTATGTTATTTAAAACTTAATTATAATTAATTATTGTTAAAACTAATATTAAATCTAATAAATACCAAATGATAAAATAAAAATCTGAGAAAATTACTAAAATTACTTTAATATAAAAGGAATTTTAGAAAAATATAAAAAAGCTAAGTTCATAAAAAAAATTAAAAATGAAAATTAAAATTTAAATTACATTAAATAGAAACTATCACTTAAAATTAAACTAGTTTACACCTAAAAACAAACAACTTCTTTATAAATAAAAAATAAGCATTGTGGACACAATAAGTCATGACAGTTGACTTATGTTGACCAAGGAAGGAAATAAGCTCAAATGAGCTTAAGTGGGACCCACTATGAGTGATTCTGGCTCAAATGAGTTTTGTGAACAAGTTTAAGCTGGAAAAAACAAAGGGGTACCACAGAATAAGCCAATAAAACAAAATAAGCACTTTGTTGTCTTATTTGAGAACTGAAAATGGGACAAGGTTGAGGGATTTATTCAGGTGGGTCCCAGAAGGTTTGATGTCAAACCCAAGGTCAAAACCTGAAGAGGGGTAGGAGGGGGTTGAAGGGATCAAAAATGGGGCATTGGGGACCACTATAGTGGCCAGAAAACACCACCAAAGTGGTGGTAGTAGGAGTGTGGACCGCTGCAGCAGGGGCAGGGAGTGCCCTGCAGCCTACTTTGGATGGCTATAGGTCCTAGTGAAAAAATCACAAAAATAAGAGGACAATGGGACCTTGAAGATTAGCTGGTGGGTTGCTTAATCTAAAAAGCACAAGATCTAAATTATAACAAAAAATTCAAAACAATTTCCCCAAGATTTGGAAAAAACTGAGTTCATGCTATTTTGACTTTTTGATTAAACCTAAGACTTGACTTTCTTGAACTTTAATCTAATCTAACAAGCTTCGAAACATGTAATAAGCCTAAATGAAGTTATTTTAACCTAAAGCTATAAGTTATGAGCAAGTTTGGAGGGTTATGGAACTCAATATCCACAACAGTGGACAGTTGAGGGGGTTTTACTTTGATTTTTGACCTTTTACTGAAGAACCTAAGTGTTTAATGACTTACCTTACCTAAATAAACCTAAAGATGCATGTTCCAACAGAAAACAACAATCAAATTAAACTAGAACACCTCAAACCCTTCTTAACCAAACACCCCTTTAGTAGTGACTGTTTAGGTTTTTTCAAAGAAAATGTTACTTTTAAGCTTGGATTTTGACAATGATTTATATAGATGACTATTATTAAGTGTTTTGAATAAGCTAAAACCTAAAGTGAGCATTCTTAACTGAGATGATAAGCACATAGATTAAAAAGCTAAAATTGACAAGTAACTTACATATCCTCAACATAAATCATTAAGACCATCAAATAAGCACAAATAGGCATGGAGAATCACTGATAAGCATAACTAGACTGGAATAAGCAATTCAATAAGCAGATGAACAGTGTTTAATAAAAAAATTAGAAACAAGCTTACATTTGATCAGGACTGATGCATCAATCAACCAAGAACCCAATGTGATGCTTAAATGTTTCCCATAAGACCCCACAATCCTAAGTGACGAGCATAACTGAGCTCAATTTAACAGCCAACCATACATTCCAATAGCTTTTATCTAAAATGACAATTTTGCTTAAAAACTACAAATACTGAATTCAGAGAAAATACTTGAAATTGATAGTTCACAAATATTACAATCACTACTTTTAGCTAAAAATACACCTTAGAAACTAATTTGATCCACTTAATTTTGAGAATTACATAATGCGAATTTTAAAACTAAACTATAACTACTCTAGGTTAACTACTGACTTTTTCTCCACTTTTCTTTGACTTATAAAGACCCTGGAACTTCTCTCCTTCTTTCCCACTTGTGATACTGGCCATTGGATGGCTTCATCTCATCTGAGCCGTCTATTTAAATTTGGTGGGAAAACAATAGTTGGTGGAATGGTGACCTGGAGGAGGGGGTTGTAATTATCACATGGGATGGGGTGTAGGGTGGTTAGTAGAGTAGAGAAGAGGGGACAGGTTGGTGGAAAGGAGGGGGGACACAGTAGCAGGTTTTAGGGGGTAAAAGGTAGGGGATGAACAGTGTTTTGATTAGAGATTTGACCTAGGTTGACCCTAGGTGATATCAAAAATGGGGGTGGGGAAGTTGGGCCAATTTGTGATGGGCTTGGGTTTCTATTGGATCAGGCCTATGGCTTTAGGTGGATTTGGTTTAGATTGTTTGGATATTTAGCTTATAAATTACAAGGACCATTCTTGTATCAATCTGAAAATCCAGGGGCTGTAAATGTAAATTTCCCAAAGTTCTCACAAGGAATAAAGATGCCAAACTTGATAAGCCCAAGGACCATTGACGTAATTTCCCATTTTTAAATGCCTAGGGACTAAAATTGCCAAACTGCCAAACTTTAGGGACCAAAACTGACATTTCCCCAAACTTCACACCAAGGGCCAAAATTGACACTTATGACTTTCCAGGGACCAAAAGTGACTTTTGATCCAAAAATATTTCACCAAGGACCAATTCTGCCAAAGTTTGAAACTCCAGGGACCAAAAGTGTAAATTCTCAAAACTTTTCCAATTTTACACTAAAGGACTAAATATGACAACAAAAGGACCTTTGGTGACTTTTTCTTTTCAAATAAGTGCTCAGGGACTATTTTTGAAAGTTGAGGGACTAAAACTACCAATTATGCAAACTTTGTACGCTTTTCATTTGTTTTTACTCATTTTGCATCTAAAACATATAAAACACAATTTTGAAATATTTCTAGTATTTTGATGCATTTCTGAGTGTTTTTGTAACACCCCAACCCGACAAGGGTCAAAATGTCACATTATGGTGCCAAATCAGAACATACAAACGCAAGCGGAAGACTTATAAACATAAAGTTACAAAGGTATTCTAAGGTTACAAAAGAAATACTAACTCTATACAAGAATGAGAATACCAAAGCTAAACAAAATCTAATCGAATCCAAATCCAAGTTTAATCCAAGTGTCAAAGGCTTATAATCATTGGGGTAGTCCACTAACGCTCCTATGCACTCTTCACCCAAACCCAGCTTCCAACCTAAAACCTGCCGCAGGAAAAGAAAATGCGGCTGAGCTTAAAAAGCCCAGTGAACAGATATATAGCAAAACAAATGGATAAACAAAACGTAAATAAGCATATGAAACGGAAAGCATAAATTCCTGTTGAAAGAGAAAGTCATCTGTCAAATGCATAAAAGATCAACGAACAACTGAACGAATATCATAAGTCAAACGAAACGAAGCCTCATAGATATATCAAGCATAAAAAAAATCATAAGAGAATTAAGAGCACGTATCAACAAAGGCTTGTCCACCAGAGACACTCGAATGGACAAAAGAAATAAAGGAAAGCCACGAGCCGACCTACCCGAGACACTCGAATAGATCTCAAGTCACATAATTACATATCCGTCAATTCATATGGTGTACATAGAGTAGCTAGCTCCAATGTACCAGACGTGAAAGGGGTACAAGGCACGTACAGCCAGTCACAAAATCAAATCGTATCATATCATATCATATCAAACATATCCTAGGATGCATCCATACGCCCCCCACAAACAAATCATATACAAAGTGGCCAAGTGATCACATATTATATCATAAACAGACGGGGACGCCGGGGACTAATCACACCGCCCCAGATAGTGTCATGTCATTGGTGCCTCAATGACACGCCCATGGTACCTCCATGAGTAGACTAAAAACTCGGGCATCAGAACAGAACGTATTAGAACAAACAAAGCAAAGCTATCCATAACAAAATGCTCGCAGAGCATGACAGAACAGAATGCTCCCTGAGCATAATATAACAGAATCTTGAAATCACATAATCATAATCAAAGTGGATAGCAAATCAGAATCAAATCAGAGGTATCATAGCAAGGCTCATATCAAAAAGATCATATCAACGAATCATATCAAATGGATCATATCAATCATATCAAATGGGGAACATAGCAATGGCTTAGGGAATCTTAATACGAATCAAAGATCAAGATCAAGAGTCATGAGAGAGAAAACCCCTTACTGAAAGAGGATAGAATATCTGTACCTTAAACCGCCAACGAAACCATATCATAACATAAGAATAGGAAGTCACTCCTTCTTCAGCGAATCTACACGAATTAATGATTGACTTATTATTAATAACTTATTTTAAATCCGATTGCTCATTTTAGTCGGTTTTCCATTTTAAGTAACTTTCCAGTTTAAGTAAGTTTCCATAATTAGCAGGTTTTCATAAATAGTAACTTGCCATATTTAGTAAGTTCTAATATTTAGTAACTTTCCCGAATTAGTACTTTAATACTTTAAAGTTATTATTGACGATTAAATAATATATAAGGTTTAAAATGACCAATATAGTAAGTTAGGGTTAAGTACGACGATTTAGTAAAGTTTAGGGTCAAAATATAAATTATCAAAATTAAATATTAAAACGTCAAATAAAATTATTTTAAAGTCCATTTTAGTAAATTATTATTAAAATAATAATTTTGGACCCGTCATTTATAATTTTTATATAATTTGTTAACGTACCCACGATGTTAATATTTATGCCGCGACGACCCAATATTTTTATAAAATCATGTACGACTTGTTTATAACCCGACATCGGTTCACTTCATCAATATATACACGTCACCCTTTTTTTTATACATTTTATGCGAATTAAAACAAAATAAAACCAGCATGTAGTCCTCTTTATATTAGTTATTATAGGTCTATGTTATAATAGACTATTGGTCGAGTAAGCGTGTACAGAACAGACCCAATGCAAACAAGTGTAGCTTGATTGTATCTAAGGTTTCTGTAACACCCCCAAAATCGTCACGTCAGCGGAAGACTTAAAATGTCAACGGAAGACTTTTTGGGTGTTACTTCGAGGATCTTTGTCACAATCATAGAAAACGACACAAAAGTGACGCTTTAAAGTTTAATTCATTCAAAATACCAAATATTCGAGACATCAAGATGTTTCATTATTTAAACAACAAGTTTATTTAAAATATGTCAAAATGTTTATTTAAGCCCATGCCGGGTTACAAGCCCACTCCGTGCCTTCAAGTTCCTTCTTGTATAGTTACCTGAGATAAACACATGCTAAAAAGTGTCAACACAAAGGTTGGTGAGTTCATAGAGTTTATAGTTTAAATCGTTAATTAGAAAAAGAGTGATTTCCTTATCAATTTAATACAAATCAATCCGTTGGTTTGCCCTTCACCGGGTCAACATCAAAAATAGTAATTGGTTTATAAATCCATTTAACACGAGTTTCGAATCACAAGTTAAGAATGTATTGTAATCACATACAATCAATAAGTTTAAATCAATGTTCCTGTTATTGCCTTAAGCTCATGATACTCAACGATTAACAGCCAATCATAATCTCAAGTTATGACGGTAAGTAGTAGGCCCTCAAGATAGGTATTTGCCAATAACCTATACTAAGAACAATAAAGTGCGCCTGATGTTTTCTCCAACAACCAAATGAGGATTGTCAATCACTAATAGTACTATCCACATTTATTTACGTTCACCCTTCAAGTGATTAAGGTTCATGATCGAGGGACTTTCGGCAATAGTAACTTAAGCAAATAACATTGGCCTGACGGTATTTCAATACCCGGTATAAAAGACTTGTATTCGAGTTTTAAGCATGTATCTCCCCCACGGGAAAATAGTTAAAGAGTGGGCTATGAAATCACAGTAATATGTAAATAGTTAATGAGTACTTGTAAGAGTATAAAACAATAGTTAAGCATGTATCTCCCCCGAAAATGTTTATAAATCATTGTAAAACAAGTAAGAGTAGGGGCTATGACTCACCTTAGTAGTATGGTAGACAGAGTATAAGTAATGTCAGAAGTGAAGATGGAGTTGACTTCAAGAGATAACCTGAATGATATGGAAGCCCGAGATAAGTTCGACTTATCGAGAATCGTGATTTGAATAGTGTTCGGTGACAAAATGATTTGTGGCAGAGGTGGCTTGTGTGGCAAAACGCTTAATAGTTCAAGAGCAAGTTATATACCATATAACTTGTCTTTATGTATAAGTATCGTTTATTATTTATATTTCTCGTCATGAATTTATAATATGTATCGCAAGTTGGTGAATGATAAATTATAGTAATTGAAAGTTTATGCCTGGTTAAATGAATCGATGAGTTTTATTGTAGGAATAATCATTTTCTTAACGTGTGTTCAAGTTATCCGATAATAACGTCAAGTTATATAATTTATGTTATAAATTATATATATTCAAAAAAAAATATATATATAGTTATTCAAGATTATTATTTCATTATTGCCTCAAAATGTAGATTTCTATATACATCATTATGATGCCGTCATTTTATATTTATCATTTTTGTTAGGCTTCGAGGTGTGAAAATATATAAAGTATATATTTATTAGATTCGTGATAATATATTAGGACCAATATATATATATATATATATATATATATATATATATATATATATATATATATATATATATATATATATATATATATATATATATATATATAGCTTATTATTCTTGTCGATGTAGTTATTGAATAAAAATATGTGTCATATAAATTTATTTAACGAGAAGTGGTAATTAATATAATGTTTCAAAACCTTATAAAAATCTTTAAGGAAATGCTAAGCCTTTTAAAATTGAGGGTTTAAAAGTGTTCAAAGAAATTTATATAAGTTACTAACTCATATAAGCCTTAAGAAAACTGAAAAATTGTTACTAGATTCAATTTGTAGGGCTGAAATCGCAAATCGCCAAAGTTGTAAAAATAATAAAAGTTAGCAAAACTGCAACTGCTAAGGATCGAACTCAGGACTCTTCGCATAACAATCATGCGTCTTACCAACTGAGCTAGATAATTTGTTGTGTTATATCTTGGAGTTTAATGTTCTTAAGAAGGGTTTAGGCTGCTCATTATTTGTAAGTTTCGTGATCATTAGTATATGTTGTGCATGTAATTTTCTTTTCATAACTAATCGTAGGCATGAGTTTTTACCCTCAAATAAGCAGTTGGGTTAACCAACTTTGAGACCAAAATGTGCTTTGTCTTGTTAGAGTTTTCTCGACCCAATTTCCCCAATGAAACCATCATTTAAAATGAGTTATAGGCAATTCTTGTGAGCTTGTTTTTATGTCGGTAAAGAATATAAGTTTTGTTCAAGTTTTAGCTTATTAGTGAGCTTAACAAAGTAGCTTATTCTTGGGCTTATGGAGAAATGGTTTGGGTTGCTCAGAAATATGTTGTTTGTTAATAGCGGTTTATTTCATGTTAACATGTGGTTTAAGGGTTTATATCTTCTAGTTATGTGGACACACAATATCACGATACGTTTTAAGAGTTAGTTTTTATGAGTGATACGTTATCATTAGTTCTATTTTACCACATTATGCAAGCCACGTCGAGATTCGAGATTGCCACATTGTTTATAAAGCAAGTAACGAGGGTATTAGATGGTAAGATGGACAGATAGCTGGGTTCACATATATGAACAGGTGGTGTAGTAAAATATGAAAAGGAAGAAATGACTTACCACACCAAAGTTTGGTGGTGAAGAACAAACGAGAGATGGACTAAGGCAAGACGACTCCAACGACTTCCAAAGTGCGTAACTCGTTTAGTAGTGACACACGTAAAGGTTTGAGAGCTGTGAGAATAATCACAAGCAAGTTCCTTGTTCTTCTCTTTCTTTCTTGTACGACAGGAACAAAAAGAGATGAAGTAGTTTGTGTTTTGTTTGAGTGTGAGTAAGTGTACGAGGGAGTGAAGGAGAAACAAAGGACATTTAGAACTTTGCGAAGTGATCACCCAAACCTTGCTTTTCTTCCTTCTTTCTTCTGGCGGAGACAAGAGAACCCAAAGAGAGTTGTTTTCTTTTGTGTTTTGTGATGCATGGCTTGATTTCAAAAAAATGGTACATGAGCTTTTCAAGTGGCTTATTAGTGTAATTGCTTGTTTGTGACTAGTATGTTACATGCCAAGAGGACTTGAGAACTTGCAAGACAATAACCTGCTCCTTCTTTCTCGACAGTGAACAAAAGAGAGTGAGTAATTAAGTGAGCTTTGTACGCATGAAAGGAAATATAGGCTAGTTCTTCTCGTACAGTAACAAAGGAGAAAGACTTTGTTTGTGAAATATGTATTTGTGTTTGTATGCATCAATTGAGAGGAGAGAATATAGGCTTTTATAGTGAGTATGAGAGTGTGAAAGCAAGGTAGAGTTTACATGAGATTGAGTGTCCAGCTAAATCAATTGAATGTTGCCTCCCTTTATGACCAATCGAGCTAAAACAAGTCGAATAGTGGCAGGGAATGTGTAAGACCTACACCTGATCATTTCTAACATAGATGGTTTTTCATGATTGGGGAGAATGGGTGGTGAGTTTGGGTTGTTTCTGGGACAATGAACGAGTGAGGGAGGTTATTGTTTGGGGTCGTTACTGGAGCAGTGAACAAGCAAGGGAGGTTACCAAGTTTATTGTTCTTGAATCATTGTAATATGGTCTCTAGTCTCTTGTCCTTTCAGGTTTGTTTACTAGTGTCTAAACTTAGAAGCAAAGAAAATAAAAGGGTCGGTTTGGGTTTGTAGTTCTCAAAGGTCCGCTTTGATTTGTATATTTATAGGTACGTTAAGTGGGTAAGAGGGGAACGTTAGTTCTTGCTTGTGATCATAGTATCTGTAGGTTTAGTTTAGGTATTAAGTGTAGAATAGACTTCGTGTAGTAAACTAGGAAAAATATTATGGGGTTGTGACTGTATAGGAAACAAGGAAAAAGAAGAAAAAAAAATATGAGTATGGAGGTGGAGTTTTGAACTAAGCACATTACTAGACAAAAATGTGATTTTTGAGCTAAGCTTGGTCGAATATTAAGCCATCAAATGATCGAATAAATGATAGTAAGTCGTCACACTTGATTCTTAGTAGTGAGCTCGGTAAATATATAAAACATGTTTTGAAACGTATAATTATTAATTATCAACGTTGTAAGTCATTTGTGATATTAAATTTATCAAAGTTCATGTGTAAATAATGTTTCAAGGTAAGAGTGAATAATGTCACAGTTGACAAAGTATATAAAAAAAAATTGTCATGGGTAAAATGGTTACTTTTATGTATTAATCGTAGGAAAATTTTTACGGGATGTTATATTACCTACTCGTTAAACGGAATCCCGTCCCGGGATTCTTAGATAAGGTAGCTGTAAAGGTGAGTGGAAAGGGTGAACAAATAGTCATTCCTAACGATCTAATCCCTGAGCGGTTTTAATTGTTCTTTCGAGCTTAACGTATCTACTACTACATTAGCTTCTTCCTTGATGATAGCAGTTCTCATAGTTATAATTGTTGAGTAGTTCTAACTACTTACATTGTCTTATGTTCAATTCCTTTTGATTAACTTGACTTAAGAAACAATTCCATTTTTGAATGAAGATTTTTATTTTAACATGTTTTGAAGATAAACATGGTTCACAGTATCTTGTTTAAAATCTGTAGGGTAACCTACCCGTTAAACTAGTTGCTTGTTAATAGATTTTTAATAATAAGAGTTTTCAAGTGGAAACTTGTTGAATGAAGAGAAAGTTGCTGAACTTCAGCTTTTGTAAAGAGAAAACTTGTTAAATATAGTTTTAAGTGACAACACGGTATTTGGTTCCAAGCTTTTGTAGATGATGAATCTGTTTGTTTCTTAGCAATCCCATATCTTGTATTTCTATTAGAGGAATTTATAGATTTCGATGGATTTTAGGTAAAGTTGTGAAAGGTTCGGAGATTACTATATCACTCATAGTGCCGGAGAAGTAAGAGAGACCATTGTAATCACATACAATGTCGTGAAAAGGTTTCATAAAATGCCAGAATGTAAAAGTAAGCACATGATCGAATAAATGTAGTTGTGTCGTAATGCGTTAAAATTAGGCATATGCAGAAGAAAATCGTGAGTCTTTGGCTGAAGTTTTAGTGTTTAGTGATCCTAGATTTCATACGCATGCCATTTCAGATACAATTAAGCCCACTTATTTATAATTCGTTATTTACATAGAGAAGCGTCCCAAACGATGTAAATAACGAAGTATAAACTTATGGTTCGGAGGTTTACAATTTCTTTATTTTAATGGAAAGGCGTCCCAATCCATTCAAATAAAGACGTTGTAAATCATCCTACTTAAGAATTTCTGACTCAACATCCATACTGATCGACGAGGTAGTGCGCAGATTTTTCGAGAGTACAAAAAGAGTATGTCGTACGCATCTATAAAGATGAGATCGAGATAATTAAGGAGGATTGGTATAGTACTCAAAATAGTTGGGGGAGCATATATTTATATATATATTAATATACTAGAGTGTAGTTGTAGCATAAACTATCTAAAAGTCACATAATCGTCTAGCGGATGGAAATATGAAGACACGGTATTTGTAATAATCCCGATTAGTAAACATAGTTATTAGCATAATCATAACATGTAAGCATATATCAAGTTATATAAGTAAGAAATAATGAGAAATAACTTTTCTACCGGATGTTGGAATGTAGGCACGGAGGGTATGAAGTGGTATTTTGTAAAAATGGTCCAGTTAAAGTGTGGTTATAGTCCAATGTTTAAAAACATCTGGTTCTCTATAACCGTGGCTCTGATACCAATCTGTAACACCCCCAAAATTGTCACATCAGCGGAAGACTTAAAATGTCAACGGAAGACTTTTTGGGTGTTACTTCGAGGATCTTTGTCACAATCATAGAAAACGACACAAAAGTGACGCTTTAAAGTTTAATTCATTCAAAATACCAAATATTCGAGACATCAAGATGTTTCATTATTTAAACAACAAGTTCATTTAAAATATGTCAAAATGTTTATTTAAGCCCATGCCGGGTTACAAGCCCACTCCGTGCCTTCAAGTTCCTTCTTGTATAGTTACCTGAGATAAACACATGCTAAAAAGTGTCAACACAAAGGTTGGTGAGTTCATAGAGTTTATAGTTTAAATCGTTAATTAGAAAAAGAGTGATTTCCTTATCAAT
Organism: Artemisia argyi; assembly: GCA_030686995.1. Classification (NCBI taxonomy): domain Eukaryota; kingdom Viridiplantae; phylum Streptophyta; class Magnoliopsida; order Asterales; family Asteraceae; genus Artemisia; species Artemisia argyi. Next base: position 127,863,445 of record CM060691.1, read on the forward strand.
TTAATACAAATCAATCCGTTGGTTTGCCCTTCACCGGGTCAACATCAAAAATAGTAATTGGTTTATAAATCCATTTAACACGAGTTTCGAATCACAAGTTAAGAATGTATTGTAATCACATACAATCAATAAGTTTAAATCAATGTTCCTGTTATTGCCTTAAGCTCATGATACTCAACGATTAACAGCCAATCATAATCTCAAGTTATGACGGTAAGTAGTAGGCCCTCAAGATAGGTATTTGCCAATAACCTATACTAAGAACAATAAAGTGCGCCTGATGTTTTCTCCAACAACCAAACGAGGATTGTCAATCACTAATAGTACTATCCACATTTATTTACGTTCACCCTTCAAGTGATTAAGGTTCATGATCGAGGGACTTTCGGCAATAGTAACTTAAGCAAATAACATTGGCCTGACGGTATTTCAATACCAGGTATAAAAGACTTGTATTCGAGTTTTAAGCATGTATCTCCCCCACGGGAAAATAGTTAAAGAGTGGGCTATGAAATCACAGTAATATGTAAATAGTTAATGAGTACTTGTAAGAGTATAAAACAACAGTTAAGCATGTATCTCCCCCGAAAATGTTTATAAATCATTGTAAAACAAGTAAGAGTAGGGGCTATGACTCACCTTAGTAGTATGGTAGACAGAGTATAAGTAATGTCAGAAGTGAAGATGGAGTTGACTTCAAGAGATAACCTGAATGATATGGAAGCCCGAGATAAGTTCGACTTATCAAGAATCGTGATTTGAATAGTGTTCGGTGACAAAATGATTTGTGGCAGAGGTGGCTTGTGTGGCAAAACGCTTAATAGTTCAAGAGCAAGTTATATACCATATAACTTGTCTTTATGTATAAGTATCGTTTATTATTTATATTTCTCGTCATGAATTTATAATATGTATCGCAAGTTGGTGAATGATAAATTATAGTAATTGAAAGTTTATGCCTGGTTAAATGAATCGATGAGTTTTATTGTAGGAATAATCATTTTCTTAACGTGTGTTCAAGTTATCCGATAATAACGTCAAGTTATATAATTTATGTTATAAATTATATATATTCAAAAAAAATATATATAGTTATTCAAGATTATTATTTCATTATTGCCTCAAAATGTAGATTTCTATATACATCATTATGATGCCGTCATTTTATATTTATCATTTTTGTTAGGCTTCGAGGTGTGAAAATATATAAAGTATATATTTATTAGATTCGTGATAATATATTAGGACCAATATATATATATATATATATATATATATATATATATATATATATATATATATATATATATATATATATATATATATATATAGCTTATTATTCTTGTCGATGTAGTTATTGAATAAAAATATGTGTCATATAAATTTATTTAACGAGAAGTGGTAATTAATATAATGTTTCAAAACCTTATAAAAATCTTTAAGGAAATGCTAAGCCTTTTAAAATTGAGGGTTTAAAAGTGTTCAAAAAAATTTATATAAGTTACTAACTCATATAAGCCTTAAGAAAACTGAAAAATTGTTACTAGATTCAATTTGTAGGGCTGAAATCGCAAATCGCCAAAGTTGTAAAAATAATAAAAGTTAGCAAAACTGAAACTGCTAAGGATCGAACTCAGGACTCTTCGCATAACAATCATGCGTCTTACCAACTGAGCTAGATAATTTGTTGTGTTATATCTTGGAGTTTAATGTTCTTAAGAAGGGTTTAGGCTGCTCATTATTTGTAAGTTTCGTGATCATTAGTATATGTTGTGCATGTAATTTTCTTTTCATAACTAATCGTAGGCATGAGTTTTTACCCTCAAATAAGCAGTTGGGTTAACCAACTTTGAGACCAAAATGTGCTTTGTCTTGTTAGAGTTTTCTCGACCCAATTTCCCCAATGAAACCATCATTTAAAATGAGTTATAGGCAATTCTTGTGAGCTTGTTTTTATGTCGGTAAAGAATATAAGTTTTGTTCAAGTTTTAGCTTATTAGTGAGCTTAACAAAGTAGCTTATTCTTGGGCTTATGGAGAAATGGTTTGGGTTGCTCAGAAATATGTTGTTTGTTAATAGCGGTTTATTTCATGTTAACATGTGGTTTAAGGGTTTATATCTTCTAGTTATGTGGACACACAATATCACGATACGTTTTAAGAGTTAGTTTTTATGAGTGATACGTTATCATTAGTTCTATTTTACCACATTATGCAAGCCACGTCGAGATTCGAGATTGCCACATTGTTTATAAAGCAAGTAACGAGGGTATTAGATGGTAAGATGGACAGATAGCTGGGTTCACATATATGAACAGGTGGTGTAGTAAAATATGAAAAGGAAGAAATGACTTACCACACCAAAGTTTGGTGGTGAAGAACAAACGAGAGATGGACTAAGGCAAGACGACTCCAACGACTTCCAAAGTGCATAACTCGTTTAGTAGTGACACACGTAAAGGTTTGAGAGCTGTGAGAATAATCACAAGCAAGTTCCTTGTTCTTCTCTTTCTTTCTTGTACGACAGGAACAAAAAGAGATGAAGTAGTTTGTGTTTTGTTTGAGTGTGAGTAAGTGTACGAGGGAGTGAAGGAGAAACAAAGGACATTTAGAACTTTGCGAAGTGATCACCCAAACCTTGCTTTTCTTCCTTCTTTCTTCTGGCGGAGACAAGAGAACCCAAAGAGAGTTGTTTTCTTTTGTGTTTTGTGATGCATGGCTTGATTTCAAAAAAATTGTACATGAGCTTTTCAAGTGGCTTATTAGTGTAATTGCTTGTTTGTGACTAGTATGTTACATGCCAAGAGGACTTGAGAACTTGCAAGACAATAGCCTGCTCCTTCTTTCTCGACAGTGAACAAAAGAGAGTGAGTAATTAAGTGAGCTTTGTACGCATGAAAGGAAATATAGGCTAGTTCTTCTCGTACAGTAACAAAGGAGAAAGACTTTGTTTGTGAAATATGTATTTGTGTTTGTATGCATCAATTGAGAGGAGAGAATATAGGCTTTTATAGTGAGTATGAGAGTGTGAAAGCAAGGTAGAGTTTACATGAGATTGAGTGTCCAGCTAAATCAATTGAATGTTGCCTCCCTTTATGACCAATCGAGCTAAAACAAGTCGAATAGTGGCAGGGAATGTGTAAGACCTACACCTGATCATTTCTAACATAGATGGTTTTTCATGATTGGGGAGAATGGGTGGTGAGTTTGGGTTGTTTCTAGGACAATGAACGAGTGAGGGAGGTTATTGTTTGGGGTCGTTACTGGAGCAGTGAACAAGCAAGGGAGGTTACCAAGTTTATTGTTCTTGAATCATTGTAATATGGTCTCTAGTCTCTTGTCCTTTCAGGTTTGTTTACTAGTGTCTAAACTTAGAAGCAAAGAAAATAAAAGGGTCGGTTTGGGTTTGTAGTTCTCAAAGGTCCGCTTTGATTTGTATATTTATAGGTACGTTAAGTGGGTAAGAGGGGAACGTTAGTTCTTGCTTGTGATCATAGTATCTGTAGGTTTAGTTTAGGTATTAAGTGTAGAATAGACTTCGTGTAGTAAACTAGGAAAAATATTATAGGGTTGTGACTGTATAGGAAACAAGGAAAAAGAAAAAAAAAATATGAGTATGGAGGTGGAGTTTTGAACTAAGCACATTACTAGACAAAAATGTGATTTTTGAGCTAAGCTTGGTCGAATATTAAGCCATCAAATGATCGAATAAATGATAGTGAGTTGTCACACTTGATTCTTAGTAGTGAGCTCGGTAAATATATAAAACATGTTTTGAAACGTATAATTATTAATTATCAACGTTGTAAGTCATTTGTGATATTAAATTTATCAAAGTTCATGTGTAAATAACGTTTCAAGGTAAGAGTGAATAATGTCACAGTTGACAAAGTATATAAAAAAAAAATTGTCATGGGTAAAATGGTTACTTTTATGTATTAATCGTAGGAAAATTTTTACGGGATGTTATAGTTTCTTTTTATGATTTCATGTGAAACTTATTAGATGTATACATGCATGCTATCTCTATATTCATAATACTTAATAATGGTTTGGATTTCATATGACTTATGCTTCTGTTTTCAATTATGTTAACACGTTCTAAAAGCCATTCTAAACTCACACATATACGCAACCTTTTGACAGTCATTCACACACTCAAAACAGAAACACAAACGTGACATGATCACATAAACTCATACTCTTATTCACGTAACAAACATGTACGGCCCTTTCTTTTATTTCTTGTGTTTATATCCAGATTTCAGATTGTATAATAGCGACCGATACGAGTGTCGAAAGACCAGATTCAAGCGTATAACATTACAGATTCAAAGACCTGAGATAGAATGAAAATCGACTTATAACATCCAGTTTCATGATTTATGTGACGTCCGTTTCATTTATCTACTTATCGTTTCATGTTGCATTTTTATAACTTATTCATCTCACAGTTTAAATGAAGAAGCGCATGCCATAACATACGTATAGGTTTCATATTCGAAACGAAAAATACCAGGCGAAAGGAATACCTCAAGGACTAATAAAGACGGACGAAACAAAGGACCAAGAATCAGAACTGAAACCAATTAGCCAAACCAATATCGAGCCCAGAAATCAACACCCTCGAATCCAATATACCACGACCACTGTACCACCTTTCGAAACAGAAAAGCCGCGACCAACAATCACCTTTGTCGACCTACAATGCCCACGATCACACCACCTTATTACAGCCTCTTTGCAATCGGTTTTCTCCAAGCTCAGAACCAGAAACTAGGTAGCCGACTTTGTGATAATTATTTAGGGTTTAGGTTTGTTTTAGGTTGTGATATACGGTTCAAAAAGTGATAGGGAGGAAAACGTGTGATATCATAGGGTGAATCAAGGAATACCGTATAATATGGGATTGTGATTAGCCCATTCCAAATTTAGTTCCATAATGCACTTAGCCTTGTTTTTGGTTCTAGTTTATTTGTACACTTCAAGAAATTTGGCCCATATACTATATTTAGGCGTGTAACATATTGTTATAAATGTGACATAGCTTAAATCGTATAACATAAGTCTTATGGATTAACACGTTGCATAAAGTTCAAGTATAATCGTATAAATGCTTAGGTTATAATTTAAATATACGTTTGAGATTTTACGGGTGTTATAATTCTTCTCATCTAAAAAGAAAATTTCGTCCGCGAAATTGAAGTTTGCAACAGTTAGACGGAGACGTGGCCAAGCACAAAAGATCGTCACACTTAACCCTCACGCTCGGGGAGGTTCTTCCAAAAGAATCTGCTCAACGAAATTGTTTCTCATGACTCGATCCAATAGAACATAATCATAACAAATCAAATACAACGAATGCGAACAAATGAGTAGCAGATGACAGATGACAAATGATAATTGGAATCCCACAAGGAGATACACGAAATGCATAACCTACGAAGCAAACACAGAGATAATACTAAACGATAGGTCTTCATCAACTCCTACCGAATTTTGAACGAACAAAGTAATTTGCTAATAATTAGCGAAGTAGAAATCAAATCATCACGCGTATCAAGAGTCTCATAAAGAGATGGGTAACATATTCGTACTGGCGATCAAAACCACAGCCCAGAGTCTCAAAACGTAGCAAAAGGCATAACATAATAGGTAGAATAATCATATGGGTAAGAATGATTCCAAGAACTAACATGTCGTGAATCAAAACCTCTTCAAATGCCAAAACGTCTACTCTTCTATATCTCTTCTGGAAGCGTGTTGCCAAACGCGATTCTCTGTCACAATCACTGTAGGTGCGCCATGTAGCTTAAATAATCTTCTGTCGAAAGAAATCTCTGCCGATCTTCCAAGCAAACTGTCCTAGTCAATGCTCCATTGTAATTTCACTTGTTTGTCGTTCCTCCTGTGTATGGAAATCACCGATGTCGTCACCACCATCCTCATACCATCCCGCCCAGGTCCTGCTTCGAGACTCTATACATATTAGTACAACTAAGATGAATAGAGTTGATAGAATTGTGTGCTTCACTTCAAACTGCTTCCTTCCATCGTAGAAATTCAACACCAAAAACGAAGATGATTCTCGTGTTTCTCTTTCATCTCTGAACACACTAATTTTTCATACTATGAAAATTTGTCCAAGTATTCATGAAAGACACGATTTATCAAATCCATAGGAATAGTCGGCGTAGTAGCCAATACAATTGGCATCATAACGCTCATAGAGATCACAAAGAATACGAAAAGAAATTCTAAGAATATCTCATTCTTCACACAAGACATGCCACAATTCAGCTTCCAATATCAATCCACAACTTCGTGCTATCATCATTCACCTCAACGAACAAAATAGAACACATAACAAGAATACATGGCGAACATTCCAAGCAAATCGAATAACTCTAGAGGTGAGTTTCATCAAATAAGTATCTTCATAGCAGTGGGGAAATCAAGGCACGAGATTTAGAACAAGGTGGTAATAAACGATTATCAGGTTAAGAATCATGGTATAGAATATGAACTTCACAAAACGTCAAAGGTGACGAACACAAAATGACGGTCGTCAGCATCATAATACTAAGGCAACAAATGAAAATCCAGAATAACATCAAATCGAACATTTCCAACGTAAATAGATTAGCATAACAAAATCGTCTCCAAATATCTCCAGAATGCATCGGACGAATCGAATCGAATATACATGATGAAAAGTCACAAAAGGTTCATAGGGGTGGAATAGGTAAGGTCAAAAATCAACAATGAAGAAAGAATTAAAAGCAAGGAGAAGTCATAGACTGTGTCGAACACGTAGGATTCATACATACGCGAATCTCCGAATGAACAAATGGCATCTAAACGAATGTCAAACGAATCAAGAATCGAAGTTCAAAAGGATAACTCGAGGGAAGGAAACCTATGAGGCACACTACGAAGTCTAAAGGCATCCTAAACGCATGTATCGAATCCTGATAAGTCTTCTAAGTCTCCGGAATAAATGATCTAGTAAGAGCTTAACGAAAAGCAAAGGCATAAATCAGAGTAAAGCGGAAGCAAGAAAACCAACGTCTGAACATAATCTACCCAGTCCTCACCGGTCATACTAAAGTTCTTAAAAGGAGAAACTTAAGGCAAAACCTTCCAAAGTTATTCCTAAAGCGTCTAAGGTGCAAACCTAAGGGTCCAAAACTCACAGGCCATAATTTAGGTACTACAAGTCGTAGCCTTAGCTCTGATACCATAATTGTAACACCCCAACCCGACAAGGGTCAAAATGTCACATTATGGTGCCAAATCAGAACATACAAACGCAAGCGGAAGACTTATAAACATAAAGTTACAAAGGTATTCTAAGGTTACAAAAGAAATACTAACTCTATACAAGAATGAGAATACCAAAGCTAAACAAAATCTAATCGAATCCAAATCCAAGTTTAATCCAAGTGTCAAAGGCTTATAATCATTAGGGTAGTCCACTAACGCTCCTATGCACTCTTCACCCAAACCCAGCTTCCAACCTAAAACCTGCCGCAGGAAAAGAAAATGCGGCTGAGCTTAAAAAGCCCAGTGAACAGATATATAGCAAAACAAATGGATAAACAAAACGTAAATAAGCATATGAAACGGAAAGCATAAATTCCTGTTGAAAGAGAAAGTCATCTGTCAAATGCATAAAAGATCAACGAACAACTGAACGAATATCATAAGTCAAACGAAACGAAGCCTCATAGATATATCAAGCATAAAAAAAATCATAAGAGAATTAAGAGCACGTATCAACAAAGGCTTGTCCACCAGAGACACTCGAATGGACAAAAGAAATAAAGGAAAGCCACGAGCCGACCTACCCGAGACACTCGAATAGATCTCAAATCACATAATTACATATCCGTCAATTCATATGGTGTACATAGAGTAGCTAGCTCCAATGTACCAGACGTGAAAGGGGTACAAGGCACGTACAGCCAGTCACAAAATCAAATCGTATCATATCATATCATATCAAACATATCCTAGGATGCATCCATACGCCCCCCACAAACAAATCATATACAAAGTGGCCAAGTGATCACATATTATATCATAAACAGACGGGGACGCCGGGGACTAATCACACCGCCCCAGATAGTGTCATGTCATTGGTGCCTCAATGACACGCCCATGGTACCTCCATGAGTAGACTAAAAACTCGGGCATCAGAACAGAACATATTAGAACAAACAAAGCAAAGCTATCCATAACAAAATGCTCGCAGAGCATGACAGAACAGAATGCTCCCTGAGCATAATATAATAGAATCTTGAAATCACATAATCATAATCAAAGTGGATAGCAAATCAGAATCAAATCAGAGGTATCATAGCAAGGCTCATATCAAAAAGATCATATCAACGAATCATATCAAATGGATCATATCAATCATATCAAATGGGGAACATAGCAATGGCTTAGGGAATCTTAATACGAATCAAAGATCAAGATCAAGAGTCATGAGAGAGAAAACCCCTTACTGAAAGAGGATAGAATATCTGTACCTTAAACCGCCAACGAAACCATATCATAACATAAGAATAGGAAGTCACTCCTTCTTCAGCGAATCTACACGAATTAATGATTGACTTATTATTAATAACTTATTTTAAATCTGATTGCTCATTTTAGTCGGTTTTCCATTTTAAGTAACTTTCCAGTTTAAGTAAGTTTCCATAATTAGCAGGTTTTCATAAATAGTAACTTGCCATATTTAGTAAGTTCTAATATTTAGTAACTTTCCCGAATTAGTACTTTAATACTTTAAAGTTATTATTGACGATTAAATAATATATAAGGTTTAAAATGACCAATATAGTAAGTTAGGGTTAAGTACGACGATTTAGTAAAGTTTAGGGTCAAAATATAAATTATCAAAATTAAATATTAAAACGTCAAATAAAATTATTTTAAAGTCCATTTTAGTAAATTATTATTAAAATAATAATTTTGGACCCGTCATTTATAATTTTTATATAATTTGTTAACGTACCCACGATGTTAATATTTATGCCGCGACGACCCAATATTTTTATAAAATCATGTACGACTTGTTTATAACCCGACATCGGTTCACTTCATCAATATATACACGTCACCCTTTTTTTTAATACATTTTATGCGAATTAAAACAAAATAAAACCAGCATGTAGTCCTCTTTATATTAGTTATTATAGGTCTATGTTATAATAGACTATTGGTAGAGTAAGCGTGTACAGAACAGACCCAATGCAAACAAGTGTAGCTTGATTGTATCTAAGGTTTCTTTTTATGATTTCATGTGAAACTTATTAGATGTATACATGCATGCTATCTCTATATTCATAATACTTAATAATGGTTTGGCTTTCATATGACTTATGCTTCTGTTTTCAATTATGTTAACACGTTCTAAAAGCCATTCTAAACTCACACATATACGCAACCTTTTGACAGTCATTCACACACTCAAAACAGAAACACAAATGTGACATGATCACATAAACTCATACTCTTATTCACGTAACAAACATGTACGGCCCTTTCTTTTATTTCTTGTGTTTATATCCAGATTTCAGATTGTATAATAGCGGCCGATACGAGTGTCGAAAGACCAGATTCAAGCGTATAACATTACAGATTCAAAGACCTGAGATAGAATGAAAATCGACTTATAACATCCAGTTTCATGATTTATGTGACGTCCGTTTCATTTATCTACTTATCGTTTCATGTTGCGTTTTTATAACTTATTCATCTCACAGTTTAAATGAAGAAGCGCATGCCATAACATACGTATAGGTTTCATATTCGAAACGAAAAATACCAGGCGAAAGGAATACCTCAAGGACTAATAAAGACGGACGAAACAAAGGACCAAGAATCAGAACTGAAACCAATTAGCCAAACCAATATCGAGCCCAGAAATCAACACCCTCGAATCCAATATACCACGACCACTGTACCACCTTTCGAAACAGAAAAGCCGCGACCAACAATCACCTTTGTCGACCTACAATGCCCACGATCACACCACCTTATTACAGCCTCTTTGCAATCGGTTTTCTCCAAGCTCAGAACCAGAAACTAGGTAGCCGACTTTGTGATAATTATTTAGGGTTTAGGTTTGTTTTAGGTTGTGATATACGGTTCAAAAAGTGATAGGGAGGAAAACGTGTGATATCATAGGGTGAATCAAGGAATACCGTATAATATGGGATTGTGATTAGCCCATTCCAAATTTAGTTCCATAATGCACTTAGCCTTGTTTTTGGTTCTAGTTTATTTGTACACTTCAAGAAATTTGGCCCATATACTATATTTAGGCGTGTAACATATTGTTATAAATGTGACATAGCTTAAATCGTATAACATAAGTCTTATGGATTAACACGTTGCATAAAGTTCAAGTATAATCGTATAAATGCTTAGGTTATAATTTAAATATACGTTTGAGATTTTACGGGTGTTATAGTTTTTGTATGTTTTGCAGTTCAGATTTGACCAAAAATGATGAGTGTTTGAGCACTCATCAGGAAGCAATTCGGACGTTTTTAGAGCATAAAAGTGAAGAAAACGCCAAAGACTTAATTTTCCATGCTGAAAACAATGTATGACGGCGTCAAAAGAAAATTCCTGACGGCGTCAAGAGTAAAATCCATGACGACCCAGAAGAAACGTGAAGGCGTCACAAGAAGAGCGTCAAGAGTTAAAATCATGACGGACTGCATAAGGTGTACACATAACGGCGTCAGACAGAGATCAAGGCAGTCCGAGGAACTATTTGGCGGCGAGATGATGGCGTCAGACATTTGTTCTTGACGCCGTCACCTTCTAAAATCTATATATAATTTTCTATTTTTCATTCATTGAGAGGAACTTGTGTGGATAAACCCTAGGGCCGAACTTTGTGAACCCTAGCTTGTATTTTACAGTAAATTCAAGGGTTTTCACCCCTTGAATCCTTTCATGTGCTACTAAGACAAGTCTTCTCTTAATTCAATCAATATGTCTATGTGTTGGTTGTCTATATCTTGTGCTTGTCTTGATTTCAACATGCTAGGCTAGATTTATCTTGTGTTTGCTTAGATCTAATGAAACCTAGATGTTAATTATGTGTTGATTACTTGTTTATGGTTGTATTGGATGAATGATTTCAATGTTAGGCTTAAGAAAACTGGCAGATCTCCATTGTGTAACATACTTGAACGTCTTAGGAAACATGAACCGATGTGTACTAGGTTTTATTGTTGTATTTAATGCATGAGTAAATTCTAATAATCCCATGTTAGGAGCTTCTTAGCCGGCTCGACATATGAGTGAAGTAGGCACTCATAGGATTGGGGAAGTAAGTACGCCACCCCATGAATGGTATTAAGGAATACAATCCGTCATCCACCCAACTATAACAAGTAACTAACGTGTAAAAGATATCTAGGGAGTAGTGAAATCTAAGTAAACACATTTCTCCCATATATTGCTCACAACTTTAGTTTAATATAGTTTTATTTTCATTTCTAGTATTTTATTTTGATTGCATCTTAGCATTGGGTTAGTTGAGTAACAACTAATTCCGCCCATATCCTTCAAAACCCGAGATTTTAATTCGCTTTCTAAAAAATATAAAAATACAAAAAGAATCATCCCTCATCTCTAGACCTAGTCTTTAGGTTTTCTAATCCTAGCGACACTATTCCTAGCTGAACGATCAATCCCCCGGTACTTGTCATTATACTATACTACATCGATCAGGTACACTGCCTGTTGGTGGTTGTAAGCTTCTCGAGATCCCTCGAGAGGTAAAGCCTGGTGCAATCCCTATGCATCATGGGTGAAAACTCATGTTGTGCTACTATTTTTGTTTACCGAGTCGCTAGCTTGACTCGACCCCGAATTCATTGGTCCATGGGGAAAGTTTGGAGATCCGAGACAACCACGGGTGGTATGTCCCCTCCAAAATATTGCTTCAACCGATGCCCATTCACTTTGAAATTTGGACCATCATTTTGAGATAACTCGATGGTACCATAAGGAAAAACTTTAGCAACGGTGAAAGGTCCAGTCCAGCGGGTTTTGAGCTAACCTGAAAATATCTTCAATCTAGAGTTAAAAAGAAGGACTCGGTCACCAACGTTGAAAACGCGGTTCTTGATTCTGGAGTCGTGGATCTTCTTTGTTTTCTCTTTATAGATCAACGAGTTTTCGTAAGCTTGATCACGAAGTTCATTTAGTTCATTGAGTTGAACTTTCCTATGATCACCCGCAGACTTGAGATCGAAGTTAGCTTGCTTCAAGGCCCAATAAGCTTTGTGCTCGAGCTCGATCGGTAGATGACACGCTTTTCCATACACAAGCTTATACAGGGTACACCCGATGGGTGTTTTATAAGCCGTGCGAAAAGCCCATATAGCGTCATCTAGTTTGTCCGACCAAGAGGCACGGTTTTCGCCTACGGTCCATTCAAGAATTCTTTTTAAACCACGGTTTGAAACCTCCACTTGCCCACTAGTTTGTGGGTGATACGCGGTAGCAAGTCGGTGAGTGACACCATACTTGAGCATGACTTTTGCAAATTGGTCATTGCAAAAGTGAGTACCGCGATCACTAATGATAGTGCGGGGAGTTCCAAACCTAGCAAAGAGAGATTTTTACTCGGGCATCGTTGGTTGGGAGAGCTTTGGCTACGACCCATTTCGACAAATAGTCAACGGCCACGAGTATGTACTTGTTCCCTCGTGAAGACGGGAACGGCCCCATAAAATCAATGCCCCATACATCAAAGATTTCACAAACTTGGATGACATTTTGTGGCATTTCATCCCGTTGTGTTATCTTTCCTTGACATTGACATGAGTCACAAGCTTTGACTAAGTCATGGGCGTCTTTGTAAACTGTGGGCCAATAGAAACTGGACTCAAATACATTTCGAGCGGTGTAGTTCGGGCCATGATGTCCCCCTGTGGGTCCATTATGACAAGCCTTAAGAATTTCCATGGCTTCTTGGCCATGAACACACCTACGAATGACTTGATCCGCACAGATCTTAAACAAATAGGGATCGTCCCAAAAGTAATGATTCACATCTTTGAAAAACTTGTTCTTTTGGTGGGACGACATCCCTTTAACAACAAAATTCCCCGCATGGTAGTTTGCAAAGTCGGCAAACCATGGGGTACTAGAATCACCACGACAAGAAATCACATTAAGTGTCTCGAGAGGAAACATTTCATTTATTTCTTTTTCTCAAGAGCACTTTGATGAGGGTTTTCCAATCGGGAAAGATGATCAGCAGCGAGGTTCTCGGCTCCTTTTTCGGCTCCTTTTTTGTCAAAAAAAAAAAAAAAAATTACAAAACTCTATAAAATATAATGATATCAAATTCTTGTAGGAGGAGAACCCAACGGAGCAATCTCGGCTTTGCATCTTGTTTGGCAAAGAGATACTTGAGAGCCGAGTGATCCGTGTACACTATGCATTTAATCAAGATCAAGTATGGCCGAAATTTCTCAAACGCATACACCACGGCTAGTAATTCTTTTTCTGTTGTTGTGTAGTGAGCTTGAGCTTCGGTCAAGGTTTGCTTGCATAATGAATCGGCTGAAAATGTTTGGTTTTTCGTTGCCCCAAGACCGCACCTATGGCAAAGTCACTTGCATCACACATAAGTTTGAAAGGTAGGTCCCAATCGGGGGCAACTAAAATTGGTGCCTCGCTAAGCTTTTTCTTGAGAGTTTGAAAAGCTTCGATGTACTCATCAGAAAAGACAAACGGAGTTTCTTTTTCGAGAAGTCGGGTCATAGGCCTAGCTATCTTCGAGAAATCTTGAATGAATCTACGATAGAAGTCAGCATGACCCAGAAAACTCCGAACACCTTTAACAGTTGTGGGAGGAGGAAGTTTAGCAATGACATCTATTTTAGCTTTATCAACCTCAATCCCGCTCTTAGAAATCTTATGGCCAAGGACAATGCCTTCCTTGACCATGAAATGACTTTTCTCCCAATTTAGACTAAGATTGGTATATTCACATCTTTGAAGCATTTTGTCAAAATTGGTGAGACATGATTCGAATGAATTCCCAACGACCAAAAAATCATCCATGAAGACCACCATTGTTTTCTCGATCATGTTGTGAAAAATGGCCATCATACATCTTTGAAACGTGCCCGGAGCATTGCACAAGCCAAAAAGCAAATGTTCCATATGGACATGTGAAAGTCGTTTTCTCTTGATCTTGAAGATCGATCGGAATTTGGAAGTAACCCGAAAAACCGTCAAGGAAACAATAGTATTCGTTTCCCACCAATCTTTCGAGTATTTGATCCATGAAAGGTAGAGGAAAGTGGTCTTTACGGGTGACGTCATTCAACTTTCGATAGTCAATGCAAACACTCCAACCCGTTACCAATCGAGTAGGAATCAACTCATTATCATCATTTTTAACAACCGTTATACCACCCTTCTTGGGCACACAATGAATGGGACTAACCCAAGGACTATCCGATATAGGGTAAATCAAACCGGCATCAAGAAGTTTTATGACTTCTTGCTTGATAACCTCATGAATTTTAGGATTCTCTTTGTTGTTGAACCGTCGGTTTAAAGTCATCCTCCATCAAAATCTTGTGCATACAAAATTCCAGGTTAATACCTTTGATGTCGGAAAGTCTCCAAGCAATGGCTCGCTTGTGTGACTTTAAAACCTTGAGGAGAGCGGCTTTGTTTTCCTCATTCAAGTCTTTAGCAATTATGATGAGAAATTTATCGTCACCCTCCAAAAATGCATACTCGAGATGAGGCTGTAGGTCCTTGAGTTCGACCTCAGGAAAGTCATCAGTTTTTTCAACATTTTTTACTTCTTCGTTATGAAGTTCTTTTGGAGGAAGAGATGATGGATCATCATTAAGAAACTTTTCAAGGAGAATTTTGTCTTCCTCGGGATTGATAGAATCATGATCAACACGAGAATCACATGATAAACAAGCTTCAATCTCTTCCAAAATGAAGTCACCTCCCTCAAATGGAGTGAGAGAGGGGGAGGAGATATCGATGGTAGAATTAATTGATCCTTGCACATTTAACACTTCTTCAAAGTATTCATCGCGTCCAACGTCGATGACATCAATTTGGTTATTTGCTTCTTGTTCAAGGTCGAGAAGATCTTTTGAAGTGTTTTCAATGTTAATGACCAATTTTTCATCGCCAACTCTTAGAGTCATTTCACCTTCGAAGACTTCGATTAATGCACGAGCCGTTTTCAAGAATGGTCTTCCCAAAATGAAGGGAACACGAGGATCGGCATCAAAATCAACGACTACGAAGTCGGCAGGGAAATGGAACTTGCCAACCTTAACAAAGACATCTTCAGCAATACCCTTCGGAACCGTAACCGTTCGGGTTGCTAATTCTAGAGTCATTCGTGTTGGTGTAAGCTTGGGAAGTGAAAGCTTTTGCCAAATAGAGAAAGGCATGAGATTTATGCTAGCGCCAAGATCGGCCAAGGCGAAGCACTCTTCTAGCTTTTGGAAATCACAAGGAATGAGAAATTTCCTGGGGTCTCCTAATTTTTCAGGAATTTTCTTTAGAAGCACCGCCGAACAATTTTCATTCAAACGAGTTTTAGTGAGTTCAAACAATTTCTCTTTGTTACTTAGGAGACTCTTGAAAGTGGAAGCAAACTTGGGCATATAGAGAAGAGCATCCGCGAAACTAATGTCGAAGTGTAACTTTTGAAATATCTCAAGAAACTTCTTCATTTGATTATTAGTTTGATCATGGAGTTTTTGATCACTAAGCCTCGAAGGATATGGGATCGAAGGCTTAGGAATGCTCTTTGGAAAAGCAAATTCGGGAATTGAAATTTGATCGACCGAAGGTTGGACATGTGCGGTACTTCGTGAGCTTGAGGGTTGCACCTTGCCCTTTGTAACCTCAGGTTCTCGTTCCGCTTCCTTCATTGGTGGAGGAATAGGAGTCGAGGGTCCATCACAAGCTTTACCACTACGAGTGGTAATAGCATTCAATTCACCCTTCGGGTTGGGAATGGTATTTCCCGGGAGAGTACCCGAAGTGGAAGGTTGATTCAATTTACCCACAAGACTAGCAAACATGTTCTCAATCTTGCTTTGAGATTGTTCAATCTTGTGATTTGTGTTTCGAAGTTCATTTTTAAGCTCATTTCCTTGTCTCGACATTGAAGATTGAAAATCATTCTTCAAAGTGTTGATTTGGTTTTTCATTCCCCTTATGTTAGCTTCATTTGCTTTGATGTAATTAGCAAGTTCACTTGAAGCAACATTAGGAGCTTGGTAATTAGGAGCTTGAAAACCTTGATTGAAATTCACCCCTTGATTTGGAAATTGATTAATTGGGGCGTGAAATTGATTTTGAACATTTTGATTTCTTTGTTGTTGATTATGATTGAATCAATTTGGATTATTAGGTTGAGAAAAACCGGGTGGACCATTTTGATTGCTAGCACGATATTTTGGGTCAACTTGAGGACGGTATTGGTTACCTCCTTGATTAGAACTACCGGCTATCACATTAACTTCAAATGGATTTCCATCGATGGCAGTACAATTGTAATATACGTGTGGACCACCACAAGTAACACAAACTTCAACCTTTTTTACTTCGGCAGGTTGAGAAGAAAATTTCTTATTTTTTGTGAGAACCAAAGCATGAATAGCTTCCATGAGTTTTTCAAGTCTAGCATCCGTGCTAGATTGAGCCACGGGTGGTGAGGTAGATGGACCAACATTCACTTGAGAAACAACCAGCTTGCTTCGTGGAATGCGGACCTTAGACTTATTCTCGAAGATCACTAAGGCATCCCTTGTGGTTCGATTCAAGAAATTACCTCCAGCGGAGGCATTGAGAGAGTCTTGATCAATTTGGCTCACACCATTATAGAAAGTGTCGAGTTGCATTAAATCGGAGAAACCATGATGAGGACATTTGCGAAGCATATCCTTATAACGGTCCCATGCCTCTCCGAATGATTCATCGAATTTCGACGTGAATTTCATGATCTCATTCTTAAGGGCCATGGTTTTAGAAGGAGGAAAGAATTCATTCACGAACTTCTTAACCAAATGTTCCCATGTTTCAATCGATCGAGGCAGTTGTTTGTCAAGCCAATTCTTGGCAGCCCCATCGAGGGAAAAAGGGAAAATAAGAAGTTTGATTGCCTCTTCAGGGATGTTTTTGCATTTGATGGTGGATGTGATTTTATTAATCCATCGATGTGATCTTGAGGATCGTCCCTTTCAAAACAATAGAATTGACGCGAGGTGACTAGGTTTATCAACCCCATCTTAAGCTCAAAATTGTCAGCCACGATGGCTGGAACAACGATAGCATCTCTGTATCCCTCGATGGGTGCTTGGAGAAGCTCATTCATAGTGGTCTCAGCCCCCATGATAACGGTAGGAATAGTATGAATCTCGGGTTCGACTATTGGATTGGTACGTCGTCGATTACGCCTTCTTCTTGGAATGTTGTTAAGCGATTGCAAAGGACTTGTTCACGTAGATGAACGAGTGCGCATGCACCACAAAAAATATCAATTAAAACAATACCACTTTAACGACAAGGGAACTTAAACCAATAATCAAGAACGCAAGGTCGACCTTTAAGGATAAACGTACAAGGAGCGGGAGAAAAGAATGGATTTCTCACTAGGGCGAAGTTCGTTGGATCGCCCTATACCGTTTCGACTCCTCTTAATGTAAGCTTATCGATTAAAAGTTTTCCAAAACGCAAGTGATACAAAGGCAAGTTTTGATCTTTAGTTTGAGAACTTATTATGGTCATACCCCCAGTTGGTAGGTGTTCTGCCTTGGTTTGCGGTGGTAAGATTTTAATGTTGTAATTATTAAACAAAGAAACGGGAAAATCTTTTTGTGTTTTTTTTTTTTCTCATCTTTTATAGATATAATACATATATAGAAACAAAAGAAAAATATATTTGATTTTTTATAAGTTTTATGAAAGCGTAACTTCTTTTGAAGGTTCTACAAGACTAATCGTCTAAACCTTATCGAGACTTTCGACACACAGCCTCCCCGGCAATGGCGCCATTTGATTTGTTGTGTTTTTGTGCAAAACAATTTATCAAAATATCAACAAACGTGATGTCAATGTTATCATTAGACAACAAGACGTGGAGAAATACGAGTAAACCTTTTAGGAAAAAGATTACCTCGTATACTCGTGCAAGTGATATTTGTTTGTGAGACCGGAAAGTGATTACCCGGGTCGTACCCCAACGAGATGTGAATGGAAAGCTTCGTGAAAGGTATGAGATTAAAATGCTTGTATGTTTGGTTGTGAAAGATTATTTGGTTTTGTGATACGTTAAATTAACGGAAATTTGGAAATTAATTAGCGAAAATGAAAATAACGCAACCTAAAAGGAACAAAGGCAATTGGCAAACTAGGGAGATCCTAAAACACTACGGGAATCAAAAATAGGTATCGGAAATACTAAATCACAAGTAAACAAATAAACGTGACGTTTATTTAAGATAAACGTCAATGCGCTCACAAAAACGTGAAATTTTAGACTTTTATATTTTTTCATAATGATTTAAAAACAATTAAAACTTAATTAAATTCTAAAAATACTAAAACTTAAGGGGAAAATTCTGAAAAAATTTTTTGGTAACTAAATGAACTTAAAACTAACCTAAGAAAAAATAAAATGAAGGGGAAACAGCTAGTGAATAAGCAGAAATAAGCAAAAGATAAGTTGATATTACTAAATAAGCAAAGCAAACAAAACTAATATAAATAATTAACTAAACAAGTCCTAACAATAAACATCAATAGAGTAGATGGTATGGGTGGTGTGCTTGTGTCAGTTGTGTACTTGTGTTAAGCCTAGAGGTGCCAAGTTCGATTCCCAAACTCACCCTTTTTGCCAACTATTTTATTTTTTCAAGTTTTCTTTTATAGAACTGATTATTAACTAAAATAAACCAACTTTTGTGAAAATTAAACTTATGAAAAGCTCAAAATAAGCTTATTAAAGCTGAAAAGACCACAGTGCAAGCTTTGGAGGTTTGAAATGAGATTTTGGAGTTGTTTCAACCACACACACCAACCAAATAAGCCAATAAGTTCAATAAATTTAAAAAAGCAAATGCAAACAAAAACTTGACAACAACAACAACAATTAACAACAACTGGATCAAACAGAGATCAAAAATTAACAAGCTCAGAAGAGCTAAGAACAAGCAACAACGGTAATCATAGAAAAAAGGGTCAAATGAGGGCTTAAAATAAGCAGTAAGATAAGCATTAAGGGAAAACTAAAAGCATAAGCTCAAAGACAGCCAGGTGAGATCCCAAATCAACAAAAATCAAGGCTAATGGTCAACGAGTGACCAAGTTATGGGTCAAAGAAAAATGGTTCAATACAAGGGTACTAGGTGCAGGGCAGATTCTTGCTCAGATGGGTCACTTCATGATCAAATTTGAATGAACAAATGGATTTAAATTCCAAATTTTCTTTTTGAAAATGATAAACAAGGTGCCAAAGCTTTCAAAACAACAAGAATTTTGTAATTTTAACAAGAATTGAACCCTACGCAATGGATTGAAATCTGTCCCATTTTCTAAGTATGCAACATTTGACTTTTGTCGATTGAACACAAGTTGACTTTGGTGAAGTTAAACTGAGCCTAGGTAATTGATTAATGTTTATTTAGCCTAAGTGAAGTTAAAACAAGCAACCTTAACAAGTTCTAAGCCAATTGAGAGCTTATGCACACTCAAGGATCAAACAGTTAAGCTGTTTAGAGGATTTTATATGAAATTTGACTTTTTCTTGAAAGTTAATCAAAATAAGTCTTCCACTGAACTAATTGGACCCTGGGTGTGATAAACAAACAATTTGAGCCACAAACATCAACAACTACAAGGTGTGATCAGTTATGCCAAACACCACTTTAAGTAATCTTTAAACAACAACTTGCAAATTTAAAACTACAACAACCAATTATTAAGCTTGAAACAGATTACTTAGGCTAAATAGAAGCTAAATATGCAACAGTAACACAATAAACACAACAAGAACAAGCATATGCACCCTAAGCTAATTTAAGGCAGTAAACTAAATAAAGATTGAAAACTTAAAATGATAACTCATAATTTAATTCTCAGCTTTCTAAGAACTTCCTCAAGCTAGCCTATCTTTGAGATAGGCTCACCACCACAGTACCATAAACCACGCTATACCACCTTGCTCTGCCTCGTTGACTTTTATTGACCATGGCCATATAACTACTTTGAAACTAAATTTAAACAACTAGAGTCCACAAGCTATTGAGAGGCTTGAGTAAGCTTTTGAAAATAGTAAAGAGACTTTAAAAGCAGATTTAGTACAATGATTTGCCTTGAGAAAATTAAATGACAAGAAATTTAGATGAAAACTAGGATTTTATTAAAGACTGAAAAAAATGAGTACAATATAAAGGAAGCTTATTCTAAAACATAATTTAAAGAAAACTAGGCTACAAACTACTTGCCATAGAAGGCTTACAAGCAACCTATTTATAGTACTAAGAGGTAGGTAGGAAAAATGGCTTCTTGTGCTTCTTTTCTGTATGTAAACAGTCCAAAATGCATCTTGTGCTTCTGGAGAGTAAATCCCAACCGTCTAATTAAAGTGAAGATGATCTCAGCCCTTCAATTGGTTTTGGCGGGAAAACTTATGGTGAGAGTTTCGGATTGCCAGGGTGTATATGAGGGGGTAGGTATGGGTTTGTGAGATGTTTAGTGGGATTAGGAGATGGAGTTGGAGTGCTTTTGAGGGAGGTTGAGTGTAGCAGAAACCATGGTGGTGGGGGTGTTTTGTTCAGGGGATAAAACGAGGTTAGGGATGAAGAAAGGGGGAGTCGTTTGACCTGTTGTTTGACTGGTCAAGGGAACGTTTTTATTAATATGGTTTGGGAGGGTTTAAAAGCAGGGTGTTTGTTTGGGCTGGTGAGTTTATTGGGCCAAGGGTGTGTGGATTGGAGTTATAAGGTGTAAAGTGGACTGGATGGGGTGGGTTTATTTATAGGATGAAAATGCACATGGGATCCGTTTGGTTTGTATGCAATTTAAACAAAAGGATCATAATTGTAAGCTTCCAAAACTAAAGGGCCAAATCTGTCAACTTTCCAAAATTTACTCCAAGGTTCATTCTTGACATGTCTTGATTTCCCAAGGACCTTTGTATGATTTTTCTTCAAATTAGAATTCCCGGGGACCATTTTTGCAACATTTGAAACTTAAGGGATCAAACATGTAAAATTTTGAAACTTTTTACCCAAAGATCATTTTTGATAACATTTGACTTTTAAAAGATTTGGGTTGACTTATCTTTCAAAATAAATGCATAGGGACTCATTTTGACAAGTTTTGAAAGTTGGGGGACGGAAACTGCCAGTTATGCAAACTTTGTTCGGTTTTCGTCTATTTTTAATCATTTTGCATCTGAAACATATAAAACACAGCCTTTGAGATATTTTCTGTATTTTGGTGCATTCTTGGGTGTTTTTAAACATTTTTACAGTTCAGATTTACCAAAAATGATGAGTATTTACACACTCATCAGTGTTAGTTAACCGAATCGATGTCATCAATGTTGCTTCAGAAGAGTATTCTCAAGAAGTTCTCGGTTTTTCTGATAGTTCTACGAGTGGCAATCCCACTCCCTCTTCTCAACCTATCCTTGCTAATTCTTCTCCTTCTCTCACTCCGTTTGAGGGAAGTGACTTCGTCTTAGAGGAAATCGAAGCCTTTCTTAAAAGTGAATCAATTCCCGCTGGAATTGATAACCAAGAGATTGACCCGGAGGGGGATATCCTTCTCCTTAAGAAATTGTTAAATAAAGATCCCTATCCTCCTCCTGTTCTTCCACAAAAACTTCATAATGAGGAAATTAAAACGATTGAAAATTTTGATAATTTTCCTAAGGTCGAGCTTAAAGACTTACCTCCTCATCTTGAATATGCATTTCTGGAGGGTGATGATAAATTACCCTTCATAATTGCAAAAGAGTTGAGTGATGAAGAAAAGGCTGCTCTCATAAAGGTTTTTGAAATCCTAAAAGCAATCAATTGCGTGAAAACTCTCCGATATCAAGGGTATTAACCCTGAATTTTGTACTCATAAGATTTTAATGGAGAATGATTTCAAACCAGCAGTCAACCAACAGAGAAGGGTTAATCCAAAAATTCATGAGGTAATTAAACAAGAAGTTATCAAACTTCTTGATGCCAGATTGATTTATCCCATCTCTGACAGTCTTGGGTTAGCCCAATTCATTGTGTCCCCAAAAAGGGAGGCATCACTGTGGTCACAAACGATGATAATGAGTTGATCCCAACTCGATTAGTTACGGGATAGCGGGTATGTATTGACTATAGAAAGTTAAATGATGCCACCAATAAAGACCACTTCCCTCTTCCTTTCATGGATCAGATGCTCGAGAGATTAGCGGGAACGAATACTATTGTTTCCTTGATGGTTTCTCGGGATACTTTCAAATTCCCATCGACCCGCAAGATCAGGAAAAGACCACATTCACCTGTCCCTACGGAACATTTGCTTATCGATGTATGCCTTTTGGCTTATGTAATGCTCCGGGCACATTCCAAAGGTGCATGATTGCCATTTTTCACAACATGATCAAGAAAACAATGGAGGTCTTCATGGATGATTTCTCGGTCTTTGGGAATTCATTTCAAACATGTCTCTCCAATTTAGACAGTATGCTTAAAAGATGTAAAGAAACTAATCTTTGTTTAAATTGGGAGAAGAGTCACTTTATGGTCAAAAAGGGCATTGTCCTCGGCCATAAGATTTCTAAAAATGGAATTGAGGTTGACAGAGCGAAAGTTGACGTTATTGCCAAACTACCTCATCCCACTACTGTCAAAGGTTTCAGGAGTTTTCTCGGGCATGCCGGTTTCTATCGAAGATTTATTCAGGATTTCTCAAAAATTGCCCGGCCCATGACTCATCTTCTTGAGATAGATTCTCCTTTCATCTTTTCTCCCAAGTGCATTGAATCTTTTCAAACACTAAAGAAAAAGCTTACTAAAGCACCCATCTTAGTTGCCCCCGATTGGGACCTGCCTTTGAGCTCATGTGCGATGCAAGTGATTTTGCTATAGGTGCGGTCTTGGGGCAACGAAAAACGAAACGTTCCCAGCCTATACGTTATGCAAGAAAAACTATGACCGAGGCTAAGACTCATTACACCACAATGGAAAAAGAATTATTAGCCATGGTGTATGCTTTTTAGAAGTTCCTGCCATACTTAATCTTGACTAAAAGCATAGTGTACACGGATCACTCGGCTCTGAAATATCTCTTTGCAAAACAAGATGCAATGCCATGATTGCTCCGATGGGTTCTCCTCCTACAAGAATTTGATATCATTATCCGTGATACAAAAAAGAGCTAAGAACCTAGCAGCTGATCATCTGTCTCGATTAGAGAACCCTCACCAATGTGTGCTCGAGAAAAATGAAATAAATGAAACCTTCCCTCTCGAAACACTCAATGTGATCTCTTTTCGTGGTGATTCTACTACCCCATGGTTTACTGACTTTGCAAACTACCATGCGAGTAACTTCATTGTGAAAGGGATGTCGTCCCAACAGAAAAACAAATTCTTCAAAGATGTTAAACATTACTTTTGGGACGACCCTACTTATTTAAAATCTATGCGGATCAAGTCATTCGGCATTGTGTTCATGGCCAAGAAGCCATGGATATTTTTAAGGCTTGTCACGATGGACCTACTGGGGGACATCATAGCCCTAACTACACCGTCAAAAAGGTGTTTGATTCCGGTTTCTACTGGCCCACGATTTACAAGGATGCCCATGACTTAGTCAAAACTTGTGACGCTTGCCAGCGTCACGGGAATATTTCAAAGAAGGATGAAATGCCACAAAATGCCATCCAAGTATGTGAAATCTTTGACGTCTAGGGCATTGACTTTATGGGGCCGTTCCCGTCTTCACGAGGGAACAAGTATATACTCGTGGCCATTGATTACTTGTCCAAATGGTGAACTCCACGTGCCATCATTAATGATCACGGTACATACTTTTGCAATGATCAATTTGCAAAAGTCATGCTTAAGTGCGGTATCACTCACCGTCTTTCCACTGCGTATCACCCCTAAATAAGTGGCAAGTGGAAGTTTCCAACCAGGGTATTAAAAGGATTCTGGAAAGGACCATAGGTAAAAACCATACCTCTTGGACAGATAAACTATATGATGCACTCTGGGCCTTCCGTACTGATTACAAAACACCCGTTGGGTGTACTCCTTACAAACTTGTATACGGAAAGGCATGTCATCTACCGATTGAGCTTGAGCACAAAACCTACTGGGCCTTGAAGCGCGCTAACTTTGACCTTCATACAGTGGGTGATCACCGTAAAGTTCAACTCAATGAATTAAATGAACTTCGTGATCAGGCATACGAGAACTCTTTGATCTATAAAGAAAAAACAAAGAAGATTCATGACTCCAAGATTAAGAACTGCGTTTTCAGCGTTGGTGATCGAGTCCTTCTTTTCAATTATAGATTGAAAATTTTCTCGGGTAAACTCAAACCCGTTGGTTTGGACCATTCACTGTCACTAAAGTATTTCCTTATGGAACCGTTAAGTTATCTCAACACGATGGTCCCAACTTTAAGGTGAATGGTCATAGGTTGAAGCATTACTTTGGAGGGGACATACCACCCATGGTTATCATGGATCTCCAAACTTTCCCAATGAACCAATGAATGCGGGGATCAAGTCAAGCTAATAACTCGGTGAACAAAAACATTAGCAAACACATGGGTGACAACCCATGTCTCTGACTTCTTCCTATTTTCTAATAAAGTAACGAAAATGGGGCAACCTCTTCTGCATCTTGTGTTTTGTTATTATGTTTGTACAGGATTTTTCTCCAAAGCATGAAGGCTCTCGTGCTCGTGTTTTGTCTTTACTCCACTCGAGTCTCATTCTTCATCATTTAAGAAGTCTGTGTCCTAAAATCTTATTGACTAACATTATCTTTTGGCATAATTTATAAACGGCCTTAGATACCACGTAGGATGACCCTTACCTTTGAAACATTGAAGAAAATGTTTAACTTTAGTCTGGGGGGTATCTTCGATTTGATTTGACTTGCACCTTGCATGTGCCATTTACTCATGCAACTCCGTTTTTCTCGAATAATCCAAAAAATTTGAAAAAATCATCAAAAAAGTACAAAAAAATGAAAAAATTTGAAAATTTTTGCAAAAAGATAATAAGTTTTGACACTTTGTTTGATTTTCGGCTGGGTAGAGTAGGAATAGAAATTTTGACTTGACCGAGCATGTTAAGCCCTGGCTTGTTCCCTTAACTCATTAGGCTAAGCATCCACGGATCTCATTACTTGAGATTTTAAATTTGCGGAGAACGAGAAATGATAGTAAAGTTAATTATGTGATTAGATGCTAAATGTGGAATAGTTGGATTTCTTTAGAGCTCATAACGGTTACTTGTAGTTCCTTGCTCCCGCAAGATTGAAAACCCAAAAATGAAATAACTAGAATTACGCGTTTTCAAAAGTTTTCTAAATTTCAGCTCACTTTACGTGTGGCACAAGCATTAAATGGGCCTTGGATCCTTTATTCTTAAAGGCGTTTAGGTCTTGGAACTCCCCGTTTTGTCTATGCCACATTAGGTTCATAAATAACACCATCAATATGTAATAAATGCCAAAAATAGCTACGGTTCAACAAGCGGATCCTTGCATCCTTTATTCTGAAAGGCGTTTAGGTCTGGGAGTTTCACCGTAAAGCTCCGTATGCTTGAGGCAAAGTAAAAATGAAATAAAATCATAAGTACCAAAAATAACTGTGGTTCGACAAGCGGATCCTTGCATCTTATATTCTGAAAGGCGTTTAGGTCTGGGAGATTCCCCGTGAAACTCCGTATGTTTGAGGTAGAAGTTATATAATAAAACCAAGTGTTCTGAAAAAAACTTATGAAAAATGAAAATATAATAAATGTGGTGTGATCTTTTGAGTTAAAATTTAATGATTTTTAAATCCGCCTAAATCTATTAGACTTTAAAACTATCGGAATGAAAATGAGAAATAATTTCTTTAACAAAGTCTAGATACAATAAGACTTGGGAGCAGGAATTTACGATTAGCATTTATAAGTAGTGTTAGCGTCTAATGACATTTTTGGCTATAATTTCATTTTTACGCTTAACTTGGGAACTTGTGAAAAATCAGGGACGATGAATTCTACCCGTATGGACACTTTTCTATGTGCTGTGTTTCTTACTCTGTGACCCTAATCGTTATTGAAAAATGATGAAAGTCAACATCCCGTCACATAATAAGTAAAAAAGTACAAAAACAGTAGTGTAGAAAATAAAGTTGAAAAACGGGGCATTTTTGGGAATAAATGATTTCATAATCTCCTTTGAACATCTTGCTACTTTTTCAACGTTATTAAAAAGAGTTATGAAATTATTTATCTCTAGAGCATGAATTGATCACATTGCGTGAGGACACGACAATACCTTAGTATGGGGGATTTTGGTGTGTGCTTATTCACACACCTTTTCCTAGCCAAATTAAGACAGACACAAACTAATCATAAATGACAAAGATATAATGTTTTTGTGTTTGTGATCATGCAGGAATGGATATTTCAGAAACAGGCATAAATCAGGCCAAAAAGGACAAAAACAAGTACGAGATTGGAAAACGTGTCAAAAGCAAGAGCCGGGGAAACAAATTACCATTTTTAAGCTCATATTGTCAAAAATGTACCTTGGGGAATCACAGATTTCCAGAAATAGTAATTGGAGCAAAATTTTGAAGAATTGGCGGAAATGGCCCCTCAAGTTTCAAAAGTGGCAGAAATGGCCTCTCAAGTTTCAAAATTGACAGAATTGGCCCCTGAGCATTCATTTTTGAAGAAAAGTCAACCAAAGTCCTTGGGAATTCAGAAGTTGGCAATATTGGTCCTTGGGTGAAAAGTTTAAAGATTTGGCAGTTTCAGTCCCTCAACTTTGAAAGATTGGCAAAACTGGTCCTTGTAAATTTATTTGTGGAAATATGAAAAAATGGGTCCTTGGGAAATATAAGGTTGACAAATTTGACCCGTGGATTAAATTTGAAAAAGTGGCAGAAACAGCCCCTGGAATTTCAGATTTTTACAAATATGGTCCTTGTGATAACTTAATCCAAACGGACCCTTTTTTAATTTCTTAAACCCAAAAAAAAAAAAAAAAAAAAAAAAAAAAAAAAAAAAAAAAAAAAAAAAAACCCAACTCCACAACCCAACTCACTCCACTCCTTGGTCCATTCCACTCCAAGCCCAAACTAACCCACTCCCGTTTTAATAAAACGCCCAAGTCAAACCAAGTCAAACGACCCTTCCCTCCTTCCTCTCCACTTGCACCCTGTAACCTCCCATCACCATCACCTCACCTGCTACCACCCCCTACCATCTCCACTTGACACCCCCTCCAAACACTACAAACCAAGGCGCACTTAATGCTTACTACCATGTCACACGCTAACAGAGCAATTTGTTGTTAACTTTTGGCGCCAAAAGTAAAATCAAAGGCTAGGATGAATTCAGAGCATCCAATGGCTCTCATTTGTGATGGGAAAGATTCAGAAGACTGGTGGAACCTAATTCAACACTATACAAGGGAGAAGAAGCACTGAGAAACAAGTAGTAGATTATTAGCTTATTTTCATGTTGTATTTGTGAATTTTCCATTTCCACTTGTAAAACTTAGTTAAAAAAGGTTGTAATCAGTCTTTCTAGTGAAATATAAACTTTATTTAACCTTAATTTCAAGTTCTCTTTATAAAATTCAGATTTTGCATTTTCAATTGAAATCATCATTTTACCTTAATCTTGTTAGTAGTTATGTTTCACTATTTCATAAGCTCTATTTAAGTCACTTATTAGCCTTTGTAAGTTACTTTAAGCATTTAAACCATAATTATTTAGAATCTCAAAAAAATACCAAAAAATAAGAAAAATATTTGAAAAAAAAAAAGAAGAAGATGAAGAAGAGAAGAAGTAAAGAGCATGGTGTATTGTGGATGGCCATGGTTTAGAGCCTCAGGGGAGGCAATAGGACAGGTGTGGTTACTTGGTTCTTGATTTTGGAACACACAGGACCATTTGTAAGCATAAAATCTCATTCTGTGCTTATCACTATAGTATTACTTAAATAGCTTAATTCCTGTTTATTTATGCTTATTTGTAGTATTTGTAGCTTATCAGAGTTAGTTTGTTAATTGGGATATAACCTTGTGCTCATTTGATCAAAGTTCTAAGTTAATTGTCTCGAGTTCACTGCATAACCTAAGTTATAGTTTGTTTGTGTTTAATTTTAGATTTAAATTAGTTAGAATAGCTTATTGAATAATCCTAGGTAAGTAATTAAGTTTAAATCATCTTAATCCTTTACAAATCACATTAACAGTTTTTATAAGGGGTGTTTGGTTTAAGTTGTACTTCTGAGTTCAAGCCTGTTTAAGGTGTTGTTTATAGTTGGAATAACTCATATTAGGTTTAGGTAGAACATTAGAGTCCTAAAACACATAGGTCTTTTGGGTAAAAGTCAAGATTAGCTTCAATCTCAATCCTTTCATTCACTGTTATACATTTTAGTTGCATAATCATATAGTAGGTTAATTAGTTATTGTAATAGCTTAAAATAGTCTCACATTAGCTTATTACTTCCATTTCAGTAATCTAGGATCATTCAAATCTCATCAAACTCAAACTTGAGTTCATTTTCAAATAGTCAAATTGCATACTCAGTTTCAAAAACCATTTATGCCTAGGGTTTTCTTGTCTTCAATTTTCATTCTTAGCTTTTGAGCTTTTGTTCTTTTTAAAATTTTGTAGCTTAGCTTTCTAACCCATATTTTTGTTTAATTTTTAGATTTTTTTTCATTGCTTATTTGAGGCCTTATTTAGGCCTATTTTGCATACACCTCCCCTGCACCAGGGTAGGTTGGTTCACAAGCCCATTTTAATTAGACCATAGCTTATTCACCAGTTGTCCCAAGCCCTAGCTTTTTGGCTTTTTGGAAACCTAAATCAACCAGCTAGTTTGATTGGGGCTTCCTTTGGGCATTAAAGCTTATGCCCCTAGCTTATTTTGGCCTTAGATTTCTCTCTCTGAGACAGGTACACTGAGTCCTCAGTATACAAAAGCCAATTTCATAAGCTCCTTTTGAGCTTATCTGTAGGACTTAGCTTGCGCTTATTGGCTTTTTGGGAAGCTTATAATTCAGGCTTGCTAGTTCAGGGCTCATCTTGGACCCCTGAGCTTATTTGGTGGGCCCAAATTAGGCCTGCAATTAGCCTCCTCAGGCCTGTGTGGATTTGCTTTTTCAAACTGCTTATTTTTGCTTATTTTTTATTTGTGGTTTGCTCATTAGTTCATGTTAGCTTAGTTGAGATTTCCTCTGTCCACTTCCAGCTTATTTTCATGCTTGCTCAGCTTTTAGTTTAATTGGTTTGCTTATTGGATTTCCAAAAAAAATAAATAAAAAAAATAATAGTAAAAAAAATAACCATTTCAAGCCATTTTGACCACTTTAGGTTAAATAAGCTCTCACAGAGCTTATTTTTTAGTTTCATAAATTAATTTTTTATAAATAAATGGTTAGTTATCAGTATTAAGTACTTTTGTAAAAAGAAAAACCAAAAATAAATAAAAACAGAAAAGGGTTGTGAGTGGGATTCGAACCTGTGACCTCCTGATTCCACAAGCAAAACCAAACCAAGACCCAGCACCATCTCCCCTAAGTGGTTCTTAGTGTTTTAGTTTCCCATAGTTTTATTTATAGTGATAGCTTCTATTTAAGCTTTTTAAGCTTTTCAGCTTATTTTTACTGCTTATTAATAAGCTTTTTAGTGTTTTCATATTTTTCCCAAGTTTCTGCTATCATATAGTATTTATAGAAAAAATTTCATAATTTTCTCTCTTCATTTAGTATTTTTTATGATTAATATTAGTTTAATTAGTTTTTAATTAATAATATATAATACATATAGAGCATGAATGACTCTCTCTGTAAAATTTAAGACTTACAAGAAATTAATCATGGTTTACAACACTTTAATGCACCCAATTTTCAGAATTACAACAAAGTAAGCATACTGTGCAACAAAATAAAGCGTGGTGTCATTTTAAGATCAAAATTCTATCAAACAACATTAATGCTATTAAAAACACCCGTTCAGCAAAAATTACAACCATTTAAGCACAATGTATAATAGTTGTAACAATTTTCAGATTTACAACAAAATAAGCATAGTGTGCAACAAAATAAGCTTGATGTAATTTTTATACTTATTTTCATACTTACAACATTAATGCTAATAAAGTAGTCAATGTTATTAATGACTACTACTTACAAGAAAAGAAAAAAAAAACATAATGTACAACACTTTAATGCACATAATTTTTAGACGTACAAGATGATGAGGCAAAAAATGAACCACTTTTAAGGGGTCATTTAAGCCCGGATTCGAGATTATTTGATCAAATATTGCCCTAAATCGTTCCTTTTGTCATTTTAGGTACTTTTGGAGAGAAATCTGGAAAAGGAAGCATTTTGAACGTTTTTTGAGCATAAAAGTAAAGAAAACGGCAAAGTCTCAATTTTTCTTGCTGGGAACAATACCTGACGGCGTCAAAAGTCTCCAAGTGACGGCGTCAAGAGTTACAAAAGAGGTGGAAGTGGAAGATACACGTGACGGTCCAGAGGATTTTTAACTATAGGACATGACGGCGTCACCTAGGCCGTCATGGTCCATTTGTTAGTGACGGCCTAGAAGAAATTCCTACATGACGGCATCAAAATCAGATCTAGGCAATACTATTTTTATTAAGACGGCGAGTTAACGGCGTCACAAATTCCTTCTTGACGCCGTCACCTTGTGTAATCTATATATAGTTTTCCAAATTTCATTCGTTAGTGTGCAACTTTGAGGGAAAAACCCTAGGTCGAATTTTCCAGCTTCTTAAAGGGTTTCAACCCTTTGAAACTTTCATGTTCAATTTGAGATAAGTACTCTTTCAATTCAATCAATATGTCTGTGTGTTGTTTGAATATATTTTATGCTTGTCTTCAATTTAACATGCTCGGCTAGATTTCTTTTGTCTTTGCTTAGATGTAGTGAAAGCTAGATGTTAATTATGGGTTGATTGTTTGTTTATAGTTGTTACGGATGATTGTATTCGATGTTAGGCTTAAGAAAACTGGCAGACTTCCATTGGTAACTTGTTTGAACGTCTTAAGAAACATGATTGGAGGTGTACTACGATTTTTGGTCGTATTTAATGCGTAGGAGAATTCTAATGATCCCATGTTAGGCTCGACATAGGAGTGAAGTAGGATCCTATAGAGTTAGGGAATATTGTACACGGCCCTACGACTAGTATTAAGGAATATGACCCGTCATCCATGCAATTGTAACAAGCTATCAATCTGTAAAAGATATCTAGGGAGTATTGAAACCTAAGTAAACACAATTTTCCCCATCATTGTTTACACCAAATTAGTATAATTAGATTTATTTTCATTTTTGTTATTTTATTTTGATTGCATCTTAGTTAATTGGGTTAGTTGGCTAGCAACTAATTCCGCCTACTCTTCCAAAACCCGAGATTTTAATAGCTTTTACAAAATATAAAAAAAATAATCATCTCTCACCTCTAGACTTAGTTTAGGAGACTTTCTAATCCTAGTGACACTATTCCTGAGTTGAACGATACGGTACACTGCCTAGTGGGGGTTGTAAGCTTCTCGAGATCCCTCGAGAGGTAAAGCCTGGTGCGATTCTGATGAGGCGTAAAATGAACCACTTTTAAGGGGTCATTTAAGCCCGGAATTGAAATTATTCGATCAAATATTGCCCTAAATCGTTCCTTTTGTGATTTTAGGTACTTTGGGAGTGAAATCTGGAAAAGGAAGCAATTCGGACGTTTTTGGAGCATAAAAGTGAAGAAAACGCCAAAGACTTAATTTTCCATGCTGGGAACAGTGTGTGACGGCGTCAAGAGGAAGACTTTGACGACGTCAAGAGTAAATATGATGACGACCCAGTACAAACATGAAGGCGTCACAAGTAGAGCGTCAAGAGTTAAAAGTGTGACGGCCTGCAAAAGTGGACTACATGACAGCGTCAGATGTAGATCAAGGCTTAGGAAACATGAACCGATGTGTACTAGGTTTTATTGGTTGTATTTAATGCATGAGTAAATTCTAATGATCCCATGTTAGGAGCTTCTTGCAGGCTCGACATAGGAGTGAAGTAGGCACTCATAGGATTGGGGAAGTAAGTACGCCACCCCATGAATGGTATTAAGGAATACAATCCGTCATCCACGCAACTATAACAAGTAATTAACGTGTAAAAAATGTCTAGGGAGTAGTGAAATCAAAGTAAACACATTTCTCCCACTTATTGTTCACAACCTTAGTTTAAATTAGTTTATTTTCATTTTTAGTGTTTTATTTTGATTGCATCTTAGTATCGGGTTAGTTGACTAGCAACTAATTCCGCCCAAATCCTTCAAACCCGAGATTTTAATTTGCTTTCTAAAAAATATAAAAATACGAAAAGAATCATCCCTCATCTCTAGAACTAGTATTTAGGTTTTCTAATCCTAGCGACACTATTCCTAGCTGAACGATCAATCCCCCGGTACTTGTCACTATACTATACTACAACGATCAGGTACGCTGCCTGGTGGGGGTTGTAAGCTTCTCAAGATCCCTTGAGAGGTAAAGCCTGGTGCGATCCCCACGTATCAAGTTTTTGGCACCGCAGCCCGGGGAATAGTTATTGTCTAGGTTAGAATCTCTTTTTATTAGGTCTACTTGCTAGATTCCTTTCTAGTAAGATTTTATTTTTATTTTTAGGTTTTCTTTAGTCTATCATATTTTTTTGTGTTTTTGTTCGTAACTTTTCACTACCAGACATCATGGACGATGGGAACATCTTTGAACCCGTCATCCCACCACAACAAAACCCACCACTAGAACCTCTTAGGCCCCGAACCTTAGGAGAGTATTCCCGACCTAGCCACCAAGGCTACCGAAACACCATTGAGCTCACCGGAGCCAATGTGACCCCCTTGCGATCTAACACCATCCGGTTGGTGCAAAGCGGATGTGCATTCCATGGACTTCGTTCCGAAGATCCAAATCAACATCTCAAGGACTTCCTTAAAATCGTAGATTCCATAGACCTAGATGTTGCAACTAGAGAGACAACCCGATTACGCCTATTCCAATTCTCTCTACATGATCAAGCTAGTCAATGGCTTGAGCGTTTACCCGCGGGATCCATCACCACATGGGATGATCTCACCACTCGTTTCCTTGCTCAATTTTTCCCACAGGGGAGAACTACTAAGCTTAGAAATGACATCTTGATGTTCCAACAACGTCAAAATGAATCTCTTTACGAAGCATGGACTCGTTTCAAGGACTTACTCCAAAAAGTCCCTCATCATGGCATAGATCTTTGGCTCCAAGTCCAAATCTTTTATGACCATATCGATCTCTCCACGAGGCGAGCCATTGACCAATCGGCCGGTGGTAAGCTACGTGATCTAAGTGCGGAACAATCATGGGAACTCATAGAAGATCTTGCTCTCTATGACAACGAAAGTTGGAATGATCCTCGTGATTTGAACAAAACGGTCAAGGCAATATCTTTGCCTTCGAACAACTCTAGCACTCCCGACCGTAGGATCATGGAGCTTGAGGACCAAGTCAAGTTTCTCATGAAATCTTACGAAGCTCCTAAGCCTTCAAGCCAAGTGAACAAAATCACTTCTTCATGCGAATTATGTAGTGGTCCCCATGACACTGGTGATTGTGTGGAACTCCCCGGAACAGCTTTTGCGGACTACGCATCCTCGCGTACCGACGAAGCCGGAGATAAGTGATACACTTTCAAACCCGAGCCAAACACTTACGGTGATTCCTACAAACCCTCTTGGAAAAATCACCCAAACCTTAGGTGGAAACAATATCAACCCAATTCTTCCAATCCGCCTAATCGTTACCAACTAAACGGTCCACCCTCCAACCGTACTTTCAACAACAATCCTTCTAACAACTATGGTAGTACCAACAATCTTGAAGGATTGATGTCTAAGTTCATGGCATCTCAAGAAGCTCGCATATCTAAGTTTGAAGCCGATTTCAAATAAAAGCAAAGCGAGATGACCACCAAAATTGACGCATTGTTGAAAGTCCTCAATGATCGAGAAATGGGAGCACTCCCAAGCGACACGGTCAAGAATCTGAAACTAAACGTTAATTCCATATCATCAGTTTCGTCACCCACTTTGTGTCCACAATACTACTCGGTTAAATCAACGAGCACGTGTTTCAAACAAAACCAATTTTTTCAAAAGGACCAATCAAATAAAACACCCGATATAAAACCGGTCAAAAGTATAGTTGAAACACCTCCTACGCAAGACCTTGACAATGAATTCAAGGAACTTCACCTTGAACGCCCCGTCATTGATGTCTTAGCCAGTGCTCCCTACTATAGTGCCCTCCTAGAAAAATATGAGAAGTTTAAACTAGGTAAAAATGGGACCGCCTTCGTTCAAAACAAGTTGCCTAAAAAGCTTGATGATCCGGGTATGTTTGTTTTGCCTTGTAAGATAGGAAGATCCGAAGCTTTCGACACACTAGCCGATTTAGGGTCAAGCCTCAACTTAATTCCCTTATCCCTATGCACCACTCTTAAGCTAGGAAAGTTAGAGGAAACGGAGGTATTGATAGGACTAGCGGATGGAAGTATTGCCCACCTGGTTGGAATGATTAAGGATGTAGTTGTTCACGTAGGAAACTTAACTATCTTAGAGGATTTTCATGTCCTAGACATGGTTAGTGACACTACATGCCCATTGTTGGTAGGAAGAGGATTTTTAGCAACCGCTAGCGCCATGATAGATTGTAAGGAGTCCAAGATAGCGGTAGGTGAAGGCGATACTTGGTCGGTGTACGATGTTAAGAAGCATAGTTATGATTGTGATGATGAACCGACACCACATTGGGTAGAGATGAATAGGAGACCATCTAGATATGGACCTTGGATAGAAAGGAACTTTATAGGACCTCAACGCCCATTCTATCTAGAAAAATATTTCATTGAAAAGACACATTCGGTGGAACAACTCATAGCTAGAGATGAAGAGCTAGATCCTTTCGAGGACCCCTTAGTCTTTAGGAAGATGATTGAGTTCTTGAGCGTAATGCCTATTAATATAGAGATGAATAAGTGGAAAAGAGAGGGAGACAAGTGTCAATGGAGGTGGGACAAGCCACCTAAAGAAGGTGACGGATCATGGCATATGAAGATAACTTTGTATGATCCGGATGGAGAAAAGTTTGAAAGGTCATACCGTACTAAGAAACCGATAGGAAGTTGAAACCTAAGTTTGATCCCAAAGATGTCCTCAATGAGGAACTCACCCGTATCACGTAGTAACCCATGACCTTGAGTCTAGCTACAAGACTCGTAAATAAAGAAAAGCGCTTCTTGGGAGGCAACCCATGATTTTGTGTGATTTTTATTTTGTTTGTTTGTTATTTGCTTCCGTATGCATGCTTTATTTTTATTGTTGGTAGATCATGTTTCTAAACTAAAAAGTGGAAATACTTTATTTTGTTGTTTGGCCTAGTCTTAACTTCACCCAAAAGGTATTTTTGCAAAAGACAAGTGTAAGGGGAAACCCCAAATATGTTTTCAAGAAACAAACCGATCATGATTCTCCACAATGTTAAGTGAACATGTATATTCGTATTTGTTAGAGTCAAATGCTTGTATTGAGTCATAATGAAGTTTTGCAGGATTTTCCAGGAAGTAGGATGATTGGCTCTAAACGGTCAACCTAAATTAACCAAATATATGGTCAACAAGGTGAAACTATCTAGACCAATGCTTCCGGGTAATAAAGGGTATCACCAGGTCGTTATGTCCCGACAAGATGTGGATTGTGCTTTAACGTACTTGTGATCGGGTGATTATTCACAGAAAAGGGTTATGATAAGAATTATTTGAGAATTATGAAATGAAATAGCTTAGGAAAGCTATGTGATTGATTACTGGTATTGAGATTAAGGAGAAATGAGCTAAAACCTAAAAACGTACGTTTTAATTAAAAACGTACACTGACGTACGAGAAAGAAAGTACAACTGATGGACGAAAAGGGCTACAAGTGTGAAATTATTATTTTTACAATCCTAATAAATAAAGAAAATTTTGAGAAAAAGAAAAATTATTTTTACACTATTTAATTATTTATTATTAATTAATTACTAATTATTTATTAATTAACTAATTAAACTAATTAGAATTATTAAAAATACTAAAAAGGATTAGAAAATTAAGAAAAATTTTAAAAATCTAATTAACTATCACAGGAATCCTAAAAAATTATAAAAAGTTGATTTTATGTATTTTTAAACTAATTTACTAATTATTAATCTAATTACTTATTAATTACCAATTAAACTAATTATATTATAAAAAAATAGAAAATGAACAATATAAATTCTAGAAAAATTTATAAAAATGTTTTACCTTATATAAAAGCTAGAAAAATTATAAAAACTAGGTTATACTTTATAAAATATAATTATGCTATTTAATTACTTAATATTAATTATTAATTAATTAAACTAAAATTAATTCTAAAAACCACTAAAAGACAAAGGAAAAATTTGGAAAAAATTCTAAAATTACTTTAACCTAAAAGAGAATTAATAAAAAATATAAAAATGCTAAAGTGCTTATAAATAAGCTAAAAAGAAAATTAAAAAGATAATTTCTATTAAATAGAAGCTATCACTATAATTAAAGTTGGTTTTTTGTGTTTTTTTCTTTTTCCAAACTAATTTTACACTAAAAACTAATAACTTTTATGAAAACACATTTTATGTAGCACAGAAATAAGCACTTTGAGTGCTTATTTATCCAAACAGTTGACTTTGGTTGACTGCACAAGGATTTTAGCTCAAATGGAGTTATGTGGGGTCCACAATGATTAAAATTGGTTCCTCTGAGTTATATGAACATGTTTGAGTAAGATTCACACAATTAAGCTAAATATATAAGCCACAAGACCACAATAAGCACTTGCTTATTGTGGGTTCTGAGACAGAGATGGGAGGGAGTTTCAAGTGGGGTCCACTGGTCCCTAGATCAAACAAAGGGTCAACTCTGGAAGCCTGGTAGGAGGGGGGTTGGAAAAACCCAAATATAGAGTGGGACCCACTAGGGTGGCCACTGATTGAGCCTGAACCACCTAACTTATATTGACCAAATAATGGTTAACAAAGTCAAATAGCTTAGATCAATACTCCGGGTAATATAAGGTATCACCGGGTCGTTAAATCCCGTTGAGGTGTGAAATGTAACTTTAGCGTGCTTTGTGATCGGGTGTTTATTCACAGATAGGGTTTATGATCAGAATTATTTGGAAATTATAAACAAATATAGCTTAGGAAAGCTACGTGATTGATTACGGGAATTTGGTTTACGAAGATTTGAGCTAAAAACTAAAAACGTA
This sequence comes from Artemisia argyi, assembly GCA_030686995.1. Classification (NCBI taxonomy): domain Eukaryota; kingdom Viridiplantae; phylum Streptophyta; class Magnoliopsida; order Asterales; family Asteraceae; genus Artemisia; species Artemisia argyi. The sequence continues at coordinate 127,901,120 of CM060691.1, forward strand.
CGTTTTAATTAAAAACGTACACAGACGCACAAAACAAAAAGTACAACTGAAGGACGAGAAGGGTTAAAAGTGTAAAATTTATATTTTTACAATCCTAATAATAAAAGAAAATTTTAAGAAAAATTAAAATTATTTTTACACTATTTAATTATTTATAATTAATTAATTACTAATTATCTATTTAATACTAATTAAATTAATTAGAATTATTAAAAATACTAAAAAGACTTAGAAAATTAAGAAAAATTTTATAGATCTAATTAACCATTACAGGAATCCTAAAAAATTATAAAAAGTTAATTTTATATATTTTTAAACTAATTAACTAATTATTATACTATTTATTAATTAATATCTAATTAAACTATTTAAATTATGAAAACTATTAAATGAACAGTAAAAATTCTAGAAAAATTTATAAAATTATTTTAACTAAAATAGAAGCTATAAAAATTATAAAAACTAGGTTGTACTATATAAAAACTAATTATGCTAATTAATTGATTAATATTAATTAAAACTAAATTAAACTAAAATTAATTAGAAATACCACTAAATGAGAAAATAAAATTCTGGAAATGATTGTAAAATTATTTTAACCTAAAATTTAATTTCTAAAAATATAAAAGTGATATATTACTTTAGAGATTAATTAAAAAGAAAAATAAATAGATAAATCCTATTAAATAGAAGCAATCACTATTCTTAAAAGTGGTTTTTTTGGATTTTTTCTTTTTCTAAACTGACAATAAGCTAAAAACAACTAACTTTAATAAAAACACTTTTGTTTAAACCCTCTGAATAAGCAATTCAAGTACTTGTTGCACCCACAGTTGACTTTTGTTGACTGTGGAGTGTTCTAAACTGACAATAAGCTAAAAACAACTAACTTTAATAAAAACACTTTTGTTTAAACCCTCTGAATAAGCAATTCAAGTACTTGTTGCACCCACAGTTGACTTTTGTTGACTGTGGAGTGTTTTAGCTCAAATGATGAAATGTGGGGTCCACAATAGACAAATTTGGTTTCTCTGAGTTCACTAAACAAGAATAAGCAGGGAACAACCAACAAATAAGCCTTAATAAGCCAAAAAGATCAAATAAGCATTCAACTTATTGGTTTCTGAAACAGATTATGGGACAGAGTTGAGGGTCCAAATAAGGTGGGGTCCACTGAATTAGGGGTCAAACCAAAGGTTCAAAAACACACCCTGGTAGGAGGGGGGTTGAGGGGAACCAAACTTAAGTGGCAAGGACCACTGTGGTGGTCACAAACCACCACACAAGGTGGTGGTGTGGAATGGGTAACTGATGTGCAGGGGAGGGTTATGCCCTGCAGCCTACTTCAAGGGGGTGTGGGACCCACCAAATAAATCTCTAAAAATCTGAATAAAATCTCAAAAATTAACTAAGTGGTATAGATTGTGCACACCAAATTTCAGATCCTAAAACCTAAAACACAACAAATTACAAGCCTTCAAAGGTTGCTCAAAATTACTTTGGACTGCTTTTGACTTTTCCACTTAACCACTCAGTTTGACTTCTTTGAACTTAGCACTTGATTTGGTGACTTTTTGTGATGTAATAAGCTAGAGTTAAGCTGATTTAAGCAGCCTTAACAACTGATTAACTAAAATCTAAGAGCAAATAGCAAAATTACTTGGCAGTTAACTAAACATGAGAGATTTAAGTGAGATTTGACTTTTTACCAAGCAACAACTGTATTTTATTTTAAAACCTTCCTATTTGAACCTATTGTGAGTTACCACAACTGAATGTATTGCCAAAAACATGCAGCAACTCAGATCAATCTTATATTCCAAACACCCCTTAATAACCTAACTAAGAGTGATTTTCAAGTTCAACTGCTGATTCAAGGGGTGTTACTGAATCAAATGGTTCATGTTGGGATGGTGAGCTGATTAAAACACAAATATACTAACTTGAACTACAATTACCACTATGCTACTTATTATTAGTGACAGTTGATTAGTAAATTTTTTGCACAAATAACTTTTGTTACACTAGAACTTAATTTAAGCTTATAATAACAACAAACAAGCAATATTAAACAGTTAATCAAGCTAATAAACAATGGAAAAGAGGATTAAAGAGGGTGCTCACAATATGCCATCCAGCCAAACTGCACAGAACCAAGTGATCAATGACCAAACCTATTATTCCCCATGGAATTCTAAACCAGGTTCATCCATTTCTCAACTTGCTCCAATGCAAATTCTTTCACCTTCATATTTTTTATTTTTTTTTTTCTTTTTACTGATTTTTCTTTGTGTTTTTGATGATTTATCTAGTTTACTGAGTTAAGCCAATTAAATGGCCTTACAGGGATTTAAAAGCTACTAAGTGAGCTTAATGTGACTTAAATGAAAGCTGTGAGATAACTTAGGAAGCTCAGACCAACATTTAACTAAAACTTTGAGCATAAATATGAAAACTAAAAAAAACAATATCAACACTGGAATTTAAGAACTAAAAGTTTTTTCTTATTCAAGAGAAACTGGTTACAATCTAAGAGCTTTTTCTGAAAGATAAAATTACAATAAGCTTACATAATTTAAATTAAGCTAAAAAAAACTACACACCCACTTCTCAGCTTCTCTTCTTCTTTTTATACCTCCAAATTAGGGTTTGGGAGGTCTTGGACTCTTCCTAGCTCTTCTCTTGGACCATTGGATTAAACGAAACAATCTCAGCCTTTGAAAGAGTTTTGGCGCCCATTTTGCTTTGTCTGTTTCTTGGAGTTATTTGAAGCCAGAGGTGCACCTTTGTTTGTTTGTGTTTGTTTGGTGCACAAGGGGGGGGGGGGGAAAGATATGATAATGGAGTGTGGAGTGAGTAGTGGCAGAGTGAGGGTGATGATGGTGTTTGGGAGTTGCAGACCTAGGGGGTGAGGTGGAGAGGTCAAAGCGTTTGACCGGGTCAAATGGCTGGGGATAGTTTGGACGGGGTGTTATCTTATTTTGGTGGGCTAAAATGGAGTGGGCCTAGAGTTGTGTTTGGTTTTGGATCAGATATGGAGTTATAAGGTGGATCAGGTTTGGTGGTTGTTTGGTCCGGATTTGGTTTTGGTAACTTTAAATTCACAAGGACCATTCATGTAATTTAGCAAAACTTGGGGGGCTGTGGTGTTTTACCCAAGTAACCATAAGGATCGAAACTGCCATTTGTTAATTGTATAAAGACTACAAATAACATTTTTTTTTTTTTCATTTAAAAATACCCGAGGACCATTTTTGTAAAATTTTAAAGTTGAGGGACTTTTTCTGTAAATTTCCCAAACTTATGATCCAAGGGCTACTTGTGATAACTTATGATTTTCCAACAACCAAAGATGATTTATCATTCAAAATTATTTCACCCGGGACCAAATCTGTCAATCTTCAAAACTCCAGGGACCATTCTTGTCAATTTTGGATTTTAAGGGGTAAAAGTGTAATTTTCTCAAACTTTATCACCCAAGGACTTATTTTGATAATTTTTGACTTTTATTTGCCTTGGGTTGACTTTTCTTTCGTTTTAAACTTCCAGGGACTAGTTTTGCCAAATTTTGAAACTTGAGGAACTGAAATTGCCAATTGTGCAAACTTTGTTCGTTTTTCATTTGTTTTCAAACATTTTGCATATAAAACACACTTTTGGGATAATTTGTGTATTTTGATGCGTTTTTGGGTGTTTTTGGATGTTTTGGCAGTCCAGATACGGTAAAAATGATGAGTGTTTGAGCACTCATCAATCCCCCACACTAAGCTATTGCTAGTCCCTAGCAATCTTTTGAGAAAAACTTGATGGATTCTAAACTCTTTACCAAAAGCCATCACTTCTGGAGTAGCCAGGTGTAAGAACTGTGGCACACCTGATAACCGTGTGATTTTGAGCAAACCACCAGCTGTCAACGGATTTGATAAGTCTTTACCAGGAGCCGTTTGCTCCTGGACTAGCCAGCATCTTGATGGACCTAGTCAACATCTTGGTGAGCTGATTACCAATTATGGTTTTTCCACGGCCTTTACCACAAGCCATAATCTTGTGGGCTAGCCAACTCATTTGCTTATAAGGATGCGGGGGAGTTGAGGAACCATGCAATTTTTGGCAAATTGCCAGCCATAAACGGATTTGAGTTGTCTTTACCAAGAGCCGTTTGCTCCTGGACTAGCCAATCCCTTTGTCATTTAGACTTTGGCGGACTGATAACCACAAAAATTTTGGAATAAAGTGAAAAATTTTGAAAAATTTTGGCCTAAAAATGGGGGTACTTGAAAGTATTTTGCGATAAAATTCGCTAGAATTTCCCCCCCACACTTAGAAATGAATATTGTCCTCAATATTCAAAGTCCCGGCTATTATGCCGAATCTAAGAACGTAAAAAGATAATATTCGAAGCTAACTGTGGAAATTTGTTTTGTATTTTTCACTTTATTTATCTGTACATACAATCACACTTTTTTTTTTTTTTTTTTTTTTTTAACTTATATACATATATACATTTTTCAAATAGCGGGGGGTTGGCCATTCCCCCACACTAGGGTGGTAGAAAGTAGAAAGAAGTCAGAAATACGGGTGAAAACCCATATTGTTGCTAGTTTTTGGTCATTGAGTCGCTAGCTTGACTCTATCCCCGAATTCAATTGTCCTTGGGGAAAGTTTGGAGATCCGGGACGACCATGGATGGTACGTCCTCTCCAAAGTAGTGCTTTAACCGATGTCCATTCACTTTGAAGTTAGGACCGTCATTTTGAGATAATTCGACGGTACCATAAGGATAAACTTTTGTGATAGTGAATGGACCAGTCCATCGGGTTTTGAGCTTTCCCGAGAAGATCTTGAGTCTAGAGTTGAAAAGAAGGACTCGATCACCAACGTTAAAAACGCGGTTTTTGATTTTTGAGTCATGGATCTTCTTTATCTTTTGTTTATAGATCAAAGAGTTCTCGTAAGCTTGATCACGAAGTTCATTTAATTCATTGAGTTGAACTTTCCTATGATCACCCGCAGTTTTGAGGTCAAAATTTGCATGCTTGAGAGCCCAATAGGCTTTATGCTCAAGCTCGATCGGAAGATGGCACGCTTTCCCGTACACAAGTTTATAAGGCGTACACCCAATGGGTGTTTTATACGCCGTACGGAAAGCCCAAAGTGCATCATCTAATTTATCCGACCAAGATGCACGATTTTCCCCAACGGTTCTTTCCAATATTCTCTTTATGCCTCGATTGGAAACTTCTACTTGTCCACTTGTTTGAGGGTGGTACGCAGTAGAAAGACGGTGAGTTACACCATACTTTTGCATGACTTTATCGAATTTGTCATTGCAAAAATGCGTACCACGATCACTAATTATAGCACGTGGAGTTCCAAATCGAGCAAAGAGAGCTTTCAAAAACTTCACAACTACTCGGGCATCATTTGTGGGTAAAGCTTTTGCTTCGACCCATTTTGACAAATAGTCAACTGCCACGAGTATATACTTGTTTCCATGAGATGACGGAAATGGCCCCATAAAGTCGATGCCCCAGATATCAAAGATTTCACAAACTTGAATTGCATTCTGAGGCATTTCATTCTTTTGTGAAAGATTCCCGTGACGTTGACAAGCGTCACAGGACTTGACTAAATCTTGGGCATCCTTGTAGATCGAGGGCCAATAAAAGCCGGAATCAAACACCTTTTTGGCGGTGTAGTTGGGATTGTGGTGGCCCCCCGTGGGACCAGCATGGCAAGCCTTTAAAATTTCATTGGCTTCCTGACCATACACACACCGCCGGATGACTTGATCCGCGCATATCTTGAACAAGTAGGGGTCGTCCCAAAAGTAATGTTTGACATCTTTGAAAATTTTATTTTTTTGTTGGGACGACATCCCTTTCACAATGAAGTTACCCGCAAGATAGTTTGCAAAGTCGGCAAACCATGGGGTAATCGAGTCTCCACGAAATGAAACCACATTGAGGGTCTCGAGAGGAAATGTTTCATTTATTTCCTTTTTCTCGAAAGCATTTTGGTGAGGGTTTTCAAGACGGGAGAGATGATCAGCAGCTAGGTTCTCAGCTCCTTTTTTATCACGAATTATGATATCAAATTCCTGAAGGAGGAGAACCCATCGGAGGAGTCTCGGCTTTGCATCTTGTTTTGCAAATAGATACTTCAAAGCCGAATGATCCGTATACACTATGCTTTTAGTCAGAATCAGGTATGGCCGGAATTTTTCAAAAGCATACACCACAGCTAATAATTCTTTTTCAGTGGTGGTGTAATGACTTTGTGCCTCGGTCATAGTCTTGCTGGCATAGTGTATAGGCTGAAAATGTTTTGTTTTGCGTTGCCCCAAGACTGCCCCTATAGCATAATCGCTAGCATCACACATAAGTTCAAAGGGCAAGTCCCAATCGGGGGCAACAAGAATAGGTGCCTCGGTAAGCCTTTTCTTTAATGTTTCAAAGGCTTCGATGCACTCAGGGGAGAAGATAAAAGGAGCATCCTTCTCGAGGAGATGGGTCATAGGCCGGGCGATTTTAGAAAAATCTTGAATAAACCTACGGTAGAAACCGGCGTGACCCAAAAAGCTCCTAACACCTTTCACAGTCGTGGGATGAGGCAATTTAGCAATGACGTCCACTTTGGCACGGTCAACCTCCATCCCATTTTTTGAAATTTTATGGCCGAGGACAATGCCCTCTTTGACCATAAAGTGACTCTTCTCCCAATTTAGACACAACTTTGTGTCTTCACAACGTTTTAGCATATTGTCTAAATGGGAGAGGCATGTTTGAAACGAATCCCCAATGACCGAAAAATCGTCCATGAAGACCTCCATAGTTTTTCCGATCATGTCGGAAAAAATGGCCATCATACATCTTTGAAACGTGCCCGGAGCATTACATAAGCCAAATGGCATACGTTTATATGCGAAAGTTCCATAGGGGCACGTGAAAGTGGTCTTTTCTTGGTCTTGCGGGTCAATGGGAATCTGAAAGTAACCCGAGAAACCATCGAGGAAGCAATAATACTCATTCCCCGCTAATCTCTCGAGCATCTGATCCATAAAGGGCAGAGGAAAATGATCTTTGCGGGTGGCGTCATTTAACTTGCGATAGTCAATACAGACGCGCCAACCCGTAACCAAACGAGTTGGAATTAACTCATTCTCCTCATTTATGACAACGGTAATGCCACCCTTTTTTGGAACACAATGAATTGGGCTGACCCAAGGACTGTCCGAGATAGGGTAAATCAATCCGGCATCAAGAAGTTTTAAAACCTCTTGTTTGATAACCTCGTGAATTTTTGGATTCACCCTTCTTTGTTGTTGGACTGCAGGTTTGAAGTCGTCCTCCATTAAAATTTTATGAGTACAGAATTCAGGGTCAATGCCCTTGATGTCGGAGAGACGCCAAGCAATTGCTTGTTTATGAGACTTCAAAACCTTTATGAGAGCAGCCTTTTCCTCATCACTTAAGTCTTTGGCAATTATGACGGGTAATTTATCATCACCCTCCAGAAATGCATATTCAAGATGAGGCGGCAAGTCCTTAAGTTCAACCTCAGGGAAGTCATCAGTTTTCTCAACATTTTTGACTTCCTCTTTATGAAGTTGTTGTGGTAGAACAGGAAGAGGAGAGGGATCTTCGTTTAACAATTTTTCAAGCATGAGAATATCCCTCTCGAGGTCGATCTCTTGGTTATCGACTCCATCGAGAATCGAATCACTTTTGAGAAACGCCTCCATTTCTTCTAAGATGAAGTCACTTCCCTTAAACGGAGTGAGGGAAGGAGAAGAATTGGCTATGATGGGGTGAGAAGATTGAGTGAGGTTTTCACTCGAAGAATCATCAATGAAACCTAAAATCTCTTGAGCATACTCCTCAGCAGCAACATCGATGACATCAATTTGATTCACCGACTCACAATCATAATTGGAGGAGTATCTCGACGTTTGATTTAGGTTGAAGGTTATGGCTTCCGTTCCAACACGTAATGTGATCTCATGCTCAAATACATCGATAAGAGCTCGCCCAGTTCTAAGGAATCCCCGCCCAAGAATGAGAGGGACCCTTGAATCGGCATCAAAGTCAACAATCACAAAATCTGCCGGAAAATGGAACTTCCCCACTTTAACGAATACGTCCTCGGCAATGCCAATGGGACGAGAAATCGAACGATCGGCAAGCTCTAAAGTCATGCACGTGGGGGTAAGTTCGGGAAGAGAGAGTTTCTTCCACACAGAATATGGCATTAGGTTAATGCTAGCACCTAGATCGGCCAGGGCGAAGCAATCAACCATACCCGGGAAAGTACAAGGAATGAGAAATTTCCCGGGATCTCCAAGCTTCTCAGGAAGCTTTTTCAAAAGAACCGCAGAGCAGTTCTCATTCAGAGGAGTTCTTGCCATCTCAAATAATTTTTCTTTGTTACTCAACAGATTTTTGATTGTCGATGCAAACTTGGGCATCAAGAGAATAGCATCCGCGAAGCTGATATCAAAATGCAAATCTTGGAAGATTTGGAAAAATTTATCCATTTGGTGATTAGCTTTTTCGCGGAGCTTTTGTTCACTGAGACGTGATGGATAGGGAATAGAAGTTTTGGATTTAGGGCTGTCCACTGGAGTTTCTGGTGGTTCAAAGACAACTCCAGGCTTACATCTGGTTTCAGGAATAACCTGAGGTTGGACGTGTGCTGTACTTCGTGGGCTAGGAATTTGCACTTTGTCCTTTGTCACCTCAGGTTCACGATTCACTACCTTTGGAGGGGAGGAAGAAGAGGTAGTAGGAATCGCGGGTTCATCATATGAAGCACCACTTCGTGTTGTGATCGCCTTAGCATCGCCCCTCGGGTTAGCGATCGTGTTGCTCGGTAAAGTAGTACCTGAGCCCGAGGGTCGATCATTTAAAGACTTCTTGATGTCAGAAATCTGGCTGACCAGCAACTTGTTCAACTCTTCTTGGGACTTCATGAATTGTTTCAACAACTCGTCAGATGAAGGCCCGGTTGGAACAATGGCTTGATTCGGGTTAGGAATGTTTGGAGCTCGATTGTTCGGATTTGGACCTTGATTTTGAAAATTACCCTGATTAGGGTTGTTGTTTCCATGAAAATATCCCTGATTGAAGTTACCCTGACCTTGGTTCCGATTAAAGTTTCCTTGATTTTGTTGTTGGAAACCTTGATTTTGGAATCCTTGGTTTTGATTGTGAAAACCGTGGCCCTGATTGAAGTTACTTTGGTTTTGATAACCTTGGTTTTGATAACCTTGGTTCGCTCTATTTTGATTTTGGCCACGGTTTTGGACATTTTGGTTTTGATTAAAACCAGGAGGTCCAGGATAATGATGTTGAGGACGATAGCTAGGGTCCATAGGAGGGCGATATTGATTGCCTCCTTGATTTTGGGACCCCGCTAAAGCATGAGCTTCGTATGGAGTACCATCAGTAGTTGTGCAATTGTAGTAGGCATGCGGCCCACCACAAGTTACACAGACTTCCACTTTTTTAACCTCAGCAGGTGGAGGATGTTGTGGAAATGAAACTTTCTTTGTTTGGGCGAGAACCAAAGCTTGGATCGCTTCAGTGAGCTTGTCAATCTTAGCATCCGTGCTAGATTGACTCACAGAAGATGAAGTGGAAGGACCCGCATTAATTTGGGAAACAATCGGTTTGCTTCGTGTAGAGCGGACCTTAGACTTGTTTTCTATGATTTGCAAAGCTTCTTTTGTGGTTTTACTCAAAAAGTTGCCTCCCGCGGAGGCATTGAGTGAATCCTGATCAGCTTGGCTCACGCCATTGTAAAACGTATCGAGTTGCATCAACTCAGAGAAACCATGATGTGGACACTTGCGAAGTAATTCTTTGAAACGATCCCACGCTTCACCAAAAGATTCATCATATTTTTGGGTGAACTTGGTGATTTCGTTCTTAAGACTCGTGGTCTTGGAAGGTGGGAAGAATTCATTCACAAACTTTTTGACAAGATCTTCCCAAGTCTCAATAGATCGTGGAGGTTGTTTTTCAAGCCAAATCCGGGCTTGTCCCTCCAATGAGAATGGGAAGAGAAGAAGTTTTATTGCTTCACACGGGACATTTTTGTACTTGATGGTCGATGTGATTTTATTGAACCATCGAATATGAGCATGAGGATCGTCCCTCTCAAAACCGTAAAATTGACTTGAGGTTACAAGATTGAGTAACCCGGTTTTGAGCTCAAAACTATCAGCCACGATGGCTGGGACAATAATGGCATCTCCGTAACCCTCGATGGGTGCTTGGAGAAGTTCACACATGGGACGGTCTTCCGCCATGGTGACAGTGGGTGTGGCAACAGTACGAATCTCAGATCCGACTGTTGGTGCTGAACGTCTACGAGGTCTTCTAGGTTTTCGTACAAGCTCACGTAATGGGCTAGTAGACCTAGAAGAACGACTGTGCATGCACTAAAAACTCACTCAAAACAAAATCGAGGCAAATCAACAGTGAACTTAAACCAATAATCGCAAGCAAGTGGCTTCTTTAAGAAAGGTACACCACACACAAGGATACAAAGGCAAGTTTTAATCTTTTTGGTTTGGGAACTTATTTGTTCACACCCCCAGTTGGAAGGTGTTCTGTCTTGGTTTGCGACGGTTTATTTTTATGTAGAATTATTATACACAAGAAAGAGACGGATGTTTTTGTGTTTTTGTGAATGGGTATAAAAACTTTTTGGAAATATTTTTGGTATCGTTTCGTTTACCAAAATCGTTTTTCTTTAAGAATCACCTTAAAAGAAAACCGAATCAGAAAACGTTACGATCTGTTTTGTTGTTTTTAATTTTTTTTGGTGTTTCAACACTTTAGGAAAAGTGTTAATGACTCTTTTGTATTTTGATTATGAAAATATACACAAGTGGTGGTATTTATACAGTGAGTGAGGTGAGATAACACTAATCTCAAATAACGCTAAAGAAACGCGCACACCTCCCCGGCAGCGGCGCCATAAATTGATTGAGCCTGAACCACCTAACTTATATTGACCAAATAATGGTTAACAAAGTCAAATAGCTTAGATCAATACTCCGGGTAATATAAGGTATCACCGGGTCGTTAAATCCCGTTGAGGTGTGAAATGTAACTTTAGCGTGCTTTGTGATCGGGTGTTTATTCACAGATAGGGTTTATGATCAGAATTATTTGGAAATTATAAACAAATATAGCTTAGGAAAGCTACGTGATTGATTACGGGAATTTGGATTACGAAGATTTGAGCTAAAAACTAAAAACGTACGTTTTAATTAAAAACGTACACAGACGCACAAAACAAAAAGTACAACTGAAGGACGAGAAGGGTTAAAAGTGTAAAATTTATATTTTTACAATCCTAATAATAAAAGAAAATTTTAAGAAAAATTAAAATTATTTTTACACTATTTAATTATTTATAATTAATTAATTACTAATTATCTATTTAATACTAATTAAATTAATTAGAATTATTAAAAATACTAAAAAGACTTAGAAAATTAAGAAAAATTTTATAGATCTAATTAACCATTACAGGAATCCTAAAAAATTATAAAAAGTTAATTTTATATATTTTTAAACTAATTAACTAATTATTATACTATTTATTAATTAATATCTAATTAAACTATTTAAATTATGAAAACTATTAAATGAACAGTAAAAATTCTAGAAAAATTTATAAAATTATTTTAACTAAAATAGAAGCTATAAAAATTATAAAAACTAGGTTGTACTATATAAAAACTAATTATGCTAATTAATTGATTAATATTAATTAAAACTAAATTAAACTAAAATTAATTAGAAATACCACTAAATGAGAAAATAAAATTCTGGAAATGATTGTAAAATTATTTTAACCTAAAATTTAATTTCTAAAAATATAAAAGTGATATATTACTTTAGAGATTAATTAAAATGAAAAATAAATAGATAAATCCTATTAAATAGAAGCTATCACTATTCTTAAAAGTGGTTTTTTTGGATTTTTTCTTTTTCTAAACTGACAATAAGCTAAAAACAACTAACTTTAATAAAAACACTTTTGTTTAAACCCTCTGAATAAGCAATTCAAGTACTTGTTGCACCCACAGTTGACTTTTGTTGACTGTGGAGTGTTTTAGCTCAAATGATGAAATGTGGGGTCCACAATAGACAAATTTGGTTTCTCTGAGTTCACTAAACAAGAATAAGCAGGGAACAACCAACAAATAAGCCTTAATAATCCAAAAAGATCAAATAAGCATTCAACTTATTGGTTTCTGAAACAGATTATGGGACAGAGTTGAGGGTCCAAATAAGGTGGGGTCCACTGAATTAGGGGTCAAACCAAAGGTTCAAAAACACACCCTGGTAGGAGGGGGGTTGAGGGGAACCAAACTTAAGTGGCAAGGACCACTGTGGTGGTCACAAACCACCACACAAGGTGGTGGTGTGGAATGGGTAACTGATGTGCAGGGGAGGGTTATGCCCTGCAGCCTACTTCAAGGGGGTGTGGGACCCACCAAATAAATCTCTAAAAATCTGAATAAAATCTCAAAAATTAACTAAGTGGTATAGATTGTGCACACCAAATTTCAGATCCTAAAACCTAAAACACAACAAATTACAAGCCTTCAAAGGTTGCTCAAAATTACTTTGGACTGCTTTTGACTTTTCCACTTAACCACTCAGTTTGACTTCTTTGAACTTAGCACTTGATTTGGTGACTTTTTGTGATGTAATAAGCTAGAGTTAAGTTGATTTAAGCAGCCTTAACAACTGATTAACTAAAATCTAAGAGCAAATAGCAAAATTACTTGGCAGTTAACTAAACATGAGAGATTTAAGTGAGATTTGACTTTTTACCAAGCAACAACTGTATTTTATTTTAAAACCTTCCTATTTGAACCTATTGTGAGTTACCACAACTGAATGTATTGCCAAAAACATGCAGCAACTCAGATCAATCTTATATTCCAAACACCCCTTAATAACCTAACTAAGAGTGATTTTCAAGTTCAACTGCTGATTCAAGGGGTGTTACTGAATCAAATGGTTCATGTTGGGATGGTGAGCTGATTAAAACACAAATATACTAACTTGAACTACAATTACCACTATGCTACTTATTATTAGTGACAGTTGATTAGTAAATTTTTTGCACAAATAACTTTTGTTACACTAGAACTTAATTTAAGCTTATAATAACAACAAACAAGCAATATTAAACAGTTAATCAAGCTAATAAACAATGGAAAAGAGGATTAAAGAGGGTGCTCACAATATGCCATCCAGCCAAACTGCACAGAACCAAGTGATCAATGACCAAACCTATTATTCCCCATGGAATTCTAAACCAGGTTCATCCATTTCTCAACCTGCTCCAATGTAAATTCTTTCACCTTCATATTTTTTATTTTTTTTTCTTTTTACTGATTTTTCTTTGTGTTTTTGATGATTTATCTAGTTTACTGAGTTAAGCCAATTAAATGGCCTTACAGGGATTTAAAAGCTACTAAGTGAGCTTAATGTGACTTAAATGAAAGCTGTGAGATAACTTAGGAAGCTCAGACCAACATTTAACTAAAACTTTGAGCATAAATATGAAAACTAAAAAAAACAATATCAACACTGGAATTTAAGAACTAAAAGTTTTTTCTTATTCAAGAGAAACTGGTTACAATCTAAGAGCTTTTTCTGAAAGATAAAATTACAATAAGCTTACATAATTTAAATTAAGCTAAAAAAAACTACACACCCACTTCTCAGCTTCTCTTCTTCTTTTTATACCTCCAAATTAGGGTTTGGGAGGTCTTGGACTCTTCCTAGCTCTTCTCTTGGACCATTGGATTAAACGAAACAATCTCAGCCTTTGAAAGAGTTTTGGCGCCCATTTTGCTTTGTCTGTTTCTTGGAGTTATTTGAAGCCAGAGGTGCACCTTTGTTTGTTTGTGTTTGTTTGGTGCACAAGGGGGGGGGGGAAAGATATGATGATGGAGTGTGGAGTGAGTAGTGGCAGAGTGAGGGTGATGATGGTGTTTGGGAGTTGCAGACCTAGGGGGTGAGGTGGAGAGGTCAAAGCGTTTGACCGGGTCAAATGGCTGGGGATAGTTTGGACGGGGTGTTATCTTATTTTGGTGGGCTAAAATGGAGTGGGCCTAGAGTTGGGTTTGGTTTTGGATCAGATATGGAGTTATAAGGTGGATCAGGTTTGGTGGTTGTTTGGTCCGGATTTGGTTTTGGTAACTTTAAATTCACAAGGACCATTCATGTAATTTAGCAAAACTTGGGGGGGGGGCTGTGGTGTTTTACCCAAGTAACCATAAGGATCGAAACTTCCATTTGTTAATTGTATAAAGACTACAAATAACATTTTTTTTTTTTTCATTTAAAAATACCCGAGGACCATTTTTGTAAAATTTTAAAGTTGAGGGACTTTTTCTGTAAATTTCCCAAACTTATGATCCAAGGGCTACTTGTGATAACTTATGATTTTCCAACAACCAAAGATGATTTATCATTCAAAATTATTTCACCCGGGACCAAATCTGTCAATCTTCAAAACTCCAGGGACCATTCTTGTCAATTTTGGATTTTAAGGGGTAAAAGTGTAATTTTCTCAAACTTTATCACCCAAGGACTTATTTTGATAATTTTTGACTTTTATTTGCCTTGGGTTGAGTTTTCTTTCGTTTTAAACTTCCAGGGACTAGTTTTGCCAAATTTTGAAACTTGAGGGACTGAAACAGCCAATTGTGCAAACTTTGTTCGTTTTTCATTTGTTTTCAAACATTTTGCATATAAAACACACTTTTGGGATAATTTGTGTATTTTGATGCGTTTTTGGGTGTTTTTGGATGTTTTGGCAGTCCAGATACGGTAAAAATGATGAGTGTTTGAGCACTCATCAGCCACAAACAACCACCAAAGGTGGTGGGGTTGAGGGTCTGATCTCATGCACAGGGCAAGGGTTTGCCCTGCAGCCCACTTTGAGGGGCAATTCAGTCCACAAATAAAATTCTCAAAAATATAACCAACATGGAAATCTCAAGTTCTACTGATAGATTATGCACTCAACAAATTTCAAAGCTTGAAAGCACACACAAAATTCTATAAAAATCTTTGAATTTTTGAGATTTCTGCCTAGTATCACTTTTGACTTTTTGAGGAAAACTTGCAAAGTTGACTTATGTGAACTTTGATCTAGGTTTATTGATTTGTTATGAGGTATTTTATTATAATGAAGCTAAATCACGTAAACTTAAACACTTATGCAAGGATTTGAGTGGTTGTGATGCTCAAGAACCTACACAGTTAACTGTGTAGGTGTTTTATCTTTGATTTTGACTATTTTCACAAACTAGACTAACTTTTTATTACTTGTTTACCCTAATTATACCTAATGGAGCATGTACTAAACAGATATAACCCACAAATAGCAATGAGACTCAGTGATTTTCACAGAACCAAACACCCCTATAAACTTGATTTTCTAATGAAACTTGAGCAATTCTTAAATTAAAACTCAATTTATGAACTGATCTACATCTAATGAGTAATAACAACTCTAAATAAACACAGATAAGCAAGAAATCAGTACAATGGAATTCAAACACAATTTGTGCAATGAAAAATGGAAATTCTTACAGAATGTCCAAAGCATGAGGTACTGAGCCAAGAACCAAACTAACCTATACCTCCCCTGAGGTTACTAGACCCATTTTCCACAGCATCTTTGCTTCCAAATCACCTCTGAATCCAGAAATCAAAGTCACAATGACACAGTTGACTTTTGTTGACTAAATTATGATTTGTGATTTTGTTAACTAAATCAAATTTTAAGGTAACTAGAAGTTCTTATAAACTTCCTGGGAGCCTAAGTGTTCTGACTCAGTCCATGATAACAAGCAACAAGAACAATACACTAATAATAGATTTTTAACATAAATTTACATAATTTGAAATGTTAAATAAAACTTAACATTGATACTTGAAAACGTTTCTCAATACACTGAAATAAGTAAAAACAACACTTGAAAGCTTAAAATTACAATGAAAATGATAAAATTAACTAAACGACTTAAATTAAGCTAACATCTATTATTTTTCTCTCACCACTGCTTCTCCTCTCTTTATATGGCATCCATTGACTTCTTGGACCTTTTCTGAGTGAATCCCACCCATTGGATTGGGTGGGAATGATCTCAGCCTTTAAAACCACTTTTGGCGCCATTTTTCTATATTTGTAAGGATGTTGGAGTGTGAGAGATATATGATCAATTAAAGGAATTTGGATGTTTGTGGGAGTTGGGGAAGGCAGGGAGTGGGTTGCTGATGTGGAAGGGGGTTGAGTATGGTTTTGGTTTTACAGGTTGGAAGGGAAGAAAGGTCAAAGGTTGACCTTTGTTGACTGGGTGGGAAAACGGGGTAATATTATTTTGAGTGGGGAGTGGGCTGGTGAGTAGTGATGGGCTGGGAAGAGAGGTTTGGGCTTGGGTGGTGTTGGGTTTTAGTTGTGTTTGGTTTTGGTTTTATTAAGGGTCCGTATGGTTAAGTAGTAAACACAAGGACCAATTTTGAAATTTTACCAAATCAAGGGACCTGAGTTGTACTTCTGCCAAAATATCACAAGGGACCAATATTGCCATGTTTTCACATTCCAAGGATCAAACTTAATTTTTTTTTTCAAAATTCCCAGGGACTATTTTTGACAGATTTCAAACTTGAGGGACCAAAAATGTAAATTTTCCAAGCTTTTCACCCAAAGTTCATTTTTGATAACTTTTGACTTTTTAAGGACTTGGGTTGACTTTTCTTTCAAAATAAATGCATAGGGACTATTTTTGACAAATTTTGAAACTTGGGGGACTGAAACTGCCAATATTGCAAACCTTGATCATTTTTCATTTGTTTTTGCTCATTTTGCATTTAAAACATATAAAACACAATCCCTGGGATAATTTCAGTATTTTGATGACTTTTCGATTGTTTTTGTATGTTTTGGCAGTTTAAATACGATAAACATGATGAGTGTTTGCGCAGTCATCAATCCCCCACACTAAACTATTGCTAGTCCCTAGCAATCTTTTTGGAAAACTTGATGGATTTGAAAACTCTTTACCAAAAGCCATCACTTCTGGAGTAGCCAGATGTATCGATTCAAGTACGAACTATGGTCCACCTGATAACCATGTGATTTTGAGCAAACCACCAGCTTTCAACGGTTTTGATTTGTCTTTACCAAGAGCCGTTTGCTCCTGGACTAGCCAACTCTTGATGGACCTAGTCAACATCTTGGTGATCTGATTACTAATTATGGTTTTTCCATGGCCTTTACCACAAGCCATAATCTTGCGGGCTAGCCAACTCATTCACTTTATGGGATATGGCGAGTTGATTTACCATACAATTTTGGGCAAATTGCAAGCCGTCAACGGATTTGAATTATCTTTACCAAGAGCCGTTTGCTCCTGGATTAGCCAATCCCTTTGTCGGTTAGACATGGCGGACTGATTACCACAAAAATTTTGAAATAAAGTGAAAAATTTTTGAAAATTTTGGCCAAAAACGGGGGTACTAGAAGATATATTTTGATAAAATTCACTAGAATTTCCCCCCCCCCCCCCCCCACACACACTTGGAAATGAATATTGTCCTCAATATTCAAAGTCCCGGCTATTATGCCGACTCTTTGAACGTAAAAAGCCAAGATTCAAATCTAACTGTGAAAACACCATATTTCACTTTATTTCTATATATACACTCTTTTTTTTTGAACTTATATACATATATACATTTTCAAACAGCGGGGGGTTAGCCATTCCCCCACACTAGGGTGGTAGAAAGTAGAAAGAAATCAGAGATACGGGTGAAAACCCGTATTGTGCTATTGTTTTTGTTCATCGAGTCGCTAGCTTGACTCGATCCCCGAATTCAATTGTCCTTGGGGAAAGTTTGGAGATCCGGGACAACCATAGATGGTATGTCCTCTCCAAAGTAATGTTTCAAACGATGCCCATTCACTTTGAAATTTGGACCATCATTATGAGATAATTCGATGGTGCCATAAGGATAAACCTTAGCGATAGTGAATGGACCAGTCCATTGGGTTTTTAGCTTTCCCAAGAAGATCTTGAGTCTAGAGTTGAAAAGAAGGACTCGATCACCAACGCTGAAAACGCGGTTCTTGATTTTTAAGTCATGAATCTTCTTTGTCTTTTCTTTGTAGATCAAAGAGTTCTTGTAAGCTTGATCATGAAGTTCATTTAATTCATTCAGTTGAACTTTTCTATGATCACCCGCAGTTTTAAGGTCAAAATTGGCATGCTTGAGAGCCCAATAGGCTTTGTGCTCAAGCTCGATCGGAAGATGGCACGCTTTCCCGTACACAAGTTTGTAAGGCGTACACCCAATGTGTGTTTTGTAAGCCGTACGGAAAGCCCAAAGTGCATCATCTAATTTGTCCGACCACGATGCACGATTTTCACCTACGATTCTTTCCAAAATTCTCTTAATGCCCCGATTGGAAACTTCGACTTGTCCACTCGTTTGAGGGTGGTACGCAGTAGAAAGACGGTGAGTTACACCATACTTTTGCATGACTTTATCAAATTTGTCATTACAGAAGTGCGTACCACGATCACTGATAATAGCACGTGGAGTTCCAAATCGAGCGAAAAGAGCTTTCAAGAATTTCGCAACTACTCGGGCATCATTAGTGGGTAAAGCTTTCGCTTCAACCCATTTTGACAAGTAGTCAACAACCACGAGTATGTATTTGTTGCCATGAGAAGATGGAAATGGCCCCATAAAATCGATGCCCCAAACGTCAAAGATTTCACAAACTTGAATTGCATTTTGAGGCATTTCATTCTTTTGTGAAATATTCCCGTGACGTTGACAAGCGTCACAGGAATTGACTAATTCCTGGGGATCCTTGTAAATCGTGGGCCAGTAAAAACCGGAATCAAACACCTTTTTGGCGGTGTAGTTTGGATTATGGTGGCCCCCCGTGGGACCAGCATGGCAAGCCTTAAGAATTTCAGATGCTTCTTGGCCATAAACACACCGCCGGATGACTTGATCCGCACATATTTTGAACAAGTAGGGGTCGTCCCAGAAGTAATGTTTTACCCTCTTTGAAGAATTTATTTTTCTGTTGGGACGACATCCCTTTCACCACAAAATTACCCGCAAGGTAGTTTGCAAAGTCGGCAAACCACGGGGTAATAGAATCTCCACGAAAGGTAACCGCATTGAGTATCTCGAGAGGGAATGTTTCATTAATTTCTTTCCTCTCGAAGACATCTTGGTGGGGGTTTTCCAATCGGGAGAGATGATCAGCAGCTAGGTTCTCAGCTCCTTTTTTATCACGAATAATGATATCAAATTCCTGTAGGAGGAGAACCCAACGGAGAAGTCTCGGCTTTGCATCTTGTTTTGCAAAAAGGTACTTCAAAGCCGAGTGATCCGTATACACTATGCTTTTGGTCAGTATCAAGTATGGCCGGAATTTTTCAAAAGCATACACCATAGCTAATAATTCTTTTTCGGTGGTGGTGTAATGACTATGAGCCTCGGTCATAGTTTTGCTGGCATAGTGTATAGGCTGAAAATGTTTTGTTTTTCGTTGCCCCAAGACTGCCCCTATCGCATAATCACTAGCATCACACATGAGCTCGAAGGGCAAGTCCCAATCGGGGGCAATAAGAATCGGTGCCTCAGTAAGCTTTTTCTTCAATGTTTCAAAAGCTTCGATGCACTCAGGGGAGAAGATAAAAGGAGCATCCTTTTCGAGGAGATGGGTCATAGGTCGGGCGATTTTAGAAAAATCATGAATAAACCTACGATAGAAACCGGCATGACCCAAAAATCTCCTAACACCTTTTACGGTTGTAGGATGAGGTAATTTTGCAATGACATCCACTTTGGCTTTGTCAACCTCAATCCCGTTCTTTGAAATTTTATGGCCGAGGACAATGCCCTCTTTGACCATAAAGTGACTCTTCTCCCAACTTAGACATAACTTTGTGTCTTCACAACGTTTTAGCACGTCATCTAAATGGGAGAGGCATGATTGGAACGAATCCCCAATGACCGAAAAATCATCCATAAAGACCTCCATAGTTTTCCCGATCATGTCAAAAAATATGGACATCATACATCTTTGAAACGTGCCCGGAGCATTACATAAGCCGAATGGCATATGTTTATAAGCAAAAGTTCCGTAGGGGCACGTGAACGTGGTCTTTTCCTGATCTTGCGGATCAATGGGAATCTGAAAGTAACCCGAGAAACCATCGAGGAAGCAATAGTACTCATTCCCCGCTAATCTCTTGAGCATCTGATCCATAAAGGGTAGAGGAAAATGATCTTTACGGGTGGCGTCATTTAACTTACGATAGTCAATGCAGACACGCCACCCCGTAACCAAACTAGTTGGAATCAACTCATTCTCCTCATTTCTGACAACAGTAATGCCACCCTTTTTTGGAACACAATGAATTGGGCTAACCCAAGGACTGTCCGAGATAGGGTAAATCAATCCGGCATCAAGAAGTTTTAAAACTTCTTGTTTGATAACCTCGTAAATTTTTGGATTCACCCTTCTTTGTTGTTGGACTGCAGGTTTGAAGTCATCCTCCATTAAAATCTTGTGAGTACAAAATTCAGGGTCAATGCCCTTGATGTCGGAGAGTCGCCAAGCAATTGCTTGTTTATGAGACTTCAAAACCTTTATGAGAGCAGCCGTTTCCTCATCACTTAAGTCTTTGGCAATTATGACGAGTAATTTATCATCACCCTCCAGAAATGCATATTCAAGATGAGGCAGCAAGTCCTTAAGTTCAACCTCAGGGAAGTCATCAGTTTTCTCAACATTTTTGACCTCCTCTTTATGAAGTGTTTGTGGTAGAACAGGAAGAGGAGAGGGATCTTCGTTTAATAATTTCTCAAGTAGGAGAATATCCCTCTCGGGGTCAATCTCTTGGTTATCGATTCCATCGGGAATCGAGTCACTTTTGAGAAAGGCCTCAATTTCTTCTAAGATGAAGTCACTTCCCTCAAACGGAGTGAGGGAAGGAGAAGAATTGGCTATGATGGGATGAGAAGATTGAGTGAGGTTTTCACTCGAAGAATCATCAATGAAACCTAAAATCTCCTGAGCATACTCCTCAGCAGCAACATCGATGACATCAATTTGATTCACCGATTCACAGTCATAATTGGAGGAGTATCTCGAAGTTTGATTTAGGTTGAAGGTCATGGCTTCCATTCCAACACGTAATGTGATCTCATGCTCAAATACATCGATAAGAGCGCGCCCAGTTCTAAGGAATCCCCTTCCAAGAATGAGAGGGACCCTAGAATTGACATCAAAGTCAACAATCACAAAATCTGCCAGAAAATGGAACTTTTCCACTTTAACAAACACGTCCTCGGCAATGCCAATGGGACGAGAAATCGAACGATCGGCAAGCTCTAAAGTCATGCACGTGGGAGTAAGTTCGGGAAGAGAGAGTTTCTTCCACACAGAATATGGCATCAGGTTAATGCTAGCTCCTAGATCGGCCAAGGCGAAGCATTCAACCATACCCGGGAAAGTACAAGGAATGAGAAATTTCCCGGGGTCTCCAAGCTTTTCAGGAAGCTTTTTCAAAAGAACTGCTGAGCAGTTCTCATTCAGAGGAGTTCTTGCCATCTCAAAGAGTTTTTCTTTATTACTTAACATATTTTTGATTGTTGATGCAAACTTGGGCATCAAGAGAATAGCATCCGCGAAGCTAATATCAAAGTGCAAATCTTGGAAGATTTGGAAAAACTTATCCATTTGGTGATTAGCCTTTTCGCGGAGCTTTTGTTCACTGAAAGGTGATGGGTAGGGAATAGAAGTTTTGGATTTAGGGTTGTCCACTAGAGTTTCTGGTGGTTCAAAGACAACTCCAGGCTTACATCTGGTTTCAGGAATAACCTGAGGTTGGACGTGTGTTGTACTTCGTGGGCTAGGAGTTTGCACCTTGTCCTTTGTCACCTCAGGTTCACGTTCCACTACCTTTGGAGGAGAGGGAGAAGAGGTAGTAGGAATCGTGGGTTCATCATATGAAGCACCACTTCGTGTTGTGATCGCCTTAGCATCGCCCCTCGGGTTAGCGATTGTGTTGCTCGGTAAAGTAGTACCTGAGCCCGAGGGTCGATCATTTAAAGACTTCTTGATATCAGAAATCTGGCTGACCAGCAACTTGTTCAACTCTTCTTGGGACTTCATGAATTGTTTTAACAACTCGTCAGATGAAGGCCCAGTTGGAACAATGGCTTGATTCGGATTAGGAATATTTGGAGCACGATTGTTCGGATTGGGACCTTGATTTTGAAAATTACCCTGGTTAGGGTTGTTGTTTCCATGAAAATATCCCGGATTGAAATTACCCTGACCTTGGTTTCGATTAAAGTTTCCTTGATTTTGATGTTCGAAACCTTGATTTTGGAAACCTTGGTTTTGATTGTGAAAACCATGACCCTGATTGAAGTTACCTTGGTTTTGAAAACCTTGGTTCGCTCTATTTTGATTTTGGCCACGGTTTTGGACATTTTGGTTTTGAGTAAAACCAGGAGGTCCAGGATAATGATGATGAGGACGATAGCTAGGGTCCATAGGTGGGCGATATTGATTGCCTCCTTGATTTTGGGACCCGGCTACAGCATGAGCTTCATATGGAGTACCATCAGTAGTTATGCAATTGTAGTAGGCATGCGGCCCACCACAAGTTACACAGACTTCCACTTTTTTAACCTCAGCAGGTGGAGGATGTTGTGGAAATGAAACTTTCTTTGTTTGGGCGAGAACCAAAGCTTGGATCGCTTCAGTGAGCTTGTCAATCTTAGCATCCGTGCTAGATTGACTCGCAGAAGATGAAGTGGAAGGACCCGCATTGATTTGAGAAACAATCGGTTTGCTTTGTGTAGAGCAGACCTTGGACTTGTTTTCTATGATTTGCAAACCTTCTTTTGTGGTTCTACTCAAGAAATTACCTCCCGCGGAGGCATTGAGAGAATCCTGATCAGCTTGGCTCACGCCATTGTAAAAAGTATCGAGTTGCATCAACTCAGAGAAACCATGATGTGGACACTTGCGAAGTAATTCTTTGAAATGATCCCATGCTTCACCAAAAGATTCATCATATTTTTTAGTGAACTTGGTGATTTCGTTCTTAAGACTCGTGGTCTTGGAAGGTGGGAAGAATTCATTCACAAATTTTTTGACAAGATCTTCCCATGTCTCAATAGATCGAGGAGGTTCTTTTTCAAGCCAAATCCGGGCTTGTCCCTCCAAGGAGAATGGGAAGAGAAGAAGTTTTATTGCTTCACAAGGGACATTCTTGTACTTGATGGTTGAAGTGATTTTATTCAACCATCGAATGTGAGCATGAGGATCGTCCCTCTCAAAACCGTAGAATTGACTTGAGGTTACAAGATTGAGTAACCTGGTTTTGAGCTCAAAATTATCAGCCACGATGGCTGGAACAACAATGGCATCTCCGTAACCCTCGATGGGTGCTTGGAGAAGCTCACACATGGGGCGGTCTTCCGCCATGGTGACAGTGGGTGTGGCAACAGTACGGATCTCAGATCCGACTGTTGGTGCTGAACTTCTACGAGGTCTTCGAGGTTTCCGAACAAGCTCACGTAATGGGCTCGTGGACCTTGAAGAACGAGTGCGCATGCACTAGAGATAAAACCAATCAAAACAAAATCGAGGCAAATCCACAGTGAACTTAAACCAATAATCACAAGCAAGTGGCTTCTTTAAGAAAGGTAGACCACTCACAGGGATACAAAGGCAAGTTTTATATCTTTAGTTTGGGAACTTATTATGTTCACACCTCCAGTTGGTAGGTGTTCTGTTTTGGTTTGCGACGGTTGGTTTTTATGTATTTATTATTATTCACAAGAAAAGACGGATGTTTTTGTGTTTTGTGTATGGGTTTAAAAACTTTTGGACAATATTTTTGGTATCGTCTCGTAATCTAAAATCGTTTTTCTTTAAGAATCACCTTAAAAGAAAACCGATTCAGAAAACGTTACGATCTGTTTTGTTGTTTTTTATTTTTTTGTTGTTTTAACCCTTTAGGAAAAGTGTTAATGATTTTTTTATGTTTTGATTTAAAATTTACAAAAGTGGTGGTATTTGTACAGTGATTGAGGTGAAGTAACACTAATCTCAAATGACGCTATAGAAACGCGCACACCTCCCCGGCAGCGGCGCCAAAAATTGATTGGCTCTAAACGGTCAACCTAAATTAACCAAATATATGGTCAACAAGGTCAAACTATCTAGACCAATGCTTCCGGGTAATAAAGGGTATCACCAGGTCGTTATGTCCCGACGAGATGTGGATTGCGCTTTAGCGTACTTGTGATCGGGTGTTTATTCACAGAAAAGGGTTGTGATAAGAATTATTTGAGAATTATGAAATGAAATAGCTTAGGAAAGCTATGTGATTGATTACTGGTATTGAGATTAAGGAGAAATGAGCTAAAACCTAAAAACGTACGTTTTAATTAAAAACGTACACTGACGTACGAGAAAGAAAGTACAACTGATGGACGGAGAGGGCTACAAGTGTGAAATTATTATTTTTATAATCCTAATAAATAAAGAAAATTTTGAGGAAAAGAAAAATTATTTTTACACTATTTAATTATTTATTATTAATTAATTACTAATTATTTATTAATTAACTAATTAAACTAATTAGAATTATTAAAAATACTAAAAAGGCTTAGAAAATTAAGAAAAATTTTACAAATCTAATTAACCATCACAGGAATCCTAAAAAATTATAAAAATTTGATTTTATGTATTTTTAAACTAATTTACTAATTATTAATCTAATTACTTATTAATTACCAACTAAACTAATTATATTATAAAAAAATAGAAAATAAACAGTATAAATTCTAGAAAAATTTATAAAAATGTTTTACCTTATATAAAAGCTATAAAAATTATAAAAACTAGGTTGTACTTTATAAAATATAATTATGCTATTTAATTACTTAATATTAATTATTAATTAGTTAAACTAAAATTAATTCTAAAAACCACTAAAAGACAAAATAAAATTCTGGAAAAATTTCTAAAATTACTTTAATCTAAAAGAGAATTAATAAAAATATAAAAATGCTAAATTGCTTATAAATAAGCTAAAAAGAAAATTAAAAAGATAATTTCTATTAAATAGAAGCTATCACTATAATTAAATTTGGTTTTTTGTGTTTTTTCTTTTTCCAAACTAATTTTACACTAAAAACTAATAACTTTTATGAAAACACTTTTTATGTAGCACAAAAATAAGCACTTTGAGTGCTTATTTATCCAAACAGTTGACTTTGGTTGACTGCACAAGGATTTTAGCTCAAATGGAGTTATGTGGGGTCCACAATGATTAAAATTGGTTCCTCTGAGTTATATGAACATGTTTGAGTAAGATTCACACAATTAAGCTAAATAAATAAGCCACAAGACCACAATAAGCACTTGCTTATTGTGGGTTCTGAGACAGAAATGGGACAGAGATGGGAGGGAGTTTCAAGTGGGGTCCATCGGTCCCTAGGTCAAACAAAGGGTCAACTCTGGAAGCCTGGTAGGAGGGGTTTTGGAAAACCCAAATATGGAGTTTGGGACCCACTGGGGTGGCCACAAACAACCACCAAAGGTGGTGGGGTTGAGGGTCTGATCTGATGCACAGGGCAAGGGTTTGCCCTGCAGCCCACTTTGAGCGGCAATTCAGTTCACAAATAAAATTCTCAAAAATATAAAGAACATGGAAATCTCAAGTTCTACTGATAGATTATGCACTCAACAAATTTCAAAGATTGAAAGCACACACAAAATTCTACAAAAATCTTTGAATTTTTGAGATTTCTGCCTAGTATCACTTTTGAATTTTTGAGGAAAACTTGCAAAGTTGACTTATGTGAACTTTGATCTAGGTTTATTGATTTTTTATGAGGTATTTAATTATAATGAAGCTAAATCAAGTAAACTTAAACACTTATGCAAGGATTTGAGTGGTTGTGATGCTCAAAAACCTACACAGTTAACTGTGTAGGTGTTTTTTCTTTGATTTTGACTATTTTCACAAACTAGACTAACTTTTTATTACTTGTTACCCTAATTATACCTAATGGAGCATGTACTAAACAGAGATAACCCACAAATATCACTGAGTCTCAGTGATTTTCACAGAACCAAACACCCCTATAAACTTGATTTTCAAATGAAACTTGAGCAATTCTTAAATTAAAACTCAATTTATGAACTGATCTACATCTAATGAGTAATAACAACTCTAAATAAACATAGATAAGCAAGAAATCAGTACAATGGAATTCAAACACAATTTGTGCAATGAAAAATGGAAATTCTTACAGAATGTCCAAAGCATGAGGTACTGAGCCAAGAACCAAAGTAACCTATACCTCCCCTGAGGTTACTAGACCCATTTTCCACAGCATCTTTGCTTCTAAATCACCTCTGAATCCAGAAATCAAAGTCACAATGACACAGTTGACTTTTTGTTGACTAAATTGTGATTTGTGATTTTGTTAACTAAATCAAATTTTAAGGTAACTAGAAGTTCTTATAAACTTCCTGGGAGCCTAAGTCTTCTAACTCAGTCCATGACAACAAGCAACAACAAAAATACACTAATAATAGATTTTTAACATAAATTTACATAATTTGAAATGTTAAATAAAACTTAACATTGATACTTGAAAACGTTTCTCAATACACTGAAATAAGTCAAAACAACACTTGAAAGCTTAAAATTACAAGGAAATTGATAAAATATAACTAAACGACTTAAATTAAGCTAATATCTATTATTTTTCTCTCACCACTACTTCTCCTCTCTTTATATGGCATCCATTGACTTCTTGGACCTTTTCTGAGTGAATCCCACCCATTGGATTGGGTGGGAATGATCTCAGCCTTTAAAACCACTTTTGGCGCCATTTTTCTATATTTGTCAGGATGTTGGAGTGTGAGAGATATATGATCAATTAAAGGAATTTGGATGTTTGTGGGAGTTAGGGAAGGTAAGGAGTGGGTTGCTGATGTGGAGGAGGGGGTTGAGTATGGTTTTGGTTTTACAGGTTGGAAGGGAAGAAAGGTCAAGGGTTGACCTTTGTTGACTGGGTGGGAAAACGGGGTAATATTATTTTAAGTGGGGAGTGGGCTGGTGAGTGGTGATGGGCTGGGAAGATAGGTTTAGGCTTGGGTGGTGTTGGGTTTTAGTTGTGTTTGGTTTTGGTTTTATTAAGGGTCCGTATGGTTAAGTAGTAAACACAAGGACCAATTTTGAAATTTTACCAAACCAAGGGACCTGAGTTGTACTTCTGCCAAAATATCACAAGGGACCAATATTGCCAAGTTTTCACATTCCAAGGATCAAACTTAATTTTTTTTTTTTCATTTTTCAAAATTCCCAAGGACTATTTTTGATAGATTTCAAACTTGAGGGACCAAAAATGGTAAATTTTCCAAACTTTTCACCCAAAGTCCGTTTTTGATAACTTTTGATTTTTTAAGGACTTGGGTTGACTTTTCTTTCAAAATAAATGCATAGGGACTATTTTTGACAAATTTTGAAACTTGGGGGACTGAAACTGACAATATTGCAAACTTTGATCATTTTTCATTTGTTTTTGCTCATATAAAACACAATCCCTGGGATAATTTCAGTATTTTGATGACTTTTCGATTGTTTTTGAATGTTTTGGCAGTTTAAATACGATAAAAATGATGAGTGTTTGCGCACTCATCATAGGACCAAGTTTTTCAGAAATTTTCTGGAAACTTAACACAAGAATTTCTGCAGGTCACTTCTGACGGCGTCATGAGTTTGCTCTTGACGGCGTCACGTGTAAAAATCTGGAAATTTTACCAGTTTTGTTTTTCTAATGGAGTTTTAAAGTTTTTGTTGAATTATTAAGTTTTATAATCTCTAGGAAATCTGCAAACTTCATTCCACAAGCATTATATATTATTTTGTTTTCTAGGATTTAGTAACTTATGTAAATTGCCGCCGATTTTATGCGAGGTTGCTTTGTTTGTTTTCTCAGGATTTACAGGTTATGTATGACAAGAAGATGATTTATTTTTCTGGAAGGGAAGCTTTGATTGTTCATTTTCTTGGAGGAAGATCTAACCTAGCAACCTTATTATCCATACCGAGCAAATCAGGGGAGTATTTGATTTCATTTGTTTTACTGTTTCACTTTTACATTCTTTACTTGAACATTGGGGACAATGTTCATCCTAAGTGTAAGGGGAGGGTAAAATGATGATACCTTACAAATACACTTTCGCTTGAGTTTGTTTGTTTAATGTTAGATGTGTAATAAAACTATGAGAAATACTTGTTAGTGCAATTTTAGTGCCAAATTTAAAATTTTTTACAACATTTAGGAGTGAAACTTTAGCCATAGCAAGCGTCTCATGGATAGGAGATTGTATGACTAGCACAAAATCGTACCATTCAAAAAAAATTTCCAACCAAATATGTGAGGTTCGCCTTTAGATTTGATAGGAAAAGCATTTACTACTAGTGCTTATGAGTGTACTGGTAGCATTTAGATTCTAGAACTTGCGTTAGTGATGCATCCCGAGACCGCTAGTGAGACTACATTCGTGTAGTAGGATTTACTACATGATAAGAGGCATTAGGATCACCCTTGTGTTAAACCTGTATCATAATTACTTGACCATTTAAGTCATATTACTTGGCTAATTAAGTCAACTAATTTTTCCCACACCCTTAGCGTTGTACTCATTTTTAGTACACGAAACCCCTAGTACACCCCTCCGAGCCTATCTTTTCGTTTCTAACTTTAACCATTTTACTTAAAAGAAGAATTTGTTACACCCCACTTAAATGTACACCCAAATCGCCTTAGCCTTCCGTGTATGCACTCATCTTTAGTGCATTATTGTTATTTGTTAAACCCTAAGTTAACTTTCTAATTGATTACATGGTTGCTAAGTCGAGTCATATCCTTGTACATATTGTTTTGGGACGATTGGAACTCATGGGTAAAGTACTTATTTATGGAGTAATGGGGAAGAACATCATATATTACCCTCGTATGTGCGTTAATCTTAAAAGTACTCCAAGTGTTTTGATTTTCTTAATTCGAGTCATTAGATTAGTTTATTGTAAAGTATGTAAAAATTCAAGTGTAAGGGGAATTTCCATTCCCTATGATGTATTATTTTGGATGGTAGGGTAAGAGTGTATGCAAAAATAAAAAAAATAAAAAAAATATATAATAATAATAATAATAATAATAATAATAATAATAATAATAATAATAATAATAATAATAATAATAATAATAATAATAAATGAGAGAAAAAATATACGGACTACCATCCCTTTTTATTCTATGTTCATTTTATGTTTTTGTTATTTTTCATTTATTAGCTTAAGTCGAGTCTAGTCTTGGCTTAGCAACGCCATATTGTACATTTAATTAACCAAGATTGTTAACTCGCCACCAGTAAAGACTGCCTATATCCAACAAAACCGTGTATTTCATATCCCTACACCTAACGTTACAACCCTTAAAAAGACCTCTTTGATAGTTTATCCTAGGTGCTTACGTCATGTGGTGGAGGTTTGATCCTTTCCCAAGCCTATGGTAATCTATTTTGCTATGACAGGTAGTGAGAGATATCTTCCGTTTCCATATTGTAATTTATACTTTATTACACCCGAGAGATGTGAGTATCTAAACACTATTTGTGAGGTGCTAGTATATGACCTCCATGCTTGTCTTTGGTCTTTAGTGAAACGATTATTTGTTGTAATTACTTTTATATTAGTGTTAAATGACCCCTAACTTGTATTTTGAGTAGAATAAAAGCGCATTTGCTTGAGGACAAGCAAATCTCAAGTGTAAGGGTATATGATGAGGCGAAAAATGAACCACTTTTAAGAGGTCATTTAAGCCCGGAATCGAAATTATTCGATCAAATATTGCCCTAAATCGTTCCTTTTTTGATTTTAGGTACTTTGGGAGTGAAATCTGGAAAAGGAAGCAATTCGGACGTTTTTGGAGCATAAAAGTGAAGAAAACGCCAAAGACTTAATTTTCCATGCTGGGAACAGTGTGTAACGGCGTCAAGAGGAAGAATTTGACAGCGTCAAGAGTAAATATCATGACGACCCAGTACAAACATGAAGGCGTTACAAGTAGAGCGTCAAGAGTTAAAAGTGTGACGGCCTGCAAAAGTGGACTACATGACGGCGTCCGATGTAGATCAAGGCAGTCCGAGGATTATTTTGGCAGCGAGATGACGGCGTCACAAGTTTGTTCTTGACGCCGTCAGCCTCTAATATCTATATATAGTTTTCTAATTTTCATTCATAAAGAGGAACAAGTTTGGAGAAACCCTAAGGCTGAACCATATACAAATTTTACAGCTTTTCAAGGGTTTTCAACCCTTGAATCCTTACATGTGTTATTGAGATAAGTCTTTTCTTAATTCAATCAATATGTCTATGTGTTGGTTGTCAATATCTTGTGCTTGTCTTGATTCCACCATGCTAGGCAGGATTTATCTTGTGTTTGCTTAGATCTAATGAAACCTAGATGTTGATTATGTGTTGATTACTTTTTTATGGTTGTATTGGATGAATGATTTCAATGTTAGGCTTAAGAAAACTGGCAGATCTCCATTGTGTAACATGCTTGAATGTCTTAGGAAACATGAACCGATGTGTACTAGGTTTTATTGGTTGTATTTAATGCATGAGTAAATTCTAATGATCCCATGTTAGGAGCTTCTTGCAGGCTCGACATAGGAGTGAAGTAGGCACTCATAGGATTGGGGAAGTAAGTACACCACCCCATGAATGGTATTAAGGAATACAATCCGTCATCCACGCAACTATAACAAGTAATTAACATGTAAAAAATGTCTAGGGAGTAGTGAAATCTAAGTAAACACATTTCTCCCACTTATTGTTCACAACCTTAGTTTAAATTAGTTTATTTTCATTTTTAGTGTTTTATTTTGATTGCATCTTAGTATTGGGTTAGTTGACTAGCAACTAATTCCGCCCAAATCCTTCAAACCCGAGATTTTAATTTGTTTTCTGAAAAATATAAAAATACGAAAAGAATCATCCCTCATCTCTAGAACTAGTATTTAGGTTTTCTAATCCTAGCGACACTATTTCTAGCTGAACGA
Organism: Artemisia argyi; assembly: GCA_030686995.1. Lineage (NCBI taxonomy): Eukaryota > Viridiplantae > Streptophyta > Magnoliopsida > Asterales > Asteraceae > Artemisia > Artemisia argyi. The sequence continues at coordinate 127,932,374 of CM060691.1, forward strand.
TCAATCCCCCGGTACTTGTCACTATACTATACTACAACGATCAGGTACACTGCCTGGTGGGGGTTGTAAGCTTCTCAAGATCCCTTGAGAGGTAAAGCCTGGTGCGATTCCCACGTATCAGATTCCCACGTATCACAAGATAAGAAGCATAGTGTACAACAAAACACCACATTAATGCTATTTAATGTAGTCAATTATTTAACTGGTTAATAAATACAATTAATACATTTATTAAAACACCCCTTACAAAAGAAATATAAATTATCAAGCATATTGTACAACCAAATTAAACACAATTCCTCCATTAAATTTCACTACTATAAATAAAAAAGCACATTATACAAATATTCAAACACGAACGGGCAACGGGCCAAATGGGCTTGAGCCCAAACGGGGGCGGACCAAACGGGCTCGAGCCCGAAAGGCACGGGCTACACGAAATTTTTGATATCTGTAAATTTATTATCAAAAAGAATATAATAAACTAAAATACATTATTCATCGAAAATTTTTATTTCAGGGTACCCGCCACTGCAACGCGCGGGTACCTTGCTAGTAGATAAATAAAAGTTTTACTGCTTATTATTAAGCACTTAGTACTTTTTATATTTTTCCTAGCTTTATTTAATTATAAAGTATTTTTAGAAAAGGTTTCATATTTTTAACTGTTCATCTAGTATTTTTTATATTTAAATTTAGTTTAGTTAATTTTTAATTAATAATAAGTAAATAATTTCTCAAACAGCTTATTTATAAGTTGTAGGAGCTTTTTATAATTTTTTAGGATTCATGTGATGATTAAGAAGTTTTAGAGAAATTTTAATAATTTTTCAAGTTAATGTATTATTTTTAATAATTTAAATTAATTTAATTAGTAATTAAATAGTTTTTAATTAATAATAAATAGTTAAAAAGTAAAAAAAAAAAATCTTTTTTCTAAAATTTTCTTTTATTATTAAGTTTATACAAAAGTAATTTTCATCCCCGTAGGATTAATTCTGCTTTATTTTCACTTTTTATTTACGCGTTTACGTTAAATTTAATTTAAACGTACGTTTTTAAATTTAAATACGTTTAGGATTATCTGTTTTCTTTTTATTATTAATATTGTTAATTTAGTTTATTTTTGTTATTATTTGCTTAGTGTAAAAACCCACAAATCATATTCCCTTTTACTTTGTCCAAATCACCTGATCTCCAAACGTTCCAAAATACAATTTCAATCCTCGCTGGGACATAACGACCCAGAAAAACACTGTGCTTACACCGGATCACACTTGCACACACTCATATTTGACTTATTGACCACCCTTGGTTAATTGGTTAATCTGGGGCAAGTCATAAGTTAAGAAGTGTGATTAGTGTTTGATAAAGCCTAGATGTCTATGAGGCTTATGCTTGAGATTAATTATGTGAAAAGATTAGTATGTTTGTAGTTTGATGATTAGAAAGACACGATTAATATAATAACGATTAGATGCTTGAAGGCATAAATTCGTATATGCTTAATTAAATGAGAAAATTTAAAGTGTATAGTTAAAGTGTGATGAGATCATCTGCATATAAAACATGATAAGTTAAAAGCGTTAGTAAGTAAAATGTTTAAGCGTGATGAGTAGAAGTGATGACGAGATTGCGCTAGAAATCATAAGTGATATGAAGTACGCTAGAAAGGATTGTTAAAACATGAATCGAATCATGTTAAAATATTAGAATATGTATGATGATAAGATGCACAATTTACGTGCACGAATGAATTGATTAGGCCAATGTGATATCATGGCATATAATGAATGTGTGAGTCAACTTGGGGTTGACGGATAAATGGTAAGTTGCATTGTGAAAATGGAAATATAATAAATTGACAAGTGTTATGTAGAAACTTGTCTAGATGAAAGTAAACATGGTAGCGAATGTTGAAATTGCTTAAGGTAAGGAGAAATGTCGAAATGATAGTGTTTACTTAATGATAAAAGTACATGAAAGCTAAAACGAGTAAAGATGTTAAAGTAAGTATAGCTTGGATCCAATGCTCTAGTTTTGGTATCCTTTGGGATAGCCCAGCTTGCCTTTTATGGTATGTGTTTTGGCATCCTTCGGGATGGCCTAGCTTGCCTTCATGGCATGGTTGTTAGCTTGCCTTTACGGCATGGTTGTTAGCTTGCCTTCGTGGCAGGGTTATTAGCTTGCCTTTACGGCATAGTTGTTAGCTTGCCTTCATGACATGGTTGTTAGCTTGCATTCATGGCATGGATTATAGCTTGCCTTTTATGGCATGGTTGTTTAGCTTGCCTTCATGGCATGTATGAAAGGTTAGTGAGATTGGATCTAAGGCTAGAAAAGATGGGAAGTTAGTAAGTATGATTGTTGTGTCGGAAGTACGTAAGTAGGATGATTTATAATCTCGTTATTTAAATGGATTGGGACGCCTCTTCATTTAAATAAAGAAATTATAAATTCCCGAACCATATGTTTATAATTCCTTACTTGCATAGATTGGGATGCCTTTTTATGTAAATAAAGAATTATAAATGAGTGGGCTTATGTGTAGCCGATATGGCATGAGTACGGGTATAAAAACGAGAAAGTAAAAATTTATAGTGGCGTTAAGGTTATGCGTGAAACCTTAAGATAGACGCCTATAATGAGTTTGTGCATTAAATTGAGAAGATATTGGGTAAGTATTCCCGAAATTTAACAAGAATATTGCTTAAGTAATGCATAATATTGGTTTTTGAAAGTGCCATTTAGATGGTATTTGATATAAATTTAAAATAAGTTACCATTTTTTGAATTAGATACGTGTTGGTATTGAGTAGAATGCGGAATTGACCGGTATATGACTTTATGTCATCTTAGTGCATTGGTGAATAAGGTGGAAATAGTGTTGAAGTTTAACCTATATAAAGGCAAAATAGTGAATTTTCCATATGACAAGTTGTCATTTGTTGGAAATTTTAGATAAGTTTGTAATGTGAAGTGTTGTTTATACTAGAGAATTAAATAAAATGGAGGATTTCCATATTGTGATGTGATACTAATGGTGCGGTGTCATTAGAAATACTTGATATTTTATGAAATTATGTGATTTAAATGAGTTGTTAGCAATTTGACTATAGCTTAGTTGAATTAAGATTTCTACGTTGAGTGATATGTAGAAATTGACTTGATAGTAAATGGGCATATAGCTATGATATGGGCCTAAGATATAGAAATTTTCTATGTATGGATGCAAAAGTTAAGCGGAATAGATTTCGGGGATGAAATCTAAATAAGGGGATAAATTTGTTATACCCCAAAACCGGGTTTTTAAGTATTAAATAATGATAAAGTGCCTTGAAATAGTTTGACCAAGACTTTATATGTTTGAAGGTCTAATATGATTGGTTAGTCAATGAAACTTGAATTGTAGTCAAACCTAATAGTCAAACAATTAGTCAAAGCATTTCATAAGTGGTTATAAAAAATATGATGTGTCACAAATATAAGAAAAATAGACTTAAGGGACTAAAGTTGATAAGTGTTAAATGAGTTATAAAATTCATGTGGCTAAAGTAGAAAGAAAAGGGACTTGGGGGACCTAAGTTGATAGAATCGCAAAATAACACTAGAACCAACTTGTTCTAGTACCAAAATCGGATTGTTACAGTACTAAAGGGACTATTCTTGCCAAAACCTCAAACTAGCACTAGAACCAACTTGTTCTAGTACTAAGGATGAATGGTTACAGGACCTAAGGGGCTAAAGTTGCCAATTGGGCAAACTTACAACTAACAAAGGTCTAGAGAATTCCCTAGACTTCTACTAGCTTCATTTGGATAAGTATTTTATCTAAGTATGTTGTAGGTGTCGGTTCATGAGGAGGAAAAGGAGGGAAAAGATGAAGCTTGATAATGAAGCTTATGAGGGTTTGATGATGGTTTGAAGATTGTAATCCCCTAGCAAGGTTCCTAGCATATTATCAAGTAAGTATGATGTTTAATTATTAAAATTTCATTGGTGATTTAAAGGTTAGGGTTTATGAACCCTAATTTGGGGAATTGGGTAAAAGATGATTTTAAACTAATTAAAAAGGTTATAGTAATTATAAGATAAGTTTTATGGTGTTAAAGTTAATAATTTTATGGGTTAATCATCATATGATCAATATATGATTATATGATAATTAGAAGTGTTAAGAGGTGAGCTATGGTTGTATTAACCATTGTTATAGTAGTTTGACTAAGTGTTTATGTTGATATGATTTTGACCTAGATTGCAAAGTGTGAAGGATGATGATGATGTTAATGATAGCTTAGCTTGGATTCAAGGTAAGTAAAATGGTTATGACATGAGATTATATTGATTTATTCATATATGTGTTATGTGGAAGATGATAGTGAAGGTTTATGAAGCATTTGGCTTAATATGCCTGGATTAAGAATAGATGACGACTAGTTTTGCAAGATTAGCCAACATTGTGGTTAAGTCCATTATGACTTATGTTAGGTATGTAAGAATTAAGTTTGATTGACGTTATGTGCATTTAGTGTGATGTGCAAGTATTGATGAAAGGAGTCTTATGGACTAATGTGATGTGAATGATGCTTATGTGATTAATGATGTATAATATCATGTGATTATCCTTTTTACTTACTAAGCGTAATGCTTACGGTTTAGTTGCATAACCGTTTTGTAGGTACTTTTGTGAAGAAGGCAAAGTCTTGGTAAAGACATAGGAATTGGGTACGGGTTGAAAGTGGTAAGATATAAGTAATTGTGATAGATACCGAGCTCGAAGTAACGTTGAACCCCCCAAGTTTTGTAAATGGTTTGTGATGTTGTTTTGTAGTGTTAAATTCCAGTTTTTAAGTATTTAAATGAGCTATGCTCAAGTTGTATTGAAAATGGGTCAAAAAGGGGTGTTTGGCAAAACACCCGTAGCTTTTTGAACTGTATGATCATGGGTCGTTTAGACCACAAATGATTATCAAAATGATGTAATATGTTGAGTTTATGGTTTCTAGAAAGTTTCGTTAATTGTCGAGTTATAGAAGTTGTTTTTCCGAAAAATGGGTGAAAAATGCATAAAAGGAATATGCAAAAAAAGGGGTGTTTGGGACAGCAAGTAATGCAGAAAATAGGTCATGTTAGAAAAATCATATCTTTAAACCCATGAGTCATTAGAGGTCGTGCCACCTAGTGTGTGCTTATTCACACACCTTTTTCTGTCCATTTTAAGAGCAAAATAGACACAAACTAACAATAATTGCCAAAGATATTGTACTTTTGTGTTTGTGATCGTGTAGGAACGGATATTTCAGAAATTGGCACAAATCAGGCCAAAAAGGACAAAAACGAGCACGAGTTTAGAAATCATATCAAAAGCCAAAGCCGGGGAAGCAAATTATCATTTTTGAGCTCAGAATGTCAAAACATACCTTGAAGAATCACCAAATGCCAAAAATAGTCCTTGGAGCAAAAGTTTGCAAAATTGGCAGAAATGGTCCCTCAAGTTTGGAATTTGGCAGAAATGGCCCCTGAGCATTGGATTTTGGAAGAAAAAGTCAACTATAGTCCTTGGGGATTCACAAGTGTCAAGTTTAGTCCATGGGTGAAAAGTTTGAAAAAATTACAAGTTCAGTCCCTGAAGTTTCCAAAATGGCAAAAATAGTCCCTGGGCATTCAAAAATGGAAATTTACACCTATGGCCCTTGTACTATTCACTATTGACAAATTAACCTCCTTGGATAACTTTGGAAAATCACAAACTCAGCCCCTCAATAATCAAAAAATTACATGAATGGTCCTTGTGATATTTACTACACCAAACGGATCCTTAGTATTATTAAAGGCCCAAATCCAAAATCCAATCCAAACGTAACACAAACCCAACACCCCTGATCCACCACAAGCCTGATCCAAACCCCTGGGCCCAACACACTCTAGCCCAATCTCATTTTAATATAAAAACGCAGGGTCAAACTACTTTGACCACCCCTTCCCTCCACCATCTTCCCCACTTTCCTGCAACACATCACCTCACCCCCCCCCCCCCCCCCACCATCTCCATCACTTCCCACCGCCCACACCACTATCCCTTACCTCTCACCTCAGCATTAAATGCTGCCACCCCCCAATTGCACCTAAAACAGATAATTTGGTCAAAACAGTTTTTCCCGCCAAAAACATGTGGAAGGCCTGGATGAGTTTCAGACATCCGATGGACCATATTATAGGTGGGATTTGTGCACAAGGAGTAGGGAACTCTAATTGGGGCTTATAAAAGGAAGAAGAAGGATAGAAACATAGCATGTAGCTTAATTAGTCTAATATAGTGTCATATGGTGTAATTTATCATTTTCTCTTGTAATTTTCAGTTTAAAAGCTTGTACTAAGCAATTTTATATTAATCTAAGTCCATTTCGAACATCAATTACAAGTGTGCAGCTTATGTTCAGTTTATGCTAATTTCTATTTCAAAAACCTCATTTAAACTTAATAATGTTGAAAGTTATTGTTTTGAAAGTTATTTACTCATTAAACTAAAAAAAAAAAATTGATGATGGCTAGAGCATAGTAAATACTGGATGGCTATGGTTTAGTGGCTTGTGGAAGCCTATAGGATTGGTTACTTGGTTCTTGGTTCATGTTATATTGGCAGGAAAGCATATTGTAAGGCCTTTGTTCAATTTTTCATTTCACTATTCAAGTGCTTATTATGCTTATTCTGCTTCCTTATTGCTTATGAGATAGATTCTAATTCATACATTAGACTTTAGTTCAAGTTTGATCAAGTTTCAATAATCCACCAAAGTTAACAGGTTGTTTGGATTTACCTGTTACCATGTGTTCTAGCTTGTTATTGTTGTTGTTTCTAGTCCACACAGGTCACATTAGGTCCTAGTAACTTAGAACAACTATAAAAACCAACCCTCATTCAGTAAAAAGTCAAAATCATTTTTAATCTCATCATATAGGATCACTGTTAGGATTTAGACCCCCAAATCATTCCCATTAGTGTAAAAGTTGTTAGTATAGCTTATGCTAGCATCCTTATAGTTTAATATAACCAAATCAGTCAATAGGATCAAATCAAAATCCACCAAAGTAAACTTAGGTGTTCAAGTAAAAAAGTCAAAATTGCATAGTTAAGTAGAAAATCACCTTTTCCAGGGATTTTCCTAATTTTTGTGCTCACAAATAAGCTCCAAGCTTTTTACCAGTTAAAGTTTACCAGCTTAACTATAGGAATCCACCGTTGGCTTATTTTTAGGATTTTTTCTGTAGCTTGTGCAAGTGCTTATTTGAGGCTGCAGGGATAACACCATCCCCTGTACCAGGGTTTTCACCCAACTTTCATTGCCCCATTCTGGCTTAACCAGTAGACCCCACCCCTCACCCTTAGCTTTTTGGATAGCTTATCAGTATAGTTTTTAGGCCTTGGCTTATTTTGGATCTTAGTCATCATCTAGTTAGCTTATTTGTGCCTTTAACTTTGCATGATTTCACTTTGTATGATGAGTAGTCAGTGTAGACCAACCAAGTTCATTAGATCATAACTTGTTCAATAGTGGACCCCACCTAGTGATTCTTGGCTTTTTGGAAAGCCTATAAGCCTATCTTTAAGGTTCAGGGCTTATTAGCTGCTTTCTAGCTTATTTGGTAGGGCTGCATAGAGCTTTTAGTTTGCCTCATTCCTTGATATACACTGAGTCATCAGTGTAACTCACCCAAGTTCAAAAGCTCCCTAGTGCTTATTAGGGGACCCATTTGCTTAAGTCTTGGCTTTTTGAAAACCCTTTTGACTAGCTTTTTGGATCAAGTCTTAACTTGGATCCTTGATCACCCCTGTGGGCCCCACAAGGCCTGCAAGTTGGCCATTTTTTGCTAGTATTAGTGTTAAGGATTTGGATTTGCTTATTCCTAGTTTCTGGCTTATATCCTGTGCTTATTTCTTTTCTTTTGCTTATTTCAAATTCCTATAACCTGTTTGTAGCTTATTTATCTTTGTGGAATCATAATATAGCTTTTTGGTCAACTTTTTCAAGCATCAAAGTCCTAATAAGCTTAAACCTTAATCTGTTAAGCTCATTAGCTTCCAAAGTGCTTATTTTTAAGCTCCAATCTAAGTGTCTTTACAAAAGTTGTTTATTTTTAGTAGTAAAATTGTTTTGTAAAAGAAAATCCAGAAAAAGCCAAACATAAGAAAAGTGATAGCTTCTATTTAAGCCATTTGACTTATTGCTCAGCTTTTTCAAAAATCAATTTTCATTTTTATAATTTTCCTAAGTTTCTAATATATTAAAATAGTTTAAGAAAAATTTTCATAATATTCTGATTTAATTTAGTATTTATAATCATTAAATTAAGTTTAATTAGTTTTAATTATAAAACTAAAAAATCAATTTTCTTTCTGCTTATTTATAAGCAATAGTAGCTTTTTATATTTTTCCTATGTCTTATAATTCATAAATTATTTTTAGAAAAATTTCCAGAATTTTCACTGTTCATTTAGTATTTTTAATAATTAAATTAGTTTCAATAGGATTTAATTATTAAATAAGTAAATAATTAGTAAATTATTTTTATAAATTTTTTATAATTTTATAGGATTCCTGTGATGGTTAATTAGTTTTGTAAAAATTTTCATATTTTTCCAAGTCACTTTAGTATTTTTCTTAAATTTAAATTAGATTTAAATAAGTTTTAATTAATTATTAATTAGCTTAAATATTTTTTAATTAATATTAAATATTAAAATAATCAAAAAGATAAATTTCTTTTTAATTAATTTTTTTTAATATATAGTTTGTAAAAATTTCATTTTTCACCCCCTCTAGTTTTAGTTTGTTTAAAACTCACCTTTTTATTTGTCTGTAATCATATATGATTTTTATTTTACTTACTTTTTCATATATCTGTAATCCTGTAATTGTTTATACTGTTTATTTGTCTTTATATCAATCAATCAGTAGTGTAATAAAATCCAAACCATTATTTGAAACTGTTCCCAATCACTGTATCCCTTAAACGTTTCAAAAACACAATTTCAATCTCGTTGGGACTTAACGACCCGGGGATTTCCCTGTACTTCCATGGATTTAATATCTTGCACTACTCCCACTCAGGCTTGACCTGTTGACCATTCCTTGGTTAATTTGGACTGACTGTTTTGGAGGAGTCACACCAGTCGTTTTGAAGGTAATTGAGTCTAGTTTCATTTAAAAATGGCCAAAAGGTCTGACTCTTTAAAGATTTTTGTTAATAGTTAAAAGAGTAACGGTAGGTCAGTTTTAATCATGTGGTTTCCGCGTAAAAGTTTTATAATTTTGGTCAAATCGGGAAAGGGGCGTTTCAACAATAATGTTTGTATGAGAAACATGATTAGTTGTACTTATACAAATAAAAGTATATATTTGTTACTAGACATTTTACAAAATATGAATTTATATAAAATACTTGTAAATGCAAGTTGTGTTCATTTGATCATTACCACAATGTTAGATATTAATTTATTCATACCTTAGTGATGTAAATGAAAAGTTGAAACTATAGTTTAAAACTTGTCAATCATGAACTTTGGGTAAACTAAGTTAATAGTTGTCTTTAACAAAACTTAAAAATATCATAAAACATAATAACGTTTTTATGCGATATTTGTATTAACAATATATTTGGTGGTCAGTATGTAGGTAGGCTAGCTTGATTTTATAATTTGATAAAACACACTTCGATATGGTACTCCAGAAGTAACATCAATGAACTTGATAAGGCCATAAAACTTTGTAGGATTAAATGTATGTGGTCGAGATTCAGAGGGAGATAATATGTGGTTAGATGATGGACCAGAAAAAGATGAGGAGGAGTCTGATAATGATGATGTGTGTTATTTTATTTCTTGCTATTACCCTTAGTTTCTGGGAGATGATTTAATCAAGAGTTTGGGTTCTCAAAGACAATGATGGCATGATCTAGCAAAATCTTAATAACCTAAAGACAATTTATTTATTTTTATTTTATTATTTTTTTCTATCTTTATTTTTCGTTTGAGACTTGGTCATTTTGTTGGATTTTGATTTAATTATCGTATGTTTCTATCCAGGTGTAATATACGGTGTATGTAAACTTGTGTACTATACTGCCATACGATGTATGGACTTATGTCACATACTCTGTATCGACAACCTGTTTGCATTTTACTTTTTATTATAATTATTTTTTTCATTTTAAGTTATGATGTATACTCCACCACAAATGATGTCTTCTTTAATTGACCAGTGAATGGTGGTAGGACTTAATACGAGATATGATGAAACATTAAGCAGCGTTCTTGACAATCTACCTATGCTCGCCTTTTAAATCTCTATCATTATGAGCGATATTCAGGGGAGTTTTTTGTTTCATTTTTTTTTTTCTTTTTATTGTTTATATTTATACAATGGGGACATTGTATATTTTAAATGCGTGAGGGAAATAGAAATAATAACTACTTGTGTTTATTGCTAATTTATTTTAAAAATTATGAGTTAATTTAAAAAATTTACATATGTTTTTTATAACTAAACTAGTTTAGCGTAAAACCAAGTGCACATTTACCTTTATTATCCATTATGTGAGAATTAAGCCTATTCCTTTTCCCCATACATAAATTCCATTACAAATAAGTGTGTGCCGGTGGCTTATAGAGTATATTTAGAGCTTGACATTTTTTGCATATCGAGACCACAATAATGAACATAATCGGTATAATTAGGACATAAGGCAGAAATCCTAGAGCACTTGGTAAGGTAACGCACAACCCAAGTTATCTTTTAACGCAGCTCCAAAACGGGGTGCGTTACCTTACCGTGCCCCGCGTTAACTTGCACGTTAAAAGGGTGCGTTAACCCCTTAACACACGTTAAAGTCAGGCAGAAAAAAAATTACACCAAGCCCCCTCAAACGGCTATTTAGTTAAAAAAAAATCATTAACACCCCTATACTTTATAACCATTAATAACGGCTATATACTTAAATATATATATATATATATATATATATATATATATATATATATATATATATATATATATATATATATATATATATATATATATATATATATATATTTTCCAACCCATTTTCTTACCACTATAAACACCCACCTCATACACATTTTATTTTCACACCAAAACTCAAATTCAATCTATGCACTTCCTCTTTATAAGAAAAAAATTCACCCAAAACTTTCTTGCTCACAATGGATCCGAATGAAAATAACCAAGAAGAACGAAGTTTTTCCGATATAGATGACGAACTGGACATGGAGCATATGATAGCCACATTTGAATATCATCAACAATTGGAACAACAAGAAGCAGCAGCAGCTCGACAACACATCCCGCGTACACGTATCCACCGTGAGTTTGAGGTTACTGAGGAACGTTTGCGTAGTGGCTACTTTTATCAAGGGTGTAAGTATTCGCACCGGAATTTTCGCAGAAGGTTTCGTATGCGTCGAAAACTATTTCTAGAAATAGTTGAAGGTATTCAGTCTTATTATTCCGATCCTCTTCCAGAACATTTTAAATTCATGAACAAAGGACCCGACTGCACGGTTCGACAAGGTATTAGTACACTTATGAGGTGTACCGCTGCCATACACCAATTGGCATACGACAACGCACCTGATGCATTAGATGAGTATTTGCAAATGGGTGAGCGTACTGCACGTGAATGTCTTGATAATTTTAACATGTGTGTTCTGGACTTGTTTATGCGGGAGTTTCTAAGGAAACAAATGCACGTGAATGCCTTGGGGTATAGTACGACAAACGGCACGTGCAATGGAAGTTGTCAAGTTACAAAGAATAATGTATACTTGCAAAATTTTGCATATATATGATCTTAAAAGATCAAAAGTTTGCACTACGTGAGTATCCGGACATGTGGGTGGATCCGACACCACGGTTTAGCCGAGACAGGTGGATCGATAGATGTGATACCCAACGTCGCATACATAAAGAAATACACGACGTGGATATGCATAATCAACTCCGAGAAGACCTTATGGAGCATGTTTGGGGAAGACGTATTCAACGTCAAAATGAAAAAGAAGGTTCCGACGACGATGAATAAATATTTGTAATATTTATGTTTTTAAATTTCATATGTTTCGTTCTGTAATATTTATGTTTTAATTTCGTATTGTAATATGTTTAAGAATTTATGTTATGTTTTAAATAAATGAAGTGTTTGTTAAAATTTGGGGTTGAAATTGAAAATAATTGGGGTGGAAGTGAGTTAAGGTGAGTTAAATGTAAGTTATGTTACCGGAGTGGAAAGTCATGAGTTAAGTTAAAAGGTAAAAGCTGATGTGGCGCTGACGTGACAGTGTATTAACTTTTGACAGTGAGTTACCTTACCCAAGGCTCTTAACCCAAATAGCCGATGTCGTGTCACTATGTTTGTGTACATTGACTTTTTACATCGATTAGTCAATCTCTCAGTGAAAACCCTTTTGTTGCATTAACTTTTAGTGAAAGATACCTCTAGAACAACCTTCTAAGTCTAATATTTTCTTTTTGTTTACACACAACTTAAATAATATAATTATTTCGTACACCCATTCGCCTAGCCAACCATGTAGATCTTCTAAGTCCATATCAGGGAATTGCTAGTTTGTTTTGTTTAAAGAGGTATGCTACATCCACATAAAATCCCCACAAAAAACTCCCACTCGCTGACGTGTCAGCGAGTGATTGGTTTTTAGTGGGATGTGGAACCCACAAAAAACCAATCACCCGCTGACACGTCAGCGAGTGGGAGTTTTTTGTGGGGATTTTATGTGGATGTAGCAAAATCCTTGTTTAAATGAGTGGAAATTCAGGATTATCAAAAGAGGATTATGATGAAGAATGTAAGAATTTTGGCATATGCGGAACCCAAGTAGGGGGATATATGAACTCAAGTGGAGAGATGCATCTGTAAAGTTTGTATTCTTTTTATGTATGATGTGATTTTTTTTTTGTAGTCATGCAAAAAAATAACAATAATAAATAGAAAGTAAAAAATAAAAAATTATATGCATGTAATGTTGTTGTATCTGATGATGTTATAATCAGCAAGTATTTTAGTGTAGTCGAGGATCATGCAACCTTACATTGTAATGTTATTTATTGTAGAAAAACTGGCACGAGGATCATGTAACCTCACTGGTTTACAAACTCATAAAAGATAATTTATACTATATTATAATGCATTTGGAACTATTTTATAAAGGCTTAAAATTCAAACTTTTTTCTTTCTTATTATTGGAAAGATTTCAAAATTAATTTGTTAGGAAGCCGGTTTGTTAGGAATCGCTTGGTTGTTCAAACTAAAATTATTTCGCTTAACCTCTCTAATATCTTTACTTATAAAGCATGAAGACAACTAAACATGTAACCGAATAACGCAAAATATAATCAGAGGGTACCCGCCGCTGAATTACACGGGTACCATTTTAGTGTTTTTTTTTTTTTTTTTTTTATCTATAAGGGGCATTTTTTGTCGGCTCGTTCAAGGCGTCAAAAAGCTCACTAACAGCGCTGCATACATATTAATTTCTTTTCCTATTTATTTATTTATTTAAGATTTATGATGCATAGAGTGCAAAAAGTCCAATGAATGATTTGGAACAGAAGATTGTGTTGGTGTTTTCAAGTACAAAAATCATCTACAAGTAAATTCGCACACGCTAGCGAAGAAAGAAACATCATCACACAACTATTATTATCGCTCAATTTTCTTTTTGTATGTGGATTCTCATATCTACGGCTCCCAAAAATATCACAGAACATATCATATTGCTTGCTTTTTACTCTCTATGTTTTAAGAAAACTTTGCAGATTTTAGATTTAAGATTGTGGAGCATGATTTATTTGACAAAGTGATCGATCTGATGGTGAAATGACGAGAGGTGAGGACAAAATCCGTACGATAAAATGAAAATCATCGAGTAGACATTTCGTGGTTTTGCCTCGACTACCATGGCCTACTGCATGCGGCTGCCTGATTTTTCTTTAAAGGTATATATCGACAACATACATAGCACGTTATATATACTAAACTCTTGTTTGGATGATATGATGTTTGAAATAAATAGAAGTTACATCTTTTGCACATATATTTTTGATAAGTATATTCATAGCATATCTTAAGTAATGTTTTTCTTATTCACAAATTCGCAATGTTTGTCATCTAGAATTTACGTATTTTTCCTCTTGTGTTATTCATTCTTTTTTGTGAATAAGAAAAACATTATACTAGCCTGAATGATAAAAGTCACCGATGTGGTGCTCGTGTGGCGGTAAGTGATGATGTTGGCCTGGGTGGGTGGAGTACTTCTTGTGCTTTAATAGTGAGAATAGAAAAGAAATTAATTGGTTCGAATAGACTAGAGTTAAGATGGCGAAAAGACACCTTTTGATCAATATTTTTTGAGCGGCGATGAATTTTTTTCGTATATAAGCAATAAATGGTGTTCCATAGTAAACCCGACGACCACCTATTTCAAATAGACCTGGAAAGAGGGTTTCGATATGATGGCTGCGGGTTATGCTGCAATAAGCAATAAATCGGTACGTTTGTAATTGGTTTCCTTTTATTGTTACTCCCTATAGAGTTATTTCGTGGGGAACTATCTGGTCTAGTAGTTCCATGCGTGGTATATATATATACTACATAAACATGTACTGACGATTAGTTTGTTAAGCTTTGGCTGCATCTATTTGGGCCACCATCAAGTCTCACAACCTAATGTCAGAACTTGCATTTCATGGTTTTTAATCATAACCATGTGATCGGTTATGTGTCACTTACTTTTTGGATGTGTCTTCACTTGTATCATCTACAGCCTTTCATAAAATTATTGGTGTCGAAACCAAATTAATCCCTTCCCCTCTCTTGAATTATGTATTAGGAAAATTTAGGATGGCAACAGGCGAGAACAAGCTCATAACTAGCGGGTACCTGCGCTGTGGTGGGTGGGTAACCTCGTCACTTTTTACTCAGGGGTGGGTCATGGGTGAAAAAATGAACCCACAGGCGGGTGGTAGCAGGTGGGTGTCGAGTAATGTACACATATCGTGGGTAAAACCGTCATATCCATTTTAAAATATCTGCGGATATACCTTTCAAAATACCCGTGAAACTGTTTTTTATTAAGCTTAAATTTATTATATTACTTAAATATTTGTTAAGTTATTTGTAGATATATTTAACAGTCATCTAAACCTATTAAAAACATAGCTTACTAAACGTCTCTTTTAAGATCCAAGACTATAAGAAGAATATAAATCATCAGAGTATCAAGTATATATACTTAGTATCTCAATTCTCAAGCCAAGTTCATCTATACTTGGTCTTGCGATTTTAATGCACAAATAATCACTAGTCTTAGGCAATAATTCATGAGTCACAAAGGCATAATTTATAACTTTTTTTGTATGTATTGATGATATTAGTAAGATATAATAAATACATAGTTGACTAACTATGTGCGAATTTATCAATATGTCGTAAATTATGAACCTTCTAATCAAGTTTGATTTGCAAAACATTTGAAAACGTGTATGTAAATGTTACGTTTCATAGACCTACGGGTTTACCAGCAGGCAATGGGTATCGACGGGCATGGGCATGGGGTAAAAAATTGTACCCGCAGACTGGTGGCGAGCGGGTGACGAGCAAGAGAAAAATAGCAGGTGCATGTGATGGGTTAGAGGTATCCGTGCCCATTGCTCACCGGTTTTATCCCTATGAAAATTCAATCTAATTGGATTGATTGGATCTCAAATCCCGTTTTCGCCTATTGTAATATTCTCCGCAAGGTTTATATCGTCGAGGAAATTCTTATCCCTTGCACCTGTTATGAGTGTCGACTACTCCAAGGAGTCATATGTCCCATGCATGTATGAGTTTTAAACCTGAATCAAGTTTAAAAGTTTAATCTAATTTACTAGAAGTATTATAATTTTAACGATATTTAATTTTCTAATTTTCTAATTCGTATACACAAGAATTATTAAATGCGTGTTGCAAAGTTAATAATATTGGGTGCATAATGGGTCGTTGCAATATTATAGCCCGTGTTAAATGTTGTTCTTATGGACGTATTATAAACACTAGATGATTACCCGCGGTAGCAGTGTCTATTTGTGTGTGATTTTATTATTATTATGATTATTATTATTGTTATTGTTATTATTATTATTATTATTATTATTATTATGTGCAGAGTATATATAGTAAGAATGGAAAAAGTAAATGATTTAAATTATACTTAAGTATTTAAATATTTAATAGATTGTATTTTCTTTTAAAAATATAATTATTTTAGTCTAACAACATTACTTATTTTTAAATTTTTTTAAGTTTTAATTACATGTGTTTTCTCTTTGTATGGTAGTATACATGTCTGGCATTTTAAGTAGTAAACTATTAAACAATAATTGGTTTGAGTTGGTGATATATGTACAATCTCGTCTTCATATGCATATACCAATAATCCGATCTTTCATTTTACATTTAAATCTCGCGCAAATATAGAATTTAGGTATTATGAGTAATTTAATCTAAGATGACATAATATTCATAAATAACAATTCCCATGATATTTGTTTTTCAAATATGAAGTCTAGGATATTTTTTAAATTTATAATCTAATTAGAAATTATGAAAACTGAAAATCTTATAATTAATTCTATAAAATTAAATTTAGAATTATATTATTTTATAAAGTTTGGGGTATAATATAAAATTGTTTTAACTGAATAAAAATATATTCAAACTTTTTTTTTTTTTTTTTTATCAAATTACGTTTTTCTTTATTTTTATTTTTTTCAATTAAGACACTTTTTTATATGTACGTCTTTTTTATAGGAAAGAATAAGTTTTTTTTTTTTTTTTTTTTTTTTTTTTTTTTTTTTTTTTTTTTACATGTATAGAGGATTAGCTGTTTCAAAAGTTTAGTTTTCTCAAATAGAAATGATTTAGTTTTATTGAAATATTAGTTTTAACCAATTATATAAGGCACGTTGTAAATTTTAGTCTCTTTGGCTTTTTCACAGATATTAAAACCAAAATTGTGCCATTAAAAAAGCATGTATAAAGTCTATTTTTATTTTTAAATAAAGTGCTAATTGCATGAAATGTGGCTTACTTTTGACTTTTTATAGTTTTGTGTAGCCATCGTTTTTTTTCCTTCTTATATATGTAATATATTTTGAATTTGGTCTTTTTGAAGTATCGTGTAATCAATTGTATGTATCCATCAAATAATTCGGTCACAAGACATCAAAAAGATGAAATTTGAAAGTATGCTACATCGATCTAAAAAATAAAAATAAAATAAATGACTACACAGAAACATAAATGTGGCACGTAAGCTACACTTTCGTGCGTTATCCTTTAAATAAATACACATACTTTTGGAAAGGTATAAAAAGATTGTAGGTTATACTTAAGGGGTGTTTGGATTATTTAATTTAGTGGGATTTTAGGTTTATCTAAAATTGAAACGGATCATGAGCTAACTTTTACGAACTTATCATTTTAAGCTTATGGCTTAATTATGTCTGTAAGGTAATGTCGGTGTACATTTTTCAAATAGCTTTTACTATTTAAAATCACTCTAAAATCTTTTAGTATTGATAAACCTGAAGTCATTGAAGATGATAGCCTTATATATCAATGCCTTGATCAACTTTAGGTCATTTTGGCAAAATTGCAATACCCTACTTTATGTAAAAAATATATTGAACAATTTTTTATAAAAGCTTTTTTGCAATAAAGCAATTTATGCAATAACAACAAATCCTAATATGCTCATAAACTAAAGGAATTCACAATAATAAAGCTTTATAATTGTGTCAAGTCATAATATCTCATTAAACTAAAAACCTCTTGATGTTATAAACTTTGGTTCACTAAGCGAAACCCTTTAAAACTTAATAATTTTCTTATATCACTCAATTGCATTTAATTATGAAAAGCTTAAGATAAACTCACATGATTTAAATGGAACATAAAGCTTTAATGGGTTTAAAACTTTTATTGAAACTCTCATTGTAAATACTCTAATGGTGTTTAAATTATGAGAAATCGAAAAACCAAAGACCGTCAAACCATACCAAAGTTTAGGTTAACAGTCAATGAATTCCCTTGCCATAAACAAAAAAATAAAATAAAATAAATAATAAACTAGTCGACAAAACCCTCTTAATGTCTTGTACATATGTAACTGTCCATTTCTTAAATTGGCGTGTCCTTGTGTACATCCCCCCTCTCCCACCACGCCGTATGTTATTCATCTATGTTCTTGACTTCTTGATGAGATGCATGTAGCAGTTACATTAATATAATTATTCATAGCATTATTTATCTGATATGAATAAATGCAAAACGTACACCTTTTTGGACTTTTTTTTTTTTTCTTTTCATTGTGAAAGTGTGAAACTCTTTAATCATTTTCATTTTCAAACACACAAAATCAAAGGATGATAAGACATGAAATAAAATTCGACCTGTCTAATTTCCAACTAGGTTATTAGTTAACGGAAATTTAAACCCATGCTTGTCTTGTTATTAACTTAACTACCATTTATAAGAAAACATGAGAACCCTTTACAAAAAAAAAAAAAAAAATGATTGCCAAATAGTACTCCAGATACGTATGAACAGAATGAACCACTTGTATAAGTATATCATTGAAGAAAGTAACTTTTTATTCTCTGCAAGATACTGTGAGTGTACCTAGCAACACAATCTTTTGGTTGTGCTGATCAGGCATTGGGTTATGTATACAGTATACATGTACATTCACAGATTTGTAGTAAAAGATCAGACAACCCCTAAAAGAAAATATATACACTTTTTTCAAATACATAGATACGAATAACTTACTTTTAGCAGTTATCATTATGATTAATTTAATATATTTGTATCAATGCAAATAGCTTTGCTTGCTCATATCACATGGATTTTTTTTGTATCATTATCTTGGTATTGCCATATCTACAAAGTTACTATATTCATACACTAAAAAAAGAAGCTTATGAAAAAGATTGGTTTTAATTTGTAGCCTTCACCCTAATCTTATTAAGCAACCAAATGCTGCGGCAAGAGAGTAGAGATTTTTTATAGAACATTACCACTTATTGTTTGCTTTTTTACACCTAATTGAAAATCCACATGAATGGAAGGATTTTAACATCACCCCAAGCATATAACTATAATGTTATATATGTATATTGTAAATTGCTATTAGAGACAAATAAGTCATAACAAGAAAACAAAAAAAAGTATAGAGAATGATACCATAAACCTTTTGCATGTATAGACTCAAAGAACACAAATAAGAAAAAAATGTTCGAGGCCTGTGATGCTCACAGTTTCCTTAAGACAGATTCGTCTTCTCCACGGTGCTTGAGAATCGTGAACGTCTATCTCTCAGGATACAACAACAATGGATAACTCCGTTAGCACAAACGGGTTATCAAGGCGAACCAAAACCGTGCCTTCCCTCTATTACAACCGATACAAAATAAATCAACATTGAAGTCAAAAATAAACACCCCGCATATCTGAGTTTAATCCTAATTAGTTCGTTTAATATGATCTTTGGATTGGTTACTCTAAATTCATAACAGCTTATATAGAATATTAACTGAAATTTTATGGTGATCTGGATGGTTTTATGACCAATGAGAGACTGGTGATGACACCGAGAGAAATTTCCAAAGGATAATGAGACGAGGTAGGCTGAAGCAAATCCGTGCACAAAGTATACTTTTTTGTATACAGACTGCCCAATGCATTGAGGATTTTAGGAGTGTAAATATTGTTTCAAAGATATCAAGTTTAATTCGCGAGACTTATGATAATGTTCAATCTAATACATAAATGAGATAGTGGTTGTAGGCGTTACATGATCAGCCCCATCAGCCGATGCACGTTAAAACCTCGTGTTCTTGGTTGTGTGATTGTTGTCTCTCATTAACTAACTGTGTTTTTTCTTACTTAGTTAATCATGTCTTATTGGAAAGACAAGTTGATTCATTAAACTAACAAGGAGCTAGGAAATGTTGAAAGGTTTTTGTACAAGCTTTTGTTGGATCTATGATCCAACCATACCAATCCAATTTTAGATTTCTCCTCCTATTCGAAATCCAAAGTGAGTGACAAAATTTTCACATCATTGCTGAGAGTGTCTTAGTGAGGAGGTTTCGCGTCGAAACACATGCTATTCCGATGGTTTTCACTTAAGTTTACACCTGTATAAAAAGTACTCCCAGAATACTAACTTTTGCTTACATGCTTTCATATTCATCATCCTTAATGTAATGTCAATTGCAAAGCTCATAGAGGTCTACTAGATGTTAACATAGTTCTATAAATTAAAATGTTCCACCACTCCAGCATTTGTTTTTAGATAAACCCATTACTGTTTTTATTGTTCGACTTCTACTATATATCATATCGGAACCTAGTATCATAGTCAACTTCTTTCAGAAATGGCACTTTACTTAACAGTTAGTTATATAGATAGCAGAGAACCCTATGAGTCCAAGACAATCAAAATAATCTTACAAGTGTGAAATTTTCCTAAAACTTACTCTATTTCTACACGTAGATATTCCTTGTTTACATTGATACATTTCTTGCTAGATAACAAGTTCAGAGTTAACCGCCATGGGTAAGTTGCTCCTTCATTCTTTCTAGTTTTTTTTTTTTTTGGGCATTTTAGTGGTCATTATGTTATGTTGTTACTGGGATGTGTTTTATTACTCTTTGCACTTTAGAAAGTTCGTTCATTGCTACTCAAGAAATACGCGTCACAATGTAGCTATTAGAAATCATATATTATTAAACATACGTATACCATCTTTACTGCATATATGCAGAGAGCCAAGTATCTACGTTTTAATAGGCAGATGAATACTTGATGCAAAAAATAACTTATTGTAACCCCTTGAGGTTTGTCAAATAACGTACTCAAGGCAAGGGATTATCCATTCTATATGAATGTTCGATCGTATAAGAATGCAACTGTGGATCCCAAAAGAATCCAATCGTTATTTATATTTAGGTGATTAATAAACAAAGCACAACTTATCCAACAACTGGTATTGTCAAGGATTAATGGATCTTCTTGATCATTTAAATTGAAAATAAAACCTAAATACCATAGCTAGCTATCTATGTAAGACTAAAAGCATCAGAGATTATAAAAGAAGGGAGAGATATAAGGAGGAATTTGAAAAGCTGGATTAGTAATAGTTGCACAATATTATTTAATGGAGAAACAGTTTACACTTACATCGATTTCTTGATTATTGTTAAACACTCCTTAATCAAGGCACATCTGAATTATAAATCAGGTCACTTCCAAAAGAAGCCCATGGTCTAATCTTATGATACAATTGGCACCCATGAGAGAAAAGATCGAACCGGTAATAGTATGAATTGAACAAGTAGCACTAACCTAATTGGTGTGGACTTTCCATGCTTTACCAATTAGCTGAGGGTCATGAGATTGATGCTGCAAAACAAATTATATGTAGCTGCTTAAAATTAGTATTACAACAATAAATTGATATACTAATAAAGTAATAATTACAAACATGGCTCTCTTCTGCAAGTGAAAAAATAGCCAATTGTCAAGAAGTCATAAATTAATGTATATTACAGTTGTATTTTTATTTTTTTGTGAACGGAAAATGTCATTAAGATTCTCTAGCAAGATAGTAGAGGAAAGTAGATTACAAAGAATTCAATGTATATTACCGTAGTTTTACCTCTTGTGTCAATCCGGAGTTAAGCTGGTAATTGAACAAGTAATTTGGTGGGCTGCAATCGTTTGTCATCATCAATGAAGAATTAGCACCAACAAATCCTTGTTTGGATTGGAAGTTCGAGCTTATCCGATCGAACTGTCCAACACACTGACACTGGCTTTCGTCCAAGGAACTCCAAAATCTTAATTGGTTTACATCTTGATACATTTCCTGAACAAGACATGGTTGAAATTTTGAATGTTGACCAACCTCAACATGCTTGTTATTTCGCTTTTCTACTGTCCTCTCCCTTGCGCGTTCTCTTGCCCTTTCCCTTATTGCTTTTGCAAGAGGGTTATGATAATCAGCACACCGTCTAACTCCTTTAGTATTTTTCTCTTTCGGTTTTCTGGTACTTCCAGAAGAAGTTTTCACCGTATTTTCCGTAGTTGCTTGATCATCTCCAGTCTTTATAGCCATAGATTGATCACCAGTTCCAGACAGAACCTCACATTCTGAAGGAGAAGATGCACTGTTGGATACATCCATAAAGCTGCAGCTCCGGTCATGAAGAAGGTCTAGAATCGCAGTTTCTGCTTTCGTTAGCAGCCAGTCCACCGTCTTGCTAGCCTTATCAAAACCAAGAAGGTCTTGCAACCCAAATAACTTTTTAGCAACATCAAGGGACAACCTCATCCTTCGATCTCTAGGGCCTCGAGCTGTGTTAATCTTGCTGTGGCGGTCTCTTTTCGAAGGTCCCTTCATTCGAGTGCTACTTTCATGCTCCACATGAGTACTAAAATCACATTGATCATCATCTCCATCGTTCGTAGCAACTTTTCCATTGTTACTGTAGTCGTTCATAGTGGATTCGACATTAGTAGTCATTTCATGAGCAAGATTGATCATATTGTGATTGTTATGATCAATGGAAAAGAATTGTTGTTGTTGGAGAAAGTCACAAAAGACCGCTTCATCTTCATAAGGAATGTAAATAGGGGATGGAAGTGGGAACGAGGAAGAAGAAGAAGACGGAGTGTGATAATTTTCTTGATGCGTTTTTGAATTGTTCACATCATAATCATTGTAGTAAGTACCGAAAAAAGAAGTCTTTGGTGGCGTAGAGCCATTATGGTTGTTGTTTGAAGAGGGATACATCTTTTATTTAGCCTCTAGAAAGCTACATATACTAATGTAAACATATATCAAACAATAGACCTAAAGGGCCGATCTTGAAAACGAAAGGCTCATCTCAGGAAACAAGAATGTCAGTAATATAACATGCTTGAGCAAAAGTAGAACTAGGATGGATGATACCTTGTGAAATCTTTGTCTTATAAATCAAGCATAGAAAGGAAAGTAAAAACAAAATAGGGAGATAAAAAGATGAAGAATCATTGAAACAATATGAATTGGGACTTTGAGAAAGACGGCAAGCGTGCTCTAGTTGTCATCATAGAGGTAAAGACATATATACTGATGGTGAGTGAAAAAGATGTCCATTTCTCTTAATGGTGAAGATCGAATCAAGAGCTGGAGCACTACTTGTTAATAGTAAAGACAAAGAGCCATTTTCACTTTTATTTTCTCACCTTTTCTAGTAAAAGTTGAGCAATTTTTTGGTTAGAAAGGAGAGTAACTAGGTTCAAGTCACCAAGTAGATAAGAAGTACTTCTTGTTATGCCATTTCACGTGATTGATAGCAACATGTGTGTGTTTCACTTAATCCAAAACACCTTTTACTCTGAAAGCAACACTTGGTGCCTTGACCAAAAAATGTATGCTTTCACAGTCTTCTTCCACCATGAGTGTGTGTTTTTTTGAGGGGGGTCCGGAAGGAGGACATAGAGTGTGGTGTTCGTGGTGGTTGGGTAGCTGTGGTGGGGTGATGTGTGCAGAGAAGGATGTTTATCTCAGCTGTTGTGGAAACTAGCTTTAGTGCTTCACAGGAGAAAGACAAAAGAAAATGCAACACATTTTATCCCAAAACTTCGTTAAAATAGTATGACGTGATTGTTTTTGTCTTCTTTTTCCAAGAGGATAATCTAGACATTTTACGAGTTCCATGCTAAATTTTCATTAGCATCTTTGTTAACAAAATAAATGTCTCATATAGTATTACTCTTTATGTAATCTCCTTTCTATTTTCTTGCTAGACGGAGTACTTTTTGTAGCCGTTCAATTTTTTTTTCATACAGGCCTTTTGTACAATGGTATATTCACCAAAAAAGAAGTTGTGGATTTAAATCATACGAAGGATTAAAGTGAAATTGTTGTGATGTGCGAAAATGTATATATTATACTACGTAGTTTTGTGTCTGGTTTTGTATTTTAGTAAAATAATAATATATACCAAGCATTCTAGGCCTTTAGTTTAAGTAAAATGGCATTGAATAAGACTATAAATAAAAGTTCTTTGATCGCCTCGAGCTCTTAATTAACTTGCTCAGGAAAATGGCATGGTGAGTTATCGTGTGTCTAGGTTTAGCTTTATGATTTTGTTGGTGCTCTTTTGTTTCTGTCAACTTTGATAATTCTCTATGGGATAGTTTCTATGAAGGTTATCAAGATCGCGATCCTATTAAGGATCGTTTTTGTCTCCGCAAGATCGGGATCGTAAAATCAAATTGGGATCGTAAGATCCTACAAAAATATAAAATTTTTAGATAGAGGTTGTAGTGTTATATAGTTCCATATAAAATTCGATATAAAAGACCAATTTAAGTGAATACAGATCAACATATCAAAGTTTAAATATCGTAATAATATAGTATACGTAATACACTCAATTACTTCATGTTTTAGTCATTTGATATACGATTTGAGTAGAAAAGAAATACAACACGAGTAAAGTTGGGTCAAGTATAAGGGAAAATTTTTATCAAAATTTAGAAAGTGGGATTCATTTCATTAAAAATTTTGTTTAATAATAAAAATTAGGCTTTATAGTAGGCTCGGGATCGATAACGATCTTATGATCTTACTAGCTATCTTACGATCGTACTTCGATCCTATGCTATCTCCGATCCTACTTAGATCTTGCAAAGTATTCTAATATATGATCGTAAGATCGCACGATCCTACGATCAAGATCTCGATATTGATAACCATGGTTTCTATTATTCATTAAATGTTTATAGTTATAATACAATAAAACCTAGAAACATTAATAGACCCGAACTTACAGACGGGCTTAGGCCTTATAATTTATTAATATCCTCTCGCAATTTGAGTGGCAAAATCGCAAAAACTTGAATTAGAGTGTAAACTATAATTACTAAGAAACAAAAATAAAGATAGATATCTTCATAAAGAATCAAGACTTTGATAGTAATCAGTCTCAATGGATAAACGTAATCTAAGAAAGAGATAATTTTTTTTTCGAAGGCTGTTTGGACTTATAATGGTGAGTGAAGGTGTGCCCGACCAGTGGAGGCGGGGATTCTGGTATTGTTTTCTTCGGAATTTAGTTACGAATCCACAGCCACTGATGGCACCATCTAACTCTTAGTGATTTAAGAGTTATAAGCAAAACAGTGAGTCAATGTTGTTTTTTTGAACCCGATGGCTTGTTACGGTGCCTGATGCCACATTTTTAGGGATACAAAAATGATTTTGGTATGATTTTCTTCTGAATTTAATAATGAAGCCAATGGTGCTGACGGCGTTAGTTAACTGCTTACTATGTAGGAGTTATAGTCGAAACAGTAACCGGGCAGGGTTTAATCCGAAAATTGAATATTTTTCTTTAGAATGTATAAACGGCGACGGATAGAGTTTGACGGGGTGGCTTGAGATGTCGGCTCAAGGTTGTCGACTAAGTCTCATGATAGGACCTGCTCGGATACCATGTTAACTTTGATAATTTCCCATGGCATATTTTATATTATTCATCGAATATTTATAATGATAATACAATGAAACCTATAAAAGGACCAAACGGGCTTAGGCTTTATAATCTATTAATAGTTTTGATTATTTTATTATACTTTATTTATTTATTTATTTCATGTTGTCATGTTGTAGGTGTCATTAGGTGGTACCTTTTTCTGTTGCGCACTCTTCTATGTTGGTGCTCAGTGTTTATATCTCCTAACTTCTTGCTAGGTAGTTATTATGCAGTAAGGAAACAAAGTTTTAGGTGGTATTTTGTTTTTGCTAGGTGGTTACTGGTCGGACTTTTATCGAGACGGTTGATGTTACTATAGCTCAGTTTTTTTTTTTTTTTTTTTTTTTTTTTTTTTTTTTTACCATGTTTTCCGACTTTATGGCCGACTAATTCACGGGGTTTGAACCCACCGCCATACAGACTCAAACCAGGTAAATCCCTCCTTTTTTCAAAAGGTTGGCGTGGCCACTAAAGGTTGTTTACACCTAGTACTAATTGAACTTGAGACCTCACACATTTTAGAGTGATAGCCACAAGCCCTTTTGCCACATGCCACCCTAAGTGGTTGCTCAGTTCAGTAGCCTTTAGCTACACATCTTATTGTTTTATTGGGTGTGTGTCATTGTTTTTAGGTCGATGTCTGGTCTTAATGTATTGATATAGTTCTTTCCTAGTGGCTGAATTCTTTCGACTGCCCATTAGCGTATGATTAGCTATTCTTATATAAAATTATTACTTTTTTCGTTCATAAAAAGCTAACTAATTAAGCGTTAATGTGATTTGTTCATAATAACTTAGAGATACCGAGTTTGAATACCATCTGAATCTATTAATGAAACAATTAAAAAGAATACGGAGACATCAATGTTGGAAAAAGACCAACAAACCTTGTAAGCTAACATGGAATATTGACTCAAAGTACCCACACACGTGACCCCAAATGTTACCTTGTATTAACTAATGAATGAGTAAGGAAGAATGTACCAAATAGCCTCCCCCCCCCCCCCCCCCCCACCTCTATGTATTGAGATAAAAATGTACAAATAATCCTAGTTTAAGTCTAATGCTAACTCTATTTAACTAAGTACAAATAGATCCTTACACGTAGATTAATTACACTTTAGCCCTCAAACAATGGATAATATAATATTACAATTTCCACATTAGTTGTAATTCTTAGTCTATGCCGATAATCCTTATCTTCATCCATTGTTGGAACCTCGAACCAAGGACCACCTTATTAATCCGGCATTGTAACATAGTAAATATCCATGATAGCTTTCCTTAGACCTCATTCACTATCTTCCTTTCAGTAACATTACCCTATGCACCATATTGGCCAAGTACTCTGGTTTTGAGAATGTCTGCCCCTACATTTGCACCAAGGTGTACCTGCTCATTTACTAAGCAGTCTGTGTTTGTCTTTCCTTTAAGTTGTTTAACATCCAACTTTCTTTAAGATACTGCAACATCATCGTTACTATTCTGAATTACCCCAGTTTCACGATTTTCCAGAGCTCCCTGTAGTTTCACCTCAAACCAAACACTTTGAACATGTATTCTATGGACTCCTGTTTTAAAACAATGATTAAGTTGGTTGAACCTAACTGGTTTTGAACTCTATGCTTTTGTACACTATTTCTATCGAGCTTTTCAATGTTTAACCTAGTATTCATACTAGACATTCTTCTTTAACCTTGTTACAAACCTTTTAAAGTTGCTTTTTAACCAACTTTTCAACAAGTCTTACAAGCCGTGTGCTAAATCCGCCTTCTTGTAATAATTGACCTACTAACCTTTAGAAAACCCTAAATCTTTCATGTCAACTCTACAACCTTGATATACTTTGTACTCCTAGTAATCACTTTTCTTGAATCCCAAGACAAAGCTAAGCCTTACTTGTCTTCCAAGAACCACCAAGACTTGAATTCCAAGAAACCATGGATACCTTCAAACTTTAACGTTTCAAGATCCTATATAATCAACTAAAACTTGAAGCTTTTTTAACTTTCAAACTTGATCACCTCTAGAACCTTAAAAGGAACACATTGAAGCTTAAAGATTCAACTTTGTACTAACCCTTTTGAAGCTTCAACCTTACCAAATTAAAACTTTGCAATACCTAGATTGAGAAACCCCAAGACTCTTGTAAAAATCTCAACAATCTTAAGCCTTCAAATCCCTGATCGAAATCTAATTTAAATAAAACCTACAGATTATAGACCAGCAACTTCGACCACATGTATCTCTCTCTACAGACCTACAATTGAGGATCTCTCATGTGAGATTCTAGATCTATGTGTTTTCGACCTTCTATTGGAACTTCACAAAGATCCAACGGTTAACGAACTCGCAGTGTCAAATCTCCCACCATTGATGAGAAACCGACGAATCTAAAAGAAGAGAGGCTACTTGTTAGGATTGTATACCTTTAAGTCGACCTAGCTTCAAGAAACTAACCTCACCTTGGCTCTGATACCCTTTGTTGGAAAAACGACCAACAAACCTTGAAAGCTAGCGCGAAATATTGACTTGAAGTAGCAACACACGTGACCCCAAACGTTACAATGTATTAATTAATGAATAAGCAAAGAAAAATATGCCAACTAGCATCCCCTCACCACTGTTTATAAAGACGAGGAGGTACAATCAGAATTCGAATTTCATAATTACCTTACTTGCCTTGTACATAAAACAATTCTATTTTAAGTCTAAACCTAACATTATTTAATAAAGTACAAATAAATCCATACACATAAACTAATTATACTTTAGCCTAATAAAAAATGTTGCTATAATAAAACGAGAGTTGAGATCAATATAGATCTCATATTTATCATAGATCTAATAAATTAATCTTAACCATCAATTTATTATCAAAATTAATAAAAAAAAATTATATTTTTTTAAAACAACATATTTTGTGAACGGTAAATCTTCAAGCTACAAAAAATACGACATCGCGACGAGAATTAAATTAACTTTCTATAGATATGCATTTCTATATACTTTCGACAATTTTTTTTTTTTTTTTTAATTTCCGCCCAAAAAAATCACATGTTATTTATAAGAATCAAATGTGATTTGTAAAAACCAAATCACATGTGATTTTTATAAATCACACGTGATTTTAACAAATCACATGTGATTTTTCTGGGCGAAAATTTTGGGAAAAAAATTCATTGAAAGTATATAAAATGCATATCTATAGAAAAATAATTTAATTCTTGTCACGACGGTTTGATTTTTTTTCGTGTAACGATTAACGATTTGCGAGATATTTAATTTAAAAAAAAAAAGGAAAGTTTATTTCTTTTGTGTTTTGATTAAAAAAAATGAATGATTAAGATTGATTTATTAGATTTATTATAAATATGAGATCTATATTAAACTTTTTCCAATAAAATGATTAATTAACAAATAGCAAAAACCTTATCTTCTACTACCTCCGTCTTAAAATTATTGTCAAGAGACAAGAATTTGGCCAGTTTTGTTTTCAACCACTAAAAAAGAATATTCCTTTACAATATTCTCTAGTTTTTACTTAAAATGAAAAATGTACAATTATTTTGAGACATCTAAAAATAAAAATGTGGATAATTATTTTAAAACGGGAGAATATTTATGTAGGTATGGATCCGTACTACTTTGAAAGGAAAAGAAAATTCTTGTTTGAGGCCATGTTCTATTCATCTGTAGCTCTTTTGTACAAGATAACCCTTCTTTTGACTTGCCTTCAATCCTGTCATGTCACTTTCACCAAAAAGATTCAATATCCATCTCTCTCTCGCACAACACAAAACACACACACAGTGGAAGAACTTTATATATATACTGTACACCACAAAAACCATCTTAGGTATGGCAAGCATCACATATTATCAACTTAATTATTAAGGTTTCATAAAGTTTATTTATGTAGTGGTTGAACTTATGAGCAATGATTATTTTAGTTTCCTGTTAATCTTTTTGCTTGTCGCTTGTCTACTTCATTGTTGCATATCAAATTAGTAACTTTTTATCTTTTTTTTTTTTTTTTGAAAATTGACTTTCATTGGGGAAATCCAAGTCCAATTTGAAACCCGATGGGGGGAAAACCTTCAACTTAAGCCGCCCGAAGGCACGACACTTAAATTGAAGTAAACCCTGCCTTCTCCAGATTCGAACCCTTGTGGGTTGAAACCTTCATTGAAGGACTTTGAAATCGTACCGACAGGGCAGTGATCCACAAGGGAGGACTTCCCGGTTTGGTCACCCAAACCGGTACTACTCTCCACTAGGCACGCTTAACTGAATAAGACATGCCCAGTGGACCACAAGCCCATTGGTTAGTAACTTTTTATCTAATAGTATTCGTAGTGCTGTATGCTTAACCGATCAAAATCATAACATTTTGTTGCACAATAATATAATAGGTTACCTAATAATACTAGTTGTGGTTCAAATACCTTAAGCCAACACATTGAGATTAGGATAATAATAAAGATATGTATAATGTACCTAGATCGGTACCCGTTCGTTGCTGCAACCAGTTAAATATTTTCAAAAAATTATATACAAAAAATTGTTACAATATAATATTGAAATATAACAATAAAATAAGTACTATTATACAAACATGTACTTATTTGCTAATATGATAGCCGGTCATAGTTTAGTAAAGATTTTAAATGGGTTCGCTTCGTACTAGTTTCTCATGTGGAACCATAGAAGGAATTCAATCACTACTAATTGGTATCTTTATTTATGCATCAATGACGATAGATGCATTCGCCATAGTTTCAGCATTACGGCAAAGCCGTGTCAAATATATAGCGGATTTGGGCGCTCTAGCCAAAATGAATCCTATTTTGCCTATTACCTTCTCCATTAACATGTACTAATATGATACTCGCACAATGCGATGGCAAAATCAAATATTCTAATAGCATGACAACATGATTAGTTTTATTACAGTAGTTGCATACTTTATAACATCTAAAATATTATGCCATTATAATAAAAAAAAATAATAAAAAATAAAAAAATCATTAACAATCACAAATTATTATAAAAATTAGAAATATCATTTATCATACACAATCATAAATTATTATAAAAATTAAATATATCATTAAATTAATTGCATTAAAATATGTTTGTATATTAAAACATGAATTAAATAGATAGTTTGGTTTTAGACTTCACATTGCATTTTTTTTATAAAACATGTCGACAATAGGGATGGCAACGGGGCGGGTTTGGGGCGGGGCGGCCATCCCCATCCCCAAACCCGATTACCAAAGTTCTCCCCAAACCCGCCCCGTATTAATCGGGGATCTTATCGGGGCGTCATCTTTGGGTGTAATTCTCGACCAAAGCCGCACCATTTTATATTTATTGTTATTTTTATACCGTTAGCAATAACGAACCTATTAATAATCAATTAGAAACAAGCCTTATTAAATTTTCAGTGATAATATTATACATAAATAATGATAAATTATACAACAAAAAAAATTAAAACTTAAAATATGACACTAAACGAGTTTCTATAATCACAATTACGCATTCTTATAAATCTAAAAAAACTAACAATATTAGAGCAATATTTTTTATTACGTTAATACTAACAAAATACTATATATGTAGATATATTTGTATATATGTATATGTTAATCGGGTGGGGCGGGGCGGGGCGAGGATTCCCCACTCCCTGCCCCAAACCCGATTAAAATCCCCGTTTAATCCCCAAACCCGCCCCGTAACCCAATTAGCATGCCTCGCCCCGCCCCAATTATGTCGGGTTTCGGGTTTCCCCATCAGGTTCGGGTTTTTTTGCCATCCCTAGTCGACAAAAGGTGTTTTAAAATGTTGTTATTAATACTACTATGTTGTAACCAACACAATTCCATAATAAGTAAGCGTGTTGGCTGAAAATTTTAATATTTTCTTATTAAGAAGGTCGTATGTTAGGTATAAACTATACCTACTGGTCTCTAACTAGGATTTGAAGAAAAATTAAGCTAAGTAAAGGTCTCGCTGATAAGGATCTCAAAGAGCATACCAAGAAGATTCACTGATATCAAAGTCAGTAAGCCACTCCATCAGAAGTTCAAGTCACAAGACATCATCAAGATCACTTGAAGTCGTGCTCTCTGACAGATGTCAGTATGCACAAGAAACTCTAAGCTGAAGTGAAAGGATTATGCGGGAAACTAGAAGGGGGGTTGCATAGTTTACCGACTTGTTTTCTTTAGCAATAAAAATTTCTCTTTGAAAACTTAGATTCAGTTGTGGATGAAATCAATTGACACCAATATGAACACTACACTATACTAACACAAATATGTAATAAGTAAATAAGAGAAGAGATGGAAAGATCAAACCAAGACAACGAGATTTATAGTGGTTCGGTCACGAAGCTCTTCTTCGCCGTACTCCACTCCCCGAGTATCCGACTCGAGAGTTCTAGCACTATATCAACAAGACTCCCTTCAGGTGGAGAAAACCGTACAACGTCGCTTACATTATTTTCCGACACTAAGCTAGATGTCAAGTACTAATCTTAGCTAGTACCAATCTACCACGATCAACAGGATCCTCACATAATCTACACGATCAACACGATCCTCACACAATCTACACGATCAACACGATCTGATGTGCTATTTGTTAGTACAAGTTTTAAATTTATAAGGATGAGTTACCAAATATAGAAACAACACATACGAGCAAGTGTACTCGTCCGTTATAGCAAGATATGATGGTAAGTCGGGATCGTTCGCAGGGATTTGTGAGTGAATCGAAATATAAGTCTAAAAGTAAATCTCTAATGTACGCAAATAAGATAATAAGCAAATTCAATAATTTAAAAAACTACACTTGTTAAGACTAGTTTTCTACTTAATGACACACATGATTGTGATAACTTTTGATAACATGTTGGTTGAGATAATTAGATGGTGATCTAATCTATTGTTTCTACAAGTTAAACCTTCGTCAAGATTTTAGTTCATAAAAACAAGCTTTAGGTGTAAACCAATCAATTCAAAATCTATCCAAGGTTTATAAGGTATGATGGATATCTTAAACACAAGACAAACTTTTATTACAAATCAAATACTCTTAGGAAATGGTCAATACAAAAGGTAAACTCTTCATAGACAAAAAGGTCACAATTGTTTATAAACATTTAAACTTTCGTCCAACTAAAGGTTTACAAACAATCCGATTTGATGTTATAAAAGCATTCTCATTACAATCATACTTCTTGTTTCTTTGTTTAGTCAAGAATAATTATGGTGAAAAACAATCATTCATAGACAAATGATTATAACTAGTTGATTAATAACAAATCTTTCGACCTTTGAAACTATTATCAATTAGTTAACCTTGGCTAAACAAATGTCACTATGAAACTTAAGGTACAATTGGTTCTTAGGATTGACTTGAAATTGAATTAAAACATGTTATCACAATAATAACTATCACTAAGTATAAAACATCATCAAAACAAGTGTAAAAAGATTACTAGCCACTCATAGCAAACATGCAAATAAACTCAGAATATTTAACATTAGAATCTATGTTATAAGTCTTACAATGCTTTGAAATTGATAACAAATGACAAGGTATTGATAACCTAAGTGTTGGTGATGATTTCTTGAGATTTTCTGACTCCAAATGTTGCTTCCTTGGTCCTCCAAAGTTCCTGGTTCTTTCTGCACGAATTTTCCTCCTTAGAGAGCTAGAAGATGATAATAATTGTGTGTAGTAATGAGAGTAAATGGTATCTTCAATGGTGTGTTGAGTTATGCACTTTTGAGGTCCTTATAGGCTTGTCCAACACTCTTGGTAATGAATAGGGACTTAAATGCTTGAACTTGGACAGTAAGACACTAAGAAGGGCCTAGAACCATGGGACAAAAGACCAAGATTCGTGCACAAAAGTTGGCAAAAACATGCAGAAGTGGCCATTCGATCGGTTGCGGGTTGATACCGATCGGATGGAAAATTGTCATAATGGCAATCCGATCGGTTAAACTCCAACCGATCGGATGGTAGATCCTGGCTGTTTTAGATTTTGACTTTCCCTTGTGTAGTTCTTTATGCACTATCCAAACTTGATTAACTTCTGAACTTGGAACTTTGAGATGACAAAACTTAGGTTCTCATATGAATTACTTCACATATTGGACTTTTGAGCTCGGGAATCTTCGTGTAATTGCGTATACTTCATTTTCTTCACTTTTTCTCCATTTTTCCGGCATTTGGCTACATATGCTACAAAAACATACTTTGATACGATTTAGTGGCAAAAGCATATAAAAACAACCAAATAACATACACAAAAACACTAATAACCTTGTAAAAACATCTCAACTTTGAGCGTTATCACGATCCTCACACAATCTAAACGATCAACACGATCCTCTCACAATGTACACGATCTTCACGAGATCCACACAATCCTCAAAATCTACTCTTGATCCACTTGATCAATACTATATCACTCAACACTCAAGAGATCCCCAAGATCTCAACAAGATCACAATGATCAACACAATGACTAAGAAACACTAATACACTTGATGTATATCAAGATACAATCAAGTAGACAACTATTAATGCAAGTGCACTACTCTATGACACCAACACCTTGTATCTTCTTGATACTTTGTGTTCTTCTCTTGACTAGTAGAGGTATGTAGATGATTCTTGGTTGGATGGATGAATCACTCTTTAAACAAAAGAAAACTAACTAATGATCTAAGAGTGTAAAGTGAAAAAGAGGATGGAAACCAAAAAGTTATGTGTGTGAAAGGATGGCCAAAACCTGGGGAATGAAGTGGTATTTATAGAAATTGGAAATTTGACCATTTTAAAAGGGACGACACCACTAATTGTTACACGGTACCACCAAATTTAGTGGTACCGTGCCAGAAAAAAATGCTCCCATTTTTGTCTATTGTGGTGAAAGTTTATTTGGGGGAGTTTGGAGCTGGTTTGGGTAAAATATAGCTGTTAGGGATGTTTTTTGAAATGATTTTTCCTAAATAAAACATTTCTTAATAATTCAAAAATAATTTGTAAAATTTATTTTTGAAAATAAAGTTTTGTCAAGCTAAAAATGTGAAGTTAAAAACACAAATTCACTTCTTTGATCATTTGTCAAGTTGTAAATTTGTTTGTTCATACCTATAGTAATTGACGTTGAAATCGGATATTTCGACTAAAATCTTGTTTACGTTAATTTTGACGTAAGATGTTTTCACATTTTGTTATCATCAAAACATAGAGATATCGAAAGATGAGAATAACGTTTTTAGACATTATTTGCATCAACAGATTAACAGGGGTGGCAATACCCTCATGATCCTTTAACTCCCTAAATTAGACAAACGAAGCATAGCTCATGTCCACTGAAATTTAGGCGGGACTTTTCACTAATTTATTTGAGTGGGATAAAGTGAAGTTCAGTGATAAGTCAAATCAAAGTACAAGAAGGAGGCTAAAGAAATGAACAGTTGACAATGCTACTCACAAAAGCAAGAGAAATGTGGACAAAGCAGTTGAGTGGAAACCATGGTGAGAGAGTAAAAATGTCACAACTCACCATTTCAGGTCATTTCCCGAACTTTGGAAAAACATTATTCATCAAAACACTATTCATCAGTTTACTATTCATCATTTTTGGTGTCAGTTTGACATTCCGAGAAACATTTGAGAAAATTTACTATTCACTAAACACTATTCATTTCCGGAAAAGTTTTCATTATTCACTTTCATTACTCATTTCATCGTAAATTTGATTTACGGGTATTTGAATTCATGTAACCGTATTGGTTTAGCTGCGAATTCATTTCATTATCAGTAAGGACACTGCATACGGACTGGAGACAGTCTGCATATCATCAGTAGGTCATTTACATGTTATACCACTCTTAGGATTTTCAAATTTATATATTTGATACATTTAACGCTTTTCTTATAATTATTTATAATAAACGTTAATACCCGGTTTATATACGACGAATATATCTAAATATTCCCACAATGGTCCCGACATATTTTTATATCCATTTTATCATCGTAAAAGTTATAACATTCAGTTACCCAGTATTTTGGAAATTTATTTTATTTATAACGTAAGCTTATGAATATTACGACGGTTTTCGTGAAAACTAAATAATAATCACCCGAACACTCAGTAATTGTACCCAACATATTTTTATCATGATTATGACTTTATTTTGTCCCGGTTAACTTTGTTAACATTTATTTCTATTAAACCCGGTACCCGATTTTTACAAATAACACATAACAACACATAACCTTACACTAGTTTTCTAAATAAATCCCAAGTACCCCTACCCCCCCTTGCTCTTTGAAAACCAGCCCATAAGTCCTCTCCTAGGCAAAAATTACAAAGTTTATTAACCTAGTGCATTAATGTACACTTATAATACTATATACTTATACAAGTATTTACAAAAATCACCAAAAACACAACATACATAATTTTATAGAATCAAAAGCTCTCATTCTTCATCCCCATCACCAAACCCACGACTTCATCACCATTTCAAGATCAAGTGGAGTTTTTCAAAAGTTTAAAGCATCAAAGTTGTTCATTTTGTTAGTCTAATCAAGATTCTTGCATCATAAACACAAGTAATCCAAGGTTTCTAATCATCTCACCACCTAGAATTTCAAAATGAGTATTCAAATTTATTTTCATGTTTTCTTCTAATTAACACATGTAGCTTATAGTATTCATGCTTAATTTCATGCACAAACTAGTTATACCACTTTATTTTTGTATACTTTTTGAACATACAAACCCTAGATTGTGATTTAGGTGTTCCCTTGTTAAATTAACTTGATTACTAGTCATTAGGAACCCATGGCACCCTAAGAAGGTGTATGATAAGATTAGTATAGTTTTGTGAATTTTGCAAGAGTTTTGGTTGATGTAGAAACTAGTTTTGAACCTTGAAAATTGATTTGTAACAAGTATATAAGCCTACTGTCCAATTTTTGTAAATCCAGGAAAATTAGTAAACATAAAGTAAACTTTGGCAAAATTTTTTAAAAATACTATCAAAAACGAATCCGTAGGCGAAAGAACGGATTAAAAAGAGTTTATAACGAAGAAGTTATGATTTTTGCAAGTTTATTGACGAAAACTATTTTCCGGAAAAATACATGCTGTTGGACGTTTTTCGTCGGACAAAAAGAGGCTTTAGACGTAACCCGGAGGAGCCAAGCTTTCCAAAATATATTACTACATACTAAGACGTAACCTTGGATATAAAGAACAAGTAAAACGGACTTATAACGACAAAGATATTCACGTTTCAATATCGGCAAAAATCCTCTATAATTGGCAGCTTTTAGAAATAATAATAACACTACGTACGAAATTCTAGATTTTCTAGAAATATTAACCAAGTACCCAAATTCATAACTAATGAAGTATTAGTGATTACAAGTATATTTTCATCACTACAAGGCGTTATTTCAAGGATTTCAAACCAAGGATTTTAACACACACATTGGTACATACGATATATATATATATATATATATATATATATATATATATATATATATATATATATATATATATATATATATATATATATATATATATATATATATTGCAACTAGTTTTATTTCTCTAATAGCCATATTTTTCCTAAGTCTTGGAATGTATATTTTTGATAACAACAAGTATTTTTCAAAGAGTAGAGTGGTATAGGAAACATGTGCATGGACATTCATAACATCATTCCATGATCTAAAGTAGATCGTTCATCATTCATATTAGGTTGCGGCTAGTGTGCGCGCCTTGTTTTTCAGCTCATTACATGTTCATGGTACCATCATATCAGGTGAGTCATAGCCCCACTTTTACTAGTTTAATGACTTTATAAACTCTTTGGAGGAGATACATGCTTCAATACTTGTTCTATGTTTTATTACGATTTGAATTACTTATGGGGAAGAATACACTGCTTGAATTATTTTTGTACAATGCCAAAGTATTACAAATTCCGTACATTGCTTAAGTTTCCTTATTACCATGTCTTGACAAGTCCCCTTTATTATCATGGACCGTTAATTTTAGTACTAAGCGTGAGTGAGTGAATAGATCTATTGAGGGTGACGCCTCCATTCGCGTTTGGGTTGCTCCAATGGGACGAATGCATTTCATGTCTTATCAAATTGAGTGCCTAGTAAACACTCTGTTGGGGCCATTACTATGTCTAGCTTCGGGGTCATGAGCTTAAGAGACAATGTAGCATTTTTGACATTTTTGTTGGTTCACTTTATACTTGTGGCTATTGTACATACGAAAATTACTTATGGAATTACGATACTTTTCCACCACTATTACTACAGAATTACGATGCTTTTACACCAAACTTATTACATTTGGCAGTGGGTTGTAAACACACAGGTTACAAGTCTCTTATGGCGGGACTTGGAACTGAGTGGATTTACGATACCTTTGTTGGGACAACTTCATCCACATGCATTACATTCTTTTTCACAAGACTCTATGAACTCACCAACCATTGTGTTGACACTTTAGCATTTATTATCAGGTTTTAAGCAATGGCATGCTACTGGAGGTTTTGGCAGGGCATGACATGGTCATAGAAGACTCTGATTATTCAATTGGGGACCGTTTTTAACTATTTTAAGGGCCTACTTCCGCACTATATTTTAACGATGTAAATCCAATACTTTTGGTTAAACAATTTTATTCTAAATGATTGAAGTAAATACCATTTTTGTACTTGTGTTGTGGTACCAATTGAGTTACACCCCAGCTACATGTATGCTTCCGTTGGACCCGATTTTGGGGGTGTGACAGATTGGCATCAGAGCTTTGGCTATAGCGAACTAAGTGTTTTTAAAACCTAGACTATAGCTACTTTTACGAAAACTTAACCCTATGACCGTCACGTGCCTACCTGCCAAGCTGAAGCCTCATTTGTGGTTAGTCACTGACATAGGTGATGAGATTTGTGTCTCATTATCTGATATATTATATTCATTTATTATAGTTGATTACTATAATTGTGTTTCATATAAGCATGTTCACGTATCATATATGTCACCGCGTTATGTTTTTCTTTGCATAGTTTCATCATTTGACCTCGCGTTTGGTCACTTACTTTTGTCTTTCAGAACGTCTTGGTATTTGCGAAGGACATAGTCTTAGTATAACTGAGCTGAGTATTTCAAAATTCATGGAACCTCGGTGGAATATAGACTAGTCATCTATATTCAACCCGGGATAGTGGGACATAGGCTGACTACCTATGTCTGACTCAGAAATGAATTTTGCAACACTGAGAATGGTTATAATAAAATTCTGTCTGGATTGAATCCTTTACTCATTTTCCAAATGTTTCATGCATGTGTGAGTATACCCTAGTTGTCAGAACATTCATACTTTTCATCACCTCGTGAACCGCCGTTTGGAAGCATGTCAATTGATCATTTCATCTCATGAACATTTACGTCTATGCACAATACACTTACATCACAGTATTTTCTTTTATCACAATATCATTTTGTCGCAGTTGTCACAGTCTCTTCCCTTCTCACCATCACTATCATTTCCTTTCCCCATCCCCATATATATATAGAATTAGCTGACACTTTATGGATTCCTATGCCACTCATCGCACACTACTCCCTATATTGATAAATGGATATTATCAATGACCTCCCTAGGAAAGACTTTCCATACCATCTATAAGGAGAATCTCTCGGTACATTAAGACCGTTCAAAACTCAACAGAAATATCAGGATATCACAAAACAATTCAAACCACTATCATTGGCCTGGTCACCAAAATTTCATCATCTAGAAAGTATTGGTTTGACTGAATTACAAGATTCGTTTAGACACGAGTGCTCATTAAGCAACACCATAGAGATAAATCCAACCTCTTAACCGAGACTATAGATTGAACATGTCCTCACTAATAGACTTTATCCAAACATGTTAGACACCTATGCCTTTGTTTGAAACATCAAGAAAAATGTTACTTGGAAAGCCGTTTGCTTAAACTTGTAGATTCATTTATTCGGGGAAGGTTTATGAACAAAACACAAGGAATCAAATTGTTACCTATATTCTATCCCTTTCAGATAACGCCAAATTCGAAGGACCGAACATTGTGGAATTAGTCACAAAGGTTTATTGTACCCATTTCAGTTATTTCCTGTTAAGGAAACCGAATTCACCGTGGACTTCAAGCAATCATTTCAGAAGTTCCTTCAGAAACCCAATTAGATGTAAATATCACCTATCATCCTCAGACCGATGGTCAAAGCGGGAAAACAATTCAAACATAGGAAAGTATGCTCAGAGAATGAGTGA
This sequence comes from Artemisia argyi, assembly GCA_030686995.1. NCBI lineage: Eukaryota > Viridiplantae > Streptophyta > Magnoliopsida > Asterales > Asteraceae > Artemisia > Artemisia argyi. The sequence continues at coordinate 127,972,431 of CM060691.1, forward strand.
TTGACTCAAGAAATGGTTGGACTAACCAATTACCATAAATCAAATTCAGTTGCAACTATAGTTATCGCGCGAGCGTAGAGACTACACCATTTGAGGCACTCTATGGTCGAAGTGCCAACATTCATTGACGGATCGAGATTTGGAAAAGCCCAACACACTAGTCCAGTAAGTATTCATGAAATAACCAGGAACTTCCTACAAATCAAGAATCAGTTACAAGTTCGATAAAGTTGTAAACCATTAAAACTTCAAGTTGGTAAGCAGAGTTATACAGAAAGTTCTGCCTAAGAAAGGCATGATACCATTCAGAAAACTTGGAAAGTTAAACCCGATATACACTGGACTATGTAATATTTCAAACAGAGTAGGCCTAGTGGCCGTCAGACTTGAGCCTTGTTAGAGAACAACAGGACTACACAACCATGTATTATCATCTTTTCAGATTAGTCACTCATAATCCCATTTGGAAAGGAATCCAACCCAAAGTCAAACATAAACCTTGCAGGAGAACAAGTAGAAATCATGGACAGTTAGGTCGAACAGTTGAAGCAGAGTCGAATTCCTATCGTGAGAGTCCGCTGGAATTCTCAAATATCATCACTTCTCACCAATATGTTTTCAGAAACCAACATAAACTGAACTTCGGGACGAAGTTCCTTTTAGAGGGGAAGACTGTCACAACTCACCATTTCAGGTCATTTCAGGTCATTTCCCGAACTTTGGAAAAACACTATTCATCAAAACACTATTCATCAGTTTACTATTCATCATTTTTGGTGTCAGTTTGACATTCCGAGAAACATTTGAGAAAATTTACTATTCACTAAACACTATTCATTTCCGGAAAAGTTTTCATTATTCACTTTCATTACTCATTTCATCATAAATTTGATTTACGGGTATTTGAATTCGTGTAACCGTATTGGTTTAGGTGCGAATTCATTTCATTATCAGTAAGAACACTGCATACGGACTGGAGACAGTCTGCATATCATCAGTAGGTCATTTACATGTTATACCACTCTTAGAATTTTCAAATTTATATATTTGATACATTTAACGCTTTTCTTATAATTATTTATAATAAACGTTAATACCCGGTTTATATACGACGAATATATCTAAATATTCCCACAATGGTCCCGACATATTTTTATATCCATTTTATCTTCATAAAAGTTATAACATTCAGTTACCCAGTATTTTGGAAATTTATTTTATTTATAACGTAAGCTTATGAATATTACGATGGTTTTCGTGAAAACTAAATAATAATCACCCGAACACTCAGTAATTGTACCCAACATATTTTTATTATGATTATGACTTTATTTTGTCCCGGTTAACTTTGTTAACATTTATTTCTATTAAACCCCGGTACCCAATTTTTACAAATAACACATAACAACACATAACCTTACACTAGTTTTCTAAATAAATCCCAAGTACCCCTACCCCCCCTTGCTCTTTGAAAACCAGCCCATAAGTCCTCTCCTAGGCAAAAATTACAAAGTTTATTAACCTAGTGCATTAATGTACACTTATAATACTATATACTTATACAAGTATTTACAAAAACCACCAAAAACACAACATACATAATTTTATAGAATCAAAAGCTCTCATTCTTCATCCCCATCACCAAACCCACGACTTCATCACCATTTCAAGATCAAGTGGAGTTTTTCAAAAGTTTAAAGCATCAAAGTTGTTCATTTTGTTAGTCTAATCAAGATTCTTGCATCATAAACACAAGTAATCCAAGGTTTCTAATCATCTCACCACCTAGAATTTCAAAGTGAGTATTCAAATTTATTTTCATGTTTTCTTCTAATTAACACATGTATCTTATAGTATTCATGCTTAATTTCATGCACAAACTAGTTATACCACTTTATTTTTGTATACTTTTTGAACATACAAACCCTAGATTGTGATTTAGGTGTTCCCTTGTTAAATTAACTTGATTACTAGTCATTAGGAACCCATGGCACCCTAAGAAGGTGTATGGTAAGATTAGTATAGTTTTGTGAAGTTTGCAAGAGTTTTGGTTGATGTAGAAACTAGTTTTGAACCTTGGAAATTGATTTGTAACAAGTATATAAGCCTACTGTCCCATTTTTGTAAATCCAGGAAAATCAGTAAACATAAAGTAAACTTTGGCAAAATTTTTAGAAAATACTTTCAAAAACGAATCCGTAGGCGAAAGAACGGATTAAAAAGAGTTTATAACGAAGAAGTTATGATTTTTGCAAGTTTATTGACGAAAACTGTTTTCCGGAAAAATACATGCTGTTGGACGTTTTTCGTCGGACAAAAAGAGGCTTTAGACGTAACCCGGAGGAGCCAAGCTTTCCAAAATATATTACTACATACTAAGACGTAACCGTGGATATAAAGAACAAGTAAAACGGACTTATAACGACAAAGATATTCACGTTTCAATATCGGCAAAAATCCTCTATAATTGGCAGCTTTTAGAAATAATAATAACACTACGTACTAAATTCTAGATTTTCTAAAAATATTAACCAAGTACCCAAATTCATAACTAATGAAGTATTAGTGATTACAAGTATATTTTCATCACTACAAGGCGTTATTTCAAGGATTTCAAACCAAGGATTTCAACACAAACGTTGGTACATACGATATATATATATATATATATATATATATATATATATATATATATATATATATAAGTATATATATTGCAACTAGTTTTATTTTTCTAATAGCCATATTTTTCCTAAGTCTTGTAATGTATATTTTTGATAACAACAAGTATTTTTCAAAGAGTAGAGTGATATAGGAAACATGTGCATGGACATTCATAACATCATTCCATGATCTAAAGTAGATCGTTCATCATTCATATTAGGTTGCGGCTAGTGTGCGCGCCTTGTTTTTCAGCTCATTACATGTTCATGGTACCATCATATCAGGTGAGTCATAGCCCCACTTTTACTTGTTTAATGACTTTATAAACTCTTTGGGGGAGATACATGCTTCAATACTTGTTCTATGTTTTATTACGATTTGAATGACTTATGGGGAAGAATACACTGCTTGAATTATTTTTGTACAATGCCAAAGTATTACAAATTCCATACATTGCTTAAGTTTCCTTATTACCACGTCTTGACAAGTCCCCTTTATTATCATGGACCGTTAATTTTAGTACTAAGCGAGAGTGAGTGAATAGATCTATTGAGGGTGACTCCTCCATTTGCGTTTGGGTTGCTCCAACGGGACGAATGCATTTCATGTCTTATCAAATTGAGTGCCTAGTAAATACTCTGTTGGGGCCATTACTATGTCTAGCTTCAGGGTCATGAGCTTAAGAGACAATGTAGCATTTTTGACATTTTTTTCGGTTCACTTTATACTTGTGGCTATTGTACATACGAACATTACTTATGGATTTACGATACTTTTCCACCACTATTACTACAGAATTACGATGCTTTTACACCAAACTTATTACATTTGGCAGTGGGTTGTAAACACACAGGTTACAAGTCTCTTATGGCGGGACTTGGAACTGAGTGGATTTACGATACCTTTGCTGGGACAACTTCATCCATATGCATTACATTCTTTATCACAAGACTCTATGAACTCACCAACTATTGTGTTGACACTTTAGCTTGTATTTTCAGGTTTTAAGCAATGGCACGCTACTGGAGGTTTTGGCAGGGCATGGCATGGTCATAGAAGACTCTGATTATTCATTTGGGGACCGTTTTTAACTATTTTAAGGGCCTACTTCCGCACTATATTTTAACGATGTAAATCCAATACTTTTGGTTAAACAATTTTATTTTAAATGATTGAAGTAAATACCATTTTTGTACTTGTGTTGTGGTACCAATTGAGTTACACCCCAGCTACATGTATGCTTCCGTTGGACCCGATTTTGGGGGTGTGTCAAAAAAAGAGTTGAGTATGATAGTGAATTTCAAGAGATGCTTGCAATTTTGGTGCTTGATATATATGCGGACAAAGGAGGTGTGGTTCAAGTTAAAGTTGATGAGAATGTCTTAGGGTGCATGTAGGTTTGCAATTCCTTGCAGATTTTTTAGGGTAGTGGTGTAGATGTCTATAGTGAGTAAGAATAATTCGTCAGTCTGAGGTATGGTACCACTAAATACCGTACGGTACCACTAAATTTAGTGGTGCCATGACCTGCTGGTGGCGAATTTTCCAATTCTGCAGGTTTTAGGCTACCTAAATAGGTAATTCTAGGGGAACTATTTGCAACAAATCCCATTACCTCAATCCACTCAAGAATAATCACATAGTTTTCATAACCATGTTCATAGCTAGCAACTAACACAAACATGTGACAATCTACATTTAGGCCACTATTAAGCATGCAAACATCTAGGAAATGTGATTTATAATAATCATGATAAAAGGAATTCATCTAGAAGAATGCATGCAAGTAAATGACAATAACTAGTCAAGATAACTACTTGATAAAGACTAAGTTTGGATGGTAAAATGATATGACACACCCAAAATTTTGTAGATGCCAATATCATTCAAAGTTAGCTTTAGATGAAAGTTAGTTTACTAGTAGTTATAAAGATACTTAAATAATGTCTTAATTCTAACTTCTTCAACTTGTAGCTGATTCCTTTGATTTTCATCTTGATTGACTTTAATCCCCGCATAGCATGCACTTACTCATCATCACTTGACGACACTTCATGATAGGTGATGGAATTTTCATCATGACGGATGTGAGGTGATGGGCATTTCCAATAAAGAGAGATGTATGTGTTTTGGGTCAAAGGAGCCATGGCGGGTTCGACAGGTAAGTATTGACCATTTTGGAGTAGAGGGAATGTGTTCATGACATAACGGTACAAACGAGTGAACAACATACCATAGGAATCGCCTTATCTAGGCGAGCCTTAACATTCACAATCCTTTTTGCTAAAAAGTAAGCAAGATTGTATGGTTGCTCGGTGACGAGACAATACAACATGTGAGCACAACACGACGGAAGATACTCACGGTTGTGTGGAAGACAGAAAACATTTTCACGAAGCACTTCTACCCATCTTCGGAGATGTGGATGAAATTCCTCAACACAAATCTTGATTGGGTCTAGGTCATAGAAGTGGGACTCATGGAATTCTACATGACCATTATCAAGAAGAGTACTATGGACTTTTTGTGGGAGACGAATGTGTTCAATGATCTCATTTGGTGTGGGAATGAAGGTGTGATAAGGACCATACTCTTCTCGATGACTTGTGAGTGATTTAAGAGACACACCCTCGGTATAGGAACATTGCTCATGATTAGAAAGACCAAGAATTTGAGCAAATTGATCTAGAGTGAGAGTAAACGTTTGGTTTTGAATTAAGAATTGAAGAGACAAAGTTTGATTCTCATTATATATGAGTTTAACTTGTCGGTAGAACTCAAGAACGAAGCGAGGACAGATTGACTCATTGATGTGAAATAGGCAGTCGAATTCAATTATTCAAAACATGGAGGTAATGTAATCATGATCAAGGAATGAGGATTCAACAATGCGATCCTCATGAAAGAACCTAGACTCAAGGCTACGAAAGCTTTTGATGTGGGAAGAAGGAGTGTTTGGTTCGTATGATGGTATGGGAATGTATTCATCAATTAGGTCATGATCGTAATCAAACATGTGGTACATCTTGTTACCTATTATGAAAACAAAGGTTAAAGAAATGAACTAGTTGTTTAGAAAATATGTTTCTAGTGTGTGTGCCTATATGCAAATCATGTGGAGGAGTAGTAATTTCGACTTTACTATAATACTAATGAAATTACCCAAACGTTCCTGACTTTGCTTTTGCTCAGTCAAATATGTGGAATAATACATATTAGTTATGTATTTCAACCCATATTTGTGAGATCATGTATGCATGCGAAAACGCTTTTAGTTTGTATCAACAATGCAAGAAAAGTTATTTCATGAACCTAGTCGTGCGAACTTTCTCGAAAAATAATGGAATTGGGGTGTTTGGCAAATGTGTAAGCTTGGCACCAAAACAATTTTAAAGTTGAAAAGCTTAAGTGCTAATCACTTCTAATCCAATTTTAAGTATCCTAGACATGATTTCACTAAATATAGTTAATCTAATTCGAATTTTGATAGCAAAATTCGGACCTAAGGTGAGTAATATGAGTGGGTTCATGCAAATCCTATGTTTGGAGAATCATATTTGTTCTACATTATCTAATCCTAGTCCTAATTTCATAAAAATTTAATCGATTTTGAAAAACCCTAATTCGAATTTTGTGATTATGAACAAACCCTATAATTAAAATAAATGAAATTAGGTTTAATTGACATACAATTTGTGTTAAGAATGATGTAGTGAATGATTATCCTTAATAGCAATGCCTCAATCTTGATTAATAAGTATGTGATGGAGTTATTGGTGTGAGGGTTCGGTTATGGCAGAGTTTTGGAGAGGAGAGGTTTGTTTGAATGTGAATAGTGAGGGAAAGAAGGAAGAAAATGGGCTATCTCAGATACACGGTACCACGGTACCACTAATTTTAGTGGTGCCGTGCACTGTTGAGATTGTTTTCTGTCCAGTTTTGGTTTTTGTTGAAAAAGTCTTCCTTATTTAGCAAGACCTTTTGACGCGAGAAGAGAATTTATACCTAATAAATTCTCGTGACAAGAGAAACTAGACTAAACTATGAATGATGATTCAAGAGGTTTATGAGGAAACGAGTGAATTGCCGTTGAAAAGATATACGGAATGACTTCAATATTTCTAGTGAAATAATTAGACAGTCATGAGTGATTCTCAGGAATGCACAACGAGAATGTACGAGAAGAGTTGACTTTTAATATTCCCAGTGAAATATGTAAATAGTCATGAGAGGTTTTTGGGAGTAAATCTAAAGGATTTGAACGAAGAAAACGAATTGTGATGAGATGACCTAAATATTTCCAACGAAATATAGAAATAGTCATGAGTGGGTTAGGAATGGAATGTCAATGATGTTGTTAAATGAGTATTCCATTTCAAGAGAGATGTTTCCTTATTGAACATCATAGTGACAAAGATGATGACGTATCATGAAGTGTTTGATGCACGAGCTAATCATGGAGTATATTGTCAAGTCAATCTCTTCTTGTTGTAGCGCGTCACGAGAATGTTGTCATAGAAGTACATCGAGAGATTAGAGCTTGTCTCATCTATAGTGCTTAATTTCATGCCTTTCCAGCGCTTGTATGATCGGCTTCGGTTGTGGAGATAGTAGAAGTTGTTTGTTTTTTCATGAACCAAGAAGTTTAGAAATACCCTATGAAGGTACAAACATAACTTGTACATTATCAATCCACATAATCTCCCGCACTATCAGAGTTAGTGTCAGACAGAAATCTTTACACTAAACTCCTTGGGATCGCGCACTTCCCAAATTTATAATGCCTTGAATACACCGAATGACGTATTCAATCGTTTTCAATATAAGAAGTTTTGAGATATTCTTAAAAACGAACCTAAAGGAAAACATTAATCATGATTTCAGGCCTACTTGCCGAGTGATAGAGTAACCTATCATGTCCTAGTAGCTAAGTATTATTCGTATTCTCACTATCAACGTCTTCAGTGATCTTTCAACTCCACGGATAATATTTGTTAGTAAGGACAGTTTTAGGTAGGCTTCATATATATATATATATATATATATATATATATATATATATATATATATATATATATATATATATATATATATATATATATACATATATATATATATATACATATATACATACATACATACATATATATATATATATATATATATATATATATATATATATATATATATATATATATATATATATATATGTATATATATATATGTATGTATGTATGTATGTATATATGTATATATATATGTATATATATGTATATATATATGTATATATATATATGTATATATATATATATATATATATATATATATATATATGTATATATATATATATATATATATATATATATATATATATATATATATATATATATATATATATATATATATATATATATATATGTTAGTACATAAGCACACAAAGAGATACAATTAGCAATTACTATTATAACAGGAAAAAATAGTAATTCACGCTTCATGTTCTTCTCAATCTCGTCACGGATGATCTTAAGGTGATCATCGTACATTTCAAGAAGAGATGAGTTTAATATAGTGTTATCCACGTATATTTTGAACAATGAGGTAATGTGAATTTTATTTCTTCATGAAAAGTGTGTTGTTCACCATTCTCATGGTATACTCATGTTTAAAACATGATATGGTTTTAGAAATCAACAAGTCTTGGAGATTGTACTACGTATCTCCTTGTTGATTGAAACCATTTTAGACAAACACTTTTCATGTCCTTTATACAATACTAGCAAGGAAAGATATCAAGAAAACTACATGCACAACTAATCATGTAGAGAGGGGGTTTTGAGAAAACTTACCTTAGCCTACGATGTTATCCTCGTTGTTATGCTTAGAGAGATGAGATATAGCTTGAATTATCCGTCACCATTTGTGCTTCCATTGAATAGATCCTTTGTTGGATTTCAAGTTGGTTCTCAAGCATAACTATCTAGTAAGATAAGACTCAAACATTTGGTCCCCAATATCTCATGGGTCCAAGGTTGTTAGTGTTGAACATCTCATGCATATTATGCATTTGGCATGGATGTTGAAATGGAGGACAAATTTCCCATGGTAAATAACTTTGTTGTTGATGGTTGTTCCAAGTTACGGGATAGTTACTTTGATAACTTCGTCTCATAAAGTTACCTCTCGGTAGAGGAGTTCTATCTCGAGGTTTGGGAGTATTAGTTCTTTTAGGAGGAGGAGGAGTGTTTGATCTACGATCAACTTTACTAGGACCAAGTTTAGGAGACGATACAGGTTTGTAGAATCTTTTTACTTCTTTTATACTAGCCACAGGTATTTCAACATTGTTACCTACTATGTGACTTGGTTTGGGACTAAGAGGATTTTTTAAGATTGACCCTGTTTTGACTTTAGCAAATGACGGATCCATGGTACCACTAAGTTTAGTGGTGCCGTTACCACCTTTAGTGGTGCCGTCATTCCCTGAACTAATCTCTTCTGATTTTACAAATTTTACTTGTTCAGTTTCACTAGTAGATGCCTTATTTGGGTCAAATCCAAGACCCGCTGCAGCATGTTTACTATACCTAATGTTTTCAAGCATGTCGTTAAGTGCTTGTGTTCCTTTTTCAAGCTTAACAATTTTAACGGCGTTTTCTTTAAGTTTTTCATTTTCTAGTTTAAGATCTATACATGACTTACAACAAACATCTATTTGCTTATTTTTCTCAATTCTTTTAAGTTGATCTTTTAGTTCTAAGACTTGTGATTCTAGTTCATGTAGTGTTGCTTTTAGTGTTTTGTTCCTAGTTATGATTTTAGTACTTACCTCACATAATTTATTATATTCATCATATAGCCTATTATCATCTATTGATGAATTATTATCACTATAGTAAGAAGAGTCGGAATGTACCTCGTTAGAAGCTTGAACCATGAGACATGTTTCGTCATTAGGCTTATCCTCTTCTTCTTCACCACTATCACTCCAAGAACCTCCTACAAAGGCCCTTTGGTTGTTTGATCTTGGTGGCTTAGGACATTCTCCAATGAGGTGATTTGGGTCTCCACATCTAAAACACTTCCTATCGCCTTTTCCTCTATTATCATCTTGGTTCTTAGAGAATGACTTCCTTACGTCATGAGATTGCCTAGTAGATCTACCTTTCCTTCTAAAGAACTTCTTAAAGTTTCTAACCGCTAGTGCATACTCTTCGTCTTCACTATCGGAATCCGAATTTTCATCATCACTAGACTCTTTCTTGGCTTTCAATGCTAGAGACCTAACTCTCTCACTTACACCCTTGACTATGTCCGAGTCCTTCTTGATTATCATTTCATGAACTTTTAAGTTACCTATTAGTTCATCAAGTGATAGTGTCACCAAGTTCTTTGATTCTTCAATGGCGGTGACCTTTGCTCTCCATTTGGGATGTAGAGCCCTAAGAAACTTTCTAACATAGTTCTTGCTAGAATAACCTTCATCAAGAGCTTTAAGACTAGTAATAATAGTATTAAATCTAGCAAATGCACTATCTATGGTTTCATTTTCCGGAATGGAAAATTTTTCATATTGTTGAACAAGAAGATCAATCTTGTTCTCTTTGACTTGATTATTACCTTGATGAGTGACCAATAAAGTTTTCCAAATTTCTTTTTCCGTATTACACATAAAAATTCTTTCAAACTCCTTTTTCGGCAAAGCGTTATAAATTACCATTTTAGCCTCATCATTTTTGGCTAGTTTTCTTTTAAGTTCATCACTTTGTTTTTTATAAGGAACAATTTGTTCCTTTTTGGAAATTGGATCATTTTCAATAGGTTGAAAGTCACCATCGGTAATAACATGCCAAAGATCAATGTCTTTTGATTTCACATACGTTTCGAATCTTGTTTTCCAATAAATAAAACAATCGGTTTCAAAAAGTGGTGGTCTTTGCATAGATTGCCCTTCTTGATATTTGTCGAAATCCATTGATCGAATCAAGTTTTAAAATACAGCTTACTTTAAAACTTGTCTGACGTGGCTCTGATGCCAATTGTGGGAAACTAGAAGGGGGATTGAATAGTTTACCGACTTGTTTTCTTTAGTTATAAAAATTTCTCTTTGAAAAACTTAGATTCAATTGTAGATGAAATCAATTGACACCAATATGAACACTACACTATACTAACACAAATATGTAATAAGTAAATAAAGAGAAGAGATGGAAAGATCAAACCAAGACAACGAGATTTATAGTGGTTCGGTCATGAAGCTCTTCTTCACCCTACTCCACTCCCTGAGTATCCGACTCGAGAGTTCTAGCACTATCAACAAGACTCCCTTCAGGCGGAGAAAACTGTACAATGTCGCTTACGTTATTTTCCGCCACTAAGCTAGATGTTTAGTACTAATCTTAGCTAGTACCAATATACCACGATCCACACGATCCTATCTTATCACACGATCAACACGATTCTCACACAATCTACACGATCAACACAATCCTCATACAATTTACATGATCAACACGATCCTCACACAATCTACACGATCAACACGATCCTCATACAATCTACATGATCAACACGATCCTTACACAATCTACACGATCTTCATGAGATCCACAATCTAATCTTGATCCACTTGATCAATACTATATGACTCAACACTCAAGAGATCCCCAAGATCTCAACAAGATCACAATTATCAACACAATGACTAAGAAACACTAATACACTTGATGTAGATCAAGATACAATCAAGTAGACAACTAGTAATGCAAGTGCACTACTCTATGACACCAACACCTTGTATCTTCTTGATACTTTGTGTTCTTCTCTTGACTAGTCGAGGTATGTAGATGATTCTTGGTTGGATGGAAGAATCACTCTTTAAACAAAAGAAAACTAACTAATGATCTAAGAAGTGTAGGGAGAAAAAGAGGATGGAAACCAGATAGTTATATGTGTGAAAGGATGGCCAAAACCTAGGGAATGAAGTGGTATTTATAGAATCTGGAAATTTGACCGTTTTAAAGGGGACGACACCACTAATTGTCACATGGTACCACTAAATTTAGTGGTACCGTGCCAGACAAAAACGCTCCCATTTTTGTCTTTAGTGGTGAATGTTTATTTGGGGAGTTTGGAGCTGGTTTGGGTAAAATATAGCTGTTAGGGATGTTTTTTAAAATGATTTTTCCTAAATAAAACATTTCTTAATAATTCAAAAATAATTTGTAAAATGTATTTTTGAAAAGAAAGTTTTGTCAAGCTAAAAATGTGAAGTTAAAAACACAAAGTCACTTCTTTGATCATTTGTCAAGTTTAAATTTGTTTGTTTATACCTAGAGTGATTGACGCAGAAATCGGATATTTTGACTTAAATCTTGTTTACGTTAATTTTGACGTAAGATATTTTCACATTTTGTTATCATCAAAACATAGAGATATCGAAAGACGAGAATAACGTTTTTAGACATTATTTGCATCAACAGATTATCAGGGGTGGCAATACCCTCATGATCCTTTAACTCCCTAAATTAGACAAATGAAGCATAGCTCATGTCCACTGAAATTTAGGCGGGACTTTTCAATAATTTATTTGAGTGGTATAAAGTGAAGTTCAGTGATAAGTCAAATCAAAGTATAAGAAGGTGGCTAAAGAAATGAACTGTTGATTACTATTCACAAAATCAAGAGAAATGTGTCTCCCAAAGCAAAAGTATTAAATGGAAGATGTACAACTTTGTACCTCTTCCATTGGAATTATGGCACGAACCTATCTAACCTCACCAATATCAAACTTGTACAAGTATAAATTGGACCATTGGTCATAGTGAAAAGTTGTTTCTTTAGACTACGTTCTTGTATATCTTGAAGCATGAACTCACTTATTAAACTTACAAGAATCTCTTAAGAGATCATAAGTTCATAAGTAAACTTAGAACTCTCTCAAGTCAAAGTTTGCTTGTTTAGAGAGTTGGTTTTAACATTGTCATTCAATTTAGTGTCTTCCGCACAACACTTTGTAATTCTTTGATTCTTGTCAATAAAGAATTATACATTGAAAAGTTACATTTCTGTTTTGTCACTAAATTGAACTAACTTATTATTTTCATTAAAAAGGCATTATTTTGGGAACAACACGTGGTATCAAAGCGGTTTGATTTATTAAACAAATTTCCTAAATTGTTCAAAAACGTTTTTAAAATCAATATCCAAATATGTCTGAAAATAATTACAATATTACAAACATTGGTCCCATGCCATCACCACCTTTTCCACCCAGAGGTAGTAATGGAAATGGTGACTCATTCAATAGAAATGTAGGGGGAGGGGGTCATGTATGCAGCGTGTCACTGTGTAGTATAGGGTGATTTTCCTATTTCAAGATTTACATTTATATTTAGCCGACTTATCCTATAACACACACACTAACGGACAGTGTATCCGATCAATATATATATAGTCTAATCTAACGCAGGGGTTTTAGTCTGAGAGACTAGCACGATTTGGTAGTTAAACAGTAAAGTAAACTAATGAGAACGGATCAGCGAATAGCTAACACGTACAAAAATAGATAATATATACAGAAAGAAGGCCTGTCCTGTTTGTTAAGTAGCTTGTCACTTGTTTTATTGCTAGTTTTATATGTTGTATATCGTAATCTAATCTGTCTCGTTGGATCATAAATATAGGCGCGTAAATTCTTAATGATCACTTATGCCTATCCCACTTTCTAGACACTAGATAAGTAGGCGAGGAGGGGGTATGGCAGCCCAAGCAAAACTCAGCTAGACGCAGAGGTTATCAATGCACATATAAAAGTCACCAAAAACATCAACATCTAAACTTTAATTGATGGGAAAACAATTTTAAGGGGAGCAGTATGGTGGCCACAAGCCCGTCAATTCTGATGAATTAAAGCTTACTATTACAGATTAAACAAAACTTCTTAATGAATTAAATATATGCAGGACCTTCTTACTGCTCTAAGATCTTCTTATGTGGTGTGTCTTCTGTTGCTAAGTCATATGAATTCGTCTCCTTAGGGTTTTTATGCACATTAAATTCGTCTGACTCTTGGGGTATTTATAGGTTCTGTCTGAGGGCTCGATGCGGTGCATCGAATAAGTAGATGCGACGCATCTACTTAACTTCGCATGGGGTCTAAGATTAATATATTCTGGAATATTCGTACACCGTCTTCAGATGTGGCATAACTTGAATCTTTATGCGGCGCATGTCCTTTAGTATCTTGAATCGTATTTGGTGAAGTCTTGGTATAGATACTGTGCATGTTGATAATGTAATGCGACGTATCTGGGGTAGAACAAGTTGGATCTTGTTCGTTGACCAAAGTTTTATATGCGGCGCATGATATAATCTGATGCGGCGCATTTTTTAAAGTCAGGCAATGGTCTTCGAATTCATTTAAGTATGATAGTACGGCGCATCTGTCCAGAATGATGCAGCGTATCTTCTAGATTTTAGTATACTTTTCCATCTTGATCATTTTGCTCCATATTTCATCCAAAATCATCAAGTTTCACCAATTGCTTGTTTTTACCTGAGAATTACTAAAGTAAACAATTAAGTATCGATTCTCATATAAAATATAATAAAACAAGTCAATTATATAGGACAAATGATGACAATATAATATACTTATTTGATGTCATCAGGGGGCAATAACAATTTCTTCTTTAATGCATTTAGTGGTGACTTACCTCAACTCTTAGATTCAAGGGGAGGAGCTCATGTCCTTTATGTTCCCTTACTAGATGCAGAAGGTTTCCTATATTGAAAAGATAGGTTTCTAATCTACCTAAATGGATTAGAACCTTATCTTCTAGATGTTATAGAAAATAGTCCATTCATACCCAAAACAGTCACATCGACATCTATTTTTTTTTGGCTAAGCCTAAAAAACAATGGACTCCTATGGAAGCCAGGCTAGTCAATCAAGACAATAGACTAAAATCCATTATCATCTTTGCACTTCCCAGAGATGTAATAAAGACTGTTGTCAGATGCAAAAAGGCCAAACAAATGTGGACTGATTTAATTCTCGAATACGAGGGACCCTCTGAAACAAGAGACACAAAAATTTTAACACTCAGGCTAAAATTCAATACCTTTAAGGCACTTGAAGATGAAAGAGTGTCTCAAACATTTTTAAGGTTGAAAATCTTGCTCAATGAACATTCAAATCTAGGAGTTGAAATACCTCAAGTGGAGGTTAATGCTAATTCTATAAATAGTCTCCCTAGGAAATGGCTGAGCTTTAACCAAACTCAGAGGGTTAACAACTCTATAAAAATTGACATGCTGGCCACACTATATGGGAAATACAACTATGAGGAGGAATTCATAGATCAAATCTATGAAAATGATACTAAAAGTAACATCACACAATCCTCTATATCAAAAGCTTTGTTTTCTAACTCCAAAGTGCATGACCATGATGATGACTCTGATGTAGGAGAGGACGCTAGAAGTAGACAGGACTTCATGTCTGACTTTACTGTTGAATTTCAAAGTAGAGCCCTTTTAGCAAATCAGCGAAGATTTTACAAATGGTCAGGAAGAGTTGGAGCAGCCAAGGGAACTGCATACAGGTCAAATGAAACTTGCTACAAGTGTGGAAAAACTCGCCACTTTCAAATTGACTGCTCTGCTTAAAAAACCTCCACCCCATCATATCCCTCTAAATCAAACTATCACACAAACTTAACCCCTAACCCAAACCATAATCACTCTAGAAAAGACTATAAAAGTCAATATACAGAGGGATAAAAGTTGAGGTTCCTCTCTTAAAACAAAAACTCCCTGACATGGAGATAAGTGAGAAACCTTCAACCTCAGGACAAAAGAGAAGAAACAGGGAAAACAAAGGGCTGGTTGCCGAAAATCATGACTGAGACACTAAAGACCAGTCCTTTGAAGACGATGCTCCTCAAATAGTAAGGGCATTCATGGCGCTGGCTGATGATGAACCATCAGTGGGAAAGAATGATGCCAGGTCTGTACCTTGTTGATCTCCACTTTGTGGAAGAATAGAGAGCAAACTTGTTCAACAAATTTACCTCTCTTCAACAAAGCCTTGTAGAAATCAGAAATGAATTATTTGACCTTAAAAGCATAAAAAACCTCTGCATGGCTCTTCAGAGCACAAATGATAAGCTCACTAAGACCAACCAAGAACTCAGAGACAAGATCTCAGAGTTAGAAACAACCATTGATAAAAGGAACTCATGTAGCAATCATATGGAAAAGCTTATCATCAACCATGTCTCTGTCAAAAATCCAACCATGTTAAGAAGACATAATCAGTCAAAAGAACAAAGTTCTTCAATACTTGAGGAATCTGATTCAAGTAATTCTTCCTGCACCTTCAAAGAGAAAAATTTCTCTCAAAACACACCTTCATTTGACACTGAAGGAATGTTAGATTTATCTCATCAAGTCTCTAAAAGCTCTCAGAGCACATATGAAATCTCACTGATAACGAATCAGTGAGTACTAATAGTCTTGTCACTATGTCCAAAATTATAGGTATGAACTCAAAAGGTTCCACTAAAGAAAGAGACAACGTCTATTGATTGAGGCAAAAGCAGTCAACTAAAGTCAAGCAGTGATGTGGTCAATATAGTCAAACTCCTTAGGCTCAATGCTCCGCGGAATATAGTGTTTCCCCGGGTCGTTATGTCCCGATGTGGTGTGGATTGTATTCAAACGGGCTTGTGATCGGGTGAATTTGGACAGAAAGGCGTTGTGAATTATTTGAACTAAGGAATATACAAAGAAATAGCTTAAACAAGCTATATAGATGATTACGTGAAAGTTAGGTACTTAAAAACGCTTAAAATCTAAAAACGCGTACGTTTACATTTGGAATAACGTAAACTGTAACACCTAAAATCTGAGAACATGTGAAAAGACCAAAATGCCCCTACATATTTAAAAAGTTAATTAAAAGCTTATTAAGTATCCAAATAAATCCCAAACTTCAAACAATGCACAAGTTATGTGTCCAAATAATTTTAACAACTTCATTTAACATTTGTTCAAGTGGTAAAATTACCAAAATACCCTTAAAGGGGCCGAATGACAATTTATTTATATTTACTACGATTTAAAAATTATATAAACCTTTTAAATATGGAAATTAACTATCAATACTTATCCTCAGCTACTAGGCCGAATTTTGGCCCATATTCCCCCCCCCCCTAATCGGCCAAAAACTGAATAAGGTCAAATCATTCCATTTGTTTCCCCAAAACCCTATTTTGCCGACTTGCATAACACACAAACAAAAATCACATAGCCTCCATTCGACCACCCCATATGTTCTAATCAATTTTCTGTGATCAAATAACATCCAAAGAGTCCCAGAAAAATACCCATTCGAATTGCTAAGGCCTGGTACGATCGTGATCTTGGTTTCCTTTGTCGAACCCTAAAAACAAGGTATATCGATTCTGATTTATTCGACCTCTCTAAAATTCGTTTATGATTTTTCTCCTAATCCTCATATCATATATACTCTGGGAAAAATGTTGGAAAGGTCGTGAAGAAGCTTTTGGAGTCGTGGTCATTTTTGGTTCGATTTGGATCATACGCGAATACAACAAATTGTGCAGCCTTTTTCCCACGTTCAAATCTTGGTTTGGTATTTTTCTCAGGCCCCTTACATCATATAAACATCAAATAAAATGGTTGATTCGATCCATGCATGCTCTACATCATATTCGTGATTTAAAACCCTAAAAACATGTTTAATGGTGAAATATATGATCCGATCCAGAATAATTATTAATAAAATTTTTATAGGCTTATTATGATGTAATATGATCTGGAAAAATGTTGGGAAGAATTGTCATGGCCTAAATCATGTATTTCGAATTTATTTTTATTTATTGAATTTTTATTTAATCGTATGAAAGAAAAAGAGAAAAGAAATTCGTGTGACTAGGGTTTGTGATCTAGGGTTTGTTTTGTGATAATAAATGACAATTAATGATGAGGTAATGATTAAAAATGAATTAGAGTTGGTTAGGGTTTTTAATCTTGGTATTTCATGTTATACGATTTGTGATAAAAAGTTTTGGGTGAGTTTTGTAACTTTTAAAACTTAAGGGTTATTTTTGAAACTTAATTTGGATCAGGTACTATTCGAATAAAATGAGAGATGAGGGTGCTATGTGTAAATTTTGTATTTAAATGGATTAAAATGTATTTTAAACCTAATTAGGGTTTATTTTGAAAATAATTAAAAGAGAGGGACTAAACATGTAATTTCTGGAAACTTGGAGCTGTTTTGAGTAATTTAATATATTCAGGGGGTTATGTGTCATTTTGATAACTTAAGGGCATAATATGTAATTATTGATATTTAAAAGTTGAAATTGTAAATTAAAGGGTTAAATATGTAACTTTAATAACTTGAGGGACTTAATGTGTAAATTATGAATAATTAAGGATCCATTCGAATAACTTAATAAAATAAGTGCCCATTATGTAAAATGGATAAGTTAAGGGTTTAATGTGTAACTTTGAATACTAAAAGGTTTAAAGTGTAATTTTGGAAAGTAAAGGGTATAAAATGCAAAGTTATGAAACCCTAAGGACCAAATGAGTAAAAAGATTAAAAGATACCTTATTTCCATTAATAATGATTCAACTTTCTA